>OW152824.1:3932500-5243333 GCA_933534255.1 Iphiclides podalirius | reverse complement strand
ACAGACCAAGGTATATGCAACAGACCAAACCACATTTTAATTGTTGTAATTTGGCACAAGTACAAATTCCATACTCCTCGGTGTTTTCTAGACTTTTTATTTATTTTGTGTGTAATTGTTTATTACTTTGTATTTATGATTCTTTACACCTTGTATTTATAATCTTTTATTCCTCCGAGATGCACAGGCAAATCAATTTATATTTAATCTATAAGTAAGCCAACACACTAATTCCAGTTTACGTGAAAGAGTTTGATAATCAAAAAACCCAAATATTGATACTATTAATGCTGGAATAACCGAATTGCTTTGTTAGGTCGTAATTCCTAATAACAGGTGATTTCTGTTGCTATACACATTTGCTGTTATAAAAAATAAACTATATAGACAAAATGCATTGAAATGTTATATATTGACTTTAACATTATTATTTACATATGAGTGTCACATCCAGCAGCTTTATGTGGGCGAAACCGATAATTGCGGGCCGCCCCCGCGCCCTGGCTGAACACCTCTGACCCGTCCTGAAACTTGCAGCCGATCACTACAATTTATTAACTTACGTCGCACACCGTTTCTTGATTCCAACAAAATTATCAAATTTGGCTATATCTCAATCTTTTATTAAATTGAAGACGTGTTCTAATACTAAAATACTACGTAACTGAAAGACATTGGTAAGTAGTCGAAAACAGTTCTAGAAAAGCGACATGGACATTAAATGTTTATTTTTAATTGTTCTTAATTGTTATAATTATGACAATTTCGACACATTATAATAATTTTATAAGTAGAGTGTCCGACATTAATCAATTTGAAAAGAGTAAACAAAGATTCGATCAATAACACATAATCTATCTATAATCGATCAATTATATTCGATCAATAATACATAATCTATCCAACGAATGTCTCCATTTTGGAGAAAGAAAGGCGATTTAAGGTTTTACATATTATCAAAGTAATCAACATATCGATATGTTACGATTGTTCCAAATGTACTTACGTTTTATATTCGTTGTCTACTTTCTTATCCATACGTCCATAACCTCATTATCTGTGACTCTGATTTATATCAGTGTAGCACCCAGTTTCCGAAAGCGCAATCAATTTTAATTTACGATAAACCTCTTGTCAAACGTTGTTTAACATGATCTGAGTTGCTAGAACGTCTGAAAACAATATTGACTAATTGCAAATCAAATTTGCAATTAGTCACTGATTAACGGACAATCAACAGAAAATCAAGTTTCTGAAAGCATTTTTCGGTGATCAACGAGCTGTCAAAAGTTTTATTAAGTAATCTGTCAATTTGGACGATCAATGGTTGGTTAAAAATGTATTTTATCAAAAATCTTAGTTTTTATTAAAAATAATCATAATTCCCTAATACGTCGTAAGGAAATTCATGTATTCTATTACCTGTTTATTATTTATTATTATGCGAACAGATCATGCGATTATCAAAAATAAAAAATGCAATTCAAAAGTTAATAAATAATATGGATTCTTTCTTTTTATAACACTTACTTGTTTATTATGGATAAAAGTTCATTTTTTTCACGTTCTGTAAAGTTTTTTCCTGACATTTTGCATGTAAAGATTTGTTTAAAGGGGGACAGCTATACAATAGAAAGAGTTAGTTGAAGTAAATCATTCATTTCATTCATTATCATTGGTTATACAGTGATTAGCTATTTTTTCTTGAACAAACCTTCCAGAAACCCAAGAAAGTTTAACAAGAGATTAACAGCTGATCATTTTTGACATAGTGTTATGTGATTGATGCTTTGATTGGCCTTTCGGAAACTGGGCATAGGTCAGATGTTCACTTGTATTATTTACATAGTCTTACCACGTTATTTTGAAACATTTTGTATCTATCCGAATGCGTATGCAGCGTTAGGTTACGATAGAGGTAAATAGATCATAAAAAATCTACGTCTCGTAATGTTACATAGCAAACATTTTAATTTTCAACTTAAAATATTCAATACATCTTCGGTAAATAGAATTGAATAATGTACTCACCCTTCATAGTTGCTTTATAACTATGTATATGGCGGTATTGAAGTGTCTTGTATTTTGCATTAACATTCTTGTCCATATTCAATGCGATTCCTTGAATTTTACCTTTTTCTGGCATCTTTTAATGTGCCTAATGCTTCATTTAGATCATAGACATGACCGTTATTGTTGTTAGTAAACACAAGCGTAAGGGTTTTATTCATGAAGATTTTTTACTACTATACCCTTTGTCAGACATCATTAAGCCTAATTAAAGACTAAAAATTGCTTTGTTTAATTTTATTGACCTAATAAAAGAATTAACTTTAACGTTAACGTTATCAAAAAAAAAAATTAGAGCAATCACCTGCTAATTTGCCACATTCTTCAATAAAAAATGTAAAACATTCGTTTAAAAAAAATATTTTGGAGATATGTGAAGTCCTCAAGTCCGCAGTAGAGACGCGTGGTGGAATATGCCCAAATAACCTCTGTACAGAGGAGACCTTTGCCGAACAGTGGGATATGTATAGGCTGTTACTTTACTTTACTTTGTAAATTAGGGAGTAAATTAAGGATGAAATAGCCATTTTGATGTTAACGGGGTGATCAGAGATAAATAATAATTACATTTCACCGACATTTTTAAATCCAAACTTACCTACTACCAAACTGTCAACCAGTGTCAGTCAATTCGTTATTCAATATTGGTTGAACAAAATGCGAGATAATGAATTACGTACCTGAAGAAATCCAAAAACTGGAAATCTCATTGACTCGTACATTCCACTGAGATTATAAGTCAGCCAATATCTGATATTTCAACCGATAAATATAGCACTAAAAACAGAATAAAATTTCCTAGCGAAAATTCTAAAACTACAACTTTATTCCATTCATGCGCTCAGCCCGAAAACTGTTACGAGATCCCGCTTAATAATTCCGCTATTTATATGTGGCCACCACTATCGCGGACTAGCTAAGGGCCCAAAATTAAATATTATACCAATAAAAGGGATAATAATGGCTTCCCCCGCGTCCGACCTCGACGATAATTCCGCCGCTCTTCGCCTAATAAATATACCTTCGACATTTCAAGTATGATGAAATCCGTATACATCATAATAACCTGGAGCGAGACAGGAACCAGGCGTCCGCCCTTCAGCGATAGCAATAAAGGGAATCTCTTTAAACGCGCTGGGAACCCACGTCCCTCCGTCTTATAAATATCAATTTATCCACCGCGTCAACTACCACCAAAGCCTGGCCATTTTCGCATTATGAATAGAGCTTAGTGGACCTTATGCCCGCTTAAATGTTTTTTACTTTTACTTCGTATAGGTATCGCTTTGATTTTATTTTCGTCCTCAGCTAGAAATTGCACTATCTTGTTGAATTTGAAGTTTAATTCAATAATAAGTGCATACCGAGAATATGTCGATACCCACTCTTCATCAGCCGTCTTTAAGTTGACATGTTATTGTTCTGTTCTAAAATGTAAATACATTTAGACATACATACACCTTTGAAATATTATTTTTAAATGATTTCTAGCTAATGCAGATATTTTGTGATCAGCGCTTTAACACTGCAGTCATATCGTTAGTGCCGGAATTTGAAATTGAGCTGATTGCGTTCACACCATGACTTCTTATGTAAGTGTTTCACATTCTTGTATTGTTTTCATGATCTTAACTAATCATAGGGCAGTAATTTCACAGTGAACGAATTCCGAGCGAATTTACACCAATTTCAACACGCGTACCCAGCTTTACATTAACGTTCTTTATATACTCACGTTCCACAGTTTAAATTTGGAAGCGTTAAACAAAAATAGAGCGATAAATTAAAAGGATTTACGGGTACAAATATATGTAAAGTTTGTCAAATATATTATATTTGGGGTTGGTCCCGAGATGAGGGGGGGTATACGTGAAAACATTCGGCTACGTGCCTTAGCATAATGCCTTCTAAAGGGCGCTAAGGACGCTAAGCTTCCGTAATTCGTCTTCCAGGAATCCCTAATTTGAAATGTGGATGAGTTCGGGATGCGGAGGCTTGAATAAAGGCGGTCCAAGCTGGCGTACCGCCCGTAATTGTTGACCGAGTTTTTATCTCGATGTTCTTGAGACATGCTCTTTTAGAGATATTTTTATTTGAAAATAAATCTGAAACACCTGTAAACTGAACTATTTCTGATGAAAAGTTTATTTATATAAAGGCATAACTGAATTTATTAAAGCTTTCTGTTTTTACCTGTTTAACTTTCTTATGGAAATAACGCTTATTTCTCGAGAAATATTCTAAAAGAAATCTGTTTGCCTTATTTAAAAGTACCAACGAAGCGATCGTTGACAAAAAAAACGCCAATGAAGCGGGTAAACGGCTAGTTTTTCTCCATTAAAAACCGAGCAATGTCCATGGATTTAAAATTTTCGCTTCCAAGTTGTTACGAGATTAGCGACACAGCGGCGGCCGTATCTTAAATGTGGATCTGTTGCAAACAAATTCGCGCGCGCTCCGCGCCGATTTATGTGTTTATTTATCATTAGCAAATTATTAAAGAGCGCGTGGATTTTGGGATTTTTTGTCTCCCACCTTTTGCAGCGTTTAATTCAGCGCCGCTCCCACCGTTAAACAGCGTTACGTTTAGATGCTTATCGCGATTATTAAACTCCGGTCTCGCGCGTGGCCCTGCGAAGTGTTAACGTTCGTTATATCATTTATTTACGTTATCAATATATCGTTAACCTTCTCGATTAGTAATGAAATCGAAGTTGAGTGTACCTACGTAATGAATGATGCTTTTGGTACATCCCTAGCGTCCACGATTGTTTTATGACAAAGGAATATCTTCCAATCGCGTCTATGTATAGAAAACAAGTTTAGTTTTATTCACTTTTCAAAATTAAAATCAAGTAAACTAAGCACAGACTAATTATACTACTGGTGGGAATAAAAATGCTGTAGCTGCAAAAAGGAGGTTTTGAAATTATGTCTTCCCTTTATTTCACTTTGCTACATATGTATGTTAAACATACAATTTAAATTCAATTCCTTTAAAATATAAAAGGCCATACATTAAAAACAATCTTTCCTATCCGCGGCACGAAATATGGCGGCCCCAAGAATTCGTTCTCCCTCCAAGGGAAGCCCTTGAAGCCGGAATATTTACAAATGGCCGCCTGTAAGGTTGAACAATACGGCGTCCCATCTGCTTCCACTTTTCGGATTCAATTAAATTTTTACTGAAGATTATCACGCAGACGTAGCACAAAAGAGCGTACGGCTATTACGTATTACATATTTTATAACATTCGTTAGAGAAAAGAGATATTTTCTTATGTGCCGCATGTATCATCTCGCTTTCGGCATCGAAGCTTTCCCGAAATCAAATGTTGAGTTTAATCAAATGATTTTTTTCTATTATATAGCGAGTACACCCCTAACTTTAACTGTTATCCACCAAACGGGTATTTACCTTTGCAGTTGGTTTATCAATTTGTCCTCTATCTGGTTGATACTTTAGCCTTCATGAAAGACATTATCCGTCCATTAAAATACTTAATATGGACACGGTGTTTACTAGGAGCGCGCCTCGTAAATGAAAAATAAACATGCGTGGAAAGGTTTACGCGCCTCTACATCACACGTATTATCATTGTTTGTGAGTTCGCAGCGTTTCCTTCAATTTAGCAGTTAAACAGGCTACATTTCGCCTGCGTAATATTACTCTTAGAACTGTACAGACATAACGTATCATCAGAATAAAAGTAACCTATGTGCTTTATATTACCATTAAATTTTGTCCTTTCATATTACACACGTTACGAGTTACTGTAGAATTTGAAATACCTTTAGTTACACTGTCATCTGTTAAAAGGACGCTTCGTAACTTCGCTTAGATGTTCTGCGATAATAGACTTTCTTTTAAAAGACATAAATGTAGGACTATTATCATATAAGCACAATTTAATTTCAATTTCAGATATTCACACAATCATGTCTCTGATCATCATTCATTTTACAGGTAATTCCCGACTTAATATTTCTAGTGACTCATTAAATTGAAACAAACATCAAGGTACATCACCATTTGCTTTAAATTAAAAAAATATCTCACCTAGCTACTTTATAAATTCTATTAAATATATTGTCCGCATAATTGTTTAAAAAAATATTGGCTACCAATTATTAACAATAATTGAATTTTTTTTATCATTATTTAATATAATAAATAAATGATCAATATCCGAGTCATTATAACTTTATGAAAAACTTACGTTGAAAACAGTTTTAGTGATTAATGTAAAGAAACTACGCTGTTTAAATGATATCTTACATTAATTTAAGCAAATGTGATTAATTTCTTTTTTTAAAAATTCACTTCCTGTTTTGAGTTTTTATGGAAGTTAAAAAATTTTTGCTTTTACTTTAGAAATAACCGCGACTTTTCACTTTAGCTCAAATATTCCTCAACCACATTATCATACACCATTAAAATAGCCGAAAATTATTGCAGTGGTACTATCGGCTTGATACCGCGTTAACATTGATATACATGATACCCACCTTAACATCATATCATGTCAACGTGTTGTGGGCAGCAATGCCCATATAATTCAAGGTATCGTCTTAATGTACCTAATAAGTGATCCCTGAAGTGTTATTAGGCGAGATATCAAAAAATATTGTTATCAAAATCATTTATATATGTAGCCAAAGTAGATTTAAAAAACACATAGTCAGTAAATACACAGAAACAATGCAAATAAACTACCGAAATATAATAGCTCACTTCAAAACGAACCGAATGATTTGTCATTTAACATTTATAATCAATAACTATAAGTAGGTATGATAACTGAACATTATTTTATTTCATTTAGTCCTAAAATCTGACGCTTGTGTGGGAATTGTATTATATTAATTAATAATACATTTTAAAAGTATAAAAAAGAACAACAGTAAAAAACCTGGTTTTAAAATTATTGAAGATTGATATGATACATTTAAAACCATTGTTCAATCACGACACTATTGACAATGTAGTTTTTTTATTTTTCTATAAAATTTTGCAACTCAGCTACTTCTTTGAGTAATAATTTAAACATAACATAACGGTAGCTTTGTTACATACGCACTTCATTATAAAGTTATGGACGCGTATTGCCGTTGAAAGATACAGTCAAAAGTTCATTTATATTCAATAAAGAACTGACGCGAAGTAATCTTCATAAGCGGAGTCGAAACAAATTACCATGGAAAAGAGATTCGGGAACTTTTCCTACCTCCATGCCCATTATAAGTTTTCGAAGAAAGCACTTTCAGTGCACACGTCGCTCCGGGTTTTTTCCTCGGCGCACTTTCCTAAGAGCGATAAATCTCTCACGTAAATAATTGAAACGATATTTTATGCCAAAACATTCCGCGGGTGGGGGGCGGATGTCGCGGGTACGCCACCTGCCGCCCTCTCCTAACTTGTACCACTTTCCCACTTTAATTTGGTTGCGTAATGTATTTTCAATTACATCCAAAGCACCGCCGTGATTTGTGGTCGCTCTAAAGGAGATTGGAGAATAATAAATTCCTCTTTTGCCTAATTTAAACTTGCCCGACTTAGCGCTGCTTTGGCTGAGACGTTGCCGGAGACGTGCGTTATCAGATTTTTCTGGGAGTTTCGTGAGTTACTTTGATATAAAGTGAATAACAAGTTTATGAGTCACGGCCAAATTACGAGTAGGGATTTATTAAAGTTATTTTCGCTTCTCTGCAAAAGTAATGCTGCATTTTCCAAATCTCTTTTGATGTTTACTCCTTTACATTCATCATGTGTGTTGCAATCGTCAAAGTACGCAGTTATCCTTGGTCGAAATACGTTTTGTCCGATCCGGTTTTGCCGTATATCAGAGTCAGCTCACCGCATTAATGATGCAGAGCTCGGAGTGCGTTATTACTCATATGAGTTTGAAATTTTAAACGTGAAAAAAATTAAAAATAAGCGAACACGGAAAAACTTTGTCGCCGTAACGCTCCATGAAATGCCATCCAGTTGACTTAATTTAATTTATTTATTGTATGATAATTAAATACTTATTTAATATGTAAAATATAATTTAATTTTACACAGTCTGTGTAGTTTCACGATTTTCGAACACACTGTATCACAAGCAGTTATGTATTTTGTTTTTAAAACACTCACTAATCCACGGTCGTGATAATATATTCGGTTGATAAGCGAAACATTGCTTTCATGTCAAACCACGGTCCCGGGCACACTTTAAAATGCAGGGCCCAACGAGATCTGATAAAGTGACCTTCTTTCGGGGCACAATGCACCATCCGATAATAAATAAGCGCTCACTTTACTCGGAGCAGGGAAGTTTATCATTTCGCCCAACGTGTTTTAGTCTTTTTCCTCTCTTGTACATCTCGGATCACACTTTTTAAAGCCGTTTATTTCTCGATTCGGAGTTTCATAACGCTTTCGCAGCCCTCGTAAGTTTCGTTATGCGATGCCTGATAATATATAGCCCGTATTTTTTTAATTTGATTCATGCGCTGAATTCATATTATAGAAATGTATTTTCTTAATCATTTACGGAGTGAACAAATGAGATGAATACAATAATCCAAAGGTTATTTATAAACATTTTTGTTAATCATCTGTAAATGGCACGCAGAAAAATTACGAAGTATTCCATCGCTTCAATTGCGCTGATTTAGTGCGCTTTTTTATTTGTCGAACGTTTCAATTCCTTCTCGATTGTTCGTTCGCTATGAACAAATTTAATACAGCGTATGCATATTCATTTAACTTATCGCCTCTATTTTAGAAACGTGTCTAATGAAGCGGAATCGCTTTGTTCGGACTTGCGTTGGTTTCTATTAATCTGTGACACTGTATTGTGTGCCGGTTCCACCTTCGGGCATGTGTACGGCTGCATTATGTTTTACGGCCGCGGCGATAAGTCATCCGTGTAATGAATAAGGGCCGATTTGTTTTGAACCCGTACGAATTTATGGGCGATATCGGACCTTTTTACGCGTCTCCTCAACGCTCGCGTCCCCGCTCTCTATCCGCTGTCGAAGTTTTTTATATAGAGCTCCGACACTTTGCTAGTTATTAATCGGCTGTCGCGGCTTTATTTATTCCTCTATTTTGACGGCGGAGCGTTTTTCGCCCGTACATTACCGGGGGCCGGATTGAAAATCTATCATATTCAGGTTGTCGTAAATTCGCCGTGATATAGTGCCTTACGCCGGTAATAATTCCGCGAGTGCGTCGACTAGCGTGGACGGGCGTGACGTCGGTTAAATAATGACGTGGGATATTAAAATGGCGACTGAAAATTATTTTTTCAGCTGTGTGGATACACTGAGGCATTTTCGCAATACCCCTGTTTATACCAGTTTTGAGTTACTGCAGATACTGTTCGTATTTAAGGCGCCAACCTATATCTAGAATATATTTGTTAATATTAAGAATAGTTAATTTTCATCTTAATAATCAGTCGGTTTCGCTGGACTATAATTATATTATCATCATCATCATTTCAGCCTGTTTGAGTCCACTGCTGAACATAGGCCTCCCCTATAGACTGCCACGAAGTACGATCCTGAGCCACCTGCATCCATCGACTTCCCGCACATTTGCACAGGTCGTCACTCCATCTAGTGGGGGGTCGTCCCACACTGCGATGGTCAGTGCGAGGCTGCCACTCGAGAACCTTTCTTTCCCAACGGTTATCGGTTCTACGAGCTATATGGCCGGCCCATCGCCATTTCAGTAATACTTCTATAATTATATAATATACTTTATTAATTTGTAACGACTAATAGAATAAAATGCAAAAATCATTAAGAACATTACAAACACATCTTATGATAAAACTAAACGTCATTACGTTTCATTTTCTTTCATAAATCTGATAACACTCAAAATCTTCACTTCAAGTTAGAAAAGCGAAACGCTCATAGCTTTTTCACGCAACAGTAACGCATTATATATGTATGTGAAGGCCTGTATGCTATTCCCCGTCTTATGTAGGTACTTTTTTTCCGCCATAAAGCATTGTTGGCTGCTTTATTCCTTGATTTATAAGAGACGTTGGAAAGACAAATAGCCGGATTGTGTTCCAAATTTTTAAAGCCACATTTCGTTTCGCGCACCCCCACAGTAATACCTTGGGCTGGGGAGCCTTGGTCCGTGCTGACTTAGGGAGGGATTACTCCACGTCAAAATTTAGACGCCGTTCGAATTCTCATTATGCGTAATAGCTTTTTGTTGATACACGTAATTATAAATTGATTATTTGAAACAATTCTTGTAGGAAAATATTTTTTTTTAAATCGACGTTATTTTTTGTAAGCATGGTAGACCTTATAACGTGAAATAAAAAAAATTCGTTAATGATTTTAAGATAGTCAACATATTTTGAGCCAATTCGTAGAATATATTTTGATATTTAACTGCTCTTAGTTGCAAGAACAGTTTGTTGTACGTCAAATAACTTTAACAATCAAGTGGCCACTAATCCTCCGTTAACTGTCAATATTTTTAACGTTTTCTTAGAATGATCACATAATTGGTGAGAGAAATATGGCGTACTGATAACACATCCACTGACAATCATCTCTAACATTTTAATTTATGCTTCTGAAAAAAAAAAAACGAAAAGAAAAAAACAGCTATAATACGATTTAGACTTAGTAAAGGAGCTTCATAATAATGCTCATTTTAATAGTTTTAATAGCTCCATGACCGTAACAAACTTTGGAAAGGGTTTAGTGAAAAGTTAATTATTATAGAGAAAAAAAAGTTGACTAATAAATTGTTTCTCTGTCCACTCTAGTCAGAATAGCACGTGTGTATTTGTACCTAAGTGTTGAAAGTAATTTGATACTCTTTACGAAAATGTGTTCTACGACAACATTTTCTCGCCGCTTTGCCACCTATCGTTCTGTTGGGAAGATTTAATGGGAAATTCGCTCATTTATATCGGGCCTTACAGTTAAATTTATACGAGCTCTGTGAATCTTTTTTCCATACGATCGTACTTTTCTAAATTTATACGGTATTATTTGAAAAGCGCATTTGGTTTTCAAGATATATTTCACTAAAATAGAGTTGTATACAAAATGTTTAGTACTTATAATATATGTGAACTAGATAATTACGTCGCAAGAATTAACTGAATAGATTAGAGAACATTTATTTATTGCAGTTACTTTAAACCATGATAAGTAAGTGTGAATTAAATACCTTTTGGCATTATCTGTCAATCAACCTGATATAACATAAAGTTAACATATTTCATTATTTATTTTTTGTGATAAGTTGGCAAGCGAGCTGGCGGTTCATCTGATGTTAAATGATAACCGCCGCCCACGGACATTTGCAACACCCTTAGAGTTGTAGATGCGTTGCCTCCTTTTCATAAAATGGGCCCCGACTACCTCATTCACCAGACAAGAAGCAGAAGTACCAATAACACTTCCATTTCATTCACATCCAAAAAAAATCAAAAAAAAAAATTCACCCAGGTCTTCTCTGAGGATCTGGTACTAACTGTGAAGACATGTGATTTTTTACCTCAAATCAGCCGGGTCGGCTGCAGGCACTTTACTAAGACACAATAATTCTAAACTGAATTGTAATCTAGTAATACATTATCGACTAAGAATAATAAATTTACTGTGTTATAAGTCACACAGTAGCTTCTGCTATCTTACTTTTAATTCACTGGAAAATCACATAGTCTCACGATACAATAAAAATATTTACCAATGCTTTTGAATTTGACAATGATATACCAATTCAGACAACCTTGGGCGACTGAGCCCAAGGATTGCCAACATACCTGCTGCAGGTGTAAATGAAAGGTGATATTTAACTATAAGGTGAGCTGACGCCTCCTTTGCTATCTCTCTCAAGTCTTAAGTCTCCTTTCTCCTGCCCTTATCTCACCTAGTTATGACCGGCACATTTGAATAATGTTGTTAATGTTAATGGTTACATTTATTACGATCAGCCACATGTCTGGTTTCCACCCTCCTTAGGAATAAGCACAGAGATCCGGAACCCATGATCCCCAGCGCTGGCGTCAATAGCATAAAAACATCAAAACTTGTATCGTATGTTCCCTTGACAAAAATATAAATACCGTTAGGCTTTCTCATAAATAGCATTCCATGCTATGGGAGCAGGAGATGAACAGGCAGGTGGTTCGTTTGATGTTAATAACAGCGCCATCTCTCAATACTAACCGACATCTACACCACCAATGAGATTGCCAACCTTTAAAAAAGAAAGTCAATGGAGACTTCATTCAACAGAGGAGATGCACGGATAAAAGTGCGGATATTTTTTTATTTTTTGTGGGGCTGTGATACTTCCTGATCGATCCTATTTTATGTAAAAAGTAGTCATCCGGGCAGGCGGGCATTTGATGTTAAGTGATTCCCTCCGCTCATGCGTTGACAACCATTAAAGCAGTAGGCTCCGATTACCTCACTCACTAGAAGAAAAGTGAAAAAAAATTGTGTGATAACTCAATGAAACGTGAAATTACATTTACTTCCATTTCATGCTGTGAGGCCGTGGTAATTCCCCAGCCACCCTGCTTCTTTCTTCAACAACTGTGCTATGTAGGATGCTTGCCAGTTTAAAACTTCAGTAGTTGCAAAGTTGCCAGCGTAAAATTCTGTAACTTCCTAAATGAAAATCAATTAAAAATTATTATAAAGTTCAATTTAAACCTTAATTCCGCAGATATAGAAACCAAGCCTTCCTACCACATATGCCTATTCATATTACAACAGTATCACAACCTAATTATTTATTTATTTATTGCACATCCATTAAGTAACAAAAAGGTGTTAGGGTAATTAGTAAAATAGTTCTTTATGGACCCCGTTTATAGGGCATAGTACAAAACAAATCATAAATTCGGAGAGAGCAAGATGTAAGCAAGATTACTTAGTATATATTTCATAGCAACGACTGAGTGAGCAACGAATTAAGTGCTGTCACAATAACAAAATAGCAATGCAATTTGCATAGCATATGTTCGTAGCAGACACTCAATAACCTAACGTCGCTGACGACGGTCAACAGAAAACGGTTCTGGCGTGAGAAACAACGACACGCAACGTCTAGAAAAACTGACGATAGCAACGTCAACCGGCCAATAAGAAACCAACCGCGCCGTACACGTCGACTTAATTTTTGCCCCATAAACGCACCCCACGGCCCGCGACCGTATGGAAATGCCCGCTCCCGCCAGCGTTCGCCAATATTCGGCCGAACGTGCGTCCCACACTAAATTGCCTATTTATTCTTAACTTCATATATTACTTTGCGCGCGTTGTCTGCGCAAAGCGATATTTATCGTTTGACCGTTATTGCGTCGAATGACGTATAGGCGGTACGTACGCACGATTAGGACCGGCCAACGCGTGACGTCCACGCTGACGTTGTTTTCGTTTTGCTTGTTTGTTTCAGGCGTCGATGTTGTCAGCTCGACAAAACAAATCACGTAATGGCAGTAATAGCGATGCGTGACTTTTTATATATATTTTACAAAGGGAAAACCGGCAAAGCTAATAATGGCCAGTGACATTATTCTTGAGAATTGTTTTTGTTTTAGCTCTAAGATGTATCGAGTCAACTTATCACCTTCAGAAACTCTTAATATGTTTTTATATAAGTTCTACTGATTTACTTTTGTGTGATAGTGTTTTGTTTGCAACAATGTAATAAAGCACAGAGTAAAAGCCAAGGTGAAGATGAAAAAAAACTTCGCTCTACAAACCAAATAATTATTTTTGAATATATTTATCATTTACATTAATATCTAATTGAATTGATTCTTCTGCCCTCTCCAGTTGTAAAAGCGTTGACATCGTTTTAGGTAAGAATTTTTTTACGTGAATCTCTGTGGGTAATATCAAGTGACAACCGAATCCACAAAACAATCATGCGTGTTATAAAAGTAATAACGTCATTCTAAATTCAAATTTTAAATTCCATTAAGTATTATAAGCGGCTTCCAGCCTAGCTATGTAAGATATCGACACTGTTGTATAACGTCGTACTAACATAATGGCCGTTTCAATTTGTCAATGCGATGGCGGTTTCTCTATTAAATACTTTTCTCCGGCATCCCGGCTATGGGGGTGTAATGAATGCGAGTTATTTACGGGCCGCAGACTGGCAGACGACCGATAACGTCCCTCCCAATATCATATCGCCATTACATTCGGTTGTCGAATGAAATATGCGCGGCGCTTCATAGTCGCCCGTTTTAGCCCGCCTTGGTCGCTAAGAGCGTCTATGAATCGGATATCCAAGCAAATAAGTTGAAGGAATGTTCTCGAATGTTAATATCAGTAAGGTCTCGTTGTAACGGCGTTGTAATTGAATGTTGAGTGATGTAAATGCATAATAGACTTGTGGTCTTTCTTATTTAAAAAACTATTTATTTGTAAATTATATAATATGAACGCTTTAATGATTAATATCTTTGCTGGAGAAATGCTTCATAAATGAATTCGTAACATTGTACAGACGTAAAAGGTTAATTTTACAATCCATTATTGTACTTTTTATGTCCCAGTGCTGAGCAAAAAAACTCCGCTGTACCAAGAACATCACAGTATAGTCCACCACACTGCGCATTGATGAACTTCACATTTTCAATTTTTTCTTTCTTATATTTTCTAAAATATGCAGAATTTGCTCACGATATTTTTTTTCACCAATGCACATGATGTGTCAGTATACTTAAATTTACAATTAATTAATTTTTTTCATTCTTTCATCATTTTTGCTCACACCGGAATTGATGTTGGTCGGATATATAAAATTAAAGTACTGATTCAATATTTTAATTTAGTACAAATTCCTAAAAGTGCTATTGAACTTGTTATTTTGATGTCAATTGTATAATTTTCGTTACTCATCCTTATCCTTAACTTTTACCAAAAAACAATAATCTTAATTTGATCAAATGAGATTTTAAGAGTGTCTTAAATCTTTAAATCGATATAAATTAAACAAGCATGGACGTTAACTTCATTTTTTACACCGATGAAGTAGAGCTTATATCCGCCGTAAGTCATCTCCGCTCCGTTATAAATTAGTTCGACTCGTGCTGGACGCGATGCCGAATAATCAGTTTAAATTTAGAACATTTCAGAAATAAGGAAGCGCCGGTCTCGTAGCGGCTATAAAAAAAAAGTATAACACTCCCATTTCACGCTTAGGCGAGAGAATAGGAATAAGTTGACAGGGACTCCGTCCCTGAATTATGTTTCTCAAGATAAACGACGCGGGCGAAATGAAGTCGCGACCCCCTCCCCCACCGCCGCAGGCGTCGCCCCCCACCGCCGCGCCCTGGTAGGGGGCCCTCGGAAATAAATTCTGGAAGAAAAATCCGAGACAGTCCCGCTCGGAACGTGTGATTTGTATTATTAATTGAATCGTTTTAACTTCTTTTTAGGATATAAAGTTTTGAGGTTTTTTTGTAATTTCCTTAAAGATAGCTAGCCCAAAATCGATCAGCTTATACTAATTTGTCGTAGACACCTAATGATTATATATCATATGCACTTTCTATAATAAAAAAATATGACAAGTAAAAATTCACTTTTTATATAATACTAGCGACTTGCCTCAGATGCAATGTATTATACATATAAACCTTCCTTGTGAATCACTCTATATAGTAAAAAACCGCATCAATATCCGTTGCGTAGTTTTAAAGATCTAAGCATAAATAGGGACATACAGACAGCAGGATGACTTTGTTTTAATTTATGTAGTGATATTTAAGAGGTATAAGACATATAACTCAAATTAAATACACAAAATCCTTCTTACGTCCTGTACAATTACAATGTAATGTTAAATTATTTATATAGCCTCACTTTTCTGTCCCAAATAATGTTATATAACAAAGGATTACGAAAACTTTCAATAAATTGATATTGTAGATTCTCATAAAAAATCATCCGAAGTGTCATTTCCGAATACTTAAGAGCCTGAATGAGCTTTCGTCACCAATAAAAATATCGTCAAATGCGCTGTAACACGGGCATTGGTTCCATCAAAACGCTGTAAATGATTTGAAAGTGCTACGGTAGCGAAACTTTCTCCATTAGACGGAGCATTTCGGGGGCTTTAATCAATCGACTTTGCTTTTTTCCTATTTTGTCCTTACATTAATAACGGCGACGCTATCTAGCGGGCGAAATCTATTGCTGACCTGTATTATTGTCATAGGGTAATTTACGGCGCTCATTTATTTGCCGCTGTCCCCTCTTATTTTCCGTTCGGGGCCAATCTGATAGAAGACTGTTGAAAATTTTTCGTAAGCAGCAATACATCTTGCCACGAGTGCTATCTCTGGGCGAACATTCGACGGCCACCCTTACATTGCGTCGTAGAATAAGTGGGCTGACAGAGGTGATAGTAGGCATTAATCAACAAATTATAAGTAGGTTATCACTACAAATCTGCATATTTAGTAAAGGAATGTCTGTGTATTTATTAAGTGTATGATAGTCAGGATGAAAGTTTAATTGATTTTTTGGTAGTAAAATTAAAGTTCGTGTGGTAAGCTTACGCTTGATAAATTTTAGTTCCCTTTGTAAATAAGTGAATTTAAAAACAATGAATTGAAAGGAAATACCATAGCTATTATGTTCATGATTATTAAATACAACCGATATTTGATTTAAGAGATGGATGCTGAAACGCTTGAATAGCTCAAAACCGCTTGTAGGAATTGCGGAAGAGTAAATTGTATATCAGTGTATTAATAGCAGTCGAGTGTGTAATTTTATTTAAAATGAAAACAACATATAGTTGCTTACAACCATGATATTTACGATTTAACAATAAAAGTATTTATGAGTTCCAAGTAGATACAAAATATGAATAAAAAGTTTAATTTAATGGTCATTCGAATGAACATACAAAAAATTAATATATTTTACCAATATACTTTAAGACTATTAATTCTTTAATGTTCAATTTGTCGTCTCTATGAAAAATTACTCTGTGTTTGTCCCCGTGCGTCGCCGCGCCTCGCGCTTGCCATTCCAGCTAAAACCACTTGTGCCAATTTTCTCAGGGACTTCTTCCATTTTACTTGAGCTCCCATCGCCACAAAACGTAGAACCGTATAAACACTTCTGCGATGACAAATTTGGTTCTTATACACATTAGTTACAGAGTTCAATATCCTCTGTACTCATTAATGTTTATATACCCTTGTCGTGTTTTTAAGAAATAGACATTTTGGGATAAGCTTACGGGTCTGATCATTTCTCTTACCACTTTTAAGATTGTAATAAGATTCGAATATTATTTAACTGTTATAATAACGTGCGATTTTTACACTAACTTAAATATGAAATATAAAATGTCCATTGGTATTATGTAAAATAAGGCAAAATTGTAATGATTAATTATTAAAAAAGTTCAGACAAAACTTGAATTATTTATGTTTAAATCTGGTTGCAGCGCATACGGTCGAAAATTACTGTCGAGAGGGTTCCGTGGCATTTCAATCGCATTTAGAGTTATGAAGCAAAATATTCCGATGTTTTATTTCTTCTTAAGTAATTTCAGAGTATTACATATTAATAAAAGTACCCGGAGGACCGAGCTTTGCTCAGTTTGTTTTTTTTGGTAAATCGTGTATTTTGGAAATTACATTTAGATACAAATTACTGAGTAATGAAATATGCATAATATTTTTCGATCTTACCGACGTAATAATAAGAAAATATGAACTTGATGTTTTTCACAATAGAAAGAACTTTAAAAAAAGGGAAAAAATAACAAAATAACAAATCAAAATCAATCAAAAAGCAATGATCTGTAATCGAAAAAAAAAGTAAAAAAATAAATATGTAAATGATCGTGACGCGAACCACGGCCGTCTGTTTTGGGGCCGCCCGATTACCGACCGAGCTATTTTGACATTTTCTCTTGCGGCGAAATTTACCGTCATATTCGAATTATATTTTTCATTCCCTGAAAACAGGGACAAAAAGACATTTTCTAAAAATGAAACCTAGCTACATCGATTTTTCGCCCCTGAATCTATGCACATACTAAATTTCATGAAATCGCTGGAGCCGTTTCCGAGATTCCGATTATATATATATATACAAGAATTGCTCGTTTAAAGGATAAGATTACATTATGGACAACAAAAGCTTGCTCGTGTAATTAAAAGAAACTAATTTACAGCCTGACCCGTAACCTTAGACTCTGTTGTGTGTCTAGTCTTGGAAACGTCGGAAATCAAAACCACAATTAAACGCAAAAAATCTGTTTTTAATAAACTTTTAGTTATAATATCTAGATGATGTATGCAGATGACTTATGTTTTGTGGCGGAATCTCCAGGTGCTCTACAACAGCTCATGTCGAGTCTAGATGAGGCTTGTCAAAGATTTGGCATTAAGATAAATGTCAAAAAGACCGAAGTAATGGTTCTTGACATAATTGCCAATCCACAGATAGACAATAAAATCGGGGGTGACTTGCTTAAGCAGGTAGAGCAATTTAAGTACCTGGGGAGCACAATTACATCTAAGTGCCACCTTGACAATGAAGTCAACTGCAGAATAGGAGCCGCTTCAGCAGCATTTGGCAAACTTCGTTTCGGGGTGTTCCGGTCGCATGATATAAAGCTCCTTACTAAGGTAGCTGTTTACATGGCAATCGTTCTGCCTAGTCTGCTGTATGCATCAGAAACGAGGGTCCTATATCACAAGCATCCGCACCTTATATAGTTTCCATCTGAGATGCCTCTGTGAAATTCTGGGCATCCACTGGTCCGACCGTGTTAGAAACACGGAGGTTCTTCGGCGTGCTGGTGTTGCCGATATAGAGGCCTATCTAATGAGGCGGCAGCTGCGATGGTGCGGGCATGTCTCCCGCATGGCTGACAACAGAGTGGCGAAGTGCATCTTTTACAGTGAACTGCAGAACGGTAAACTCAAGCAAGGTGGCCAGTTTCTGCGGTACAAAGATGTGCTGAAGCGCCACATGAAAAGAGCCAAAATTGAACCATCCAAGTGGGAGACTCTAGCAGGAGATCGGACACAATGGAGGCAAACGGTGCACAGCAAAGTGTACGACTTTGAAACTAGTCGCCGTAACGAACTGGACTCTAAGCGGGACCAGTCGAGGACCAGCAGTAGTAGAGACAGCAAAAAAATCTGCTGGATGAAAAAGATGGTTGCTGAAAGCTTGGGTTCCGTGGAACAGAAAGAATAATCGACATGATGATTCTTTCTGTTCCACGGAACCCAAGCCCCGTGTGGACCGCGCGAAGAGCGAGGCACCGCCACCACACCGGTTCTCACCTACTCTTGCAGGTGAATAATTCCTGCCCGTCATAACCCGGGGTCGGCCTAAGGCCGCGTCCACACCGCGGCCGATAAATCACAGCCACCGGGATCAGATGACGCCACCTTCTTTATGTTTTTTCCCAAGCCGTTTTACGGGAAAGATAGCGATCTCCACATATTTCGACGTCGCTTTACCGGGCTCATTCTCAAATTACTCCCGTCCATTACGTAATACCGAGAAGAACGAATTCTAAGAGGCGGTGGCCTCAAACTATTTTGTAACTGATACCGTTTTACGTACTGCGTACTTGTTTTCTTTTCACACGATTAATGCGTCTCCTAAAGTAATCTTTATTATTTATGTACATTGTAACCAGGTTATATTTCGAATAGCTTCATAATAGTAGTATATGATATCTTCGTATATCGGTAATACAAGAAACAAGACAGAGAACGCAAAAAATATGACTAATAAAAACAAATACCGAGTAAGTTTGTTAAGAATGTCATTTATTTGCCTACTTTGTGTATTACAATTTATAATCCTGTGGCCGGTGAGCTGTGCAGGGATAAGTCAGCTAACTTATGTCCTAATGGATCTGTGTTTGCTGTGTTAATTTAATTTTGTTAAGAGCTAAATTCACAACTCATCCCAGTACAAAATACGTCGAAAACAATGAAGTATTGTCTATTATATTAAAGAATGTCTTAATACACTTCACATTTATCCACATTTGCAAATATCCCTGCACACAAACAAATTATAAATGCTTTCAATAAAACACGGTCTTTGAGAACTGACTATATTAAGGAACAATAAACCTTAAAATCGCTGCACAGGTTTGAAATTACCAAATCACCACTCCCACAATGGAACCGTGTCGAAGTAAAATCTCGGCATACGTTACATCAACAGAGACGCCCGCTTAGAACGGTCGTAATGAGGCTGCGTCGATTTAGAAAAGCGAGTTCTAAGTGAGGAAACTCCGATCGCTTTTCCATCGCGCGGCGCGGAGATCTAAAGCGATACGCGGCGAACGCCGAGCGATGTTTTAAACATTAGTAGATACAGAGAGTAGCGGGGCAGCTGACTGGCGTCTATAGCGCACCGCAGCGGACCAAAACGAATATATATTACCTTCCCGAAGATTTAGGAGTGTTTGGACCGAACAATAATGTCCGGCTTTTGTAGAAAAAGATAGATGGCGATGCATAGGTTACGTGTTGCGGAGATTTTCCTTTGCGGACGAATGAAACTCCACCCCGGGAAGCCTTGGGCAGTTATTAATTATGTTTATGTCCGTACTCAAGCTTTTGTGAGGAGCATCAAAAGAAAATTCCGCTCTATATTCTTAAAAGGAAAAGATGGCTAATGTTAAGCGCTCGATCTGTGTGGACGGTATCTTTGTGTGTAACATCCTTTTTCTTCCTTTATATGACCCGTGACAACGCGCGCATCAAATTCGGAATGAGTTTTTTTCAAAAAGCTATGACACTTTTTCCTCTGATTGTATCTTCTAATAGTTGGAATAGACTAGCTACCAGTTTAAGCACTTTTATTCAATTTAATCGGGAAAATTATAATTTTCTTAAAAACTTCCATTCTCTGTTTCAACCCATTTAGACGTGTAAATTTAGGAATTGCTTTCTTATTAAGTGTATTGAATGCTAAATGACGAAAATTTGATGGATAGATTATTAATAATTGCTTACTTTTACGTGTATTAATCTCCTCTACGTGTTATTATGTAACTTATCTATTATTAACTATCTTAACTATCAACTCCATAGGTAGCTGCAGTGACTGTTACATATTTTTAGGGATCCTTCTGTCACCAGGCTATATCTCATGAACCGTGATAGTTAGACAGTTCAAATTTTTACAGATGCTGTGTTTCTTTTGCCGCTATAACAACAAATACTAAAAAATAGAATAAAAATATTTAAGTTGGGCGCTCATACAACCGACATGCTTTTTTTTTTGCCATTTTAAGAGTAATGGTACGTAACCCTTCGTGCGTCTGATTCGCACTTGGCCGGTTTTTTATGTAACATCATATTGCCTGAAAAATCCCCGCAAATAGTTCATATTTTTAATCACAATTTGAAAGATATAAATGATTATTAAGAGCTTTCTTTAGTAGGCAGATATATTTTCGCGAATGAACAATTCAACCATACGTTAAGTGTAGCAGCACTTGCCACGGATATTCCACGAGTTTCCATGAAACTTTAGCGATGTGTTGCATGATGATAGCTTATGATAGTAGATAGCTTTACATGTAACATAAATACATACATAACATAGAGCCTTGTTCCATTGGAATGTTGTATAAATATATACACACTGTGGTTCCTTAGTTTAAACCCCCCCCCCCCCCCCCCCGCAAGAATGAAGCTCTTAAAATTCGCATTTTACCTTTATAATAATATTACATACATATCATTATACTTTACGTTTAAGTTATGTACATAGATAGCAGATGAGATTTTTCTGTTTAAAACATGAAGCAATGCACTTTGTGAGTCAGTACAGACAAAAACAAACGATAATTTTATTTATAAACTCGTTTTGAATATCTACTACACTACTCATAAATAATTCTCAAATGTCATCCGGTTCATTTGAATATTAGGTACCTGCTAGGTAGCATAAAATATCGTTCTAAAATGCGTACTAAATGTGATAACATATCATAATGTATCCTCAATCGCTGTACTAACTTCCTCCACCATCTATCAATTTAATTGCTACAATTGCAGTGACTTAAGTTAACCAATAGTTTCATTGTTACATTATTACTTAAACAAATGAGTTGTTCAGTGTTATTTTGAATTTTTAGTTCTGGAAAGATCTGCAGGTGTCTAAGACTGTGAATACCCTATTAGTCGCATCCTTATTAACTTTATTGAATATTTATGAACTTCATCAAGCCCTGTAGAGAAGGTATTTTCCCAGCTTTGGGACATATATAGGTTTGTTAACTTCCTTTACTTTATGTTTGAGTTCTAGTAGCTAAAAGATTCTTTGAAGAAAGTTCTTGCTAAAAGAACCGTGCCGAGCTTTTATAGTTGCATGAATTGGCCATCGGTGAGGTGGCCAATTGAAGTCATCTTGGGCGTAAACAAAAAACTATCCTAGAGCCGTGAAAACTCAGTGTCACCGATGAAATTTTTGATTGCAGTTTTAAGTACTGATTTATCACGTGATCATCAATGAAAGGAAGTATCGTTGCGAAACCTGCATATTTTTGAAATAATCATTTAAAAAAAATCGATAAAGTCTGCCAATATGCGGCGGGGTCGCGTAGTGGATTAGACTAATGCAATATGTACAAACGAGGCCTTCGCTCAGCCGTAGGGCATAAATAGACTTAACTTAATATACTTTACTTAAACCTGATGTGAACACTTGACTGCCACCTTTTTTAAAAAACAATCACAAATAACACAATCAATTTAGCGGCCCAAAGGATGAAATATTCAACTCTTACCGATTTCAATATTCTATCTACAGATAGTTGGTTACTGGAGATTTTTGACGTAGGTTTTTATACTGGAGATTTTGATGTAGGTTTTTTTGACGTAGGTTTTTATAGATCTAATGTCAAATAACTATCGCTAGTAACCAAATCGATGTGTAGATAGAATATTGAAACGTGCCGTTATAAATAGTTGTCCGAATTGGGCACAAAGTGGTCATAAAAGGTTAGTGATTTTTAGCAATTTGACAATACATTGACACTATCTACAGAGTTTAAAATTCTAATGTAATCGGAAAAATTTTGGCTACTAAAATTAACCCAGTCCGGTCACGATTGGTCAATTGATTTACGTAACAATTAGAAATAGTCACAAATTATATCAATCATAAATTATCACAATCGAAAGTATAGTCACGAAAATCATAATTATACGAACGTTAATTATTTAAAAAAAGATAAATATGTGACCATTCATTATTTTACTTAAAAAGTAGCATTTTGTCTAGTGAATGGAGGGAGGTTGGATTGATTCAAAGATGTTCAATGCGTTTGCGGCGCCAACGTTATGTTCTGTTGTATATATCCAAGAGTGGCGGTAATCACTTAACATCAGGTGGACTGCCCCTTGTCGCTTTATCAGAAAAAAAAAAGACGTATAAAAATGACTATATATAATTACACCAAAAAGTACAATCTGGAACTATAGAGACATATTACGTAAATATAAAATAAAATCAAAATGTTGACGAGAGTGGATTTTAGAAAGGTTTATAGTTTCTGTCCATCCCGCTGGGTAGCTGGCATGACTTTTCATCTACATAAATGAAGTTATAAAAGTAGCCGTCTCTTACGATCGTTATACCAATACGTTAATTACATTTATCGATTCACCAAACGTTAATTAAAAATTATTGCCGTTCTTAATAAGCTCCCTAATTGAAATTAACCGCTGTCAACGTTAATAATTAAACTGTGTATAGTGGTGACGATTTTCACATTTTTTAATATTCAATACTGTTAAATTACTTTACAAAAAAGTTGTATGACCGTACTTTACTTATTTCAGGTGTATTATTTGCATCGAAAGAGACAAATTTTACATGTTAAATATTTTCCCGCAGCCCAGAAATGATGCTCGTTTCTGTTCTAACTCTCTCTTATATTAATTTCTCTTCTCATTTTCTAGGGATTATGTAACTAATTTTCTGAAAGAGAAAAAAACTCTCTGATAACACTTATTGGGCAGGAATAAAATTAAAACTATTAATTTTAAAGACGACGATATCCGGTGACGCGGCCGCACTATGAATACAAATCAGATAAGACATAATAAAAATCGTTTTATTAAAGAATTGTCAATAAAAAGGTTAAATAAACAGACTTTTGTCTTCATATTCCTAAATTTGTAAAAGAAAAAAAAGTTATTATATTGTTTCGACATTTTGATGCATTCGAGGTCTTTGTGTGAAAGACTGTTTGTTTGTATGTATCCATAGGCTTTCGCAACAACAGCAACAAATGTTTCGAAACGCATCGAAGAATTATATGACAATTTAAAACGCATTCATTTATAGATGGCATTGAAATCTTTGGATGAATACAAATTTATGAAAATTTTAATTACAAAATGCATACGTTCGGATAAAATTACGAAAGCATGTTTATTATAGTTTTTTTTATTTTGCTATTTTATCCACTCGCGGTATTTTATTATTCTCGGTAAGTTGAAACAGCCGTTAGTGGGTCCGTAATTCCCCAATTTGCATTCCAACCCTGGCCTACGCCACGTCCTGTCGAAGTTTTGGCCGTTGGCACCAATGCTACCAATGGAGGTGGAAAGGCTGACGCCGTATCAATAGAAACAAGGTTGGGAAAGTGACCGGAATATCGATAGAAAATTAGGTCTGTTTCATCGATATCTAATTTATATACATGACGGTCCGTTTGTTAAAAATTGGGCCACAATTTACGTGGTTGTTGGAACTCTATGTGGATAGAAGTAATGTTTTCGTAATGGCTACGTTAATGTGTATGAAGGAATAATTTCAAAATATTTTTCGACGATGATTTAATGTATTATTTTAACTCTTTTTTAGTTGATAGTTTGCTCTTTATTATTTTTTACAGTTTATTATATTCAATTTAAAAATAAATGTTAATAATTTCCTGAAAAGATAGTTAAATTAAATAGTATAAAAGCTAATTAAAGTAATTTACGTATTCGTCGTTTAACTTTTATTTGTAATTATCGATCGAACACTTTACAGATTTTATGGTCACGGGACACACAGTTACCATGAAAATAATGACTCTAGTTATTTTGTTTAATTGAACAAAGGTTTCTATTTGTCTATTAAAATAAATATTTACAATTCACCGATGGAAACGTTAATTTTTCGCGTAAAATCCGACCAACATTGTCAAATAACTTTATTCGATATTATAACACCTAATCTATCGTTTCGTTTTGTTTAATTCGAGCTCATTGAATGAGGGAAAGAATGATTTGCTTCTCTGCCTTTCCAATCTCATAAAGCCGATTCTACAATGGTCCCCTTTTATTCAAAAAAAGAGCGGTCCCTTACATCTGCCCGTAACCACTTCGGAGTTAGCTCGTAAAATGACTTACGGACATTTCACTAACAGCGGATTCCGAGAGGCGCCCCGCTCTAATTTATTGGATTTGCTCGTAATTTGCCACCTGTAGAACGATATGACCGAATGAAACGCGCGCTTATGATTCCTATTGCCTTTGTTTGAGTGAATGAATGAGGTTGTTAATTCGGCCGCGATGTTTAACTCCGAGCCGCGTGATTTAAGCCTCGTTAATGGTTACAGTTATTTTATAACGATTGCATTGTATCGAATTGAATCAGTTAAATAGTAGTTTATTATAAGCTTTAATTTCAGTCTACTTTCGAAATATGGTTGAAATATATAAATGCAATTTAAACGGTGGGGAGTTCTTTTTTATTTTGTGAAAATATAATACATTTTTTTTCAATTGAAATTAATTGATGAAACAAATTAAATCGCCATTTATAAAGTGTTTATTTTATTCCTTTTGTAATTTTTTTTTTATAAATAGCTGCAATTTAAATGATCTGAAAAATTAAAATTTCTTGATGCAATTATTTTTTCAACAATTCTCTCTTAATATTCCATAGAATTAATATTAGCCCGCGTGCTGCGGCGCCATGCTCTCGACTGCCGCTCCCAACCCATGCCGCACGCGCCTCGGCTACGCCCATAAACATGTCACTTCGGGCCGCATCACCCGATTTACGACTTCTCACTCTAACACGCTCATAACTCTGTCGAACAAAAGGGAAAGCTATATATTTATCGCTCCCATGCGCATAGTTTAATTTACACACACCAACGCAACGAAATGAGCTAGTTGCGACTCAACGCCGTAGTAAAGAGAACATTTTCAGATTAATCACTTCCCGTGTGTTACATACATTTAAAAATAATTCATGCTGTAGTTTTATCTGTTATATTAAAGTAGTGAATTTGGTATGAAAACGATATTGTAGATTCTTCAAATTTGGCTTATACTACAACAGCCTTGTCCTCGGCGCATCAGCGTGCCCGCTAGTCTCGGGCTTACTATCAGCAAAGAGACGTATATTTACGTCCCTTTCTAACTCACAATTCCCAGATCGTAAATCTCGAAATGGCCGCATGTAGGTTACGCTCGTCGTCCGCGCAATTCCAGTGGGAGCGCATAAAGTATAGTTTTCTCTGTTTTATTACCTGTTTTACTGCGCGATAAAGGAGACAGGAGTATATCGGGAAATCAGCTGTTTAGAGCATGCTTTAAACGCGTTCAGGAATGTGGCAAACGAAATGTGCCGTGGATATTGCCTTTAAGGATGCTCTACTTCAAATTTTTTAAATTTATAAAATTTTTATTTTTCCCTATTACTTTAATGTTAATTATTTATACTTCAGAAACAGCCAACAAAATCAATTACTTTTGGAATGATGTTTGTATTTACTTTTATGTATTAAATATATTACTTAATTGAATACAACGTAAAAAGTATATGTAAAATATAGTTTTTGTACTAGTTAATATAGAGTTGTTCAGAAGTTGTAAGGAGTTTGTATTTATAGTTCGTTTGCCGTAAATAATTGGTGTGAGAGTGAGAGAGAGATCGAGAGTAAGAAGAGATCTATAATATATACTTACTTACATAAATAAGTTGTCAATTTAGTGTTATTAGTTTTAAATAAAGGAGTAACATTGAGGACTTGTTAGTGTTGATTGTTTCGTGATAGGCAGAAAAGCTTAAAATAATTTTATACCTCTACGCGCCGCCAATTAATTGCCAGGGTGTGTTACTTCTCTGTATTACGTTTATTTTTTTGTCACCGTGAGGCAAATGCATACTCATCCTATACTCGCGGAGGCAAGGATTGCTTATACCGGACTGGGACCGACTAAAACCCTATCGATGTTCCAACTATTGGCCTACCACCTGCGCATATTGGCAGGGGATGCTTTCGCACCCTTTGGCACCCTGAATCATCTCCTCGGGGAGCAACTCTGCCCTCTTCAATTACGCTGGAATAATCAGCGCTTCCTACTAGCCCCTTCTGCAACAAACTATCCTCAATCCGCTGAACAGAGGTCTTTGGAGCCCAGCGGTGGAGCTGGTCTGTTGTTCCATCGCTCACCACGTTTCAGTGGAGGAAGGGAGAATGTACCCCACATTATACATGGCAATACCGCCTCTCCTCTCCCCCTACAGCGGAGAAGGTTAGGGAATACATACATCGCAATACTGACTGTCTCCTCACCCTACGACTACACTTTGGTTTCAGAAGACAAAGAGAAAGGTTCTTCCTCTAGCACTCACAATCTGTCCCAAACCAGAACCCTATTCTAACATGTAGCCTCTCCGAGTGGGTTCAGGGTTTCAAAGGGCCTTCTTGGATCGGTTCTATCAGTTGTGGCTTCCTCCTGGCTTCTCCACGGAGATCGAAACCACGGCTATTAAGCTCCTTCGCCACGATAAGGCGGGACCCGATAGGAGTGCCCCGGACGAGCTTGTAGATGATTCAGTTAGTAGTTGATTTTAGATTTTAGATCTACCACCAACCTGAGTCTAATGCAGTTTTATAAAGTCGCAATTAATCAACAGGAATTTGACGACGTAGGTAATTATGTTAAAAGCAAAGATGATTATTTTGTTTTGCGTTAAAAGTAATTTTAAATAACTTGCATCCATTTTTGAAAGAGTAAAACAAAGTAGAGATATGAGAAGAATAACGGCTTTCATTTTGAGCTTGTCCTCGGTTGATTCTGATTATTGATATAGATAACCCTTTATTAAGCAAAAATTAGCTGATTGTGTCAGTTTAAAGGTTGATTTACAGTATTTAACGAGAAATATTTTGAATTAAAAATCCATTTGAAAATATTGATACAAATTAAAAAGCAATTTATGGGATTTCATCACAATTACTATTGAGGCATGTATTTAGACCAAAAATAAATAATGATGACTGGTCATTCTGTACCAACCGCTTCCTTTATTGGATGAAAATTTCTAACGAGTGCGTGAACGCAGGGTATCAACTGCGTAGGTACCTCTTTGTTCACATTTAGACAACTAACTTGATTTAATGATTTTTTTACACGGAAGGGACTGAAATATTTTACCTGCCTCGGCGGTGCTCCATCGTGTTTCCAAGTTTAGAAAAATTAAATGAGAATGAAAATACAATTCATTTTTGATCAATTAATAAAATCTTGTCTTTTCTTTACTTTAACGTTGTCATCAATAATATAGATATGTTCTTCATCTTCCACCTTTCAAAATTAAAAAAAGTTTAAACTTACACCTATCACCATAGAATATTCACACATGTTCAAAAAATTACGTATAATTCATCTTGTATGCTCAAATTACATAAAAGAAAACGCAACGTCTACTTTTTTAGCATGTAAATTATTAAAATTTGTGTAAAGTTTCATTAGAATCACTGTACAATATAATTTATCACCATTAGATACACTCTCCAGCGCAACAGATGCTGATGCAATGGCCGAATATTTTGATCCCCGCGAGATGTAAGAACGCCAGGAGTGGGGATGCCAAAATGGCGGCCCCGTAGAGTGATTCTATTGGTGGAGCGTTAACTACCTTGGCATTTGACATCTCATTGTTTGACCGCGCGTTTAGAAGATTGGTGGTGGAACGGAAGAAACTAAAAAAGTATTTCAATAATTTTGATAGTGACTTTATAAATTTAATTATTACGGCGAACTGATATTAAAAAAAACTATTTTATTGTTATTGTAGTAATAAACTTTAAAAACCAAACATTTGAAGCTATCTTTACAGTTTCCCAAACATTATAAATACATATATGGTTCAACAGATACGAAAACCTTTATTATAAGAATTGTTTTACTTCAACCTTAGTAGTGTTTAGTTAACCTAACATCTCAACATAAGTTTGTTAAATAACTGTTCAAAATGTTTTATTATCAGTCTATAGTAGCTCGAGATTAATATAAAGGGTTTGTGTAATAATAGTGGTATTGTTGTCACAATATATTTGTGTATTTATTTACTACACTTGCAATTTATAATTGTAATGTACAAGAAGTTAGACGTTGCGGTCAAATTGTTTTATCCCGGTATATTATTTGTATTCAGGTCGAAACAGTTCATTTTCTGTCTGTTTTTTCTTCTAATATGGGATGGATAAAACAGACTTATTTAAGCGTTAACGAATAAATAGCCTATGTTGCATCTTTTGTCTGGCGGACAACTCGAGGCCATCTGGAGTTTCTTCAACTAATGTATTAAAAGCTACCGTTAAGAGCCCCTTAATATGTTATCATAGCTGACTCAATCCACTTCTCAGCAATGAGTACCAAATCTGACTTAATTCTCGGCTTTCTGACAATCTTTGCTGCCTACGTCTCGTAAGCTATCAGTTAATCAAGTCGCAAGGCATCTTACGCCACGTTTACTTCTCTACGGCTTCACATACAATGATGTTTTAAATTTTGCTAACATATTATTAGGCAGTTAATCAATGCCTGCTCATATCCTATTACGGTGGCATCCATTTTGTCGTAAGCTACTTCGTTACGAATACCATCTCCCTAGACTCTTTTCTTCTCAGACCCTTTTTGGTGCGCTCTGAACAAAGTACATTGGAAATATATCATCAAAATATATCTTTTCGATTACGATTTCTAACTTTTATTAGTTTTTAGATTAATTCTCAATTTACGCTTACAGAAACTCATTTTTAGTATGAATGCAAGTTTAGTAAGTAAGCATGAAAAAGGTTTAACTTCCCATGAGCTGCCAAGATAATCGTGTTGTAGGAACTGTTTTCAAAAGGAATCGATATTTTTTCAGTAATTATTCAGTATTTCAGTAATAACATTGATTCTACCAAAAAAGTTTTAGGAACACATAGGAATTTGTGCTTCTCAAACATTACCAGCATAATTCTAAGTACTCGTGAAATTGCCGCCTACGCATATCTTCTACTGTTAAGCAACGTGAGTTGTTAGTTCCTAGTAAGGTTTTTCTACTTTAATAATCTTTGATATGACTTTTTGGTGCTTTTAACGAGCTAAGTGCTATCCAATAGATATACTTGTGAATTGCCTTATAACGGACTCTGGTCACTTGATGAATGGGATCGGATTCAGTTGGAGGATTCTTTTGTGAATTGGTTGGGTAGCATAAAAGTAAACAACATATACATTTAATTTTGATCGTTTATTAAAAAAATTGCCTTGAACGAACACATCCAAAATAAGTCATAAAGTTAAGACTTCAAATACACGTGTCATCTGCCGCCCTAAAATCCATTCTACCCGATCGGTTCCCAGCGTTCCTCCGTCGCGGATTAAACTTTACGAGCCCTCCCATACATATCGAAATATCGAAGTGGAGCAACCTCAACAGCGGGCGTTCCGCTATCAAGCGTCTGGTGCATCGGACGATACACGAAGAAACTCCGGCGCGGCGCACTCGCCGGCCACGGGCGCGCTGTGCCCGACCGCTGCGACACGACCGTCCGCGCCGACCGTCCAATTAATCGACGGGCCCCGTCGCCGCGCCGATGCCGGATTAAGGGGGCCGGGTGCTCGCCGACTCGCGGATTTAGTGCGGCGTCGCGGCGCGCCGTGGGGGGAGGCGCCGCTCGTAAAGCATCGGCCGGCACTCGACTGACGCGCGTCAACGCGACAACTGCGTTGCGTAAGCGGCCGTAAACAACGCGGGCGGCCACCTGGCGCCGACACGCGCGGACTCCGTCGGTACGTCGACACGTGACTCAGTGAGCGGGGCCCGCTGCGAGTGAGTTCTGTGAGCGCGCCATGGGCCAACACCGCCGCCCGACGGTGAGCGGACGGCCGGCCTAAGGTGAGTGCTGCACCGGGCGGCTTCGAAGCCGCGCGAAGTCCGCTCGCCGGAAGATTTGCGCGCGCGGAATAGCCCCCCGCTCGGACTAAACGAACGAGGGGATTAAACAAATCTCTCCCAATGTTATTGGGGTTTAACGATGTTACAAAATCGTATTTTAGCAAAACAATGTTCAGACATAGAATGAGAGAGTTGCATCGAGGTTGTAAAATGTCGTCAACTGACAGCTGTACGCTGAGGGCTAAGAATAATAATGATCTAACCGTATATTCAGATTAGAAATAAGATAATCTACACGATAAATTACTCTTAACAAGTAATGTCGCTATTGGAAGGACTTTAATAGTTCTGATAAATTTCGTACATTAGTAATAAGTGATGCGCAATTTAAAGGATGCTTGAAACGTTATTTTACCTACCTTCAAGGGAAAATAGTTAAGAAAATATAATATCCTATGCTTGTTTATATCACAAAGGAACTACTTATATAAATTTAATTTCGAACGCACGCATTTTAAAACTTTAAAGAAAATTTATCTGTATTGTGATATTATTAAGCCTATCTATGTAAATCACAATCTGGTAAGATTATCGAAAACATTAAAAAGATAATAATTAACAACAAAATATGCAGTCACATAAAACTTTAAAAGAATGTTCATACATATAAATCATAATAAATCAACTGCGTTTAAAAAAAATAATTTGTTAAGCTTTATAACACGCATCTAAGGCCTTATATACTATGATTTATGTGTGTGATTAAAAAAATATGTTTCCACAATTAGCCGATTACATACCCATCCTACTAAGAACTCGGTAATTGGAAGAAAAACAGTACTATATAGTATAATTTAAACTTACACTCTATGCAAAATTATTTCTGCTATGCTAGGATTTGAGCCATAATATTAAAGCACAATAAAAAAAATTTTGACCCGATGATAATCGTCAATTATAAATGTAAATCAAATTAATATCATAATTGGGCTTTTAAAAATTTTATCTAACAGAATAATTTTTTCAAAATTTCATTGACAAAAATGTTTTGAACTTTATATAGTTCATTGTAGAGTTCAATATCGAGAATCCAGTAAAAGGTCGCTTTCACTGTTCTCTTGAGAAAGAATGAACAACATAACTCTATTATGTCTTTAGCACTTTAGCCCGCAAAGTTGTAGGATTTAACCATTATAACACGTTAAATGATTTTAAGTGAATATTCTATTTATGTTCCTGGCTTTTGCTACATATTGGTCAACTTATTTATTTGCTGTTAAAGAAAATAAACGTAACAGAAAAGTTACGTTTACTGTGTTTACTTGTCTTCAAAACTATTGTTTAAATTATTTTTCAATATGTATATGGCATTTTGTTGAAGAAGTCACAAGCAACTCTGCTGTCAAAAGTTATATAATATTGTATTTTCTTTTTAAAAAGAACTATAAAAAGAAACAATATAAACAGTATTTTTTTATAAAGAAATATAAGATATCTTAAATGATTATATTACATGACATTGTTTATTGGTAACTGCGTAACTATTTTTACTTCCTTACAGAGTTACTATATTTAAAAAAAGCAATCTTTACATATAAATTTAAGGGTTTGTGAATCATTTCAAACATTTTGGCAAGGGAAGAGTCATTACATTTAACAATTTTATGATAAACACAAACAATAAAATAAACATTCATAAAACAACAAGCATAGTACAAATATGTAGTTATACGCGGAGCCAGTATCCGTTTGAAAAAAACAGGTTTTCATTTATTTAAATTGTGGGACAAAGATACTTGATGGCCAAGCGTTTGTCAAGACGTAGCCATTCACTCGACATTGATAATGTGACCATCTTCGGACCTCCATAGCTATTGTTACTGGCAATTATAGTTTGTCCAATTTTAACTTAAAGGTGAAACAAGATTAGGAGCTGACGGATAAGTACTTTTCCATTATCGCGCCATTAATATGTCAAAAAGACTTAATTGCACCTCATGTCAATCTATATAAATATAAAAAAGCACTCGAAACGCTTTTAGCTTTTGCACCGTTCTTAATGCACTTTGTTTAATGAAAACATCAAATTTGTATCCAAAATAACAAACTATGTTTTATAAACATGCATTCCTTATTGATTGAAATCATTAATAAACTGTATATGATATACAAAAAGCGACCGTGTGACCTACTGGTCAAGACGGATCCGGAGATAAGACATTCAGGGATAATTATAAAAATTTGAGAAAGAACAGACAGACCGTATCGGAACAGTATCTAGCATATTAAGATACTATGTAGAATACTATGTACAAGTACAGGACTATATATGAATTGAACAAGTGATCACTGTTATTGTATCTTAAATATAACAATTTTGTATAAAATATAAAATTGTAGGTAGAGTTAGAAAGGATTTTATGTACCTACTTTAAATGAACAAAACTCAAACGTTAATGTTTTCCTATGATAATCAAAGTTACAAAAGAATAAATAACTTTAATACTTAGTGTACTATATGCCAAAGGTTCCAAAACTTTATCAGTACACTGTACACTTACAGGCCTTATCTTGTCTTCATGCCCCAAAACCTAGAACCTCGAAGTACTAGTCTCTACTAGTCTCTAGTTTAAACAAAAGTATCAAATTTAAATAATATATCACGATAAAGTCAATCTTGTTAATATCATTGTTAGATGTAATTTTTCAAATAGATAACAATTACTTATTAAACATCGAGTCAAATAGGATAATCCTTGACGTCCAGATAGAGGGGGGAGCAAAAGTAGTTCAGGGCATACAATAACAAGGATTTAAGAGGCCGTAGGCGCCCATTTTGAATTCCACTCGTGCGCAGCGCCATATTTGTCTTATTTCACATCATCCAGTTAGTTAGATCTCAATCTTTAGTTATTATTCAGTGATGCCGTCGTTTGTTTTTTTTACAATTTTTACCTCTCCGTGCGATGATTCACTGATTGCAGATATTATATGTTGCATTAAACGCGAGCTGTTGGCTTGAGGCTTTTTATTTTTTTTTTATCATGTTAGAGTCGTTTCTTCTAAGCTAAATTAAATTTAAATCGCAATCGCGGAAACTTACCTTTTCTCTACAACTTACGCTACTGCATTAACTACATGTAACAAACGTTAATTTCAACGATTTAGGGTTAAACTAAATAAAAACTAATGGATATAATTATATTTTCTAAGTGTTTCATAAGCAAAACAACGCAAGAGGCGGTTGTTTTTACGCGTAAGTAGAGTTGAGAATGTAGCCGTTATGAGTACGTCACAACAAAATTAAGTCGTTCGATTAATTAAAAAAAAAACAACAGACGGCAAAAAGGTTTCCACTGAACGGTTCTGCACCATACACAAGCAGATCCCTATCGACGAAGTAGAGTATGTATGACAAGCGTACCTTCGTTTCCTGTTGAAGGGACGCGCTCGGTTGAGCCGCAGAAAGTTACTTCGCTACGAACCAGCGCGGACACATTTCGACGGGTGTGAAATGTACTCTGTAGAAGTTCCAAATCGCTAACTATTCGGTAAACGGTTTAAATAAGTGGCTTATGTTCGAGTTGAAACGTGTTCAAGATGAAATTGAAATTTAAAAGCTAAAACATGTGTCGATGGATGATAAAAGAAAGGAATGAATCTATTTTTATATATTCATTTTTAGAGTATTTTTTTATTATCGCCAACGTTAAGTGGCATTAGTTAAAGATTAATTTTCTGTGTTATATACTGAGATAACGTCTTGTTAACAAAAAGGGTTTCCGGTATAGGTACGTATATTTGAATATAAATGTTATAAACTTGAAATTAGCCAAGAAAAATTATAAATATATAATTTAAATTGAAAAATTAATTTTGCAATCATTTAAATGATGCAAAAAAGGTTTTATATGCGCCTAAGCTGTTTTAATCTACTTTATTATGCATTATAATTTATGCAATAACTGATAATTGCTAGTAGCAATCTTATTATTCTGATAATTGTATCTGTTCTCTTTTAGATTACACGGAAACAGTACGACTAAAATATTTTTAGCATAATAAAAAAAGTTCTTCAGAGTTATATTGATTCTTTTTTTTTTGTTGATGATATTCTCAGATATCTCTAAAATTGTTCCTTTTTTCAATTGTCCTCTCGATATTGAGTGTAAATCACCCGTTTATATAATTGGTCCAGCTAATTCCTAAAAAAAATACAAATCATTTAAGCCAGACTTTGCATCTAGCGGGACACGAGTAATGAAATAAACAATATGTTGTTGCAATGTAACTTGAGAAATTTATTATTGTAACTATTTATTTTAATATCAATTTCTTAGTTTTTTGGTATTAAATGGAAAAGATTGCAGCATACAAGCACACAACACACGTTGAGAAAGAAGAAGATATATTTCTTGTAATTTTTAAAAGTTAACTTTTATCTCATTATTAAATGTTAAATTTAAATGCAAAAATATAGAGCAAAAGAACTAAATGTCGAACTTAACTTTTTATCATACGGTACTTCAAAGAAGTCGATGGCGTCGCAGCTTTTGTGCAAACGCAAAAAAGATATACAATGGTGTACTTCAGCTAGTGCAGAATCGCATTAAAGGCCATAAATTATCATCTTAATAAGTTAATGAGTAGCAGCGATACTTGCGTTTTTGTTTGACCGTTTCTCGAGTGCCAATGTCAGGCTGCAGGCACCCGTTATTGCCCTATAAGTCCACACAGTAGCATCTGCCTATATCGAATTTGATTAAAATGCATGTTTACTTATCGTCCGGACTTCGTGAGTAGCAATAAAGCTACTTTGTAAATTCGAATTTAGAATAATTCAATTTATAATTCGAGTTTTTGTAGTTTTTGTAATCCATTTTTTATCTTCATTTATTTTCTAGACTTTTTTCTAATGATTTCATTCATCTGAGAGTTGGTAAGTCAGATTAGGGAACCTCAAACTCATTAGTCTTTGTCACAATATGGGTACTAAAATGTAAAATTTGGGCTATGAATGTGCAAGAAAAATTAATTACAATGTTTAATGTTCACGCGAAGAAATTGTGTTATACATACATAACTTAATTTGAACTTATTTTGTTTAAAGGTCAGCAACTATTTGTACCATCGATCATTTGCGTAATGTTCATTTACATCTATTGTGTATGTATGTCACACAACTAGTGTTGTGCCCGTTCCTATCTATCGCTTCAAGCGCTTTCAACGAAACGTCAGAATCGTATCGAATTGGAGGCGCCAGGTGAACGCCTCACCTACCGCGCTGCAAGCAAAAAAGCAGCATCTGTTTGCGCTGTATTTATGCAAGCATCGGTCGTACACACGATCATATCTACTTGAAATACGTCGCCGGAGACAAATTGCAGTCACTTCAAACGTGGCGGGCGGGTGTCCCGACGCCGCGGCGGAATAAGCAAGCAGCCGATTGTTTCGACCCGGCGTCCGGGTCAAGCGGATATCGCCCCAAAGGTGCGGGAACAGGACCTAGAACGGCTTGTCGCCGCCCGAAATCCCGTAAAGAACCGTAAACCGCGCCACGCCGGGCCTTAAATCCGCATAATTATCGTATGCACGATAAATTAGAGGCGTGGGAGACCTCGTTTGTTTTGCCCATCGATAGATGTCCGTTATGTTAGTCCCTCGTCAGTCGATGGACTTCAATATTATCTTTTTGTGTTGCTTCATTATGCAATACTACAACTACTCATTTAATTACCCTTTGAATGGGTTACGTAACGTGTGACGACAAACAGCAAGCATTAACTTATTAAATTGTACTAAGTGGTATAAGGAAGTATTCTAGACCGATACAACCAGTGTCAGAGGTCAGCCGCTTTCTACTCCCATAATTCTATGGGCAATTCAATTTAGCAACGAGTATTTTAATTACACAATCTTCGCTTCGCGCACGTAAGTCGTCGCATCAGTGTAAAAGGCGATATCAAAATTGTTTAAGCATCTGAATGTATAGATTTTATCTGGTTACTAATAATCATAGAAAATAATGATAGAAAAAATCATATAGCTATTCTTTATCTTAGTTTGAAATTAGAGTTCAAACTTAAACTAAAATGTTGCATATACGTTAAACATTTTAACAATTTCTACATATGATGTGATAAACCATAACCGTTCACTTGTCCTGCACCTTGAGGAAATGAAACTCGCATTCCTTTTAATTTATTTAATCAACTATCATCCATGACGTATTCATAATTAATAAGCAATACGGCTGGAAGCGCATGCACGCATTCGCTTCGAATAAAAATTCCTCGGCCGCGTAATCAAATTCAGAGCGGAGAGTAAACAAGATGAGCCGAATGCTCGTAAACCTATCAATGATTACTTAACGACCATAAACTAAGAATGAATGGATATTCAAAATAGTCCGTAACATCCGCGCGTCCATATTTTCGCTTATGATTTAAAGATGTTTTGACCTCACAGTTTGATAATGAATGGGGCGATCGTAAACGCCGGAGTCAAGGGAACATTAATGTCAATAAAAAAGCTATAAACTCTATTAGCCGTCATAAACCTCACCGCATCTGGCCGATAACTCGTTTCGCGTACAACAAACATTGTTAATTGTCTAATTGAAATATCATTTCGAATGGTTATTCCTTTAACGTTGCGAAAAACTTGTATTATTTGGGAGCGAGTTCGAACAATGTTTTCCATTGGGATCGACGCTGCGTTTGCGGGAAATTTAGCCAATTTTTATCGTTAGTTTTTGTCTGCACACCCGACCCGAAAGCAGTAAATTCTGCTGTCGAGTGATAGCAATTGACGATAAAGAATACGGAAACGAACTTTTGTTATGAACCTCACAAATAGAACGATAAATTATCACAAGGTGTTGTAAAGCACGTTAGTTAGCCTTTGGCCACAATTCTTCAAAACATTATCGCAGCGTATAAATTCATTGTCACAAACATTAGCATAATAATTGGTTACCTGCTCATTTGAGCAGGTGAATTGTTAGAAATGAGCATTGTTTGAATTTCTTTTGTTAATTTTGTGCAACGTTTATTGTCTAACTGTCGCCGTATCTATTGAAGGTTGCACAAGAGGACCTTTCTTAAAATTTTTACGACTTAACGGGCCTTGAAACGAAATTGTAAACATAACGGTCCTTCAACTTGTTAAGTTTGCAATTTTTTCGCATACCAATACAATACCGAACAATGCACGAGTTTTTTAGGCTTACGTTAAAAACTTTAAAAACTGTCACGATTTCGCATAATAGACTTTACTAGGTTTTCGAAAAACAAATGCTTGTTTGGAATTTTTTTTATCAACTTAAACATCTCTTGCTGTGAATTACAGAAAGACTTCCGTTTTGTTTTATTCCTTTTGTACGTTAAAGAACACACATATTTAAAAATTTGCACGTATTATTTTGCAGTTGATTTATTTGGAGAATGTACCCTAATAAAACGTGTGTGATACCATAACATTATTAGTCCGATGTAAGTTTTTGATGCTTAATGCAAAAGTTGTTACAAGCATTGTCACTCGAGTATGTGTAAACGTTTTAGCTTTTGTGGTTTTAGAACTTGCCTTGATTTTATTTATTACAAGGAATATTTTAACGCCTTAATACATTTGCAATATTTTAACAACGTTTTTAAAAGGAGTGCAAGAGAGAGAGTTTAGTGTAGATATTGCCATTTGTATTTTATTCCACAACAGATAATAAAATCGTGTAGGATTAAAAAATATGCAAATAAGTAACTGCCCAAAAGCAGTTGACGCTCCGTCGAAGCGAGCGTTGGTGCGCCTACAAAACTGTAATATTTCAAAATTACTCAAGTCGCGTTCGCTTGAGTAATGCGATAACTTTGTACCGGGGTGGTTGCCTCCTCTGCTCGGTGCGTGCCGTCTTACCCCAGAACTTGTTTTCCAACTTCTGCTCTTGAGTTGATCAAAATATACTCTCCAGCGGCCCGGTTCATTAGGCGTTGCCAAGCTGAGCGGGCTTTTGACCATTGGAATACTAAAATCGGGAAAAACGTAAAAACCACGTTTGTAATCATTACAAAACGTAATGATTACAGACGTCGTTTTTACGTTTTTTATGCATTCATCAATTTTTCACTGCATATAAAGCGCACATAATACTTTACGAAGCATCGACTCAAATGAATACAGCGGTCGCACTGACTCTAAATTTAATTACGAACATATATTTGCCAGCTCTTCCTTCAGGATAATTAATTTACTGCTATAGAAATGTCTCGAAGTCATTACAGTAAGTCATTTCAAACAGATAAAATAACGTTTCGTTGCGAAATTCGTCTTTCAGTTCGAAAATGATGGCGATAATCGAATAGGACTATCGTTTTATACGAACGCTCAGTTGTACGCGGCCATATTCCGGAGGCCACACGTGCTTTGAGCCATGTGACAAACCGGTCCAGTCGGGCCTAGTAACCTCCAAGCGGGCCGGTGCATGCGCCCCGCCAAAGGATTCCGCCGCCTTTTTAATTCTCCCTTCACGCTTTAGGTGTGGGACGGTGGAAATTGTGAGAAAATCGGCGGGATTTGCATAACAATCGTCTCCTTAACGGTATGGGAAGCATGGGCTTTATGTGCATACTAATAGCGGTTGCGTGCATTAATGAGAGTAAATAGTTTCCAGTTAATGCAATATATATGCTATCACTACTTACAGTACTTAAAAAAAACAAGGTATTTTGTAATTTTTCCTGAATTTTTCTTGTCACCAATTTTGAAGTGAAGCATTTTTGTGATGTTTTACGTCGTTTATAGCCATTATTATGGTACAAAAAGTGCATTGATTATTTTGAACAATAAGAATAGAAACAGTTTTCTTTAGAATATATTTTATTCCTCGCTACTTATCATGTTTTGTACTATACGAAGTCAGTGGGTACTGCGCCAGACGGTGTGGGTTGGATCCTCACTACTGGAAAAATATTGTGTGATGAACATAGTATTTTTCTAGTGTCTGGGTGTTGATGTATGTATAATATGTATTTATTTACAAAAGAAAAGTATGTTTAAGTATGTTTGTCAGTATCCATAGTACATGCGTTGCTTAGTTTGGGACTAGGGAACGTTGTGTAAAAAAATGTGTCCTAAATATTTATTTATTTATTAAATTATTTAAGATTCGTACACAAAACTTTAAAGCGTCGTGAGGTATCGAGACAAAGGTTAGCTAGCCGAGCGCTTTGGAATGGGTCACGCAACGTTTTTGCCCTTAGCCCAGACTCTACGTCGGGGCTATTACCGTCTCTATATGGCCCGTGCGATGCGACGTAGCCACTTCAAACACGTGCCAGTATCGCAATACGTCGAATTGTCCAACTGCAAGCCGGCGTTAGAACGCGGGAACATTGCTCGTTCTAAATGCGAACTGAAGGTTGGTACTGAGCGCCCTTCGAATACAATTTACTCTCACGCCGGACGCGGGAACGGATAGGCAAAAATTTAAGCTGTTATTTTATATCTAATAAATTACTCATAGCATTATGTAGAAACACTAACGAAGAGAATCCAGGTTGTAAAATTAAACTGTGAACATTTGAGGGTGGCTCGTAAACAACTTGCATGTTTGTTGAGGAAGATTAAATATTGATTGCTACGTTATTCGAAATCTATAATCCATCTCATTGACACTATTATAGAGTGCTTTATAATGTGCTAAAGTATGTATTACGTGGCTGAATTACTTTGATTGTCGTATCTTTTTGCCATTCCTCTATGAAAAGTAAATAGCATAAATCTTTATATATATAATTGTAGGTACACGTCACCATATTCCACTAATTTCGGTTACACGTTTATACCAGCTACAAAACTTTTATTTCAATCAAAAGCGGCAACTTCGTGGTATTGCTACAATTAAGGCCTTTTCAGCATAACTGCAGAGTTTCCTTATTCATTAGAGCCTTATTCATTTTTATGAGAGGACAACACGACGACGTCAAACGACGGTATTCACTCTCCCATCACATAAACCTGATCACCCGATGGTAGACTGAACACCGCTACTCGTGGACATCATAGCAGTTGTCAGGTTTCAGAAGCGTTGCCAACCTTTAATGAGGCTAGTAGTCAGGTTGTAATGGGTTAGAGTAGTGAGGCTTATTAACCAGACGAAATGCAAACGCATAAATACTTCTTACTTTCTACGAGACCGTGATTCTTTCTGAGTGAGCCAGCAATAGCTAAGCTGCTGCTTCCTAACTTAGACCTTCTCTTTCGACCTTCGAAAAACTCGAGAGCATTCCATCACTCATCCAACTGACGCAGTCGGCGATTGCCTTAATAGCTTCTGTTTTAATTAATCTCCGATCCAATAACAAGAGCTTTGCTGCTCAGGCCAATTCATTACGTCACGCCACGCATTAACGATCGTACATAATCAGCGCTAAATTGAATCTCCCGTTGCTAAGTCGCGTGAAACCGCACCGGCGAAACTTCGCGCCCGAGGCCCGGGAAACTTGAAGAATCCAACTCTAGAAGTTGCCTGCCTCGTTAGCCCGACTGCGCCGCAAAACCTTTCCGTCTTATTTATGCTCTCGCCTCATTCCATTTGCGGCCGCCGTATGGCATTCTAGAAAGTTTTTTCGCGATTCCCGGGAGCACTTCGTAGAGCTATTGTTAACTCGGCTGGATTCTATTTCATTCCTATTACATGAACCTAAATTCGGGGTCAAATAATAATTAATTAAATAACAGTTTCGCGACGCTCTCTTGTAATGTTTGTGTTTATTTATTAATTCTTCCAACGATTTTATGAGATTTTTATGAGATTTTATGACATTTCATTCCAATAGTTTATAACGAAGCAGGTAATATTAAACGTACATAAGGTAATAATACACATTTTTATACGCCTATCCGTTGTGTTAATAATTTACATTAATGAAAATTAAAATGGCAATTTTACCCGATCAACATTACTGAGCCCATTTCGGGGGGCAAGATATTCAATTAACACGACCCACAAAACGTCAAAATTTATAAAGTCAAAGTATGCATGCCAAACGTATACGTATCGGTGGAAAAAAAATTAAACGTGGCTTTCTAGAATTCGATTCACGCAATTGAAAGGTGTTGGAAAAACGCTCGCGCCTCTATGAAAATGCATCGCACCGAAGAAACCTGCTGTGGAATACCACATGCCGTTTTATAATCATTACCGGGTATTATTGAATTACGACGTAATTTAATCTCTGTGGGTATTGTATTAATGTGCAATTTTTATTGGCCGCCTATTGGCTATTATGACATTGCGCTATGTCCCCTTAATTGTTTCGAGTTTTTGCCGGAGCAAGGTGCAGATACACTGGCCGCTCGATCTCGTCGAGTTTCTTACATTTTGATATAGGTGGTCTAGTTCGTAAACGGCGCTCCTCTTTTTGAGCGATTATCTGCGATGTTGGCAAACAATTTTAACACTTCTTCGTCGACATTGTTCTTTTAAACCGATCTTCTATAGGCGTGATGCTATTTTGAACTTTTCTCTATAATTCGAGTTCTTATATTCATGGTGTGTTTTGCTATGATGTTTTAAAAAAGATGACGCATATTCATACTGCGCGGCGTAAAATGTATGGTGAATGTGACAGATAATACAGAACTTATGATAAGGAAAAAGATAGCACTCTACAGAATTACAATCTAATTACAATATATACCAATCGGCGTAATTTGTGTGCTTCAGTTTCGGTGCACTAGCATCATATCTACCTCGTTTTTGTATATAATATCATCAGTGTTTTGTATTATGTCAACTTCTTCGTACGCGTGTCTTGAGTTTCCTTTAAACGCTCATTATGTATGTTGAAAACAAGTTACTATCGGATATTGTTGTTGATTTGCTAACTCTGATAAGGTCGTCCGTTCAATTGGTTAATAGAGGAAGGAGTCTAAAGAGTTTCATTAGTATCGACAGAAATTATAACAAAGTAACGTTAAATCATTGATAATAATCGTCAAATCGTATTTTCGAATATGCTATGCTATAGTTATAATTATAATTAAGCTTATAGTTATAATTAAGAGCGGTGATAGCTCAATGTCCGGGCGCTCGCCTTTGATTCAATATACTCGAGCAACCTGAGTTCGATCCCCGGTGCCGGCACCAATGAAGTTTTTAACTTTAAGTGCTGACTTATCACGTGCTCCGCGGTAAAGGAAAACATCGTGAGGAAACCTGCTCATTTTCGAAATAATAACAAAAAAATATATATTTCGAAAATATGTGAAGTCCGCCAATCCGCAGTGGGGCCGCGTGGTGGACTATGCCTTGATACCCTCTGTATAGAGGAGGCCTTTGCCCAGCAGTGGGACATGTATAGGCTGTTACTTTACTTTTTAGTTATAATACACACAAATCTATCGTGCATATATAATTAATTGGCCTGTAAACAAATACAGCAAGTAAATTCTCACAATGGCGATGGAACATTAATTAAGTATATGTTAAAATCATAGTTTCATCCATTCCCATTCCACACCACGCTCAGGTGTGTGTTTCAAGTGTTAATTAATGTTATTCATTGAATTTCTTAAGCAGAACAAAAAGTGGTCTTCGTCGGCTAGTTGTGTAGTACCTACAGCGCGATTATTTCATATTATTTCACTCTTGGTATGCGACCGCTATGTCGGCACATCATTACGTTTAAATTTAATTTTCGAACACTACAAAAAGCGGAATGTTATAATCTCCCGCCAACAAAATGATTTCAAATTTATTGTCAGCCAATTGTTTAGAACAGATGATCACAATATTTTCTACACATGAAATTTGTTTGGAATGATATATATCATGAGAACTATTGCTTATTTCAGGTTAAACCTGTGTTTATTATATTAAATACTTGTAAGTTGTATAAGTGAAAACTTTAACTTAACTGGTTAAACTTATGAGTTCTTATATTTTTTATTCCATGAAGACTAACTAATGCGATAAGTTTTTAAAGTGTTAATTTTATTATTCTAAACAGTTTCTAAGAATTGTATATTTTATCGAAAAATGAAAGTTGAAAAGTTTTACCTACAAAATAAACTTCAAAATTGACTTTTGTGTTTCAACATGAAAAAAAACTAAAAAAAATTGATATATGATTTTCATGTTCAGCAGACTATGTTTCTATTTACGCTCGCAAAGAGAGCGAGCATAAATATATAAATAAATGTTATACTCACTCTCTGGACAAATAAGTCCTTCTACGAGCATGTCATATCATTAATAAAACATTTCTATAGTAATGGGCTGTTCGGAAACTGCGCAATCGCTTCAAACCCTGGCCCATTTCCAACTACGGAGAGATGCGAACCATTGATTAGAGAATAATTTGCTACGACACCTATCCTAGAAGAAATTCTATATAAAACCTTTGTCTTATCTTGTCAACAGGCCGTTAAATATCTAATTACACCATGTAAGTGATTGACAACAAAATTTTAATGCGTCGAATGCGGTCGGCTTTTACCCGCCCTTTCATTACGTTTACTTGAAGCATATCATTACCCCGTAATAACTGGTCAACTTCATAATTAATTTAGGTCATTTTATTTATTTTACACGCTGTGTTTAAAGAAGCATTTCTCGATCGCCGATGAGACGTTGAACATTAAAGGCGGCTTCCTTATACGTACGTACCTCACACGTAACTTTTTAATAACGGTCCATTAACGGTAACTCAACCTAAACGTGTCTATAGTTTTTTTGAAACATGTTTAAATGGATTTTATAAGAACCAAAATGTCTTATTTTTTACTTATACCATTTCGATAACTATCGAACAAAATACGCGCATTTCTTCTCTACGTCTCTCTAATAATTGGATGAAAATTACTACTAATTACGGGGTAAATATGCACATATACAAACTGTCAATTGTTAAAAAATATTTTAAAATCCTTGGTCCGCGACAAAAGCTATAAAAGCAGGTGCGGTTAGCCAACTTGTTAGTAATCTTTATTAAGCGCAGACGCTTGCGATGATTAAAAAAATCAAGCTCCCGTGTTAAGCGTTGCCACTTGTTGAGACTACGTGTGATTATCAACGAAACTGTTTTATTAACAGCAGACCCGGATTTATTAACGTCGCTAAGTACTAACTTTTTTTGCATCGTGCGAGTAAGTATTTTAAGAAGTGTAAAAAAGGGTTGAGTTCCTCATAAGCGTCATAATCAATTATACACAAGTGGCCGGCTGTAAGGTTCATTACGATTCCTCCATGCTTACTTCGAGGAATGTGGTGGCAATGGAATCGTTTCAACAGCATTAGCGGCCGGGCTATTTACGATAAAAACTCGGGCAGCGAAAAAAATGGCTCTATCATTACATTGTAGCCGCATACGTGTTGCTTTTAAACCTTAATTACGCCGGCGATCAATCATAAAACGTAAACACACGGACGGGTAAACTCTCTGAGAGAACGTTTACACCCTAATCGATCGGTAAAACTGCCTGAATTCAAAATGTCAAATAGCATTTACATTTTGAATTTAAAACAGCATTGAAAGGTGTTCGATTTATCGTGTTCGTATCTAATTTTAATATTCGAACGAACAAGTTTGTGCAATCTTAATGAGAAAATCTTCTTCGGCACAGTGAAAAATGTATTACGAATTCATGAAGCAATTAATAAATATTTATGTGTTTGGTTAAAATTTCTACTAAGGACAAAACGGTGAGATTTTTATTGAAACGTGGGCAATAATGCAAAGAAAAAAAACATTTTCTTTTAATTCAATTGAACATTACTAATTGAGTGCAGTAGTTACTTACATGGGTATCAATTCAAATATATTGAACATTATAGATAAATATAATATCAATAAAAATGATATAAGTTATCAACAGCATATATAATATCATAATGTTATATATTATAATGTCATTATGGAAATACAATTGAGAATTTCAAATTATCCGCTACAAAAAATCATAGACTTATTAGAAATTAATGCTTTTTTCCACATTCTTCGATTGTTTGACATATAAAAAATGGAATTTCAAGATGAATTTAGTTCCAAAAAAACTTTGGATCCCAACATCATCTAACAATAAATTTTCGAATAGAAAATACATTACAACAATAAAAAGCGTATAACACATGTTGAACAAAGTTAACCTTTAGCTTATGATATTCAATAAAACATTCTCTTCTAATAATAAGTCCAATTATGTCTAAAAAATTTAAACACAAATAATTAGACTTTAATAATTTATGATTAACTTTTTGTCGTTTAAAATATTAACCCCTAATTTCTTCATGTTCCATTTTATTACTTATCCAATATTAAAACTTTGTTATGAAATGATTAATCATATTTTTTATTATTATTATCACGTGGCAAACCCACATTTTTTTTGTAATTTGAACACGGCAAAATAGGCGAGACCGGGTATGGTTGTCTCACGGGTTGGTTGTCACAGTGGTCATAACAGAAAAGTTATCGAACGAATACGAAAGTTGATCGGCGTCAAAGAATCGCGAAGGCATCACCTCCCTCCCCACGTCACTTTGGTTCGCTCCGAAACGCCGTGATGGAGAAACGTGCGTTTGTTTTTTTTTTTCACACTGAAAGTAATGTTCTGTGCATCTGTGTCGATCCTTGTAAGTATGCCTAAATTTAGCAATGGGAACTAACTTTTCATGGATTAGTTAGCTTAAATATATGGCTCATGATATTGTTATATATTTTTATAAATATACACCGTTTTAGATTTATTTTTTAGGTTTATTTTCTAAAATGTGTTTTGGGGCAGGTTGTCTCAGTTTAACGAGGGCTGGTAGTCACATATAGCAACCAACACATGTATGTCTGCTGGCTGTTTTGTTGGCTTTTTTGAATATTGCTACATAATAACGTACGAGCTTGCTGTCTTCAATAAGTTGAAAGTTGCACACTCTCGGGAATCAAACAAGCTAGCTGGCCTCGATTGGTATACGTCTTTTATGAAGAGATATCATTCTCTGTCCATTAGAAGACCTGAATCCACTAGTTTGGCTCGACCCACCAATTTTAATACACAAAATGTCAACAGTTTTTTTTTAAACTTGAAATATGGAACATGGGCGAAATTGGGGTGACTATGGTGCAAAAACTCCTCCGCACAAGCTGCAGCGAGCTGATAGAAGGAGATATAAATGAGCAAATTCGGACAGATTGACCTGAGAATTTATAAGAGAAGAAAAAGAACAAGAAAGGAAAAATAAAGTATCTATATGTTTTTTTCAGTAAAAATAAAAAAAACTTACTAAAAAAAAGAGGATTCAATCGAAAGTAGTTGACAATGAGGAAGATGAAAAAGAGTCTGTTTATCTCCATATTCTACTAGCAAGTCTAAGGGAGTCTGGATACAGTGCTAGAATTACAAGTTTTGGTCTCATGAGGCATGCACACCTGGAAAACCTTAATTGATTTGCCCAAATTGTGATTCTGAATATTCAGACTGATTACTTGAATTGACTTCTTACTCACTTTTATTTAAAAGTATAACGTCCAACTAAATCAGTGACTACTAATGATTATTTTTTTTTTGTTTTCGTAAAAAGAATTCTAATTTTGTTAAATGTTGATCTGAATTTATATGTATGGATATGAACAATATATATTCTTAAATTTCGTAGGAATTTGTACAGATGCATGTTACAGTAATAGTATACGGTAAAAGTATATTTTTCTGTAAGGGCATTCACCTAGACATTACCTTACAATGGTGAATAGAAATTATGGGAACCATTTTACTATTCTATCGATTCCGTTGTTTTATATCGACTTAAAATTAAAATCAAAATTTTATAATAAGCCAGAAGGTTAGAGACCTCATTGGTGTAGTTGATAGTGAAGCTATCACTTACTCCAGAAGGTGTGGGTTCGATCTCCAATGTTGGAAATAATATTGTTTGATGTTAGAGTGATTGGTGTTTATATATCACCAATTCGTATTAACTTACAAAGGAAACGCATGTTTCAGTATATTTATCAGAAACCTAGTGCCCAACATACAAGCCTTGGTTAGTTAAAGACTATATAATTTTGTGTAAAAATGTGTCCAGAAATATTCATCATTATGGCGGGATATTTATTTCTTTCTATAAATAAAATAAGCATACATTAGATAAATATTGTAAATAAAAATCAATATTAATTATATTTATTATTATTTAAACAGTAATTTTGCATCCAGATATAAAGCATCTAAAGGCAATGTAAGCAATGAGATAAACACATTTTAATATAAACTGACAACAATCACACTGGTGACTGAAACAGTGAGATCTTTCTTTCAAACTCTTATGACCAGCAGCAAAAATGAGCAGACCGTTCCAGGAAAAGTACGGCCTCACAGAAGAGCCGCGTTAAGTGGAAGTGTTATATTTTTGCGTTGCGAAGTTGTTGTATATGTCCAAAGGCGGCAGAAGTCAATTAATATCTGGCGAGCAATCTGCTTGTATCACATAAGAAAACTACCACCGGATCTTTAGATCAGGCCATTCCTAATGAGCTAAGAAAGAACATACTCAGCAGTAGTCACGAAAAATTGCAAAAACAGATTATATTTATTTCCGCAAGTCAACCTTCCAACTAGGCTTTTTGTTAACTCTCATACCTATACAACTAGCGATGATTTAATCGAAATTTATGACCGTAGAATACCCTCTCTAATCTACTCTATTCGTACTATGTACACTAACGACTAACGGCCATACTAACAAGTGAAATTCTAACAGAGTTTACGAAACGCATTTAAAACTACAGAGCCTTCGGCGCTGGACGCCGGCGGACGCGTCCAATGAAATCGAGCGAGCTTACAAGCTTGATTGATGGCTAAATGGCAGTCTCGCACAAATTAAAAAACAATCCGCAACAGACGTGGTCCCGTCCGTGACGTCATCAATTAAACGCATTCGTCAGGGCGATTCTGTTACGATCATTAGCTCTATGTGCACTTCGAAGCATTTCGCTACTCATACGCTTCGATTGCGCTGTCTAACGGGCTTTAAGACGCAAACAAATTAATCTGTGTTGCTTAATATTTATCGCATCTATATTCAAATGCGAAAACGCGTGTATGAGGACTTGTTCTTTCTTTGAGTTAGTGACTGATTAAATGTGAATAGTTTAAATTCGAAGCCGCGAGTTCTGGAAGTTATTTTGATGCAATTACTATTGAATTTAATTAAAAAAAAATAATAGTTTATAAACATTAAAAAAATAGTTTTGATTAAGTTCACATAACTTTATCTTACGACATAGAGATTAATAAATAATTATAACCTCAAATGATATAAAGATTTAATTCACGAAGAATAAAAAGGCAATAAGTTTTAACTGCGATTAAATGAGGCTGGGTAAGTTCACGCGCAGTCGTATACGTTAAATGACCGTTGTTAACAGTTTCATTAAACATCTGCATGCTCGTAAATTGCCGTGGCGACTTTCACCTTTCCTTAATCTCATTCAGCGATCAAACCGTGCGTTAAAGAGTTACGCGTTTTAGTTAACGCAGGACTTTCAATGGAATCATGTTAATGAAAATAACTTAGCTCAATATAATATTAAGTAATACGCGTTTTGACGATGTTTTGCGTTTTGACGATGTAGTCATTATAGTTTTTAATAGTTTAAGAAATATTTTTCGATTGGTGTTGGAATATATTCGTTGTGTTTGTGTTTTAAATGGGCTTCACTTTACCTCTATTCAATTATGGTTTGTAAGAAATACAGTATAGTTATTTTCTTAAAGAATATCGTCTGTAATAGTAGTATTATTTTAATACTTCTATGTATGGATAGACTGTTATTAATACAATATTTTTCAAACATTATATGCAAGTATAGGCCAGTTCGAATCATAGAAGAGCAGCGTGATATAAAAGTATTTTCACTTTTGTTTTTCGTCCAGTAAGTTAGATAATCGGCAGCCTTCACTCGGTTATATATCTGATGTTGTCAGTGTCCATGGAATCCTCACCGAAAATTCCTTTTTAGTGGTAAAAAGTAAAAAAAAAATAAAACGTTGAATTAAATCTAGAGCAATGTAACTCATAATGTAATCTATGTAACTCATAGAGATGATAATTATTTGATTGTAATATTCAATAAAAGTACTCGAACATTCTCATCATTTAAATTAATTTGACATTTTTTGTACCTTTATTAAGTTGTTCATAGAGAATAATACATTGATAAATTTAAGGCGACATAAAACCCAGGGTTGATAATCAGTTTGGTATAAAACTATGACGCTCAAACCCTCTATTGCCTAATCGATCATATTAATGACACTACAAACAATCACAATCAAAATAAAAAAGCAGCATTTGTCGTATATAATTTCCTCCAATCATGTTATAATGCCTTAGTTTTAAGAATAATTAAAAGACCAACAAACAATCAGATTCTATTTCTCGCTAAAATAGATCGTTAGCGGCAACTGTATGGACATTAAAAAACTCGTAAGCACTTTTGTACTGGCGGACCAAAGTGCGAGCCAGTTAGACCGCCTGGCAAAGTAGAGTATAACGAAACAATCCCGCTGGAAACTTTATGAGCCATTAGTAGCCAACATTACCAACCAGTACTATGTCAAATTCAGAGAAGCGTGAACAATTTTTACGCACGGCTTAATTAATTTTAAGACTGCGTCGGTGCGTTGGAGAGATATCTTTTCAACATCTAAAGGCCTACTGTATTACATGAATTTAATATGAGACATTCTTGAGGCGTATTTTGCGTGCTTGCTTGTTTACTATCATTTCGCTTTTTGCCTACATAAAACATTTAGCATGTAAAAGAAGTCGTTGAGCAGTTGAATTGTTATTATGTTTAACTTTTTACCTCGTTTTATTTAATTATATCATTTGTATTCGTACAGTGCGAGATGTAGGTTGTTTTTTAAATAAGCACTGTTTTACAATCTACTTGACTAAGGCGATATTATCTAGTAATGGAATATCATTGTCGTGTCTTGTGTTCGTGTTTCTGAAAAAATAAAAAATGAAAAGTGCCCTGAAATAGACATGTAATCTGTTCGTTTTATCCTACAATATATTAAATAATTTAATTATGATGTATTACCATGCATTATCATGCATTAAACAATATTCTCCCAAGTGAAAAATATAACAATTTTCCATTTGCAAATCGTGTTGCCTATTTTATCTTTATTTCGCACTTAGACATTTACATATAGTCGAATTAATGTTTAAGTGGAATGACCTATTAAGTTCTAATTCTAGTTCACACTAGAGTAATCGAGATATTAATTGAAATTAGCTACCATAGACGATAGTTACGTCTATTCTGGAACTTTCTCGCGGATTAATGCGTGCGATGATTGATTGATAGTAGTCCTGGTCTATGCCAATGATCAATTAATTAATTTTATACACGCGCGATTCAACTGTTTTTATAATTAGCTTTCGTTATTATGCACATTAATAAACAGAAAGATGAAATCGTACTACTGCTGTTATTCTACTACTGTAATTTCACAAGGCCCCTGAGAATTATAATGCAGTATTAAGTACTTAAATAATACACCATTGAACAAAATACTATAAAGATTGTAAGAATGAAAATAAATATGAAACCCCGTTTATTTTCACTGTACGCAAACTATAAAAATCAAGAAAAACACTAAGCTGTATAACTTCAATACTTTTAATCCAAATAAACAGCAGATTCACAGTAAAAGTCCGATCTCGAGACCCTCGTACCAAGGTAGAGCTTATCGTTGGACACAGCAATGGCCGCCCCTGCGATACAGCGACAATTGCCGAAATCGGGCAGACTGCGCGTTGCATAGTAGAGGCTCGGGGACGAGTAATGTTATGAGCGAGCCATTATTGTCTCGCCCCATACCGTAAAACATTACGCAGTCGTCCCGACCGCGGGAAATATGCTAAGAGCTGTCGAAACCCCCTTAAACTGTCATTATTTTCGAAGATACTCGAATCGATCTTTATTTAATTTTGTGGTTCGTCTTACATACTTCGTCCATTTGCATTCAGAGAGTAAAATTATAGTGACAATAATTTGATTTTATGATTTATCCGAATATATATTCGATATGAAATCTCTGCGTGCGTGCATCATAAATTTGATCGCTTTACAGTCTTCCTGGGTGCGTTAATTTATAAGCTAGCCCAATAAATTAATTAACAGGCGGGAAGTAACAACAAAGTGCGTAATAAATAAGCTTGCCGGGGACATATGTTATGTGTCAAACAATTTCTTTTTTTTTTTGTTTCTATTTACGCACATTAACAGCTCTATAGAATTTCCTGAGAACCGTTTAGGAGCGTCCGGTGGTTGCAATCGAACTTTATAAGACGCCAAGATCTCAAACAAATAGTGTTATCAATATCTATTCAATCTGTTAACACACTTGTTAAAGTAAATTGAATAATATACAGCAAATTGGTAACTGATAACAGCATTAATTCAAATTCAATTGGTTTAAAGTTAATACATTGAATACAAACAAAAAGAATTTACAAATTTCCCAAATCATAGATCTATGTCGTTTTGCAGAGTTCGTTACGTCATTGTTAAGGATAAATCAAAATGTTGTGTGAGCAATAATTTCAGATACTACCATTAACGGTTGCGAAGTATTGTTAAATCCACTCCGAATCTAGCTGCATATAAAAGCTGCAATAGTCGGCCCTGTCGGCTTTGACAGACACGAAATCGCCAAACACAAAGCGAGCGTCAACATAAACTAACATCCGGCGAACGCTGATGTATTGCAGCCGCATAACTATGGAAACAAATCTCTCTCAGTAATAATTTACGAGTGCAATATGGCCCCGCAGTTTGAAAACAAACGAAACAAAACGAAACACAGAAGCGCGGCGCGATAAAAGATGTCGCCGCACTAGCGCGTCCCGCTTCAAAGATAGCCAGCGCTTAGATATTACCAGCAAATAAACTAGCAACAAATAGAGTACGCCGCTAGGCGCGAGACGACCAATCAGTGCTCGAGGCGTAATTATAGCTGTGTTCAAATTAGGAGCGACATTTGTGGCACTAGCTAATTGACAATGGTTACTTATGAGTTATCTGATTCCGTGGTATAACTAATCGAAATCATCCAACAAAGTTCATATTCGGATTACACATCATATTTTATGGATGTATCCGTATAGAATGAATAAGAAAATACTAAGGAGTTTGAATAAGTGGATAAATAAGTCGCATTGTTTTGGTTTCACCATTGAAATGTAAATTACAAGGAAACAAATTAAATGGCCACTGTCCGCGCTAGGGTTGCCAGCTCGATAAAATGCCTCGAATCGCCGGGTGCCTATCGTCATTCCCGACTCAATTATTTAAAAAACAAACGCCCGCTGCCATGCGTGCGTCTTTGTCGCGCGTGATTTTCATCGCTATGGGCGTCCCTTTCCCTCGCCTGCGCCCGCGCATTCGATAACTGCGGAATGTGCCGGCTGACTTCAGTCGAGCGGCGCTCATAGACAATTTAAATTGGAGAAATTGGTAGTCTGGTACTTCGGGGAACTGGTAATAACGGACAAATGTCGACGTATGTAGATATACCATGCTAAGGGAAATATATTACCAACTCCACTTTTGTCAACAAGCATAAATATTTAATAACGACGATGAATAAATTTATGCGGTGACGCAACATTATACGAAAAAAGTCTATAATGTAACATGTACTGTGTGTTTGCCTTACACGGAACAAATCAAAATCATAAGTCCTTAATATATATCAATGTCTAATTATCTGTAAGTATAAAATAGAGTAATAATATTATTTAAAGAAATAAAAGCCATTAACATATAAAAATAAGGGCATATAAAAATAACTGGTGCCTTCAGTTATAAAAATCACCGACAACGTTCTTTGTCACCGAAAAAAAATTTCAATCCCAAGTTAAAGCGTTTACTTTCCGAGAAAATTTTCAAGTAGTCTTGAGCGCTGTATTAAGGGTAGCATAATAAGGCTTTCTGGATTAGGTGTAGCGCTCTTGAGTGAGAATAAACCCAAGGGAAATCCTGGCTTGCAGCTTTCCTTCTAATTTATTGCATCTCCAACGGCCAGCGGCCTTTGTATCGGATCTGCCGGCAACGGGAAATATATTTCTAAACGGATTAACATGTATGCCACTTGGTGGTAATTAGAACGGTCAGGTGGTTTATTTATATGTTTAACCTATATCAAAGACGACTTATTTAAAAGTTATCATTATTTAGCTTAATATTCGATCAGTAAAATGCTAACAAATTAGATATATTATTGGTACCGTAAATCAATAACGGTCGACGAACGAACATACGAATATCAACGCATCTTCGAGGCGCGACGATTGTCGTTGTGAAATATTTGGTGCTATTCCAATAAATGTCTATGTAATTTACTCTAACAGCAACAATGTCGCGTCCAATGAGTCGCTGGTGCTTAATATAATTTTTGGTTTACACATAGCGGCGGGCTAACGGAAATAACAAATAGTTTGGATTGCAGCCATTGAAAACAAAGACAGTGGCAAAGCTATACATTACTGTCTGCGAAATGAATTGATTTAATGAGTTCTTAAACTAATTGGATTTATACGGTTCGCTCGCATTCACTCTTTGCGTTAAGATTAACGCGTGATGCGCCCGTCTTAACTTATGCGGGGTGTACAGAGGACGGCCGGTTAGGATGTAAATATGGAATCGTTCCTGACATTGTTTTGGCTTTGAGCGGCCGTTTACTTAAGCCGTGAACTTACAAAGATTAGTTACAATGCATCAAGTGGCTTTGGTTGTGGTTGACACGATGATTTGCTGTTTAAAAATATGTTTAAGAAAACATTCTTTAGTGTCCATTTGGTGTGACAATGACTAAACTCGTCTCACGCAAGCATTTTTGTACAGCCATAATATCTTCAATTTCTTTCGTGGGTTCCATATATGGATTACCTTTTGCGCAGATTGTTTGCGTTCTCCAATTGGTAAACCCATGGCCTTTGAGTGTTCTAATGTACGTATAACCACTATATTTTCTTTCGACCTCCGTTTTTATTTCTAATTTAAAAGTAAGTCAAACTGCCTTTATTTTTCTATTCTAATAAATCATTTAATTTCATCATAATTATTTTTTTTCAAGTTATATACCTATATTATATATTTTATATATACTTATATTATATATACCTATATTTTCTCTCGGACTATTTGTATACATTTATTAAAAATAAAGGTTACACATTGTGAAATATTTATCTATTGCACAGAACAACGATTTTGCGCAATTTCCTTTTTAGTTCATAATTATTGTTTTCGAACGCAATTCGGACATTTCAGCTCCATAGTCCATAGTTCGCGTCTAACAGTTGGGTAGTGAATTAGTGCGATGCACACGCGTTTGTAGCGAGACACTTCATTATGGGGGCAGGCCATAAATCAGGACTTCTAATATTAAACATGCCTTGGTGGGGCAAATTGCGGGTCTGTCTGCGACTGTGCGGTTGGTAGATCGGGCTGATGATAATATGTTTGCGCCTCCGCAAAAATGAATGCACCGTTGACATACAAATTTATTGTATACGCTTCAGCACTTGTAACTTAATGAGACCAGTGGAAGATTTCACATTAAACATGTTCTTTAAAAATTTCATTCAAATCATCAGCTATGCGTTTAAATCGAGGATAATAGTGTAGATATTATTAACAATGAAAATATTAATTTTAATCTTTCCATGTTATTTAATTTGCAAGACGCCCAACGTAGATCAGATATACGGTGACATTTTTTTTTATTAATTTACTTTTTTCCACTGCCGGAGATAAATTCGCGAGACCCTCCGCGAAATCTTACTAATGTGATTTTAATGTACCTACTCAAATGTCTTTTTCGGGGTTTTTTAAATCACGCTTTTTGAAATCAGTTTCGTTTACAAAATGCGGAATATAGATTTCGCAAATTGATAAAGTATCCCCATCCCCCCCTAAAGTACATATTTTGATTCTTTTAAGTTCAGAAATTTAGCTGTTTTGAACAGTAACAATATGTTAAGTAGTTATAGTGGATTTGGATACTGTTACAAAGCGTACAAAAGTTATGTAAGTTTATCTGAAAATTGTAAAATTATTTATTTATTACTTGTGTTGTAATTACTTTGTTTGTATGAATTTTTTCATTCAATAAAAAATATATGAACTTAATTCTAAAAAGCTCAAGATACCACAAAAAGAAAAGAAATAAAGCCATGATAAATAAGTCAATGATATATTGAAGTGCTGCTTATACCATTAATGTATTTAAGAACTAAAGGGAGAGTTTGAGTAAATGCGCAATTTATATTATTTTTATCTTTTTTTGACGCTATCGCAACTCGCCATGCCTGAGTGCAAAGGACAGGGGGTGTATCGAGAGTCACTTAGCTCGAAGCCCCTTTAAAGACCCCTAAGAACACGAAAACATCATAGGGGACGAAATTTTGTAAGCACTGGGGTGGCTAGTACGTCTATGTACAGTTTAGCAGCGATTTGTTTTACGGAAGAAAAAAGGTTTTTCTTTCACAGATTAAAAATAGACTGCTCTTAATTAAAATAAAATAAATGACCAACGCACGTTTTACTCCCTAAACAGTTATATTACAAGTTTGTAGAATACTGTCATGTTCAAGTGTGGTAGGACCACGCAACAGTGTCCACTGTTGCACGAATGGGCAGGTCCGTCCGGGTAAGTATCACTACCTCACAGAAGACCGGTGTAAAGTAGAAGTGTTGCACTTCTGTGAAGTTTACTTTATAATTTAAATTTTATAGTGCTAATCTCTGCACTTAAAATAAAGCATTAAAGATTAAGTTAAAGTTCGTTAGTATTTCGTTTGTTTCAGGGGAAATATCTAGCATTAATCCAGGAAAAATAGTGTGTATATTTTGTATTATTTAAATGTATCAGGCAAATGTTCGGAATATGTGAAATTATTTTCGTCTCCCAGCGCCTCTTGCGAAGGAGACTTTTATTTTCCTGTGAATCAACGCACTTTTGATATATCGTCGTAATGTCAACGCATGCTCTCTATTGCTTTTTGTGTGCCTACATATTTTTTTACTTAAAAAAATTTAGTTTCGACTTATTAATAAATATATACGTGTTAACGGGCATCTTAATTGGCTTGTACAATTAAAACAAATAGGTAACATTTTGACTGATTACGAGATCAGTCACATACATTATATGCCAAGACATCAAATCTGTACTTATCATTATCACCTAGCTACCATTGGCTTTGCAAAGTATAAAAATTTGAGAAACGTTTAGTTTTAAGACAACATAATAATTAAATATAAACAGAATATGTATTATAATTAAACACGCACATTTAGAAATTGTGATACGATTGAAATATAATATCATTTATATCAGGCATATATCTTGCCTTAAACCAATTTAGTTTTTCGCTTTTCTTCTGACTAATTCAGTTACTGAAATTTTTCACTAAAACACACTTCATGTTAAATATCATAAGATTATTTAATATAAGGTATTATTGTATATAATCGAAAAGTATAATAAAAATGTAAACAAATTACATAAAGAAAGGATTTTTTTATAATCTTTATAAAAAGTTATTAAGTATTTTAATTATTAGATGTTATTAATTCATAAAAACGAAATTTCAAAAAAGAATAAAATGAAATTATATTGATGGATTTCAGAACAAGCCATATCATAATACCATAAAAAGTAAGTAGTTCACGGTTGCACGCTACATTTACTGGGGCATAGATTGCTACTTCATAACAGTCTCTAACAATAATCAAATACAGTTTAAAATTGAATTGAAAGTTAACTCTTGGCTTTAAGATGTCACAACGAAGCATTGGAATAATCTAAAAAGCACTTTTTTGTTAAGTTCGTATTCAGTTCGACGGCCGCCTTAGTCTTTCATCTTAATAAATCGAAACCTTTTAAGAATAGTGGATAGTTTTTATCTATAATTGAAATCGCACAAAAAAAAGCAATTGCAATTTATTACATCGAGATTCGATTTTGGATCTTACCGCAATCACATTTCTGTACCAAAATTTTAGATAAGTCAAAATCTACCGAGGTTTTGTTTTTAAAAATAGGTACCTTTATCCAAAACCCCACCTTCTTCCATTTTTAATTTGCATAAAACATTCGTCTTTTTAGGGTTAATAGATAATAGTTTTTCAATAGTGTTCCAAGTAGTTTAAAATCTTTCGCAAAATTCGATTAATGGGTTTTGTTATATAATGAACAAAACGTATTTAAAATTGATAAATAATGCGTCAATAACTCTGATGTAGTGCGGTCACACGTCAATCACGTAAGCAATTATCGATATTAACAACGCAGTAGCTGTAATATTACAGATAATTAATATTTATTTGTACACATAAATAAAACCAACACGAATTCGGGTAATCAGCCTCCGTTATTTCTTACGTTTTAAGTTGGGTTGGTAGCGGATTAAGAGTGGACTAAGTAATACGGGTATTTTTAATTTCGGACTACGCTTTGAGTGTTAGACGCTTTCACTTACCACGGGGTGACGAACTTACGACGCCAAAAGCTTCTTGGCCGCCAGTTCACGTACTTGATTAGCCTAATCGTGTTGTTGCATAAATAATTAACACACCCCCCCCCCCCCGGCCTCCTCACCTTCAATGTCTCATTAGCGGTGAACTTCTGAGAGGTGGCCCATGCTCTTACGATTACCTACTTAATGCGTTGAAACTTTCTCGTACTAAGTGAGAAGTTGCCTCCGTGCCCTCCACGGACACGGTACTCGCATTATGGTACAAAAATATACCTAATTATCTTAGCGATTTATTACGGAACAGAAATTGTTTGTTTTTGTTATATTCTTAAATAATGATAACGAAATATTGGCGTAAAATACACTTCATTGAATTATATGTCTCTAACTAGAAAGAACCGAAATTAAATAATAAAAGATAAACAATGATATTCTACAACTCATTTTCCATTATTATTAACATCATCCTCGTAAATGGTTTCGATTTCAAATAACTTTCTCTAAGTGAAATTTTGTTTCAAGTACCCACAAGTCGTTAGTTAAGCCAAACTATCTATGGCAATACACAATTAAATACATACATGTTCCTTACGCATAATTCGGCTCGTAACTTAAAACAGTGTAACATAACATACGGCACAGACACACAGTTCTAGAACGCAATAACTTATCCCTCCTCATCCCAACTATTCCCTTGGCTCAAAGCTACAGTTATATATGTAACAAACGATTGCTCATAAACATTACTGGAAGGGCTATTTGAGCGCGTTTGATGTAATACGAACTTTGTAGCACACTGATAATAGATTCTGTTTCGTTAAAAAATTATGATGCCAAACTTTTATTAGTAAAGTAACACAGGAGTTTACAATAATTGTTTCCTCGATATAAACATTTTATTACCACAAAGAACATTGTTAAAATGCTTCAAAACGTCGACATTTTCAAAACGTTGTCTTAATTTACCATACGCAATGTATCTGTCACGTACCTACTGTTTTTCTTCAATCTATTGGCAAATTGTGTTCGCAGCTTTAAGCGGAGACACATCCAGTACAGTTCTCGCTCCATAAACCGACCAAATACGAAAGTCAGTCGCGAACCGCACGCGCGGTGTACAATATATCACGTTTTGATTCGGCCGCACCATAAACAATACAATATATCAATATAAGGCAGACGGTGGCGAAATTTGAACGGAGCGAGTGCGTAATATTTATGCGTGGATGCGCCGTGCATGGTTAGGCTTTATAAAGTTGTTTAGCGATGTCATGCTTTTATTTCGAATTTAAAGTTTCGTGTTATTGCCCACGTTTTGAATTAGTGTCTTACGTTTTTATGTTTACTTAACGGATTTATAAGCATATCTTCAGTTCTTTTCACATTTTAAGAACTGGTGTTAACGACCTGTAGGAGTTTGGTCAGAGTTGTGTTGCATATGTTAGCGATTTACATTGCCACGTAAGTGCATATTTGCGGTAGGTATAAGAAATATTTTCCATGTTAGATACATTAGGCTGGCTTTACCGGAAAATGCCTCATAAAAGATGTTCATACTTTTGCGTTACGCCGTCAAACGGCCGGTCAATATACTATCTACAGATAGATTTGGTTACTGGTTGTTTGACATTAGCTCCATAACATTTACGTCAAAATTCTTTCTCCAGTGACCAAATCTATCTGTAGATAGAATATTGAAACCAGCCGTTAATGAGGTATTTGGAAACTTTATGAAGGCAACGAACTTGCGGTGTTATTTGGGAAGTAAAAATCACTTTGATTGTATTTTTGCCTTAAAGCTGTTGTTAAGTACAATTTAATCATTGATTAAAAAGAACCTGATTAAAATTGGTTCGAGATAAATAATTTATTTGCAATTTCTGACTATTATACATGTGTACAGAGATACTCTGCAGGAATTATAAATGCACATTTATAATTTTTAGCTAACCTCATCTAGGCTATTCAAAATGTCCAGTCGGTCACTAAAGAAAACAGAAATGAACTAGTTGTTAATTTGCAGCCTATTCCATTTAACAGCGCACCACTAAAGCGTGCTGATGGTAGAATAGATTATGGCAAGGCTGAAAGCAAAGAATTGAAGTTCTTAATACAAACTTCATAAAGTCTGTTGTCACGTGAACAGACTTTAAATCAACTGTGCCGCTAATTGTACAGAATTAATGAAACGCTCTGCGCTCCTAATTCGAGAATATGTCACCGTTGCTATCACTGCATGCGCTTAACCATCGACACTTGCGTAATTAAAATCAAACGGTGGACTGTATTGCGAAATTGATAAGATCGATATTCACTGATATATACCTACGATAGGGACAATGTTAAATGATGTAGAACTGACAAAGCTAGCAAAAGTTTAGGTACAATTCTGTACCCATGTGTATGAAATTGCATAAAATTATAAATATGTTCCTACATAAATGGACATACATTACGGGTATAGTTTTGATTAGAATTATATTTTCTGACGTCATATTGCACGAAATTATCAGAATAACGTTTTCTTATACTATAAATAAGAAACACTAAAGTTCACTGAATTTCTTTTAATAATTACGTATCTCGGTGTCGTTTTTCGAATCACGGCAAGGACTACGTAAAACAAGCTAGGGCATCGTCAGTAAACCGATTAAGTGTTTCCCCTAAACTTAGCACGGTGCAATAACAGATCGTATAATGTACCGCAAATAACACGAGGACACCTCCCGTCCACCGATGTCTCCAGCTCTCAGTCGGATTACTCTACTTGATTCCAATTTATTTTATTATTTATTTATTATGTACCATCAGCAAAATATGTATAAAAATATATTATATACAAATTTTCTTATTCGAACTAGTACTAGCTACCCCATTAGCTTGTTAATCTTCCTTCTTCTTAGCTTCGCGGAAAAATTCAGCTACACCAAATATCCTGGTCCATCCTCGGATGTTACATGACAACGGCTTCTTTCTTCGTCCAACTTTTATTTAGCCAGCACTTATATCCATACTAATATTATACATACTAATATTATAAATGCGAAAGTAATTCTGTCTGTCTGTCTGGCTTTCACGCTACTGAACCGATTTAAATGAAACTTGGTACACAGATAGTCTGGAGCCTGAGAAAGGACATAAGCTATTTTTAAATTGGAAAAAAGTGTTGCAAAGTGGTGAAAATTCTTAATATTTATTTAAGGGCTTCAACGCGAGCGAAGCCGCGGGCGAAAAGCTAGTAGATGAATATATTAAAAAAATATTGCATATGCATATGCCCATTACTTCAATGTACAACTTTCAGTGATGTTAACGAAGATGTTATGGTATATTTTAAACTTTATTCGGGTATATTTTTTGTTTAAAAAGGAACACCAATCAACAATTATTTACCGTCCGTGGACATCTACAATATTTCAAGGCATGTATCTCAGTCACCTTACGAAATTCAGAAATACAACGCAATGTCTGCATCAGCAGAAACTTGATATTTATTACCTTAGTAGGTGGTAAATATAGGGCTTTTGTTGTCCGTTTTCTAGCAGCCAGAAGAAACTATATATATATATATACATATATATATGTTACGATTGTACTGATTTGATTGACATTAAACTGCATTGGTTTATGAGAAATAAAAATATAAACAAATATCTACAAATGATTTAGGTACTCGAACACTTGAATTATATTTATACAAGTCAATGACTAAAGAAATCAATACACGTTAAAAGACTTAAAAGCCTTTTTAAAACGTTTCTTTCATTAATCACCATCGTCCACAAAATAACGACTAAGACTGGCATCCGTCTAATATACGATTATTAGTATAAACATGCATATATGAACTTGTTAAATAACACAAGTTTCACAAGATATGTTTATAACTCTGCGGATTACTCACCAACTACACGGCACTGTTTTAAACTTTGATTAATTCCTCGCTTGCTATGCTCGCCTACCTCTTTTCCGGCTGATTACTTTTGGCGTTCAACAAACTGATGTGTTGAAAGATTTAGTGTAAAATCCGGCAGCGAAAAGTGATTCCGTCGGCAAAAATGTCCGAAGTAAACAAAGTAAATTCCACCGTGTAGCGAAAATGTTTGAATGTCTAACACATTCGTTTCAACATAAATTCTTTTTTCTTTGGATTCACAGTCTTCATTATCCTCTTAATGATTTCAGCCTATTCTAGTCCATAGGCCTGCCCTGTAGAGTGCCACAAAGCACGACCCTGAGCCACCTACATCCATCGAGATCCCGCACATTTGCAATCAATTTAGCTTCCCGAGGCTGCCATTCGAAACCCTTTCGTCTCCATCAGTTATCGGTTGTACGAGCTATGTCAGTTACCTTTGCTGTAATGCGGATATCGTCGAACTCTTTCACACAGAGAAATATGAGGATCTATGGAGCTCAGTGATAGTTACAGATGGTGGTGTAGTTCTTCATGCCAATGTTCTGTGAGGCCGTGATGCTTCTTCGTATGAATCTGTCTGTCGTGCAATGATAGAAGCAGCTTTGAGTAATGAAAAGTATACAAATAATGTTTACAAAACACATTTTTATATTTATAATAATTACTTCTGTGTCAAAATTCAACTGTAAAACATTATCTTGAATTGCATTCAGTATCTTGAAGCGGGCACAAATTAAAAGTAAACGCACGTGTGATTTAATGATCGTTTGATTGAATTCGACGTTAAATTGATATACGCTGACGAATGGCAACATATCGCTCGCGGCGGACTTCTTATCTCGCGAATTACAATAATTAGAGGTGTGGGCATAATTAATATTAATTAAACTCACCTTTTAGCTTGCAACACTGAACGCGTATCACAGTTAATAAATTTACCCGGCGCATCGTACGTTGGCTAAAGTGACTGATAAAGATGCCTTCGAAATGCAGGAGCCGCTTTCGTGCAGCGGAAAATAGACCTTAATTTCAGAGCAACACAACGTAATAGTGTCAGTTTTTAATGAGCGAGCGCATGCAATGTATATGATAAAAAAAACTGCCTCACAAACATTTCAGACCTTAATCCAACGGAATAAGACCGTTATCTGAGACTGTTTACATGTCGCCGGATACGCGAATAAAATGTAATCTATAAGCATTCGAATGCCACCTCGATGTAATAATCATGATAATTGCAAGATATATTTCGAGCCGGCTCCCGTAGTAAAGTGTAAAATATTTAAAAGATATATTGTATATCGATTATCTCTCATAATAAACACTTGTGCAGAAGTGCAGAACACGCCGCCGCAAAGTTGTGTTTGCATAAAATAATTGTAGCATAAATTTTTTTTTTCCACTCATTTCTGTGAATGTAACAGTTTGAAATATAAGCACCATCTTCATAGCACACTCGGGCCAGAGAAGATTGGCCCCAGGGCATTATAACAAATACAAGCGTTTAAAAACATAATCATGAGCATTGTTTCCAAAATTTATATACTATCATGTTTCACAGAGGTACACACTTAAATGAATTATTGCCGACCGGAGCCAATTTTGAAATAGAAAGGGCTCCGTTATTATTTCGCCGCAGACGTATTAAAACGGGACTGGTTTTATGAAAATTAAATACGGGTGCCATTACATCCCTTTGTCTATGACCACATGTGCTTCGGATATGCAAATGCTGTATCGGGTGTCCGGACCAAGCGTACTCGATCAGAAGTTCGCCTAAAGTGACATGTACAGGCTTATATACCTACGTTTATACTTTGTTGATTAGACTAGGAAATAGCACTAGTGCTACTAAATTAACGATGTTTTGATAAATTAACACGTTCGATGCGTATATTATATATTTATTTGTACGTTACATGATATTATTTATATAAGAAACATTTTTGCGAGCACATAATCGTAACGGTGTACTTTTTAAATTTGGAAATGTTGAAGTTCGAACATCTTAAGCCGTTTTCAAAAACGTAATTTTTGGAATTTGAAAACATTAATGCGACGGGAATAAATTATGCGAGGCTCATTCGATGAAGTTATGTACGTAACACCACTTAACATTCCAACGACTCCAAGGAGAAACACAATGACGAATCTTCCCAGCTTCACATTATTTTATGTCGCGCTAAACATAACCAAGTTATTTTTGTTACGATCCGTTTTATCTCCTCGTTTATATTCAGAGACAAATAAACTTAAATACTCTCAAGGGGCAATCACGACAATATGATGAATATCGAGAGAATATGGCCATAAACTGTCATTGAATCAAGTTCGAATTTAGTTCAGATAACTCAGATCGCTCCCTTTTTTATTGTTTGCAAATGCATCTGTCACCATATTTTGTAAATTTTCATGGGCGGCGGTAATCATTTAACGCTAGGTGAACCGACTGGTCAATTGCCAGTTTTTCAGATAAAATAAGTAGTAAATAAAGTATCGAGAAATAAACTAGCTTACCATTAATATTGTCCATTAAGTATATTAACGTCTCAATTGTTAAAGTAAAACGTTAAGCTTGAGACAATGATACTAGTAAAATATTTTTAATTAAAATTTGGATACGTTGATAGGTCCAAAATTCTAAAATTGGATTAATTTTTTACATACAATAGAACGCGGTGAAAATTGAACGTTAAAATGAACTTTATCTAATATTTGACTGTTTTTAAGGTAACACTAACTGACCGATATATTACATAAACATTATGTATCAGCTATTATATTTTATTAAGTATGTAGTAAATTTCAACTGGAACTGTAGGTTGATTGAACTTTATCTGGGTAAAGAGCAGATTAATGTCCTCGGCGACGTCAGTTTATAATTGAGGATGCCACACATCAAGTCAAGTTGTTCAATATCTAATGGAATTTAGCGCGATGGTGAGATTACGATAACCCTGTCGAATATTTGAGTATGACATACTGAGCTCAATTGACTAGTAGAGGAATAATAGAGTCATAAATAAAACTAAACATAATTCAAAACAAAATTATCTTGCTGATATAATGCATCCAACCTTCGTCAGAAATATTGCAAAGTAAAAATGTCTCCAATGTGAAAGTTTTCTTTCCTAACCCAAGTCGTGAGTCAATAATTCCGCCGATGATATTGTATTTCTTGTTTTTTCAACGTTTTATTTTATTGTTAAAGAAAATTAATTAAAGTAAAGTAACAGTTATTTGCTGCGTCTAAATAAAATGAAATACATTCAACAACGTACTCCCTGCACTAAATTTATGACTGCGTATTCAAATAACTATACAAAGTGAATAGGACATTGCGGTATCAAAAATTTAGCCGTCACCGCCGTAATGTCTTAACACCCAACCCTTTCTATCCGCCTCATAAAGTTGGCGAATCGCAGAAAAATGCGAACATAATGCCATTTGCATAATGTTCCCGGCTTTGTTTTTTCATAGAGCGTCGCGTTTCAAATGTCACCGCGGAGTACCTAAGGGTGCAAATCCATTATGGGGTGCGGGCTGTATTAAAAATCGTTTCGCGTACTTTGCATTCTTAAGGTTATGACTTTTGCGGCGTACCCGAACGAAATTCCCGAAATCGCCATGGGGTAGTATGGCGTTCGGGTTAAATAAAGTTGTCTCGGTGTGCTTCGATCGTTTATTAATGTATTTACTAATCGTTCAGAAAATAGTTGATCATAAATATATATCTATGCATGCATATTACTATTATAACCCGTTGGTATGTCTTTTGTTTAAGAGAAATAATACCTCATATGATCGAGTACATGTTACGAAGGAAATACAATCTAAAGCATGTCTTGAATTTGTTTTACATGAGGCAATTGAAAAATAATTGGTTACAATCAAAAATGTCATGCAAACGTGTGATAATGTTAACAAATGTGTGTTAATTTCTCTCAAATAACGAACGAAAGTCGTTAAACATTTATTTAAAATAACAAATGACGGCAACACTGAAACTTGTTTTAACATTAGAACTGAGCGCTTCAGCTCTTGAATTAATAGTTAATGTTCCCTATGATTAATTATACTTTTTGAAAGCTAACAATTTACTAAACGACCACGATAAGATCTATCTGGAAATACTTTTCTGAGTAGTTTGCTTTTTTCTTTGCATCGAGAATCATTGACTACTTTAGTTAATACTTAAAGTATTTATATATCTAGTAGATATAGTAATTTAATCACAATTGAATTAGAAGAGATTACGTTTTTAAAAACTAGGTAGATAGTATCAGATTGAGATTAGTAATAGATTCATCTAATATATAAAATTCTTGTGTCAGTTTTAGTGTTTAAATTCCTCCGAAACGGCTTGACCGATTATGATGAAATTTTATATGCATATTCAGTAGCTATGAGAATAGGTTAGTAAATAATTTTTATACCTCTAAGTGTTAAGGGTGGCTCAAACAATTTTTTTTTTATTATCGGAAAAATTATGGCAAAACAACGTTTACCGGGTCAGCCTACTTTTTATATATTTATTTTTACTTAATACAATTTTCATCATTAAATAATTCTCTTCTAAATAAAAAGTATAAATAATTAAAACTTGAAAACGCTTTTTCACCAGCCAAGTTATGATTCCTGTACCCAAAATTCACCGGTCGTGAATTTGTATTTAGCCAATATTTAATTAAATTATTTAAAAGTTGAACATTTAAGATAACAATATATAGCATGAGATATCCGGGTCCAACATGTTATAGAAATCGCTTTATATGCACCTAAGAACGATCTAAAAGCAGAAGTAGACTTGAAGTCGTGGCGACCGGAAGTAGTAGTCGTTCCGGCAATAACAGTTCCGGTACCGACACTCGGCGCACATCCGGCGACGACGAGGGAACTGCTTCCTCCCGATTGTTTATGCCTTCGACAAATACTAAATGACAACTGAAAGAACGACTGCAATAAAACGATTATCAGAGAAATACAAATTTATCTTTGAAGCTACCTACTTTTCCATATACCTTTGTCCAGTAAAATGAGAAAACATACCTATTCTGCTAATTCAAACAGAAGTGGATGAGTCAATCGCATGATATAATCAATGCGTATACTTAAATCAAACAAATAATTTTAACTTAATGGTGTTTGCATACACACCATTCAAACGAATTCGATTAAGACCGAGCGTTGTTAATCTTGAATATCGAATACTTAATTATCTTATTTTCAATCGCGACTTGTGGCCGCGAAGCGATCCATTTTTATGTCATCTCCAGCATCGGACCGACGGCTATTAATCGCCGCTAGAATATGAAAATGTAGGCGCCCGCTGCGGCTAAAGGGGCTCGGGTGTTTTTAATTCGGCGCAAAATTAATGAAGATCCAGCTATTTCGTTCGAGTCGCGGCATTCTCGAAAGCGTTCTCGTTTTGCCCTTACTGCGTTTAATCCATTTTCGCTTCGGTCCTTTTCGTCGGAATCTTTTTGTATTCCGTTACATACCAAACACGAGAATCATGTATGTTTGTAGTCATAAATTAAAATGCACTTTATGCTGTGTTCCCGTTCATGCGGCGATGGCTACACAAGGAGCTTTTGTTGAGGTTTTCTACACGAGGAGTATGAAGTATGTACTACATACATGTATGTACGACGCACCAACGATCAATATTAAAATGGCACCCCATAAGGAAATACTTTTTACACGCCACCCCTTGGAAAACCAATAAGAACAATAATAAATAACTCTTATCATATTTCGAGTGTGCCCCTGGCCGCATCGCGAAAGATCCGAACCAATATATCACCAGGAATTTACGAGGCAAGATACGACAGGAAAATTGCAAGAATGGTGGCGCAATCTATCTTAGTTGGGTTGCTTGGGGGAGGCTGGGGTAGCTCAGATGCCTCGGGGGAGAGGAGGTAGGGGGCGAAGGGGAAACTTCGAGAGGTTATTAGTCCAAGCATCTGTTGTTGAGCGGGGGCGTGATGAAACTGCTTGGGTACAAGCTAACAAATCTAATTGCACGGTAGGCGCCCGTGTATAGATAGTCTTGGCTGACAAATGGCCTCTCATGTGGTGGCGCGGAACGCGGCGGCAATTTGTTCACTGCATAGGTGACCGGCAGTTTTATTCGTTTAACTAACGCTCTTATGTAATCGCAATAGAGTACAAAATGATATTTACAAGGTCAATAATGATTTGTTCTGAAATTAAACATACTTATTACCTCATTGTAATTGTAATAAAGTTTACGTTAGAATGTTTTCAACTTTATTTTACGGTAGGGAAGGAATTTTTACATCCTAACATTATATTTCCACGTTAGGTGACTCATTGGAATAGCCGCATATTGAACAACTTGGAAACTAAATATGAATATAAGCAATGAAGATAACTCAATGACCTTATATAGAAGACTTAAATCACTTATACATAAACAGGTAAAAACTAACACGACGCAAGACAAAATACGAAAAGTTTAGTTCTACCGTGTACCCACCTCATACAATCTTTTTATGCTTATCTTTCTGTGATTTATGAGTTGTTCGGCGTCCAACAACGGGAAAGAAAGGAGGTATACAAAAGTAATTTATTTTTTACGTTTGTTTTTCTTGTCTTTCCGTCTGTGCGTGCTGTACCGGCCATGGGCGAACGTGTTTTCGAAGTTGGCATTTTTGAGTTGTCGCGCATGATTTATCGTTGGCCGTGCGCGTGGGCGGTGCTTAGCCCGATTGGTATTTCGGGTTACGTACATAAATCATATTAAGTTAATGTAATACATTACGTCACCTCTTTTTCATTCGCCCAAGCGGGCTGTTCGAATTAAAACCAAATTTACATATGCCCACTGCGGATATAAAGCCATACTTTAATTTAGTATTTTTAATAATTCAAGCAAGAAGAGAGATGTGTTCATCGTTGCGATTTTCTTAAACGCCATATGTTTAGAAAGAAAAGAAGTTTTGAGACTCCAACGCCCGGTTTTTCAAACACTGATTATCGTGGGACTTAACTAATAAGCTGTCAACTGGCATTTCAAATGTTATTTAAGTTGCCAAAAGGATGGGGAAAACTCTTTGAATTCATCATTCTGATCATTAAGAAAATCATTCTGATGACTTCTACACTGATCATTGTTTCAGAAACCGGGCGTTAATGTCGAATTGTTACACACAGTAAGTAAGTAACAACCTATACATGTCCCACTGCTGGGCAAAGGCCTCCTCTATACAGGGGGTATCAGGGCATAGTCCACCACGCGGCCCCACTGCGGATTGGCGGACTTCACATATTTTCGAAATATTTTTTTTTTTTTTGGTATTATTTCGAAAATATGCAGGTTTCCTCACGATGTTTTCCTTCACCGCGGAGCACGTGATAAGTCAGCACTTTAAGTTAAAAACTTCATTGTGCTTCATTGTGCTACACACAGTACGTTTCGTAATTTCTAAACCGGCAACATGGAAACGGGTTGCGAGTGTTTCGGGAAAAAACTTCACACGCCTCGAAACACGACAAACATATCTTAATGTTCTCTCAATTAAGCGTCTTTACTGGGCGGACATGAACGGGACAGAATTATTCATGACGTGGCCTGGCAACATATCGCGCCCAAATGATTTATACAATTTTTACACATGAGAATTTCGACTTAATTAAGATCGTTCACTTTGTCTCCAGGTATGTACGAGCTCTTGCCAGATAACTTTTATAAGTAAAGAAAACGCTTCTGCGACTTGAAGTTTGGTAAGTACCCATAATTACATAAAATAGTCTGTTGGTTGAACAAAGCAATTTTACGGATTTTACTTCATTTTTGAATTAAGATCGTTCCGAACACTATACCGTCACGGGACAGAATTGTTTGTGTCCTTATATCATGTTTAAGTCGCGGTAGAGTCTAATTATTTATTTAAGTGCTTAATTTACAAGCTAATTAAACGAAATGAAAATGCAATCATCTATAAGTTTATAAATCTATACAGATAAATAAAATTGGGTTGTCTATTTGTACTTAAAATTTTTGTCTGTCTGCCTGTCTGTTTGTTCCGGCTAAACTCTGAAACGGCTGGACCGATTTTGACGGGACTTTCACTAGCAGATGTCATAAGGAGTAACTTAGGTTGTTTTTATTAATATATATATATATTATTAATATATATATATAGTATAATTCCAGGCGGTACGAAAGCGGGCACAACTAGTTAAGTTTTAGAACGAATTAACTAGAATAGTTGCGTTATAACATTATATTGTTGAGCTTTGTCGCCATTCTACCAATATATTGCATTGCAGTCATCACCATTTGAGCCTGTTAAATCATATGCTGTAGGCTCGTGGCGCTAATAGCTCAGTGGATCTGGCCATAAATTTCAATATCTACGTGCCAGCGCCAATGAAATTGATAATTGCAAAATTGCCATCGCCCTCGGTTAAAGAAAAATAAAAGCTATCCGACTTCTGACCTAACGCAACGTAAAGTAGAAGCCTATTAAAAAGATCATCACTAGATATTATTGCTAGTACAGAGGGCAATATAAAGCTAACCGTTATGAAGTACCCATAAACATGTTTATGTATTTTGAAAAAGCAAAAGACATGATAATGTGTGGAAGGAGCGTGAAAAAAACAAATTCGTAGTCTTTACCTGCGTCTTTGGGTGCCAGCCGTGATTTCTTATACATGTAGTATTGCCAAAAGGTGGATTTAACTGTCATACAATATATTGTTTTAGTATGCTACAAACGAGAACAATACAAGTTTTTCATATACATACACTAGCGACCCGCTCCGGCTTCGCACGGGTGCAATTTATTATACGTATAAACCTTACTCTTGAATCATTCTATCTAGTAAAACAAACCGCATCAAGATCCATTGCGTAGTTTTAAAGATCTAAGCATACATAGGGACAGACAGACGACTATGTGGTGATTAAATTTTTTTCATTGTTCGTTTTTCCTTAAGATTCTTTTGCTTTGAACAGTATATCGATGTACTAAAATGAAACGGGACATTTAATAACTGCATACAGTCAACCCTATATCTGGGTTTTCATTAAACCCAAAAATTATATCGTACACAGAGAAGTACATCGCCATTAACTTTTTCGAAAAAAAGGCACATTGACATTTATAAACACCCATTTCGAAAGAGCGTGTCACACTGAACCATAGGGAAGCCAGCCGCAGGCGATGCCCTGAAAAACTGCATGCATTATGAAGATTGCCCATCTAGCCGAGCCAAGTAGCGTACCAACATTCCGTTGCCAAAAATCACACAATAAATAATACAGAGGCAAACTGCATGCATTATGGCCGTACCTTATCTTAGTGTATTTGAAGCCAAGAATTGTCCATTAAATATGCATTAAAATTACCTGTCCGGAATGAAAAATAAGCGAAATTTACTACGGCGGTCCTTTTGTTGGTCGCATGAAAAATCGCGACGCGTTCAACGGAAATAAGTAATTTTGTCCATATGGTTAATTGAAGCTATGTTTATGCAACTGGTGAATTATAGTATATACTTAATTATTGGAAACAATTATGTTATGATGCACTTGGATATTTTTACGAATACTCAAGATAATCCCGGTTACCTTTTATCATCATTCTTCACTAATCCTGAACAGTTAACTTTTCCTGTAACACTTGTCATTCCTCTGAATATTCCTTCATGTGAATAATTAATTTGTTTTATTTAATTTTATTTCTCGTTTTTGAATGTAGTACTAACAAGACCGTACCTTTTTGGGAGCCAATATAATATTTATGTTGAAGAAAATAAATAAAAAACAAATTTAAGCGGTTATTCTTATACATAAAGTATTATATGAAATGACTTTTATTAATACTTTATACTTATATTAATTATTTTTCTTAAATAAAAGGCGTTTAGCGGCCGAGAGTGTTTTAGATGAAGATGTGTTTTGCATTTGACAATCGTTTTCCTTTTAGCAATTGGAAGGTAAGCGTTGCCAGAATATTTGATTCATTGCATATGACATATTGAAATTTTGACTCAGAGTATCAAAGGTACCTACAATACGTTAAGGGATTAGGAAACTCTACGGATCTATTCAATTATATATCTAGATATAGCAGATATAGTGTTAATAAGAACTTTATGTCGCATCAAACGTCGAACCAACTCAATTCTTTCCGTTCGATCCGAGCTCATTTATAATAAGTAGGAAGTCGGGTTGAAGCACTAATGTATTAGACATTCAAGGAGCGTCGCTGGCTACAACCTCATCAATTAGATGCGCTGCGGATAGCTTGCTTATATTGTATAATCTGGGCAGGTTTAAGTCACCGGCCCGTTGTTACGAACGTTACGTAATTTGGGATTTTTTCAACTTCACCTGAGTCATGTTTACACCAGATACACGCGTTCTCGTGTTGTAAGGTCATCGATGAAAATATCTAATGCAATGAAAGGAGTTTATTGAACTTAAAGAAAATTTAGTTGAGATGTCTTATCTGTATAATTAGTCGAGACCGTAATTGTTTACAAACTACATAAAAGTCTCCTTCGATGTACCTACACTCATAACCACAGATATTGTCGGGGGCCCCTGACTACCTCACGCATTGGATAAAACGCTAAAGTGTAAATGCTTTTGCTTCACGCTGATATTCCGCCCAGTCGTGGTCCTTAAAGACACTGTTTTGTAAGTAGATATTGCTCTAGCACAGTAATAAAATCGCACAAACGAAAGCGAACAAAACAAAGCAAAGCGACACGCTTTGAAATGGAAGGCTTAAGAACATTTCCAGTCAAACATCGATCGCACGATCTTACCGCAAGGCGAACGAATCCGTCTCGCTTGCAACGTACGACAATAAATAATTTAATATCGTTCGCATGTTCCCATGTCACATTAACCGGACGTGTCCCTCATAGTGCCAGAGTCCCAGCCTTCCCGTTGTCAACATCATTGGGTGGAAACTGTTAAGATCGCAACTGAAACCGCTACTATCGCTCCCATCAACTCGAACCGTTCTCGCACAAAACTTATGTTTAGCGCGCCCTTCTTAAAGTTTTAAAGTTGTGAAAATAATCGTTGGGTTTTCAATGATCTGTTGAATGCAACGTTTGAGACAAGGCGTTATACAAGTATAACGCCTTGTCTCAAACGTTGTTAACATTTAGTGCTTTTCATAACACGCGCGTGTCAAGTCTAATAACAATTCAGCTACTGTAGGGAAAATCTTTCGAAAAATGGTTCCATGTTTACAAATAATTTTTTTTTTACTTGTCATTTATGAAACTGAATTAAGATGTCATGCACTTATGAATTTATTATTAATTCATTAGAGTTGTCTTAAACTCATGTTATATGAGGACAGGGACTTCTCGGGTCTGGTCAAACGAACTGCGTGCTAAGCAGAATTGGGGCCAAATTAAATCGACATCACGTAGTAGGGCGCTCATCACCGCGGCTCACTGCCAACGCTCCGCGATTGTTATTCAGTGGCGGACCGCGCCGACACCGCGCGCATACGGCGAATACTCAATGTGGGGAATTTTCGCATGCGCCCGCTTGTCACATGCATTTCATGAACGCCGATGCGCTCTACGACTCCTCGCCTCTTTTTTGTTTCTAGTGCGAACGAACCCGAGGCGGTTTTAATCGCTCAGGATCAACGGGACAGTGAATGATTCTCTGATTCGGTTTCAAAAGTTAACAGTTCTGTGGTGCCAGTGTAAAGGTTTAGAACGAAAGAATTCTTTCTTATTTTTCATTTAGAAATAGGAGTCATGATGAGTTCTTTATCGAATCTGTTATATGTGACGTAAAAATATCTTGAAAATTCTGAACTTTTAAACTTTGGTTTTTACGATGGAACATAGAAAAGTCCTCCGATGTCGATGAACGAATAACGATTACTAGGAATAACCCAAAAGATTAATCTCAACAATGCAGATCTCCTCCTCATTCTTTTGGACCTGCTTCGTGCTTTGGAATGTTGCTCGTTTTTCACGATGTTGACCGTTTAAAAACGGAATTTGAAATATACAGTCTCATGTGAATGAATCGGTGTTAATTTGACTCTCAAACTTTATTAATTTTAGTCGTTAAATAGTAAAAAGTCCATCGAGTAATTAATAAGATGATAGTAAAAAAAAACAGAATCCTTTTTTGTTTGCGCTAGTAATTGTAGTTACTAGCTGGAAAAAAGGCTTCGAACTAGGAGATCATTGTAATTCGTATAAAATAGTACGCAATATACGTTACTGAGCACAATACATTGCTCAGTTCGTAGGAAAGGAATAAAACAGTGTGCTTAGATCCGCTAGTTAACAATAGGTACACATTTCCAACTCGACGTGTATATGCTGACCAACATTGGAGATCGTAAACGATTTGAGTCCCGTCCGTGCCGTGGATTGCATACTTAAAATCAACTAGTACTTAATTCAGTTTTTTTTTTTCATGCATTTCAAAAGTTGCCAAGCGAACAAACGGTTCATCTGATGTTAAGTGAAAACCGCCGCCCATGGACATCTGCTATACCCGAGTGTTCCAGATGCGTTGACAACCATTTGAAAATTGGGCTCCGGCCACCTCACTCATCAGACGAAACGCGAAAGTATTATACTTCCACTTTACGCTGATCTTCTGTGAGGTCGTGGTACTTACCCGGATGAGCCTGCCCATTCGTGCAACAGCCGAGGCTGCTGCGTGGCCCTACCACCGATTTTTTTATTTATTAGTTATTAGTTATTCATTACTTATTTAACTTTAGAAATAAATTTTGATTCGATTAAAAAATTCACATAAAGTGATCAACTTACAAATAACTATTAACAGTTAACACGAGGGTAGTATACACAGATAAACAAAAAATGAAAGGATATCGACTGCTTAACTGGCGGTACAATGTAGTTAAGATTGACGGTGTCTAATGCCGCATTCGAGTCACATGCCTTCGGCCTATTAGATGGCTTTCGCTTTCGAGCGGACCCGCGTTGTCTCCTCCACTGCAGCACATGAATGAGACCGCTATCGGGCCCGGCAAACTGACAGATGTATTCGTTCCCATGTAGTGTGCACAAGTGGCGCGGCTAGGATGCACAAGTGACACATGGTGTGCACTTGAATAGATTCGTCTCCATATAAACGTCCTAAATTAAAGCGCGCGCTAACGTCCTACAATGGGTTTACACGATAAGCGTGTCGGCGTTACGAAATTGCGATCGTGACTCCGGGCCGCGGCCGTTGAAAGCTTACGGCGATGTTTTATTTAAGGAGGCGCGAGCGGCGATAAATCATCGGCCGCCCCGCGTCGCGCGATCGCATTTTAAACGGTGGATCTCGAGAATACACGCCTAATTGCGACTCGCGTCGTAGGAAACGTCGATAGCGCGTTATTACAGATCCCGTGAGAAAGTTCGGGAGTCGGTTAAATGGCGCGGGTGCGCTAATTAGTGACGCATTAACATCGGAATTAGGCGGAACCGGTCCCGGGTTGCATTCCGGTCCGCGAATCGGATTCAGCGAAGTGCAAAAGCTGACGCGAAAACAATAGCCGATTAATGGGGTCCCGGCAAAACATCGATCGGACGCCGCGGCGCGAATAAGTCCTTATTCCGAAGTAGAAGCCACGTATGAGCGACATTTAAAAGGGGCATATATTTTATTAGTCGTACCGAGAATTACGTTTTAGTCATCTAGTATCGGAAGGTCGATGACCTCAGATATCGTTTACTATATAGCTAGATTTACTTGTTCCGTTTGCGAATATTAAAACGGTCGAAAAATACATTCTATACGGAAAAATAAATTTTTCACGGACTCTAAAATGTAAGCCAAGCCGCATTGCAACTGCAATAAAGTTGACTCAAATCTGCACATTTTTAAAAAGGCGTTTGTCCTAAAGAGGAGCGCTATTCATTATTTCGCTCGTGGCAGCTATTCGCTAATTTTTTCCTTATTTTGGCAATGATGCCAAGTCGGGAATTATACGTCCGCTGCAATCGCATTGCTTATTTCGTCGTGATTAACTCATACTTCTCGACTTTCCATGAACCGATACGTTTCAAGCTGAACTCCTATAAAGAAACGCAAATAAAAACTTCATCTATGAACAATATATAATATTGACTATACAATTATATATTCTGATAAGTAATGAATTGATAAATTATTTAATTTTTACGAGTTGTTTTGGCTAAAATCCTGCGCGGCCGCGTCGGGCGCGTCGGAAAAAAAGCAAATGAATGCTGCTCTGTACGTAAGTTTAATGTCTTCATCAATAACTGATAATTTATGCACAGCACGATCGGTACAAGACGAAATTACGGCCGCCGGCGCCCCTTTGTAATCAGTGCGGAATTATAAAGCGATTGCAACTCCACCGGCTCCGCCGTTTGAGTTATTAAGAAAGTTACAATTCAATAGTAAGAAAGCCCGTGGGATTGTGACTACGAAATATGTTCGAAATTCAATCTGAACCTACTTTATTTTAAATAAAATACATCTACAAATATAAAACTCAATATTGACCAATACAAGGTTGTAAAATTAGTTTTGTTTTATAATCTCTTAAATTAATCTATCGATAAATATCTACATCAGGTCCCAAATTCGTGACTTGAACGTTTTTTACATATCAGTTTTTATGTTATTTATTTAAAAAAGTTCTAACGTAGTCTCCATTGAGTTCATCGGGATAAATGGAGTCCTGACAAAGTTAGATTTTTTTTAAATGACATCGTATTTTAAATAGAAAGAAAAAACTTAAATATAAAGAATAACGAACACTTTAGAATAATCCTGTTATACATTTAATAAATTTAATAATTAAGACATACGATTACATTTTAAGATGCTATAAAATTTGATTCAGTGATTGCAGGCGTTTAAAACATAATAAACGATAATGCCTCTAGTACAGACTCTTTTGAACGGTTCTCCGTTCAAGGTGAATCAGTCCTAAAACCCTGAGCTTTAGGAGTAAAAATCGTGTGTACGCAGTTGAGATGTTCGGTTTTCCATTAACAAACTTCGATATGGTTAATAAACACAAATAATAATAGCTGTATACAACGTAACGAAACTGGTGCAACCTCCCACTGAAAGAAGAGTGTATTCAGGGTTGGTTAATTCTCTATGAATGAAGTGTTAACAAATATAACAATCATGCATTGAAGCTTTTAGCATAAGGCTATAGAGTTGTTGCCATCCTTAACAATTTATATAGAGATATCTCTTGTACATTATCGTTATTCGTCAATCGATTTCTAATACGTTATGATTCCGTCACTGGATTAATAAAAACACGCATTTAGAACCACAGACTCACACACAAGCCGTGATAGCTCAGTGCCCGGACGCTCGCCTTTAATTCAATTTAATCGGATACATCGTGAGGAAACCTGCAATTTTTTCGAAATAATGACAAAAAAAATATTTCGAAAATATGTGAAGTCAGTCAATCCGCAGTAGGGTCGCGTGGTGGACTCTGCCCTGATACCCTCTTTACGGAGGAGACCTTTGCCCAGCAGTGGGTCATTTATAGTCTGTTGCTTTATCCTTACTTTACTTTACTCACTTATAATGTATCTTGATTCCCGTAAGCAATGTTTAGAAGGCTTTTGGCTTTAAGAACAGCGACATTGCGTCAACGAAAACGTTATTTCCATATGCCCCGACTATTTTCGACCTGGCAACCCTGAGGAGTGCATCTGTTGGCCAGAACCAGAATATTTATACACGCGTAGTAGACGAATGCCTATCTATTACCGCCCGCCCAGTCGAGCGCAGCTCTTGTTTACGAAAGATAAACGCTACGGACACTCGAAAATTTCGGTGGCTATTTTTAACGAGCTCTTTTATTAGTTTTAAAGGCCGTTTAGATTAGAACGCTGGAGGGCTTAGTGGCTTATTGGCGTTTGAAATATTAGGTGGGGGGACTATGTGAGGTATTAATAGTGTTTCGTTCGATTCGATCGTCAGAATTATCGTTTATGTAATGCGACGTGTATTCTTTATTGACGGATGAGCTCGACCCATCTTCTTGGCACTCATACCAAGAGCGAAGAAGAGCATAACCATTAGAATCACGTCAAAGGCTTTAGTAAATCCTCACACGTATTTATATAAACGCATCAATAATTCTTGTGATGTGTGTCGATAGGAAAATAAATTTAAGCCACCTATTTACAAACTCCCTATTCAGCAGAGAACTTAAAACGATGATGATCATTAAGATGAATTTATTTTACGGTTACAGAGCAGCTGTTTAAAATAACGTCGTTTTTCTATTTTTTTAAATTTAACTGCACTAAGATTTTCAACTCGGGAACCGGCTAAGAGTACGAGTGTTTTGGTATGACAGTGTTTTACGAAAAATAACAGAAACTGTCAGTTTAATTATCAAAAGCACAAACAACTCGAAATGTTATTATAAATCTCAAATTAAATTTGAACACAAAACCAAATCTTACTGATGTTATTCCACACGTAAATGACATTAAACTCATTCCTTTGAGAAATACAGTCTCAAAGGAAAGAAAACTTAGGAAAGTAACTCCATAAGTTAAATAAACTAATTTAACACCCAGTTTACCATTAATTTCCTCTAAGGGCGGCCGTCAACTGCTAATTCAAATAAATGATTAAATTCACTGCCCATGCTATTGGAAAGAGATATCGAATCGTAAGAACGTTTGAGCGGCGTATCAAAAACACATACAACTGGCGATTCGAGAAACCTGTTCCTGTAATATCTTCATCAGGAGGTGTGCTCGATCGATTACGGCGTGGAGTTCATTATACTACAGACGCATATTGCATGTATGTGATACGCCTCTACATCTCTGGCTAAAAAGAGATTAACTTTTTTATTTCCCTTTAACTTACAGATAAAGATTAAAGAGAAGTAGTAGTACTTTCAGTGTGAGACAATAAACAAGCGAACTTCTTAGAATTAGGTATTCTTATCCGTAGAATACTTAGTGTTTTCGACATATTTTCTGACGTAATAAGAACACAATCCCAATTATGTAGCAAGAAGAATTTCTAGTAGCAATAGAATTGATTTTCCGATTTCGCGGTTGCAACAAAATTAAAGAATTTTATCAGCAGAAATAATGAACTTATTCTGTTAAGACCGCGAACGTCTTTACGTTTACTAAGAAAACAAATTCCCTTAGCATTCGGCTGCATAGGCAATCTCGAAACGAAGCGGACCGAGTTTCAACTTGCTGATTGTAATATGTAGATGAATTTAATTCGCGCGCATCCGGGTGGGTTATGTTAAACTCTCATCGTCGGCGTTTTAAACGGCCAATCTTTCCGATGTCGGGATAAAAGGAAAACGAAAATTGCACCGTTTAAAGACATCCGGCGTTCGGTAGCGGTTTGTCATTTAGCGCACCCTTAAATATCGATGCCTTTCCAGATAGCACACCACGTGCGTCGCACGAATCGACCCGCTAACGTCGGGCGGCTATTCCGAAATTTGTGTCGAACGCTATCGTTTCGTTCCCCGGGTTACGTTTATTGAGTTGTTTCGATCGTGGCTTAGATGTCAATCCGCGCGGAAGGCGTATCGATTACCCCGAGCGGACGGTAACGGAGCGGGCGATAAAATAAACGGGCCCGGCCTGTGCCGCCCACCGGCTTTCGGGTCGTAATAAAATTATGTTCGCATAAAAATCAATATAAACACCATAACGCACCAGGGCGTTCGATGCGAGTTAACGTCTTCATTAGCGTTAGCACGACCTCTCGATTGTGGGATCGCGGTGCAATTTTAGCATCGACTCAACACGGGCCCGTAATTTGCACTATTCGCGGATGAACGCTATCCGGGCGGCAATTCCGACGTCGCCCGACAATTTCACCGCACGCCCGACGCAATTCTTGCAAGCTCTGAAAGCTAACGGGACGTAGGCGTCCGCAATTGTAGCTTCGGGCGGTTTGTAATTTTGAAATTACACCCATCGATCATATAAAGACAAAAACATCATAAATTTGATATCATTTTAAGCATGTAAACATATGGCAACGTCTTGAAAATTGTAACATATAAAATCTCGGTGATACGTTTTGATTTAAATAGAATCTAATTTTAATGTCACAAAAAATGTAAGATGTTAATTGTCGCTGAATAGCTATTTTTTATTTTATTAAAAGGCTTTTCTCGTTTTATCCTTACTTTTTTGTTTAATCCCTATCGGCTCTATCATACAATTTCATGGTCCGAACTCCCAGGCAAATATAATTCCACCGGCCTGAAACCGAGGGAAGGGCAGTTACGACGGGATGATTTACAGCCGGGCACTGGTAAATTGTGCTTTTCATCTGGGGCAAAAAACGCGGCATTATCTCCCGGCGGTCGACAGGTAACATATCGCGCTTCTCAAACATTATTACTCATCGCATTCGATTTGGGAGCGGGCGCGGACCGAAATCCACCTACTCGACGTCCCGCTGCTACACGGCTCTTGTCCCCTAAACTATTTAAATGCGACACGCACTCGTCTAGCCGTCTCTGTCGCGCGCGCTGAGATTAGACGTTCCCGGACTATCGCCGTCTCGCCCCACCGAAATAGACTTTGCCCAAGCGCAACGCTCGTGTCAAACTTTTGTGTTGGCCCACGAAATTTTCCCCTACCTAGTCGCTTTTTTTGTGCAGTCGCGATTGTGCGTCGGGGTCGTGTGGTGCTATTGGGGCGGGAAAAAAATTTGATACCGACCGTTGTCGGTTGGCTTTTTGTCGATCGACGCGGCCGCTAGGTGAGAAACACAACTCTTGTATGAGCAACACTGTCAGTTGTAAATAAGTATTTGTATAGACTTAACGTACGGGAGGTGTTGCGGCTAAGTTGTTCGGCGAATGAGTTTGTACAGTGGTCCAATTAGAAACTCGATGAAACTTCTCCGCAATGTGTTTGAGTGTCTTTCGAGTTGATCTTGTGTGCGAGTGACGTCAATGAGCCTTTAGTGATTTTTAATAAGCCATCAGTTCGGAAGGATTTATATTGGTTGTAAGTAGTGTTTTGCTTTAAATAGTATCACGCGAGACGGTTTTACATTTTTGGAATAAATAAAACATTATATTTTGTACTGTGATATATTATAGATGTAAATAATTGGGAGTAAATAAATTAATCTTTATATACCTTTTTAAACGAAGATTATTAATTCGATTACTGTTTAAAATATTTTACGAATTTTATTAAGTTTTATTTTTAAGTGGCAAATTTTCCACAGCGATATAAAGTTTTAAATAAGTTTAGCGAAAATAGATTTGCCAACAAAAAAAATTTTTCGCGCGCTTTCATGCTTTACGTTTACTCTATCGGATTTATTTCCTTTGTTCTCATTTTGCTGTTGTATTTCACAATAAAATAAATTAAATATCTTCGCGGCTGAACCTGGACCGCTTAAAGATCAGGTTGTATTATATCGAGATAAGGGTTGTCATCCGGAATATTCGACCTGCGGGCGAAATCAAACGCGATTACCCCATTCATTGCAATACTGTCGTTATATCTATAAACGCAGAGATGAAATTGTTCTAGCATTTTTATTCTGTTCAAAAAAAGCTCGAACAAGAGTTGAAACTAGCTAGGGGAATTAAAAAATGGAAATGGGACTCGTCGTTATCCTATTTCTCGGAATCGGTTATTAAATGTATAATATTCTGTGTTTAAACCCATTAAAATTGTGTGTAAAGTTTAAACTCAAAGCGATCTTTTCCTAAAATAGGTTTCCTTTCTAAATGAATTGATTTTGTCGTATTTTGTACGAATTATATTATTGTTGTATACGAACTATAAGCCAAGAGTGACTTGTTTTTAACCAGTCAGAAGAGAAATCTTTTATCTCTACGAACAAAGCTAAAAAGGGCGTACGTTCGAATTTACCGCAATTTTTTATTTATCCACAGATTACACAATTTGGGGCGCATTTAAAGTTGTTTCATAGAATGATCGCGGGCGCCACCATCGCAAATAAAAAGCCGCGAACGGATTCCTTCGCTTTTATCACTTAGGCATTTTTGTCAGCGACTTCCTCAGATAGCGGGGGTTTTCTCGGCGAGGAAATGAAATTCTTATCGCGGCTCTGCGGATAGGAGCGCACTTATTTCTGTTAGCCCGCGGAGGAATATATAGGGGAGCTGAGCTGGCAATAACGTCTGATTGCTTCAGGGGATCAAGCGTCAGTCCCGGATTTCGTCAAAACGCACCAAATATCTTGGGGCGCGGAGATTCGAACTGAATTTCGCATCTATCCAATATTTTTATTGTTTCTAATGGCATTTACAAACACATATGCGTTGCACATAATAATTCAATATTATTTTATATACTGTGTAGCTACATTATTTTCTAAGTTTTGTATGTATCCATTGTGCTTAAACCGTGAATAAACGTTTCTTTTTCTATTTCGTATGATTATAGAGTTTTTATATGTTACTAGCGGACCGGACAGACGTTGACGTACATACACACGACTTAAATGCGACAACGTAGAAATAAAAAAATGTAGTGGGCCGAATGGTGAATATAACCCATTCTCGAATCGACCTGAAGACTGAAAATTTCATTAAAATTGGTCCAGCCGTTTAGGAGTTTATTGACATACACACGTATACACAAGAATTATATATATTATTATGTTATAATCAACGCAGTACTACTACAAAATTTGTACACCTATTCAAGTAATCTACTAGTATTTAATTCAGGGTTTTAAAAATTGGATACAACTCGATAAGTCTCGTTTAAGTATGTCTCGTTTAAGTAAGTTTAAGTAAGTTAGAATATTCCTTCATTGCTTTACATAATATTACTTAATTTTTTTTAAATGAGTTCCGGGTCGACTTTGAAATACAGCAACGGTCGGATAAGGGTGACCTTAATGTTTTACGGATGACTTTAAATATGAAATTAGTCTTGACTATAAATTAATATTTGATGGAGCCATCGGTTACTGATTCGGGAATCTCCATCCAAACAATAACTTCGGCCACATCCTCGGCATCAGCTAAAATCTCGCCTACGGACGGTGACTTGGTGGGGTAGGAATTAGGTATAAACCTGACCATAAGTAGTGACCGTCATTTCCATTATTCTTTTTCTTAATCAAATTCGTGAACACGTCACTTAGCTTTTTCTCCCTAGAAAGAAAATGCGAAGAACTTTAAGATCATACATAAATTATATCCATATTGATGAGGACCAATAATATGGTACACATGCTTTATTATCTCTAAATACAGACTTAAAGATAGCCAGGCTTCCGCGAGGTGGTGGTACTTACGGTGGTAAGTACCACGACCTCACAGAAGACCAACGTAAAGTGGAAGTATGACAAATGCTTTCGCGTTTCGTCTGGTGAGTGAGGTAGCCGGAGCTCAATTTTAAAAAGGTTTTCAACGCATCTTTAACCATCGGGTGTAGCAGATGTCCATGGTCGGCGGTATTCACTTACCATCGGGTGAACCGTCTGCTCGGTAGGCAGCTTTTCACATGAAAAAAAACCTTCCCACACGAGACTCAGAAGCAGATTATAATGCTGACCTGTGCCATAGTAGAGAACCTTTTCGCTACATGAATGAAGTGTTTTTGAAGAAGGTACAATCGAAAATGAAATAACAAGTTCGTGAAATTCAACTTTCGAACTCAACAGGGCTGTATCGTCGCGTCGTGAACTATCACCACTAAACCTACACGCGATTTAGCGTCCGGGTTTAAAAATCGCGCGTTCGGAAACTCAACGTACGCGTGCCCTTTTTCATTCTGACGCCGCGCGGCGAAATTTACGAGCGGTCCAAGGCAGCGGGGGCGAACTAAACTGATGCCTCTAAAATGTGTCGTGGTTTTTTACGGAGTTCTTTCGCTTGGGCCACGTCCGGCCTTCTTTGCAGCCTTGCTAGACGTCGTACTTTTTTCTATTGTTCCTTTTTCACCCACTATTGAAACGTCGACCGGCCAAAGACTTTGACCGACAAAAACTGGACGCCGTAAGGGACAATGAGATGGAATCCCTCCTTTCTTTTTAATGCGTTACGCAAGTGTCGTTAAATGCTCTTTGTGAACAGCGGGCGCTTTGTACGGGCGCTTTCTAGTTTTTGAACGGCTCGCGAAGTTTTTTCCACGACGCATTTCTCTTGAGTCTCCGAAATAATGGGATGTATATTTTAATGAATTAAAATTAAATTGAAAGCTGTGAACATCTTAGTAAATTATATTCAACGATAATACGATTGAAGAATGAGGTAGTTCTTAATTTGCCCACGTAAGATGGTATAAAAGTAGAAATGTTCAGGTTTTGAATGATATTTGAACAAGAAAAATTAGGCAATATGTCCAAATTGACAGCGGATAATAATATATAGTTTATTTTATTCCAATCTACGTAGTTTTCTTTTACTCTTTCTAGATGCGTAGGAAAGTTCATGTTCCAAAATGTTCAAAATGATAATTCCCAAAAATGAACATTTACTTTTTAAAATTCGTAAATTGTTACGTAAAACTTACCTTTGATTTGCTTTTGTCCCATTCCCAACAGAATACAAAGCGAAAATGGTATCAAATTTCGTACGTTACATTCATCACGGTCAACGCATTGTTAGCATGACGAAACCCGCTAATTTGCATAGGAATATTCGCCGATTTTATTTATCAGCGTGCACGAGACCTATTTTGCATAATCGGTTTATTTTAAAATTTATAAATTGTCCCTCGCCGCGGATGGGCGAGGCGCGGCGAACCGGTCCCTGAATTAGGTTTTGTTGGGGCTTCTTGGACCACTTGCCGTTGCGACGCGTCTAAGCGGACAGTATTTCGAATTTTAAAACATCGCTAGCGTTCTAAGCGGAAGGATTCCATATTTGAATACGTCGTTCGCCGATCACGATCTCCATTTGAAATTCGAACACTAGTATTTTTCCAAATCCAAATGCTCAAATCGTTTTTCGAATTTTTACAGTGTATAACGATTTATTGTATCAACACGATTAGTACACAGTGTTTTAGAAACATTTGAAAAATTTCATAGTTTTTTTTTCTCTGACGTTTTTAATTTAATTACATTAGCAGTTTGCTTCCTGACAACGGATGCTGTAAATCGAAAACAAATTACACGCGATGAAATCCGTAAATTACTTTAACAGTCAGTAGATTCTATTTAAATTTGCATTTACACGAAAAGAAGAGAATACATTAGACATGGATATGATAACGCAGTCTCGTAAAGCGCCCAATTTCTTATAATTACGACCTCTTAGCAACATTAGCATTCGTTCAGTCAATAGCACGTTGTCAAATAAACTCCGGTGGGCATTTGAGCATTTGAAACGGCATCCGACACCGTCGACCTAAGATAGTTGACTTTATGCGTGTATTCGGCAATAAAATTAAAGGAAATATGGCCAATCGACAGGCGGATGTGAATACTTGGTGTCATAAACAAGACGGGTAAAATTAGTGTTGCCAGAAATGGAGAAGTCGAATAAGTCTTATGCTAATTGTGTCACCCGCTTCGAGGCATTTTTCCTCCCGTAAAGACAACCGGCCACTATGTTCGCTCGCTTATTGGAATTTCAAATTCGTACGCGTGGGTGTGCAAGAATTAGGTGGTGTTTAGAAAGATTAAAGTATGTCCCGCGACTGGAGTAGGCAGTGAATAATGTATTTTTCTTTTCACAGCGTGCATATATAAATTTCCGTCTCCCGTTCCGTATTTATCGGCTAACGAGGTAGCTGTAACGGTGCGTGTACGGAACCCGTGACTAAATCAAAACGATACTTCGTTCAATTAACTAAGGTTGTGCTTCGGCTGCGTAGTATAATTTAAAGCCACTTTAATACCGTTCCGTCAATTAAAGCGTCAAAAATGACCAATTAAATATTCATAACGTACTATATACTAAGTTAATATTTACGATGCACGTTTATTTATACATTTGTAATGAAAGCTTTGGTACTTAAATTATACAATGTTGCCTAACGCGCACCGCTTAATTAAATAAATTTTATCACTAGCAATTAATTCATTGATTAAATCGACAGATTTACAAAATTTCATTACGGTTGCCTTGTTTTTTTCTTAAGTCGTTTAAATTTTTTAATTTATTCCTAATGCCACAGATTCACCTGTCATGATCACAACAAAATATGTTGTGTTCAACTTGAAGTCAGCAGCTATCTCTATCTATCTCTATATTTAAAAGGAGAGACAGCTGATACATTATATGCTGAATTCAATTAAACCTAACTGTGTAATTAATTCTAGAGTTCGGCACCACGTGATATATTTTACAATGAATTTAGACTAATGCTATTTTACATTATTAAGTATAATAAATAAGTTAAAATAGAATAATATATATTCTTAGTTAAATTATGATACGTTTTATTGGCCGAAATTATATTTTATTTTAATATTAAAATTAAAATAAAACAATAGGTATACGTAATTTAAATGCAATTATCGTAATTATTAACAGCAGCGAAGACGCGAGATTCGAAAAAAAAATTCTTCAACACTCTGTACAGACGCGTCTATTTACGAATATAAGGGTGTGTACATACGGAGCGGGCGCAGCTGCGCGCCGTCTGACAGCTTTTAGATTGGGCCCCTTCCCCGCTGGCGGCCGCGCCCCCAAATTGAGAGCCCGCTCTAAATTAGTAACGGTTACCTACCTAATTGCTTTTTAATTTTACTCGTTATTGAGTGCACTTCTTTTGGATTCCGGCCTTTCGCGTTTGTAACGCAGACAATAAAATCATTGGCTCTAGGTTTATTTTTTGATGTTGGGAAATAGGTACCAGTGAATGTTTTTGACAACTTGAAATTAACAGCTTATAATGAATGAAAATAACATGAATGTAATTTTTTTTTCTTATAGCTCTATTTTCTTATTATAAAAATACGTAAATCATAAAAACTTTAATTTTAAATTACAACATTTAAAAGCATAGAGCAGCATTTTTTTAGATACTGGCTGATGAAACTACAACTGAGCAGAAAGAAAAGAGAAAATAAAAAAACGAAAAAGAAAAAGATTTGTGTTTTTCAAAATTTGAATTCTGCATTTCGAACGCACTAAGCGCACGCTGCGAACACCGCATCACGTTCCCCGCGAAATAAAAGCAAAACGACTATGGTCAATATTGAGTTACACGTAACAAGAACAACATTCGGACATTCAGAAATCTTTCATCTCATCGGCGTTGGCCCGGCAGTTATTCATTGTATATTTTCGAGGTTTGTTTTTTTATCTGTGCCGGAGCCATGGGCGCGCCGCGGCGCTGCCCTGCCCGCGAGTTCTGTGGCCCAACCCTAATTTTAATGGCCGCTCACATCCGGACAAAAAGTGTGGAATGGATTCTAATGATTTTAATTTATGTAACCCAGCGATTTTATCACAAAAAATTAATAATAACAATTGGTTAATTAATTGCTTTAATTAAGACGGTTCATTTCTCATATTATAACGTTGTAAATATAAAAAATACTTAACTACTGGTACTTGTAGTTTAACATATAAATATTAATAAAGTTCCTGTATTTTGCATTCTTTAACATTCCTTCATTTAACGCTGAAGAATTTAATCAACTTTCAATATTTAATCAAGGCACAATATTCAATGGTTGAAACTGTTAATTACTGAAATATAAGAATAAACGACTGTTTTTTATTTTTTTTTTACTCTTATTATCCTTGAGTGTTTGTTCGGATGACGATCTGTTTCAAATTTGGTACTAAATTATAGTACTACTTATGGACTTTTTTGATTTAATAATACATAGATTAAATGAAATAAGTCCAAGTTACAATGACAACAAAAGCTCCCGGTTAGCAGCAAACGGGACAATTTAAGTAAACACTTGTATACATTTTACAAGATACATTAAATAACAATCGGATCAACTAGCTAACTAAAGGTTACCCTCGAACAAGTAAAAGTAACCCGTCCATTCCATTTCAAGATGCAACAGCTCGGACGTCGATGCATTATGTAGTTGGCGTAAAGTGTTAACCGTTTAAATCATTGTAATAACGATCGATCAGCATGCGATGCGCGCTAGGCGAGCAGTTTTTAACCGAGAGGTGTCCAGCTTTGCCTACATGTCAATGGGAGTTATAACACCGGAGGCGTAACTAATTGCCGTAATTAAAGTGCAATAAATCAGTCATTTATGGGTTTGTTACGTCGCGGAGCCGCGTCGTTATTCAGATTTTTTCTGCGCCCCGCATGATGGGCGAAGGGTGTTTCTTGTGACTTGATGCCAATATTAACACTTCTATTGTTTATTAGTACCTGATAGCCAGCAAACTTTCTCGAATAATCAATAACAAATAATTTTTTTGAAAAGAATTTTTTAAAAAGAATATAGAATTTTTTTTCATTTCACGTTTATAATTTACAATCGTATAATAAAAATTAAATATTTTTTTTATAAAAGCCGCCGCCACACCAACCTAACTGTCGTAGTTATCTTTTTTTAGTTTGTCATATCAGATGATTAATATTACTCAGGGATATTTTGTGTCGAGAATAAAATATTTCTAGCATTAATTTAAATAGCATGCATATACCCAAACCAACTCCTACATTCGCATACGTCCGTACCGTGCAACGGACACAGCGAAACCGAACGCTACCGATAATACACGTTTGTATTTCAAATTGAGATTTTTCCCCGTCGACGCGGCGGCGTCTTAATTAATTAGCCCCGGATTGGATTCCCGTGTTCGGGGCGTATTAATATAAACTATAAGTCATGGCCGCAGCCGCCAACCCTTCCTCCCAAGCTGACGCATGACAAACTGCCGCGTCGAACTCGCCGACCCCGGCGCGATCGATGAACGCTTTTAGTTACATCCGAACCCGTAACGGCTGTGGATTTTTCCGCGCGGCAACGCTCGTTTTATTACCGCCGAATTGAATAATTGAAAGCCCGGCCGCGGGTAAATTTTAATAACGGAATTACGCGCGTACGCCGCAACACGCTTAGTGTGCCGGCCTAAAGCGACCCGTCGCCCGTCACCGGTGACGTATCAGCGCTTGAGGCTTAATTGCGTCGGCCCTAAAGCCTCGGCCGTGATTTACGCGTATCCAATCCCGGCCTAATCCCGCTCCTGCTCGGGTCAATCCGACCCCGGAAAAGGTTTTCCCGGTTATTTTCCCGTGGAACTTTTAATCCCGCCGAATACCGACATACATCATAGAGGATTAAGAGGCTTAAATTGGAAGTTACCGACGTCCGAAATAAATTTGAATCGGCCGCCAGCGGGCATTGTGATATCGGCACCGATGCTAAATGGAAGCGAATTTTATCCCGGCGACCAAATCTTATTGTGTTGCAACTTGGGATATGTAAATGTGATTATGATCGAATAAATTTTGTGATGTTTAGGCATTAAATTTATTCAATCGGTTTCTTGAAATGTTCAATCAAGAATTGCCTCTGATACTACTGTAAAATAAATAGCATATCATTTAAGTCACAAAAATAAACTTGTATAAGGATAGGCTATGCTTTAGAGTTATAATTTTGCTGAAAATGATGAATTAGCGAATTTCTTGTTTAGCTGAAAAAAATTAAAATAGCTTTCTAAAAGAGGGTCACTTGCATGTAAATCATGGCCGAACCTCAAATTTTGTGCAGGATCCCTTACCCTTTAGAGTGGTCACTTAGGATGATAATGGCTGTGCATTATTACTATTACATTATGTACGAGGATGGCTATGCTTATTTACATAGAAAACAATAATATATCAAAACAAAATCTATAATCCTTGTTCAATAATTGTTTCTATGTTATTTACGTTTATTTAATTGTTTTATTATAATAACAATAGCCATCTTATAATTATTTTAATTCTTCCCACAAACAATTGTCTATGGTGTCATGTAATACTTATGAGTGGATTAAAATTCTTATAATGTAAAACATGGCTTGTGTACATTATTTTACAAAGTTTTTAAATGATACGAAGGAAAGAAACTTTCAAGCGAAGCACAGAAAGATGAATTTTGATTTCACTTTAAGGGCAAAGTTATATTGATGAAATACAAAATTAACACATATAAATATAACACCCTTCCATGTCACAGTACGCAAACTGAGTGAAATCAACGATACATAACCTAAAATTCCAAATTCCAAACGAAATGATTCAAAAGTAAAACACGCCATTAGTTTCGTAGGAAGGTCAAATTTAAATCTTCATTAAAGAAACGAAAGACGCATTCAAATATATTTTTATAGCCACTAAAACACTTTCATTACCCAAACATAAACGTTTGCTTCGCGGGGCAATGTAAACAGATCTGTTATTATGAAAACAAGCTTTGTAGGCGTCTAAACTGTTCCATAAAGCGGTGTGTGCACGTGTTACATTATATACAGTCGCGTTCCCTCCTGGACAGTGCGGAATTGGCTACGTAAATCATTAATCAGCTGGCTCATTTGTTCCCGCCAAAATTATTTATGAGCGCAATGCCGCGCGCGTCCTCTTTTAAATGCCGTTAGCAAGGCCTGTGCACTCCAACTAATCTGGTTACAGCCAAAAGTACGAATAATAATATCATTCAATTACCCCACCCAACTTCACTTCAGATATAAAATTGTACCGTCCTTTAATTCTATTACACGCTTAACAGATTCAGCCTTACCCGAAACTTACTATGATATTAGATAATAATTATAAGTCTTAAAAAACTCCAAATGAGGATCAATAAACTATATTATTAACTAAATTCCATTCAATGACGACTAACTAGGAATTATCACAAACCGTAATTATTGAATAATACAGAAAACGCAAATTTAAATTAATGCTGACTATTGCTCTAATTTTCTTGCGGCTACTATATTTGTAAATAATATAATCTATAATAATGTAATGACACCTCACATGTTGAAATCCGTCAAATTATTTAGGTAGTAGAACGTGCCAAATAACTTGAAACAACCATAATTTATAAATACGATCGAGAAACATTACCCTCCGTCGGCAGTCGGGTAAAAGCACCAAACGCATTTTGACCGCCATAAATATTTCCTTATGAACATTCGGAGCCGTTAGAAAAGTCTATAATATACAGAGTTTAGTGTCAAAAGCATAAGTGCGCGTAAATCAACAAAATCCCTTCCAGCTAACACAAGCCACTTTTCAAAGTCGCCGCGGCTAATCAAGTGTAAAGTTGTAAGTTCGTTGTCAGTGTCGCCTAAAAGGGCGTAATTCAAACTGGGAAGGGTTGTTACCGCCGGAGGGCCGAAACAGACTAGCGGAGGATCTCCGTGATAAATGATAATGTAATTGTGCCCATATAATGTACAATAACTACCACAGATAACGTCCAATGGGCATTATTTATTAATTCGATTATTGACATATTTCAATTCGCTCAAGCTTCCGATTGTGGTAAAACTGGTTAATAGGTAATTTTCAGCGTATTACATTTCTTTAGTAGGTACTTAAAGCATATAAGTGATCACATTCGTATGTAGTCTTTGTTAATATTTTCATAATCAGTTTGAAAACTACGATGTTAAAAAAAAATCTAATATGTGTTAAAGGTAAAAAAAAACAACCCTGATGAAAAACATTAGACTTATGGTCCTTCCTGATGTTACCGCACATTCTTACACGAAGTTGGAACATTCATTTTTAACCTGTAGTAATTGAGGACATTCCCAATTTGGAGCCTAAGGGTCTCACCAAAGTGAGGGTTGAATTGACCCAACCCGCTCTATATTAATCTCTACAAGTGTTCAACTAAATAATGGCCCTTAATTATCTGTAACATCTCTGGAACTCTAAACTGTTTTATAGTGAACCTTAATTACTGAAATAAATTAATTGTTGCCGCACCTAAAATTAAACATCATTTCCTATTTTACATCTGCAACATAAAATCCATCAGTCTTCTTCATCTTTTAGTAATTTTTAAGTGTTTTACCATTCTTGGAAATTCATTTTTAATATCATAAAGTAAAAAAAAATTGCTTGAAGTGAAATTGTTTTAAGATGAAATTGTTTTTAAGATGAAATTTCTATTTCAGCCGAACATTATATTCGAAGTCTTTGTTCTCTTAAATAACAAACTTCTTAATTTCCGTTCAGTTAAACTCACCTATAAGATATCAAAACACGTGCAGAATGTTCATTTAACTGATTGTTAAGCATCATTTAATTACAACGTTAAGTGGAACTAAAAGAATTAAATATAATCATCGCTGCATTAAACATACATGTTTTGCGCAGATGACTAATTCGATTATAAAAAACACGCAGTATGGTAAAGCGCTCAAAATTGTTATTTAAATAAAATGTTAATGATGTTATGATAACATGATACAATAATAACGTGGACTATAGTATGAGTGAATAGTTTAAAGTAAATTAAAGGTTATCGCACCAAAGATCTGAGAGCGAGGTCCCTAGCCCATTGTCAACGTTCGGTTAGTTTCACCTTTAATTACGCACGCGGTTTAACCTCTTCGCATTCTATAAAGGCAAAGAATGCGTTTATCTTATGTTGGCCTAGCTCAAAGATAAATAATTCAATTACATTCTCCTTAGAACCGTCGACGAGGCGAAGTGAGTGCCTACAAGCCAGCTGGGTGGGCGAGTAATTGCGCTAATTACGTCAATGCCTCCTTATTAGAAATGAATTATTGATGTACTGCAACGCGTGATAAATTTTCATAAACATAATCAAGCAACTTTTTATGGGTTATCAGATCAACGCTCTACATCAGCTTTTAGGATACATGTTCGGAATTTAATTTGGTTTCAATTGAATTATAATACGCAGTTCGTGTGATAAATTCGAAGCGAATGACAAAGATAATTCGTCATAAGAGTATCGAACAATTCATCTATCCGTCAATAGATGTCGCTTTTAAAAACTAACGTGTCCAATTTTACGAAAGCTCACCGCGAATAGTATGCCTTGACAAGAGATATATAAATATTTGTAGCACAACTCAGCTGCAAACTTTTTATTGACATTCTATTACAAAGCAGTAAATAAACAAGCGCATATCGCAATAAAAGTGGTCGTTCATCATGCGAGCGAGATTGAGAAGATAGCGAAGCGACAAATGTCCAAGTTCAATATTATGGCGCTAGAGGGCGTGATTTATGGCGCTGCTGATGACTACTTAATGTTTCAATTTGTTACATCGAAGTTTTGTGTTTCTCGTACACACCTTTATAAAAGATGTATTTAAGTGTTTTCAGCCATTATTAGATTTAATTAATTTTGTTTTATTCACTTGAGGTATAAATTTGAACATATTTTATTTTATGCGAAAAGTTGTCAAACGAGCACACGGTTCACCTGATGTTAAGTGAACACCGCCGCCCATGGACATCTGCTACACCCGCGGGATACAGATGCGTTTACAACCTTTTGAAAATTGGGCTCCGGCTACCTCACTCACCAGACGAAACGCGAAAGTATTTGTCATACTTCCACTTTGCGCTGGTCTTCTGTGAGGTCGTGGTACTTACCCGGACGGGCCTGCCCATTCGTGCAACAGCCGAGGCTGCTGCGTGGCCCTACCACCGTTGCGTGACATGTTTTATCGTTTTTAATTGAGTAACCTACCATTTTATGACATGAATACAACACAATAAATTAAACATTAATTAACGAGATTTTATCCAGATACAATCATCAATTTTACTTTAATACAAAAAAACATTGTAAGCTACTTATTAACTGTGTTTGTCCCGTGACCATGAACGCTGGAAAGGGTTCGAAACGTCGGGAATTAAAGATCAAAATTAAAATGTGATAAATCCCAAAAAGTAGTTTCATTTAAATTTTAATATGTATAATATTCGCGTAAAATGATAAGAATCTATAATCCTTCTATTATGGATAAATACTGAATTACGTGTATTACAAACTTAAAAGAATGCACCAAAAATTAAAAATGCACTAATAAAATAAGTAACAGACGCTATTGTAACTTTGTAACTTAGTTCCATCAACGAGGGATGTTGATCGTATACAAAACAATAATAATACTCCTATAGGGGTAACTACCCCTAAAAATTAAAAATGGCCGCTGGCGGGACCGCTCTCGATTGGTGCTCATAATTCATCCAGCTGCCGCCAGGGGCGCTGGCAGCGCGTCATTTGTCTATGTCGGACCCCCACTTCGCCCCTTCCGAGAATCAACTCGAGCAAGATGTAAGGGGGTGTTTGTGCGACAGTTGTTTATATCTATACAACTAAAAAGCTATAAGCAATATGTGGGTCAGAAAAAACAAATTTCGGTGTATAAATTTTCTGTTGACAACTTGTCCGCCTTTGTTTGTGTCAGGTGTATTTCGGATAACGGTGCGACAATTTATAAATATATTTTGCATAAACCGTAGTTCACTATTGAGATAAATGAACACCTATTTGATACCTACTCGAGATTAAAGTGAAAAAGACAATATCTGAGGGAATTAAAATAAAATTTGTTCATATCGTTTGTTACGATTAGACGCAATATTATAATCATTAAGGAGTATTGCATTCTGTACTCAGCTCTTTACCGCGACCGTTGGAGTTGAAGGTCTTATACTCGTACCTTGCTTAGACGTTTCTCTAAATGAGAAAACGACGTAGATATGTGTGTTTTCAATTGCGTTTCATGCCAAATTAATAGGCCCTAGCCAGCCCGTGCAAAAAATAGTATTTACGTGAGAACTGAAATCAAAAGCATTATTCAAGAAGATATAGATATTCCTTTATATATTTCTTAATTGACTTTTCCGTGTCACCCTCACATAAGTAGCTTATGTTTGTATATTTATGAACGCAGCGTGGCTGTAAGCTCCACAGACAGGTTCAGCCACTGATTAGTTTTATATATCAAGGGTACCGCTTTCTTACGCCTTAAAAACGAAGACAGCATGAAAACAGAACTCTATTTTGAGCGGAACAAGGGTCGTAGGGAATTTGTCAAACCGCAAATACCAATCTGTGTGTTCGTTCGCGTGATAGAGCTCAGTATCGGAACGCACCGCACGCACTTAATCGAAATTATTTTAATAAACCAGGTTAGGTCGGCGTTTCGATTTTTTTCGTGCCTTCGCAACTAGGATGAAACGAGAAAAGTTTCTCCTCGGTAACGACTCTGTGATAAATATAAATCTTGTCAAATACGTTCATTCTTACATGTCTCAAGTTTATTGATGATGCAAATATAATTCTGTATGTGTACAATGTAATATTACGTGAAATTTTGGCTTTTTTATTCAGTTTTTTTCATAGAATTTAATTAATTTTCTTTTCTTATTCAAATAAACTTTTGTTGTAGCTCGAAAGGCAACATTACTTAATCACCAATTAATGTTTTGTCGTTTAAGTAATTTTGCCTTTCCAGTGACGAATTTTAATTATTTTAATTACAATTTACCATCATCGTAAAGTGCATTAAATGCGCTACGCATTATCAATTATAACATTAATAAAACGTTTTCAAAGCGTCACTATATCCAGATCACATTTTGTGCATAAACATTTGAATTGTACATTCAGCGCAAATTATACCGTTTGAAAACGTCTGTCTTTGTCCTTGTCGAGTGTTTGATATAATTTATGTAACAGCACGAGTGATAGATAAATTGTATCTAAGTGGAATGCAAGTATCTCACCGATTATAATATTTACGGTTGCTAGCTTTGAAGCCTCATTTTTCATATATAAACTTGACCTGCTTAAATATTCTTCAATAAATCTCACCAGATAGTATAATATTATATATAATATAAATTGCATTTGCTTCGTTCGTAAACGATTCTCAAGGAGTTTCGAATAGTCCTTAATAAAGGCGCAAAATAAAACGGACTTTCTTTTAGCGCGCATTATACGGCATTGTTTTAATCTCTATTAAGTCCAACAAAACTTGACCAAAAATAAATCACCGAGGACAACTCTATCTTTGAGACAACAAAGCATTCGCATTCGCAACGATTATTATCTCTAAAACAAACTTAATGCATTTACTGGTAGTAGCGACACGGTCTAGAGACATTTTGCTAGCTCGCCAATCCCTTGATGCAGTCGACTGAGCGTCTATGTCCATCGGTTTAAGGTCGAAAGTCGATGGTTGGGATCGCTGGGCGGTAAATAAACGCAACCAAATTGTTTTTGCCGCGCGCATAGCCTTTAGCGGCTGCGAAATAGATATTATTTTCGAATAATTGGGCGATGTTAAGTGGACGTAATAAATAGTAGAGGGCCGGTCGTGATCAAGGATCGTGATTGCGACACCGCGCTGCGTGCCCTTTGAACACGGGTTCCGTAGCCGTGAAAAATCACTTGAACATATGCAAGTTGCCTGCCTCCTTGGCGACGTTCTAATCTGGGTAGAGATAGCAGAATAGGAAGCTAAGACCTATTTTTTCGTCATTCAATGGAAGGAAATTTTTAGCATAAAAATATTTCTAGAGATTATTTAAGAGATTGAATTTTTATGCGCTATATCACAATGTTTTCACTAACCTGTTTACGCTTCCACATAGAGAAGCTGTTGTTAACCAAAAGTTGAAGTTAAAGAATGGGCAAATACTTTTCAAATGTCGTATATTTCAATACGTACTATTTATTATTTTCAAGAGCTTACTAATCTTGTGTTATTAATGTGCTATAAAATAATTGTCTCATTTTTCCAAGAATTATGCCACAACCATTAAAACTGTTTAATAATGCTTACAAATTTTACGAAAATAGTTTTGTAATCATATTTAAGCTGTTATTGATCCGCTTCAGAATCGACATATTATTACGAAAAGGATAGTTTTTTCATGGACGTATTGTTTACCCGTCACCCATTAAAAAGCGTTATAAATATCTATGTTTAGAAACGACTAAAACATTAAAGACATTATTAGCGTAATAAAAAACCCTCAATAAAAATGAAAGTCGTTATGCTTTATTATTTGTTTGTTTACATCCAGTACACACCTCATTTAAGGTAAACGATACCGCTTCCAAGTCTTGGTACTCACACAGTTACTTATCAGTGGCCTCTACTAAGTAACTATCGCAACTGACGCAAGCAATTTGAAAATATGTCAGAGTTTATGTAAGACGATTTTGTAATTAAGCGTTCGTAATCATTTCACACATTGCTCTCTGTACTTAAGAACATTCTTTGAATGGATTACTGTCGCGAAACTATGTTTGTTTAACTTATATCCCAGATTTCGTAAATCCTTGTTACTTATTCTTTATCATCATCATTTGAGCCCGTGAACTGGTGCACTGGTGAACATAGGCCTCCCTGGTGAGCATAGACTGCCACAAATCACAATCCTAAGGCACCTCCATCCATCGACTTCTTTATCACTCCATCTAGTGGGGGGTAAATGTACACTGCGATGGTCAGTACGAGGCTGCCACTAAAGAAATTAACTCATATTTTTACTCTTATTTCCATTGATTCTTACTAGATACATATTATTCACTTGTGGGAAATTTAGATTAGAAATAATCAAAATTTCCCACAAGTGAATAATCACGTCATCAATAATTAAATACCAGAAATATAACACAAAACAAAATGAAATAAAATTCTCGTCGAAATGTAATAATCATTAATGTAAAAACGAAGTAAAGTTTGCGAAAAGAAAGCAATCACATTTTTATTTTTTTCAATTATCGTTAACTCTGCGTATCAAGGTCTGACCGAAAAGTTGAAATTCACCGCCGATTTCGAAATTCGAACGCCGATTGAAAGACGTCGTTGTTGTTGCTGTTGATATCGCCCGCGTTTTCGTCGAGTCCCCATCGGTTGCACAATTTAAGCATTCCAGAGGCGAATACAGAGACCACTAAGGCGCACAAGGGGTCATAAAACATAATGACTCCATTCTATTCGATACGTGATAACTCCTGGATCACCTGTCCGGTGCATGTTAATGTAGGACAGCGCTGAAGGTGCTTATGTGACACGCTTCTGCTTCCGGGAAATATTGATATGGAAATTGTGGATTTGTTCGACGCGCTATTAATAGTAGCGGTCGTATTTGATTTCCTTTCGGCGCAATTCCAAACATGAAACTAGTTTATTCAGCCGAACATTATGTTAGTATCGAAAGTATTATTCAAGATATTTTTCGGAAATCTGTAAAGCATTTGAAAGTGTGGTCTATTTAAAAATTGTAATAAATTTTACTTGTTTTCTGGCCATGCGTTTGTGGGAAGAGAAAGATGTTATTCGCCTTGACAGATATTGGAAAATTATGCTCGACCAACGCCAACGAATTCATAGACATTTGGCATACGGTACCGGTCGTATGCAGAAATCAATTCACACGGTCCTATTGTAATATTTATCCGGATTTCTGTACTAGTGGTATTTAATGATTTTATAGTAAGAATACTTTTTTTTGTATTAGTGATTTAAGATTTTCAGGATTTAATGTGCCAGCTTTTTTCGCTTAATGAAAGCCAAACACCAAATAAATGCATCCGAAATAATTGGGTTAACGTTATAGTGCAAAAAGTGTGGACAAATTTCCGAAAATACGCAACTGTATGACTTCATTTCATTGAGCTTTTATATGTTAGATTACAAGTTTTACAATAAATTACAATTACATTATATTTCAATGCATAATTCGTAGGCGTCAATTAATGTTTATCTGAATTCAAATATTACCAACCTAAGTTTAATATTAAATACGCAAAGTACGAGCCTATTCGACGCCTTACTTACCGAATCATTATTGATGTTGATAGATTTTATATGATAATATCGACACGGTGTCAGTGACAGTGGTGAAAGTAATAAAAGAGACTAATTTAAATATTAAAAGCATTAATCCATTGTCCCAATATTGATAAGAAAGTATTGGAAATGTTTTTGTAGAAATGTTTGGATTAAGTCATGTTACTTTAACATTATCTACAACTAACAAGAACTTTTTCATACATATCGACATTTATTACGAAAAGTGACCTTTTAAAGTAATCATAGAATGTAGCGTTACTCCTTAAATTCCTATATGTGTGAGAAAGTATCTTCTAATTTTAATTCTGAAGTGAAACTACTTAACATCAATCTAATTTTCATCATCCAGTCTGACACATATGTTCGTTTTATCCACTATGATATAAAAAGTAATTTAGGATGACAGCCATTTTGTAAAGAACTCAAAACGTGACATCTCCACAATCAATGAGACACGGCGGCACCATGACGCGAAGACGAAAATTGACGCGGCACTTTGCGTCACGACTCATGTCATGCGTCATGCGTGGACCGTGCGCGGCAAATGGCGCAGAAATTTTATGTGGCGCGGCGACTTGTTGAGATGTTGTTATTAATGTTAGCAAGCTGGACAATTTACTCAACGCTCGCTCCGACATTATTGTTCCTTCGGGCTCAGAGTGAAATATGTCATTGCGCTGTATGAAGTCTTCCCGCATTCTTCGTTCCGCTACGATTACATTTCGATTTTGTGATTTTTGATTGATATTTTTTTTATTTATGATTACATTTTCATCTTGTGATGGATCACCCTTCGTCAATATTTGACTACATTAGAAGATAAAAAATACTCAAATTTCAAGCTGCTTTAGTGTTCTTTATTTCATATTGGATAAATAGTCCAAAAATACCTGATCAAACATTTGGAAACCTATAATTTATTAGAACATTTATGAATAATTTTATTTTCATTCACTAGTCCCTAACATGATAAGATTTATTTGATAAATTACAAAATATTTGACATATCACTTTTAAGAGGGATACTTCCGCCGCTCTTAATTTTTATGTTTTTATTAATATGCTCTGATAAGACAGTAATGACCTGTGCAAATGTGCGAAAAGTCGATGGATGCAGATGACTCAAGATCATACTTCGTGGCGGTCTGCGGGGAAAGACCTATATTAGGCAATGTACTCTAACAAACTTAAATTATGATGATAAGACAGTTATTACTGTAATTATAGCAGCAACAGCTTTCAAACAGCTTTTGCTGCGACCAGTCCAGCACAATCGGGACCAGAGCCTCACAAAAAATCGGAGTAAATATCTATAATTTTCGATTTCGTCCGATAATCAGTGAGACAACTGAGTGTGCCTCACAGATATTTAGTCATCCTAAATTGTGCGGGGTTTGGGCGTTTGTACCTAAGGAGGGTTGACGACAGGCAGGCGGCGGTTTTGGTATGTAACATAGCCAAAACCACTAACAAGTTTCAAATGTTGTGCTATACTCACCCAGGTTATAAGGACAGGCGGGCTTATTAGTTATTACTGGGCAACTTTAAAATCGCTGATGGTGCGAACCGCGTACTAGTTCAAAATAGAAACAAAATGTTATCCATCTCGACTACCAGGGGATGACGAATTGTGAAGATCATATAAAAACCAGCGCAGACAAGCGTCGCTCAGTTCCGTCAAAGTCCGATACAGTTGTCATTAACAGCTGCATCCGCGTGTATGCGCGCCGCCGTCGAAATTGTTGATTGACAGCCAAATTCGAACGACGCAAAACTAAATTCGGACGCACAGTACATGCATAGTTAATCATTCGTTTGCATACCAATCTGCATGCGTAACGGCCGCGCACCAATGCCCAAAGTAATTAATAATTTCGACACCCCACGATGAATGCTTCAATCAGTATTGCGTTTTGATTACAGGAGCGTTTGTAAATGCGCTAAATGCTAACACGGATGAAGTAGAAGAACAGATAAGAATGGTACGGAAACTTGAGGGAGTCATCGTGGAAAAAGCAAATATTTGAAAAAGAAATAATTTGATAAATTCAACAATCAATGTTTAGAAATCCCAATCAATTTATTAGGAAGCGATATACCTATTTTAATATTTGTAATTAAAATTAATTTCTACTTAAATTAAAACAAGCCTCCTCTAAAATAAGATGTCTTGAATAGTTGGGGATAGTATATAAGAATTAATTATTGTTAAAGATCGTACATTAGTATAATAATTACCTACGTTATTTCTATAAATTATATTAAATTAGTAATACCTTTTTACCTAAACAAAATCAACAAATATAATTTATTAATGTTTCAATTATTTAAAACAAGCAACTAATGGATCTTTATTAGTCCCAAAAGGTTAATCCGATAGCAGAGATATGAGTATAAAATAGAAATTATTACACAAAATAGATTTATTATACTTGCTGGCACTCAAGATTCTTATTGTTTATTACGTTGTCACATTTTCGCTTTTTCTAAAAGGCAGTTATAAAAGAGATAAGCGTATTTTTCACCCAATATGATATATTACGTTTTGATATTCTTCGCAGCATTTACGAGTATTCACGCGCTTCTTTTTAAAGTAAGAAATATGTTTATCTCATGCAATTATTCTTTTGTATCCTTACATATTTTAATCTCATTTGCAAAAATTAAATATGTACAACGGCTGTTTCGCGCATAAAGTACAGAAAGAGGCATTAATATTCGTCGTTCCCTGGGCACAAAAGTTTTGACTTCGAATTTTCTTTCTTGTAAGAAAAAACACATTTTTCATAACATTTAGTTAATATGCGCCGTTTAATTTGCTTTACAAATCCAAGTTTGCTGTATTTTGTTCGTTTGAATACTCCTTGCAATTACCATTGACTAGTACCTACAATGAAAATAAACATTTTGCAACGGGTGTTGCAAGTGTCAACGGGCGGTGGTTGTCACAATCAGGTGAACCGCCACCTCGATTATAACGTTTTCACATAAAAAAAATGTTGCATTACGTATTGAGATTTATATCAAGGCCTATGAGAGCCTATGAGATTTATATTTATATTTATTATCAACCTGTGAATTAAGGTGTAAAAATTAATGTAGTTGGGTCACGCAGCAGATATTGATGTTGCACGAATACTCGAAGCACGAATGCTCGACAGGGGAAGTACCGTGGCCTCACAGAAGACCGAAGTGAACTGGAAGAATTATACTTTCACGTTTCGTCTGGCGAGTGAGGTAACCGGGGCCCACTTTTTTAAAGATTAGCTACCCGTCTGGTGCTGTAGATGTCTATGAGCGGTAGTAATCATTCAACATAAGGTGGACTTGCTAAGATGGTTTGCTCGCTAACTATTCATATAAAAAAATTAAGATTTTCTAATGGCACTGCATTTGATATAGTGAATATATAGGGTAACATAGATCTCATAATGTAGCACAACTCGTAAGTGATCAAGATGCTTATGTAAAGCGGCTAAAACAAAACTGAGAAGAGATTCTAGAATAATCCACGTTAAGTTTGAAACACCAAGAAACGCTCTAACCTAATGCATCAAGACACAATTAGCGTGTGTCCATTACAGCCGCTTGAAAGATATAGTGGCCGACAGTTCGCTGGCCAGACGCCTGTTGGATACTGATAACGTATCTGACAAATTACGCCACCAAGATGCATTCGCCCTACATATGACGGGAGATGAACAAATGTAGGCAACATTGCTAGAACATTACGTCAGGGCCTAGGCTTGTTACCGGCTTACTGGTCCTTTATCTTCCAAGCTCATCTAAGAAACTAAATAAGCTCGTGTTTATTGAAAACTACATAATTAATCGACACCCTCTAAAGTTAATGTTCAGTCTTTCTTTTGCCGATATTATGTTAATCTTGCCGGTATTAACTTGACTCTTAACACGAGAAAGCATTCCCAAATCAAAAGTTTAGTTCAGTATTAACTTGATCGATCATAAAGAAGCTGACAAAAGAAGCTTCCTGCTTAATCACCGCAATGCTTTTAGTTAATCCGACCAGTACGTGAAGCGACTAATTTCTTTTTTTTTCTTTATGCTTTAGTCTATTACTGCTGCCGGTCATTCGTCTTCGTAGTAGCGCCCGCATAGTGGATAGCCGGTAGACATCGAATGAAATAGAGCCGCTTGGTGTGAATAAAGGTTGCAACAGTTCTACGGGCGTCATCCCATCAATTTTCGATCCACCGCGCCGCGCAAAAAATCAACACTTATAAATTGCACACATTGCACGCCTATATTTGACGCGCTCGAAACCTGTGCGGGGAAACTAATGAATAAATTAAATAAGTTTTACACGACAACGATCGGAACGGGTCCGTTGATTTGAATTTATTGTTATTACACGTATCACCTACGTTGTTTGTTTGTCGAGTGCTGTGAATGCGTTATTAAACATTTATTCAGATGGATGATATCGTGAGTTTAAAAAATATTTTTTATTTTTCTCAAATAAATATACAGAAGTCTTAGAATAACTGTACCGCCAGTAATAATTAAAATTACCACTTCACGATACAAAATTGGCTTTTAATAATTTCGACTTGCTTACCAAAATTACATCAAATTATACTTGAAGTCGGTTCCAATATCAGTGATTTGTTAATAACTCTATCTTTCGGATTTCTTTCGTTCGTACATCAGTATCTAACATTAGACAACTACAACTACACTCTACACTTAAGGGTTTACATTTAAATTAAATATTATTAGAGATAAGAAGTATGTGTAAGATAAGAAGTATCTTCTTCATGGCATATAACGTAAAAAGCTTACGAATCGCGTCGATATTCAAAACCGCCGATCGGACACGCGCGGCTCGACTTTTTTCCCCTCCCGCCAATTTGTCCGGCGCATTGATATGCGGAATGCCGCCGCGTTTCGCACGTAGCATACATACGATTAAAAAATCGCCGCGGTAGGTGACCGGGGCGCGGACGGCTTTAATTGAATAGACGCGGCGGCCGATGCGGACTCCTAATCGTCTAATTTGCGGCGAAAACAAGCCACCGAACGGCGAATATACGGCTACGGTGCGCTGGAACTTTCTTTTGGCGCCTGAGATACGACGCGGCGGCCGGGAATAGCAAGCAGCGAAGGTCCTTTTCGAACCTTTGGCGATACGTGACGAATTATTAAACACCGTCGCGCCCAATGATACTATATACAAATACGAGGTACATATGGCACTATAGTACCGAAATCGAGGCACTCAAATTACGAAAATTGTAGTAATTGACTAGTCTGCTGCCTATTATCGTATCATACGTTGTATATCATGACAAAAGCGGAAAACTTTTAAAAGCCGCACAGAATGGACATGCGTCTTTCTTAAACCATCATTGGTTGCTTGTATGTATTGTGTACATTATTAACTGATGTTTGTATCTTGTATTAACTGATGTTTATCATTGGTTGCACCAGTCTAATTAGTGTACTTAGAATATTGGTGCGACAACGGGTGGGCCATCGCACCTGTAGTCAAGGATTTGGCAGGCATTAAGAGGGCCGGCCGTTTTGGTTTCTAAATAAAGTGAAGTTTTGCACCCATAGCTCGTAACAATACATTTTGTGACTGTGGTAGAGCATTTAGGTTCTTTTCGCGATTGGGCAGACTCGTCCGGAGAAGTACCACAGCCTCACTGTAGGCCAATGAAGAAGAAATAGATATTGGCGTTTTAGTAGCACCCATATTACATTATGTATATCCAATGGACGGCGGTAATCACTTATAATCAGGTGAACCATTCTTTATGGCTCTCGTAAATGTACATACTCATACTTTCCCCGTGAAGGATTATTTCGGTAGTGGGCAGTGTTACTAAAGAAAAGTATGTTTATCAGTTATCTACTACTCATAGTACAAGCGTTGCTTAGTTTGGGTTCTAAAATATTTATTTATTTATATTATACCGGGACTTCTGAGAGAATGCGTTATTGACAGATCGTGAAATCAACAACGTTACTTTGAAATGGCGTTGAATTTACTGTGCGCAATGCACGTTTCAGTGTGCTGGATTGGTAAAGAAACAAGAATGTCGTGAAGACAGAAAGAACACTGTTTATTTTCAGACGTTTGTACAAGTTTTTTCTTATGCAATAAAACGTTCTTCTAGTGGCTGCAGGCTAATCCTCTTCCAGGCTGCAGGGCTTCTTTCTTGCTGACTTCTTCTAGTTGCTTGTTCCACTGGTAGATCTTGATGCTCGTCGACTGCGATGATGCCCCGAAACGCCGCTATATTTATGCGATCCTGTGGGAATTAATTCCTGCTCTCTGATTGGTTGTCGTATTGGTATCCAATCAGAGAGCACACACACACACGGGTCATCCACACACTGCCCTAACAGTCGGGTAGGTGCGGGTACGGGTAATCAGAGAGCTTACATTTTTTCTTTGGCACCCTCTTGGTGCGTTACCTTAAAGAATCGAGGTCTTATGACTAGATTACAAATAATTAAATTTAATGTTTTATCAATTACGATGACGCTATGAAAATACACTTTTTCTCTAATTATTTTATCGCACTAATTTTACAACATATGTGTTAATAGTCATATAAAACCAGTTATACAATTAAAATATTATAGTATTTCATTATACAGACATTTTTATAGGCAATCTAAAATAAGCAAGTTTTAAGCAAGTTTTAAGCAAAGTTTTAAGGAATTATTTCGACTTACGTTACATGAATTAAACAGTAAATTACTTATACAAACACTATTAAACTAAGTTATCCCGCACATTTACGATAAAAATATTTTTGTTGCTTATTTGCCTTACTGACAAAAAAGCATTAAAAAGGGCATTATCATCATCAGACAATCAATTCATGCTAAATTTGGTATCATAACTCAGAAAACAACTTTTTCAAGATCTTCCTTTTTGTAGTGATGTGCCAGAAATAACATACATTGTAACGCAATGTGTATTACTAAGTCAAATAACGTTTTCTTTCTTTAACTCAAATAACGTTTGACAATGAATGTATAGAATATTACTTCTTAAAAAAGAACAACCAATATTATTTCCGGCTTGTAGGCAGAGGCGTCAACTCTTTAACTAATCAAAAATTCATATCGAGCGTTTGGATATAAATAAGCGAAGCACCGTTGTATAAACAAGGATTAGTCACCGAATCGTATAGGGTATGGAGCAATCAAAGGCGCCTATTGTCGTAGCAGCCTTGTCTAGCTCAAACATTGTTATTCCTCGAAGGCCGCTCCGCGGCACCTGAAAGTATGTGGCAGTACTCGCGGGTGGCCTATGCCTAAGTGCCAATACATATCTAGAACCGTAAAAGAGGAACGAATGAGGAATACGTAACGTATCGAGCTATAAAAATTTAACGGCCACCTGTGAAGCTGATAAGAGACTCCTCTAATGAGCGACCTTTTAGTAGAGTCACAGTACTAAACTGCTTCCCACTTGTAATGCCCTTCTGGATAGTAGCAGTGCGATAATATTCTGCATCGTAAATTACAAATAATCTTCCCATCATATTCTTTTATTGATCTGTTAATCTGCTAATGTTTTAATTAACAAATGACATAAAGAAAGAACGATGACAGAGGAGACAAAATGAAGACAAGAGCCCGCGACGATAAATGGCCGCCGGAAAGCGACCGAAGCGCAACACAGTTGCATAACAGTAAATAAAACACGCGAAAAACGAGCGAAACGGCGCGAAAGTGTGCGCTTTTAAATACGCGCGACGTCGAGCGCGGTCGACTCAAAGACATTTATGTTCACTAAACAAGTAGTAAAAGTCGACGCTCGAGCGTTTTTATGACGCTCATAAATGTCAGATTGCGCGCCTCGGTTTAGCGGGGCCCAACCGACGAAGTCTTGCCGTAGCCCTAATTGATTCCGCGCTTTTTCTCCATCCCCCCTCGCCCCGCCTCCGTGATTCCGTTTGCACTCATCCGACGTTTATGACGTCCGTAAGCAGTATAATAAAGCGATTCCATTCCGTTTTCAGGTAACTATCCCGCCGCTGAATCGGTCATTAGCACCCCGTAATAAACGGTGAGTCCGCGGCAATTGCGGCTGTATGCATGCAGATCTTCTTTGTCTTTCCCTCAATAATGATGATCGTGACCTTATTTATGATTTATCTCCATTTGCCTCTGTCCTGCAATAGTTCGATAGATAGTTGCAGAGTTTCTCCTGTTGCCTCTAATATAATTTTACTCCATCGTGTTGGAATTTGGCTCTTGGAGTGGTTACCCCTCTAAGTTATCGGCATATATAGGTAAGTCGTTTTTTTGATGTGGAGCTCTTGTAAACTTGATTTGTTGGTCCTCATGGCTGTCTATGGTATCTTTAGCATTCCTCTCCAGCACCACATTTCAAAAGCACTTATCGTGTTTAGTTCTTGACTTTGAGACACCAGCTTTCAGCTTGGTACAGAAAAATAGAAAGCACTAAGGAATGCACTAGACATATTTTGGTAGCTCGACGTAAACTCTTCTTTCTTTCAACGCTTTTTTGACATGGCGCTTTAAGCAATTCCTATGCATGCAGATATTCGACATGAAAATGTCGAAATGCGCATCGACTGATTCAACACTCGGCATAACAAGAGCTGAGCTATAAAAGGCGAGCGCGGACGTTCGCAGACGGACGTGAGAATAGGTCCGCCGCTTCTTGGCTCAGTATGCAAATTGTTGCGTCGTTAAACACCAAGCCGTGGTTATGTTGGACATCCGCAACGGCTGCCTGCACGGTCGCGATTCGCCGAGCCGGACGCGTTTGATTGGCGTTAGTTTGTTCAATTATCGATAAGGAAGGAACAAACGGCTAAGATACAACTCCGAACTTGTTTATTGTCGCAGAGCCAGAACAAACGATGCACCTGTCGCCTGCTGCCGATGTTTCCAGATTACAAAGCTTGTGCCCGGTTCCGCTTTGTTTTACTTTTAGAGATGTTTGAAAAGTAGAGTAACGGTAAGAAGACGAAAAGATATCACTGACCGATAAGCAAAAGCCGTTTCCGTGCATACTGTATGCGGATTTTATAACGAAAATAGTATTTTTGTAATTATTTTGTCTTACAATGGTCGTAAACTCGCCACCGGGCTTAAAAAAATCCAGCAGAAGAAGCGAACATTGACGGCAAAAACTAGATAAAACTCATTATCAGATGTTATGACATTAAAATGACAAGAATCTAATAATGTAAGAATATTTTCCAGATGAAAAAAATGGATTGGTACTCACGTACTAAATTGTTTAGTAAGACATGTTTGTGTTTAGTAAGTAATTGAACATGATGCAGTAATAATAGAATAATGATAATGATAACGATAAAATAATGATAACGACGAACTTTACAGTGGCTTTGATTAAAAATATCAACGAACTTCATCAAAACAACTATCATATTCTATTTAATTACTGCTACAGTACTTAAAGACTCTCAGAATTTTACCTAGTCTTACATTCGGTGGATGGTACTTAGTTTTTATTTAGATTATTTAAATAACTTACGAAAGGCGCGCCAAAGTATTTTAAATGCGAAATTAGCCTTACCTTAATCCTTAACCTAAAATATCGAGCTCAACTCCTCCAGTTACGTCGTTTTGAACATAATTTAAGCTCTCTAGTTAATCAAAATGTTCATTCAAACTACGTTAGTTAACATGAAGTTAAACTGAACACACGACAAAGTAGTGAGTATTGTTAAATTCAAAAAACGTAATTTATTCGGTTACATTAAATTTTCTTTTTTCTTTTATTTATCATTTCTAACAGCTAAAATATCAAAATTGTGTCTCTTATAAACCGAAATTCTGTTTTATTTATCTGTTCACAACAAATTATAATTCATTTTAAATGTTCATCAATAATTGATTAGGCATTAAACATGGCTGAACTTATATAAAATTTTAAATTTATACAGGAAAGGTGAAATGGGAATCCTGAATCGATTGTTAGTACGAACACCTGCTGCCTAGGAGAGACGTGTGTATGGTTGATTTGTGGCTGTTATTGAAGGTGCGGTATTTCTTACGTCCGTTAACAGAATTTATTCTAAGGAAAACTAAGTAACCATTTCTAGATGGCGATAGAAATTTTTGGGGATATGATATATAGTTGCAAAACATAGACTAGAATATTAAACTCAATTCTAGAGTGCCATACATTTGAAACTATTTAAAGAATTTTCTTATAGATGATTTTGTAATCATCTATATCATCTATAATTCTATGAAAGTACATAATCTAATTTCAGTTTTTTTTTTCATCTAAATCTCTATTTCAACGTCTGAACAGCTTTACTAATGCAGAACTCTTCAGACAGTTCTTAGCTCATAATTAGGTTTTAAATAAAATTAAAAAATAATACTATGCGCCGTGCTCTAGTTAGTTTTAGAAAATTACTCCCATATTGAATAAATTTAGAACAATTCAGAGAGACCGAACCTATAGATATTTTTTCCACGTATGGTCACAACTACCTACGCACGTACTCATAGCTGTTATTTCCTCGCAATGTGATAAACAAAACTGGAAAGTAATTGTATATCAATCTCGAATAGCCCCGATTTCTCCGAAGGGTGCGACTCAAAATAATCGGTCGGCTATTCAGTGCGCGTCACGAATCTGTATCCATTCGTTAGCCTAGGTTCGGTTTCGCCGTGCAAAGTTATTGTTTCAACTGGATCTTTCAACATCTGCCTAACGCTGCCAAGAGTGACTTTCTACGCTTTTCTATTCTGCGAGCGGCTGGCCTACGTGCCGTTAGTGTTACGAGAGGTCGTTGGTGGGCGTCTGAAACCGCGCGCGACCGTGCTCATAAATATTTATGATCGATGGCGCTTGTTTACTTTGGCTAAAGCACGCGCCGAGATGACTCGGATTCGTGTGCTAATGACGTTATTTTGCACCTTCTCAGCCGGCCGGTATTTACCTCTTTAATGTTGCGGCAAAAAAGCCGTTACGGAACTTGAGTTACTTCAAACGAACTCATTAGCCGAGGATCCAACGTGGGGATTTGTTTACACAGCGGTTATTAAAGTGAGCGGTCCGGACTAAAAACGTTCTGTTTACTCCGCTCTTGGGATTTTCAAAGAATTTTGAACGTGTAAAGCACCTCTAGATGTGGATAGTTATTATTTCAATTGTAATACAACAGCATTGAATAAAATAATTAAAAAAAATAAACCCGATAATGTCATTACATGATTAAGTGGAAACTTCATTCAAGAGGAATCTTGAGACAATTTTTATGTATAAAATTATACACGTTACAAGGGCCAGTAAAGTATCGTAGCAAAATAAAGCTCGTGACATCACAACAAGCTCCTAGATAAAAAGTGAGCATATATCATTCCCCGTTGAAAGCCGCAATTAAAACAACAATATTTTCTCGATCACCTATCTAGCGCTTTGTTCGAGAGAAAGAAAACGAACAATAGTCGTGCGAAACTTAAGGCTCGTGTACATTGCCACGTTGCGATATTAAAGTTACTCGCGATAGGCAACGTGTTCTGGCTAAAGCAAAAAAAAAATTGTAACAGCCTATAAATGGCAAAGGCCTCTGTACAGAAGGGCATAGTCCACAACGCAACCCCACTGTGGATTGGCGGATTTCACACATCTTAAGTCCGCCAGACCAATTCCTTATTAGGAAGTTGGGTACTCACGCGTGAGTATAAATGAAGAACTGCCTGAAACCACAAAAGACAAGAACGAATCATAAAATTAGAACGAATCCCGAACTTGAGTCTAACCTTCGTTCGACCTTGAATTAAAGCTACGGGGTAATGCGATCTCAATCGCGATTAAATCGATGTCGCTCAGCGAAAATCTGTCGGTGTGCAAGGCGCCGCGCGGACGGATATTACAATAATGGTATCGATTATAATTTGCGTGCGATGCGGCGAGAGATACGGGCCGGGGCGACATTCAAGCGACAGCCCGCCCAGATCTTCGCCGCGATCGCCGCCAGCGGGCGCACAATGCTATCTCGGCCACCATCACGTCCATGCACCCTGGCGCTGTACGATTGGCCCTTCGCGCCTCCACGTGATAAGCCATCCGCGATTTTCCCGCCTGAATAGGCAGACGTGACGCTAGGCACCGCAGACCTCATCGCGCCTAATTTAAGCAACGTTCGGTACATGAAAACCTGCTACTGTAATCACAATAAAATTTCACAATAAAATTCCTTCATTATAGTTATACACAAATTATAAATATCTTATTTTTTTTTATATATTTTTGATTTAAAAAAAAACATAGCCCTTATTGTAGAATAACATTTATCCTGTGTTGTAAGGACGTTTTACAAACACCCAGATGCGTTTCACGCGGAAAAACACCCAGATGCGAAACAACTATCTGTGGGCCACACAAATAGTTGTCCCGTGTGGGTCGTTCCCCACACGGGACAACTATTTGTGTGACCCAGAACCCCGGGCGCCGAAGCCAATACCTTGGCAACTCGAAATTCGAATACTTTCCTATGCAATTGTCGATTTAAGGCGTAAACAGATTCATGACTTTGAACTTTATAGATATCTAAGCACTGTGTGAACGACCTGAGAGGTTAGGTCGATTTCTTTAGTGTGAAGTCGTGGCTGATATTGGTCGAAACCTTTTGGAAACGACGACATTAAACTTATGGCGTTTCTTTACTTCTAAGGTTGCATGTCCCAAGAATTCTCACACTCTTCAGCGTGTGAAAATTCTAAAAAAAAGTACTCAAAGTTTTCGCTTCCCGTATTAATATATATTCTACCCCAACATTGGGTAGAATATAATTATTTATAGTATTAGTAAATTTAGTATTGGAAGGATCTTGGAAGGAACATCGCTCTAGCTACTGAGAAAGAATTTAAGGTGTTTAATTGACTTTCTCATATCATGAACGTCAGTGTTATGATCTGGTAATTGATAGTAAAAACGGAGAAACGAAAAAAAAGAGCATTATATACGTTTTAAAAAATCTATTTCCTTGTGGCTTTTTTCCCACATATTTTGTGACTATATGAGTATGAGAGAATGTTTAAGCGCACGTTTGCACCGATAACATTAAAAGGTAAATTAATTTACCATTATTTCTCGTGGCAATCGAAATGTTTTAACTAAATAAGTATCTACGTGCACTACATCTAGTTCCTAGTTTGCGCTAGTGCCGCGTGCAACGCTTGTTAGACGCAATCAGTTTCCACATCTGAGAATCGTGCTTCAAGCGGCCGCGGCCCGCGAGACGTTCTAGAAGCATGCGCCGAGAGATTTTAAACTCGATACTTCGACGCGATATTAATTGTTCGCGAGACGTTCTAGAAGCATCCCGAGTGAGATCTTAACCTCGATACTCCGACGCGATATTAACTGTCCGCGAGACGTTCTAGAAGCATCCAGAGTGAGATCTTAACCTCGATACTCCGACGCGATATTAACTGTCCGCGAGACGTTCTAGAAGCATCCAGAGTGAGATCTTAACCTCGATACTCCGACGCGATATTAACTGTCCGCGAGACGTTCTAGAAGCATCCAGAGTGAGATCTTAACTCGATACTCCGACGCGATATTAACTGTCCGCGAGACGTTCTAGAAGCATCCAGAGTGAGATCTTAACCTCGATACTCCGACGTGATATTAACTGTCCGCGAGACGTTCTAGAAGCATCCAGAGTGAGATCTTAACCTCGATACTCCAACGCGATATTAACTGTCCGCGAGACGTTCTAGAAGCATCCAGAGTGAGATCTTAACTCGATACTCCGACGCGATATTAACTGTCCGCGAGACGTTCTAGAAGCATCCAGAGTGAGATCTTAACCTCGATACTCCGACGTGATATTAACTGTCCGCGAGACGTTCTAGAAGCATCCAGAGTGAGATCTTAACCTCGATACTCCGACGTGATATTAACTGTCCGCGAGACGTTCTAGAAGCATCCGGACTGAGATCTTAACCTCGATACTCCGACACGATATTAACTGTCCGCGAGACGTTCTAGAAGCATCCAGAGTGAGATCTTAACCTCGATACTCCGACGTGATATTAACTGTCCGCGAGACGTTCTAGAAGCATCCAGAGTGAGATCTTAACCTCGATACTCCGACGTGATATTAACTGTCCGCGAGACGTTCTAGAAGCATCCAGAGTGAGATCTTAACCTCGATACTCCGACGTGATATTAACTGTCCGCGAGACGTTCTAGAAGCATCCAGAGTGAGATCTTAACCTCGATACTCCGACGTGATATTAACTGTCCGCGAGACGTTCTAGAAGCATCCGGAGTGAGATCTTAACCTCGATACTCCGACACGATATTAACTGTCCGCGAGACGTTCTAGAAGCATCCAGAGATCTCAAACTCAATACTCCGACGCGATATTAATTGTTCGCGGCGCAGGTCATTAGCAGCGCGCTGACAAAACGAGATGCCCATTTAAGAGGCGGACGCCGACACGTACGGGGCAGGTGACAGCGCGGGCAAAAAACTCCATCTTCTTGCCCCTTTTATATCGCTTCCACGTAGTATTTAATGTTGACACGCCGCTCGGCAGAAGTGTTACGATTCCCCGCTAATAGGCGCGCAACGCTTAAGGTCATTCCGCAACTCGAATGTTATAATTGGATAACTTATGTGCCCGTCTCGACTGCCCAATGCGCGCTACAGTTTTTATCGGTCCAATTCTGATTTCCGATAATGACATCACTTTATGCGAAGAGCAATGCGCGGTTTAAGGCGCGTGGAGTTTCTTCGTTAATTATCCTGTAACAGTTTTTTTGGTCGGTTATTGAGTTATATTTTGCTGAGTGCTAATTAAGCGAAATGTATGGAAAAATATGTTTTTAAAAGTCCTCTTGCGTATATAACATTGATTTATAACATGTTCATATTAATTTTCATTTGAAATTAGTATTCAGGTTTTAAATATGTCGTTCGATTTTCTACCACAAATTTATAATACTTTTAGTATTTAAATAATTATATCAATAACTCTCTCTATAAAGCTATCTCTTAAGATTGTACTCAAGTATTCTTATTAACCAAATTAGTTATTTTACCTTCAACTAATGTTCTATGTTCCTTATGTGTTTTATGTTCTTAAACGACAAGTTCAACTGTAGATAATACCTGGAACTCTTTTTTGCTTATTACGTTGAATAAATACGTGTCGATTAACACACCACGACGCGCGAATTAACTACAAAACGAGCAGTAATTTAAATTCTACCATGAATTATGCGACAAAAAGTTCAGTAACCGTCTTCATAGAATATCAACTTCAGTAGCAGAGAATTAACCAAATCGATTTACATCGATTAATATCGGACCAATAATCACCTAACTGTCGATTTCCAAATCGTCGTTTTATGCTAAATAACGAAAAAGTATTCGTATCAATTTAATTAATATTCATAAACTACTGTTACGAAGCTTGCAAAATGAATGTGTAGAATAAAAATTTAAACAAATGTATTTGCTCTCGAATATTCGAAATGAATAAATTACCAGCTAGCTAAAAGTTTATTCTCCTATGAGAAGGTATTTTTTTAATTCTTTGTTCACACGCTGTTATATTTTAGCACACCAGTTAATTCATCATATATTTTACATTTTTGTTAATTCTATTTCGCTAGGGATTAATAGTTTTTAACCATTGAAAGTAAATAAAAAGCGTTTATTTTCATAATAAACTTAATAATACTGAATAAATTATGAAGTGTATTTATTCTATTATAATTTTCTTAACTCTTCTTAGGGTTCCGTACGCAAAGGTTAAAACGGAACCCTATCACTAAGATTAAATAATTAAACTTTTAGAACGGAAAAACTCTATCAAAGATATCGGAGTCATATTAGATAGCAAGTGGACTTTTTGGGAACATTACGAAGAAATTTCTATTAGATGTAACAAATTAGTTGGTTTCATTTTTAGAGTAACAAAAGATTTTAAATCGCCAAATAGTGTTATTTACCTATACATCACATAAGTCCGAAGTATTTTAGAATATGCTGATGTGGTTTGGTCAACTTATTATGCAATTCATGTATTTAGAATAGAAAACGTTCAGAAAAATGTGCTGAGGATGTTATCATACCGCTACCGCCTTAGACGGATGTTACCTGAATATGAGGAGCGATTAAAGTATTTTAAAATGGAGGGTCTTGAAGAGCTAAGGCAGCGCAGCTGTTTAGTATTTTTGTACAAAATTGTTAATTCGATAACACATACTGAGCTATTAGCCAGAATAAAGATAAACACAAATTATCGAAGTCGGAATGCTACTAAACTGAAACTATTTCACATACCATATAGCACAATTAAGTTTGCGTAAAATAACCCAATTTACAGAATGTGTTCCATCTACAATAAACTTGCTAGCAGCAATCATTCAATTGATATTTTTTACCAAAAACTGAGTGCATTCAAACAAATTATCACATGCCCATAATGTGTTTTGTTTTTTTTCCCTCTCTTATTTTTATAGTTTTTTTTTATTTTGTTTTTAGCAGCTTTTGTTTATAGCTTTTTTTTATCTAGTGTAAATTTAGTTGAATACATTTTTGCCATGATATCGTAGCATGTTGTGTACGCATAGTTTTGGCTGACAGTATGTAATTGTTTACCTTATTGAACTTTATTGTGATGTGTATATTACTGTTTGCTGTTTTGTTTACCGAATAAAATAAAATAAAATAAAAAATAAAATAAAATTCCGCTATCTGTCTGTCTGTCCGTCTGTCACCAGGCTATATATCATGAGCCGTGATAGTTAGACAGTTAAAATTTTCAAAGATAATGTATTTCTGTTGCCGCTATAATAACAAATTCTAAAAAACAGAATAAAAAAATGGGCTCCCATACAACACATACGATTTTTTTGCCGCTTATAGATAATGGTACGGAACCCTTAGTACGTGAGTCCAACTCGCATTTGGTTTTTTATTTACTTTTCCATGAGTAGTAAGTATTTCAATGCTAGTTATACCAATAAACGGGTTCTAATTTAGCATATGGCTTAAAGGAGTAATTTTGACTGTAGTTATCTTAATAGTTTTTACACCTTGGCGAAAGGATTTTCCAAAATTTCCAGTAATCGTGATGGACATTTTTGAAAAAACTATAAAAAATATTGTATATATATATTTATATTATAAATTTCATATTTATCTATCTTCAGACATTTTTTTTTATTTGGAGCTAGTATTTTTTTAAGTGCAAGTGATTGGGCGGTTCTCCTGAAACTCCTCATGTTGGTTTCCTGTGTAGTCTTGGTTCTTACTCGGACAAGCTTTCCAATTAATGCAACAGAAGAAGCGAGGGCCTTAGAAAAATTCATATTTTCGTTGCAAAATTATTTGCCGTTTACTTTCATTGTTATTTATAAAAGCATGTAGGGGTAATAATTGCTTTTATAGTGTATATTTCGAGAGAAGTTTCATATTTATCGTCATTATTTAAAAAAAAACTTTGTTTCTGATAGTACAATTGGGCAGAACAGATGCAGAGAAAACTTTTATGTTTTCAAAATAGCTGAAAAATCAAACTTTCAAGTAGTGTACTAATTAATGAATATTATTTGCCCTTTATAAGGTAAAAGTAGTAAGTCACATTACACTTAGCACATACATGAGTCAATAGATTGTACAATAAATCCGAAATGAGACTTTTATCGGCGAAGCCATTAGGATTAGATCCCGGGACTATAAATCACAATAAGTATGTTTTAATCTAAAATTGGTATTTTCTTTTAAATCAACAAGAAGGCAAAATACTTTCCGGCCTCCTTTTGGTATCGAAATACTTACATGGAAACGTTTTGCACGCTATTTAAAATCGCGTACAAAATTAAGTTACATTGACATTTATATATATTTAAGACAAATAACAACGACGCAGCGATAAATATTCTCAAGCAATAAAGCATTTTATCATGCGTATAGCAACATCATCAATCTCGGTGCTGGATGCAACATAAGCAATACTCGAATAACGTTCCGAACGCAACACTTGTTTATTTCGGTCGTGTTTTTACAGCCGCTGTCTTTATAAATCACAGCACTTACAAATACATTGTTCCAGCTCATAAATAAAATACCTGTTCGCGTCTTTATTCGCGCGGCTGGAAGTTTGATAAGACGCGCGTCTCAATCAACACTAAGGTTTGTTGATAACTAAAAAGAGTACGCATTGAATGGCATCAATAAAGCTTTTGATATTTGCGAACGTTACCGTTGTTTGGAGAGATTTACGCGTTGTGATAGTCATCCAGATCTATCTTGAGGTTTATTAAATTTAATCGTGGAAACCCGAATTAAGTTTAATATATCGTAAATTACAATTTAATTTAACAAATGATGTATGACAGCATTTGAAGTAATAAGGGGGTACGTGTGTTTTTGTTTACATAATTTTTTGGAGTAAACTAATTCATTAAACTATACCTTCGTCATAATAATAATGAATATGTTACCCGGCTACTACATGTTCCACTTATTTTTTGATTTAAATTTACTTAAAATACTTAAAAATTAAAGGTTCTATTCAAAACGAGGCCAGTGGGTGCTCTCAGAAGTCACATCAGATAACATCTGTTACGTAAAAGAGCGTTTAACGGCATGGTGCTATAAATTGACGTGTTATAAGGTCAGGGTCCCCATATAAACGTTCAGTGCTCGATGCAATGCACCGCAAACTGGTCATTCGTTTTCAAATAAATTACCATGTAATGGCGCGTGAATTTGCATACTCCGTCCGAAGTTGCCGCAAAATTGACAGGCAAAAGTCAACTCAACTTGTATAGGTTTTAGGCGTATTTTCAATGTTAAGCTGTTTTTCATTCAAAGCTCTGTCACTGAGCGACCCTGGCGGCTAAAGCTTGAACTACGAGCTTTTTTGAAAGTTCCTTCACCATCCCAGAGATGGCGCTAGGATCGCAATATGAAATGGTCCGAATAAAACACAACGCAGGGTGACTTAGGGGTGGCAAAGTTTCAATAAACGAAGGAGGGTTGTTTGCTTCATGCCTAAATGTTGTAGCGTGTGTTGAAGAGAGGGCGCTGTAGATTTTCGCAGCGCCATCTTTATTGTACATTCTTTGGGAAAGTTATTTTATGGTATATATCATTTTGGAAAGTTTAATAATGCTATGTCAAATTATTTAATTTTTTTTATTTTATATCAAGTATTTTAATTAAGGAGCCTTGTTCAGTTCAGTTTCCAGGCGCTCTATTTTAATTATATATGGTCGAGCAACCTGATTTAAAACGGGATTTGATTTGTGCTGCCATCAATAAAATTGTTAATTTTAAGTGATGGCTTATCTCATGCTCAGCCGTAATCGCCTTGGCGAAACTTGGATATTTTGGAAAAAATAAGAAAAAAAATATTTCGAAGATATGATAAGTCCGCCAATTCGCAGTGGCGTCGCGTGGTGGACTATGTCTTGATATTCTCTGTACAGCGGAGACCTTTTCCCAGCAGTGGGACTGGCACAGTCTGCTACTTTACTTTTTTACATTATTTAAATTATCATTGAAGTTGAATTGTACTTTGTTAGAATAGTAGGAAATACTATTTTCCAGTTTAAAATATTTTTCTCTTTGTTAGTGGGTACAAATTTAAAATAAGATGTAACTAAGCCAGGATGTAAAAATTACTGCAAAAACACTGCAAAGTTTCTTGCCGGTTCTTCTCTGGACAGGTCTAGCTTAATGAACCGGTGGTAGTTTTTTGACGTTCATTATCAGCTTTAAATAAGCCTACATAGAAAAAGAAAGTTTGTGAAAAAGAATGACTAGATCTTCTGGATGTTGTCCTAATCATTTTGTAATGGGATTGGATCGAAATATTTGCAAATTTTTTAACAAAGATTGATAACATATTACTGTCACTACTTAGTAAATTGTTTTTAAATTTCTTCCTCTGTTTTTAAATTAAACTTTTGAAAATTGATTAAACATAAACGTAAGAATAATACAACCTCCATTCACGTTGGTCGTCTTATTTGCGTCATACAAACTAAATGCAAAAAAATTGGAATAGAAAAAAAATGACACGAGCTCGTGCAGCGCTCTCTGAATCGGACTATTCTTATTCCGTACAATAAAAGTGAAAGCTAAAAACTTCACGCAAATCTGCATCCACGTAAACATACCTGACTTCCTATTTATGTCGAATTGTTGTTTCGGAATTAATTGCATAGTTCGCTTATGCAATTGACAAAGAGGATCGTAAATTTCGCCTCTTCTGGTGGAAGGTGACCCAATTGTTCCTTTTGTTGCGCTTAGTGCCGAGTCGCAATTGTTTTCGACCTACCTGAGTGTGGCGAAACGGTAGTCAGAACTTGTCAATCACCTGTCATACAATCGAATCGGTAGAGAGAAGGAAAGCTCCAGCGTAGGTTGTTCATAATTTAAACAAATCGCAGAACCAAAGATGTTTAGCTTATAAATTTTTAGTTACTTAGCTAATGGTTAAAATAAATCCATACGTATATTCTCATTACGCTCCCATATCATTTATTTACATAAACAAAATCAGTTTTCAAACCTAAAAATATTAAAATAAACTCGTTTATCTGAGCGGAATTTCAATTATAATGATTTTCGTATTTACGTTTTAAGTACAATCAACAAAATTACGCAGACTATAATTATATATGTTTGTTGTTCGCACTTAATAAGATGCTTGCTAGAAATAATACAGTTAGAGGCCGTCAATACCATGGTACTCATACCGAGACTTGATGACCCGTATCCGACAATCCCTTTCATTCTGTAATGCGTGCATGTCTACATGTATAACTCTTGGTCTATCAGGATCGTGGATGGGCCTTTACATGCGCTCTGAATAAAGATTAATCGATAAAGATTTATGTAGTCTACGGAATGAAATCAGAAACATCAATACAAAAAAAAGACTTATGGATGCAACTTACAGCTGAAAACGCTTGAAGGTTTACAAAGATCAGGCAGTTCTAGGTGACAATGATGAGGCGGGGCGGCTGAGTGTACGGGTAGCTGCTTTTAAATTAATTGTTTTCGCACACCCTTAGCTCTAATCCCAATTGCTATTTTGTCAAATAAAACATCGTTAAGAAAACAACATATAAATACTGTAATTAAATTAGTGTAATGTTCGCCGGATTTTGAGGAGGATTATAGCCTAATACAGAAGTCATTAAAATAGATGCCATTGTCTACGATTGGCCATATTACTGTGGTAGGGCAATGGATTACTCGCCCGGGGAAGTAACACGGCCTTACAGAAGACGAGCGGGAAGTGGAATTATTAAATAAACTCTCGCGTTTCGTCTGGGGCCCACATTTATGAAAGTTGTCAACGCATCAGCAAGCCATCGGGTTTTATGGATGTCTGGTGGCGATGTCATTTAACATCAGGCCACCCGCCTGCTCGCTTGATAACATCCACATAAAAAAATACGTATATAAAGCCTATTACTTTACGAGATGATAGTCACTGATTAAGATACTGCGGAAGGTAATACGTCTAAAAGTTTTATGAGTTTAAGATAATACAGTGACTTTAAATAGATTTAATGCTTTTTTCCCACCCGGAAGACTATTGTGTGATGTTTTGAGAAAATGATGTGATACTTTCGTAGCGTAATTTCCTCTTGAAATAAAGGCATATTAAAAAAAATAAAAGGTGATTAAAAATACGGTAGTAATATTAAAATATGACGAAACTGTTTCGAAATGATAACTATATGATTATCTAACAGTATTTAAACCGAAGGTAATCCCCTGAAGCCATAAATACGAAGACAGTTCGAGCATACATCCGAGAAATTTAGACGTCTCATGCACAAAACAAACACACATGATTTATCCCCAAACACCGGCTCCGATGACGTTTCCACACCATAAATCGCGGCCCTCAAGGCATATCTGGCGCTTTATGAAGAGCGCGGAGCGACGACAGCACGGATATGACGTGGCGGTACACCCGGGCACAAATGGGTACACGACGATCTCGGGCCGCTACAGCCGGGCATAAATGGGTACATGACGGTCACAGGCCGGTACGCCCGGGTACGCCCGGGTATAAATCTGGCGCTTCCGGCCGGCTACCGCGCCGGTAGTGGAGACGATTATTCACCCAATATCGAGTTTTGGCTCACTTGCTTGCTCCTAATCTTCGGTTTCGTCGCGTGCGGATTTATGGCACTTTGGTAATGTTTATTTTCCAATATTTTTTTCTGGTCTATAGCTCAGCCACTTATGCCCAAAGTATTTATATAGCTCTAGATATTGGTATCATATTTTTATCATTGCCTATACATGATATTTATTTACACGAACTATGTAGAAATTATACGTTTTGTTTATATCAATAACGTCAGAGTATATAAGTAACAGTTGTTGTAAGGCTTTTAAAATAAAAATATATTTTTCAAAGTCTAACGAAGTTTGCACGTTAAATAAAAGGGGTCTTGATAGATCCTATCGACCGGGGTAACGTGTTTTATAAACATGAATACGATATACAACTTAGCTTGATACAACAAAGAACTTGCCACATATTTCCTTGTTCCAAATAAAGTTAGAAAAAAAATTTTAAGCCAAGTACAAATGAGGAAGTAAATTTTTTTAACCCAATGTCTACTATTTCAGCCTTGAGTGCTCATGAAGTATCAGTATCACTTAATTGACTATCTTTTCTATAGCAACGGCTTCAAGCACTGTCCTTGATCACTCAATGTTTCAAGATCGAACGATAACTACCAAAGTTGACTTCTACTGGCAGTCTTGGCAACTACGGTTTAACGATGCTATCTGAACAGCACATCGCTGCCCACTCATTAACTTGTTAATATCCTTAATAGGATTTAGCGACACCTACGAAATAAGATGACGCATTAGATCCTTCTAAATATCTACCACTACTCTAAATACCTTTGCGACAAAGAATCGGTTGAAATATGTAAATGAAGGAAAGAGTGTTTAAGTTTACCCATTTCCTGGACTCGTTTTGGACTAAATTTAAACTAGCTTTAAAAAAACAAATTAATTAATTTAATTTTATTTGTTTATTTAAAAGATTTAGTTTCAAAAAACAGACGTTAATAAACATCTCCTAATGAAGATTAGATAACGAAACTAAAAATAAAAAACTATGAACACCGCCAACTCACTAAGATTGTTATGAACCCACCTTTCCTTTCCTCTATTTCTTTTATTTTTTCAATAAATATTAGAACTTTTAAGAGATTTAGGTAAAAGTGTAACTTTTAATTTTTCGCTCCGACCACCGAAGTCCGAATCGCTCGGCTAATGCGCGGGCCTCGGCAATAAATCAAGTCGCCATTTTTGTTTTCAACGCACCGATAACTCTTTTGTCATAGGGTGATGTAGTGGTAGGTAGGGGCCAATGGAGTTATTTATATTGTCGTATTTTCTTCGCTGGAAGAAAATTTCCTTTCTGCCCGCTTTATGGGTCAGTGATCAGATTCGTTTGGTGTGGCCCCGCCGTGTTGCCGGACGGCTTATCCATCGAAGTCGCAACTGACATTTGAATAATGAAATACATAAAGCTTGGATCGGGCACAAAATTAATAGTTCTAAAAACTGCCGCCTCACTCTGTCCTGTAATCGTGGATGCTGTAAAACATTCGAAACGGTGAGAACGTATTTTTAAGATAAACGCCACGTAATGGACAATGATGACAAAACGCGTAAATATAAGAAACTATTATAGTTACATCAGACAAGCTGAAGTAGAAATGGTTTCCTCGAATGACAGCCTCGTATTGGCCACCGTAGTGTAAAGTTAACCCACTCCCCCTGCTCTAGGTGGCTCTGGATTGTGCTTTGTGTGTGAAACAAGCTGATACGATAACGACGTTAGCCGAAGTAAAAGTCAAATTGACCAAAAACTGATTTAAGTTTAAATTTTTTACTAATAATTGAAGGATCGTGCTTCGTGGCAATCTGTGAGGGAGGCCCATATTCAGTAGTGGACTCAAACAGTGGATGATAATGATGATGAATTGATTTAAATTCGAAGACCGTTGCAAACATAGCATTTGAATGATGTGTTTTTCCATAAAATCTGGAACTTTATCTCGTGCTCCACACGCATAAACTTAAACATTGGCTATGCTAGCTTACTTACAATAACATGAAATTTAACAGGTATCCCACAGCAATAATGATTAGTCACGGACTGGTTTCGTACATGTGTTTTTGGATAGCGGCTGTGGTCTGCTGTTGGTCACACAATATTCTGTTCTTGAACTAATTTGCCCCGCAGTACGGCAATGGATTCAGACGTGGTACACATGATCCCATCCACCACTTGGTACAGCGTTCAGGGAAACTGATTAGCAATTGTACAGAAGTAAAAATTTTACAAAAAAAAAACTCGACTCAATGTAAAGTGAACTGCTAACTCAGGTCTCGTTTTGTGAAGAGAAAATGGAGAAAAGTGATCGTCTAATGTCTTTGCAAATATAATTAGAGAAAACATTAAGAAAGCGAAAAAGGAGAATTTAAAAAAAGATTTCATTTTCTCAATAAAATTTCAGTAGCCTCTATATTAGCTGGACACGTGAACCCCAATGCTCGTATTTCGCAAGTGCGTTCTGCCCTGCGCCCCTGCAAGAGGAACAATTGTTTATTTTCGACGCTCGCACTTATGCTAGCTATGCTTTAACGAACATTATGTAGTGGTTTGGGCCCCCTGAGAGATATTTAATTAAATGATTGAACCTTTAGAATTCAATATCTTGCTGATCACATCGGTAATGAAGGTTACGTTTTTAAGTTGTTTTATATGATTACACTTTCAACTTTTATAATTATTTTGCAATTACTTTGAATATACCATTGGTAAGGGAATACAATTATTGTGTCGTGTAGTATAATTTGACAAAAAAATAGTGACATGACTTCGCTAGAATAACTGACCGGTGAATAAGAAATGTCTTTAATGCACAAATGTTCTAACTTTGATTCAAAAATGGTAGAAAATCTCCTATTTTCCACTAAGCAGTATATGATTGCCCTTTTGATTATGTTAATATTCTAGTCTTAACATAATCAAGGGGAAATTTATTAATATTTATTTATGTCTTTAAATATTTATGGGGTCTGCAAACCAAAAAAAAATCTATCTTTTGAACTACATTTATTGTTATTCCAAATGTTCTATTTTGTATTACCTGTATGTATATATATACGTACGTATATACATACTGTAGACCATAAATAACAGCGTATAGAGGAAAGCGGGGCATAGACAACAACACAATGGCAAATGTCGGGGCTCACTCGCGACCATTGTAGCGTGGCGCGGGAGGCGTTACGAATCAATGGAGGGAATTATCGCCACAGCGAAATTCATGCAGCCTCTTCCATGTAGAACTTTAAAAAACTTCCAGGCTCACCCCAACACCTTCTTGTGCTCTTATTAATTATACAGTCGGAAGCGAGAAATTACTGTACCATATATAGGCTTTGCTTCCCTGGATAGGCATATTCCCCTCCTGCTATCTCCCTTAGTTAGGCTTCAACAGTCATTGCAAGTACGAAAAAAATAAAAGAAATGCAGTTTGCTTGCAACGGTCACGGTTTATACTATTTTTAAAAAATACGAAGCATCCTGAGTCGTTTTACGAACGAACTCAACACACCAAATTAAACTTTTTCTATGCATGTTGATAATTTTCCTTGTGTAATTACTTCTTCATGAATGTATAAAGTGATAATCGCTGAAAATACTGAATACACTGTAGAAGAACACTTTTTTACTTTAACTGACTACTCTACTACATTCCTTGTGCCAGATTAGTTCGTCCCACGCTGCGTATCGGTTGAAGAGGTAAATGAAATGCTATCCGGAGGGGAAAACTTAAATTACTAAATTTGAGGGTCAAAGAAATAAGTCTTCTGCAGACACATACGACACGCCGCGCGACTGTTGTTCGATTGATTTAAATGTTCGCCATCTGTCTCGCTCTAAAGTGTTCCATCTCAATCTCGCCAGCGTAAAATGGCATGGAGTGGCTGGTATTTTATTCATTGATTTCTGTTATTAACGTTAATGTTGAGTGTTGTTGAAATAATCGTTTTACGAATTATGTCCATAAAGTAGTATTTGTATTGTATTTTTTTGTATTTTAACGGTGGTAGGGCCGCGCAGCAGCCTCGGTTATTGCACGAATGGGCAGGCCCGTCCGGGTAAGTACCACGACCTCACAGAAGACCAGCGTAAAGTGGAAATATGACAAATACTTTCGCGTTTCGTCTGGTGAGTGAGGTAGCCGGAGCCCAATTTTCAAAAGGTTGTCAACGCATCTGTAACCCTCGGGTGTGGCAGATGTCCATGGGCGGCGGTATTCACTTAACATCAGGTGAACCGTGTGCTCGTTTGACAACTTTTCGCATAAAATAAAAAAAAAAAAAAAATAAAAATGCAACCGTGAACGTCTGTTACGTGTTCCAAAAGCTGGGAATTAAAATTTGAATTAAGCACAATAAAATTCATAAAATCGTTCGTTGCACGAATGAGCAGGTCTGTCTGGGCACCACGACCACACAGAAGACCGGCGTGTAATGGAAGTGTAATACTTTTCACTGACTCGAATTTCGTCTGGTCATTGAGGTAACCGGGGCAAACACTATGGGTGTCGCAAATGTCCACGGGCGGCGGTTATCACTTAACATCAGGTGAACCGTCAGCTCGCTTACCACCTTCTCTCATAAAAAAGAACAAGTAAAACCTTATCTATTTTAACTTTTCCTACTTGAAGGATAAGCAAAAATAAATTGCATATGTAAACGTTCTATTCAAGGTGACATCGATTCAATCAGAATTGCACACAACTTGCATATTGGAACATTTGTTGTTTCATTTCTACACGGATGTTGTTCATTTAATTTAATTTTTCTTTGGTAAGAGATATTTATTATTTATCTGACTTATATTACATTCAGTTACCCTTAATATGTATAAATGTAACATTTTCAAATTTAGCAATGGAACAAATATTTGCGTGTTCTATTTAAACGATACATCCACATTTTGGGCTTCCCTTCAAAATTGCTTGAAACGCGAGCTTTGATTGAGTTTGTTACATTAATTCATTTCCCCTTGTTTCGCTTCCACGTTCGCTAATCTAAATTATATCTAAAGCCATCGGCTAAAGGTTCAATTTTAATTACAGAATATGATTGTATATTTAGGTTTTTTTGTGTATAAATAGTCAATTCTAAATTTATGGGTGGAAGCTTAGAAACCCTCGGGATTCGCGTTCTATTTCTAAATGAGACTCTGTTATTGGTTTTCACTGTGAAATTCAAATTGTTTCTTCCAGCGTTTAATACTCTACATTTACTTTAAGGCTCTCTGGGAGTTGACAATAACATAAAACAAATAATGTCCGCAAATGTGAAAAAAATAAATTATAAAGCGATATATGATTAGTAAGTAGTAATCGCTCTCTCCTAAATACATCAGGTTACAGAACCTATTATTTTCATTTAGGTTATTTTATTGGTATATTTATTTCATATTATATTTTAATACAATTACAAAAATTAAAAATTAATATTATCGTAGTTCTATAGATAAACAAGATTTTTGTAGCTTTTCTCTTCACTTATTTTTTTCGTTGTCTTTTAAATACATCTGTAGAACGTGTGTAGAGATTTTAAACATAGCATGAAGATACCGTATTATTCCAATTTTTTTTCCTTATCTAACTCATTTTAAAAGACCTTTATATATAAAATTATTATAATTATTTATATTTAATACATATCTTAAATTATCTCCAGTAGCTTGCTAATATAATATAGAGAAACAAATTGCACATTAAGTTTGTTCGTGTCCATTTCTTAGTAAGTTATGAGGTACTTCTTAATTTATTGGCTGTCGTCACCAAATTTGATATTTTCGAAATAAAAATTATTGTGCAGTAAAGAAGCTTAGGAACAGTAATAACTATAAAAGAACTAAAGTTTACTTTTCCTTACATATTTTATGTACGCTCAACGCGAAACGAAACCAATTTGTCGGAAAGTTAACAATAAGCAATATGTTAACAGATAGAGTCACTCAAAAAAAAAAAAAACGGAACTGACCGAAAAAATACGAAATTCATTTCCGTAAAACGTTTGATAAATGTAACGCGTTAGAACTAAATAGCCCTAAAAGAGGGTAGGGCCAAAAAATGGGCCCGTTTACCGTTATCTTAGTCGATCGCTACCATAGCTTCCCTAAAACTCGGCCGAATTTCTATTTCCGACAACATAATCCGAGTTTTTTAGCGTCATGTCCATAGAAAAAAAGTCCAAAACGAAAAGTCGTTCTTTGTGAAACTTTCATGGTATTTGAAAATCCATTTTATTGTTTCAATTTTAAGGTGTGCTTTGCATCGGTCCGTAAATAAACGAACATCTGCCCCTTTAAGCTGGAAGCGGCTCGCGCGCATTTGAAATTTCGTTAAAAGAACCCACGCCGGAGAAACAGATGCGATGTGGATTCCTAAGGGCAGATGTTCATTAAATTCTCTCATAGATTAACCAAGCTCTTCGGTTTTTGTTTACCTCAATCTAACAATATGGAAATAATGATTATGTAGCCATTTATTTGTTTTATAATTTAACAGTCGTTTCGGCCCATTATTTGACGCCATATTTTGCGTAATACAACACGTTAAAAAATAAAAAGATCGTATCTTGGCTATATCGTCAGTTGTTCTTAAATAACGAGAGGCAGCGTAGAAACTACATTTGTACTTTATTAAGTCTTTAATAGACCCATTCACATATTATATACGTTCCGTTAATTTTCTTCAATTGAGATTTGAAAACAGAATTTGCTCTTAAACTAAACTTGTGAAAATCGTATATTAATATACATAAAAAACGCGTAATATTGTTAACTTCGTTAAAAATAAAGCAAAAGAAAAAACACTAATGAACAACGTTTAAAATTACAAATTATCGTCGAACGTTTATAACCGACGAAGAGTTGAAATTTCACGGTCAATTTTTACACGATTCGTGGAAGTTGGCACCGGTTTAATCTGAACCGAGTTTAACTGCCATTCGACATGCAAACCTCGCGTGGACCGAAATTAGATAAAGGAGGGAAACAATTCGGAGTATGAGGAAACGTTGAAACCCTGAATAAATAATACCTACATTTTTTTATCTATTCTCAAACCACTATGGAGGTAATCCATTAACTGGTTTTCGCAATATGATTTGAATAATATTCAATAAACTGTATCGGGTTCTTTTAATATTAAATATTCGGTGTTAATTTGTAATGTGTAAAGGCACGTTATTCACAATAACTGTAAAAGTGTTACGAAGTATGTTTCGCAAATTCATGTTGAATTGAACCGAAATTTAATTCAGGTTAGAACAGCGTACGTGACATAAATACAATACACAAAAAATGAGTAGAACAATTCCTTTCGAATCATCATTCGAAATTTTTCGGTTCGTGTTTGTGCTCGTGTGTCACGCGTTTCAAAGGGCTGACGTCATCTATGCTGCTATGGTTAGTAGCTCCACACAATGGCCGCTACGGGCGATTCCGCCGCCTCGCCTTGTACCACGGATATAATATTTATGAGGGGTACGTTTTCACTCTATAATTACGTATCGATTCAAGGCCCCGCGTGACGACGCCCTAATATTATTCATACAACGGCCTCTTCAATTACTATTTTTAGGCGGGCCGTGGACGGCAAGTTGGCGCTAGCCCTAATTCTATCTACTAGTTATTTTGAGCCTCCTCGTAATATATTATGTGGTATAGGTGTTGTGTGGTCCCAGTTAGCGGTATTATTTAGATTTCACAAAAACGACGCAATAAATTTAAATGTTCCAAATTGTCTAATGCTTCGTTTATGACAATTACATTTGTCATCTCACGCAATAATAGAATCGGCGTATTTTTCCGTTATATTTACTAAAGTTACTCACGTCAAAACATATACCATTTCTTATGGTTGAATGTTATTATTATTCGTTCGTTTTAATCTGATTAAAGATACAATTAACTTAATTAAAATAATTTTCGAATAGATAGAATAAAATTGAAACTCATCCATTGTATACGTATTATAAAATTATTTTATGTATGGAAATTGCTGATTTCTAAGGTTTCAAGGATGGCAAATATATGGAATTAAAAAAATATATATATACAAAAGTAGAAAGTTTTCTAAAATCACATCCAGAAGGACAAAGTGGAAGTCAATTATGAAAATAATCGGCTAACGATTCACTACGCAGTTAAACAGATAACCGCTTCCGCGCTTAGTCCGAAACAAACGAGGAGCGTTGCGCGTCGATATCGTTTAAACATTCGACATCGAAAGCGTCGCAGCCTCCGGAATGCATCGGCGCGTCACGACAGCGATATCAGTCGAAAGGGAAAGCGTCCGCGGCCCGTGATTGCGGAGTCCCGTTGGCGTCGTACCTGTTGCCGGCTTATTTACGACCCAAAACAATCGCCGCGCCGCTCTGGATAATGGGCCCGCTGGAGCCGATCCTTCACGGCAGCCTCGCTTGCGTAACGCGCCCTTTGTTTATAAACAAAACCCTCCGTGGACCGGCATGGACTTTTGCATTCCGCATTTAGTCACACGCGCGGCCGCGGCGAAGGTGTGTCCACGGGACGCTATAAACTCTGCTAGCTCTCGATTTCGGTCGACGTTACGAGATCGTCGGTGATGAACAATATGTTGTGTAATATCGTCGACCAGTAGTCTCGTGTTTAGGCCGCGGGTCTTTTATTGCTACACGCCGTTTTATGAGGTGAACGGCTTTTATGGCGTTTGGAGCTAATTGTACGCGGATGGGGAGCCAATTGGAATGTGTAATTATATCGAATGGTGTGTTGATTGAGTGTCGGTTGTGCGAGTGGTCATATTAGTGCGCCATGGGCCAATATGACCTATGGTTGAAATGGCGTCAAGGTAACGTTTGCACAATCGCGTGCGCATTTAGAGTTACATGAATTTTATGTTTCGATAAAAATTAAATCGGTCCCTTGAAAATCACGTTCATTTAGTAATCAGCATCGTTAAAACCAAGTAAGCGATGCGTTAGAAAACACAGTAAGTTAACTTTTTTTAAACACATTATTTAATTCGACATACATTGTGTATGACCATTAAATGCATTAAGCAGTAATTTCAACAACAATAGGTAAATAATTATCATCATTACATTGTTTGTATAAACTGAGTAATAGATACCAACCATCGTTTTTTGTTCCAACCTCAGTTGTTCCTCAGGACTTCGGACCGATTATTTTTATGTTCATTATAATTTTTAACCAAATTTATAACCCTTATATAACTTATGCTTTATGTTAAATGTAGGATAAATAGTAAAAGACTCTCAAAGATATATAAAGTCGAGATTAATGTTGTATATTAGGCCAAAAATTAAGTTTTCACTAATATTACGATGCAATTAATGAAAGATCTTTTCAATTTATAGGCTTTATAAATGGAAATACTAAATAATATTATAATATGATGTACGAGTTTCCCACCATAACATAAATAGGGAAACATGCACCAGTAAATAGATAAATGAGCACTGACGTAGTGACTCTACATCTTGCCTCAGAGGGTGCCGGTTCGATCCCCACTTCTGGAAAAACATTGTGTGATGAACATAGTGTTTTTTCCAGTGTCTGGGTGTTTATATATTTATAATATGTATTATATATAAAAAAGAATAGCATGTTTAAGTATAATTATCAATTATCTAGTACCCACAGTGCAAGCGTTTCTTAGTTTAGGACTAGAAATCGATGAGAACTGAAATATTTATTTATTTATTGTAATTATTATATTCTCTACTGGGTAGAAAAAATTTAAAAGAAAATTAAGTTTTGTATTTTAAACAAGTAATAGCCACATCTGTGAGAGTCCTATTAGCCGTACCATAGATAGTTCAATTAAAATGCTACTAATACATAAGAACATTTTAATTTGTAACGTCTATATAAATACATAGTATTGTATCTTGTTCTGAGTAAATGTAAGGTATTGTATATGTCAATTTAGTTGGTAGACCATAATAAATATATAAGTAAACTAAGTTCTTTGACAAACACGAACACAACATAGACAAAATCACGAGCAAAAGCTTGTTACGGCATTGTGAAAAAAAAGCGCACCATCTCTCGTCAATACGGGAATGCACAAAAAGTGCTGTGAAAGCGAGAAATGGCCGACACCGCCGCGGGGTGGGGGGAGACGGGAGTGGGGGCAAAAAACTAATAATAACAGCGTGTCACCCCATCAGAGCTCCGTCCCATCCAGCCGCACCTACCGACTCGTGTGAACCTCGTAAGCCATTTTGGATATTAAAAAGAGGAGGAATTTAATCTATTATTACACTTGAACATGCTCACGTTCCGATTGAATTAAATTCCTATTTACTATGACAATCTGTGAATTGATAATATAAATCACTAATCTGGATTTTGGTATTAAAAATATCATAGTTCGCAAAAGAGATAGGTGAAATAGTAGCAATTAGGATATGTAGTAGAAAAAACGTATTAGTTCGTGTAGTCTTAATACATAATACGGTTCATATCAAAAATTTTAATAATGTATATAAGGTCTAAATTTCGAGAACAATATAACAATATATTTAGGAGTACATTTTACTGTTGCGCAACATTCGACCTTAGAGTGTTGCTATAACGCTGGCATGATTTATGGCCGATCCGCACGTATTATCAAAACGTCGAATAGGTAATCGCCGGTTGTGATCTGCCGTAATTATAACGTGCTTGGACTAGCGTAGGTCACGATTTGGACTATCTGGACACGGGGCGAGGGTTTAAAAACCACAATCCTCGTTAGGCTATATACAGGAGCCTTACTACGCTTAGATACGTATAGATAGCTTGGCCGGAATCTGATTATCATCGCGGGCCAAGAATAAAGCTGTAAGCACACTGGGGTTCGACGAAAAAAATTAAGCCGTGAAAAATGTTTTATTGTTTTTTTTATGAATATTGCTTCTACCGAAAAATTGCTCCATTATAATTAGTTTTTTTTCAAGTTCATTAATTCTGCTCATTACGTGGGAGAATAACTATAACTCGTTATGTAATTGGCTTGTCGGAATCTATTCACGGTCAGTAGCAACGTCAGTTAATTGCTCTAACGGCTGCTGGAGCGGTCGACTAAACTACTTATCTAAGAGTATCTATCTATCTATCTATCTATCTATACTTCTATCTTTCATGTATCTAGATTGATGATTGTATCACGAGGCACTCGATTAATACTAGTTCAATATGCAACTATGCATTTCTGCCTTGAATAGACTAAATTCAATAATTCAATACTAAATCAAATTGGATAAAACTTAAATCTTCAAGACGTTGTTATACGTAGTTCTTCATGAATATTATAACTTTTCTTCATAAATTATTCATAAATTCAACTATGGAGTTTATCCCTCACATCAAAATAGACTGTATCTCCGTTTTCCAATGACTTTGAACGATGAAAAGCAATATCATTGATTTTAATTTTTTATACATACGAAAAGGTGTCCAACGACCTATTAGTTCACCCGATGTTAAGTGATAACCGCCACCCATCGAGTTTCGCAACTCCCATAGCCACAGAGTTATCACCTATTAATAAAGAGGGCCCTGGCTACCTTACTCACCAGACGAAACGCACAAGTATAACACTTCCACTTCACGCCAATCTTGTTTGGTTTCGTGGTGCTTCTCCAGACGAAAGACTGTTGCATGGCCCTACCACAGAAACAATACAATTCATTTGACTAGTGATAATCAATTAAATTGGATTGTTTCTATTTTTTACTTTTAAATATCAGAAAAATAAAAATACATGTTCACTTCATAATACCATGTGGAAATAACAGTACCTAGTATCATAGCTTAGAGATTACGTAATGGTAAATGTAAGGGAGTTCGTGTGTGCCCCGACCTTAACTCTGAGTCCGTGAGTTGAAACGGGCGATAATCCTGGATGTAAACACGCGAAACACGATCACCTCCCAGACTTAGCCTTCGTTCCGCCCTGGCTCTAAATATTTCAACACAAATTACTGAACGCGGCATCAAACTCAATTTTTTTAAAAACAATATAAGTAGATAAACAATATTTGTTCTCAAAGCGAACGAATTCCAAAATTAACGAGCAACAACAAATTAAGTCAACGAATGAAACCTTTGTCTCTTTTTAATTTTGAAAACGTACAGGCCGAATATTCGAGTCAGCTTCGACATTAAAAAAAAAAACGCACTCAGAGAGCTCAAATTGTCAAAAGGGACAATGGGAGCGCTAAATTAAATTCAAATATCGTAAGAGGAAGTTGCCGCGCCGCCCTCGCATCTCGCGGAGATTTATTATGTTTGTCGTTCGCTTATTTCATTACCGCTATGCGACTGCATCGAACGTCCTGCTCAGTTTGAAAGAATTAAAAAAATAGCGGTGATCCGGGCGCTTCTATATTTAAAGAGGGGAACTGAAATATCCGCTACAATATAATTTAAAGAAAACGGTCACCTACGTCGACAGTAAATGCGACAATAACATTTTATTTAATTTTTTACTCACTGCCATATTTATTTATTTCTTCACCAAGCTTTGGAGGCTAAATATCCAGGCGCTCGTATTTAATTCGGTCATACTCGAGACAGAATAACCGGAATTCAAATCCCGGTATGTAAAATGTATTTACAAATGTAATTTAGCTATTGCTAATTGCAATTTTAAGGGCTGATAAGTAAAACCCAGTAATTCGTCCCCAAATCTATACTCTGATTCAGAGTCCCGGCATTAGAATTGACATCATTGCTTTTGCATATAATTGTTGTACGAAACTTAATCAATGTATAAATCAATGAAGCGTATTTCGTTCTGAGCACTTGCATATATTATTCAACTAAGTATTACGAATATCCACCATGTAATTCATACTTAAAGTGCTATCTAAAATTCACGTGTTAATAAATGTAATCTATTGGTTTCAGGTACTAGCCAGGACAAATATCAAATAATTTATTAAATAATAATACAGGTAAAGACTCAAAGTATTGTTATAAGACAGAAGAAACACTTTTGCCTTCTTTGTAACGCTGATTTAAAACATCCCTATTATTGCGCGCGAAAACTAAGCAATAGATAAAAGAGTAAGTAAGAGTATAATTATGTACTTGATGGTAAAACTTATCAAACTTGAAGGATACATATAAATTTTTTATGTATCCTAATTTCGCTACGTGCACGAAAAAACTAAATCACAAAAATATTAGTAAACACATTACGTTTTCACTAGTAAATAAATACTCGCTAAATTTTACGTTTACTCTACAATCAATTGCGAATAGAAACCGTTGGACGACTATCTGTCTCATTCACACTCATGAATAACCTTATCAATCTAACACGAATCGAACAATAGCGTCGCATGTTTGATTTATACAGTCGTTTAGTAGAAACATTACGGATAATTATAGTGGGATTAAATGATGTTAATTCTTTATCCTTTGCAATTAGGTAAATATTCTTTTAAATTTAAGAATTCGATTAATGCATTCCTTATTTATTATTTGTATTATAGTTTATATTTATTATATATGTCTAAAAAATATTAATAAATGGAAATATCTTTTTATAATAAGCTATCCAAAGGACTAATTCTCATTCATTGAGTATAATATTTTAGATATCTAAATAGAACATAAAATATATCATACATGAGATGTCGCCATTGCTTTTTATAAATTTTAAAGTGTTTTATAGTGCTAATCTCTGCACTTAAGATTGAACATTCATACATGTATCATACATTATTACATATAATAATAGAATACTGCAATAACAGATTTTTCATAACGTTATAACGTATTATTACGTAATAAATTGCATAATAAGATGCCATGTCAGCAATAGATTTTTTTTAATTAATCTTAAAACAATGTCGTGACAATCATAAATAAGGTAAATTAATCAAATAAGGATGCATTGTTCGCAAATTACCCGACAAAAGAAAAAATATTAATGTTCACGCTATAACAGATTTCACTATAAAAAATCCATAATTATAAAGGTGGGCAAGCACGAAGCCATCTCAGGATGTCAATATTGTTTGCGATAAATAAATCAACATAAAAATTAAAACTAATGACTAAAATTTGAAAGTAAATCATATTGCCTTCAGCAAACAATCAAATATTGAATTTATTACTCCTTCTACGGAGTTATTGTGTATTTGAGCGGTGTACATTTCGTAAACGCTTCAATTACGCGCCGTCAATTGGAGTTGTAGGGCAAATCCCAAGACGTTCCACGCGCGCTACACCTCGACAAAGCCGAACAGAAGTAGGAGCTCAGCCCGCGAGCTTTTCAAGGGTGGTGCTTTCGGCGGGAAAGCGGCTTGAAGCACGCGGGGTGGGGCTTGGGGGGGGGGGGGGCGTGATGGCTCGTATTGATTTAGTGCCGTCGTCGACGGTGCTACGTACTACGTAGAGGTAGCTATTGCCGCTTTATGCGCTTTCTTCGGCGCTTGAAAAATTTTGTTGCGTTCTGCTTTGACTCGAAGTGGTGCTTTTTATAATTTTTATTTTGAATCCGATATTTGATGTCATCTAGAGTGTCCGATTTGTAATCGACATGAGAGACGCTCTCGACAGTATGAGTGATTGATTTGTTGAATGGTGTTCAGAAAGTATTAAATTAGCATATTAATGATTATTGATTAGCTGTTGAGTCAATTCCTTCATATATTATTATAATTACTTTTCCTTCATATATTATTATAATTATTATAATTACTTACATGTGAGAATTTAAAAAATCTTATCTATTTTTTGAAATTGTAACAGAAATCTAAAATAATCCCTAAATATATAGTTACAATTAGAAATTGATTTAATTCAACATGATAAACTTTATTTCAAATGCTTTCCAGCGCTGCACCGCTGTATTCCCACGGGACTTCCTCCCGGCGTCGAAGATTTAAATGGATATTTAACTTTAGTCTCAAGGAACCTAAAGTCTATTCCATTTAACGTCCTCCGGGCTCTCGCGTTTTTTTCTTAAGAGGGAAACTCGCGAAGCTTTTAGCAAATGGTTTAAAATCGCTCGGATTTTAAAAACTCTCGCAAACTTTCTGTTTGTTTTTCGTTTTTTAATTTTATCTCGGGTGCTTTGTAGCGGAAGATTTTTTCTTTATTTCAAAGTTCAAGGCTCTATCCAGGGTTGTAAGTTTTAACTTATTAATCTTACATTTTGCGAATAAAAGTTACAGTTTGAGATGTTATTAATGTTTTATTCTTATATTATATTAAATTCGTTTTTATAAGTTCACCATTTGGTCATATGGCCAATCATCAAACCCGTTTAATCGAAATTCTTAGATTCACAGGATTGCTCGAGATGGATTTCCCGTTGAGCAAATGATAAATCAACCTAAACTGTAGTTTCATTGTATAACCAGGTTTTGAACTCCGGTTTAGCCTGGAGATTAAGCCTTCACCTTAGATACTGATTAAAATCAATTACAAAGATAAAGGTTAAAATCATATATTGGTTTTACATTTACATGTGATTTTAACCTCGAATAAAAATCTAAGAACTCTGCTACATTAAAGGAGGTTGAGGGTCTGAGACCCATATAACTGACATTATTATTTCGGACAGTAAACATTCCAGTTTCATTACTAATAATCTGTCAGCTGTTGACGATTATTTCCTTGATTGTGCCGAGATACGAACTCTAATTTACCACCTATCACGTGTCGTGAACTTAATAATCTCTGTGAAAAGTTGAGCTAAAACAAATACTACCCCATTAGGTTGAAAGTGTGTATTGAAATCACATCTCCGAAACGAAAATAAACCGCCTGGTAACCGAGTTACCGTTGTACATAATTTATGGCTATTATTAAATTCAAACACATATTTCTTGAATACATTTAATTCAATCCTCCTAATAATCATCGCTCGAGTTTTAGATTCAAATCGGAGTTTTTGAATTATTTCACTTAGTATTTTTGTTACTATTCGGAACACGTTATATTCGTTTATGTTTGTGTGAACGCTACGACAGAGTAATGCAAGTTTGAAAACAGTACTGTTGTATAAGCAACATGTATACGCAATGTCGTTAAATTATAGTATGTAGTGAAATATTTTGTGTAATATTATTCTTAAATATAAAAGTACGTTATTTCCTTTGTATTATGAATAACAGCGGAATTTACGTGTTTTGTATATAAGTAACTAGCTGATCCCGCGAACGTTGTTTTGTGGAATTTCGTAAAATTCTTAGCTGACCTCTACTCGGCGAAAGGAATATTCCTACCAAATTTCTTCAAAGTATCTACGCCTTATGGTTCCAGAGATATCGTGATGAGTCAATTATCGGGGCACATCTCTTATATATAAATATAATAAGATTAAAGAATTAATGTTCTGTATAAAAACTTTTTTTTACAGATGGCTTTAGAATTTCTAGTATTTTATACAAACATGCGTAAGCTCACTTACAGTTTAGAGTAAAAATATAAAACTACAGTTTCTTTTAATCGCCAATTCTATAAATAACATTACGATCACGTTACGTATAAACAATAGTAATAATAGACCCACATATTATTTTATTGCGCAGTGCCCAATTTCGGTAGTATCAATTAAAGTTTAAACGGGTGAAATAAAAACGTCTCTGTTACGCAAGTTAACCTGTGGGGGCGTAAAAAAATTTATGGTCGTGTTGTGGCCGTGCTCGCGCCTACGTTTTACAGCCGGTTTTGGGTTCGTTTCCTACTTATTTTAATTACCATTTTAATTACTTTGCCGGTGATAAGCATCGTACGGTTATAAGCACTATTGTTCGGATTCGTACCCGGGGAAAATAAGCTGATGCCTAATTATCCTATTTATTCTTATATTTCACAATTAATAAGCTCTCATTAACCCTGATGCAAGAAGGGTTAATTGTTAAAGTCTCCACGTATAAAAATGAGCAGCTATAAAGAATTATCATTGGTTTGTTTAACGACCTTTGTGAACGTGAAAGAAACGCGCGATATGGGAATAAATTTCGTGAGGATTTCGGATGCGTCCAAAGTTCACTTCGGCGCTAAAGTCATACTATATCTCCTGCGCTTATTTCAGACTGGTATTTGCAATTCACAGACAGCAGTTGCTAGGCAGGTACGACTTTGGACCCTATCTTTTATTTATAACTGGAGAATCCCTCATACTATTCCACAACTACTTGTTTTCGTAACGTGCGAGCAAATAGAAGAAAAAAACACCATAATTTCGTTTTACAAATGCGAGTAATTAATTAATGCGTTGTGTTCGCACGCACTGAAGTACTAATATTAGAATTAATAACTTGTACATAGACGATACTTATGTTTTAGTGTGTAATGACGATGTTGAATATTAATCACATTGAATTGGAAGTCCAGAAATGTTTTTAGTTATTTATTTCGTTAAGCTCTTTTAAATTCGAGCACACTGTAGGTAATAATGAAGGCAGATTAAAGGAAAATTCGGGCATATCAAAATATTCGATGCTATTATATATATTGCGTCTATAGATTTAACGAAATAAATTTACGACCGTTACTTTCATTTCTAGTTTCTAGGTCCTTCTTTCGATCGACACGTGATATCGTGGATGGGGTAGAGTGGGCGAAACGAAAACCAAACGCGATCGAGTCTCAAACGACTTCATACACAAATATATTTACAATAGTAAGGTGCCTTAAAGACCGGAAACCAGCGGGTGTTCGCTCTCATAATTATATTCACGCCTGATATTTTTCAACTTTCACGTGAGCTCTTTATTTCTTCGGGGTTTTTTTTTCTAAACTTCGTGATTTACGTCAACAGCGGGATTCTCTGAATGTCGGGAAGTGTCGAAAGCTTTATGCGACACCTAAATTTATATCGTTTTAAATGAGCCCTTAGTATTGTTTCTAACGGGTCTTCTTCGAGATAAGTGTCACAGCAAATTGAAACCAGTATGATTTCTGATTGTCGTTTATAAAAATTGAGATAAACAAAAATATTTTGCTTTACATTTCGGATGTTAACATATGATTATATGATGAATAAAGATGAAAACCAGATGACACTTTTAGTAAGTATATAAAACATTATTTTAGTACAAGTTGAATAAGGAGAAAGTTTTTAAATAAACTAACCTAAAACAATTAGTTTTCCTTACCGCCCGCAGTGAACCCATTCCTTTTCTGTGTTAGTTTTCGCCCCTCTGCACTTTTTCCGGGCCAAAAAGAAGCAAAAGATTTACGTCGGCCACGTCTGGGCCTTCCTCAAGGATTTCCTTCGAGTGGCGTTATATATACCCGCTAAGGAAGTTAAACGCTTAAGGTGCATTTTAGGTTTTTATTTCTTTTATACACGGCTATATAAATAAACGGGAAATTTATAAACTCCCACGTTCCTGTTAAAATCGTGTCAATAAAACGCTTAAGATGTTCATTATTCGATATAAATTAGTATGTACAATATGTGCTACATGCACTTTAAGAACTTAATACTTTAAGAATCTAAAGTTATGTAATAATGAAATTTAAAAATGATACCTGAAATTTATACGTCCGTTCAAATATGAATACTAATGGTAAAAACACCATAATTCATTATTCATTTAATTAGTTCGAAACTAAATCACATTTCACTACAGCGCAGTATAAGTTAATAATCCAATTAAAACCTCCTTAGACTCGTGTCCCGCTTCGTGTTTCAAATTCGAATAAATCTCGACTGGAACTCGACCAACGGAAATAGCACTTCGCCTGTCCATAAATCCCATTCTATTTAAACAATCTCAGCCGAAAACTCAGAAATAAAAACAAAATATTGTGTCGTCTTCCAAATAACTTTTGCGGTGGGAACATCGTGTGACCATTATTTTTTTATTTATTCAACCGAATACATGGGAGACCTGGGCTGACATGCTGACATTGTGATGACATAGGTTAAACAAACCATACTTCTTTAATTTACGGTTTAATTGATAGATTATTATTATTGCTCCCCATTTCGTTAAACTTAACGTCATATGTTGGACCATTTTTATAATCTTCTCAATCGATGCGAACGGTTAGTGCAAGCAACATCTGGTTAATATAATTAATGTAAATTTATGGAACCCGCCGGATTCGGAACGCGTCATTTCTCAAGACCACCGCCTAGACTTGTTGCTGGATGCAATTGCCGCGCAATTCCCTATGCATTTATGGATAAGTATTTTAACTTTTCTTTAAATTTCTTAAAGATGATTTCTAAAGTTTGTCGGTGAACTATGAAAATGGTTTTATAGAAATACGTAGTTGTTCATTGCGTTAATATTGTGCATGCTACCTTGTCATGTATCTTAGCTTACTATACAAAAGCTCAATATTTGAGATACAAATTACAAAATACAAAATTATAAATTATATATTATTTTACTCTTTTTTTCTTGTTAGTCATACATTTTTTTGACATTTACCGTAAAAATGGCTAAATACTCACTTTAAATCCCTTGTGACCTTATTAATAAATAATTTTATTATTAGTACTCAAATATATGATTTCGATGACTTCGTGGTGCAGTGGCCAAAGCATTGGATTCAGCGTCGGGGCTCGTGGGTTCGATTCCCACACGAGACAACTATTTGTGTGACCCACAGATAGTTGTTTCACATCTGGGTTTTGGTTCGCGTGAAATTTTTATTTGTAAAACCTCCTTACAACACTGGATACAGTTAGGATACCTAAAGTAAGGGCAATGTTTTTAATGAAAAAAATATCGTAATATATGTGTATAAAGTTAAGTCTGAAATATAATATTATAAATAGTACACTTACTAATTATTATATTAAAGTACTTTATAACTTAACCTTCTTATGTAAAATAAAAGGAAACGATTTTATTGCAACAATTTATTAGATGTTGAGACAATTCCTAAATTTAGTAAATCTTATTGTAACGCGTTTTAAGGTGTCCTATGGGAATTTTTATGGCAACTATTCGTTTCAACTACTACTGTTAAATTTATATAAGTGGTAGTGTATCAAAATCAAAATCAAAATCAAAAATATATTAAATCACATAGACGCTTGCGCGTTCTTATGAAATGTTAAAAATTTTACATAAAAATTAATACGTTCGTAAGTTACCGCTTTATATAGTATGTATACATTTATATAGGCGTGTGTAATGTTATAAATTGATGAATGAAAAAGACGAAGCCAGTTCGGGATAAATCGATTGATGAGTCAGTGACAGTTGTTTAAATGGATGGATTCGGTACCAGAAAACCAAAACTATTGGCAGTTCCACTGTACACGTCACTCAGGATCGAAAAATATCACGTAATATTTTTTTTTTATATTTTAAAATAATATTATGCTGATGGTATCGTGGGAACGGTAGCGAATTCCACTCGTGGGTGCAAAATGTAAATTAACGAAACGAGTTACAATATTTTATGGGTGATATCTTGGCGTTGTAGACAACTAATTCCAAAGCGAATTTGAGAACGTCTAAAAGTGAACTTATATTTCGCTAATTAACGGTAATTTTGGATATTTTCGGCGGCGTGGATTTAAATGGGAGCTGTTATTCTATGAATAATTTATTCGCATTTAAGTTTTTTACGCCTTTTTCGTATTTATATTTATAACTGCATTATATGATGAAGTCATGTTTTACAGTTTCCGAATACCATTATGCTCCTAGGCTCCAATCCAATGATAATGGTACGCTAACGTTATTATCCTATAATTTTAGCAAAGTTGTGAGATATTTTTAATGATAATTGAACATTTTATCTGAGTACTAAATATGTTACTAATTATATGATTTGTTTTTTCCTGGTATCCGTGAATTGAACCCCAATATTTTAATAATGCACATCAGGTGGAATGTAATTCTGGTGTTCGTCCATTACCAATTGACCACCTGTATCGTGGGGGTTATTAGGCATCAATAAATTTGATTTATGTATGTGTGATATATCCATACACGGTATAACATACAACATCGCCGAAACAGTAGTGCGTGTAACGGATAAGAAGCCGCCTCTAGAGCTGTGTCGTCCGCACAAGCATTAGGCAAGCCTGTAATTGATTGTGAACAATTTATAGTGCCGTCGACAGGGGAATGATTGGATAGATTTATTGACGCTTTTGTATCGTGATCAGGGTTGTGCGGTACTACACTAAGATATTCTTAATGTATCTGATCATTAAAAGTTTTAAATCAAGGCACGTGTATAAACCATTAAGAAAAACGCGTATTTCATTTGTGAGCTTACATCATAGCAACAAGCGTGTTAGAACAAACTGGGATGTACTCCTTAGTTGACACTAAATTTCGAAGAATTTCTAGTGCATAGATTAATCATATTGGTAATCAATATCTAACGATAAGTAAATCAATTATCTAACGATTTTCAAAAGTAAAACTTCAATAACAATATTCTAATATTTGCTTAAAAACAGTAGTCCTTTTGTCAAATCAAAATAAAAATATTGTAAGGACAGTTAAAAATGCATTAACAGAAAGTGTTGACAAAAGCGTTCGTCAAATTTTCGCATCTAAATCGAAACCAATACGATGATACGCTGTACAAATGTAGCCAATGTAATGGATGAAAAACCCTTTACGTGCGTCGAAATGTCGAATATCGAAGTAGAGTTGCAAAAATCGTTGGTGGCACCTACTTTATCATGTAGCGAGCGCACCTGCCCGAATACATATTCATTAGCTGCGTATCAGCTTACAGTCAATACCAATGACTGTTTTCGCCACACATAGCAATACGTGGAACAAAATAAAGCATGATACTGATATAAATTAGCTGAAGTTAGTCATTTGTGCGTTTTAACATAAAAAAGTTTAAATTGTTTATAGTGCTAATCTTTGCACTTAAGATGAATGCCGAAGACGTGGGTTCGATTTCCACAACGGCGACAATCTTTTCGCACTTTTTCTACATAATACTTTAATAAAATAGTTGTTTAATTTGGGGAGCTGGAGATCAGATTGTTTCAATTATTTGTTAGCGTGTATTTATTTCCTGAAAAAGAGAAGAAAGAAAAAGAAGAGTGGAGAGACAAAGAAAACTAGAGATCTCATAAAAATTACTGTTGAACTCATCGATGGAACTAAAAAAAACATGTGGTCAATTGCAGAAACGTTTTATTCAGTTTTGTCGGTATTTAGTTCTCAATACTAACTTCTTTTATTTACAATAATATTACATGTTTAAATAAAACCAATTAACGAACTTTTTTGCGATTTATTTAGACATTATATGACTAAGCTACGATAAAATCCGTAAATTAGTTTTATTAAAAAGTCCTCGATATTTTATAAGGGAATCGAACGTAGAACTCGATTAAGTGACACAGATAAGCACGTTCACGGTATAAACTTGGTATCGCTAAAAAACGTTGAAAAGTTACTGCGTACACATATTTCAAAACTGCGCACACTTCCACAGACAAGCTCAGTCAATGTTATCTTTCCGATAAGCCCCATTAAGTGAGCAGGTACGTTTTGATAATGATGACTATAATTTAATTACGGCCATTTATCAATGCACGGCGTTTTAGATTCAATGTGAACGTAAATTAAACAAATTTCACACATCGCCTCATGACATATTTTTATCTAAAAACAATTTCAGTAGGCGTAAAATTTTACGGAACTCATTTTATTGTCCTGATAATTCAAGAATAACGTCTTGTATAGTTAACAGAAAACTTCAAATTTGGATAGTACGTATAGTTTGATAAAAGTGATTTTTGTGATATTGAATCTGTCATAACAGCGATGATGAAACACTATATAAATGACTGCGGGCAATCAAAACAGGTGATAGTGCGTGAGGTTTCCAAACCCACATTTTGCCTGCAGAGGTGTTGTCATTGTCTGTATACCGAAAACACCAATAGCGCCGGAGGTCTTCAAGGTCAGGTGACCCATCTGTTTAGTTGCCAACCCTTTCGAATAAATGCTCATACCATCTACAGCATAGATGGTAAATATCGGCACGTCAGGTACTGATTAATATAAATATTCTACCTTTTTTACGGAAAAAAGGAGGCAAACGAGCAAGCTAGTCAACTTGTGGTCAGCGATCACCGTCGTCAAGCGCAGCATCGAAGGATTGCGTATTAGATACGTCGTACGAATTGCGTACTAGATACGTCGGACCTACCGTCGGTGGTCCTGCACTACACCCACAGTATAAATGAAACAAATTTTACGGATTTATCGCGTTTATGTTTAATTTTAATTCCCGACGTTTCGAACTCTTTATGCGTTACAGCGTTCATGGTCACGGGACAGACTGAGGTGTTAGACGTCTGATTGTCATAGTTAACCCGGGCTACCGTCAGTTTATGATTATTTTTTTTGGATTTTTTAATTTTGTGTCCGATCTATCTAGAGGGAACTAATTGGACCTTGTCTTGCAATAGTGGTTCGTTTGGGCCTAGATTTAATTTTATTGATGACTACACCCAAAGCTAGTTTAACAAAAAATACAATAGTTCGCCCTTGCCTCCGAGCAAGGCCAACACAACGCGTACACAAGGTACACCCGCGGTCCAGGGCAGATCTCACCGCCCCCAGGCACCGATTAGCTAAAAACACGGTCGACTGCTATCGGGGTCCCGTTCCGAACCGCAACCTCGATGGCCCTTAGATGACATACCATAGTTAAACGCACGCATGAGCACATGCGCGGCCCTACCCACAGCGGAGGGCCCAAACCCGTGGGTTCTGGCTAGCCTACCGGTTCTGCGACAGATGAAGCTTTAATAATCTCGGGACTGAAAGCAAAAACATTAGTTAATACAAGATACAATTGCGTACTTCCAATCTGATTCCCACATCTACAACACACGCAATGGCTCCATCGGATGGACGTCATAACGAACGGCTCAATCAGACCCAAACAACAAACAATAGGGGAGCTGATGCAAATGTTTCCAATTAGAATCGTCGCTTAGCTCTGAGCGCCAGGAGAAATGCAAAGAAGAGACGAATTCAATTCAAAACGAGGCCCGTCTATTCCGCCGCACCGCTCAGGCCCGCGTCGATCTGGGCCGAATTGAAAAAGAGGAATGAGAGAGAGAAAAAAAATCTACGAGCGGAATAAATAAAAATAGAGATCCCGCTACAGCGCAAGTCGCCGTTGAAATGGAAATAAAACAGCAAAAAGCTTTTTGTGGACGAAATAAATTAAAAAGTGTGTCGCGCCGTGAGCAACAAAACGTCGCCTAGTGGCGTACTGTTATGAGAGTTGTGTGCAGTCTAAATTTATGTGTGTACTATGTATATTCTACTAACGACCAATAAGCATACATTAAACATGATTGGAAATAGATTTGACAAATCAAAATGTTTAAATCAATACTACTTTTAAATCACAATCAATTTAAATATTTGCGTTTGTCACAACTATTGGAGAGATTTTTAGAGATTATTAAAACTATCGGATTACGTGAAGGAACTGTTTCAATCGATATCTTCAAATAGTTTCGTGCGAGATCATAATGCTCAGTCGGTTCGCTGAGCATTAGTGATGTGCACTAATTATTTATCGCTATCCCCGTTTCCTTGCGAAACTTTGATGCGCGATCACTTGGAACGCACACTGAACTTTTCGCAGTTAATGCATCCGAAAACAGTAGGCATTCATAACGGTCGGGGGAAAGTTTTACCTAAATTATATTTGTGGGTCGTCACGCTTTTCCGGGGGTGCGACGCGAGGGGCGGAGCAGGGGCCGATTAGAAGGGTCCTTTGTGAGCTCACCGTAGGGAGCCGTATTCATAGTGGCTTGATTGACATCAGCTTTGATTAAAAGCGATTGATGAAGGCTATGTTACTTAGCAACGGAGACGACACGCGTTCCTAATTGGATTCCCGTTCCACTACTTGCTAAGCATAACATCATTAATTGACATTATTTGTTTAACTGTAACTTTATTAATAAAAAATGTTTTCGATTAATTGATTTAGTTTTAAACTATGTATAATAATATGTTTTTATTTGATTTATTTTTCCACATCGCATTTTGATAAAAACATTCTTAAAAGAGTTCTTTTGTTTATTTTAAATGATCGAAACAAAACGTACAAGGTGATAAGGACAGAAGGAATTTTTTAGATAAAAACACAGACTAATGGTAAGCAAAACCAGCCTTCGAATCATTTCTCATACAGGTTACCTTTTTTTTTTTTTAATAAAACTGGACTTTTGTAAAAGAGAAATTCTGTTTTTTTGTATCTGGGTTATAACATGACACAACGATCAAATAAGGTCTGCACGGAAAGTAGTCTAAAATGTATCAAAGCCAAATAACTTGTTTCAGTTTATAGCGCTTGTTGCTATTAGCGGTTGTATGTAAACAGCTTTTCCTAACAAACATTTCTGAGTTTTGTAACGTGACTGTATTGAGAACTTTATTCGAAACGTTTCACAATAAATATTCACAGGAAACGACGAATTATTTATGACGGATGGAAGTGATTTGTGTATATTAACATTATCTAGCTCCTTGGATATCAAGGAAAATTACAGACAACGTGGACTTGTAAATTACAATCCTAGTACATTTATGTCACGTTTTCTCACACAAAATTTATGATATTTCAAAAAAATACCGCACAGTTTTCCGGCCCCGTAATGCCAAATAATGCCAAGGACTCGACTAAAAATACCGGTCTGTTGTAATCCGGTCGCCACTTAAGTTGCGGGGGCAATCGCGGTACGCGTTTCTAACATCTACGTAGTTTTCTGTATAAAAGTAAAGTTGGAATTACACCATCCCTTAATGTACAATAAAGTGCTATTATTCACTCAAAAGAGTTTCGTTTTCACGTCTGCTTCATTACATAGTATAAAGCAAAGTCGTCCCGTTGTCTGTTCGTCCCTATGTATACTTAGATCTTTAAAACTACGCAGCGGATCTTGATGGGGTTTTTACTAGATAGATACTAGATAGATATATGTATAATATACATTGCACCCGTGCGAATCCGAGGCGGGTAACTAGTGTTCTATAAGTCCTAATAAGTTCAAATTCAATATATACAAAGGCATAATAACGGATGCTTCTTATTTTAATAGCAAATAAAATGATAAATAATATAATATAATTATATTATTTATCATTTTATTACATACATATAATAAGTAAATTGAGTTGCGGTAATTTCACGACCGTTTTATTGAGTGTCGTAAATTTTACCATCGTTCAAAGATTGTTTATGTTCATTGCTTAGTGTCCTTCGATTGCGATAAAGCGAGCAATTGAAAATATTGGGGCAGGTGTTAAAGCGGAAATGTTAAAATTTTTCTACTAATGATGTGTAGAAAATGCTTTCAATTCATACTTGTAAGTATAACTGGATGTCACATAAAAATTATGTCAGTTGCGTTTATTTTCGTTCAGAGCGTAAAAACAACTTTTAATAATTGCCATTTATAACCCAATTAAAGGTTCGATTAAAAGTCTGTAGTCAAAGTCAGAAATCTTATATTTACATTTATAGAAAACTATCTGACATTTCAATTTAGAACAGGACAATATTGAGAAACCGTGGAAACGTCAAAACGATAGACGTTTCGAGAAATCTATGACATTGAAAAGTCCATTTTCGATTTGCGACCAATAAATACAGTGCAACGCCCATGGCCTTTATTTTTATTCCGTTATGTTTCATTTAGCTCTCTTGGTCTACTCAGGCTTTGTTAGTTGATATGTCAGCTTACAATTGTAAGGAATGCTTAAATTTAATTGGGAGAGAGCCTGCGTAAAGGCTTCTTTCCACGGACCTCTTTACTATATAAAGGCTAATCGGTCACTCGATCTGCCGAAACGCTACGTGGTCTCGGGATTGAACGAATTAAGGTCGAACAACAACAAGGTGAAGTACAACATCAGCCCGAATAAGCCACGAGACCCTGAGTAAAGGCCAGAGGTGTCGCAAGAAAGTTTCCAAGGGCACTTTGAGGCCGTGGGAGGCCAGCATTAAGATTAACGGAAAAACATAATATATTAGAATTTTATACTATTATTATTACGTTTTTATATTTAAAATGTTCCAAAAAGTTTTGACTACCATTAACTGTGAAAACTATGTTATGTTGTTATCATAGTTGTTTTGACGATACCGACGTTACTTTGTATAAACTTACAGCTGAATAAAGCAGCGTTAAGTCACTCCCGAGAATAGCGGTGAATCAAGCAACTAACCAAAAGCAGTAAGCAGGCACAGAATCAAATTACTGTGACCGCAAATGCGATACGCTTACAAGTGCGCAAGACTACGCCCAAGCTTAGCTGCCTGTTGAAAGTTTCCTTGGACGACTAGCCAAGATAGTAGTATAATCATCGTCATTTCCAAGCGCAAGACACATACCTTGGCGAAGGGTGGCTATAGGGCATCGACTAAAGGACCAGCTTGAGCGGATAGGGGCTAGCCAAGACACTAGTATAATCATCGTAATTTCCGAGTGCAAGACACTCCGACATACCACGGCGAGGGTGGCTATAGGGCATCTGAAGGGCCAGAGTGCATAGGCCAGCCTAGGGCCGGGGCCGCGAGAAAGTTTGTGGGGGGCGCGCGGGGTGGGGGCGCGAGGGGCGCGGGGCGGCGTCGCGGCGGCGGCGGCGGCAGTGCGCCGCGCGCGGCCGACGCGCCGCCCGCCCAGTCGCCGCCCGCCCTCGCCGCGATGCCGTCCGCCCGCGCGCCCCGCGCCCACTGAGACCGCGGCGCACCGATCGCGAAACTGAATAAGTTCGACAAGTCCACCTCATACTTGGACCACTACATTGACCCGTGACAGTGACCGTCGACCGTTCGACCCCCCGTTCGCCCCCAGTACAAAGTTCTACATTAGAGAGTTGTTATTAGGTATTTTTTTAAAAGTACAAAAAGAAAAAAAAATAAGTTTGTATCATATTAGCGTCACAGTAGTAGCGTCTTTAGGTACATACGAGTAATACAGGGTCAGTTTGTATGTAATTCAATGTGATTGTAGTTTAAGTCGACGTGATCGCCACCGTACACACCGCGCTAGTTGACGCGAGTGACTTTAGGTAAGTTGTTACTTATAAAGCGATCAATAAAGCGTGCATATAAGTAATAATATACACCATTCTACGATACCATATTAAAAAATATAGGGGTTTTACACAAACAAGACACTGACAACGGTAAAACAAACAAATTATTATATCGCAGACAGCATTAAGCGCTGTCTCATAGGCTACTTTCATTCGCGAGCTCAAATATGCACATTCCCCCGCGAAAGACTAGATAGGGTATGATTTAGCGCCATAGTGCACACTAAATCAAGATAGGCGGCGCGTAGACAGAGAGACAAGACTTCTGCGCTCGCAATCCGCGAATTGTTTGTCCCGAGCCTAACAACTTAAATTTAGCCCGACGCCGCCCGTAAATCGCGCCCGGCGATTGTTTTGAACGCATTGAAACTTAGCAGCCGACCGCCGCCGCGCGTAACGTTTACGCGCCGAAAGTTTGATTAATCGCTCGCATTCGGGCCCAACCGTTAGCGGTTCCACCGAGCGTGTTGCAACCGCACAAATTTCACGATAGCACACGTACCACCTCTCCGCGCAACCGAACCAAGGTCCAATTTCCATAACGCGTTCTCGAAAACTATTTCGATACGTTCGCGCGACAAGCGGAAGCAATGTTTTCTCTTTATTCGGCAATAAATAGTTACGGACGCAACGATTGCGGATGTCGCAACTTCATATTTTAATCGAGACATGTAGAATTTCTCACACACCAGCTAATCTACAGTTTAATGTTACACATTCGGGCCTCCGCGGGCCCATGGGAAAATCGAGACGCGGAGAAAAAATGGAAATACAACCGCGTTATCTCGCATACAAAACAAACAATGAGATTCGTCTCCCCGTTTCTCTGAGCTTGTGGAATAATTTTACCCGCGCGCGTCACCCTTTTATCACGATAACGATTTATTTGACATTACTTTTATCAGAAACTACAACAAGTGATCATTAAATTCGACCTCAAAAACTTACGTTATCATAATGTGTTTTCGAGCTTTAAAACAGCAAAAGCAAGAACTTATTGTTTCCAAGACACGGTGCTGATACAAATAAGTACTCCATTGTATTAACGGAAAAAATGGACAAGCAAAAATTAAAGGCATAATAAATCAAAATTCTAAGTTTTGTACGAAAGATACAAAGGAATGGAGACGAGTTTTGTTTTTACCGCGTGGCCCTAACGGAACATTGCATTGCGTACGAAAGACCCTTAAACGGTAACAATATTGGTTCCTGAATGGCATTGCGCAAGAGGCCTATTATCTTGTTTTTGTCGTCAAATTTACGTGGACACCGCTTATGCTAACTTGAAGTCCCTATTCTCATGGGGTGGCCGGAGAAAGCCGATGTTTTGTTCATATTGTAGAGGAATGGATCAGTTTCTGTTATTGAATTTTTATGTTTTCTTGTACGTTGTAAATACATTGCAGGAATAATTTTAAACATCAATTAAACTATGCCTATACCCGAGTACCGTGTATATGCAACGTCCGAGCATTTAATTGAAATGTAATATATACTGTACATTATATTCTCGTGGAATCTGGCTTTTTAACGAAGCTTTAATAGTCCAACGTCAAAATTATAGAAGTGTGAAATCAACAGACTGAAAGTAAGAACACAATAATGTATCATAAATTATATACAGGTTGTTATATAAAAAAATACTTTGTTGATATTTGCCGTCGTCATGCTATAAAGAAGACTAAAAAATCTTTCTATGGATTTTTGCCACTTAAGTTTTGTTTTGAATCTTGATAGGTTAATGTTCTTTATACTTATAGTATTTGATTATAATTATTTCCTATAGTTAACAATGTTGTTAAATTAAGATCCCTCACTATATAAAGCAATAAAGTTCTAAAACTTTAGAAAAAAAGTAATGAAATGTCTATCGGTAATGAGCCGTCTTTAATAATGCACACACCACCACCATAAAGTTACGTGTACATCCGACCTATAATATTCCTCGTTCATTACAAAAACTACAAAGTCACTGACAACATATCTTTAACACTATTATTAAAAAAAAAAAAAAGTTCTGGTTTATCCATTTCATTTATTTCCACACAAATAACAGAATCGATAATTGCTTTTTAATAACGGGGAAAATGTAAATCACAGCAGCGTACATTTTAGACAGTCGTTAAGATTCTCATGCACGCTCGTAAAGTGACAAGATCCGTGACCCGGTTAGCCGCTTCTTGTTTTTATTTTCCAGTTCCATTTTCTCCGCGATCGTGTCTGAACTCCCTAAATTTCCTAACGGCTTCGATGCCAACCAACCCTTTCATTTAAGCGTTGATTTCACACTTCTATAATGACAGCGGCCAATATCGTAGACGACTTTTACAGGTGTGTTAAACTTCATCGTATCTGTACAGGTCAGGTTTAGAACTAGACGGTGCACGTAATAAAGGTTCCCGCCAAAACCCGTAAAAAGCAGAGCAGCGATCATAGCAACAGCGGTGCCATTTGCGCCCGAACGTGATATAAATCATTCTCGAAACGAGTAATTAAAATGCTGGTGTACGCCCGAATCAGGCATTTCGAATTTACGCGGTAGGTAGGTAGTGAGGGACGCGAAAACACGAAAGTGATATTGCTGGCGTGGAGCGCGCAAATATGGAAATAGTGGGAAATTGCAATTGAAAAAATGTCGACCCCCGCAACGCCGCCTGCGGTTTTCGCACGCGATTTTTGCACGCCAATTTTGTATTGTACCTATTCACAAATTGCTGTGTCAGGGCACATTTTTAGATAAAGAACAGAAGCAAGTTGTTATTAAAAATGTTTGAAACAGTTTGTGCAACAACGCATCGGTATTTTACATAGGTAATTTATTTTTCGTAAAGGAAATAATTGTTTGATTTATTCTATTTAGTGCAAAACTTCACATCTGCTGTTATGGCTTCACGTTATTAGGCAACATGGGACATTGCTTTAATTTTGATATCAAAATAGCTATAAGGCCAACGACCCGTTCGCACGAGTGCATTCCACTCTCACCTTAGACGGACAAAACGTAATATAACTAAACGATATAAACATTATTTAATTATCTTCCATACATTCTATGCTTAGATTTTTTTTTAATTAGCAGACATTGTTTTGAGAAAGTAATATTTTATCATAAATTAGTTTATTAAAGTGATGATACACGTGCATTTAACACATTTGTGAAGTATTACGCCTTACGCCATCAAAAGTATTAACATTGATGAAATATTTTTTTATTAAAATAAGCCCTGGTAAATGAGAGAATAATTTAAAAAATAGTTTAGTTTTTAACTTCTTGCCACTTTCTCTCAGAGATATACGTAAACAAATTAATTTAAAATGATAATATTAAATATCAAAATATATGATAATATTAAATATAAATATAATATAAAAATCGAAAAAAAAATTTTTATGGCTCGTATTATATGATAAGCCATTTTTAATTCAATCACGCCACAAAACAAATTGTCCGAAAAAAGTTTACAACTGTCGTTTCCCGTCACCGTAAATCAAACATTATGCTTCCATAACTTCAATATGCCAATTAAAGTTAGTATAACGGCTACTTAAACGCTTCGTGGTAGAAGGTCGGTAAAGGTTGCGCCATAAAGTTTAGTTTAATGGCACCACTTACAGCGGGGGCTCCTCATAGATGTGGTCACGTGTCAAATTTCTGAACCAACTAGCAACAAAACAACCATAAGACATAAAAAAGCCACATAATTTTTTAGGTTATTGTTAAAGTTTCGCTATCAAAGTATCTTAAATAATTTTGTACTTTTAAATATCCTGTTACAACAAAACCACTCTCTGTATTTACAAAAAAAAGTAAAACATAAAGTAAAAAGTCACAAACATCTGCTGTCGTCGCTAACCGTCTTTCCACGATGAACCCATTATGAGCGCTCAGAGTGAACGTTACTTTTTTAAAGTAAATAACAACTTGCGGTCCATTAAAATGGAGTACGTGCGAAGGGCGGTTAAATGAGGGGATTTATTTATATTTATTGGGCCCAATTAAGCAAGCTCTACGTATCTAGTGCATCTGCACGCCGTGTAGACAGCGCTGCACATCGCGTGACTCGGAACGCAGAAATACTCGTGGTTCGCCTACCATATTCCAAATGATTGTGTTCAGCTTAGCTGCTCTCTTGTAGTCAAGCCGCGATGTTAATGGTTAATCGCTTTAAATGACATCCGCACAAAGTTCCTGCATGTGTCTACTTTTTATCCCGTAGACAAAGTCTATTTTCTATTTTGTCCAATCTGATATACCTACCGCGACGCCAAATGTAATTATCGCTACGACAGCTCTATTACCGACTGTAATAGAGTCAACATTGTATTAAATCGTTTGCTCCTTCGCGGATAGCTATCGATGAACGGCTAATAATTATAAAAGTTGTTGAGTAAAGAATATCATTCTCTTAATGGAAAAAATCGATTAACGTCATCCTCAATCCAGGCTTTGTTCGTTTATTACTTCCATTCTTTAGCTATGTGTACACCAAAGCGGTTATAACCGGAATGATTCGTTCGTCCAAAGGTTGTCTGGAAGAAATTACTTTTAATAAGGCCGCCCATTGTACTCATCATTTCTACATAAAGTTTTTGATTTTTGTTTATTTCATTTTTAGAGCGCAATTTATATTTTCATTCATACAATACTATGCTTAACAATTTGAGGTATTGTACGTAACTACATAATATGTACTACATAATACTACAACTACATAATACTAAGCTATCACGGCTCGTATTATATAAGCCGTGATGGCTCAGTTTTAGAGAATTCAGAACATCCTGTGTACAAATCTCAGTGCCGGCACAAGTGAAATTGTTAATTTCAATTTTAAGTGCTGACTTATCATGCACGGAGCGGAGCAAAACAAAATGTTGTTGAAATCTGCAGGTTTTCAAAATAATAACAAAAATATTTCTAACGTATGTGATGTCTGCCGATCCGCGGTGGTGCCGTGTGGTGGATACTATCCCCTAATACTCTCTGTACTAGAAGGCCCTTGACGTTGTTACTTGTCCCAAAAGGGAAAAATCCTACATTATGGATATCATTATAATTACAGATATATAACAAATTTTATTGTTAAAAAATAATAGTAGTTTTAAAGTAAAAAAAAAAATTTGCTTTATATCTTCCGATCGCTATTTTGATTCCTTACATCAATTTATTTTCCAAAGTATTGCTCTATAATACATATCTACATGTAACGTATAAACTATGATCGTCTCTAAAAATTTTTTTTTGTTTAAAACATCGTGCTGCCGTCCAGAATTTTTTTCTTTGTTAAAATCTTACGATGTATAAAACAGATTCACCCAGTTTAAAACGGCAGCCGGGGTAATCTTAAGGGTGCGAAGCGTTTACTTCCAATCCCTACTGCTTGCTATGCAGGGCGGCAACACCCGCCCTGATTTTTGCCCGATGTCGACACTGAGCTCGCAATGTATTAGTGGATTTAACGGCTACGGAATAAGACCCATGAAATGAACACTATGTGACGGGAATACCTTAAGAGCACAACACCGAAGCGATCCTATTAACGATATTGGATAGAGATCGTAGGGACGTTACATCGATGAAAACAATCGTAAAAGTTAAGTGCAGGTGACTCGATTTAAAAGCAATCCCGATATTGCTTTTCAGCACAATGGTTTTACGCTTGAACATTGGTTACATTTAACGTTTAAATCCACTTGGTTACAATTCTAAAACACATAGAAACAAGCTAACTAGTAGCTTGTGGGCGTTCTAACGACTTATCTCGGAAAATTATCAAAGTCAGCAACTCTGTTATTAAATATTAACTCATTGAATTAACAATTTAATTGGCCTACGACCATAATCTTCTAGGCATCTCTAGTGTTCAGGCACTTAAGTGATTACATTAAAGTTCATGTAAATGCAACGGCTACTGGACTTTTATGTAATTTGCTTAATTAGAATCCATGCTATTATTTACGAGGTGAAAGTTGTTAGTCATAATGCGCATTAATTAGAAATAATTAACATGTTATATGACCAGTAGAGTCGTCGCTTTGTAAAACTTTGAATTCGTTGAGGATTGAACAGAAAAATCAATAGATTTAGATGAAGTTTAATAAATTCAACAGTATAATGTCGACAGAAATGCTTCAGTGGGGGATCGTAGTAAGGGTTAAGTATAATCGAGTGCAAATTTATTTCGCGCAACTGCCAACGGGCGTGTTGCCGTGGTTAGTTTGGGATTCAATGCTAATTGACGCAAAAAAATTGCCCATTTAAATCGCTGAACGGACGTTCTTGGATTTTGGCGAGTCATCTTCGATACCACGTTGCGATAGTGAGTTCCCAGCGAACTGCCCCTCGCGGAGTCGGTAAAGACAGGTTAACCAAAACTTGACCTTGATTTTATGTCACAAGATTGCTATTGTACCTTTTGTCATTGTAAAATCCAGTTTCTTGTGATTTTTTAACTATTATCCTTGTATAAAACAGTCAGCATTATCAAATAAAAACTATTACGGTAATTATTTTTTTAAGTATTTATATAACTCTTAGTAAAGTATTATTATGAATGGGTTCGTTCGGTCGCTCAATTCATCATCAACTTTTGTTTCTCGATTCAGTTATGAAACCGAAAGTTGATTTCTCCCAACGCCGCGCAATTTGGCGCATGGTGTCAACTATTAGAAATTTCTGATGCTTTATGCGTTTGTATATGTTGCATCATTATTTATCTTGGACGCGTTTTCCTAACGAATATAATTTATTCACGCCACGCGGGTCTTTTCCAGCTCGAATAGACGTCAATGCACTATTTACCCAGCGACGGTATTAATCAAAGAACCGAGCTATCGTCCAAACTAGTCTCATGAGCCTCTCTGAACATCCGTCTTCATTACAATTTCAAACAGTCTCGAACCGTTTGAAACGCGCCAATTAATTATTTCACCTTTCTCCGAGATGATTAAAAATTTGTATGTGAATTCGCACCGTTAACTTTTTGAGTGTCTTGTAAATTAGTGTGTGGGCTCTCCCCTCATTTCGTCGCGCGGATCTGATACGAGGGTAATTAATTTAAATTGTCTTCGGAAAAAATACGGGGGATGTTGGCAATTACAGCGACAATTTGCAATCGGACGACAGATAAGCGAACAGAAATTTTCTTTTAATCAATTCGTGACATGATGTTGCTTCACTTTTTTATTCGATAAGCATTCAAACACGTAAAGTCACATTGCTTCAACAACCACTATTCGAATACCAGCCCATATGTAAGTCGGTGTCAGCGAGATATTACAAATTAAACATCAGTACTTACACTTGTAAGTATTTATCGAACTTCGAATTACTGTGTTTTGTTGTTGCTACAAAAGTGTGTCTGTTCGTTCGTGCGGTAACAACCGGAGTTGGAACTACTTCTCCGATCAATACAGTCCTTTCATTACACCGAAACGGTTCACTAGGTTTTGGCGTTTTTTTAACAGCGATAGACCATAAAGTGCCATAAAGTCGCAAGCGGACCCACGGGCGGGGGCTAGTTATTAATATGACAAAAACCAGTAGCGGACGGTGTCGCTTCCCTGGCGGGCTAATGCGATGTTATCTAAGGAAGGGCGAAGGGCCCGCGTCGGCACTCTTTGCCACTTAAAGCGGGGCTATTTATATCGACGGAGGGTTACTAGGGCGGCAGATTGGACGGAGCGGGCATCTGTCCCTCGGCTGTTACGATTTCTAATCGACTTTCGAACGCCGAACCTGAGTCTCGGAAACTGCGCAATCGATTTTTTTCCCGCTTCAATCGGTTGTTTTTATTTTTTCCAGAGTCATCTCCTTTGTATCGTAGCTCATTACGCGTAAAGTATGTTGGATACATTATATGAACGACGCAACGCATTGTCAAGTGTTCGACAATTAGCGCTCATTCATGGAGACCATATGCCCATGAACATAAGTGGAGCGATTCATTGCCCGGCACATTTTATCCACTTAGAAACGTTAGCCTCAATTTTAATTATACACTCACCTTATCAGAATAGATACCTAGACTTTAAGCATTCAACAGTTATACTTTCTGTTTTCTATAACGTTTTTTCTCTTTTTCAGGTACGTTCCAGTCTTTATTGACGTAACGTTAAACGGAATTTTGCTCTCACGTCGTCCATACAGGAAATTAGTCTATGTTGAATATAACAACGCACAATAGACAAAAACCTCTCGGACAATATGCTTCGCAAAGAATCGTTTTAGATACAAACTGCACGGGAAAAAGCGTTGAACTTTTACACAAAAGCTCTCAGGTAAGTATGCCATGTAATAGGTAGTCCGTTTATAGAATGGGATAGAGTCTTATCCGACGTGTGAGATGGAGATATACGCGGCCGATAGGTGCGAATGGAACAGGTGTACGCGTGTCGGTTTCGCCCCTGCAAAGCTTAGAGCTCAGCTGTCTGCCCCGAGCGGTGATGTTTGAAACACGGGACAGGCGGAGCTTAGCTACAAATCACTCAATGTCACATTTTGACATCTGAGATATTAGGTATTTTTTTCCTATAACTTCTACGCACAGTCTAGATAATCGATATGCCATTCCAGCGCCGCAAAAATTAATATCGATATTGTAATTCACAAAACGTTCAAAAGCACGTTCAAGGTGTTATTAAATTTCAATAAAATGTTTTAAAAAAGTAATAGCTACTCTGTGGCAGGCCATTAAGCATTCTCACTGCCCATCACAGCGGTCATAAAGTTTATGACGCTCGCGTTAACATTGCGTCTCACCTTCAACTATCAGATAGGACGGATCAAAACGGGAATTGAAGAATCAAACGAAATGTTCGCCTTCCAATTCTTGTCGACCTTCGTCTTTTGTAGTTAGCCTGGATTATTTGTCCTGCAGTGGATTTTATAGAGGTCTTTTGTCGATGGCCCGTCACGGTTCAGGGAAGCGCCCTGGAATTGTCCAAATGAGGCCGTAAAAGTCCCGCTGAATGATGTCTTTATATGGCCCGCGTTGGCCTAATCATATTTTTAAAGGCGCCATAAATTACCGAAAAAACCACAGCAAGCAAAGTGTGGTAATAAATCAAAGCTATGAACAGTTACTGCATATAAATAGATTCAATTTAAAATGTTCATTTTTATTACATATTTATTAAAAAAAGTACTATAGATATATTGACATAATATTATAGATTTATTTAATACAATGGATTTGTTTTAATATAAAACGTATGTTCCATGAGAACACGTGATACTAAGGGAGGAGGTTTTTTCTACTAGTTAACGCAGATGTGTCAAGAGTATTTTTTGCCAATAATTGGTTCATTATGTGCAGAATTACGCAAAATGTCCAAACAGCGCCATGCTTTGTCCGAAGATACAATAAACTTGTTTTGTTTGCATAATTAATACTAGCCCGAAATCCCAAACGTTCGACCGTCTGATCCCTAATGCCGTTATAGTCGTAAACACAGCGGGGAATACGAGAACCAGCTACGGTACCTATTCTACACCAAACTCCTTATTCCAACGCATTAAGGTCTCTTTTAGACCAACGTCGGCCTGCGGCAGGGTTGTCAAAAATCATTTTTGTTCCACCAAGACTTATTTATTCAGTCCACTTTTCCCAATAGATAAAACAATGCCCGTAATGAATGGCATTATAAATGTAATTACGTTTTGTACATTCACGTTTTGTTTAACGCAATTAAATAAATAATTTATGAAGTCGAAAAAAGTCTCGGACTTTTTTATTTCCCTCTCCTACATTGTTTCGTTTTAATTGAAGCGGCATTGTGGCGGTGTTACAGTAAAAATTCAAGATGCTTAGAATTGGACGACCGTGCGGTTCTTCACGAACGCAACTATCGGGTTCCGTGGCGAAGAGAACTAAGAAATGTACAGCATATCGAGGTTAGGTTTAGATTTATTTTTAATTATCGTAGATTCAATCGCGGTTAGCACTTCGCACGCCGGCCACTTACACGAGATACAGATCTGAAGGAGGTTTTCTAATATAGTCGCCCCCCGGTGGGCTAAGGCGGCGTGATGGATGGTCACTTTATTGAAAACCAATAGCTGGACAACTTTATCCCGCACCGCATAGTGTGTGGTCACGCGAGCCTTAATAAAATTGAACCAAGCTTTACTTTTGATTATAAAGTACATAGAGCTATACTCAGCAGATACCTACCGACCACCACGTGTCAGAGACTGAGACTAACTCGAAAGCAATATTTGAAAAATATGCAACTATATTTGAAGTATTATAACGCGTTTAATGTTATTTCCAATTGCAAATTATTCGCGTCCATCTGTTAAAGATGTTGAACTTAAATTGAACATAGCACAAATAGCCGCACATTGCAATCGCCTAGTAACGAGAAATTAATTATCTCTTTAAAATTTAAAACATTAGTAGGAGCAACATAATAGGCTCACTCGTAATACAGAAGCTTTTAACGAACGATTAATATCACGCGACGGAAGTAAATATAGCAATTACGTGACAAAATTGTTGTACGAACCACGATATCGAAAGCGAACCGTTGAAATTGGTGATACGAAAAAATGAGAAGGGTGGCGTAGTGACTATGTTGCAAGAGTGCGTTTCAACTTACAGACTGAGTCACGAATACATTTTGCTTCGAAGCTCATAGTTTGGACCCGCTGGGTGACACGTTATCTTGGTTAAAGGGCCTATAATCTAGCGCCTATAATATAATCGATCTTTTATTTATGCGGAGTTCAACTACGGAAACTATTCTAAAAGATTAGCATACCAACAACAGCAAATACAGTAGCTACTAGCAAAGAAACTTATGAGAATCAATCTGAGTAATGTCTGAAGTTATTAGAAACAATAGTCTAATTTAAATAAATAGCTAATAGTATAGTATATATAATGCTAATAGTATACAAACAACCATTTAATAGTTGATATTTAGTTACATTGTAAAGCGATCATTGAAATGAATTCATGTATTATAAAAGTAACACAGCTAAAATATGTTATATTAACATAGGCCGTATTTTATTGAAATTAAAATATCTGCTATTTGTAGATTATAAGGAAAAGTTAAGGTATATCCCCGTTATCCATACATGTGAAACCATGATAATATGTCTATCCAGTTAGAAATGTTGCTGCAAACCGGCGGGTTTTTATTCTCATCTCAGTAATTAGTTAAAATTAACGAAGGAGAAAGGTAATTTTTAATCATCAAATTAACATTATCTTAACGTGCGATAAGTCAACGACCACATGCTGATAGCGAGGCATCATTCAGGAACGAAAATAATTAATGTTTTAAAATTTTACCATTTCGAGATATGATATTGTGCGGGAATAATTGTGTATCAGTTAAGCTTTTAAGATACTATTCAGTGAGTGAAGGAATTTAAACAAATGAGGCCGTTATCCACCTATTTTTCAAAGATTTGGGTGACATGTTGGTCTTTAATATAGGCATGACTGTTATAGAAGACCGCCGGTCCTATCTTCAATAGTCGATGTCGTCAGAATTTAAAACGGATACAAATAACGTTAGTCTTTATGCAACTTTTATCAAGTTATTTACTGTGGGAACTTCCACTAATTTAAAATATTGACTCTTGTTGGTCGGCGGACTGTTGTGATGACATTGCAACCAAGTACGTTACGTGTTATTTATTTACGGAACATAACCGGTTATTTTCTATATAATAACTTCTGATATTTTATTTAAGTTATATGAGTAGTTAAGCTTAAAGATTTGATTAAACTATTATTAGAAACTGGTACTATTATTGTATATCAATTTTAAGATCGATCTTTAAGTTTTAAGATTAATAATACTTTATAGAATAATGTAAGTCCGTTTGTATAAGTTTATTTTTAATGTTCCTGTTTTTGAATTAAGTATATCTTAATTACATTTGATAAAATCACACTTTATAATTTACTAGTATATATACGAGCATATGAACTGTACGAAAACAATATAAACTTCCTTTACGTACTGCGTTAAAACAAGTCGATAATCAAGTACGATCGACATCACGGAGAGGCCGGCTGGAGCGTTCTTAGAAAAACAAAAGAGATTACTCATCCCGCCGCTCGAACTCTATCTGAGAATTCCTCGAAGCGCACCACCGCGCCCGGCTCTGTAGCGTCAGCAGCTCAGTCACAAAGCGCGGAGGGCAAGTGTTACACGAACAGACATAAAAATTAACGATCGCTTACGAGCTTTTTTTGCGAGCACTAACGAGCCCCGACGTTCGTTTATCGCATTTCATCGTCGCCTATCGAGGCGGGTAACGTAAACATTAACTCGCGATACGCTAATGGTTAGTGTGACGGTAACTATTTAAAAAACCAACAAACCTACTTTTCGCGATTCGTACGTCGAGAAAGCAAATAATGGAGCATTACGCTCCTGTCTGTACACACCCTAGTCTGCAAGACGAGAGGCAAGACGTAGTACAGAGAAAGTTTGAGTGACGTACCCCCTCTACCAACTCCCCCTTCGAGGATTTATGGCGCCATATTGGATTGGGACAAGATGACACGATGCCCGGATAATTTGGGCAACGGTATAACGTGACTGCCACCCGAACCGAAACGGCACTTTAATTATGATTTTCTCGAAGTGTATTTCGGTTAATATTTCAACTAACGACGCTCCTCTTGACGCGATTGTTATTTATAGTATTGTTTGGTTTCTAATCGTGTCTATCATATTTATATAAAACACATTTAACATTTAACACCACATACAACGCGTAGGTATGATTTTTTTTTACTCTTACTATCAGCTCTATTATTATAGAAACAAAACTCGTAAACAGATGCCACATCCAGGGTAAAATTGATTGTACTTTTATACTCAATTGAACCCACTGTGATAGATTAGTGTAACGTAAAAGCCACTAAGCTGCTTTAATAGAAACATAAAACGAATGCAATTGTAACTCAATCGACACTTCTTAAACTAATTATAGAGATAATTTACATAATACTTTACAAAAGTTAATACCGCCGCCATTTTCCTAAACGCTGTCCGTCACTTAACTTTCACGGCGTATTCTCTTGCGTTGCGTCGTACGGCAAGAAAAAGAAGTACCGAACGTAATTCAGTACAATTTATATGCGGCCTCTCATTACAGCCGCCACCGGGTGCACTAACATATTCATAAGCTTTTTACTCAAGCCGCAAATGAAAGATGTTATAAACAAAACTAATTCATCGCGGCGGCGATAAATAACGCGCCGGTGCAACGTTAGCGGGCACTCTTGACACGCGCTCGCCGCTCGCGTGCCAAAGTGCGTGCGCGCAGACCCTCTAGAATGTTCCTTCGACTTTTCTTCCTTTTTAAAAAAGGGAGAAAAGTCGAGACAGCAGATCTGCATACGCCGACGACTCCAAAAATTAGTATTAAGGAGAGGATCGTTGGACATCGACCTTCGCCATTAAGACTTCGTACGTTCGCTACAAAACGTGCCAAGACCGTCGATTGACTTTTAAGACTTGATAATACAAATCATTAGCAATTTTTATGTTTAAAGAATAAAATAAATTCGATTTAGTGACGCAGAAGTTTCTATTGCGGCCCATCCGTAGGAGCACCTACAGAATCACAGAGGATTGGCATGAAGTTGCTTTGACATATCGGGTGAGTGAGGTAACTTGACAACAACTGCATTTAAGACTATTACTGCATTAAGGTTATTACTCAAGTGAGCCATTCCATAGAAATATCAAATTGTTTAACACGCATTAGTATCCTTATATCGAAGTTTAGAGATTACTAGCGGACCAGACGGAGGTTGCTCTGTACACACTTTAAATCCGACGGCAAGTTATAAATATAAAATGAATTAAAAAAATTATTTTGTAGTTGACCGAATTGTGAAACTAAACCACTCTAGAATGCACTTGAACAAACACAAAAAAATCATCAATACCGGTCCAGCCGTTTAGGAGTTCAGTCACATTCACACGCACAGATGATTTATACACACAAAGATAAGCGGTCGCGACACAGTTTCCGATGAGCTGTTAGTATTGAAACAGAACAACGATTAGATTACTTCATCGAACGACTGCTGTACAAAGTTTCACCTTGGCCGCTGACGCAACAATACCGTGAAAGCTACGCCATCCCAGTTAGCATCGTTCGGGGGTGCGGATCCAGCAAAAACGGAAATCTCGTTAAGATGACAATTTATGGGTTGTTTTCGCTAAATGAAAATAGTCGCGCCGCGAACTGAGGAGGCCTTTTTTGATTTGCTTAATGGAATCCCCTCGCTTGGGATTTGTGTCGAGCTCTGTGTTTAGCCGCTTCCGCTTAAGGGGATTTAGTTATAATCATAAACATCTAGCGTGGACGAAATCAAGGCTTTAATATATTTTAAGTAATCACAAAATGTTATTATTAATATATATTTTCATGTTACATAATAATTAGCGAAATCCACAAGAAACTGTGCTAATGATAGCAAACTTATTAAAACAACACCAATTAATAAGCCCTATTATAATGAAGAAATCAAATACTTTAGCTCTATCTTGGTAACTGATATGATTTTGTAGTAATATTAATTATTTAAGAAAATCGTAGCGTTGCTTACCAGTTCATATTTGTATTGAACTGTTCTAAATATGAATAGCGTTGAAAAATTTGAAAAAAAAAACCCTTACGCTTTAAATATTTTCCTAAAGCCATATTTTGATACAATTAATTGATACAATTAATATGAAAAAATACAAAATGAAATAATCTGTATATCAAATCATTTCATCAGCTAAAAATTAAATGCCGTTAGTTAAAAAACCAGATTTTTTTCAGAACCCGAGATCGCTATGAAACACTTCTAAGCTACTTATTCAAATTCAAGTTAATAACGTATCAAACCTACTGTTGAGTATTAAGAATTACCGCTGTTGAATATTTAGATTTACCGCAGCGAAATTAAAAACCTGACGGCAAATAATTACCTGTCATTTTCATTGGACCAGAGGAGGATAAAAAAACCTCGATAAGTCCGACAAACTTTCTTTGTGTTAAAGCAACGAACCGGAAGCGTTTCACGATTTATGACAAAGCAAATTTTTGTTTCCGTTTCTCTTCGCTCATTGTTTCTTTTTTTTTTTTTTTCATTTTCACCACAATTCCTCGCAGCTTTTTCCGCTGGAAAAAAGTCGCCCTGAAAAGTCGCTTTCGCTCGGCGGAAATGGAAAAATGGAGGGAAAATAAAAGAGTGCATTGTTACCGTTGCATATGTGTTGCGAATGTTGTAACTTTATTTTAATAGGTTGCCTTTGCTTGTGTCTTAGTGGAAGGGCTTTTGCCGTAAAGGAAATAGTAACTAAGAATTTTACTGCTGAAATTTAAAATTATTTTTATGTTGTATTGCTGTTTCGTAGTGTACAATTGTTTTGTCCTTTGTACGTAGATTTGCAACTTCTCTAAAGTTATATTTCTGAGGTGTTACAGTATGTGTAATACTATAAATATTGACTGACATCATCCTTCATGCACAATCAATTATCGAAAAATTGACTTCCAACCTGATTTTTTACTGATTTACCTCTTTGCCGTTAGTGTACATATAATAGTACATAACACAATAAAAAAAATAAGTGTGTAAATGATCCTGACACGTACCGCGACCTTCTCTTTTGGGGTCGCCCGATTACCGACCGAGCTATTATAACATTTTTTTTCGGCGAAATTGACCACCTTATTCGAATGATATTTTTCATTCCCTGAAAACAGGGATAAAAGGACATTTTCTAAAAATGAAACCTAGCTAGATCGATAGTTCGCCCCTGAATCTACGCACATACTAAAATTCATGAAAATTAGATTTATCCAAATCATGTGCTGTCTCTTAATACGCTCCCTAAATCTTTGACGAAACTGTCTGACATTTGAACCGTCAATGGAGCCGTATGTTCTTCGTACCAGCTACTTAGCCATACCCGTCGTTTATTGGCACCTCAGAAAAGCTCGCGACTAAAACAACTGACATTTTACTAATCACCGTTTCAGCTTAAGGCATTAAGAGCTTTACAATACACAGCGCACAAATAATGTAACACAAAAAAGTTAATTTACTCATAAATAATGTCATTACCATCCCAATACCAAATCCCAGCGCTGATATACATACAAATATTAATTATGATTTTCAATGAATGAATATCGTAGGAAAATAGTCAGGGAAGAAGCACAAAAATATAGTTCCGTGATATAAAAGTAAATCATCGATACTCAATGTGGCTGCTTATAATCCTCTTTAATATAGAAGTCTTTGCGCACTAATAGCCCAAATATTTATGTTGAATAATAGGCTTTTGCCATGCTTTAATTATATCAAATAGTTTTATTTCAAAGATACATACAATTACTCAATATTAATAAGGCCTTTGAGGAGGCCTCCTCTGTACAGAGGGTATCAGGGCATTGTCCACCACGCGGCCCCACTGCGGATTGGCGGACTTCACATATTTTCGAAACGTATATTTTTTTTGTTATTATTTTGAAAATATGCAGGTTTCCTCACGATGTTTTCCTTCACCGCGGAGCACGTGATAAGTCAGCACTTAAAGTTAAAAACTTCATTGGTGCCGGCACCGGGGATCGAACTCAGGTTGCTCGAGTTGGATTGAATTAAAGGCGAGCGCCCGGACACTGAGCTATCACGGCTATATTAATAATCCGTTTAGTAATTATCTAATACTTATTATAGATATCTTACATAATATATGTAGAACAGAAGTTGTAAGTACATGATTATTTTATTTAATTACATTTTGAATTCCGTTTGTGATTTAGCCGTTCATTATAATATAACCCTACGCTTACGTGCTCAAATTTTACGAAAAAAATTAAACACGAAAAACTCGTTTATAGAATGAATAGAAAACCAAATTTAAATAATGGCATGCTAGCAGTAAATTATATTTCGGTGACATAAATGTCGTTAAGCTTACAAATTAATTTACAATTTACTACGATTATTATTAATTTAAACGCTGTGTTAATTAATTTTTTAACCAGATTTTTAATAAATCGAAGGTTTTAAATGATATGTGTGTTAATGTAAGTGCGTAATTAAAACTATTCATATTAATTTTTGAAAATAAAATAAGTCTTTTTTCTTAGTCCAGCACCAAATGATAAAAAATCAATCAAATAAACTTAATAGCTTACTTTATCATATACTATAAAATTTTAGATTGACTGCTTCAAAGCTTAATTTGAAAGCGGACGGTAAATGAAATCTTTATTTAATAATATAATTGAATTTATGAGATAGTCTTTTAACTATATGCTGTTTCACAGCTGCTTTGTAGGAAACGGATATATTTTTTTGACAAAAAAATAGTTTTTGACAGCTTCCAGCAAAAATAGCTTTGTGTAGAACTATACACTGTGCTAATAAAATCACGTGAATTGTAATGAACCTATATATCATTCAGAAGCTATTATGTGTATAAATAATGAATAACTATGGAGACGATTCCTTTGGGAAAGATCACTATTATATTTATACTGTATTTTGATAAGGACTCGCCCAATGTTAAGGAACGGACCATTGTAAAGCGACATAAGTATCTAACGTATCACATCATTTTTATGACCACTGGTAATGTAAAGTATTGAAGTAAAGTAAATTTTAACATACGATAAAGTCCTTAAAAATTGTAAATCCAAAATTGATATTCGCGAAATTATAGAAAAAAAACATAACAATAAAACTATTAAAACTTAGAATACCGTGGTAAAGTACTATTAAACATATTTGTAGACCCCGTCGCCCGCGCACACACTCTCCTAACCCTCATGGGGTTGGTAGAGGCGACTACCCGCCACCCTTTTTGTCCCGTTTTCCTGCCACGCTTTCCTTTACCAATATCGCTGTCTCGCTCTACGTATAAAAGCAGTAGAGTTGCCCTTGAAACTTTGCTAAATCTCCGACTTCCTTTAAAATCGTATTAAATATGTAATATAACTGCAAGTGTTGACGTAATATCATACAGCTTTAATTATTATTTATTCAATATTTATTCAGGCTTGTTTTAAGCTCTTATTGAACGTCAAAAACTAGCACTCAAATAGACCTGTCCAGAGAAGAACGTCAAAGAAAATCTTCAGTCTTGTTATGGTTTTTTTAAATGATAATGTCAAATAGGGTAGAATTAAGAGTACCATATTTTTGTCTATCATTAAAAATAAAACTAATTGTTTAAACTGAATCACGCTAATGTAACTATCTTAATTATACTTACGTATAATTTTAACAACAACCTGTTGCGCACTATCTTTTTATTCGATCGCATACTAAAACTAGTTTTTAATGTGTTTTTATCCTGTATACATTGCAGTTAACCACAATTTAGAAAATATAATTAAATAACGCAGGAATTTAATGCACATATTTTAATTTAAAATGACCTTCTCGACATCGAAGGTGAAATATTAAAATTCAATCATGACAATAAGTAACTAATTCGGCTAAGGATAAGAATTTGGATAAGTTTTCATATGTTTTTAATATTAAAGACACTCCACGGTCCCTGTGCGGCACACTTCGTGCTATTTTCTTTATTCCACTTTATTTTGTTACGCTGCCTCCCGCTGTTTCCGTACCGCGGACACTTTTGGTTAGTTTGCTCTGTTTTCCGTACAATAAATAATAAAGCCCGCACTAGCACACCACTCACAGTTTTATCCTACACATGTAAGTAATATTACTACGCGAACTCATTATGTTATTCCTTTATTCGTCTTAGTAATACAATAACGTTGAAAAAGTTTGTAAGAACCACATTGGTGTCCGCACATTTAAATTTATTCGACAAAAGTAATTTATCGTTTTTTCAATACCTTGTTCGTCAATTATTTAGCGATATACCGCAAATTGCCTCCATTATATTTGATATATGTACACTCATTAATCACCAGCTCATAATTTCGTATTCAATGTCTTTCTATCCCAAATCTCGCATCACTAATAAAAATTTACATTCAAAGCGACCGTAAAGCCTATAATATAATGAATGCGAAAGCAACCAAGAAGCTACATAATTTTCATTAATGTCATTATAAACGTATAGTAATCGATTATCACTCGCGTCGACTATCAGTTTTAAATGATCGCGATTGGGCTTTATATATCTGACAGTTTTGATTCAATATATCAAGTTTGTAAAGAGAACTGTCAGTGCTGCCATTTTTAACAATTCCCCGCGCGTGTACAGTTGTATGGCTCCGATAAATAGATTCTCTTTTAGTGGGGCAACACCATCGATACTACTGACAATACTTGATTTATTTCTTTGCAGTGTAATCCGTATCCAAAAAAACGCCATTTTTATTCGTCGATCAATGTTGGCGAGCTGCTATTGAAATGCGTGACGCTTCAAATAACTAATCGAGATTTAGAAAGCCATTTAAGAATGTAATATTAAACGGTATTGTAGCTCATATATTACATGTTGTTATTTTAAATTTACCTTTTTAATGGAGGTTAGTTTACCATGTTTCAATATTCATCAGGCAGTATGGAGTTTTTCAATTTAAATTATGTCAAAGACACGAAGGCGGGAAAATTACGAATGCGTGTTTTTTATAAAAAAATATCGTCCAGTGTGTGGTAAAGTTTTTTATGTTTTGATTTTAAAACCGTACACGTACGATGTTTAATCGGAAAAGAATCAATTTTATTGGCAAAACAAACGTGGCCTTTGATTTATGTCAAAAAAACGTTTTTCCGCTACTGTACGTCTCATTTTTGAATATGTACGGTTCCAAACGTTTCTAGAACATTTTTCAACATGAAAATGACGAACATCACGTTTGCTGTTTTTAAATCCCTTACCGATTTATTTAATTGTTGCAAACTGTTTTTGTATTCGTTCTAAAGACCCATTTTAAAGATTTCAAGTCAGTGTTGTTTCACTATTAACGATGGAATTTTGTAAATACTTATAAGTTTTTGATATAAAAGTTTTTAATATATGTTATAAAAGATAAGGAAGTTTAATTATATTTAGTTATATTTGCAAAGAGTCTACAGGAAATAATTAGTTTATTTATTTATTTAATCTGCACATAACAAAAACACCTTGGCAATTAAAAGTACGTAAAGTATATAATTGTGTCACTGTACAAAAGTATGTTGTTCGTCAGGTGTCCCCAGTGCAAACCGGCAGACTTTATGTATCTTCGAATACATTTTTTATAGATATCGTTAGAGTTAAAATTGGTAAAATGATATGAAACACGATGTAGCCTTTAAACAGAATTATCTATTCACACTTATATAAATCTTAAAACGTAAGTAATATTCATGAAAATTATAACATTACAATCAAATGTTACAACCGTCTACAATACGTGAGTTAATGTAAAAAATGAGTATCATTTTGAATTTTGTTATTTTTTGAAACAAAAATATTACATATCTTAATTATAACTAACTAACCAGGAATAATATCGAAGAAACGGTTTTATTATTTCCTTCAAAACTAAGTTTAATTAATGAACAATGCAATAAATTGTAAGTTATTCCACTTTCCTTACAAAAACAAAAACCAATGGTATTTTAACTCTTTGCTACGTTTCACAGCTGCTTCGGTCGGCATCTAATCTTTTGTAGCGCTAGTTAAATATGCTCATTAATTCGAATAAATTATTTTAAGTTCAATATTATGCAACAGTATATTTAAGCATAGATAATGGATAAGTTATTCATTACGGCTATTCGGATGGATTACAGATGCTAGGTTTTTTCGCTTTTTAGTGTTGTTTCGAAACGTTAGATTTTATTTTGGAAACAGGCGTTAACTCACATATTCTTGCTTGCGGGACGTTGCATATGCCGATATGCACAAAAAGCATTATTGGTACTGTCATCGGGATTTGAACCCATTCCCCGTTCGTCAAGTACAATGCGGCATTATGTAAATAAATATAAAGATAGGGTTACATATACAGAATCTTATATAAGAACAAATCTTAAGGTTTCATCTTTAAATGTAATTGAAATGTGTGTGTCGAATATTTAGTAGTGGACACATTTTATCCATTAAACTTTATCTAAAACTGCCTTCATCTGCTATCATAAAAGTGGCATGCGTTAATTGAACTTTCAAAATATTTCCATCATCAAGCCATTCGTTGCAAACGGGCTTGTTAGCTGAAACATAAACGGTGCTACCAACAAAAAAATCGCTTAATGCGTGTATTGGGAAGGCGCAAATAAGGCGTTAATCGAGCCACATTAGGCGCGTGCGTCGCGAATAACTATTTCATGTCGCTTTTATTGTTCATACATCAAGCAGGTGTGGGTAGACACCGATGAGCCGGTTCCACCGCGACCGTTCAACGGGCAGTTTGTCACATTCTACCAGCGTCACTACCAATTTGCAAGTACCTTTAGCGATTCCGTGTCTTTTTTACAACCATTTGTCATCGTTAACGAACTCTAAATTACTCCATCGTACTTCGGCAACATTGCGACGTCGAACGCTCTTCGGTAACACATAAATAGCATTCGTCGCCCTTTTTAGAGGCAATGGACCTCAGGCAATTGAAATTCTCGCTTTTTGCGCTCGAACCTATAATTCAGCAATTTGTTTAATATCTGTGACATCATTAACGTTTATGTTTCTATTTGTGTGTCTTTTTGCGAATTAAAGGAATTTTTCTTTCATTTTTCTTGCATTGCTACGAAGGCTGCATTAGACTCTAACATAGTAGAAACGTACCTTACGTTTCTACTATGTTAGAGTCTAATGCAGCCTTCGTAGCAATGCAAGAAAAATGAAAGAACAATGTTAGAGTCTAATGCATGCAATGCATGTTACAATAACCGTATCTGAGTAAAATGTTTTGTTTAAAAGTTTTGGTAATCCTTCGATCATAAACTTTAGACATATGGTATTATATATACAATCATAAGTATATCAATTCGTATATAAACACATGAGTTAATTTCATGAATTGGTAATAATGTCTTTCGTTCTGTCATTTCTTTTGTAAGCATATACAGAGTAACATTTGTAGTTTCGGCAATTTTTTAAGTAAAAATTTCGGGTATCTGAACAAATACATGTCTAGTAATAATTAATTTGAAATTAGACAAAATAACTGAAATATTTTTCATCTAATTTGCGTTGTAGTTGTGTATGCTAATATATCTACTATCAGTTTAGGGATGATGTTCACATGTCTCCTCTGATATTAAAGGCACCATAATTTCTGCGCGCTTTGACATCATCAGACGCTAAGTGGAAGGCGGCACCGTGACCGAATTCTGCATGACGTACGTCATCATCACAAATAAACTGTCTCTAATGAAATTATTGTTGAGTTTATAACTAAATAAAAACGGCTCTAACATCTCCTGGCCCAAACTTACGCTAGTTCATAAAATATCGTAAGGAGATCTCGAAACAAATGTCTTCTTAACTTCTGTATTCCCCAGTATACTCAACTGTTTTTCTCTTTCGTTTTGCAATTTAAACGTGTTCACTCAGTACAGCCAGTTTGAAATAAACCTAGTGTTGATTCTGATTTATTAATTACGATAATGAAACATAACATAAGAATACCGTGAAAATCAACATATAATATTACTAGCTGCTGCCAGCGACTACGTTGCGTAGAATAGGCTGAAGACGTAACATTCAGACAAAAAGACAGATATACATAAAATATGTATATAAATTATAGCCTATGTTTTATTTTGATGTATAAGCTATATTATTGTAAAGTTTCATTAAAATCCATTCAGTAGTATTTGCGTGAAAGAGTAACAAACATCCATCCATACATACAAACTTTCGCATTTATAGTATTAGTAAGGATATGTGTATATAAATATGTTAGGAAAAAATTCTGGCACCATTTTGGAAGTACCACGCGAGAAGAATCCATAAACAACAACGCGTAGTACGCAATCGCCCATAGTTTTATTTAATCATAACAACGTCGACGCAAAGATATCTCAAGCGAAAGCTAGATCAAAAAGGATTAAGGTCACGTATGTTGGATAATATTAAGTGGGCGCAAATACTGTTTCCGTGACTCAGATATGGGCACGATATTAGTTGTATTGCGAAATAAAAACCATCTGTGGACATTCTTGTTGTGAAACTGGTAAGACATTTTTACATAGCTGTAATATAATTGTCAAAACATTTTTTTTTTCAGTACATTTTGTGATTGTTTCGATATTTAAAATCTTGTAAATTTTCAATCAATAATCATTTCTTTAAAAGATTAATTTAGATGTAATGCGATGAAATTGTTAAGCAATGGTGCGCATTAAAATCTCACTTATTACTGTAAAATCCTGACACAGAATCCCTCATTAGTTATAAAGTAAAGGAAAGCGGAAAATTTGTATCAAAATATGAAGAAGTGGTTGACCGTTATCCATACCCAATCTTTTAAAATGCGAATGTGCTTTGTTTTAAACAATCCTTGTCGAGAATCGCTAATTGGCCGCTCGCGCTGAAATACGATGGACGGCACGCGCCAAAAATCGAGGAGTCCACCATAAGTCATCCGCACCACCAGGAGCGCCGTCCGTTATTTTAATTAGCCCTTCGCGATATACGCACAATGAAGGCGTCACCCAGCCCTACATCAGCTTCGATTCCTAACAGGCGTTTGCTCAAATCGTGCGCGCGCGACGAAAATAAACCGCGCGACCACTCCAACAGCCGCGCCGTATATTCACCGCTAATTTACAGCCCCTCGGTGTTATAAATAAATAAATATTCTTCGACGCGCACCACGTCCTCCGCTGACAAAATGTGGCACCACTCGCACGGGTACTGTCATAACATCGCCTTTTCTGTTGGGCATAATGGATCGCGTTTCCGACACCTCGATTGTCGCCAGCCTCGTTGAATACAAACGGACGATTATGCTAACGATACAAGAATCAGTCATAGGTAGTACACTTAGCCTCACCACCCCTTCATTCGATTGTATTCAACTGTTTGTAAGCGAGACCCATGAAAAAATGGTCGGTATTTTCGCGTACCAGCGCTCTGATCGAAGCCCACTCTGCTGGTTTTTTTCTCGACACTAGATTACAAATGCCTGACACATAATTAGATTTGGTCCCGTGTCGTGGGCGATGTAATTTAACGTGTTTTCACCTATTGTTTCAATTTTTCAGCCGCGCGCGGGCGTCTATTAATTCTAGAGCGATATTTATTTTGCCCGGTGCGAAGCTAGGAAAGTTATTGGGTGCCAACCGTATTGAAGTAAGGCAACAGCCGCGTGGTCGCGTCCGTGCCAGGGATCACTTGTGGGCTTGTGGGCGCCATTGTATCGCGAATTCCCAGCCGCTGTTACCATCTGTCTTGTGGACGAAATTCGAAAAGCGATAATAGAAAGAGAGCGTCGCCACGGCGTTCGTCTTAACAGTTCACGGCGCGAATAGTGAAGTCGATTATTTGTAAATATCGTTGAATCAATAAAAAGTATTACTTGTCGTAATTATTAACTTTATTAAAAGTTTGTAAAGTATCTCTTACCTATTGCTTTGTTTTAATATATCTATCTTTAAATAGGTAAACGTAATTATCTTTTCGTGAATCTTCAATTGTATTAATTGTATTACTCAACACCATACAAAATTTCGCAAACAAAGTAAACTGTAAGAATATCTACATCAAGCCGAAGTGGACAAACTTTTTTATTCGAGACTACTTACATCCTAAGTACTATAATTCATTATATTAATTAAAAAGATAGATATTGAATTAACTCGCTCATATATATCTAACGAGTTTAATATCTATTATATCGATAGATAATGTAGAGACCGGTTTTTGCAGCTCTATCGTTCTCGTAGCGTGCCAGTTGCCAGCGGGCGGAGTTAGCCTGGTGCCAAGTATGGCGGGCGCGTTAATGTACCGTCGATGCTCCGTCACATGTTTTTATTGTGGTCTGCGCAAGAGTCGCTCGACTATTAGCTCATCTATGCACACCGCCACACACAGTCAAGCACGCATAATATAATGGGGAGACGAGACAAAAAATGTCTAAGGCATCTTAATGTCGTAGAGTTCGCTGTGTGCTATCGTGTATTGTTGCGAGTTTATTTTGAAATATCAACATCGATACATTATTTTAAAATATAAACTAGTCTCATCACTGTGTTTTTATGTTGCACTTTCTGAGCTTTAGTCCTAATATCAAAAGAAATTATTCCGTAACACGTATTTAAAATGTGGTCCAATTTTATAGCGTATAGGCACGGTGTTACTCTCCTTGAGCATAACATTCCTTTTTAATCTTAAATCGAATACCACGTTCATTATACGTATTCTCATTTGTATTCGCAATTACAAGCGCCCAATCAACTCTACAAATTGCATTAATTAAAATATGTAGATTGAAATCCCGCATCCGATACGTAGCACGACAAAAACGGTATCACACCGTAGGCGCTAGGAGTCATGTTATTGATTATAAAACCAGATCGCTCGGACATGACGCAGCCCGGGCAGACACGAGTCGAGTTTTTTAGAGCCAAGCGCCTTTAAAATATCAGAAATTTTAATCGCAACAAGACGCAACATGTAGGCGCTGTGTTTTCTTTGCACTGACACACCGCCTTTCTAATTTTATAACTCTTCTGCGTGCTACCAATACTGATTTCGTAGCGGGCGCACCCGGTGGCCTGACCCCGAAAAGCGCTACGTTTTCGTCGTACTAAACGCGCCTATGCCAATTTGTTCGTTAAAAGAAATCTGGTCCTTCTGACCGGATAAAGTCAAATTTGACAAAAAAGAACAAAAGTTAAGCACTTCTTGGTAAATAATTTATTCTCTTTTCATATTAACTGAAATCTCTTCATATTATTGTGCAATTCGGTTGTTTCTCTGTCTGAAATTAGTAATTCCCGTAGCGCTCCTTCCGTTTCGCTAATTTAAAAGCTACGCGACGTAATTTGTTGCTGTGCATTTGTTGAATACGCAGTTGGCGGATTTTAAAACTTCTTGCAAGCCGTGACCTGCGAGTAGGTTCCGTAATGGGTGTTATTGAAAAAAAAAATAATATCGCGTGATACAAACGCGGGCGCGTTCAAAACCGAAGCGGGTGAAAGCGTCTCAAATCAGATACGAGATCCGAGATCTGGCAACATCCGCGCTCACATGTGTGCGGCCGTATAACTATGTGCATATAGATACGTGAGAAGGGCCCGTCATGTTTTATTTATCCGCGGCGGAGTTGTAATAGAGTCGTGCTGTGAGAACGGACGGTGGGTTTTTTGCGGACCGCGGGCTGGCGTGTATTGAGACGTCCACGGATGCTGATGTCTTGTTGGCCTGCGCCGTACTTTTGACACGACGCGGACGTTCGTTCCCCGCCGATCCACTTTTTATATTCGAGTGACGCGTCAGTTGTTAACACGACTGAAAAAACACACAGCTAATCGACGCGGGAAAATCACGTTTTTAAATGCCGCGGCGCGCCGTGCAAGCGCAAAAACCGAGTGAGACGCGGCGGCGTCTTCCATCAAAGTACTTCGTCCCCAGACCGCTGCAGAGGATATTAAAAATCCATTCATCACGCGGCGAGCAAAAAAATGAGATTTCAGATTCACACTCGAACACCGCGGCTGCGGAATCTGGAGGGGCGAGGTGGTCTTCCAACCTCCCCGCCCGCTCTTGGTGGAGGCGCCACCCTTTTGACAGGAAATGATTGTCTAATATTAGCTTTGTTATAAGGTTCCTCTTTAGGGATTTCAGGATACCTTCGCGTTGTATTCCGTATGTACAATCTCGCATCGGGTGTTTTGGAACATTATTATATTACGTACGTCGTCTAACGCGTACAACAAGAGCAATTGTTTGTGTTGAATTATTAACTGCATTACTTTTTTGTTATTTGATGCTTAGCTAAAAGTAAAAAATTAACGGGAATAAATCGCGAAACAGCAATATCAATAAGTTGCTACGAATTGATATTAAAATTAGTCGTACATTTGGACGGAATAAATTTTAGCGGACGTAGAAAACTGAGATATACAGAGCGTATCGCGCGATTCTCACGTCACCATGAGTGTATTCAACATAAAAATTCAAATTAGACAGCAGTAAATAACAGAAGGAATTTTGGGTCAACGGCCGCGCCTAGGCGATTCTCGAGGATTTTTTCCGAACGCCCTCCGCTATGACAACGAAAACTCGTCGCGTGTTTTTTTTTTCAGGAATAAACATTCGGCTTTTATTTCGGACGGAATTTATAGTCACGGCGTCTATTTCTGCTCGGCTTTCGTCAACGCCGGCAACGGTGGAAAACGGGATCTGCGACTATGAATAGTTGCGCCGGGACTATGTGGGTATCCGACACTGACAGATTTGTGAATTACAGACGAATGTTACGCGACGATCCCGGAAGGTATAAATATTTGTACATCCCCGTTCGATTTTCGAATGCCTTGTATTTTTCTGACGACTTTCGAAATAAATCGTGTAACAAATTTGACAAAGACAGAGAGATTTTAATGTAAACAAATCGAACTAAATTTTTCTTTCGTGTCAAAGAATCAGTACAAACGAGTAAACTAGTTACTGCTTTACTAGTTTACTGCATCATTCAATTATTACATTTCACATTGAAATCTCACATTGCAACTTTACCACAGAAGCTTAATAGGTCGAATGAAATAATAACCGTCCAAATGCGCAGATGAGGAGTCCAGATGAAAACTCGCAATTGAAACACCGTCCCCGCATAAACCAACGCGACATTGCAAAATATTCCCGTCACAACAATAAAGCGGCGCTCGCATATTGCACAACATCGGGAGATAACAGAAATAATGGCTTTCAAAAATGAAATTAATTCCAGGTTGATGATTTCAAATTGAAAAGTCACATCGGCTCGCGCCATAATTCATGATCCTGAAACGTGTCCGGGCGGTGTGTCGGACGCGCCGCCCGATAGGGCTGCCCCTTCATACGTTTTCATTCAGATTTATTTACTTTAAAATTTAAGTATTAAATGGGATGTTGAATAATTCTTGCTAAGGACTAAGTAAGCATAAGTACTAAACTATCGAGAATAATACAAAAATCTGCCGTGTAAGTCTTTTACTGACAACATTTTTGGAACGAAATTCCTTATCGCGCGTTACGGATTTGGCAGATGGCGAAAAAAAGTTTAAGAATCATCCGACACGCCGAAACGTCACGAAAATATAATACTTTTAAAATTCAATAACAATAATACACTGTAAAAGAAGCTTCCTTCCAATCGAGTGTTCCACGATAATTGAATAGATTTAATTAATTAAAACACTGAGATGAAAGTAAGAAATGAAAACACTAAACTAACATTAATAATATTATTATTATAAATTATATTCATATCCATGCTTGATACAATGATGTTGCATAAATGTATAATTTCAGTTTGTAATTTAATAGTTTTCAGCAAATTTTCCAGTAGAATATTCAGCGTTTCATTATTTGACGTCGAGTAAAGACTTTGCACCTCACAGTTCAATTAATATCTGTCTCGCCGACACTAAGTCAATTTTTTGGCTTTGTCTAAATCGTTGATGGGTTTAAGCTAACATAACGTTAACATTCAAGCTTGATACAAGTTGAAATGTCTAAACATTTGGAGCTTTATTGTTTTCTGCATTAAGCATTAGGGTTGGCGGTCGTTAAATATTATTTAAACTCTAGAAATCGATGCTTGGTAATGTTTCAGCGATATATCCAGCAGCCCTACGCCGCGTATCTGGGTTCATTGTCACAGACCTTTGTCGGAGGTCTCTTCCGCTTCGCCACGCGCGATATCTGCGCGGAGGTGGCGGCGGCTGGCCGAATATTCATGAGTGCAAACCGTTACAAACTATGTACATATAGATATGGTAATAAGTTAGCTTTCATACCTTACCCCTGGTAGTCATGACTTACTTATGCCACCCAATTTTCATCCAGCTTATTATGCCCCTTATAATGTTATGTTAAAAATAGATTACTATTACCACACAAAGAGATAGTAGAAGAGAAGTAGTTTTTTGCTCTAAATCGCATCATAAGAACATTCTAGAAACGACTTCATTCTGTACTTTTTTAGCTACTGTGACAATCAAAGACATTTAGGTAATGACTATTGATAATAATTAGGTGTTTATTTTGTCACGTTTCCAACTATGTATATTTTTTATTCTTTAAGAAAGGTCTTGTTTGTGATGCAAGAAATCAGTTTTAAGTTGAATCATTTTAAGTTGTATCATAAACAATTATGAATCCTTTCCTGTATCTATTGAAGGTTGTGCCTAGTCATTAGGCTAGGTCTATAACGGTCTGTCCTCACTTTCCTGTCCAGACCTTGCCAAGACGTTCTGTTTGTTTAGTAATGTATTCAATGACGATGGCTTTGCAATAAATAAGTTATCATGCGATAGTTTCCTATTTTTCTTCCAGTATGTGTCCATTTTTTATTTTCATGACCGCAATGCCATTAGCTATTAACATTCCATTGTTCTCCTTCTTCGTGGTCTTACTGAAGGTCGTGTCCGTCCTGAAAATTTTTGAGAGAATCGGTGACGAGATGCTTCCACAACTCTGTCTTCAGCCTTCTTCAAGGCAGTGGAAACAGGAAGCCTGGTTACAAGTTTCACTTGATCAGGCCGACGGGTAGGTGATCGCCCAGGTGCTCTTTTGCCATCCACTTTCCCAACTACAACTACTTTTTCAAAATTATCTGGCTGCCCAAGTGCGATGTGAACAAAATATATTAAGATTCGTTGATAGTAAATTGTGGAGAGCCTAGTCTTAATGTCTAGTTGGTCAAGAATGGACTTGATGGTGCGTTTCGCTGTCCACGGTATGCGCAACATTCTTCTCCAACACCACATTTCAAACGCTTCGATTTTTTTCCGGTCCATTGCGCGAATCGACCAAGATTCGGAGCCGAAAAAAAAAACATTCCATTAATATATCTAAATGCAGAAATATAATAAAATAGATTTAGATTTGAATTCTGTAAGACTAATTTCAATACTGAATTTCTGCTCTTTTACTTATGACATGTTTTTATCAAGAAGGTATGACATACTTGCTATTTGATTCTATGTCCAAAATCTTCTTTATAATAATTTACTTTCTTTTGATAAATGTCATTTCTTTGGTTTTTTAATCATTGGAGCTAAATATTAGAATCTGTTCTCACATATTGTTTTCTGTAAATGTTAATCAGTTATGAAACTGCAAACATCATTACAATTATCCCTTATAACTGTTATTATTACAATCAACGTTTTCAACATGGTCAGTTTTAGGGTTTACCAAAGGGACCCGTGAAACGGAACCCTATTACTAAGGCTCCGCTGTCTATATGTCTGTCCGTCTGTCACCAAGCAGTATCTCCTAATCCGTGATAGATAGTTGAAATTTTCACAAATGATGTATTTCTGTTGCCGCTATAACAAAATACTAAAAACGGTATAAAAAATATTTAAGTGGGGCGGGCTTCCATACAACAGACAAGATTTTTTTTGCCGTTTTTAAAGATAATAGTACGGAACTCTTCGTGCGTGATTCCGACTCGCAGTTGTCAGTCTTGGTCAACATAAACTCTATGTTTTACTTTCTACATAAGGATACACGTGTTTTGTAATGTAACAGCCTATACATGTCCCACTGCTGGGCAATGGCTTCCTATATACAAAGGGTATTAGAGCGTAGTCCACCACGTGGCCCCACTGCGGATTGGCGGACTTCACATATGTTCGAAATATTTTTTTTATTATGTCTAAATAGAGTGAAAACCATATATTGCGAAGACTGTTTATCTTCTCTGAAATAACCAACATAAGTTTGCTGGTGGTGACATCATTAAATGTAACTTAGGAAGGCGATAAAATCTTTTATCGGAATATTTCAGTGTCCTCGCGGAATCTCCTGTTGGATTCACGTACTCGTATATTCGGCGCATTTTCCCCCATAAAGCGTACCTATCACGCACAAACGTACATAACAATTCTTTTTGATATCACCTGGAAGCGACCGCTGCATAAACTCGGTGGCAGCGTGAACGCGAAAACTATGTTTGTATGTAAATTTCGGACGGTGGCAGACCTTATGTATAATGCAGACAGTTGTCATGAACATTTATCGTTGCACTATTTCAAACATTTTGTTATAGTAAGCTGTTGTGATTATTTGAAAAGGCAATCCTAAAAATCATCTTTTACACAGTGCTACGCTTCAATTTTTAACCTCAATTATACTTCTACTTAACAGAATCTACACGTCTACTTAACAGATGGTCTTAACAACGAGAATTGTGTTGGAATTAATTACGTGAATTATAAAAACGCTGCATCTAAACATTTGATATGAAATCTTTCTAGATAATGTTGTATTTTTCAGATTCAACACCGTTATAATTTGTTACAGTGGTGGAGCGAAACAAAAAGTTCGGCTATACGTAACATGTTAATCCAGCTAATTATTTTTCCTGCGAGTTAATTAGAAAAAAATATCACATAAATTATTTCTTCCTCGCCGTAAGAATTTGAAGGAAACACAATGTACCTGCATCCTTATCTGATGGCGAATAACACCGTGTGTAAGAGAGAGAGAGAACAACGTTTCCTGACGCGGACGTAAGGCCCCGTAATTTGCCTGCACGAAAATTTGATAATAAATCATAATAGTTTTAGACAGACCAGAGGGAAAAAAAAGTGAACCAATTTGGAAAGTGAATTGTAAGGCACGGCGAGGTTAGCCTGTTATTAGAGCAATTATGTTATTATGTGCGCCGTATCTAATCCGAAAAACTAAATTGGAGTCGGCCGCTGGCGGCGAATGCCCGATAGGTTCAATCATATCGGCTTGTGGGTCGCACGAAATTCGTTGCGGAAGCAATAAGAAACACGAGAACTCCCAACGAACCGTTCGCTAATATTCATTTCTGTGTAAAAGTGAAATTTCTTTTACAGAACCATAACGTCCTGGTGGACACTTTGAATCACACTCCACGCTACGGCCCGCTGTAAGGGACAAATTAAACATGGGGTTCGCTATGGATGCATATTTCAAAGTTCACATTTCATAAACCCCGCTTGCCCTTTAATATCCCTCACTTATACCATATATCATTCAATATGACCATAATTGAAGCCAAGTGTCCGACCGTACACCAATCGGGAACTTATCCCGTTGGAGAAAAGCTTATAATAGTTTGCCAATGTTATGGCGGGTAAGAAACGTATGAAGGATTGCCCCTTTCACAATTTGTATCTTTAGCATACTTTGCTCTTGAAAACAGGTTTTCCTTGTGTAAGTTACCAACTCTTTGTTGTGTTTTCATTTTGTAACGCGTCTACCCTTTGTATTATCAAAATATCAAATATGAATACCAAATAAGGGTTGGGACAAAGACCGAATATAGGAAAAAAAAACCGGCAACTTTTTAATTTATGCGCAAACGAGTACATGAAAACGTAATAATAGGAGTGTGTTTGGTAAATATATTAATGTTATAACTCTCAGGGGTGCGTCGTGAAGCTCTGTTCTATTTTCGAAAAATTTCACGGAGGATTCATCATCCGCGGGACGTGGAAAATCGCCGACGACTTCATTAACTATTACCGGTTTTTTGTTATTTTAATGTCCGGTAACGGCTTAATCCCGTGGCGTGTGTGTCAATTGTAATTCCCTGTTTGAGCTTAAAGTTCAGGCTAAATTACACCAATTGTTATCGCGAAGGTGTACCGTTTGGTTGGCATTGAACGTAAATAATACAGATCTATCTGTAAACATCGCCCACCGAATGCGTTCACCCCTTTGTTTACGATTTTTTTTTATCAACGCGCAATAATTTTTAAACTCTGACGCGCATAAGCCGATAGCGGCTGCAATAAATTAATTTTTATTAATTTTATTCGATTTCTGTTTGCGTACCTCTTAGTTATCACCGTCAATAGGTCGTACAATTGTTTTGCATCCATAGACAGATTTTTCTTATATTCAAATAATTACTTTTTCAATAACTCGCAATTAGTGTCGCCTAGATTGGTTTAATTGGCCGTAACTATGAATGTGAAACAGTAAAATACATTGTTGCGCAGTGGAGACAAACAAATAAATGTAACTATTTGCCAAGTATCAAAGCTATGCCCTACCTATTTTTACGAAGCCGAAATATGTCTTCACTTATGCATGTGTATGCAATTCTCTGTTTAGATAGGAAACATTGTTTGCACACGCCTGCAAACAATGCCTTTCGCAATCGCATAGAATATTTCGCGGTTATTATTTAGTACTTCCCAGTCTCTCCTACGCTGGATGAACTTGACCAACGTAATAGAAATATTTAACAACGCTATACTGACCCACTTATCAGCGGTGGAATACTCATGACCCTGTCTGCACATCGAGAGATATGCAAGTCGTAGGTCAGCAGATATATGATGGCAACGTACCATTTGAAAATATTTTTTTCCTGAATCCACGATAAGTAATAATGAACGACATTATTGGCTTCGTTTAATCATTACAGCAGATTTTGCATGCAAAACAATTTAGAGCGACCAGTGTTTATTACTTTTATTTATTAAAGATAAATTTATTAATTTATAATTCAATTTTTGTTACAGGTAAGTTCGAGTTCTAACTGCATACAACTTCAATTGGTTGGTTAAAGTTTATTTCACAATTCGCGCGCTTAGGGCAATGTCTGTTTGTTTAGTCACGCTGCCGCTATGTTGTTAACAGTTCAATTGTGATAAAATTAACTATCATTTTAACCTTGGACATTCTTTATGTCAACGCGTTGGGCTATTTACAACCGCAGAATACATCTTAATTCATCTTTTTAACCACATTTGTAATATAAAAAGTAATAATTAGAATTTACGCGACCAACCTGTGATTAATAGATTTATAGTCCTATTAAATTCAAAGCGACAAGTACGTTTCCATTGCGTGTATTCACTATGCATACGCCAAAAGTGTACTATAAACGTCTCGTTACGGCTTCGACTTTTAGCCGTCCGGATAAATCCACACTGCATTCACCATCCACGCGTGTTAAATAAGAGATCATTCATTTCGATCGCGATGGGAGAAACGGCGACGGACCTCTTCATGGCGTTTCCCGCCCAGCCATTCCGTTGCGCGGCGTTACATGCATTCACACGCATTCGGATAATCTCTCATGCGATCGGCCATATAGGCGCGTGCACGGCTATAACCAGCCATTTTGTGGGACCGATACATTTCACGTCCCCCCTTGCAGCTAGGCATCATTTCGTCCGGCCGCGTTAAAAGCACGCTGCATGTTCGCACTCCCACCCGCCGCCACACAAGCGCGCCGCGTATGATTCACGGAGCTTCGCCTGTGCGAGTATCCGTACGTCCGAGCTCCGCTGGAGGCTGTCAGTGTAGTGGTGAGCGTCGCGACACGCGCCCGCTCCGCTGTGTGCGTGCCCACTCATGGCAGCCGACTATGACGGTTCGTAGATTTGACAGCTAGCTCAATGCGGGTTCAGACGTTCATTAAACGCCGACCGTTGTAATTTTCTGTGAAATACTTTGGCGTTTTTATTCACGCGCGTTAAGAGTGCCCGTTAAAATTCGCCTAAAACCGCGGGCGCAGTGATTTTCATTGTGGTTCGAAGTTTTCGCGCGAACTTGAACTTGATTTTCGCGCTATCAGAATGTGTCAAATATACGTATTGATATGTGCCCGGGCCGTTTCGACGAGTGTTTACTTATGATGTTCGTAATTAGACGCGCTCCGTTGGAAATCGGTTGAGGGGCACCGGTATGAATAAAATATTGGCTGCAGTTTGGTGGTCCCGACTCGGAGTTACGATAACATTTTTTTCAATCGAAAAAAATATATCGGACGCTCTGTAAGGAGAACAAGAAGACACCGAAGTAAATCAATTAAGAATGGCAAGAAAAAAATGATATAACAAATCGAGCATTAGACGATACAATTGTTCTGTGATGTGAAATAATCTATTTATTTTCCCGACATTTTACAACAGTGTGAAACTAAAATAAATTGTGAATTTAGCTGTTAGTGACCGGTTCGAGCAACTTTTGTAGAGCTTGGAGTATTTTTTGCAGTTTGTTTTTTCGCGTTGAAAACTAGACGGATTGCTATTTGGTGAGTTTCAATGGTCCTTTGAAAATATTTGTAACTTTGTCGATAGTTTCCTTTGCTCTCAATGTAATTTACAAATAAATATTATTATTTATGGATACGTATTTAGAGTTTACCAATTTAATTATGCTCCAAGATTAAATAAATATTTTCGGACACATTTTTACACAACGTTCTCTGGTTCGAAACTAAGCAACGCTTGTACTATGTGTAGGTATTAGAAAACTGATAAACAAACTTAAACATGTTTTTCTTTTTGTAAATAAATACGTTTTATATACATATATAAACACAATAAGAGCTTAACAGAAGTATGCTAATGTAAACAGCTGTGTCGGCATCGTCGCAAGAGTTATGTGAGCTTAAAACTCCCGTCCCGACAAGATTAATATAGATATTAACACAAGTAAGCATAAATATCCCTTCCTCTACATATCTCACTTCGGACATCTTTTTGTGGGTGTTGCCGAAAAGCAGGTACCAAGAAACCGAAGTCATTAATCAAAACTCCCTTTGAAATGACGACGAAGGGCAGGAGATAGAGTTGTCTATTCCAGTGATAGTTTGGCAACGCCTTCACAATGCTCATTAATCAAACCTTTTTAGGTTACTGACACAGGCCTTTACATTTGGATAGTGGACAGTATTATATTGTATGTTAAAAAGAAACAATGTCACTGAATATTTAAAAAAAATAAGTTAACCGTTATATTATAGTTCGGATCGCATTGAAATTCGAATTTAATTAAGAATGATTATGATAACGAGCCGTCGTATATTGAGTATTAATCTTTTATCATCGCAACTAAATGTTGACAAAGTCGCTACGGTCATTATATTATGGAGCATAATACAAAAGTATAGTAGAGCTGCAAAGTATAAATTTAGGAAGGCGTTTACTTAAGTTAGATATCTCAGGGTGTTCTTAATTAAATCTTAGGACAGCGCTTAATTATAAAAACTTTTCTCAACCTATGCTTCCGAGTTTGGACATGCTATTATTAAAAAGTTTCTGTATGGATAAAAAGTTGCTCTTGAGAAATTTCCGACTTTATTAAAAGAATTCTAACGCTGAAATGTTATAATCTGTTTGATAATCCGCATGTACCCCCTACCGTGAGGAAGGTTTTCCTATATTGATACCTCCCACGGGAGTCTAGGTAATTGAAATTTTAGAAGCTTTCCTACAGCCTTACCTAGACCAGATTTAAGCCCCGATGCGTTTAACGTCATGTAACTTATTAAAAATTATTTTTCCCAAACTCTGTTTTTAATATTAAATATGTTACTTGAGTTAAATCGAAATAATTTTAGCAACTACTGATACACACGATTGATAAATACAGTTTGATACAGTTTGATAATAATGATACATATTTGAAATAGTAAAGATTATTACTGTCCATTACTTAACGAATTTTACATTATTACTTGCTTAAACTTATATATACTTAGGGCTTGAATTCCAAACAACACAACTAAAGCAATATAATGTAAGATGTAATGTATAGGTACTCAATGAATAAAAGAATAATGATTTAAAAATAAACTATTTTCAAATGCTACATGGTTTAGATAACTAAAATCAGTTTGTAGCGTTTTATCGCTTACGTTAATACATAAATATAATCTTTAAATCATCAAGACTTTGTGTTAAACATTTTACGTGATTCATCTTATGATTCATAATTCTGACCACCACCGGTCCTCTCAAAAACTCGCAGACAAGTAAGTCGTATCAAGTAACTCCAAAATAATTTATGGCCTAGTCAAATATTTAAACTAATTTATTGTTTTAAGCTAATAACAACATGTGGGTTTTCTTTACGCATGTATAATATGCGATGATGACGATCTAATCTGAGACTTTGATCCTGGTACCACGAAAACTGTTTTGATGCGTATTATCTGTTCAACTAAAAGCTTTAGGCTACCTCGCATTAAAGTTTCCTTAATCCATGAACATAAAAAGTCGCGAGTCTAGTATAACAACTTCGAACCTTGTACTAAGGTGACACGATTGTGATTACAAAAACACTCTATTGTTTTTTGTATATACAAAATGTTTGTGTCCATCGTTAGAGATTTTATAACCGGATTTTGCAAAAAAAAAAATTACGCTTGCTTTTCTTATCGTTGTAAGTTTGCTCTTTTAAAAATTAATTATTTATTTATATTATGTGGTTAAACGATCAGATTATTTACAAAGAATATTATAAACGAAATGGATTTCGCATAGATTTGTTTATTGAATTATTAATCTTCCATACACACATTTCAAAAAATATTGGAAGTTTTTCTAGCATTACCATTTTTCTATACTATTATCATTAAGATGATGGTTCACAGTTTTATAAATTTTTGGTTAGAAGACTCTTTATATTGTTATTATAGTTAATTTTTTTAAAGAAATTTGTAGTCATTCAGCGGAACCCCGCCGGTATCCATTCCTTCACATCATTCTAGAATGTTAATTTCACTTAATCGCCAGTTTATACACGCAAATCGGGGCACCTACACATGTAGCGATTTTTTGTCAGTCGCTTTAAAACATGCCATCGGAGCATCGACATATCAAAAACGAGTTTCCACGAAACCGATCCAGATTCGAGAGCACATCGGAGTTCGCATTTCGAAATAGAAGGTGGTTTTCTAGCGGCCATTATTCTAACGGCACCTTTCACCGCTATCCGCTGACCATCAGCGGGCCGCCTTTTTAAACTGCCTTAATAAAGCGGACAGCATGTAAGATTTTAATGTGCAACGGACTCGGAGATTTGGTTGATGCGATAATGCCTCGTGAGTGCGCGCACGACTTTCCATGAGCGGTCTGTTTGAGAGGACGTCGCGGCGGTTTCGTTCTTTCGGATTCACCTCGCCCTTTTGGAACGTCTTGACGCTACGCTTGATCCGCATAATGTACGTGTGTCTGTCTGTAAGATTATAGTAATATGTATATGTTCATTAATGAGCACTTTATTTATGATCTACTCCATTTTGTGGAGTTATTTTGAATTCAGTTCGCCCTTTGCACGGTACATGTTTTAGAACGCTTCAACGCTGTTAATATGGTTCTGCATAATATTATGCTATCTACGATGACCTTATGGTCATTGTAGATCATAGATTGAGTGTCCATTAATTAATAATTTATTTATCATCTATTCTATTTTGTGGAGTTTAGGAAAGTCGGCTTCAACCTAATCATTTTAGTGGACGTGACAAGATATACTGATTTCTTGTTTGAATGTTATAGGTGGTTAAATAAGATAATACAATAAAATTTTAAGGATTTTAGCGCTTTTTAAATCGATGCCTGATTTCGATCTGATGCCGATTTTCATGAAATTTTGTAAGTGCGTAGATTCGGGGGCGAAAAATCAATCCAGCAAGGTTTCATTTTTAAAATGTTCTTTTATCCCTGTTTTCAGGGAATGAAAAATATCTTTCGAATATGACAGTAAATTTCGCCGCAAAAAAAATGTTATAATAGCTCGGTTGGTAATCGGGCGGCCCCAAAACAGACGACCGCGGTCCTCCAGGTACTATCTTTAAATAATGCATTAAAGCGCTGTATTAATGTTTTCATTCATTTCATTCAACATAATCTACAGGTATTTAAGTCCTAAATATAAAACGTATAAAGTACGAGTACATAAAGTTTATTTCATCAGATGCAATGCATCTCTTCAACAGCGATAAAATATTTAAAATCGGTTCAGTAGTTTCAGAGATTAATTATAGCTTACCGAAAATTGATCAAATTTAACCATCATACATCATCATAGTTGTCATTTATAATTATTAAGAAATATATAACATAACAAATATTTAATAGGATAAACAATAAGGAATCTCTACTTCTGTCGTTAGCTTATTTAGTCCATTTTAATACCTGAGTGAGGACATTAAAAACCTGTATAAGACATAAATCTTATTTTGATTGCTAATTAACCCACTTTTTATTTAATATATATTACCTATGGAATACATTAACAAATACCTTATTGCTAATTCTGATTTATGGAGGCCTTATAAATCAAAAAAGTTCATTGAAATCAGTTAGTGCCATTATACCTGGCATAAAGCAATATTTAAAAAATACGAGATTTTATCGCTAGTTCGCAGCAAAGACAATCATGCCGCAGGCTGACGAAAACCATGTAGGTAAGAAAAAAAAACAAATGAATTATTCACGGCCTTGTGTGTGTCGCAGACAGGGGAAGGAATAAATTCGAGAACGTCAGGTCGAGTGTGATACCAAACTTTTTACTAACTCGACCTCACACGCTAGATACTGTAATTACTTGGTAGTCTTTCAGCTGCTATGATGTCAACTTGTTTATGCTGCTGCATTGAATATTAATGAGACTTTTTTTTAAATTTCTTCGCTTCGGTGATACCTTATCACATATCTTTCATTATCAATGGGACCGTTATCATATTTACGATCCTTCCACTCTACCCGATTGCTTCCAGAGGTCGGTAATGTTTTTCGAACATTTTTATGTATGAATTTACATAATTATGTCTATTTATTTAGCACATTTTTCTACTAAAAATATTGGAAAGATTTGAACTTATAGAATTGTGGTATCATTAGATTCGTTTTATTTGTGAGTATAATAAAGCCATATTTAATCAGCCTTTTCTCATTCAGGCGTTTGTTTTTTAATTGACAAACGTTTTCATATCTCTAAAGCCCCAATTAAGACATTGCTGTCGTTAATTTTATTTAAGCTTAATGGCGTATTTATAAGTCTTCGTTTCATATATAAATGAATTCAATACTTGACGAAACCGGCGGCTGTAAGTCAATATTAAATACTTATAAAATATCTAATAACATTATTGGAGATAATTCCTTACCGTTAGGTTGAGTTGTTTTCAAGCACTAAGCAATCCGTGAAATAAAAATAAAAATAAAATTGCTATCCTTAGACACAATTCTCTTTAGAAAACATTCTAAAGTCCCGTACACGACAATTTGCCACAGGCACCATCTTAATTCTAAATACGAAACGAGAATGATCACGCCCACCTTGGCGTATCGTTAATTTAATATCATTTGTTCGTGTCATCGGCTCCCGCTAACGAAACGGCGTCTCATTAAATATTTTAATTAACCTTTCCACGGATATGTACATGGCTTGTCATATTCCGAATGAATAGTAGCGTTCAATATACCGTCGTGGTTTTTGAAACCCACCTAGTGTGTGATCCACTGGGTGAGTTTCAAAAATTTCCGTTCCGATTTTTGAATTTATTATAATGAATTAATGAAATACGCTTTATTGTACACCAGACAAATTAGAAAAGTAACAAACAAGTACATAAAGGTACAATTGGCGGCCTTAGCGCTTAGAAGCGATTTCTTCCTGGCAACCATGTTATTGAGGATACAGGAGGATCAGTGAGAAGGGTTTGAGGTATACGCTATTGTAAATATAGGTATTATAGATATATGTACACAACACTACTGTACACAAATAAATGCATAAATATATATATAATATATATATATGAATAAATACATTTATATATACAATATAAACAGAAGTGATTTATATTTTTTAAAAAAAGAAAAAATCATAATATCATAAGATGTTTATAATTTTCTTTTTTCATTTAAACTGTACATACAGAAAGTTTTGGAGAGCTCGACTTATTCCAAAGGCATTTTCTCCCTGTCCGCCTTAGAATGGAGAAGTGAAGATGCATATATCAGTTTCAGTTTGATATGAAAAAAGGCTATTATTAAAACTAGTTTAAAAATATATAATGATATAGCTACTATACTATACTATAGATATCATACAAGAATAAAATAAAATAAAAAACATATAATTTTAAATATTCCATAGACATGTTGACGACGAAATCCATACGTCGAAGTTTCCATAACTTTATAAATGAGCTTTACATTTTATGTAAATTCAAATTATTAGAATATTCCTATTATAGGTATTCCTTCCTTACACTTATCATTGGATATCACACAGATGAACTGTTTTAATTGGTTTTGGATAGGTTTTTTTATGACCGGACGTCGTTTTAAGAAATTATAAACATTAAGAATAAAAAAGTACCCTCCTTAGAAACAAACACCAAGATCTGAAACACAAATACTCGTTCCGTGCGGGAATGGATCTCACGAATATGAACTACTTATAAGGATGGATATAAGCAGTTCATATTCGTGGGATCTATATATCTGATGAGCGAGTCATCACAATACAATCTATAAAGAAATGATAAAGTCCACACAGTGCTTATAATTAGCAAAACCATACTATATATCTGATGAGGGCAGAGGCGTCGCTTTACTAACATAAAGATCTTTCAATAATGCAAGTATATTTTGCCTCATGATCGGAACAATAAATCTTTACTGAAGATTAATTCAACACCACGTACATCACTAATACAACAGCAGACATTGTTAGTGATGGCCACTACGTAGCTGTTTATGTAAAACGGTGCGCCTCCTTGAGATCGCGGCTAAATTGCAACAAAAGGTTGGAGCGGATCGAGCGCTCACATTGATAAATTATCGCTAAATAAAGATAATCATACTTGGATTGCGGGTTTGACACGAGACGTCCGGTAAAATTAATGTGTATTATAGGCCCCGTAACACCCGCTCGTTTGTACGGCGAATTTGTAAAATTATCGGGCGGACGATTTGAATATTAATCTTGGCGCTGCGCTCGCGCCGATCGGAAACGTTAGATTAAGCCTTTTTTTAAATTTCGAATCGATATTACTTTTTTTTTATTTTGCCTAAGTTGAAGGTTTTAATGTCTTGTCAAAATGTGTATGACTTGTTATTACCGTAATGGAAACGGTAGATTTAAAATTGATATACACCACTTATATCCCTTAAGGGAATACTAATACTTATTTTTAAAAAAGTAAAAATTTTGTTATACGCTTTAGTTTAATTAATATCCATATTTCATACAACCGCTTGCATAATCTTCATCATAGATGTTACCTACTTCCATAAAAATCTTGGCAACATCCTGTATAGCCCGATTCTAATAATACCGGAAAATATAGAGACTTCCCGGATGGAACCATCACATTACCTACCAGTCTGTCTATTAAGAAAAAAAAAACAAACTGCAATTATCACACACATCACAAAATCCATACGCAGGCTCCATAATTGCAATCGGCCAGTCGCATCACGTCGACGCCTCCTTTGATGTTCCCAAATGAACCAATCGATAGGGACGAGGTTCGACGCCTATTTGCATACAGCGTGTATACAAAAGAACAATGGTCCCGTCTATATGTATGTTGCGACGTAATTAGGCGCGTTGTTCGTGTGACCGCGGCTTTGAGATGGGTGAGCCGTTTTGAGACTGACCTGGAACTACGCAGTGGCATCCTTTATGTTCCGTTGTATACAACGATACCTAAAGTGATTAATAAACTGCTTCAAAACGTCTAAATATATAAACTAAATTAAGGTGAAAATGATGCATTTACATTTGTATATTGTATAGATATATATAGTACAGTGTAGATTCAAATGTTAAATATAAATCTTGTATACACTGTGTAGATACAATTATTGCATTTAAATTATCGATGTAGCTGTTACTAGGGTAGCAGGAAAATTTGCAGTAGGGACACAGCAGAGTCTGCTATTGCACGTACTGGGGTAGTAAGACGCCCCTCAGAAGGCAGGCGTGAAGTGAAAGTCATACTTTAGCGTTTCGTCTATCGAGTATTATACTTGTGTCTAGTAAGGTAACAGGGGTCCACTTTTTTAATGCTTGGGAACGGATCTGCAACCTCTCAGGTGTCCGATGTCCATGGGTAATCACTTAACTTTAGATTAATTGTCTGCCGGCCTAAGCAATGTTAACATTAAAAACATGAAATATATCCCCATATCACTTAAATTTGTATTATATTCTTATAGTCTTCTGTTACACTAAAATTTTTATCCTTCACAAGAACGAACGGCAATTCTTGACGAATGATAACGCACACTATTTTTTTGCGTTGCCATTTTAGTTTAGGAATGATATATTGTAGAGCGTTTTTCTGGAAAAAAAAAGATATCGTTATTAAAAATTTTAAAACTATGATTGATATCTTCAGGATTAAAACACTTAAGAAAAATTGAATAATTTACAAGTTTTAATTATAAGACTGTAATTTAAGTTAAGATAAGGTACTATCAGACGTTTGAAAATCAATACCACCTTTGGGCAAACGCCGTAGTCAATAACGTCTTTAGGCTTTATGCAGGTGTTTAAATACTTTATAACCTGTTTACTCGAGAATCCTTTGGAAACGACTGAAATGACAGTGTCAATTTAAAAGTTGAACAAAAAGCTATAAACTACATGCATAATACACTGTTGCGCACAATGTCGCGAAAACTGTATAACTTATCGGTGAAAGGCTCGATATTACGCCGTAGTAAATAACATGTGAAGTGTTCATCTGTTGATACTCGTCTAAAATACACAGGCATTAAAATTATTACACAAAGTTAGTGTACATTATGTATTTTATTAAAACGAAAACACCAAGACGAACTTTTCCTGGTTAATATCAATACTAAGCATGAATTAAATAATGTAATAGTATTGCGAATTTAATTGCTTTTAAACAAATGTTGTACAGCGTTCGGTGTATCACAATTAATAAGCGATCGGAAGAAAAAACAGTTGATTAGGTACGCGTCTCCAATGCAGATCTTATAGATTCGCTCGCGGACAGTCCAGTTGCCTAGATCGCTATAATGGATAGGTAGGCATCTCATCTAAATTTGAGTAGACAACTATTTGCGGCCGCTTGCGGCTACGCTGTCTGGATAGCTATAGTTTTGAGCTGACTCAGATGTGCGCAAAAACTCGAATGAAATTAATTTTGGGTCGGTCACATCGGATGATTTTTTACACTCTAAGATTAAAACGTAAATCAAAAACCTTGATGTATCGTAGCAACTAAGTAATACATATGTTTCAATTACTTAAAAACTTTATGATTCATAAGAGTATGTCCCTTATCTTATACTAGCGACCCGCCCCGACTTCGCGCGGGTGAATTATATATATATAACCCTTACTCTTGAATTAATCTGTCGAGTAAAAAAACGGCATCAAAATCCGTTGCGTAGTTTTAAAGATCTAAGCACACATAGGGACAGACAGAAAGCGGGGCGACTTTGTTTTATACTATGTAGTGATGATGATATTTTCTGACAAAACAACTATCAATTGCAAATTGAAATTCAAATTGTCATTAGAATGTCCAATTTTCATTGAATCTATATATTAAAACGTGAAGCGAAAGTTTCGTCTCCCTCTTTAAGTACATTGCCCGCATGAGGGAATGCGAATTTTGTCAAACTTAAAGTTCATATGTAAAATAAGTGCAGAAAAATAAGAAATGTTACAATTACATAACAATATTACAATAAAAAAAGCATACAGTCCTGTTCATAATTTTAATGTCAAACACGTAATATTTTGTTATGGAATAGTTTCACTGAGTAATAATTGCTGGCAAATAACTTTATAGTGTCAGATTGCCTGAATGAGATGGATCTTGTTCAAGTTTATAAAATTTAAAGTAATGGGCATGTATTTAATTAACATTAAATGCTTGCTCTTTACACCACTCACTAATTTCAAGAATGTTCGAGGCCATTTCCAAGAGTCGCGGCTTTTTGCCGCAAAATTCAATTAGCTAATCATAAAATTCTCGGGAGCAGTATTACACATAGTTATTTCTCGTGTGAAATAAAGACAATCTCTACGTACCTATATTATTTCTCATAGGTTTTTCGCTCTGTCAAAAAGTCACAACTTACATAATTCTTCATGACATTTCATAACTTAAACTCCAGTTTAAAGCTTACGGTCGGCACTATTGACGAAATACAGATAAATATAATTAAGTATTTTTTTTTTTTAATTTCCATGTGTTATCTCACCTACTCTCTGGTCTCTGGGTGAGTTTTTATCATATTTTAAGCCAGTTATATCAAAGGGTTTAATTTCGAGTTGAAATGTATAATTAGAAAACCTATTTTAGCTGGACAGTTTTTCGTGATCTGGTTTTATTACACTGTGTTATAACAAACTATTATATTTTTAGTACTATATGTTATGTTGGATAGCTCCAAAGGTAGAGATGACTTAGTAAATAGTAACGTGCTACTTACCATAGCACGTTTACACTAGAAATCTTCATAAATAAGTGTAAGTGTAGTATTTAAAGACGACGATTTACAAGGTATTATTGTTCTCTATAAATGAAAGTATACTCCTTCAGCCGACGGCATTGCACGTTGCCGTTCAAACTATCGTTCTTATATAAAATGGATTAAATGGATGGCATTTAAGGTATATCTAGTATATATCATTACTTAAGTACTTAAGTTAGGTCATAGTTTTCAGCTGTATATATTTTCTAAATGAGGTATAATATGGATTTATTATTTAAGTTCAGCTAAATGTTAAGACACCCATACAATTTATCATTGTATTACAATGGATCAATTATTCTTATAGTATAAATAGAGCAAATCCTATTTACATATACATATGTTATATTACATTCTCCTGTAAATAGAGCTTGCATAATAAATTTTAATTTGATGAATAAATTTTTACTCAATATTATTAAGTAGGCATATTATATCAATGGTTAAATTAATACAATTTCCAATTGCATTATATCACAAATGTAAAATAAATTATGCAAAACATGTCGTTTACCATGAACCTGCTATTCAAACATTATGTTCTAAACAATTATGGCAAATGACTTGAAAATATGTGTTACACTACTTTTAACATGAATAATCAATTCATATACATCACAATCAGAATCAATGTATTACAATTTTATGATTATAATATATTTTTTAAAATCAATTAGTAAATGATACAGATTTTAAAAAAACCCTATATATTATTTATGATTCACCTATGGTGTAAGACTCCATAATTATAAAATAGGATAGATAATTTTTCCTTGAATAGATTATCCTACTATTAAATTTTATACTATTGTAGTGTTTAAGTAAACTATAAAGTGTAATATTAATAATAACTGTAATAACACTGATCATTTATAAATGTATTGGTAATAATCGAATGCAGCTAAATTCATCAGACACAGGTAAACGATAATTACCTTTTTTGTATCAGGCCACCGCATACGTAAGATTAATGAAAATCAACCTTAAAATTATTCTTCCGTATAAAAACAGCCTTAAATAAAACCGGGATATATAATTTCTTAAGAGCTCCTCCACAACACCTCAAAGCATACATTAGGCCCGTTAATAAAGTGCCTCGATAAACGCCGCCGAAATTAGCACCAACAACAACAGCCTAACAGCATGCAATATTACAAAACGGCCGACAACAATGTTGTATGCATTTCTGAGTACATCCATCAACGGGGATCACTCGTGCTTAGCGATAATGCGCGACTTGTATAAACGACTTCTCGGATCCATGGCACTTTGCCGATTGGTTCCACGTCGCAGTTTGACGTACTTTTGGGATTTTTTTTTTCTATGTACGTAAAGTTGTCAAACGAGCAGGCGGTTCACCTGATGTCAAGTGAATACCACTGCCCGTGGTAGAAAATCTTTGAAAAGAGTCCCGATTTCCATCACTCACCAAGCGAAACGCGAAAGTTTAATACTTCCACTTCACGCCGGTTTTCCGTGAGGTCGTGGTACTTTCCCGGACGCGCCTGCGCATTCGTGCTAGCGTAGTGCAACGGTATTATTTTAACTCGTATATTACTTTTATTATTATGCATTAACAATTAGAAACACTGTACTCGCTTCAAACTTGGGGATTCACCGCTGAGTTGCAGAACATTCGTATACGAAGCTAAGTCTGTGTCACCGATTATGTCTAAAAGAAGTGTATCGTTTGGTATTAAACCTGTAAACAATTATTTCATTCAATATCGATTCGATAACCTCGTTTCATCCTCTGCAACATTATAGACATGGCCGACTTTGCATTCTATGTCAATGTTGTATGAAAAATATATTTAATCTTTTGTAGCACTTTGTGAATAAACTACTTTTCTCAACGTTTCCTAAGCACATTTGTTCACCCCACACATGCATATAGACTGATAAATGAAGCGTATAAAAACGGAAAGTAACAGCCACTGTTTTGTCCCACGGCTGAGCAAAGACCTCCTTTGTACAGAGGGTATGAAAAATAAAATTTACTTCAAACATAATTATTCAGAACCATCACTGAAGTACGGTCACAAAACCGATACATAATAATTACGTGCCAAATAACAACGTAAATTCTTACAAAAGCCTTGCGAAGGAGCGTGTCTACACGTTGATTCATGGCGGTCTATACTTATTTTGATTGTTTCCGCCTTAAGAACTGGTGGCGTGTATTCCCTGATTAAGCACCACCTGCCCCACCGCAGCATGCAAATGTACTATAATCGGCTGAAAATAAAACGTGCGACCATGTCGAAATGTTAATACCATATGACAAAAGAGTGCAATATTCATCGGTCATTTCGTAATAGAGCTGCTCTTTGTGACCTTAGACCACAATTACCACAAGTCACACTTAGTGTAACAGCGTCATTTGTTATTCGGTTTTAGCGTAATTTTTTTTTTATCGTGAATTTGTTTGTGCTAAAAATGTACGAGGAGTTTATAATAGAAACGATTTTTATTATATTTATTCCTTATTAAACGCTACTAATCGAAGCGTTCTGTACACGGCGAAAGTCACATCGAAGACTTAGTAATAGGGTCCCGTTTTACCCTTTGGACACGGAACCCCAAAAAAAATCAAGACATGGAAAAACTATTAGATGGATTGATGTCGATGTTACCTGTAATATTCAGCAGTGCTGCTTACTTGCCTGATATAATTATAAAATTACTCATACACCTATCAGATGATTTAAGTTCTCATTAAGACCATCGAGCGCGAACATGTCGACATACAAATGAAAGTACGAATCAGGAAACGAACCACCAGGTAAATCATGAGTTCTATTGGCTTATACCCTAAACCCGAAGTGTGCATTACGCTGACCTTTACAATAACCAAACGGACCGTCCAGATCCAGACTCCCTTCGGATCACACCAAGACGTTCGCGCAATAAGATATCTTATTCGGCTCTCTTAAAGGCCATATCTGGCCGAACCGACGGCGAGCGCTGATAAACTTGGTGACTTTAACTAATTGTAACGCAGCCTACATATCGCTCGGGCCGCGTCGCCGCCACCTGAACAAACAGCACGGTTAATAATAAGTTAAGACCGCTAATGTTCGTAATCAATTTGCTCAGTTCAATCCGGCGCTTGTTCCGGACCGTGTCCTATGGCCGTGCAATCGCAATTAGCTTCATTGCACGTAGAGTGACCGCTTCTGAGTTGTCGAAGACCACGCGAAGTTCAAAAATCAAAACCTCGGACGGTACGAAGTTATTAGACGCTGTACATAGTTACCCAAGGGTGTACGAAGCTATTCAAGACGATGCCGCCACTTAAGTCGCCAGCTGTGACGACCTTCACCGTAAGCGAGGTTGACAGACAGGCACAGGTGACATTGGACAGTGAAAGAGCGCCAGAAAACGTAAAGCTTTGACGCGTCCACCGGAATTTGAACCAGGTATCGCGGTAGTCTTGCATATGCGTTGCCACCTATTAATAAAGTAGGCCCCGGCTACCTCACTCAATATACGAAAGGAACAAATATAACACTTCCACTTCACACCCGTCTTCTGCTAAGTCGTGGTACTTACCCGGACGGACCTGCCCATTCGTGCAACAAGAAAGGGTATTGCGTGGCCTTACCACATAAACCATGCAAATAAATTTGAAGTCCTTCTATAGATATTGTACAAAGTCGTATAACTTAAAGTTATACGACTTTGTACAATAGAGACCTGAGACCTGTCGCCATTTCACCCAGCCTGCATTTATCCCATTTGTGATTATTTACATCATATTTCAGCCACTTGGACACTTTTCTTCATTATAAATAGTCATCTATTTTTCTGGTTACACCACGCATCCATCTCAACATTCGGATCTCTGACAAATGCATTTTTTTTAATTCGATTCTTCGCAAATTTTCTTTGCTGGCAACATCCATGCATCATGACTGGTCTCACCACCGTCTTGTAAATCTTCCGTTTGGGTTTTAGGGGCCATTCGCAGGTCATATATAACTCCTGAGACCTGTCGCCATTTCACCCAGCCTGCATTTATCCCATTTGTGATTATTTACATCATATTTAATTGGACATCTTCATTAAAATAGTCATTATTTTACATTAAAGTTTGAAACAAAACGCGAAAAACCTTGGTTAGGTACGTGGTCTTTATAGAATAGCAAATATCAATTTAAGTGTAAGAGATGGAAACTAATTTCAAACTCACGGAGTTCATTTCGGAGAGTCATATTTTTTTATGTAAGTATATGAGAAAATAACTTTAATGAAAACTATTGGAAATAAAGGCATATAAATATCATAAAGTCAGTCTTTGCTAGGTTTCTTTTCTATCCTATTAAGACAATTAATAAATATCAACTATAAAACAATAAAGCGACTTCTGGTATCCGCAAATCATGATTTTATATCAAACTTCACAGTAAAAATGGAATAATTTATATAAATAACGTAAGTAATAAATATGTCTTCGGTTATCTGATGTAGATTAGGAATCACGTCAGGATTTTTTATTAGATTCAAATTAATATTTATTTAATTATTTAAATTAAAATTAATTAACACAGAATTAGCAATTAACGTCAGACTTAAAATTTCCTATCTAATTATGTTAGTAATTTATGTATCAGCTTTGTTCTATAAAACTTGTAGAAAGTCGAATTAATTAAGTTTATCTACCTACAATTTTATACAAAAAATAAATGTACAAAAATGAGGTTCTCCTTAGCGTCTGATAGAAAATGAGTAAACAGTATTTTGAAGTGGAATTATTTTAGTGCCTGAAAGAACACCAAATGTAGAATTTATTGTAACATTTATTATAAAAATTAAATATCACTAGAATTTAAAATTATTTTTTCATTTACGAGGTAGTGTACACTATTTTTATATTTTTATATGAAATAACACATAGGTACTTTATTCATAGAAATCGATAATGACCTTAAATCTGACTATTTTGGAATAAGTTCTTGCTTTTTACTTTAATTTTCAAGGCTGGAAACATCATTCAATCATATCTATTATTTTAAAAATCCCCCAACTCACAACTTCACAGTTCATAAAACATAAAACCACTGAATGACGACGCGTTGAAAATAAATTCGATGTAAAAACAAAACGAAATGCATTTGCATAACACAAAAAAAAAAAGAAAAGAATATTATAAAATCATAGCCGACCAACCGGCGGGCATAGGCGTAGCTAGTGATGTTCCGCGAGGTGTTCCCGCGATAATGCGCCGCGTCACGCGAACTCCGCTCCGCCCATACTCACGCACCGCGACCGGCAAATCGCTTTTTACGTTATTGCTTCTGCTATTTTCTATTGCTAAAGAAATGAAAGAAAAGGGGAAATCATTCGCCTGCTATCAGTCCGGGGTGCACCTTTGACTTTTTCTTTGTCTGCGCTAAATAGAGGTGGCGTATAATTCATTTGAAAATTGTGGAAGTTAATATATACTTAATTAAAAACAAAACATATTGTATTATACTTGTTTTATTTTGTACTTTAAAATAGATAAAAAAAATTAAATTGCAACTTAAAAAAAAAACAGGCAGTTTAAATTTTAACTTAATCGTATCAATAAACTTACTTATTATATTCATTCCATATAATATTTGAATGTATAAAATTCTTTCAGTTTAAAAAAATTTTGTTCATTATACAACTTTTAAAATTAATTAAAAACCTCACAAAAAATAGTTTTGTTGTTGCGATTCTAACAACAATTTTTTATTACCTTTAAAAAACAACCATTAAACTTCATCGTCCAAATAATCTTATGTTTGTAATCATATTTAACACAACTCGTAATACAATGAATGCCATGACTAATTGGGAACCTTACGATTCATTAGTAGTTAGCACAATCACTCACGAATCTTAAATATAACAAAATGAAGGAAGACGTAATAATAACGATTGTTTAAATAACACAATTCATCAACTCGGGAATATTAACCTAGCTAAGAATTAAGTGGAAGAAAGGGAGTTAGCACTCGTACTTGATAAACGGCGGCCATCACTGCGCGGCACGGCCTATTATGAGAGCGTGACGTCACCGCCCCGCCCCCCACCTCCCGCTTCAATCAAACCGGGAACCCTCGTCAAGCTCCCACCCCACGTTCCGCTTTACTGACTCCGATTTTTTTTCTCATAATAATAACATCGAAAAAATCGCACAAAAAGTCTCGACAGACGCCGATCCCATCCCTAACGTGCCGTTCCTTTTTCCAAATCGCGCACCGAAGAATTTCAAAATTAAATTTGGGATAGAATGAAAATACTTTATCTGAAACTTCTTTTTCTGCGATCAACTTTTGATTATATTCCTATTTTCTTTTTGATTATATCCTATATTTGATTATATACTTTAAGAGTTATTAACCCAGTACGGTTATCTTTATTTTATTATTTATAATAAATTTTACCAAATAATATCAAACTATGTCAAATAATACCTATCTCCTAATAAATATAGAAGTACATGAAAGGATAAATAAATTACCAATGTTTTGTCTCTTTCATCACCTCGAATTTAAAAATTGGACTTCATTTTAATGACATGTTACATAAGTGCCATCTACCATGGGAGTGAATTAAAAATTAAAGTATCTCACAATCCAACTTATTACAACTACTCATCAATAGAGGTCACTAGTAAAATTAAAAACTTAGTCTCATCAGCTAGTTCTTTTTAACGTTAACAGATGGTGCTGTAAGCTAATACCACTTAAAACATTTCAATTTAACCGAAATACATAATTTGCCTTCCTTTCGAATATTATATTTGAATTGTAAAACAGAAAGGTTTAACCCTTGTCATTTTAGACATTTTCTTAATTAATAGTGCGTGAAGGTATTTAGCAAAATGAAACCTTAACGGTTTTATTATTGAAAAGATTTATTGCTTTATAACGTAAACTGATCCATATTAATGAATTAATTGTTAAACAGAATTCTAAGCGTATTAATTGCATAAGTTTAAACTTTTCTAATAACGTTAAACTATGCTTCGCTTTGTAGACAAAGGGTGTCCATACGAGAACCTCAATACCGATATAAACAAAGCAAATATTTATGGGAAGTAACGTCGTGACACTGTTCGGATGGATTATTTCGTTCACTCTTCGTTAAGCTATCAAAGACAAGTGATTTTTTTTTTTCATATTTTTTATCGATTGGTATTTTTTATTATGGGTTTCTTATAGTAAGCAAACGTTTTATTGCGCTTTCCATCCACCATTCAAAGTTTTCTCCTTAAGAATATAAATTCATATAAGCCAGTTTAAAAGTGAATATAAGATCTATTTTCCCAATAATTTGAAAAGTTTTGTTTTCTTATTAGATAAATCTTAATAAGAAATAACTCGCTCGTCACTGTCAACAACCTTGTCGTTCGAGTAATTTTTGATAGATGGCGCTTAAAAATACATACCTAAAAGATGGCGCTTTTAATAAATTAAAAATTTTGAACTTTTTGATTTTACACACACATCCTAACGTTACCCTGCTATTGCTATTTTTTCATCAGTTTAATTCGTTGTTATAGTGCAAACTGTAAACTGTGTGCAATTTTGGATTAATTTGAGGACTCCGAGGCGCAGTTACCAAGGTAATTATTGGTTTCTGCATCGGGGGTCGTCGGTTCGATTCCCACAGATGGTTGTTTCGCATCTGGGTGTTTGTCCACGTGAAATTTATGTTTTTAAAACGCCCTTACAACACAGGATAATGTTATTCTAAGGTAAGGAATGTTTGAAAAAAAAAAAAAATTATAAATTAAAAATAATTAATACACTTTTCGTGTAGCCCTAGTTTATAATATATACTTTTAGTTGATACTAAAATGATGTAAACAAACCTGAATCACATGTGGCAATTACAAAGATGACTGCTCTGCTATCTTCTCATAAATCAGCCGTGCGCGATATAACAATTAGCTGGTATGATAGCAATGTTAATTAAACCGCTATAATGTCAACCTAGCCACGCCGCAGTGGCCGCTTTTGGAACTATAAAGCAGCCACGGTGCGAACGGAATTACAAATGGGCCCCCCTATGCAACACACAGTTAAATTCAGATTTCAGATAGAGAGCTAAATCGGAATTATCTTGCATTTTTAATATAATAGTAGATCATTTAAAAAAGTTTTTATTTAGTGCCTAATTTTATGTCTATAGCTGAACAATTTCTTGTCAACAACAAATCAGTTGTCAAAGAAGATTATAAAGAAATGAAATCGGTAGAAAATACCGGAAGGAAGTTAGCATAGAATATTTTTTTTTTTAATTCAACGATATGCCAATTAATTACTCTTGAAATGCTCCATTACAATCTGTAATTGCTACAATTTTATTACTACTCATTAATACTTAATTAATTTCCAAAAAAATTGCTATAAAACATATAATATCCAAAATCAAAAATCCAATCTTAAAAATTGCTCTCAATTTGCTGTATTAATTAAAAAATATATTACGATTTTGCAATATTTATAATAATTAGTAATATAAAAAAAATATTTGCACCAGCACCAGGTAATCGTTCGATGAAGGTGTCAATGTAGTGCTCATCATGTCGATTTGTGTGAATTTGAGGTGCTTCATTTCTACAGAAACAGCCTAGAGGATTGTTACGTTGTAAAGTAAACCTTTTTCCTGAAAATTTTACTCGAATAAAATAAGAATTAATCTTGAATTTGATGAAAGCTGAACGAGAAAAAAATATACTTTCATGACAGATACCTGTAATATTTAATGGATTATTATCAACTTAGTACTGCCATATATGTTTACTATATAAACAAATATAGGTATCACTGCCTACAGTAGATCGCGGACAACAGTATTAATAAAAATAATTTAGTTAATATGAACATTTTTGAGCAGGAGTAGTAATGTAATTATCGATTAATAAATGATATTATTGTTGAGTATTATAATAATAGGCTATATAACCTTAAAATTAAAACTATAAACATAAAGGCACACATGAAACTGTCGTGACTAGGATTCATGTAAACATAGCTTTCAGTGAATTCAACGACCACTGATGACGTCATTGTGCAATTTACATGCTAATATTTTTTTTATATTAATTATTATAAATATTGCAAAATTGTAATATTTTTTTTAGTTAGAGCAAATTGAGAGCAATTTTTAAGATTGGATTTTGGATACTTTATGTTTTATAGCAAAATATTTTTTTTTTATTAATTGAAAATTATGAATAGTAATAAACGTGGAGCAATTACAGATTCTAATGGAGTATTACAAAAGCAATTAATATGCATATCGTTTAATTAAAAAAAATATTCTACGCTAAGTTCCTTCCGGAATAGAAAATTATCAACTTTGTTTATCGTGCTTAAAACTATATTCATTGAATTTATTCATTGAATCCAATAAAAATGCGAACAAATATTCCTAGGTTCATCCACAAAGGTAAGAACAGCGGCTTGTTAAGTCGTTGATTAGAACTGATAAAATTATTTTCAAAGAAAAAGTCACAAAGATGAAAACGACTAGAGAGAACTATAGATTCATTATTCAATGACTGTTGTTTAATTCTATATGAGGAACTTAGTCCATCAAAATACTTATTTTAGTTTTTCGGCATTCGTAATGATTTTATTGCGTCTTAATGCATTAGTTAGTGCGAAGACAGTGCTCTCAATTTGTTGGTTTCTAATTACCGGCGTGTGATAAATCGCCATTGGCACAGCACCACCAATCCTTTAAGATGCCTCGTGCTCTATGGACGCTGAGGAATGCCAGACATTTTGATTGCGCGGTGCGTTATTGATTGCGCCCGCTTTGATTAACAAATTCCTTTTACCTCTACCTGCTGGCTACACTAGGTATACGAATAGGTCCGCGTGTACTTTATGGGGCGGACATATTGAACGTCGATTTTTAATCTACATTGGCTGTTATCAAAGCGATAGGGGGAAGTACCCTTTTAATGAAATTGAAAGAATGTACGAGAATTTTCGTATAAAGATTAAATTCCTCCTTTGGCTGCCCCGTAAGTGATGCAATCCAGTTGGAAATGTAGTAACGTTTTCGCTCTAAAGGAAATTCGACCCGTCATTTCGTAAGATTTACTTGGTACTAAACGAAAACTAGTACGTCAAGAGTTACCGAATACTTTTTGAAATTGTTTGGCAGAATTGAATCCGTTGTGTCTACGGAAATGGATCTGAATAAGTGTATAAAGCATGTACTATGCATGTACTATACATAGCGATACTAGTGCTGTTGCTTGAAATTTCGCGTCCACAAGCGAACATGGCGACAAATTAAATGATACCACTCCACTAGGAAATGCCCGGACGTATGCTTGATTAATTTTGTTTACTAGTTGGCCGTAAAAGCGAAGCCGTGAATTAATCAAAAGATGTGTTTACTAATTTAAATATCACTCCATCGGTTTTGAGCATATTTACGTCTGTCGAAGTCTCTAGTAGATTTTGTAACAGCATTGATCTTTTAAAAGAGAGTATCCCTTCGCTGTTTCCTCGTTTGTAAAAATGAGTTTTGTAGGGGTTTAATCTTATGTAATCTTATACCCTAATATTACAGATACAAAAATAACAGAATACGCCGGAATTTGACCTCCATGATATTCATGTAAATTAATCATCGACACTGCCAGTATAAGATACCTTTTTTTCTTTCTGTGGCTCTCTCTCTAAAATTATACAATAATATGAGATCCTATATCTCACTTTATCTATGAAACTTTACACTGTGTAAAAAAATATTATATATATATATTTCGACCTCACTATTGAATTGCTTTGGATATGGAATTGTAAGATGTCGCCATTTATGCTCATTACTATCACAGCTAAGCGACTAATGATGCATAAAGATGAGCATACGACGTTATCCGCCACTTTATATGCGAATGTTTTCCTACCGAGATACGTTGGTTGCCGGCCTTTCCTATGAACTTTTATAGACGTATGAATAATATGTTATTAATATAAAAGATACATACGCGGTGTTTATACGAATACTGGGTTAAATTACATGATATCCTTTACAGTTAAAATCATGCTTAATTTAGTTTTGATTTTAAAAGTTTCGCATCACCACTTCTAAGATAGACAGGGCAGTACAAATTCATTAATTTGTCATTTCCTTTAACTTCGTTAATAACCTACCACCTTAACTGTCTGCTTGTCTCCCACGTTTTCCAGTAAAAAAGAGCATTAAATAATTTCTGGATGTTTTACAACGTTATCTAGTCCCAAAATGAGTAGAACTGTACAAGCTGTACAAGCTGTTGGGTAGGTATTAGATAACTGATAAACATAGTTCAACGTAATTTTTTTTGTAAATAAATACATATTACAGATATATAAACACCCAGATACTGGAAAAAGGCTATGTTAGTAACACAATCTTTTTCCAACAGTTGTGGATCGAACCCACACCCTCTGCCGCAATAAACTGGTTTACTATCTAGTTTTGCAGTAACTAACTATGCATTTCGGGCCTCCTAAACGCTCTGCGAACTTGTCACCTCTCGGACGCTTTTACTAGGAATAATGGAGGCGCGTGAAAACCGAGTAACTTGTCTGATTAATTTTCGAAGTTGGCCCTCGTAATTAGCGGGTACATCGCATTTCACTCAGGGCTCGGCGAGGATTCGCCCCTGAGGGTCGTTACCGCGATTTTTTATGACGTCACCTCCGTTATTCATATTGGATGACTGGTATAGCTAACTGGCCAGCCTTTGCTTACTACGGGCTTTGCTTATACATACTAAAGTAAATGAAAAAAAAAAAACAGAACTAGGCTTAAGTGGCCAGTATGTTTACATTAGCCATAAATTTCAAAAAGGAACAAAAGATCTAAATAACTCAATTTTATTATGACATGTAATGTAGCCTCTGTGTTATTTAAAACTAATTGTTGAATATACTAATATATAAACTTTTTAATTTGTTGCCACTTGCTCGTCTATGTACACTGTATCTAGAACATTAAATGTTTTTCAAACGTGATTGCTGTTAGGACTGGGATCACTGTTGTAAAATTAAGAAGCTATAATAATTTTATGTGATAGTGACATAACGAAATGACACTATACGTGTTTGTTCAAAGCATTTTCATCTGTAACAAAAAGTGGCTTGAACTGCATGAGAAAAGAATTTGTCATTAGTACAGTTCGGTATCGAAAATAACAACAAAGATACGTCCTGCCTCTCTAATTACTATCATTTGCATTTTGTTATTATTAATATTAACCGAGCGGTATCAAGTTGAGATCAGAAGGAATAGAGTGTATATAGACGAGCAAGTGCCAACAAATTAATTACTGACACATCCTGTCGCGGATTTCGCCAACAAGGACACAGTAAACGTTATTATATTGTATTTAAAGAATAAAAAAAAATAGTGTAATAAAAAACAATGGCACTAATAACTAACGCGTGACGTGCGAGATAAAATTTCCACGTGTGATCAAATTAAGGTTCGCCAAGTACAACAACGAATTTTATGGAGCAGTGAAACAAAAAGTTAGAAACATATTTTATTTCGGGATATAATAAGATTAAATTCAAAATCCACAATCGTTAATCTCATATAAAAATCACCGATAATAACTGTCATTAGAAAAAAAAAATCGACGTGCAGTCTTCGTTACGTCTTACAGTATACGTTTATATATGTTCACATAAATTTATTTAAAATCCAACGAGACAGTCCAATGTAACCTATTACCGCAATGAAAATATATATTACGCTAATTAAATAAACTTCCATTTAATATTACGGTCGTTATCGACCGTAACATAGTACATAAGATATGTAGCGCCACTAAAATCAATAATTCATTACAGACGCATCTATGCAATAATTTCTTTTATTAATATTAACTAAACTGCGTCGATTTTTTCATATTAATTTAATATCGTTTAGGAATATTTTTCTTCATACATTGAATAAAAACAACAGTATTTTACCAAACTCTTCCTAGGTAAATGCGTAATCTTGTAAAAAACCATATTAAGATTAATCATGCTTCTACTACCCCTTAGGTGTTGCCATGGGCTGCGGTATTCATTTAACATCAGGTGAACCGCCTGCTCGCTTGACAACTTTTCAAATTAAAAAAAAAAACTTTTATGTGATGGGTCTTATATAAATGAGTGTTTACCACGTTTTACTTTTATAAGTATGTTTATTTATATAAGTTTTCTCTTATTTCACTCGAAATCCAATAAGAAATAAAACCGTCCAACACTAATCTAAGTTGAATTGATTCGAATGAGAATACAACCAATTAAATGAAGCCGAGATGACTTCTTATTGACGCAAGAAATCGTTCGATAGTTCGAAAAAATACAAAGAACTTTCGTTTTTTTTTTTCTTCTAAATTCGTGTTAAAATGTGTCATTGAAATATGTAAATAATCATGTATCATATCATATGAAATGGGAAAGCGGTGATATATTCAATACCATCGTACGCGCTAAAAACTAGACGAAATAAAACAATTTTTCTTCCGCTTTCAAGTCGGAGCCGTGCCGATACAGTGCATACATCAAGCCCACTTTGTGCCCACAATAGCCCCTTAATTGACAAATAGTAGAAATGATAAATACACGCGTTGGGAATCCTCCCGAAATAAATCCTTTGATCGCCACTTGATTAACAGTAACGGAGTGTCGTACGCGAAATGTTATTAATATTCTTTTTAATTCGGCCTCTGGTCTAATAGAACACGTATTTCGATGTGATTTATTATAATATTCTACTTAAAAAGCAGTATATATGATTCATAGAGCGCTTAACTCAGTTTTTACGTCCGATTTTAACTGTTCAGCAAGGCAAATATAAAGCTAAGATTTGTTCGATGGAGATTCAAACGTAATATTTTTGAAAAATGGCACGCAGTATGTCGTATTACAATAATAATTTAGCGTCTTTCCACACGTAGAGAAATCAGCTGTTCCGCAATAACGTTTTCATCGGCTGGTCTGCGAAATAACAGATTTCGTTTTCTTTCTCTTTGTGATATTGCTATAAATTATAGCTGGGATAAAATGACCGGATACTCAATTTTCTTATAACATGTTTAGAAAATGTACCAACCGGTTTTAAATCGTCTTTGTATTGAAGCGTTAAGCTGTTCATCCTCAACTCGTGCCTACTTTTCGTCGTTAGGCTTTTGTTTATTTCAAGTTTCACTTCCCAGAGGCGATAGTACTTCGAAATACATATCGCGGCGGGCATCTCCCGAGAGAGGCGAGTTAGGGAATGTTTTTAGTCCACTTTACCTGTTCCACCCGAAACTTTTCCCCGTATCCGTCGCAGACGAAGTGTCGCCTTCCAGTGAAACGTAAATCGTATAACGTTACAGTTGTAATTATAAAACTCTCGTTTCCTAGTAGCTCAGGGTCCGGCCCGGGGGCATGGGAACCCGACCGCGCGTTGACTCACAAAACGGGCTCCCCGTTAAATAAATCAAAGCGGGCGCGTTATCAAATTATCAAAAGCACGTGAGGCTTAATTTCCACGTCGGTCAGTTTAAAGACACGTTCCTTGAACCGACTCCGCTCTGATAACATCGTCCGTCGTAATTGCACATTAGAGCCATTATTGCTTTGCCCGAACGCTACGGATGTTAAAATTAAAAGATAATCTATTGCTTGTTATTATCTCGTTTTCGTCGTTGGCCTAGCTGGTCTACTCGATTCCATTTTTTCTTTGGGGAAAAATTCAATCCAAGTTAAATATGGGGTCGGTCAACTACAGTTCTCCTAGCCAGTCTCGTTTAAGTGATAGTACGATTATTTAAAAAAAATTGGTAAATTAAAAAAAATACATCCTACTTTGTCTGCCTTGTATTTTAATCTAAAAAAAACTGTATGAAAATTGAAACATTTCTTTTAATTTTCGGTAAATTTGGTAATTTTTTTATCTTTATTTACTTCTCTCTTATAGATACTTCTTTATTATTTCAAATAAAACAAAACTTCCGTGTACATTCATGCAAAGCACGAATCGCAGATTGGACCCGATCTATGCGTCGGAATGTACACGTAAATTGAAAAATTAAAAAAAGAGGGTCGCCCCCGCGTAGGGGTGGCGAAATCGTAAATTCAAATTGTCCATCTCTCCAAATGCAAATTTTTCCGAGGCCGCTTTCAATTGTTACGTTTGCTTACACGTTGGAATATCATATCGTCATTTATATTATAAAAAACGTTTTACATATATTAATAATAAACTGCGTAATAATGTATACAAAATTAAGAGATACAAAATTAAGAGATTTCGCTATTCATATGAGAATAAACAATACACATATATCAGAAAGTGTTCTTTGTGTTTTTTCAATTAATTTGCTTACACACTATAATAGTACGCACATAATAATTTAAAGTTTTACCGAGACATGTATTTAGGATAGAGAAGCTTAAAATGTTGCCTACATTCTTGTTCAAATCTGGATAACGTGTACAAAGAACATGCAGACGGTCGTGGTGCCGCCTTCATTAACTTTCGCTAATGAAGCTTGAACTTTTGAGTTTTAAATAACTTGGCGTCAACCTCGAGGGGCGGGCTCCGGTCCTGTGTAGTGCGCCATGTAGATTTTTTACTTTGTACATGAGAGTAACTAACCATATCAAAAATGTGCCGACGTAACTTTGGAATTCGGTACTTGGTTCCATAAGATAGTGCAAATGATGAGATATGAACAACTCATCGTGGAGGTGGAAATCCAACAAAATCTCTCAAACGTTTCCTTAAATGGCTACTTTAACTTGAGAACGTATTTTTTATTATTCCGCAATTTTTAAATTCTAGTAGCTGTCGCACAAAATCGTAAGAGTCATAAATTGTATAGTTAAAAACCAGTAGAACAAGATCTAGCGATAAGTCGGTGGTTTCGGCAACATTCGTCCGTCGGTACACAAATTAACGTCGGCGCAAAGTTATGTCGCAAGGCAGCGGCGCGGTTGTCACTCATGCTCCATCAACTGCTGGGAAATGTCGTGGATATGACGTCGGGTCAGCCACATGTCGAACGGGACGTGACACTATTTCATCTCCCCGTCTCACTTTTGAGGAACCGTTTCCTACAGCCAGACAAAGACGGAATCCTAACGTTTGAGCGCGCACCGCTCAGTTATCTCCAGCTAACGGGGGCATGTATCGCAGACAGGTTGTCGCTAATAGGCGTTTTACTCGGAACACATGAGATTTTATGGCATCGTGTGTGTCATGGGCCGGGGACACGTGTCAGTCAGCGTCGGGCGTCGGGGCGGGCGCTATGACGATGTCCGCGCCACGAACCGCCACCACGCCAGCCGGGACAGCTCGACTAAGAGTTCATCTCTCCGTTCCAGGTTCGCCGCGGCACTGATGAGGAGACACCGTCTGCGGGCACCGCGTGAACCAGCGGGTCCGAACGCTGCCGCGTAGTGAATGGAATCCGAGGTGTTTGTGCGGTGACTGTTAAGGTGACAGTGTCGGCCCACGGCGGCCGAGCGGCTGCGACGGAAGGCACGACGAGCAGCGCGGGCTGCGGGCCCGCGATGAGCGCGAACAACTGCGACAGCATGACGTACTTCTCGAACGCGTACATGCCCGACATGAGGAACGGGGCCGGCCACGAGCACCAGCAGGCGCACGCGCACTACGGCGCGGTGCCGCAGCAGGGCCACGAGATGGACGGCTGCGAGCAGCTGAGGCCCGCCCAGCACCACTACGCCGCGCAGCCGGCGCCTGGGATGCCGTACCCGCGCTTCCCGCCCTACGACCGGCTTGGCTACTACCAGCAGATGGAGCAGAACGGCTACCGGCCGGACAGCCCCTCGCAGATGGGCCACATGGGCCAGAAGACGGACGGCTACGGGCCGAACGGGCACCAACCGCCCGCGCCGGCGGTTTACACGTCGTGCAAGCTGCAGGCGGCGGCGGCGACCGCGGGCGGGGTCCCCGGCAGCCCGCCGCTCGAGCAGGCGCAGCAGATGCCCCACCACATGCACCCGCAGCAGCACATGGTGCAGCACGGCGTGCCCCACCAGCAGCACCTCATGTACCCGGTGGACGACATGCAGCACCAGACCCAGATGCCGCCGATGCACCAACAATCGATGCACGCGCAGCAACCGCCCCCGCAGCAGCCGCCGCCGAACACCAACGCCTCGCTGCCCAGCCCGTTGTACCCCTGGATGCGGAGTCAGTTCGGTAAGTCCTTCGTGATTTTCTCCCTTTTTAATTATAAGAAAGAGTAAGAACGGTCTATTTTATAGTTGTTGGTCAGCTCTATACAAGGTCATGCGTACCTTACTCAGGAGCAGACGCCAAAGCGTAAATACTCATACAAATATGCTTACTGCTAGTCTCTTGTTTGTTCATGGTACTTCCCCTTTCTGACTGGCTCGACGTTTAGAATGTATAAAGTGTCAAGTGATTTGGCGGTCCACCTGATGTTAAGTGATAACCGCGGCCCATGGATATTTGCAACACCCGTAGGGTTACACATGTGTTGCCACCTTTTAATAAAATACATTGACACTGGCTCCCTCACTCACCGGACGAAACGCAGAAGACACTTACATTTCAAGCCGATATTCTGTGATGTCGTGGTGCTTACCCGAACGGATCTATCCATTCGTGCTACAGCCGAATCTGTTGCGTGGCGCTACCACAGTTAAAATTAGCTAACATGTTCAACTGGAAACAAGGTCAAATTCATTGTTCATTTAGCTACGTGTAAATGGGACTTGCAACGCCCATTCAATCCCGTACCATTGTTCGGGAGTGGTCGACGACGGGGCTTATGAATCTGAAAATTATAAAAAAACTTCTTTGCGATCTCGATTTTAGTGAAAACGAAAACCGAACAGTTCACCGCTGCTGGCGGCTTCCGCGTACCAAACACAGACAGGTAGTTCGACGCGACCGCACTCGCGTTTCGCGACACCCCCAACTTTGCGTATCGACGTAAAACAATAAGTCCGTGAAACAATGGCCTTGGTTCTATTCCCAAGTTATTTATGGACCGAGGAGGCGAGCCGTTTCAAAGGGGATTTCACTTTTCATAAAATTTACAACTCCCGACACAAAGGCGTTCACCTTCTGTTTAGCTGACGCCGCGGTGGAACAATGCGCCCTCGAGTTGCCACCGTCGCCTACTGTTTTGCGAATTTGTCCGAGGATTAATTTATGGCAGCGTTCCCTGATTTACTGGTTCCATTGTAATTGGAAGGTCGTTCAAATTGCGCTACCGAAAGTTGGAGTCCTTCAGTTTGGCTTTGGCATTTGCTTCGCGCGTACTAATTCTCGAAGTGACGAATGTTCCATTGAAGTTCAACAAATGCGTTGGAAAAGTTATAGCAATATGGAGGCTGCACGGTGAGTCTGGAGTGTTGCAATAGTGGCCGCTTTGAGGTATTTTATATAATAATAACTTATCGTGAGAATATCCTGACAATACCATCAGAGCAATTGATGAAAAAAACCCCCAGATTCTATCTTTTTGTTTATTTTGAAGCTGAAGTATTTAAGATAGAGACAGGGATCATTGATATTTCGCAGTAAATTTTGACAAGCTGGTCATGCAACGCTAAATATGCGATCATCAGGATTGAATCCTCCTTCTAGTACATAGAGCGTGGGCTTTTGTCCGTGAAATTGTGTCACAGATAATAGTCACTTCTGACACGGAGATCGGTAACGACAACAAAACAATAAACTTTCGTCGGAACATACTTTATGGAGAATAATTTTACGTTCGAATATATATGCAGTAATTGAAAAAAATCAAAGTATGGTAGGTGCTTAGCAATAGAAATTTTTTATATGCCACTTCGAGTTGCAGTTTTGATGTTCAGATCAAAAATGCAGACCTTAGAACTGAAGAGTTATTTTCTGTTCTGATAAAATTGTCACGATATGTCATCGACAATCGACTATGTAACTTTTTTGCTATCAGTCCAAGCTGTGTGGGCCGTGCGACCAAGCTACGTCCGACAAAGTGCAAGTACTGGAGACTCGATGCCCATGTCAAAACCCTTATCTGGCTGGCCCGATAAGACGAGCCAATTTTGACTTAGCTCCACGCGCTTCGGAGTTGGCGCCAGCGGTTAATTAATTCGAAACTTCGAAGGTCTTGATGAGACGAGGGTTAATGGTGTTTAGAATGTTAGTAGCAAGCATTAGATACGTTATAGTGAATTTAAATTAAATTGAAATACGAAATTGAATTTAGACTAGCGCAAGGAATGCGAATTTGAAATTGGAATAAGTTACTTTTTTATCCTATGCCAGGTAGAATAATAGGTAGGAATGCTTTAAAGCTTGTTAGTTCGTAATATCGATTGCACCGAATGGAGAGCATAACAGATACTAGCGGGAAAGATTAAAAAACATAAGTAGAACAGCGCAAAAAGCATAGTTAAGACCTATTTAACCATTGAAAAATGCCCGCCACACATTGCGCGTACAGTAGCGAACGCAGCACTTAAAACCAACTTCGGCTTAAGTCCCACGTTATCTCCTAAGGGGCTCCGTCATTAATAATCTTCAAATTTTCGTCCGCCATTCGAGAAAAATCGACCAATGGCAACGTCACGTTTTGTTTTAAAATAGTTGCGGGTACATACGAAGCGGACGCCTCATTAATCATCCGGCTCTGGGCTGCGTATACCCGCTAATATGTTACTATAGTCCATTATTTATTATTAAAATTCGTCTACATGTAGCATTTGGTTTTATAAATGTACTTATTGCATTTAATTGCATTTACAGTAGTAATTTTATTTATTCTTTAAATAGTCGAGTAAATAGCGTTGTTATAAAACTGTTAATTGACTTTAATCGAAATTTGAAATGTTATGTTTCTAGTTCTGGTTAAAAAAATCAGCGTTAGAGGAAATTACTGCCGATCTTAATCCGGTCTATCTAATTTGAGACGCACCGCAGCATTAGGGATTCAAGTTAAATTTTATAAGAATTCTTCAAATTTTGGTATCGTTATCCATGTTATAATGCAAGACAACAGACTAGAATACTAGAAGGACAATCACATTGACAAATCGATTTACATTGTGTTTGTCTATGTTTCAATAAAACAAAAAAGAAAAGATGCGGTAATATTATGATGTAAATATATTTTACATTCAATGATAAGTTTTCTAGTACTTCTTAAATACTTCAATATTACATTAAGGGCATTGTATTAATTACCTAGTGACCCAAACTCCCTTTGGGCTACGCCTATTTAGAATCTTGAAGAATTAGATTTCTTCTTCGAAGTTGGACACACTCATTACGATCACGTGGAAGACGATCCCAGAAGTAGTTCGCCGTCCGGACAATTGTTTTGAATGGCGGCCAAAACATACGAAACGCAGCGCGTGTTTCGCAATGTTTTGCCGGTGCGACGGAGATTGAATCGCTCGCTGAGAGACTGGCATCCGATGTAGGAGATGCGGGGATCGCGTGTGGTCTCTATCAGTGTTTGAACAAAAGCAAGTCCGCTACACTGTGTACTGTACGCGAGTGCGTGATATGATCGATTAGTTCGATCCAGTAGTCTAGTTTGTTTGCGATGCGATTTTTTTAGTTTTGCAACATACGTAGTCACAGAGTTTTATCGTCTTTCTTGCTCAATCGTAACATTGTAATCGTTTTTTTTTTGTTACTTAACGCTATCGTGATGTAGAGACATGGTTTTTTTTATTTGATCCTTGCCCTAAGCCTAATGTATCTTACAATTATATCAATTTTTTATAGGAACTCATGCAATACAGATGACGTCTTCAATACAGATGCAGCTGTAAAATTTGGAAAATTACGACTTAACCAGCCGATTGGAACGTTTCCAAGTAACTAAGTACGTTTGTTAATATATAAAATCTCTCTTTTACATTCGAAATACCGACGGAGTACTATTCGAGGTGGCTCGATGACTAACGGTATAGAAAGATAGACTCACCTAGTCCGAGAGGCCGCGATAAGTCGACGTGAATCGAGGTGGAAATGGAAATATAATGGAAATCCCCCGCCACCACCGCCACCCGCGCCTCCCCCTCACCCGCGCTAGGCACAATGCCGAATAGACGACTTGTTACATTTCATTGTTCAGTTATCAGGCCCGGCCTTTGTGAGCGCCAGATGATAGAATACGCGAATTTGTTTCGGCTGCTGCCGCTGATCTCGAACGTTCACCACCGAAGCGCTGGCCCTATTAAGGCAGGCCCCGAATAATACAATTACAAATGGCCTCTCGCCGAATTTCCCTTCGCCCAGCAATCGGAGCCCTAAGTCTGCGCTGACGACGAGTGTTGTAATTGCGTAACGATTTGGTTTATATGTTACTAGCTGTAACCGGCGACGCTTCGCTGTGGCCTTTTGTTTCGTTTCCATTGCAAGTTCGGAATAAAAAGTATATAAACCCGGCGACGATTCGTTTCCATTGAAACTTCGGAGAAAAAATTTTTGTTGCGAACAAATATTAAGTCAATCCATCGGCTAACTTTTGAGTTTTGTGGACACAAACATACGGAAGAATTTTTTTTTATATGTTAGCATAGTTGAATGATTAACGTTCTGTCCTAAACTTCGTTGTCTTTTGAAACAGTCAAATGCTAAAACCTGACGCCGTGATCACTAGAAATTTTTTTTTTCTCTTCTTTTATGAAAAGGGATGACCATGTCATGTCAGCAAAGTGTATTCACAAAGTAATAGGCATAGTAATAGTGCGGTTAAGAATTACAATGGCTTATAAAAGCAATTCCAAGCAAATACTTTTCCGTAATTAATAACCCAAGGCGTATTTAAACTCTCTCAACTCTAGTTTTTCGAGCAACGAAAACTTTTGTTTTTTTGTTTTTCGAAAAACACACGTGCATCTTTTCCCCTTAGACGCTGTTCGATAAGAGCCATTGTGGATTCCGTACACCATTGACCGATCGTCGATTGTCGCAAACAATGACGATGAATGCCTTCCAAGATTGAAGTTCCTAATCTTAACGAGTCTCTTTCACAACGTACGTTTTAGGCTTTATTGAGTGAGAGTCCCTTTTTAATAGAGCAATTTCAAAACAGTTTCTTCACATTGCATAAAACTTTTTGATTTTCTCTATTTAAAAACTTTGCTAATTTAAGCACTTGCGTAAAAACGTCTGATACTACTTTTTGAAATTATTTCTGTTCGATTGGATGAATTTATAGTGACGTTATAGTGATTATTTATGAACAGATTTTCGAGATAGTTATCATCGGATTGTAATTAAAAACATTCAAACTTTCTTCAATTGTAATATAAAACGAAATGGCTAACGTTACGAGCATTACATCAATTTGTCGTTCCCTTTAAGCTCCATTAAACTAACCGAACTAACTCGTCCTTTGGTATAGCTTCGAACGCAGAAATGGTTTTCTCCGATTTCCCTCCCTTTATTTCGAAGCAACTAAAAACGGTCAGTATCCCCAACTCCCCCCCGTATTTACACGTGCCGTTATTTGCATAAAGGTTTTTTTTTTACACCGCAGTGGGGTGCAGTGACTGTAAAAATACATTTCTAATTCCGTGCCACCAACTTTCCGGTGCCGCCCGGTAGTACTCGGGACGTTGACGGATGGCGTTTTCGCTTCTGAGTTATTATTTTCGAGTCGGATCCCTTTGAACTTGCGGAATACGGAACACTCGAGAGGATTCTTGTATCAACGTTGGCGACAATAGGTTTTGTGTGTTGGTAGAAAATATTTATTTAGCGTCACATCAGCGGGGCAACCGATCATAGCGTAGAGGTCTCGTAACTCAGCGTCCTGAAACATTTTTTATGCTACGTGACTAGGTTCAAATCTAAATACCTCGCGGACAGATAACGAAGATTCCATTTATTAGTCGAATATGGATCGATGGCGCTGCTTGGCATTATGTAGGATGATATTTTAGTTCACCTTCATCACCAGACTGCCTCTGTCGATACAAAGCCACATTTCCCAGTTGGACGGTGCGCCCGTAGAGACAATGCCCGTGTCATGAGTTTGTTTTGCGATCCTGCACCTGCCCCGCTGCTAGGAAAAATTGCACGTGATTCTTAATATCGTTCGGCGATCGAGGCAAACAATTTAAGGCAACAAGCACGTATAAGGAACTAAATACCCCAAATGGTATGTGAAAGCGCGAGAATCTCTCAGTTTTCTTGGGGTGTTCTTAAAATTGAGAGAGCTATGATCGGAGTTTCTTTGCGCGACAAAATCCGGAACGAGGAAATTCGCTGAAGAACTGGAGTCAACGACATAGCTCTGCGGATTTGCACGGTTTGTAGGCAGGCCACATTGCTCGAAGAATTGACAACCGATGGGGAGTAAAAAAGTCACTAAAGTGGCGACCACGAACCAGAAGACGTACCGTTGGAAGGCCTCACTCTAGGCGGACCGACGACATGGTAAGAGTCGCGGACACTCGATGGATGCAAATGGTAAAGTGACGTTCGTTTTGGCGTTCTAAGGCGGTGGCCTATGTTCAACAGTGGACAACTTTTTGCTGATGATGATGATAATTATTTCCTTAAAATATTGTGCTACCGAATACCTTAGTAAGTAAGTCTAAGACTATTGAGATTAGTAAGCTTTATCCCAAACTGGGGCATTTAGATTTAAGAGTTCTGGTGAGTCCGCATCTGCATCATTACAATTCCAAACAGCTCTGTCTCATTCATATTAATAGATAATTACAAAGTAGCTTCAAGTTTTTATATACAGTTCGCAAGCTTTTGTACTGTGAAGTTGTTTTTTGTTAATACTTCTTTTTTTATATATTTTCTTATCTGCTTGAAACCAAAAATGTCTGATCTAAATAGTTATCTTTCACTTAAGTATAGAAATCACTGCTAACGATCAATTATAAAATATGTTTTTAATCGGGCGGTCACCAAAGCCAAACTTTAAAGCTCTCCATGCATTATGAGTTTTAGTTCTTCGTAAAAATTCCGCCGATGGAAGGTAGATGGCGCTATTTTTCATGTAATAACTTGATGATTAATAGCAGCTAAACAGGTTTGAAGTAGTCATATTGTGTGGACAGTGTGTTTGCAATAAAAATACGCTATGAAAATATATCAGTGACGATAAAATTACACCGTATGAACGCATTAATAACTTTTGCATTGCGATAGGATTATCGTAACTCACATTCGGTTTGATCAATCAAGCCTAATCTACTGGGGTAAAAGTCCCTTGTTAATAATAGTACGGATACAATTTTAGCTTTTTGTTAATTTTTTTTTATTAAATTATCAATATTTTCCTGTTACAGCTTATCCGACTACAAAGTTAGAGATAGACAGGTCAAAAAATAATTGGCTCTCAACCATAATTTACCAAAAAAAGATTACTCTAGTGAAATATATCTGATCAGAAGAAATAGAATGATTAACAAAAAGTTCTTACGAGCAAAAAGTTCGGAGCTTATTAAAAAAACATTATACCATCCAATAATTACATACACCCATATTGAAACGCTCCAATCCCATTAATACATGTCTGACGCACACATGAGAATTGAGCTTATAACAAAATGTAGCTACTAATTAATACTAATGAAAACATGTTTGTGTGCGCGCCTTTGCTTGAGGAATCGATGAGATTGCCAGATAAAAGTTGCTTACATAGTTATGGGTACTTATTCTTTTTCTATTTAAAATAAATTTTTCTATTCGAATTCAATATTGCATTAAAAATATATATTAACAAATTCCTATTCTAAAAGTAAGTAAGAAGTCGTTACAAGTTATTGTAACATAAAATAATTGTATAAATTATTTTCAGTATATAATAATGAAAAATGTTCAGGGATTAATAACGTAGTTTTTATCATATTTTTTTAGGAAATGTTTTGGTAAATCTTAGGAAACACGCGGCAATACTGGCGTTTTTCTTTCATCTCTATCTCATTATTGTTCTTGTCTCTCTCTGCACGGGGTAATTGCACTACGGTCAACGTTAATTACACTTCGAGTGTGTAAGCCAATCAAACTGACCGGCGTCTTGCGTCGGAACTAAACTCATTACGCGTTATTAAAATTCCATTTTCATCGACCGCTACAAATTGATATGGACACATGATGGCGGTCAACGTTCATCGGTAATTCGGTAAATACGTTCAATTACGACACATTATGTTTCCTATCTACCACCTAGAAATTATCATTACCTAGTAATTGCCGGTAATTACCGTGGGGGAGGACTACAGCACTATAAGAATTAAATTCCGTCAGCGGAAAGAAACCAATTAACTATATTAAAAACGTATCGTATCATTAGGCGCGTACAAAAACTGATCACACGACGCCAACACATGTGCGCGACACTGGGAGCACATAAATCATAACCATGTACGCGTATAGGTACAGCCATCCCGATAGAGGGGGAAAAAAACTCGGTTTCCTGCCCGGGATCACACATGACCGGCCTGTCTATCTGCCAGACCCGTGTCCTCCTCTGGAGCGGAGACCGCCCCGGGCAGACCCCTGGGGCAGGCTTTCCCGCGGCGAAGCTCATCCCGGGACTCTAATGCGTTCTTCGCTTCGCATTACGTTCGGATGTGTTTTTACGAAAACCTCGACCTCTCTACCTATTCCTTACATATTGCCAAAAATATCGGCGTACACATAGACTCCGACTAACTGTAACATTGGAAAATCGGGCCGTCCACGCTACCTTCCACATTGCCGTTCGTGACCCGAAGTGATTACTCGAGTTCTAACGCCTCTAACATTGATTCATCGGTATTACTGTAATGGCAGCAAGCGGAATCGGCTACGCGCGGAGGGTTGCGTTCTAATTTCGTAATACACACCTTCGGTTGTGCGAGAACAATCATTAATGGCGGTTGGAATTTTGCTACGGTTATAATTGAAACGTAGATAGTAGGTAGCTCGCGTGGGTAGCGAACATCGCGAGCTCGGGTCGCGTCGACAGGCGGAGCCGGGCGCGGAACAAAGCTCCGCTTAACAAAGACGTCACCGGCCGTGGCCCCGACGCGGAGTTATGGCGCCCATTGTTCGCAACAATACCCAACAAACGAGTTTGTATAAGCTATTAGGTGCGCGCATTAATATATATTTTTTGTCGGCCCCCGAAAATTCAGCATTCCATTACGGGGGAGAGAAATGAAACGCCCGCCGCGCGAATTATATTAAAATATATTTGAATATTTCATTTGACACCTTTTTTTTCGCTCGCCCCCCCTCCCTGTAGCGTGGTAATTTTTCCCGCACGTTAGCGGGATTTTCGGTGAATAACATTCCATTCGGGACGCGGAGCGCGCGGGAATCAGCGTCGACACAACACTGACTGATTGCGCCGCGCGCGATATAAATTCTTATTGAGGTCCGGCCAAATGTTTGGACCGTTTTATCACGACCCCCGCACCGGAACGGTTCGCAGACATTCATTTAACTTTTATCATGTAGACAAACGGTATTAACGTCAAGAAGTTAAAATTGTTTGCCCAGGCTAAAGATGAAGTTTCGGGTTTCATAACGTCAGTATTGAATCCAGTTCGACGTGCGTCTGATTTGCATTACATTCGCTAAAAAATCTATTATTCAAAACAATCTAAACTCAAAATGAATTTAAACGTTTGAACAAACGAACGTGGTCGCATTATACATATATATATATACGCAACGCGCAAAGTCATTAAGTTCCCACATAGAACGGTTTTGATATAGATACGTCTGAGCACCGCCCAGCGCCAGTGATTAATGAATATCAACGCTTGAATATCCGCCATGATTTTTCATTTTAGCGTTTCGCTTATATCGGAACACTGCCTTTATTTCCGACACGAGGATCAAGATTTGTTTCCTTAATAACTTGCTTTGTTGCCGAACCGAAAACGCGAATGTTATTTGTGATGCGTAAAAATTTATTTCAGTCTTATCATGTTTTTTTTATTTACGTTTTTATTAGGTGCTCCTTTTTCAAAATAGCCTTAAATTTTGTATTATAATATTTATTATATTAAAATTCATTTAATTTAATCGAAATTTAAAATAAACTCTTCTTTTTCATGGATGATACAAGCAATAAAATAAAGGCGTTAATTTAATATTCGCCGTTGATTACAATAAACAGTTGATAACCATTTTTACATATTTATCAATACGTCAATACGTTACGTTAATATATATTTCAGTTACGTCTAGGTGTTATTAGAACTAAAGTTCTTCTTTATAATTCTTTAAGAATTTCATAATTTAAAATAGGTATTTTTTCAGGGTACAGAAAGAATGACCTTAATTATTTAATTGCGTGAATAGGTTATCTTATTTCAGTCAACTTTCCTTATAGGTCTGGTCAGCTAAACAATCGATAAGGAAAAACTGTTGAAAATAGTGGCCTTTTTCCTCTAATTGTGAACAGTCACGTCCTTTTTATCGGTATCGTGATCTTATATTTATAGTCAGTGCTTTATTGAACAATAATTAGCACTTACCACAGCTTACTGAAAACAGTTATTATTTAGACAAAGATTTATTTACACCAACTATTAGGAACAAGCATTTATGTTATCCAAGTCTGCAAACATCATTATACATACACTGAATCTCCGTGATTCTAAACTTCTACGCACATCATTTGTATACCAAGGAGTTTATTACGTCTTAATTTGTATACTTTGATTGATCTCTCCCTCATCGTGTTGATGACAAATTTATGACAATTAAACTGCCAAATTGTTGGCAACACGACAAAGAATGCAAATACATAAAGAAATCCAAGTGACCAGATGACTTCAGAGCTTTTTAAACTCTCTGAATTAATCAGTCTGATCAAGTTTAACAATCCTTTTGGCAACTCAAACAAAAATTGACAGCTGATTAGTTGACTACGATGATCAGTGTTTCAGAAACCGGGCGTTAAAGCTATAAAATTTGAAAGCTTTCACAATCATTGAAAATTTTTGTACTAGCAATTATTCTGTATCTAAATTTGTGCATTACAAATCTATAAACTGTCATTAATCAAGTAAAATGTAAAAATTATAATTTTAGTATAGAACTCAGAATGTCGCTTCTTTTGTTGTGAAACGTACATTTCCATTGGAACAGTCATTTAATATTGTGTAATATTGGTCAACTTTGAATATTTGAAGGTCGAGCGGATGTGAATCACCCAAGTCGACCTTTATGATTGTATCGCATAAATTTTGGTTTTCAATGAATGAATTTAAAATTTCCTGCACCATAAAACCTGTTTTATTTAGAGAATAACGGATATTGTTTTATATATATTCGATAAATTTTATGAAATATCAAAAGTTGTCATGGTCAGTGTCTTTATCTATTCAGATGTTAAAATAGTTCTCTAATGAAGGCCATTTTGGTGTTGTATAAGATCTATTGTTTGTACTGCTTAATATATCTCTTTTATAAAGGGCATTATTAAATTTCGAACTCTAGAGTATTCCAAGCACAGCCCTATGTTTATGCAGATTCAATTTAAGTTTTTGTTTTTATTACGCCAAACGCAGTAGCTGCACTCATATTAATGTTTTATACAGCCATAAGACGAGATATCCATTAATTATCGACCATAAAATGTCTATGTAGAAGCGGATTAAGTTTATGTAAATAATTGTTTTGACTGCACCACATCGAGTAAACAACGAAATGTCGAACCGATGATTTACTACAGATGACTCGAGGAAACTGCTTCGTTTCACGTGACCATTTAATTGCGTCAACTTTGAGCAATCAAGTTGTCGCATTCATCATTCCCCGCAATTGTTGCATCAATTAAACTTATTAACAATTCGGCCTTTGGTACCGAGATCTCTTCGGCAACCGGCAATTTTATTTACGACGTGTAAGCGTTTAAGAGAAATTGCATTAATCTGAATACCCGTTTGATACGCGTACGTTGTTGCAATCCTCCAAGTGGACGGAACAAGGCCTAACGACGTATACGCAGTGCAGCTGCGAACCGTTCTCAACTTAATACCGATGGGATAGAGTTGAGAATCGGGCGCGCTGTCTACCACTACATACAGTACTGCCGCAGCGTTGAAATGTATGAAATTGTAGGACATGAATTATGGATTGTCGATATCGCTGCAAGCTGTTGCTGTATTTTTTTCGTGCTCCTCCCGGCGCGACACCGCAACGAATTAAATTAAAAGCTCTTTCAACTTGTCATCCTTTGATGAATATTATTTTAGCTTCAAGTTATTCATCGTGCGTACGTACTCGCATTTTTGTTTCCGTGTCCGATTCGGCGATCGCTTTCATATATGGAACACGTTTTAAGTTTTCGGTCATCATACGTCATCATGAGTGATACTTCGTTAATTTTGCCCCATCTAAAAACCATCGCACAACATAGAGATTTCTTCACAATATCTTTTAGTAAAAAGCTGCTCATGAAAATTAAATAAAAATTTTAAACGATTAAATCAATTTACACTGACCTTTTTAATTGCACCTCCTTCATAAGTACTGTATAAATTACGGTACGCAAGACCATCTCATGTAGTAACGCATTGTTGAATCCAGCTTATCTGCAACACATGCAATTGTTTATCATTAATTTGATTTTCAAATAATAATAATTTATAATACATTAATTCAAGTCTAAATTAAAACCACCGTGACTCAGTCCAGACCTCGCTCTAGAAGTTAAACTAATTACCTGTATATTTTTAACATGGTATAATTAACGGGAAACTTCATTTTTCTAAATATTTTTTTATCAATCTTATTAACTAATCCGAATCACTAATCATTTTCTTTTGAATATGCTAAAGAAAACATTGCGTTATTTTCTTTGTACTTTACACTTAACTCGAGAACGGTGACAGAATTACATAAAATAAAAATTTTGACCTTTCATTTAGCAATGTTATTCTTTCAACTTGTTGTAAATGTTTTTTCTGCTTTGGACAATAAGCAATAAATATAAACGCTACATTACACGTGCTGTAAAACTAATTGAACAATTATCTTTGTAATGTCGATATAATGATAACGTTAATTGCATGTTTCACATGTGGATTAACTGAAATAGCAATTATTATCGAAACTAAGAAGTGTATGAATTGGAGGCAACGACATTTCAAGCATTGGTATATGCAAGGGTTGATTAATTAGGATAAGAACCACAACCTCACACAAGATAACCTCACATAAGGTATTAAACGTATTTACACTTTTGTCATCGTGCGCCGAACCATTTAACAAAAGATCCCTCTGATGTTCTGGATGTCTATTAAATGATGACATTCAATGATTACATTTAAATTCGAAGGTTAATTTCATGGTAAATGGTGCTAAACCTCGCATCGGTCTTCGCTGTTGTACGAATGTGCAGATCCGTCCGTTGAAGTACCACAAATTGAAGACAGTGAAGTACAATTGTTATCCTTTGCGTTTCGTCTGGTGAGTGAGGTAGCCGGGGCCCACTTTATTAGACGGTGGCAACGCATCTGCACCCTACGCGCGTTTCAGGTGGCACAGTCGGTGGTTATCACTTTACCATCACGGTTACCATCGGATTAACCACCAACGCTCTTGCCATCGTCTCACATATAAAAAAACGTTTCAAAACTTTGGCCATATCCAAAATGGTCATAAATAACCCGTAAATAAACACGAATTCGTGCGTCGATTACGAAAAAAAATTCGTGGCCGAGCTTTTTTCCCCGGCAACGCGCCCCGGGCTCTTGTAATCAGGACAAATGCGATCCACGATAGTGGCTCCGGTCCCTCTCAATATTTCAGTACGCACTTTATCCGGATAAATGTAAACTGACCCCGAGGTCTGGAGATTACGCACGCCTCGCCAGTAAGGATGTGGAGTTCGATAACCGGTGACGTCACGAGCTTCATTGGCGTCCGTAATTATTTGAAATTACTCCCCGTGTGCATATTGACCCCCGAGCTTAGTCCGGGAAAAGAATTTCTAAAGATTCTATTTTGTTAAATTTATAAAATTTCAGATCTTTCTATTCAAGTTGGGCACAGTCCATCAGATAATCTGTATCAGAAATGTTTATATGCAGGTACATAAATCGGTCTGCTTAAACCTCTTTTCAACCGATTTCGAAAACGGAGGAGATTCTCAATTCGACCGTTTTTTTTATGTTTGTTACCTCAGAACTTTTTTATTTGAAAGCTGGTGCTTGAGTGGTCCCATATTAATTTCGTTGGTATTGGATCTTGGGCTCCGGAGATACGTAGCGAACTCCTGAAAATCAATTATAAAATGAATACAAGGCGAGATAATTGAAGTCGGTTTTATTTTTCGTTAATAAAAAATTGTTGTTATCTGGGCCTGGCCTTAACTTTCAACTGATGGAGTGCTTTGTTGACACGAATTATTATGATTACATGTAAAACAGTTCCGCGTGTCACGCGAAGATTGATTTTTATTTGTCTCTTTAGAAAGTGTTAAACAATATGCGTCTCGAATCTTATTACCATATATTATACAACACGGGAGTGTGTGAAAACGCATCAATTATGTTGTCTGTTGGTTTATAAATATGTATAGGACATATTGTCTTTATGCAATGACATGCGGATCTTTTTAAACTTTAAAACTCGGGAAAGCGATGCGATGAAATCGGTTGTTAATTGAGCCTTTTTTTTTATTTTTATTCGAAACTGGCCAGAGCTTGACTGCCGCTGATGGTAAGCGCATTAGCTCAGTAAAAGCCTAGTCGCTCTCGCCTTGAAAACGCCTACGTTATCATAGGAAATCGTTTATTAAGGTAACTGAATAACAGCAACACTTAATACAGCCGATGGATAGGGGTGTAAGGCATACGAGACTAAACTAACAGTTAGAGGTCATAGAAGATCATTCTGATAGTTGGTTTAGTACCAACTATCAGAACGATCTTCTTAATGATCAGGATGATCAAATCAAAGAGTTTAACAACACTTTTGGCAACACAAATAACATTTGAAAAGCCGTTTGACATCTGATTAGACGACTTCTACGATGATCAATGTTTCAGAAACCGGGCGTAAGTCCGCGCTCACACACGGCGTGCGAACTCCGCGCGAGCCTCGATAATCTCACGCGCGCTTGTCCGCGCCGCGCCGCGAAAGTAAGCCGGGCTCCGATTTTGTAACTCGCCTCTCCCCCCGTCCGATGATTTATGTCCGCCCGACGACACATGCAGCGTTGCGCCCGACGCCCCTAAAGCTGCGATTTCGCGGCCGCACGCACCGGCGGCCCGAACGCCGCGTTCCGAACGCTCGTTCGTCTTTGTTCTTACCGAAAAAAGAAACAATTGAAATGTGGAGTCTAATTTCTAAGAACGCGTTCGCTTCGAGTTGACGTAGCGATTCCTTTGCTAACTCTACATCGACCACTTCTTCCTTTTTTATGAGTGAATGTGGCAAACGAGCAGGCGGTTAAGCTGCTGTTAAGTGATTTACTTCGAATATGGATATCCATTACAGTACAGTAGCAACGTTTGTTGGTTGAAACTGGTTGCCTTACTCATATGATGATATGCAAAAGTATAAATTTATCATTGACCAGATGATTGACAAAATCTTATTCCAACTACAGCGCAGCAGTTTGAAAAACATGGAGGATTTAAGTGAGTTAAAATGTTGCCATGTATGGAAAAATAACTAAGATATAATTAACATAAAACGTCAGCAATCTCTTAACCTGTTAAAGTTGAAAGTATAGAATGAAAATTGAACATACAATAATTGCCTAGTTTTTCTATTGTTTTGTATGACTATCGGACTAGTGTCTATCGGGGAAACCGTAGTTTTATAAACTACACTACCTATTCGCAGCAAAGTACGTCCCTGCCGCTTCAGAAATGTCCAGCTTAATGCTCTTATTACGTACGGTTTAAATCTGACGCCGAGATCATGTTTTATGCATCCAAGTGCGCGATGAAACCCGCCAGTGTAATATAAAGAGTTCGTCGGAGGGGATCTTCCGAGCTATTGTACTCTTTATTTTTGACCACATAAGCGTGACCTGTTGAGGATTTCGGATTCTTTGGATGCGTTATTAGTTTTCTTAAAAAGGCTCCGTAATGGGATTTTCAGATGTGAAGGCAGCTTACATTCTTTAGATATTATAGATATTTGGTGATCAAATTAACCTTAATTCGCCAGGTGGTTCAAACGAACAGGTGGTTCACTTGATGTGTGGTGATGACCACAATGTAAATATAAGCAAATAAACGCTTTAACGCTCTCGTCGCTTTAAATAATCGAGTACATCTTGTACAAAATAATATAAACCATTTTACGAAAATACATACCTCATCGTGACAGGATTGGGTGAAACGCTGGAAATACTGAGGTTCAGACTGGCTAAAATCAGGAAATCGTTTCCTGGTAGATGTATTAACTTATACAATATAACAGGGACGACGACAAAGTCGACCAATTGACGCAGCAGTTGATAGCGAATACGGTCTGATAGAGTTAAATTGTGATTGACGTTGCTCATTCTTATTTCGAGTTTGATCTCAAGAGTACTTGAAGAGATGGAGATATTCTAAAAACAGGAAGTTTCCTTTGAAGTTTCCCTTTTAATTAAAAGATAATTATTTAATAGTACGACCAAACATACTGTTAGTCTAAAGAATATTTGTATGACTTGTGCATTTAGGTTGCACCATCTTTCCATGATATGGGTGATTTTTATTATATATAACATACAATGCCGGATTAAGCAAGCGCGGGGTCTGTATCAAATTAATTCAAACATCCCTTGATCTGCTATGGGTTCTTAAGCATAAAGTAGTAAAATAACAATTCAATACTCTTACTTATTAAGGCTGAAGCAAAGATGAGTGGGTTTAAATATGCGGGACCTCCTTTGGCGATTTCGAAGCGAGTCCGAAGCAATTGCTACTGTTTCTACGAGGTTAATCCAGCGCTGATAATATCGTTATATTACTCGCATCTATCTTACCTACATTATCGTATATTACCTACATTATCGGGTATCTACATTATTGTACCAAAATGTGGCAGTAAAGTATTGAAATCATAAGAAATAAATTCTCACGGAAACAATCGTCAATTGCCGTTTGGTAAGCCGACGTGTTTGTAATTCATCGAACATTGCGCGGCATTTGCATTCTTGAATGCGTCCCAAAATCCGAGAGCGTTGTTATCAATTCCCCGAGCAACAAGTGGGCTATAACTCTGTGCCCGGCTGCAATAGTGTTGCCACTTGCTGAACAGGACTTTGCCTCTTCTTCAAAGGAAACGACTCGGTTGGGGACACCGAAATGAGAGGAGAACTCCTCAGAGTATATTCGAGTGTACTTGAACTTTGTGATAGAGCTTTTATTGAATAGAACAGCATTAAACAAGTAGCCATGTGTTGGTATAAGATAACTATCATTTGGAACGACATGTCCCGTATAACGGAACATCCATACTGCTTAAACGTTCTTGTTCGACTATCATTGAACTCGTGTAAACATTGCCCGGAATACCCAATTAAATAAACCACGCAAAGGTTATGACGTATGTAACAGTCTAACGGCGATATCTCATGTAATTAGCAACATTTCACCTTAGTGCTGTTCACGCTAAGAGAGTTATTACTCACGTCAGATTGAGCGGCAACCAAATCGCCTCACAACGGATTCGCGTTTCGCTTTTCCCCCTAAAGGTTATGAAATTCAAATTTCCGCGAAACAGTTGTTGGACGGCGTCGCTCGAAATGTAATCCCCGCATTTCGCTGCGGCGGATTTCCGCGAAGTTCGCGTGTTTGTCTTATAAGAAAGCAAGCAGTTTCGCGTGTACCGAAATGGAAATAATAAAGCTCGTAATTTGCTCAGCGAAAGTTCGTTTCGGCTGTTCCGCTCCGACTTGGATTTATGTATAAGGTTACCGTTTAGAGTCAAAGCGGCCGATTGCGATACATATAATGTTTAGATACACCTTAATCGACAGATTAGTATTTCTCCCTTATGTTGTTATTTGGAACATAACTTAAATTTGACTTTATCAACTCTCCGTAAGTGGTGGATGATCGTATTATTTACGCCCGAAACAATAAAACATCTCATTGACTGATTTCGATAATTAGTGTCGCTCGTATATTAAACGAATGTCAAAACAATCGTACTGATAACATTAATTTATTTCTCAATGAATACCAACCTACTATCTGTATAATGTGTTATTGAACTCTGCGTTTAATACTTTTCCTTTTTGCTGCTGGCAAATTATAGAGCGCGGGGCATCCTCTAAACCGTGCATAATAGGCATCGCATCTCCACCGAAGACTGATGGCTACAAAATGAAAAAGGCCCGCGGCGTCTTAAATTATTTTAATTGGCTCCGGTAGCTCAACGGAACGCGCCTTTATGAGTAAACAGACTGAGAGATGCGACGCGTGACGTGCACGACGAATATTGCCAATTCCAGGGGCGAATGTTTGCCAAATCAAATGCCTTTGGCGTCGTAGGAATTGCTCCAATTCACTGATCAATATCAGTTAATTAGTCAATTCACACTTAATTTAAACCGTAATTGGGTTGAACGCGTGTCACGAAAGATGACATTGTTGTATACATTCAGCACAAAGACATTGTGATCCCGAATGTCAATACATTATTCTCGAGAAAATCGTTTCAACACTTATAATTTGTTCTGTGTCTGCGAACAAGTTGAGTTCGGAGTTTCGCTGTTGGCTCGCATTTCTCGGTTATACGGTTCTAAATGGTTTCATGTTTTCCATAAAACTTCGCCGCAACCAACGGCGAAGAGAAATGCCGAACAAGCAAAAACAATTAACAAATTGATAAGCTCAAAACAATTTTCAATTAACTTCGCGCCGGAGTGTACGCCGTTTACAAATAACCGTCATTTATCAGAAATGCCTATGCAGTTTTTAGCGTCGGACTCCTTTCAGGGTTGTCACAAAACGCTACGGGAACGAGTTATTCGTATCATATTCGATATGCGTTCAATTCGTAAATGGCAACTGATGTGAGCACCATAGCGATTAGTTAGCTGATCGTGTCGCTTTTCAATTTCAGAGCGGAAGCGGGGCAGGCAGACCTACACCCGGTACCAGACTTTGGAGCTGGAGAAGGAGTTCCACTTCAACCGGTACCTGACGCGGCGGAGGAGGATCGAGATCGCGCACGCGCTCTGCCTCACCGAGCGCCAGATCAAGATCTGGTTCCAGAACCGCCGCATGAAGTGGAAGAAGGAGAACAAGACCAAAGGCGAGCCGGGTTCTGGAGACGAGCCGGACAACATGAGCCCGCCGACTTCACCCCAGTAAGCCTCCGGATGGCGTCCGGACGTTTCCAGGCCAACGTGACACCGGACTTTGTTCTCACACGACGTCGCTCCGCACATCGGGACGCTGGAACAAGCGAACTTGGCGGCCGCACAGAAGTTTCTAGAACTTTGATTTGTATAAATCGTATGTTGGACTTTTCACGATAATATTACATTATAACTAATACGTAACTTAGTGACTTTGCATAAAGAGTAACGATAGTGCGACGAAGAGATTTTTACAGTTGTTAAGTATAAATTTAATTTATAGAAACACTCACAATACCAATAATTACCAAAAAAGCAGTGTTTAAATATTAGTAAAACTGCATCGTTTATGTGATTCCTTATAGTTGGGTTTATTATTTGAGAACTGGACAAAAGAATATATTTTTACTCTGTTGCAATTGATTTCTTCCATTTGTTTCTGCCAAAGTGTTCGATTTTTAGTCTGTGCCTGATTGAATTTCACATTTTATACTTTATTACATTCTACAACAAATTTTACTTAAAAAACACTATTCGAGAATGAAAAGTTTTAACATTTTTAAGGACTTACTCGAGCACTTTGTCAAGAAATTTTATGTTTCACTTCAACAAATCACAAAACCATAAGGACCTCTTATAATTAACCATTGATAAGAAGGCAATTAGAATCGATATTGTTATTATTTAATATATTTGAAGTTTTATTTCTAATTAAGCTATCAGAATGCTATTATGTACATATATAAAACACGGTAACATTTAGAATTTATAATTATGTACAATTGTTTTAGTGTGAATAATATTATTGAGATTAGTTTTTTCTTTTTATTTTCGAAAAAGAAAACATCTATTGTTTCCTTTTGTTATTTATATTTAAATTCGTCAAGAATGAGTGTTCATTTTGTGGATTTTCTTTATGTTTTTTTTTTATACCTTACACTTCGTAGAGGGAAGGCCAGTTTATACAAGTGCAATGTATACGATTTTTCGAAGACAACATTATACGTAATTAATGCTGATAATAATGTAATACAAAATCTAATGTTATTATTGTAAATTTAAATTAAACTAATGTCTCTCGATGTCATTACAATGGAATGTTGTACACGAACAGGAACGTCGTGCCATTTAAAGCAACCGGGGTTTGTTGAGAACTTTTTCAAAGCCATTTCGAAACTAAAGGAATGCGGAAAGTGAGTTACCTTCGAATCTCGTAGATGTGACATACTTACTCCTTTTTGTGGGGAGATCGGTAGAGGACAGTATACCAAAGTTAGGAAATATACCGCTGGCTCATATGGTTCTCCCATATCCACGTACTTAGCGCGTGGACATCGCTTGGCCGCAGTACGTCTCAATGACAGGTAACAAGAGGTATTTTTATAAAAATCATTGCCTAATGTAACGTATATACGTAAAGAGGATAATCGGAACTTTAAATATTTACAATTAAGGTCGATAGTTTTACGACTAAAAGAGACGGGGTGCTTCGATGTTCCATCGAGGAAGAGTCTCATTGTACCCACTATTTAGCGCTAATGTAAAATATTTATTGTAAATTTTTTCTTTCCTTTTCTCACGGATAGTAATGTAACTAGTGAACGTTCTGAAATTAGTTAACCCTGAGCCCCGTTTACACATCTTGTTTTGTGCTGTGCTCGTTATGTAAGTGTAAATTGTAATAACTGTATATTTTCATTATTTACACGATATTTATTTATTGATTCGCTTAATTAGGTCGGTACTGTGTTCGCGGATAGTTCGGCCGTCTGGCTGGGATGTTTTTCGTTTACATAATCCGTGTAAAATTTGCTCAAACCCCGACATGTTTGTGTTGTAACGTAGCAGTAAGGAGGTCTCATTCTCGTTTAATACAAGAATATATTATATTTTAACCTACGACAAGTATAATAAACTGTGCAATGTTCCAGGTGTGCAAAAAATTCTTTGAGTCCCTTGCCAGATGGATTATACTAATTTGAACTTGATTTGTAAAGTTTTTTTTAATATGAAATGTAATTAAATTAATTGCAAACTTTACTATTAAGTTTTTAAAATAAGTGCAGACATCTGTCCTGAGAGTTTCTTATAAAGTCGAAATTAGGCCCCGTAGAGGTTATGAGGCAAACATTTTGAATTGTTTCATTTACCATCGTGTCCTATCAATTCAAAATTTATGAAATATAACTATAATTAGTAACTTAATAAGATTAGGCGAGACGATATTGTCATAAATATATAAATACATGAAATTAATAAAGCATAATGATTGTAATTGAAGATTTTTATTCTATACCCGATATATACATTAAAAATAATAAAATATTTATACATAAAAAGATAAGTTAGATGCTTTGAAACTTAGTTAATTGTTCATGGGGTTTGTTGTATATTATAAAAGTTAATTAGCGTTTAGTAAGTATTTATAGTAATAATAATACAAACTTTACTTCAGACCATAAATCTATGCTTACAGATTTATATGTGTTAATTAAAGATTAATATTACTTATTATGTGTGTAATAAATTCTGTATTAGAACAATTCCAATTTATTATATAAATACTCTGCCTGAATTTTATAATATGTCATATTTACAATATTTGAACTAATTTAAATGAAATCATAAATAATTGAATAATCGTATCTTGTGTTGTGTCCCCAGGTCTTAAATTTTATTCAGTAATAAATAATGACGCTGTTTCAACAAACGGTAATAACGTATTATTTTTAATCTATTTTCAATAGGCAGAACTTTTTTTAAACACTGGCCAGTGCAATCGATACGTTATGAGAAAACATATCATCATCATAGTGTTCCATTTTCATAGCGGACCGTATACCCGAGGTATTCCGTTACAGTGAGCATTTCCCTAACGAGGAAATAATGATTTCGCGTGATATGGGCTCGGCTCTTTCGGTGTCAGTCACGGTTGATTGGCCCTGCTCCCCTCCCCCGCCCGCAAATCTGGAAATTGCCTTTTTTCCCCCGTTCCGAAACACGAACAGGGTTATTTATGCGGCTAGGTGTGGCCGGCTCTAATGACTTTTTAATAATCCCTCGCGTCCAATGAGCGCTGAAGGCAAGCCATCGCTCTCCGCGTAAGGTGAAACTAATGCGATTTTGACAAGTTCGAAATTGTTGTAATTACGCATCGCGGGGTTTTAAATGGCCGCTTATTTGTCTGTTGGACGTTCCAGTAATGCAATAGGCGCTGCGGAAGTTGTTCCTTCGTGTTTTTTTTATCAGTCAAACGCCCTACGATATACGTTCTCCTTCGAACCGACTTTTTTCTCCTCGATGATACATGATTTATGTTTATTAGTCGGTGAATATTAAATTTAGTTTTATGTAATCTTTTCTGGATAATTTTTAAAAATAAGATGGTTCTTGGCTAAGTGGAAGCATCGAATTTTTCATCTGTTTTCATATTTAGAAGTTTTAGGTGTAGTCTCGTACATTGTCACTTATTCATCGGTCTGCTGTCAAATCAGCGTAGCTACGAAGCTATCTGTACTCGTCCGTACCTATTCGTGGAGCGTGTAGTTAGATTCGTGAGTACATTACGTATGCGATGGATCAAAAGGTCAGCGTAAATTGGTCAGTCAGTCATCCCGGGCCGCGGTGACACCAAGTGTTATTTATGTGGCTCTCCTTCAATGTGTAGAACGTTGCACTTGCCACAGATTGGGTTCACGGTCGCGGCGATATGATAACGCTTTTTGTGTCGCATGTACCATTCAACATTGGGACGCGCGATAATTTCTCGATTCACTTTTTAAACTTTATAGTTTTATTTTTATTCGGCCAGTGGAACATTTTTTTAACAAACCTAAAATGAGGTTGATTGGTCGACTCATATTTTAAAAGGAAACGTATTTTCGTACACATTAAATTAAGGGTATAATTTTTTTATTGTTATTAATATAATTACATTGCTCATTTATTTGATTGTCCCTTTTGATTTTTAGTAGGTAATTTATAAGTAACAATAACATAGTCATAGTTTCTTGTTACTTAGGTGTTAGAAGTGTTTGGTAGAAATTGTTGTATTTAATTTATATAACTAATTTCGTCTTATTTTTTAAATGCTCTATTAAAATTGTTAATTGGCTTGTTTGTTGTGAAATAATAATTTACTTCTTCTTTCGATCTCTTAATTTTGGTAATGTATTCATGTTAGACGTCAGTTTCTAATTTAGATTTTTATAGAGCTAATCTCTGCACTGCACTTAAGATGAAATATTAAGGCTTGTAGAAAAAATAGGCGAAAATTTTTTCTTGGCTGCGGGAATCAAACCTACATCTACCGGAATGAAAAGTCCTAGGTGCGAATCTGGATTACATTGGTTCGGTTTCGATTCTCGAAGCGGCAAAAACTTTTCGTCCATTTTTTCGACAAATTTTGACAGTTTTTAATGTTTTTTTTTTGCATCCGTTTAATGCAATAGATTTCAATGATCTCATCAACACTGAAAAGGAATTGAAGCGATAGGATTTCGAAATAAGTGATTATGACTGAATGTTTAAGAATATTTACTCAGTTTAAGTATATTAAATAACTGTTCACTAACTCATAAGCTATAACATTTCAAAGATTGTTTTTCGATAGCAATTTGCAATAATAATTTGCAAAATAATGTACATAACAAATAAAACCGTCAATATTTGCATCCCCCGAATTCGCTTGCATAATAAAGTAATATGCACAAAAAACTCCATGTTGGTCCCCGAATGTATTAAAACCGTTGTCTCGCGATGAAGACATAAATCAAGATTCTTGCCGCGACCTTGCCTCATAACGTTCAATTTTATTGACTGTAATAAACTAAAGCAATGGTTAAATCAACACCGTTGTATCAGTATAAACACGTCGTAAATATCTCGTTACTCTTTCGCACTGCTACGGTATTGCGTTAGTGCAACAAGGACGCTCGGTGGGACTCCTCATTCCGCTGGTACAGAAAATAGTTTACGAGCGCTAAGCTGAATTGTTGCCGAGCAAATTTGTGCCTTATAATTTTGTATTAGGGTCTCCTTTCGCTTACGTTTAGTAATTTATAGGTTTTAAATGGACCCTTAAATCGCAATAACGATTTTTCTTTAGGCACTTGTGTGAAGTCGCCAAAGCTTTCATTGGAGGCTTTTAATTTATTGTCTTATGTTATTGCAATCTTATCTGCCTTCATTTGATTTATCTATGTATTAATGTCTCTAATATATTCTTGGTTCCCAAGATGAATAGCTTTTCGTATAATTCATTTAAGCATATATACACATATGCTATTAGTCGTAGACGGTCGCGTTAGGCATATTGTATGATAAACATAAGAATGTAAGAAGGTCGTCGCTGGCGGCGTATAACAGCAATAATAATTGTAGTTCGAAATTTGAATTCAAAAATTGGCGCGCAGTTGGCCGCCATTTTGATTGAGGCGGGCCCCCCTGTGTCCCGCCCCCGCCCCACCAGGTCGCCAGCAACTCGGACGCAGCCCAACTCATTTATTACGTTGTACAGTGTAGCAAGCAGGTTTCTACTATCTTATTCTATTGTTATTATAATACTATTTGTGTTTACTCTACTACATATAATAAATAGAAAGAAGGCTTATTTTGTGTTTTTGGTACAAGATAATTTAAATATCCTACTGGTTTTGACGGCGTAATGAATACAAAACGCTTTGAAAGGATTTTTTGTAATACCTACCCTAAAGGAATACTGTTAATTTTAAGTGATGACTTATCAAGTGCTCAGCGGTGAAGGAAAACATCGTGAGAAAACCTGTATAGGCATTTTCGAAAAAATAATAAAAATAAATATTTCGCAACATATGCGAAGTCCACCAATCCAAAGTGGGGCTGCGTGGTGGGCTATGCTCTAATACCATCTGTACAGAAGAGGCCTTTGCCCAGTTGTGGGAGATATACACGCTGTTAGTTTAAGGAATACTGACCTTGAATTATATGTCGTATAAACTTTTAAGCGAGATCAAATTATTGATAAACTAGGTAGGTACCATTGTAAAATCAATATAGAGAATATAAAAATATATATTCAGATAAAATTTCAAGTATGCATAGGTGTTATAGGTTAAAGTTTTTAACATACCTACGGTATGTTAAAAACTTTACCAACATACCTCTAAAGAATACGATGGCACTACAAATTAAAATTAATCAACTCATGTTAAGGCACAGTTTAATTATTTCTTCCAGTTCATACGGTAGCTGAAATTGTTTCATAACATAATATATAAAAATAATATAATATTTAGAATAAAACAATTCTGCGCACACTGTGGAAACCTATTTCGACTGGATACCCGACGTCGTCGCTTCCGAAGGTGGCGTTGACAGAAGACCAGCCGTCTCCTTTCCATACATGGTAAGTCGCGTATATCTGTCCCCGTCAATTAATTTCCTGGCTGCGTCCTCAAGTGGAACAGCCACGGGGTGGTAGGGTGGTTACGTCACGACTTAACGAGAGGCACGTATGGGCACCTAGATGTCTAGAACCCTATAGACGCCTGGGGAAATTGAAAAAATCGAGCAGATTGTAATCCCAGTCCCAACGCCTAAATGGGAGTACCTCGTGAGTATGAATTGATTAGATCAGAATGCAGCTGTATAAACTTTAACACTCTTTTATAATGGCACAACCAAAAGTCTGTTACTATTTAAAATATTACAAAGTGGAAAGATAGTCAACTTAAACTGACCTTTATAATCTAACCAACTTACTTGAACAAATTAGATATTCCTGTAGGATAATTCAACTATTTCACTATTGGAATATAAATTTATCTACGACCCGATCTTGGAAATTACAAAAAAATCTCACAAATAAATTTTAAATACTGTTTTCATGCGGGATTCGAACCCACGACGCTAAAGAAAATATTAATAACTACGATTATACAACAGTCTTGTGAAGGTGCATTCAAAGTACGCAGATTCATTCCACGTGTTAAGTGTTACGGCATCTAGAAAAATCCATTGGCTCGCTTGCTGTGTCTAAATAATCCAGAATATTTTTTTACTAAAGAATTATTCAATGTCCGAATTCAGTAAAATAACATTTAGAACAGGAGTGGATGATAATTTTTCCTAAAAAAAATGTTATATAACTAAATAAACATTTGAAAATAAAGGACACAAATCCATATTGACACGATATCATTCTCAGTTCGTCTAATAAATTTTTTAAGTTGTAGGTAAAAAACCTTTTGAATCCTTTCCGATGTTCAATTTCACAGTAAAGTGCGATTTTGTTTGTATTTATTTGATATGTATTGTATGTAGTAGATATGAACAAAATTATAAAACAGGCACTGAATGACATAAATTTTACTTTACATTAATTTATTTTTTAGTTTAGCTGAGTATATCATATTCGGCTTCATTTTTCCCAGCATGTTCCTATGCAATAAAATATCTGTAGATCAATCTGTCGCAAAATTTATGTTTGTAAGATAATTACTTTTATTTATTTCTACTCAATTAGGTAATTTTTTCAAAAAATATTTGTAATAAATAATAAAATGTCTGTAATGGCTACCATTATTCTGTAACGATGGTTATGTTTGATTTCAATTTTGCTTTATTTAATTTATTTATACATCAAACGAATAAAATATAGGAGTCACCATAGTAGAGATGATTTTTTTAGATACGTTAAAGCCAAAAATAAAAAAAAAAACATATTATAAGTATAGTTATAAAGCTTACTAAACCGAGGTTACTCAACAAACTTAAAAACGCTGAATAATCAGGGAGCCTGCTAAGAGAGTCTAAAGCAGGAGCACATTACATGTTTACAAACAAAATTATCGTGACATGGAAAGCTGTCATTCTTGTTTCATGAACATATTGAAGTGAACTTTTAAATATTGCTAAACGAATTGTGGAATTTTTTTTATGAAAAAGGTTATAAATAATTGATGCGATCTTTACAAATTTTAATATAAATAAAGATACTTATTTTCCTTTATTTAACCAGTGAACAATCAATGTAGACATTAAGTTAGTCTCCAATAGTGCGCAAGTGTTTTTAATTTTCATCTATCTGAATACAATTATTCAGTAGAGTCCACGAAGGTTTCTTGATGGCATTTCTGGAAGGTTCACGTCAGCATGGCCAATGACAGATCACCTGTAAAAAATATGTAAAAATATGTAAATAAATTGTCAGAGCATAAAGATTATCTATCAAAATTCTTTAATGTCCTCGCAAGTCAAATTAGGGCTAATAAAATTAGATTTGATTACCGATGAACTTAATTTACTTGCACAAAATCAAAGAATACCATACTTTTTAATAAACATTTAAAATATTGAACTTTAAATTACAAACATGATATTCCTGATTAGGGCAAATTAAGGTTTATAAACTTGGTATACGAAAATAAAAAACAAAAGATTTCGGATATCAGTTTTTATCAAGTTCTACTTTATGAAGTATTTTCAATGTCCAATATGTAATAGTATGCTGTGGAAATGGGATACGACTATCATTCACTTACACCTTAAACGGCAACAAAGTGTTAAGTGGCCACATAATGATCTTATAAGGCATCTAATTATAACATCATTAACTAAGACATACACCCAAACAATTTAATCGTCATCAGGTGCGAGATAATATACGATGATTAATGATCACTTGATGATATCGTGCGCAGGTCAAGTGCAAGCTTAAATGACTCCAAATCATTAAGTTGTTAAGAGTAACTAAAACTGTAAAATATGAATTTACTAAATATGTAAAAAGAAAAGTTTTATTTTTGGATTTTATAATAAAATCCTATCTGTTCCTAATTTAACAAATAATCTGTTCACAGTTAATTATCTTTAACGACTTATTAGAACTAATGTGAAGTGTTATTTAATTCTTATCTCTAATGAAGCGTTGTAAAAATGTAATAAAAGTGTAATATTTTCCAATATTTTAACCTGAGCTTAATTTTTAATTACAGAGAATTATTTTCAAGAAGATTAAATTTATAAAATTTGGAATGTTTATAAATAATCATTTGCACAGATTTCGTTTCTCCGAACAACAAAAAACGCAACGCTTTCGTAAAGTTCAAGCAGTTGTTACAAACAATTCTACAAAATTAAATTTTTTGTCTTTCATTTCGGCACTATACATTGTTATATGTGCATATGAATTTAATGCATCCACGATTGTCTTTGCATTTTTAGCCGACGGGTCTCCAGGAATAGATCAGAGCCGTCGGCTCAGAAACAAGCGCCTCCAGAAATAAAGTAGCCCACAAATAAGACTTCATAGTAACATTGTACGATGCATGAGATGTCTGTCTTCGTACAAGTATTAATTATAGCGCGTGCTTCACTTAATGGTTCCGTATTCTAAATATACGCACGTTTAAATGAATATTTAATTAGCTATTAACAAATCGCAAGGGACAAAAGTTGAACCTATTTTGGGCCGGACGTTAACTTTAGATTAGTTTCGGATAGTATAGGTTATCCGATTATAGAATATAATTTTAAAATAAAAAAAATCATATGAAACGCACAGCTATTTGAATACTTAACAATGTGCTATTGATAAATCTCTACTGATACATACATATGTACCTAATAAAAATAATTAACATAGAAAACTAAGGAATATAATCTGAATATCAGCAGTATTAAATCATTTAATTATAAAGAGATATATCACGAGAAATGTGAATTCAAATTAAAAAACAAACTTCTAGGTCATAATAAAGAAGTCAAAAGCGCATAGCTATTTTCCCGTGTATTACTTCGTCTATTTTCGTCTCTCCAGAACAAAAGGTCTTATATGCTTCGATAAACAATACATTAAATATAAATTTTGTGTGTTATTATTTAAGTAGTTATACTTTAGTGTAACAAAAGAAAAATAACTAAAAATGTGCCTGTACTCTTTGTTTATGAAAAAGACATTAAAAGCAACCGACATTGGCTAATTAAACAACTTGTAACTATAGGTAAATGCCAAAAAGTTATTATTGGGTGCCATAGTAATATTTTGAAGTTGCTCGCTATGCAACCAACTTCATCATGTCGCTTTGTAGCTGTCGGTGCGCATCGTACAAATTTGACTCAAATTTTTTTTCCAAACACGGCCAGAGAAGTATAAATTCCAAAATAGAAAGCCTTTTATTTTCTTGGTCCAACTTTTATATTACTCTTAACTATACTACTCATAATGCTGAAGTGGCAATGGGGTGGTCACATCGCAGAGCTGATGACCGATGGGAAATAAAAGTTCTCGAGTAGCGACCACGAATTAAAAAACGCAGCATTGGAAGGCCTCACTCTAAGTGGACCGACGACATCGTAACAGTCGCGAACAACCGATGGCTGCAAAAGGCAGTTTGTTGTGGCGTATTAAAGTATTTGTTCAGCGATTTGACACTATGATGATGATGAAGAATGCTAAATGTGTTAGTTCATCATCATCATTATCATTTTAGTCTATTAGGCCTCCTCCAAATACTTATTTGCATTGTTACTAAGATTATAACTATTAAACGTATATTTATATCTTTTTCAAAATGTAATCAGAAACATCTGTCATGTGGAGGTCACCACCGATAAATTAATTAGAATTATTAAAAACTTTATTAATTATCCTGTGGTTGTGTTGTTCTACGCAGTTTTTACTCTTGCACAAATGGGCAGGCTTATCCGGGAAAGTACCACGGCCCCACAGAAGACCAAGTGGAAGTATTATACTTTCATATTTCGTCTGGTGAGTCCGGGGCCACTTTTTAAGACTGCCAAAGCATCTTTAATCCCTCAGTTCATGTTCATGAGCGAGGATGATCGCTCAACATCAGGTGCACCGCCTGCTGGCTTAACAACTTTTCAATTAAATAAGAATAAAATAATTGTTCGACGTTTTATGTGCCGAATATTGAAAATAAGAAAGTTGCAATTTGTTTCATTATGTGACTGTTTGCCAAACTCCCTAACAAATATGATGTCCATATCAACGAGAAATGCATAACAAAAGACTTTTATTGAATAAGTTTCTGTTACAGTAGTAAAATAGTCCTGATACAGTACATAAAAGATTGTACATATACAATTTTTTTTCATGCTAAGCTAAATCCGTACTACAATCATAAGTCTGTTGTTGTTTGTTGGGTTTTCCGGGGAAGCGGAGCACTCGTTTTTTTCTGAAGTAATATTTTAGGCATGTAGTACAAGCCCAGGCTAAAGCCCAACCCCACGCGAGCGAATCCGTGGGCAGCAGTATGTTATCATTCCTCTTTATTATACACCGCAATCGTGCTGTTTACACGAGTTGCGCGTGACCAATACAAGACACGAAAACATACACGTAGAGTCGTCACACCGATATATCTGACAATAAATCAAAAATCCACAATGGAAAAAAAAAATATTTCCTTTTTCAAATTAATTTACGAACATACACGATGAATTTATTATCACGCGTATTTGTCAATGTGTAAGTTTTCCGTCTGACATTTCTCTACGTCGATTCTCTCCAAATTACATTAGCACCCCAAAGTATGTTGTTGAGCCAACGCTGCGTACGGCGTACGTACATAAGTCACCCGTCAAGCCCAATCTCCGTCTGTATTTTAATGTGTTTTCTAGATACTGACTAATGCATTGCCTTTGTCATTGAGATCTGTGAAACGCGAGAGTTGTCCACCGATAACAGAACGCATGCACCGTACGTGGAAAACAATCGAAGTGTCGATACTCGGTTTGTTGTAACTCTTTTCATCCAATGAATTGGAACGCTAGAATAATCCGACTGGTTCAAGGCTTCACTTTTTAATCAGGCATTATAACTAACAATCAAACTTTTGATAATAATCTATCTTCTTATCCTTTAAACGAGCAATTCTTGTATATATTTATATATATAATCGGAATCTCGGAAACGGCTCCAGCGATTTTCATGAAATTTTGTATGTGCGTAGATTTGGGGGCGAAAAATCGATCTAGCTAGGTTTCATTTTTAGAATGAATTTTTAGAATGTTGTTTTCAGGGAATGAAAAATATAATTCGAATATGACGGTAAATTTCGCCGCAAGACAAAATGTCATAATAGCTCGGTCGATAATCGGGCGGCCCTAAAACAGACGGCCGTGGTTCGCGTCACGATCATTTACACATTTATTTTTTTACTTTTTTTTCGATTCCAGATCATTGCTTTCTTTATTTTAAATTTTTTGTCGATTTGTTATTTTGTTATTTTTTTCCCTTTTTTTTAAAGTTCTTTCTTTTGTGAAAAACATCAGTTCATATTTTCTTATATGCATATTTCATTACTCAGTAATTTGTATCTAAATGTAATTTCCAAAATACACGATTTACCAAAAAAAAAAAACAAACCGAGCAAAGCTCGGTCCTCCGGGTACTGTTTATTAATATACTCTAGATTATTGGCGCGGAGTCGTCAACGAAATTAATTAGCTAGTTGTGATACAAAAGGAGAAAAGCAACGTTTATTTAAAAAGTTTTGTATAAATGTTTTTAAATTTTGCTTAAAATTTCACAGCAGACTCTAAAACATTCAGTGGTATACCTGCAAAAGCCTTTCATCGCGGCTTACATTGTTTTTTCGTCTTTGAGTATATGCATTTTTGTTACACGCAAAAACTTAATAAAACAAATATTTCGTTGATGGTTTAAGCATTTGCATTAACAATTGTATGTTTTATGAAATTTATGTATCAGCAGATTTAAAATATATTTTTATATAAACTCAAGCCGCAATACAACGCACGAGATGTATGTAATCACTGCTTCCTACACGCTTACATTCATCCTATTCAGACAATCTGAGAACTAAGTTGAATGCTTTTATTGCTATTTATTAGGTCGCCGGTTATCATTAATCATGAAATAACTGCAACAGCACTTACATAAAAATATTATATTCTAAAAACAGACATTTGGCGCAGTGGTCAAACACATCGGCTGCTGCGCAACGTGCTGCGGAATAGATTCTTGCACAGAACAAGTGTTTCTATGAGTTACAGATAATGGTTTTGGGACTGGGTATTCGGTGTATGTGTAACCCACCCACACAGGCGACGTTTTAAAAATAAAACCAGTCAGAAATGGATTTAATTCAGATGTCCCTCAAGGTCAAGTCGACACGTCCATTTCGGAAGATATGAATAAAGCTATGAGACATGCAATAGTTAATTTAATCGAAATCATGAATTTAATATGAATTTATCGATCACTTCTGTATGCATACTATTCCTTTTTAAAAAACCATCTCTCCAGACTGTAAGGAGTTCGAAATGTCGGGAGATAAATACCAAAATTGTACCCGAAAATCTTTAAGCAGTTATATTTAGAAATGCACATTTGTGTTAACTAGATTAGCTGAGACTGTTAAAGTCGAAGAAAAAACTACGTTTATAATTACGTTTCGCATTTCAGCCAAATTACATTTTCTCCACTCCGTGCAGTCCAGGGTTGATTGGTCGGGTGTAACTTTTTAGGTGAGAGGATTCGAGCGAATGAAAATACATGTTAAGTGGAGCCGACCAACGACTTACAAGTACAAACGACCTCTAAACATGATGTGGTTCCATTTAACGGTATTCAACAGATGAGCGATCGCTGTACACACCAGGCTTCCACACTGCGTCAATTTGTGGAGCATTTTATACGACAAAATGCTCCTGCACACTTAGGCAGTCCTCAATACATGTTAGCTATAAAGCTAACGTTGTAAGTTAAATGTTTGTAGTGATGGGTGCGCTATATTATGAAGCACAGACGAAGTTACGAGAAATACAGTACTAAGTTATACTCTATCTCGTATTTTAAATACAGGAACATTATATGCGATTTTAGATTTTTTGCATTGGAGGACTCATTACGATGAATAGTTATCATCACTATGATGTTTAGTTTTTTCTAACTTGAAACAAAAGACTAATAAAATACTTATCAACAATTGTTATTTAAGAGAGGTAATATGACTCTATTTTAGAAATTAACTATTCCTTAATATGTGGAAAAATTACCAAATTACGGAATCACAAAATAGTGGAATGTTACACAGTTTACATGCAGTAGCATGAAGGGAAAAATGTGGTATCTATAGTGGTAGTATTCTTATGTACTTACATATTTATTGCTGTATAGAATTTCTGATGAAAATACACATAGTGTGTTCTAAGCATTAAAAGCGCCGGCTGATTCTAGCACAGTGCTTTACTTTTCTTAGTCGGATGAAGGTCGGTTCATAACATTTGCATAAGCGTTTCGTGATGCTAAAGTGTGTCGCAACCAAGAGTGTAATGTCAAACGATATTTCGCTTTTGTAGTGACTTGCGCATTCTTATGTAACAAATGTGGCTATTAATAATTTAACCGAATTATTAGGTCCTTATTGGTTTTTTTATAAAATGTGTTTATTGCCTTCAAGGAGTTTCCAACGGCGGTAGGTTAGAAACTTCATTTTTCGCCTGATTTGGACCAGTTTATAAATTGCCCTGTTTAAGTAACTAAAATAGGGGATCATGCCTCCAATAAAAAGCTATAAATTCCTTAGTTTGGCTTAGAATTTCTTTTAGATTAGATACTAAGAAGCTGCATGGTTTTTTCAAATTTCACCGTCAAAAGAGTTTGGGTCATAATTATTTAAAACTGTATTATACAATTCTATTGAAAATCTAAATAATTCTTAAAACATACACTTTATATTTACAAAGCGGAATCAATACACGGTTGCAATCTAACATCATACACTCACCTTAATAGGTATTTTTTTATTATAATGCTGTGCTTAGTTTGGAGTAGAGAATTTTCAGCAGTGTTTAGAGATTTTCTTTGTAAAAAAAGGAAAAACTAATCTTCTTTTAGTGTTTTAGTTTCGTGTGCTTCGACGCCATTCGTGACGGGAGGTAAGTTTTCGCTTGTCACTTGTTTCTCTGCTTTCACCGTGACTTATGGAGTGAAATAGGTCGCTATTCAATTCGTGATTCGAACTAAATGTTCTCGAACGTATTAATGTCGATATTTTTGCGAATACAGCCCTTGCAAATGCAAGTAAGAAAGCGAGATATAAAAGATATTTGTGGGTGTTTATATATTTGATCCGGTTCGAAGGACCTTTTCCTCAAAGTGCAAAATTTAACCAACAGCACTGAAGTAATATTTCGATTCAGCAAGTATAAAAACTCTGTATTCTTTTAGGTTTATGAATAAATAATCAATTAGTCGCCAATAGGTTACAAATTAAATGACTTAGCCACAAGATATTCTTCTGCTTTCATCTTTTTATACAAACAAAATAAGTGGTATTATTTTGTATAGATCAACTATAACTATTTACTTGAACTTAAAAAAAATACTGCTAACCGCCTATTTAGGTTCATAGGTTGCTGTTCGGGTATGTTTTGAAAACATTGTTCTTTAATTCTAATTTTCTTCGTATTGACGAGTGGCAATACAATATAGATAAGTTTTTGAGTATCACGTTAAAATGCAGTAGAATAAAGACTTTCACAGATTGTTGTTGATTTTTAGAAATATTAATTAAATAATATCTTACATTTAAATTCCGATGAAAATGATAAAGGAGGTATATGGTAGCGTTGTTGGCATCGCAAGGGATGCAGTGACGTGTCGCCAGACAAAGGGGACTGATGTATGAATAATGCGGACTTCCCGCAAAGCTTATGTGTTTGTGCGGGTCCCTGGGTCTGCTAATGAAATTATATGGTATTCGCCGTGGAAAATATCGCGGGGTCGTGATTAAATGCCGTTTGTTGAATATAGGTTTAATATAATTTTTGTTTTGTACGTTGGTGTTTTGTACGTCTGTGCCTAAAGTTTGTGTATGATTATCGGGTTAACTTATTACGTACGAAAAAATCGGTTTATATAGATTATAGATTTCGTTGGCGTGAGATGTTTGAATGATCTAAATTTTTTCTACAATTACGCTAAAAACCTTCTGATATAGAAATTATAATTGTAAAAGTCTGTGGATATAATTTTTTGAAACTAATGAGTGGAGAAAGTCATGAGCCTCTGCTTAAATCTTCGCATAATATTAGGTGTGTTTCGAGGTGTATCCAACACAACATAATGATCATAAAATTTGAAATAATGTAAAAATCGAATGGGTTTTAAATTATTTTAATAGAAAGAAAACTTATCACAGGCGAGAGGAAAATAAATTTCTTTTTTTTTCTTTGCAACATTTTCAACGACGCGCCGAGTTCCATTAGAATTCTTAAGAGGACAAAGCTTCACACAAGTTATATTCCACATCTATTATTAATAGCGTTTACTGTACAAATTACTAACTTGAATATGGTGAGTGGACATAAAAAAAATAAAAAAAAAATATTTTGTACGTCATGTTTTACAAACGGTGTGTAGAACTCTAACTTGTGTTTACTCTATCGCATTCCGATTTTAAATTGTTGGACGCCAGTAAAATAACCGTTATTACGGTGTACGTTAGTGAGGTGTTTGACGACGAACCCGCTCGCTCGTCGATATACGCCGGCAAACGTAACTTGGACTACCAACACTCCCCTTAGTTAAACAACAAAAGGGTCTCTGGAGGGGTCGTCGCGATGTTCAGAGGTCCAGAGTGACTGTTCGCCGCTGAGGTGAGCGGCTCCATTGTCGTATTCAATTGATTAATGTCATAGTTTATCTACCGATATGACAACAATGGCGTCTTACCCGAATGCCTTAATGCGCTCTGCCGCTAGGTTTTATTTACCCACACCCTTCCTTCGTTTACATGGTGTTCAACTATCGTATTATATTAATTTCTATTCCCTTTTTCGCAGGTGGCGCTCCTGACATATGTGGCATGTTAGAAAAAGTTTTGCATTCATCGAGTTCATAATTGTGCTAATTATACAAGTGAGAAATTAACGGTTACACGTGTAAGCCGCGCTCTATATTTACTTTTATAAAATAATTATGTTGTTTTCTCTACTTAGATCAGAAAAAAATTGTCTTCAATTGAACTTGCTAGTAGATGTAACTAATGCATTGCATTTTTGTATACCTAAAACATTAAAAAGTATTTTTAAGAAATATATTTCCTATTATTTACAATTAGTTCCCAATAATTTTAAAGCCATGACTTATTTCTTATATGGGTCTCAAACCACGTACCATTCTTCAAATTTGAATAGAAGTTCTCTGACCATTCATGGCACTATCGCGAAATAGGTACAAACCCTTGCAACCGCGTAGACAATTTAATGTAAGATCTGACTAAACGATATCATTGTTTCGGAACGGCCTGTATAAGCCCACGTTGGATGTCATTCACAGATTTGACAGATGACATTGCAGCGGCGGACCATTCTATGCAAATGTTCACCCTCGTGTTTCCTACACGGGACGTTCCGAGTAAATAGTATTGATTGATCTAAATTGTTGAATTGTACGCGAGCCGTGACGGATGGCTGGAGAAAATGTGAGACGGGCTAGCGAAAAGTGGGGATGCTCACACTAATATGATATGTTTGACAATTTTTTCTAAGAGAAGGTAAGGCAGCGTGTCGATCGCCTGGTAACCGGCTGTCGCAGCAGCAGCTTATTATGATGGTGGTTTACTCTATCGTTTTATTATAAATCTGTTGACTTTGATACCGTTTTCCGTATTGAGCCATTCCATTTATGAAGTGAAAGTCCGTATCGCTGCAAGTGAGGACTATTTCCCATTTACTTTAATCAATACACGGGTCTAATATTTACAAGATTAAATCTATCTAAAAATAAATATTATCTAATATGTTTATATATATATAAATATGTAATATGTAATAATTAACTAATAAACCTAATCCACGCGGCATGGTGCCAAGAACGCTAGCTGCATTTCCTCGTTGAATAATTATACTTAACCTTTGAGCGAGAAAAGAACTAGCTCTCTTATCACCAGCCGCGGCGATATAATTAATAATAAGGTTTGTAATTATATAACTCTTATCCAAATAATTATGTTGGTTCTTATAGGCTTTACAATAAACACCAAATGTGTATCAAAATTGAATTTAAATATATAGCCGCTTTCATTGTTTGCCTAATTTGTAATAATATCTTTGTTTTATTCATGACATTGATATAGAAAATTTGAATAAAGCCCCTCATATTACACTTGAATAATTATACTCGCACCTGATGTTTCACTATACGTTTCAAAACGCCTAATTAAAGTAGCGATAAGGGTTCTTATTTAAATATGGTAGTAGACATAGTGTAAATAAAAATGAAAAGTTCGCTTATTTTGCTGTAGAAGATATAATCCCTTAAACATAAAAATTAATGTTTAATTTACAAAAAATATTATAATTAATATATGATAAATACAAATTAAGCGTATAGACGTTATCGAGGTGAATATTAACTGGTTGCGGGAAAAAAAATTATATTTTCAAACCAAAACGAATTAAATGTACGAAATGCGTTTCCAACTATTAGCTGACTCGGTTAATGCCAGACTGGAGACCGGAAGACGCGCGAGCGTTGAAGGAAGCTTTCAGCACCTTCAGGGGAGAAGGCATGACATTCCACACGTGGTCCCGTGTCATCTGCCTGTTTGCTCCTTGTCATCGAACCCGCAGACAGCGGGAGGATAAGCGATATACGTAACTATATATCGGAGTGACAACAAAAGGAGCTTAGTAAAGAATGACGAACTGTTTGTTTAAATACTTCTTTATTCAACGCGATTAGATATATTTTCTTTTTTATTATTATGTGTATTAAAGTTGATTTTGCAACATTCTCGGCCAGCTCTTAAGTACATCGAGCTCTTGTGGTGATGTGTAGGGACATCTGAACGCTTTCAACGTATGTTCAACCGATTCAGATGATTAAAACAACTGATTGTAGCCTGGGTAAAGTGTGATCAAGTATTTCTGTTATATTGATGCTACGGTTTTTTAAATGGCAACCATGGAATATCAGTTACAATAATCTCTTACTCAATAACCGCGGTAGGGCCACATAACTGTCTCCGTTGTAACACGAATGGGCAGGTCCATTGGTGTGCTTCATAATAATTTTAGTATAATTAAAAATGAGAAATGTTATTAGCAGCACATGCTGCAATTTTAATTTAAACCGGCTGCAGGCATTCTTAAAGATTCTTAAGACAAAATGAACACTGAAAAATACACTTTCCGCCGTCCATTTGGAAAGAGCGAAAAAAGTTTTCGTTTCGAGAGAAAAAACGAACCTCTAGAGAGTGTGACTGCAAGGTCTGAGTGATCAGCGTCAATGCAGAGTGCTGTAAATTTTATAAAGGTTTGATTGAAACTAAGCTTAATAGTAAGGCGTTTAAGGTTTTTTATTGAAAGGTACGACCATTGCAGGTAATTGTTATCTCTTCAGCAAGGTACAGCGACATATCCATAACTAGTGGGAGGGAGATAACACAAAGAGAGCGAGACGGGGATATGGCATTTTGATTAATACGCAGCCATTCCTCAGAGCGGGCTGTGTACCATTGCTAAGTAATGACCACTCCATAAAGACATGGTTAAGGTTAAAAGAAAATTACTTTATCAACGCCTTGTTTTAAATAAATATCCTGTTTCAGGAAATATTATTGTTGTTTCAAATACAAGAAATTGAGATGTTTCCGAGATGTTAAGATTTAGCCGCTTATTAATAGCTACACAGGTGATGCATTATAAGGACCATTTATACCACATGCATTTGGTCCTTTCTTAAAATCCTTACAGCTTTATCGTTATTATTAAAGGCGACCTTTCACCTAATTTTAACTCAAAATACTTGCAATTATTTCAGATACTTCCATTTAATGTGACACTAAATAAACGATTTAATAACTAAAAAAATCATCAATCAAATAGGTTTTTAATATTCACATAAGATAACGGCTTTATTAAAAAAGATTGTATGCAAAAAAGATGAATCAGCGTGCATTAAAAAGCATACATATTAATTAAATTACAAAGGCAAATCTTTTTGTGTTGCAACGTAACGTATTACTTAAGAATACGACAGATTGAAAAAAAATCACTTCGTAGATTGCACATAGCTATATTAATTCCCCGAGATATTAAAATGCTATAAAAGCTCTTAATCTATGCCGGGGAAAGAAAAAAAAAAACGGCATAATGTAAATCGTGTGTCTATGACATTCCCATTGGTTAAAAAGGGTTAAGACAGCTGTCAGATTGGTCCTCCAGCAAAGGAATGAGAAATGAGCCGAGATAATCTGTGACAGATTCGTCTTACTAAAAAAGCCGACGCCTGACATAGATAAATAAGATTATTCAAACATTTTCAACCTTGAAGTCTGTGGTTCCTGTTTTAATTACCTGAATTCTCAGAACGTGTATCATACGAATTATTTTTTGTGACTGCCCTTTTTTTACGATTAATATGTATTATGTTATCGTGCGCGTTTTTATGTATTTACCATGGCTTACTTCTTTTTGGTGGGTAACTGAGCAATTTCAACTGATGTAATACCCAACAAAACAAACTTATAGACATATAAAATTCTCTCACCTTCATTCAGGGTACAAAACAAGTAACAAAATTATCAGTTCTTATATTGTATCGTGAAAACAAATAAAAGAAAAAAGGACCTAATATTAATTTACTGGATACCTAAACGGAATGTGATGAAAGAAATATACTGTAGTAAATAACTACAGCGCTAACCTATGGAGGTTCCACTTTCAGTGAACTTCACGTTGTGGAGGAATAATTAAAAGAATAAAGGACTCAGCTGATGATTAATTTCTTAGGTTTTAGGTGAAACATCTTTCTTAAAGATTTTTACTAAAGATTATTAGAACAAACGTACCCGAGATAAAAAAAATCTTGTACTGTTATGTTATTTTTGAAGTCACATTCAGAACACAATTACAAAATGAAAAGTGTTGACATAAACTTAATGTAGTATTGTTATAAAACATACGAATACAATTATAATTAAGGTGGCTAAAAAGGAGTCAACCCTAATTGTCAGTACATAAAAATTACTAGAACCACGTGGAATGTTTGAAGAGATGCGTATCCGCTTATTAATTACATTAATGGTTTACGTACAATAAATTAAATAAATGTGAGCAAATGAAATATATATAAAATACTTAATTTATAGTATTTTATATTAGTTAAATTATAGTAGTTAAATACTTAATAGTCAAAATGAAAGAAAAAGTCGTCCAAACTGTATAAAATTTACCCTGAACTTGATTCGTATACTGTAAATACTGCGAATGAACGCTGCAATCACAATGTCTTACGTAGTAATTATTTTACTATATAATGTTTATTGAGAATTTTACAATTCACAGATACGTAAATGTCGGCGAGTCACCGTCAAATACGTAGTTCTCAGTTTATATTGTACTTTATATTACCTGCCTACTATGTGTATTGCTTTTAATAATCCATCTACAATGCCTGCAGCAAATATCGGGACAGTGTTCCTAAAACCGTTGAACAGCGAAAGGGTTCGGTAGTACAATCAATTATGTATGGCTAGGTGAGGCAACCAAGGCAGTTAGCCGGAATGGTCTCGCCATTACCAACTAATTCCTTGTCATTTGCCTGCGGCCGCCTGCGCTGCGGAGCGGTCACCCGATTGTGTCACACCTTCGACGTACTGAGGACCGGAATCGCAATTAAAATCTGCATTTGTGAATGCCTCTGTATTCTGAGTATGTTATGGTTTTTGCCTCCTCCACATCCATACATGTGCGCCTTATTCATTTTGTATGTGCATGTATATTGTGTTGATTTATTAGCTATTCAATTGAATAGATGTCGTGACAAATTCGAATATCGTTTTACAACGATAATTCGAACGAGAGATGTCGCCATTGCTGTTTTAGAAATTTAAATCTTAAGTGCAGAGATCAGCACTATAAAAAAATTTAAAAGTTTTATATCTCCCTTTGTTGGATGGCGTTAACGCTTTCAGTCTTGTCGACTACTGTGGTAGGACCTCGCAACAGCTCCTGCTATTGGCAGAAGAGACCAACTCATCCGGGGAAGTATCAGAAAAGACCCGCGTTATGTGGAAGTATTTTTTTACTTGTACCTTGTACTTTTTAAAGATTGACAACGCATTTGCAACCTCCCAGATGCTGTATATACCCGTGGGCAGCCGTATTTAATCACTTAGCATCAAGTGAGCCGTTTTTGCTATGATGTTTTAATAGAACACGAGTTGAACAATGTTTGGCCCTATTTTTTGAGTACTTAACACTTAATAGTAGTGTATATAAGTATAATTTATATAGTACATAGTCCTAAGTTAGTAGTGTAGGCGCAAGTAGTAAGACAATCGATTAAGTGTAACCGGGCACATATACGAGTAGAGGTTTCGTTCTTAGCCCGAACAGTCGCGCTATTACGAGTACACTATAATCCAGCCATTTGCCCGTGTCCACTGGTTCAATCGATACTACACGTGGAAGGATATTTATATAAATCGGAGATATTATCTTATATGAAATTACTCATGTTTAATGATTTTATTTATGTTTAACGTTTGAGCGGTAAATAAACCAGTCCTCTTGTCACCAACCGCTAGATAGTTAATTAATCACCAGTTACTGGTTAATTATTATTTGAAGTCTATAAATTTAAATGGATCACAGTAAAGCATTTTAAAGAAATCTTATTTAAAATTAGATTTTACAGAAATATGTGAATTATTAAAATTCACATCCTCTCTTGCAATTTAGTTACTAGAATAAGATTGAAACTATATTACATTTAATTAAGTTATTTACTTGAAAAAAATATATTCTTAGAAGACAATAAAGCGTAAAACTGGAATTACGTAAAGTTTGAAATACATATTATCCCAATATTATTTATATTGAAATAAAACTATTTATTTCAAATTGAAGTTTTAACATTTATGATAATATAATTATAGAGTTATAATAAATATTAAAAACATGTTTTGTTAAGAAAAAAATGATCAATGGATTGTTTAACACATCTATGTGAATGTAGGACTCAAACGTTTCTATGATTTATTATAACTAAGAATATTGAAAATTCAATGATAATCATTATTCAGCCAATTAACTTCAAGTTTTATTACGACTAGATCGATAAGTAGTATTGTTGAACCATAAATAAAATCGGCTTTTCAACGCGTCCATTGATTGAGACGTTACAAATAGACCGGTATTAGGAGCAACGCCTCTCGCCCATATTTATGGCCACCTCGCGGTCCGACACTTGAATGTTTTTAATTATCACTTACGGTGCTTGATTCCACTGCTATTCATCAGCAAGCTCGTCCCGTTTAGCAGTGACGTCATCTGTGCTTCTAAATTGCCATCTATTTGTTTTCTAAATAGAGCAGCTCCTTTCATTTAGATGCAGTTCAACACCGCTTGTACGTTTAGCTGTTTGCTAATGGCATTATATTAAATTATATATTATTGCTTACCGAAATACCGTTTCTATAAAATTGAGCGGCTTTTGGATAGAAAATTCAAATTAACTTGTCCTACAAAATTTAAATGACGTAATACTATATTTACCACTTGCAATGTGTTATTTTTTTTTTGTTTTTGGCGGAGTACGAGGTGCTATTATTATGATGTTGGCATTTTCTTGTAGTAGTTAGCTTTACATCACATACAGCTCCGATGTACATTCAAGTACAATTTGCATAAAACTACCCGTCGTCACGACAACGTCGTCAGCCCAGCGTGTGGGAGGACGCCCCACGCAAAGAGACGAGGAACTAAATATTCAAACAATTATAGTATAACCTATATACACGTAAAACATTCCAAGAAATAATTTCCAGATTTTCATTTCACTATAAAGTTTCTATCAAGAAACTTTGTCGAGGGATGTGCACTGCATTACCTTCTCTGTTCACATTAATTTAAGTAATGTAATTTAATATTTAATACTTTTTAATACGTCAATCCTACTAATATTATAAATGTGAATATAAGTTTGTTTGTTACGCTTTCACGCCAAAACTGCTCTACCGATTATAATGAGACTTTGTACACATATTGTTACAGGTATTAAAAAGCACATAGGATTCTTTTTATTAAAAACGCTGGCGGAGCTGCGGGAAAACCATCATCAGCATCATCATCATCAGCCTGTTTGAGCCTGGCGAATACGCGGGCGAATAGCTATTAATATTATAAAATTGTACTAAACAAACAAGCACCAGTTGAAATCTAACGTTAGAATGCTTATTTCAAAAATTTAGAATACAGAATTACTTGACACGAGTATTTAAGTATCTAAAAATAAGCCTAAATCAAACTTTTGTTTCGTGGTAAGAAAGAAAGGCGGAGAGTCAAACAAATAAAGCAACCAAAGAGCAAGTGGCACCAACATGCATCATTCGCAATATTTGCTATTGCCCGTAATCTGTGTGCCCAAACTTCGCCCTTGAGGGACGCTCCTTGTATGGGACAAAAATCGACTCTCACGGAAATTATATTGATATTCAATACACAATAAATGGCCGCTGTCAAAAACTTGCTGTTCGCTCCTACGGTCATCCCTAAGCTATCTGTGTCATTTGCCATTGGAAACGCAGGCGTTCTTCCCTTTCCCTCCCATTGATATTGTCGGGTTAGAAAGAGATGACCGTGTGTAGTGAGTTTAGCGCGTCTTTGTCACAAGGAGTGAACTAATTTTTCATCATACGGCCCGCGACAGTAACAAATGCTGCCCGAACTGTCTCCTTCTTTAATAATACTTTTTATATTTATTTTTTTCAAGGGTAGCTCGCCCCCCGACGAATGAAGATTTTCATCTGAGCACAAGGGGGGAAAATTGGAAGAAGCTTAAAGTGTCATTTGTCAGCTAGAATTTAAAAAGTTAAGAACCCAATTAAAAAAAAAAACTTATGTTTGTATTTACAATAAATATCCAATGGCGGATTTTTGTGGGCAGTATCATCAATCTCGTTAAAACAGTTTGTTCTGTACTCTGAACTGATACAAAACATATTAATCATCATTTTGGAGTATTAACCGAAATTAAAAACTTGATAAAATTAAGCAAACGTCATATGACGAACGTTATGTTCGAATACTTAAGGTCAATTTAAGTTTTTTTTTATACAAAAACACTCTCTTTTACATTGAGTGTAATCTTAAAAACAACAATTTAGAAGTAAAAAGTTTCCATACATCTGTAAATTTAGTCAGAACATATTTTATTAAAAATTAAATTAAGTACAAAACTGTGTACTATACATAGGACAAACAATATATAGGTGTATAATATATTTTTGTAGCCCTACATTAAATAATATGTTTAGCGTTGTAATAATGTTATCTATGGAATTTTACTTATTATTAAGGGAAATTCAACCTACACAAGGCTTTTCAGTTTTAAATGGAACATTATATACAGTTTTAATATTGACAAAAGAATGGTAAATGCATTGTATATTTCGATTAAATAATTTAAGTCTCGTCTTATTCACTATTCCAAAAGATATGTGAAAGAGAAATCGAAGCGGTTATTAACGGTTTATTTATTGTGAAGAGTTGCTACGGGATACTCCACACGCAGGAACTCAAAGTATATTCGTATATACTCGTACATGTAGCTAGTCTGTACATACTTAATACGTCAAGCAGGCGCATCGGCATATCACGGGCACCCTCCGAATTATAATTCGGCACCCCAGCGGATCAGTGGCGGCCGATCAATCACGGCCAGAATCTGTCATGTTCGGTTTATGAGAAAAATTGTAAGGATGCCCTCACGGAGTGACGCCCCACGTTCTAAGATAAACATTCGCGTTCGGCTGACGAACGGGAAATTACACTGTGAGGGTTTCTGTATTAATATTGTTTTTATAAGGGTTGATTTTATCGAGCGAGGATTATTTAACGGAATAAAAAAAAGTGTTATTTTTATTATACGTCTCGATAAGCCATAAGAAAACGGGGAAAATATAACAGAGTCGCCACTTTAACGACGTTATTCCCATTATGCACAATCTCATACAAATTTTACTATAAACAATATAACTTGGTGTACCTTTAATTTTTCCATTTATATACTTAGCATATATCTCCGTATCTACATACACCAGATCTATAGGACTTTAAGCAGAACTTTTGTCATCTATTTTTTTGCTTTTTTGATAATAGCAACATATTTTTCTTATGTTTGACGACAAATCACCTATTGAATACTTTTTGGGTAAATAAGGGTAAATTTATAAGAAAAATTTATTATATAACCATAAAATAAGAAATAAATATTTTACATTTTATCAAACCATTCTCTAGGTAACTGGCCAAGACATACTTAACATACATTTCTTTCGTATATATACCAATTTGTATACGTGAATGTAAAAAATGTGCATGATGTATTTGATGATCTAATTATGTAATATATTTTTCCGTCCTAGTCCCTTATGCTCTAATGGGAAAATATAGGATTACTGCAAATTCTAAAAATCACAATAATTCTGCGCTCAAACCATATAATAATAATAATACATTTAAATTACGTAACAAAGTACACAATTCTGGGAAAAAACACGCCGCAGCGTAAATAAATGGAGATCAAATTGAAAGAGTTTCATGAAGATAGATCTCTACGTATAAACAGTATAAACTACTTAGGCACTTAAGCTGCCGCGTTTGAAGAAAATGGGCCAAAACGAAAAAACATTTTCAAGAAAATACTCTTGGAAATCATTTGTCTAAGCATTGGAGGGGTCAATGCGACTCGGCGGTTCCCACGCTGAACCTCCAGAGACGGACCAACGTCTCTGACGGACCACAAAACGAATTACCCAATGAATATCACCCTTATTTCAATGGACATAAATGATTTTCCTGAAACCCTGTAAGAACTGCAACCGCAAAAATCAATTTGCCCAATCTATAGGTATTTCGAGGGAACTCTCGCTAATCGCCTAGAAAAAATATTTGCCGAATCAGCCTCCGCTTTTTTGCCACTGATAAATGTGCTCGGAATATGTATCTACGATTTAAGAGAAGGTGCTTCAGAGCCTTTTGTTTCATTAAGTGCTTTGGTGCAAGATTTTCCTCTTGGTTAGTTACAATCGTTAAAAAGGAGACAAAACGTTTGTGGTTTATTTTCATAGTTATTGGCTATATAGTATATTTATTTTTAAATTAGTGTTAATATTTAAAAAAATATATAAGTCTATAGTAATCATTTTGAAAGGTCACGATATCAGCTCAAATCCTCAGTTTTAAGGTGGATCAATAGTTTGAACACAACGAAATTAGATAAATTTCACATAAGGGGATATCTTAGGTATGAGCGTGAAATACGCAGTAGGCCGCGCCGGTCGCGCATGGTGTATTAGATATTGAAATTCAAATGGCCACCCGTGATTTAGTATTCATTTGACGTGATGGAGGCTTTACTCCGGTTTAGGTTTCGCCAGGCGTCGTCTTCTCGTACATCATAGCGTGGTACGCTTGAGACGTTTCCGCCGGGGGCACACCGGGAGGAGAAATACTCCATCCGATTTCAGTTTTCGCAGGGTTAAATGATTTATATATGTAGCTCACGATTGTGTCAATTTATTCATTTATTACATATGCATCGTAAAGCAAATAGTCATAAAATCATGTCGTACAGACAAATAAATAGTGACTTTGAAACACCTGAACAGGAAACAAAAATATTTCTTAATAAACCTTGGCTACGAAAATTGTTCTTTAATAATTTCGAACGATATTGTTTAAATGGAAAAGAATATAAGAATATGCTGGAATAAATATGTCTTTATTGAACTTGTTTATTTATTGATATGTTTAGAAATTCATCTAGTAATTGAGTGGCTTATTTACTAGATCTGCTATACTGTAACCAAACGCTTTAAATTTTCCTAAAGAGTAAGTGGACATTTAAGCTACTTTCTGCTACTAGACTTACATCTAGACCTACATAGAATCACATATAAATAATGACTGGATATATAAACACAAAAAAGCTAACAATTTTCTATAGCCATCGTCCAATTTTGCGCAAAACATATGAAATGAAATGGGGGAAATATAAAATATATAGAGCCGCATGAAATTCGGTATGCCTCGGACGTAACTCGGCTGACGGCAATGTAATCCCAAAAGATTTCCACTTGGAGCGCGCATCGACTTGCGTCGTCCCATCGCTACACATTCTAAATAATAAACAGTCGCTCTACCTACGCCTCCTTACGAAACAGATTACGTAAGTGCGTTATACGAAGATTATTCTTTATTTGTTTTGTAATTGGCATCGGTTTTTTTATTACCGTGCTGACTTTTTCTTTTCCAAAATGAAACAAAATGAATCTTACTAAGAATTTTACTAATACCTCCTTCCTTTGTCGCAATTATAATATGTAAACTGTTTTAAACGTATGAACGATATTATGTTGAATAATGTCTTCATACACACGTACGCAATAAATAGCATCTACAGGATCAGCAATCGCATTTTCGTATTCAAGAATTGCTTCAATCTCCAACAAACGTTCATCAAAGGACTTGAACAAACTCAGTCCTAGCAAATAGATAGAAAACTGATACCATTGTCAAGTTAAAATCACGATAATTAAAAAAGCTACATGCATCCATTGACGTTTATAATGCTGATAGGATAATTTTTATTTATTTAAAGGAGTAATGTAAGGTGAACTGGTGAAAAATTTCGATTCGTGCTGGTGAACGGGGTAAAAAAGTGCACGCTCATTGATGCATTTGGCCTGCGCCAGTGGGGCCCGATTGATGTCCCGCGACTGCGGACGTATCGACGTCGTTAAGCGTCTAACATCGGTGCCATGTCCGTCTATGTCCGACAATTGGAGAGGTTTTATTTCTCAGTATGCGCACGGTCCCCGGCTGTTAAAACTAAATCGTATGTAGGGGAATTATTTCTGCGATGGTAACGTTTGTCTCTATGTACGGTTTTCAGAAAGGTAATTTTTATCTCTCTACGCCTTTTTATGTGAGAAGGTGGCAAGCGAGCTAGCATTTGCAATGGGCATGGGCATTTGCAACCTCCTTAGGTTTGAGATGCGCGGCCACCTTTTAATATAGTGGACCCCGGTTACTTCACTCACCAGGCGATTTCCACTTCACGCTAGTCCTCTGTTAATTCCGAGGTTCAGGCTAGGCGTCCCGTGCGCCAGGCCACCTCAAGTCCGTCGGACCTGTGAAGGCCCCTATGGTCAACAGTGGCTCATCCAGCCAAAAAAAAATCTGTAAGGTCGGTGTACCTCCTCGGACGGACCTTCCCATTCATGCAACAGCGAAGACTTTTGCGTGCCCTACGAATGTTATGCTTTTGTTTACATTTGTCAATGTACCCATATTCACACAGGGTATAACAAAGCTCTTGCAAACTTAACTTTATCGCATGATTGACAAAGCTTGGTGAAACTTCAGTCCGCAAAATTGAAGGCGCCAACAGTAATCGTGAAAAGTAAGAGTAAATATTCTGTTTATCGCGTAAAATCCATCTAGTCTATCAACATCCGTTTAAGTAAACGATTGAAAATTTATCCACTTAACATGGCCCCAGCTGAATAAATAAGGTCTAACAATACAACAAAAAAATAAATTTTGTAATAAGAGATTAATGTACTTCAGCAAGAATTATTTTCAAGTTCTATATTTGTAGCTAATAACTCATAATTGTTTTGCTCGAATGATTTGAAATCATCCAAGTCTATCTAACGTAGGAAACCCCCGCAAGACTGGTTGGGACATAAATCTGGCTAGGCGGGTCGGTCGCGCGGAAACTTTTTGAATTATTAGTTTTAATTTCCGCCTAAGATCCGCCGCGCGTCCCCGTATCTGTCAGCGAACATATACAATTCGTGGAATGCTATGCACGGGTTAAATTCTCCATGATTGCACCATTTAACCTTTTAAATTAATATTCGATCTTAATAATGAATGAATAAGACCTTTTAAGTTAATATTCGATCCAATTTGAAAATAGAATGAAAATTTGCTTTAGTCGGTGTATTGTTTGTTGGTGTCGTATTTATTAGAAGTATTAATAACATATTCCTATCCTCATTTCGATTGTTTATTTGCACACCCTTTAAATGTAGATGAAGAGTAATGTTTGAAGATATGTGACAAAAATAAGGAAATCAGATTCTTGCTAATATGGCAAAAATTGTCTAATGTGTATGTCGATATTTTTTTAATTACATTTCAAAAAAGTATTCATTAATTTCCTCAAGGTGTTTTAAAAGTATGTTAGGAAAGACATGAATTGATTTTTTTTTGTTTCTTTAGGTAATATTTGTAGTAAGTGTAGTTGTTTACAGATCTTTTATAATAAATTGATTTGTTAATCTTTTTTATAGTCTTTGTCTATTTTAAAATAAAGTAAATATTTTTTTTTATGTAAAAAGTTGCCATGGGATAGAGCGGTTCATCTAATATCGACTGAATACTGCCGCCATTGGCCATCCACAACATCTGACGGGTTGCAGATGCGTTGCCAACCTGAAAAAAGTGGGTCCCGGTTGCCTCACCTGCCAGATGAAACGCGAAAGTTTAATACCTCCAATTCATGCCGGTCCTCTAAGAAGCCTGGGTTAGAATTAGAATTATTTTATATAAGACTTAGAATCTCCTGACCATCAGCGCACCCGAACTTGCTGCGTGGCTCTACGACAGCAAAAATAAACCAGTTATATCGAGATATGATGACTTGTGAAACAACATGTAATATAGTAAAAATAAGTATGCAGTTGCATTTCGTCTCTGGTAAAGTGTTTGTTGAAGCAAAAGAGCGTAAAGACTGCTATTGCAAATGATATCAGAGCGATTTTATGGCATTAGAAAAATATGACTGGTGTTTGTTTTAGCTAATTCAAATGGTAAATGCACTATCCTAGTAATTCCTACCCACTCTCTGCTTTAAGGCAAATGGTAAACGTTGAAATGTTCCACCCCTTTCTAAACATATTGCGTGGAAACTAACACTGGCCTGAGGAGGCAAACCTCCCAGCAAAACGCGGGGAGTATCAAGGTTTTCCAGACTGTAATTATTTTGCACGCATCTGGCCGTTACCGCCCACATTCGCACGTGCATTTCGCGTATCGGAACCCGAAGCGCTTAGCACTCTATTAAGACTGTGACGTATTGTTCGAGGCACGATAATTATATGGGTCGGACGCCACCGGCGATGTCCGGGAGATCAGGAGATATGGCCAAATAACACGTCTCTTACGCGGCAGTAGACACGCAGACTAAATATAAACACCGGACGATTATGGTTATAACAATGATGATGCCACTAAGATATTATGTCATTACAGTAAGTGGCCGTCGGGATAAAAAGATAGGTGAGCCGACCTCGTAATGACTTTGAATGGGTTTTGTACACACTCGGCGTATTAAGACACCGGATAGCAGACGCGTTTTTTTAACCTAATGCGATCCGCTCACAGATTTATATAAATAAAAGTTAAAATATTTTTTATATTATATAAATACACTATTAAATGTCTGCTTCGCGATTCATCAGCATACTGAAATATTGAGAATAGAATAATCTGCCAGCGCCCGTCTTTCTGTCCAAATAATGTTTATAAACATGTATTAGCTCACTACGACATATTGTAACACTTTACAAATATATATATATATATATGGATCCCCATATGCCCATATTTTAATGGAGTCTGCGATCGCATGGCATCTCAAATTTTTTCATTGTTTCCTTCAAGTCAGTCCACATATACAGAAATTGCTAAGTATTCTTACTTAAATAAAATATAACATAAGTAATATACTCAGAGGATTGATGATTTATTTATTTATTTATTGGATTGTTCATTAGTGACACAAACTTTAAAGTTAGTTTTAAGGATCGTCCATCATAAAAAAAATTTATAAAGCCTAAATAACGATTCCAAAGCTCTTACCGGTTGTCTCCAAAAATTATTAAATAAATAAATAATAATAAAATTATTTTGTAGTGTTTAGTTCGTTTTATAAACTTAATATATTAAAAAATATATAGACATTACTTTTTTGCCTTTTGATGCGCTGCTTAGCCATGGTTAAAGTACAAATCTTTATCTCATTGGGAAGATGGTTTAAAATTAGTTAAGAATCTTGGCATGAACAGGCGTAGACCAAAGCAATTGATTAAAAACCTTGTAAAAAGAACTTTACATAAAATTAACGGACATCTTATATTCAGTTACAACGTTCGTATAATTTTTATTAAAACACTTTGTTTGTTTTAACATGCGTTATAGTCACTAAATGGGCGTCCACTCTAAATATTACTTGGGCAACCGTATGGGAATTATTGATCATATATTTGAAACTGGCACTCTTGCCATATTTCGCATAAATGTATATTAATTAAAAGTATAAGTTACTATGTACCAACTATGTCATTAAATCGCACAAAAAGGAATAAATTAAACACAAATGGCTACCCTTGGTCATCTATTCAAGTATAAATATTTATAATCATTCATAAATATTTCGTAAGCACTTAGCTTGGTAAGTATTTGTATGTACATAGGTCGTATGCGTTTTATAGCTAGAAGAAATCAATACGAACAGATTAAAAAAATAAAAAACTAGCCGGTGGGTTTGATAAATTCGCCGGTGCGAAAATGCCGCGCTTTCATCGCTTACTTCCTTTCCGCGTGTGCTTCAACATTTTTCAAGCAATAAATCATATTTTTTCACCGGTAGCGCTTTTTGCGCTGGCGTCCTGTCGGTTTGCTCGAGCGTGTTGTAATTTTTTTTTCACTCGGACATGGAAGCTTGCACTTTCGCGTTTTGCTCTTGCTCCCTAGCCAAGATATTTTTATTGTCACACGAGTGGGTATTGTCGCTGATGAAAATATTTCACGTACGATAATAAATTGGTAAAATATTACATTTTTAACAAAAATAAATTTAAATCAAAGAATGTACGGTTAATTGTCTCATACCGGCACGCTTCATGTTCTGCATTACTTTGCATTCTATTTAAAAATAAATTGAGAAACTTAACATAAAGTAAAAATTTTCTCAGCAAATGACAAAGTGACAAATGTGTGTCCAAAAGCTACAACAGCGCTCTTAGAGTCTCTCAACGCGGTCGTTAATTTTAATTTAGCTACCTCAACGCGAACAATTTAATTTAATTGCCAAATCATTAAGTTAAGCACAAAATATTAGCGGGCACTAGCGCGGCCGAATTAATAAAAAGCGGCAATACAAATAAACAAATCATCGACGCGTCGGTCTGTTGGAGGTGAAAAAAAAATTGGTCGAGACAGTACATTAATACGTGGCGATAAATTAAAATGCGGCTTAAAATTAAGACAACAAGCCTCTTTAATCTACAATAAATGGTGGTCGTCGCTCCGAGACCGGTTACGAGATGAAGGCGCAAAAGAAAAAAGGAATAATCCGGTCCAAAGCGGGTCCAAAATATGATAGGCATCCATAATACAACATGGCCGCTAAGCCCGTACATCGGTCTCTATCGCTCGCGCGTATAAAGCGTATTTCTATTGCACTTTATTAGGTTGACCACATGTGGAGTGTACCGCTAAGCCTAACCTTGATATCATACTCTCAATAGTACAGGGGGTCCTGGAATTGCCTATGTAATCGTATATCAATTTGGTGCTTCCAGACAAAATGTGGTATCGCTGTTTTTTATAGACTAAAATAGTAAAGTTTTTGTTATTTATAAATGAAGCAACTGTATTACAATATTAATGAACTAAACGAATATGAAATACGCAATGAAACTAATCTTATTTACGGTTTCCTTGTCTTTAGTATTAGGTACTAGTTACATTTTACTGTCGGTCTGAATTTCTATAGATCAAAACCCAAAGCCTTGGTATCAATTTCAATTCAATGAACTTTAACAATAACATGATTATATTTTTTTAATAATAATAAAGATTTGGAGTAGATTTGTATTTGTATTCTACCGGCTGCAAGCAACGTGTTAATAAGCTATAAGTATTTTCAAGTGATTTTTTCTGATTGTCTATTACATGGCTAAACTATGTTTGGAGAAGAGGAACATCCTCTAGATAAGCGCCCAGCGTACAGGCTCCCCTCCCGCGGTCCTTGGGCCAACCGTCGGCCCGACACAACATTCCACATTATTACCAGCATCACCTTATAAATAAAACCGCTTATGTGATCTCACCTGGCCACAAATCTCGGGAAGAATATAATGTAAGCAACTGCGGCCGCGCCGCGTTGACATCTCTTTCCCGGCGCCCATTCTTCGATCGCTGTCCACGCGTGTAACTAATTCTTCTACAACCGCCATGTTGTAAATTTTCACGTTTGATAGATTTCTCCGTACGGCACTTTTTTAAAAAGGTTTTAATCCTTTTTTTAGGACACTTATGCGCACCTATGATCGCAAATACATCGATGACGTTATGTTCTCTTTTTGTTTTTAATTTTTGACTGTCACTTGCCAGTTCTTGTGATGTACTGAACATTGTAGGTGAAAACGAAACTTGTTTTTTTTTTTTTCTGGAATCTGCGAATAATATTCAAATGTCGTGCGAACGGCAGGTGGCCAATTGTGCATTTGCTCTATTGTTTCTGCTCCAATTCTTTTCTATGCCCTCGCAAAGCTTTCAAATGTCGATCGCTTTGAATTCGACGGTGGTCACTTTCGCTTGCGTTTTTGCAAATTCTCTCGCACCTTCGGGACTTTTGCTTTTTGCTTATTTTGTCTTATTTTGTTTTCACGTTTTGCGGCGTAAAAGCCATTAATGCGGTTGTAAATCTTTAAACTGTGCACAGGTTTAGTTGTAAAGGGTGAAAAGAAAGTACCTGTTACGATTTTGCACAGTCTACGTAGAGTATTTGCAAAACTAGAAAGTGTATTGTGTGTAGTGTTGTAAGCTATACCATTATTTATACAAAAATATCAACTTGTCTAAACCAAGGGAAGAAGGCTTAAATAATTCTTTATGAACAATTTCATTCCATTTTAAATTTACAAATACAGTATAAAGGCAATTTAATAAGGAACCTTCATTTATAGTAAGCAATTAATATAGTAGTTGAGTGTTTTAATTGCGTAACTTTCTCGTTATTGGAAAATGAAGCGTGAAAGACAATATCACTTGAAATTAGTATCAAATATCAAATATCATTAAAATTAATGTTGCAGCTAATGGCGAATAAATGCCCTATTTTTTATTTAGTATTAAAACCTTACGTAGACCTTAAGGAACATACAAAAAAATACATTAGCCGAATTGGTTCAGCCATTCTTGAGTTATGCGCTTACCAACATTCATTTTTATTTATTAGAGATAAAGTATCTATTAGAAGAAACACTTGAAGTAAGTTATTTTATTTAGAGGTGGAAAAGCGTTCAAAAACCAATTCTATGTTAATTCCGCATTCGTTGTTTATTCTATATTAGTCACAGGAACGAATTTATTGACTATCCACACCCGACACTATGGAAGTGGGATTTCCGTTAACATTATGCAACTAAGGGCACGCATTGACCCTGCCTAGGCACAACAAAGTTTCTAATTCCATCGGAACGCCATTATCTAATAACTCGATACGTCATCCATCACGATGCGTGGAACTCGAAACACTTCCCCTACTCACTTCCCCGTCATTAATCAGTTTCTATAAATATTGCGGCGGCATTTGTGTATCGAATTTTTTAAGTTCGACAGTTGGTCGAGTGACGTGAGACACCGCTATGTTTCGTTCATTCCCAACCAACTTTCACTCGTATCTCTTCATGGCATCCAGTTTTATACAGAATAGATAACATATTTAGTACAATGATGATGTTTTAGGACTGCGTTATTCATATATTCCAATGAATGTGTTATTTTGCATGCCTACTTTTTTTCTTTACAATCACGCAATCGTTACAATCACTTTATATGAGGGAACTTGAATGTTTAAAATGTAGTCAAATGTTTGTTGCAAAGTTACAACACTTAGAAGCCCCGGTTTTGTAATGTACCGATTAGGTGATACTATACCAGAAACACCCATGTACGGCCGGTTTCAATATCGAGCTACAGATAGATTTGTTTACTGGAAATAGTATTTTGAAGTATTATGGAACTTATGTAAAATACCGTATTAACATAATCTAGGTATCTGTAGATAGAATATTGATACCGACCGATAGCGGTTTTAGATTGATATTGATAAATTACCTTACATTTTGTTATGACAGATTTTAGATGTTACATTTAATATCAAAGCTCACTGAAATAAATATGAATAGTTATTTCGCTTGTTCTTTGCTTTTATTAGATAGCGAATTATTTATCAATCGTTTTAATAATTTACACTCGTTGCGTTTCGTGAGATCTTCGCCGAAGATCTTTTAAGCGTATCTGATCCCAAAAGATCCACTTGTCGTCGTCGAAACGCTGCCAAATGACTAAGCCCGGCTTACAAATTAATGCCGTGCATTTCTAAAGGCATTAACGGTAAGTGTCGGCGCATAAAACTGATCGGTATGCAATATGTCCGAGCGGCCATCAATCCGATAGTGATTGCTGTATCAATAATATCGATACGGTAAAGTATCGATGACGCGTTTACTAACTAGTGCATGCTCTAGTGTTTCGATCTTGTTGTCCATTGTTATATTTTATCCATGTATTACAATATATGTTGTATGTATATTACATGTTACAACTTATATGTTCGATTATATAAATTAAATGTACGATTTTCCTGATACTATTCAGTGATAGTACGTACAGCGATTATTCCTTATATTGAGTCTTTAAATTGAAATAAGGGATCAAGACGTTTTGTTGAATGTTTATTTCAAAGGATTATAAAATGTGTGTTACAAAATATCGCAAGTTGTACGGATTTTATATTATTTGAATATATTTTTACTATTCTTGAAGCTGCAGGGCAGCAGTACTACGTTTAGTGTATAAACTTTACAGTCCTTATTTTTTATAGTAGAGGAGATTTCGTAGCGTGTTCTCGAAATACATGATTAACAACGCTTCGAAGTTTCTCCGCCGCATAGGACGCGGTAAATCAACATTTGCCTGAACCAGAAACCTGCAACAAACAATTTCATTAAATCCCACCCTAGACTTAAACACAATAACTGTAATTCGTGCAAGTGCTATGAAATTAACAACGTCTATGCTCAAACTTAGTTACTATACAACGAAATGATACGATATACAATGCAACACGCACGCACATAGAATCTCCCGTACAAGATAACATCTGATTTTTGAGCATTTAAATACGGGAAATGATTGCTGGAATTATTTGTATTATGATAGAAGGGGCTCAACCCCTACGCTGACGCGGTGTAGGAATCGAAGCCATGTACCGCTGCACGCAATCCCGTCGTAAGCGTTGCGACTGCATACCGATATCGTGTACTTTCCTCGTGCCGACACGCATGCCGTAGTAAGTCTTATTCGCTATTCGTCAGCAAATATCAATAATCAAATACTGGCCGCTACTCTAATGAACACTTAGTGAAGATGCTATATAAACTTCACGCCTTTTTCTAGAATCGAAAATATTCGATATTTCTGGAACACTTGTTAGCGCTTCTCGTCGGTACTTTATTTTGGGATAAATTGAATAAATTATTGATTCTGACTATAAAATTAATTCTGAGACGCGTGGAGGTTAACTGTACATAAGTCGGGTCAGCGATCATCAAAACGGGATTTCCTTATTACGAGCATTTACTCTTCTTTATTCTTGTATATCCAAAGAAACAGGATGTGTTTAATTTAAACAAGAGTTTTATACGATAACGGAATATTTAGTTAAGACATATATACACACATAACATCATCTCATCAGCCATTGAAATTATACAATGAAGCACCAAAGATACGCGTTAAGATAATAAAAACGTATTTTTTTTTGTTTCATCAAAGTTCATTGAGCCCTTGATTAAAAAAAACAGTAATTAAAACAACGGTCGCTCAAGACATCGATCCAGCGTCGGCGGAATCGGTTTTCGAAGATCGATCAGGAATCGGAATCGCCGGCGGCTCTACCATTGAGAGCTTTTGCCCCGTACGGTGAGGCGCGATTAAAACGCCCAACTCGATGGTTTCGCGTGACTCGTTAATAGCGCCAATTATGACGCAATATCTCGTTTTATACGCGGAACCGGTCACGATTCGTACATCTCGCTCGTTCTGTATGCGGCTAATTGAAACGGAGCATTGATTAGCGATCTCTACGGGTGCAATGAACGTACTTATTCGAGGAATGAGCGTGGATCGCAGGATGTGTTATTGAGTGGAAATTATGAATTAATCATTACAGAACGCTTAATACTCTATTATACCACCAGCTCGATGCTTATGATTAATATTATCAAGCTACTTCAGTCATAATGGAGTGATTAATGAGAGCTTTTGTAAATTTATCCACAAATTTACCTACTTCATAGACTGCCGTCACCCATACACAATAGAATTTATGATCGAATAAAATTATTTTTACAGATTTAGCTAGCGACTATAAACAACTATAATTTACGTAAAGAAACTTCCAATGCTCAACAGCATACATGGTCGTTAAAGTAACTTCGTGTAAAAGGAAACTGGAAAATCATCGGCATTTTGAAATTATACTTCATTTCCTACGTTAGGAAAAAAAGATTTGTTTGAATTTTCCCAATGCGCGCGCACATAAAAATAAACATGAATTTAAAACCCTAAGTTAGTCAGCGAATTGAACATTTAAACATCAACGTGTCAAAACAAGTTTTGATACATTATTGATGTTTGACACATTAATGAAAGCAAAATAAAAATCGATTGACTTCATATAACTCATGTTGTTTTTATTTTGTTACGCCAAAGAAGTATAAATTCTTGCCTATGTACAACCGTGAGTACACCATCGTTTTCGGAGTTGTACTTCTTTTGGCGCCTTTGGAAAAAAAATTGAGAGTAAGATTTTTACGATGAACGCGCGCTCCGACCCCCAAAAAGCGACATGATGAAATTGGTAGCAAAGCTTCACAGTATTACGGCAAGCAATAACAACTTTTTGACACTAACCTATAATTCAAAGCCCTAGTACTGGCACAGGGAATAAAGTTTTTAGTTATTTTTCTTTTCGTACTTTTGAGAAGTATAACTTGTTACGTGCGTACATAAGTACACACACACTTTTTTATATTAATAATAACAACGTTATTTGTCGTTACTAACCGTAGCTTTTAAGTTTTCGAGCGTGATGTAGACGGTAAAAACTCGCTTTGTTGCCGCACGAGCGCGCTTATTTCTCAAATAACGTCGGCTCGTAGGTAGTAGGGCTCCGGCGGGCCGCATAGCATAGGAGCCAGGCTGCAATCAGTCTTATTCCGCGCGGACGCGCCCCCATTAGTCAACGCTCGGTGCAGAGACAAGCCTCCTCCCTCCCCCCGATCTCGAGGGAGTATCGATTGCGAGTAATCGATTTCGGTTTGCGCGGTGAAATGTATCGATTGCGGGGAAATTGTTTACGCGAAGTTCATACACGAAATACATACAGACTTTAACGTACAGCCGAAACGACTTTAAAATAGAGCCGGCGGTCTCGAAACTTACCTCGTATCAAAACGAATTGTTGGTTTTTCAATAAAAAGTGATTGTCAGTGGAAATTACTGTACTTTTGTGGTTTTTTAATAAATACCATTTATATCAGACTTAGGGAACATTGCATTTACTTTTACACTCCTATTTGCTGCCGCGTGACGTTTTAGACTTCTGGAAATCAACAAACCGCGTAAAAGTGTTTTACATTTACGTAAACTCACAAAATTATCTGTACATTATATATATATATATCTATATATATGAATTATCCAGTATAATAGAAAACACTGACAAATTAAAAAAATACTGTTTGCAGACATTATTAAATTTAACAGAAAGGCGCGTTTTGGCAATTTTAACGAAATTTATTTAAAAGTTTTTAAGTTAGAAGACAATTAAATCTTTCTGGTAAAATAAATATTGTTGTAAAATGTGTATAAGCAAAAATTTTGGGCGAGCGTAACATTATTTATTAACTGAAAATAAAATTCTGTCTTGATTTTTTTCCTTTCAACAAACAAATTAAATACCATAAAACAATCGTTGATCTCATAAAAGATATCCGAATGGAATCCACAACTTGTACAATAGTTTATTTACACTCCGCGAATTGATAGCATAACAAATTTCGCTTTGCGTCCGCGGGGCCGCAAAGTGTGTCCGCATTTTGAAATATGCGTGTACTTTAAGAAAAAGTATGCGTATATACATTCCTTATCTTTGCATTAATCACAATACGCAATATATTACACGATTATCGGCGTCATCAACAACCTCGCTGTCAGCATGTTCATTATTGGCTTTTTCATCAAAACAAGCCTCTCGGCTCTATTAATTTTTATCAGCACACGAGTCGAGCGCGGCCTTTTCCTTTATCGAAATTCATTACCTGCTCTCCGTCTGCCCGCTGAGGTGAGTTTCCCCGGCCGCTAATGAAGAGTTTATATTTAGGCGTAATGTTTGACCAACAAGATTAAAACGGGCGGACGGTCGCAAGCGCGGACTTGTCGAAACGGGAGCTCTTATACATTAGGGTGTAAGAAGGATATCGTGAGATTCGCTGTAGAATTAATGTGGCAGAGGCGCAATGACAGATGCCCTGACCGCGGCACACAAAGCGGCCGGCTCCAAGAGCAAAAATATCTCTCGATATATCCCTGAATTAATGATTAACTCGTTACTTGTGTATTCAGATGTTTTAGATCGCGACGTATATTAGAATCGTCGTGTTATCGACCGCTTCGTTAAGGTGGAAACACGTTAAGTCACGATTTTTATTTTATTTCGCATGCACGGGTTGATAAAAGTCCAATAAATGTCTATTATAACTAAAATGTAATGTAATTATTACGAGAAATAGAATGCAATTTAAAGTCTTTGTACCACGATTTTCAATAATATAGGCAAATTGTTTAAATTTTTTCGGACCAAAAAATAATAAATGTTTACAATACCGCTTTCCTTCTTTCCCCGATTTGTAAATTATGTAACAAGTGTATGTCTGTCCATTACATAGTCAAGTATTATCAGCGATATGACTGTGTATATGATGCTCGTGATAAAGATCTATATGACTCGTGATCGTTGGCGTAGAATATGTACAAAAAGTAAGCGAAAATATTTTTTAATATATAAATATGTTACCTAAAAAACCTGAAAAGTGAAAAGTAAAGTAACATCCTGTACACATCCCACTGCTGGACAAAGGTGTCCTCTGTACAAGAGGTATATACCTCAAAGTATTTTTCAATACATTAGCAAAGATTAATTTTCAACGAACTTTATTGTTTGAATCTAAGAGCTGAAGGGAACCTAGATGCGATATTAACTTAACTATGGATGAAATCTCATGGGGTTGTAGGCTATTATCACAGATAACTTAGCTAGAGGACGTCACGAACTCTAGAACTAACAGATTTGATGAGGTGTACTTTTGGTGTGCGGTTAACTGTTTTGCTAACTTTCCATAATGGGTGCTTTCGACAATAGCGGACGCTGATTGCAGTGATCTCTATCGACGGACCACAACATCGGCCAAACTGTGGTCCCAGCACTATAATTTGCCAGTTTTCGCCGCCTAGCCGCCCGTAATTTTATATCTCGGGTCCCGACAATCTTGAAGACTTCATTTCGATGTCCATATTTTTCACTCGCGATAATAACCCGTATTTTATATGTAAAGCTCCGAAGAGACCTCCCTCCGATATACCCTCACGTTACAACGCTGCCACGTCGTATTCAGATGCAAACGATGTTTTGTTTGTCGACTTATAAGTTAATGAGTGGCTAACTTGTTTACTGCTATACAGTTTTGCCTCGTAGAAACCTAATCTGGTAACCAAATGTTCATTGAAATGCTAAGAACTCGTGGCGCGCTATTGCGCAGACGTTGGAAAAAATAGGCATGGGCGAGAGTTACAATGTGCAAGGCACAAGTGGATGTATTCAAATGAGGCGTGCTTCATAAAATGTCAAAGAAACGTCACATAAATCATAAAGGCTATTGAGCGGAGGCTCCCGGTGTCTGCATTGTCTATGCAAGTCGGATTTCGTGAAATCAGGTCAGGATCACATGTGCCCCCGTGCCTTTGTTTCTGCCCAAGGCATTGTGCAATCTTCCGGGTTCCAAAGCGCCTTTTGTATTCATGACGGCGTGCGATTTTTTTTTTTTGTTACCTCCACAAAGCTCCTTACTGTTCTAATACTGAAATCAACCGTTGTACGGTCTTCGTCGACACGACATAGTTTTATTTGCTAAAGAACTTTCAGTTCCGCGTTGACTATTATTTTGCATACAAATCGCATATACTATTATGTGTTTTTTTCCCCCCGATAAATGATTAATTAGTAAAACATTCAAGGATCACGAGATCGGATTCGTGAGAATTTCAAACGCGTCAATGCAGACAAATGGCGGTGTCACAAAATCCATTTACTTGCAAATTTCGTGCAAAACACGTGAAAAAAAAAAACACGGAGCCCCGAGATAAAGGTACGAAAGTGGTCTATTCTAGTCGTCGGATGAATAATTACCTTTCGCGTTTCTCTCCTTTCAATCCGCGCCCGGCGATCGATCAGCGTCGCAGAACTCTTTCAGCGCTGTCACCCCGCCGCCGCCGCCAGGTAAGGCGCAATTAATATCTGAAACATCCGAAATCGGTATTGCGTTAAAAACGAAATAAAAACTTCGGAGGCGGGCGGGCCGTTTTTTCGGGGCCGCGTTCGCTTCTCCATTCAGATTTTTTTGACAGCACGAGAAATGATTCCCATTTATCCGGCTCGTACACAATGTGGCACTGTTTGAGTACGAGTATTTGCTATAAATACGCATTTTTCTTTGCATCTCCTTCCTCTGCGTGGGGTGAGCATTAGCCTCGGATGCGAAGGGAGTCTCACGTGCTTCTCTATTGTTCGCCCTCGAGATTTGGGGGAGTGCCGATGCTTTTACTCTACAGTATCAATCAAAATAATCACGCAACTGTTGTAAGCGATCAATCATTGCGTCCGTGGATAAAATATTGATATTTGTGGTTTTCCCACTATTATACAATTAAAGACTACTCGAAACCATTACTATTCGGATCGAGATGTTAGCAAAACAGCATTTATTAATTTTAAAGACCGGTACCTACACTAACGTACTAAGTTATACTCATATGTGTTCTATTTGAAAATTTTACAGTAAACATAAAGCGATGTAAGTCGTGAAATTGTGTTTATTCAACATTCTAAAATACTGACAGCTATTTAATTATCCTCAATTATATTAAGATAATATGAAGACACGAGTTAGTTTAAAGCTATTTTTTCATAAGAAATTATACATACGATTTCAATTTACCAGATTTATTTTTTGTATTATGAATAAAATAAATACAACATCAACGTAAGACGGTTTCAGTTTATTTATCCTGAATGATATATAAGTAAGCCATCACTTACTTTATATTAATAAATCGATGTTCGTACGATATTGCTTGGCCAAAGGTAATGATTGGGATTTTATGACACTAGTTTCTTAGTTATCGTTTCATCGTCTATAAGTGTAACAAAATTCCAATGGTCTATTCAAAAATATTTAATACTAATTTTGATTGCATACGTACTTTAGTATGTAAAGGCAAACTTAACCATTACAAAACAATGCGAATGGAAGTTAAAGCGTCACTCGAAACTAATTACTTAGCACACGCATAAAAGGTAATTGTTCCTTTTCACTCTTTCGTGTTACCTTTGTCACGTTTAGTGGCATACCCGTGAACTGTTGTATATTCATTTGTATATACTGATGCTAATAGTTTTTCTAAGCTCGATTTTTGAGGCTGCTCGCCTCTTTGTACGGTGTACTGTCCAGAGGCGTCCGAGACATCGTCTCATTGTGTGATGAATTGCCGAACATAAATACAGCGTTGTCTTTGCCCATTCAGTTATAATTAGGTAGCGCAATTTGCTCCGGTAAATCTCTATAGTCAGACGCAAGCGCTGCTGGATATCTTAGAACTGTGCGTGGAAAGGACGTTAAAGAAATAAGTCGAATGCGTGATGTTCCGTAAAACTGTATTTATTCGATCAAAACTGACCAACTTTAATTGAAACCCAATCACTTTAACTGCTACTGACATTTTACAATGTTATCGTCAGTTGAGACGCGAGTTGTTACGTACTGTAACGGAATATATGTGTAATTGATAGACATTTTGTGAACGAAAGAAAACATCAATATCCATCCATGAAAACGTAACTTCAGGATTAGTGTTGTCAGAAGATGTCAATTTTTTTATGTGAAAATTTAGCAGAGGTATCACCTGATGTTAAGTGAACATCGCCTCCACAGACGTCTACAGCGCCAGAGAAGTCCTTTTAAATAATTTCATGTCGATCTTCTGTGAGGCCGTGGTATCACCCCGGAGGAGCCCGCCCAAATTGTGTAACAACTGCCAAAGCCGCTGCGCCCTACCACAGTTAAAATTCTAATCTAACTTTGTGTTAAGTCGCTGCGTATATTCTAATCTGTTCTTAAATTTAGTAAGTAGAGTTTAGTAAGTACTTTGTGTTGGGTCGATCTGATTGTATTACAAGTTTTGCCTTGACGCTTGGTCTGTTAAATCCATGAGTCATCATTAGGCAAGCGTCTCTGAACAGGAGTCTGTTCTAAGAGCTCTTTTGACGTACCAAAAAACGGGATAGTGTACACATGTCGCGATCGCCCACACCAGATGTCTTCTCGCGGTTCTCTGTGCGAGGATTCGTGAACGGAGCGCCGTTATCAATCAGCTCGAAAGCCATTTGTAAAGGCCACTCGGTGATTTGTCCGAATGAAAAATTAATTTCGCCGATGATTAATATAATGGCACGCAATAAAACGTAATTGCTGTTTCGAAGTTTTTACATCTTCCTCCCGTCTAAATTAATTTGTTTCGTAGATCTCGCGGAAGGAAATTTCGTTGTTGTTAATTTATTAAATGCTCGTGTTCTGTTAGAAGAGTACGGTAGGAGTACATTAATTTTGTATGTTATATTATATAATTTTATAATAATACGTTGATCAGAAATGATAAAAAAATGAGGGAACAAGAAACTGCTTATTAATTTTTGCTAAACATCGTGAGTCCGCAACATGGCATTTGTGTCCTAATACCTTAGTACAGAGGAGGCTCTTGCGCAGCAGTGGGACATATATAGGCTGTTATTTTACTTTAAATCTTTTTAGTCAAACATTTTGGTAAACTTATACAAAATAATAGTAGAAACATAAGATCAAATACCACGAAATGATTTCCTAAATGTTCTTGAAAATTAAACAATTGAATAAAACTGATTTATGAATTATACATTTTTTCTTCTTAACATTCAGGATACGGGAAAGACCAAGATTTTGAACGTTTATCAAGTGTGAGTTTTTTTTTTATAAAATCCGTACAATAGTTTTACTTAAATAACCCTTTGCGTTGGATATTTGTAAGGAGTGATAAAACAAAAGAGATCACAGTCCACACTTTTCAGTTGAAAAGACGAGTAAGTAAAAGCGTGCTATATATAAGATTGTTAAGTCTTACAGCACGCTTTTACTAAGATGTGACAATTATGTTCACAACTATGCCAGGAGCGAGCGGATTAATACCCATAACAACGAAAGAGTTACAAATGGTCTGCTGTCCTCTGAGGATGCATCAACCTTAATGCTTAAAAACTTATAAAAAATAATATCCTACTGGAAGCGGTTTTCAAATTATACACAGTAGGAATAACTAACATTTCATTTCATTTTCTAACCGGTTTAATGAACGCAGATCCTGGTACAAACTGATTTAACCCGGTCGCGTCGAATGAATCCTTTAAACTGAAACAATCAGGTGACAGCGTGAGATATGACGTTTCGTAAAACAATGAGCAGGGATCCCGGCGTAATAATGGAGTGAAATATTTGCGGCAACAATTTATATTTTAACTCCGGATCCAACTTGACAATTTATTAATCAAACCGATTACCTCCCTCGCGAGCCCCTGCCTATTGTGAAAATATTGTCAAGCAAAACAATCCTATGAATAATTAAGGATTTAAATTTTCATATAACAAAGGCATAAAACAATAAACCCCGCTCCGGAGTGGACAATGGCATTTCTGTGAGTGGCGTTTTAGGCGCCCCGCGCAAAAATTTTATCATGGGGGTGTTGGACGCTAGTCTTATTGGGGTCCGGCTTATTAACACGTTGTTTTGCACCCACGAAGAATAACATTTCTGCTCTATGCTAAACTAGAATATATGAGATATTATTAGTCTATAATATAATTATTTAAATTCAAACAAATTCTTATTTTTGTATTTTCAGATCATCGATGGATATCAAGTAGAGTTAGATTTACGAATTAATAATGGTTAATTGAGTTTTAAATATCACTCACAGTTCTGCATGGTATAATATAATATTAATAAATAACAGACAAAAATATGTAACTAGTTTTGTTGTTAATTAATTAAGTCTGATTACATCGAAATTTTGATTTTGAGCTCGTATAGGAATCAATTAAGGGCAGCATCGACATGGCCTGCGTCCCCGACACATGTCGTTCCCCACTTCCCTCGGCTTTTTCCATAACGACCTGTGAGCCCCTCCCTTCTTTAGAGAGAAAAGCATAATCCATCACCGCACGTCACCCCTATTTTGGCATAGCCCATCCCTATCTCGCCCGAGCGCTTTTCCTATCTCCTTCCTTATCCAACGACCCGGGGGTAGTTTCTCTCAGTCGCCGCTTGACGGGTGATCATTTTTCTTGCGGCGCGTTCAATCATCGCGTCACTATCGCCCTCCCTTTCGTCTTTAAGCCAGTTCTCCATCCGTCCCGCTCCCACAGGCCCTTCCTGTCTTTCTGTGTGTCCCTTATTTTCTGTTAGCGGTGCGTGTTCCACTTCGTGCACGTCGACCAAATATGGCGTCTTTTGTTCGATTCTGACGTTTTAATTTTTGATAATAAAGTGCTACGTTTTAATTATAAAACTCAATGCATTCGTTGTTTTTTTCAACTTAATTGCAATTACGAACCTAGGTAAGATTATTTTAATTAACCTTTAAACGAGTTCCTGCCAATTTTACGATGAAAATATTTATTTACCTACGTTACTTTATTAATAAATTTACTATTTTTGTTATGTAAAAACTAAAAAAAAAAACGTATAAGCAATTATATTGAACGAGAAATAAATTATTTTTAAAGTGTTAATTGATGGGGCATGATTGAATTTTGCAAAGATTTTTTGTAAGATGCTTTATATAGGTATTTATATTTATGCTATGACTTTGAACTGTTACCTAACTAAGGAATATTTCGACTTTAGAACCATTTCAGAAAGTACAATTAGTTTCGGCTAATGTTTCACAATGCTTTGCGGTATTTATTGGTTTTTGTGACTTTTTTAGTTTTATGTGGCAATAGGCGAATACGTCAAAAGTAAACTGATTAAACGTTTACTTTTACAATATTTAGATTTAATTAATAGTGTGAACGTGCGGCTGAGGTCCGGATCACGAAGCCATAACACAGCAGTCATAGGTATCCAGAGTAGGAAGCGTATGCAAATGCACTGAATGTGCTTAATATACGCAGTACAAGCAAAACTTTGAGATGCTCAACAGTTGTTTCAATACAAAATACGTCCTTTAGTAATTGTACGGTAATAATTTAGTTTTAATATTCCAAACTATTTTCAATAGCCTTTTGCGTTTAACGGAATTGTTTATAACCACAGAATGAAATTAAAGAGCTGTTTGGAAGGCATTGTAACAGCAAGGTATATTTTATTAATGTACACACCATTGAATTTTTAATCAAAACGTATAATCCATCAACTAGGTTATAAACCCGAATGAAGAGTGAACTTGATGATGAGATCTCATTAAAACTATTATGTAGCCATAAAGTTTTCAGACAGCCTAATTACTTTTAGAGACACCTTACGTGGACTTTGTTTATAACTAAGACAAGCAAACGACCATTGGTGTATTCATTGACTGTTTGGTAATCAATTCAATTATAATATAATTTATTTTTCAATATCTTACTGTACTATCTTTTGTATCAAATGGCTATCTCGCTTCATTCCTTAAATAATTCAACTTCGGGCGGAATGAATGCAACGTCTAATAGTAAAAAACGAGAAATATTATTCGGAATTTTTTCAATGTACTGTGGGCGACGACCGCACTGCCCGCGCGAGGGTGCCTAGAGACCGCCCGGGCATGTAGATTGAGTTGTCAGAATATTTGAATTTTAATCCTGGCCAGACATAATATAGGCACTTGTTTATTTATTCATAAGCCTACGTGAGAGCTTAACATTCATCGTCGGCATAATAATTACAATTATTCGATATCTATTTATGAATACGTTATCGCTACTCACCGCCTTTTATCTTGAAATTTAACGAAGGAAACAAGTTCCCGGGATAAAAGCCCTTTGTTTGATGTGCAGCCTACATATATGATAAAATAAAGTATATGAAATAATATAAATTATAGATAAGTCATATTAGCTAACAATATATGATAAATATGAAAAATATATAGTTACTTTTCTATTGGAACTTGTGCTCATAAAGTTATTTATTTATTTTTAGTTAATAAAACATTATTTTAATTGTATGTTTTATATATACAGTGAGAGATTGGCCGATACCGAAGCATAAGCAAATAAGAAAAAATGGCTGTCTAACTTGTCACGGACGTCAAACAAAAATGTGAGTAAATATTTATTAATCTTTACCTATACTTTAAAATGATAGTGATGAAATAAAAAGAAATTAAAATAACGAATGAACTCAATATTAACTGTTCAATTTTACGCCTTTAATATAAGCTAAGCTTAGCTTATCTTTAGCCATTAGCCCGGTATACATAAAGCCCGAGTCAGCTTTTCTGCTTGGTGTGTCGTTAAAAAACATGCTAAATTACAATGATATTTTAATAAAGATGGTGTATGTCCATATTGCGCGGCATTTAAAAGTTGTTGCGCTTTACATTATATAATATATATTAGTGAATATGACAGACATGATATAGAACAGCAGTCTGTAGAATTACACTAATTGGCCTAATTTGAGTGTCTCAATTTCGATGTGATAGTGTCATAAATGTACCTCGTATATGCATAATTATAATATCATTGTTAAATTATATAAGGAAATTTCGGAAAAAAGATAAAATACCCAATTATCTTGCCAAGAAATGTCGAACGATAATACGTAAGAAATTTTCAAATCCACTAATGCGGTTTACAGATGAAAAGAGATATCTAATCGAGTCGGCATATGTACTGTGGAGTTTCTTACTCGAGCACATTCGTGCCGGGGCCCATTTGTTTTTGTTCTTACAATTACATCGGGGGAAAAATCTTAAGGGCCGACCGCTAATTCAATTTTTGTTTTTGTTTTGATACGTTAAGAAGAGAGATAGTGGTCCATTAGCGATACAAGGCAGGCCGGGGAGTCGACACCAGTTGGGGTACATCCTACGTCGTATAAATATTCAATAGGGGCTTGAATATGTTAATCCGCCGTCTCTTCATTGGATTGTAGATTGCTCCGTCGTTTTTATCTTATACGACATTTAACTCCGGTAATTCAATTTACTCTATTTGCATAACGCCGTTCCCCGGAGTAGGTGAGCCCTAAAGCGCTTTGTTAAAGTGCGTAGTTACGCTCTTTGCGTTTGATTGTGAAGCTGGTATTCCGGGCGCGTTCTAAGGTTCCTAATACCGCCTGTTTCCAGAACTTTCGACGACCGATGCCGCTTCTAAGCTAGGTTCGAAGCGAAAAGGCTGGTACACGCCTTGTTTGTTATATCAGGCACGAAATAAGGCAACATTGCTAACCCTGTAGAAGAAAGATTTTTTTAAACAATAAATAGTGACAATGTCATTTGATTATACACGTATTATAATGTCTTAGAGGGAAGATGGTCAATTACGGAGATAATCAATAAATCAGTTGTCTTTGTTCTTGTGTGTTATTTGACATGCTTAAGGCACTATAAGTGCCAAGCTTTTGAGCTTGTTCATACCTGTTTATTTAATTTTAACATACGAATTCTGCAGAATATTTAATTAACGTGCTGTGGTTTTGATATGTTCGATCGAACTGTTGAAACACCTATCGACAGGAAGTCTATCTTCTCTCACTTTTTCTCACTTATCATCAACAAAAATCAGTTCAAAATACCATGGCTCATTAAAAACCAGCGTGAAGTGGAAGTATTATATTTTCGCGTATTGTTTAACGAGTGAGGTAACCAGGGTAACCCGCAACATTATCATTTTATTTGAAACATTATCAATGCATCTGCAAGCCCTCAGGCATTGTAATGTTCATGGGCGGCGATAATTACTTAACATCAGGTGAACCGCCTGCTAGCTTGAGAATTTTTCACAAAAAAAATTAATAAATGTCGATTTCACATGATTCCTCCCTCGTCCCTAGCGCGTATTGTTCGTACGCATCATGTATGAATCGAGAGAAAGGTTTCATCACACCATTTCGTTCAGGCGAATGGAGATATCTAGAATTAATCGGGTCTCCGGAGGCATACAAAGCCGTGAAATATGGCGCGCTCGTTGCCCACAATGGCTACGTCTTCATCACGGACCCATTGTTTTTTTACCATCACGGGCGGGATTGTTTTCCGTTGCAGCCGAGTTGGTTAACGTGTTCTGCCGCCTCCATAGCGATTTGTTTGGCGCGAATGCACTTTAAATTTGGCCGCATCATAAGAGTCACACCGTGATACTATGTAATTTCATTTCAGAATATTCTGTTCGAATACTTTGTTCATGATATGTTGCTTTTAATTATTAAGTAATATTAGCATTGAATGGTATGGTTAGTCATTTAAGCTCTGAAACGTCTATGATTAGCTTGTCTTGTCAATAAAAGAGATGGATCTGATGTTTGACTATTCTATAACTTATATAGCTTCCTTTATTACGCAGGAAAGGTTAAAAAAGCAAGTGATTGATGGTAAACGATGACATGAATAGCCATAAGCTGTTTTTGACCTTTTAAAAATATCCATTTTATGTGCAAAGCGGAAGATGAAAACAGTAAGCAAAGTTAACTGTGATTGGCTATGTTGTATTAAACGATACTATTATGATTGTGTACATGCCCTAAGGTATATTATTATTAACTAATATTGCCTACACTGTGTTATTGTATTTCAAAAGACATGTTTTAATTCAAGAGTATAACAAAACGACGTAGTTATGCAAGCGAGTAATAATTTAGTATGAATCAAACAACACAAGAAAGTAGACAATGTATTATATAAAAATAATACGCCCGTACGAAGTCGTGACACAATAGAACGGTTCTCTCTCCATTCCGCGTTATCAATCTAACATGATGCCATCTGTGACGCTGCCATTACTCAATTTTGCTTCCCGCCAAAAAGAACCTCTAAAAGAAACTCAAGGCGGAGATTTCAAAGCCACTATTAATGTTCTAAACACTCATGTATACGTACTTGGGATTATATAAAAATATGATTTTTATGTGTCATTAAAAAGGTCAAATCATAAATGGAATTTAGTGCACGTTTTCATAACACATATTTATTTAAGAAATCTGTTCTCTAGATAGTATAATAATAACTGTATTGTAAATGCAATCATAATAATATAAGATCAATCAATTAAACATACGATTTTATTTTTGTTGCATGTTAAATAATTATTACATTTAATTATTAAGTAATTTTAATTACTTGTAGACTGACTTTTTTTCTGATTTTTTTAAATAGAAATTTTTTTTAAATAGAATTGTACGTTTTCAAGGTTCAGATATCCAATTTTGGGCGATCTTGCAGTATGCTGGTACCACTGAATGATAATTTAAATTCATTCTCTCTGACGCCCGCGCCATCATTTGGACAAATGTTATGTCATTTATCTAACAGAGAGGTGTGGAACGGGGTGCGGGGCAGAAAACAACGCTTTATTGCAAAATAGTACTTACTCCATCGAAATTAGTGACATTCTATAAACACGTTTTCAAGGCTGATTCCAAAAACAGCGAGAAATATCATAACACACGATTATAATACGTAAAATCAATAGTCCTAGGTCTTATTTGGTTTGAATGATTCGAACCCGTTTTCATGGGCTACCGAAAAGATTTCAGCTATGAAAAATAGACTCTAAGCAAATCTTCTCACAGTTGTTAATACATTAGCAATTTTTTTCTTTCTCTAAGTATGGAATTAAAGTTTCCATATACGGATAACGTTACCAATTGATTTAATTACTGTTGGCATTGTATGTTTATTAAATTTACATTAACTTTATCAATTACCTACCTTTTGCTTAAAGATGGTTTTGCTTTTAGATTTCATTTGTACGATGTGGGTTCCGTCTTATTGGGATATTGCCTTTTTTATATTCCATATAAGATTCATCGAACATCTAACGTATCTTTTCTAATATGACTGTTATAAGTGCATCAAAAGAAAGAGATTTAAATTATTTAATTTAACAACTCCATAATATACCTTGAGTTACAAAAGCTAAAGGCTGAAGTGACAACTTTCTATATCGGAGACGGAATTCCATTATAGACCTTAATTCTAAGTTCTACGCATAAAATAGATACGCAGAAAGTACTTTTTTGCATAGAACAGTAATTAAATACAAATTATGTTATCATCTGAACACAGACAACTTGTATTAAATTAAATATTATTGGCAATAGGTTTGTCTTACCCTTGAATTGCCATTCATTCGACGAACTAAGCACCGACTGGAATACGATTCGAGTTGAGCCATCGCTTCATTCCCGTTGAAATTTGTTAGCGGATCTAATTTATATTTCGGGTGCGGCTACACGTGATGCCCCGAGCAGAGCGATCTAGTCGGCCGCGGGATTATTCATTTCTTCTCTCGTCCCACCTAATTGTGAGCCGCTATGCCCATGAGACGGGGCCTGTCGCGGAGGACGCGTTGTCCTGCGCGGAAGCCAATTTCAAAGGACCCCGTGCCAGCACAGAGACGAATGGGCCGCGCGGAAAGTCTATTTTAAAGGAGCGTTTGTATTACAGCAACTTTATGCGATGCCACAGAGTAAACGCCGGTTCCGACCGAGCATTTTTCCAGTATAAAACAAAGTCGTCCCGCTGTATGTCTGTCCCTATATACGCGTAGATCTTTAAAAGTACGTAACGGATTTTGATGCGGTTTTCTTTAATAGATAAGGTGATTCAAGAGGAAGGTTTATATGTATAATTCATAATATAGTGGAGAAACCCTGATAATTTTAGAGGTTTCTAATGCGATTTCGAAAACAAACATTCAGCATTGCACCCGTGCAAAGCCGAGGCGGGTCGCTAGTCCTCAATAAAAGGGAATACTAATTAGTTTGCTATGCTTAATAGAACATTAAAACATACTTACCAAAATTTCTAATTTAAGTAAAATGTACTAATATAAGGTACAGACCTTAGTAAAGCTTAATTAGATCTATCTGAATTTGCTTAGTGTTGCATGTAACAAAACGAACAGCATTATTTGTTTTTTTTACCTTCACACAATAATAAATATGCTTCAATTCACAACTCAAGAGTAAAGATATGTGTCGTCTTTACATCACGTAATTGAAACCTTATAAATGGTAGAAACTTATAACTGAAATAATTATCTTATTCATCTTTTAAAGTATTTTTATTTATAATATTATAAGTGTAATGTCGACTTGGTTGTAACGAAAATCTCTTTTTTCTTCTAACAACAAGTCGAAGTCGATAACAATCTACGCTACGCTCGTTCGCGCAATCTACAGTGCCTGATCTCCAGGCAGTCGATACAGAAATTCTATGATTAACATATAGATACATATCTGTACAGAAAGTGGGGAAAATGTTATTCCGAAAGGATATCCTTAACTCCGGCCCTGTTGGAAAGTGGCGCCCCCCTTGGCCCACGAGTGACATTGACGGATCGCGGGACATTAGTCATAGTCGAGACCTCCTCTCCCTCCCCACAGCTACGCCATACATAGCCGCTTTATTTACTTTTTGTAACGGTATTGATGTTTAATTATAGAGTACGGCCCTAATGTAAGTCGGTTTTGGCACGTCGCATTTTCGTTGTAGCTTTTTAATACCACTATAGATTGTGTTCTTTAATTATTTGTTGATGTAACAAATAAGCGAAAGACGCGAGGGTGTGAAGGAGATTTGTCTGTTGTTTCATTAATTTTAATATTAATACACCACTTCATCTTTGTTAATGATTGAAGTAATTGATTTCTGAGGGGTTCGGGATGGATTATCCAAAGTCACTGATTCACAATTTAGCACGTTTATTGTAGTTTAACCACTTTTAATCTAATGTTTTATACAAAGCACATATTGAGTGGTCAATGCCTGGGCGGAAGAGAGAGAGCGAACGAAAAGAACATATTTATTATAAATGAGATATATGAATAATAAACAGTCTTTAAACGGGGTTTCAGATGACATTCGCGTTTTATACTGTAAAACATTATGGATTTCAGTAATACCACCATATTACATTGCGATCCAACACTGTATTAGGAGCGACTTTAATGTCATTTTAAGTCCACTTTGTTAATTTATTTTAAGGATTACACTCAAAACGAACACAATAATCTTACTGGAGACTAAAAATTTCTATCATATTCTATTAACAAAAACTTTGAACAGCAACATAAACTTTGAGATAACCTGGAAAAACATAAATCATCTGAAAATCAAACACCGCGCCTCCGCCATCGGCTACCGTATTCATTAATGATTCTTCGGGGGCGATCAATCATCAATCTCCCATCATCACTTTAAAATCGTTACCTGATCTCTCGAGGGGCATCCCCCTCACCTTATCACATAGCTGCAAGATAAATGACTCGCGCCTATCTGTTAATTAAGATTTTCGCGAGCTCCACGCGCAGACGGATGTTAGCAATTTAACTTAGATTATTTAATGGCGTTAAGTGTGACACCGCACGTTCTCATTGTACTCACACACCTATGAGTGCTCATATTGCTTTATTTTGTTTTTAATAAAAGTTGCCCGAACCGTAGGATCATATTGTCACTATAAAGATATACAAATTTAGATACAAAAATTCTACTAATATCATTTAGAATGCATATTTACTTATTATATTTAATTGTCCTTATTCATGTGTCATCACATACTCCTGGATGTTTTAAATCTCCTTTAAGAAAGGTCTGCCTGGAAGAAATCGCTATTTTTGTAATAAGGCCGCCCTTTGTACAAGCATTTTTGTAACCTTTTTAAATGTATGTTTTGTTAATTCTTCTTTCTTATGGTCTGTACAATAAAATATATCAATGAATAAAAATTCTTTATCTACAAAAAACGTGTAGAAATCGAACGCTTTTAATTGTTGATTTACAAAAATGCTCTTCAGTAAATGTGTATATTCTAAGCGATATTGAATCTAGCATATTGAAAAATGTAAAAAGGATGGTAAATGTAATTGTAAATAAAACTCGTAGTTTTGAAACATCGCTCGTTTCTTTCAAACTCGAAAGGTACACTAAATCGAACTTAAGTTAGTTGCCTTATCACCGAAAGAGGGCGGGCCTTGAACAGCGATTTATCAAGGAAAGCTCATTTAGGGTTGTGACTGGTTAGTTGAATCCCGAGGGATTAAGAACTTCTGAGTACGGCCCTGGACACTTGATGGTAACTGATATTCAGTAAAAAGTAAGTTCGCTGCAATTACTTAATTCAAATTGAAATACTTCTTTTCATGTTTCGTAGCATAAAATATTTGAAAATATTTGCCATTAACGATTAACATTACGCGTCACAGATAAACAGATAGTTACTCTATCTTTAAACATATTTATAATCTATATTATCGTAATATAAGATATACTCGTATTACTGTGCATAGGTAGGAAAACGTAACGTATATTTTTCTGTTTTACTACACTTTTTGCAGAGTATCGTACATTCACATCTAACAAAATCAAAAGATTTGATGTGCATGTATGAATTTATACTATTTCGAATGTTTACATTGTCATTATATTTAAACAAATACCTGGAAAATTCGAATTACCGATCGAAACAGCGTCACCAGATAGATGCCAACTTATCGCCGCCGCCAATCAGAAACGAGAACTCGAAATAAATCGATGTTACATCCAATCATTACTCCACGTCAGGATCGACTCAATTAAAATATCGTTAATATATCCCAAGTAAGGAAATAGCGACCCTATGTGGCACTGTTAAGACGTGTTTTACAACGCGAGCCGAGTAAAGTTGTGATGGTCATTATGGTAAATGCCGTACACTATAAAGCCACGAAATCGGCGTGTCGGAATCAGAATAAAGGCAAAATAAACAGTCGGTAAAACCACGCGGTGCGATAGTTGTGCGTTTTAAATAAGGTGGTCATTATAAAAATATCAACCGGGCAGCACCGACCGACGTAGTTCGTATGATGTTTAATGTGAAGCACTTTATCCGATGTAGTATTTGGGCGGAATTGTTTTAAATTTTCACTGGCATTGTGTCGCTTTCAGACTGATCATTTTTGTAAAAGTTAATGCGTTTGCCATTGTAATGTTTGCAGTATGAATTGCAATACTGAGAATTAAACAAATGTTACACTATATTTCAGATATCATAATTGCATTCGGGAACATATATACGATTAATCTTTAGTCCGACAAAATGATAACATACTTTGATATTTTAAGCTTATTTCAATAATCCGGTCCATTATTCTTTAAGTAAGCCAGTAGTTAAAAAAAATCAGTTCAGGGGGGCTTCAAAAGTCATCCGTTACATATAAAATTCTGAGTTTATAATATTTATGTTTTGCAATTTTCAAATACGGAATAAATCGAAAAAAAAACATCATGTGGTAGAAGCTTATTTTATCAATTTCATAAAATGTTTCTTAAGAATCCGTTGATTATTAATAAAAAGCGGTATACGTAAAATATTGGACGCACCGCATCTTTCCGCAGCGCTTTCGAAATATTTACACTCGCATCACGCCGTCCTGTTATGCCGGAGTACGAGCGATAAATGACTTGTAATTTCGTAGCCGGGTGATACCTGAGCCCGGTGAAAAAACACGAGACATAGACGTCTTGGTGCGTCGCAAATTACGGTCATCATCTTCTCATCAGCGGCGTGGGTAAGCGTTGATGTATAGCGGCGAGGCTCGGAGGAACGGGAGGTTCAACGAACAAGCAGCTTAGATGGGTCACAATTGGATATTCTCGATCTACGAACCACAAGCAGCCTCCAAGAGACGTTCAAGTAATATAACTATCAAATTGCCACAGCATAATATGTTGATTTGATAACTGTAGTTCTCGTAGCGTTAATATTAAAAATAACAGGCATTTTTGTTTTAAATTAACGCAAAATATTAAAAAATAACATTGCATAAGTTCCACCAAGAATTTGATTACGTTCATCGATATTGATTTTACGTCGGATCCAACAGACGTTGTCCTGTACACGCGACTTAAATCCGACGGTTAATAAATAAAAAAAAAACGAATCGTGAATCTAAACCATTCTCGACTCGTCGACCTGAAGACACATAAAAAATTTCATTAAAATTGGTCTAGCCGTTTAGGAGTTCAGTGACATACACACATACAGAAGAAGAAAACAAAGTTTGTATTTCACTCATAATTTCATAATTATTCACTTGTAATTTCATCACTTATAATTATGAAAGACAGAAACGGACTAAGAAAAATTCATTCCAAATTATTAGAAATAAAATAATAATAATAAACGTAATCCTACCGCTTTGCGATATATTACGTATTATACGAACTAAATTATTATTTACATACACGTAGATCCAAATAGAAATGAATTTTAACCGTCTGTTACCTACTTTTTGCATGAAAAAAATTGCTCTTGGTTCTTTAACGGCATCAAAAACAATGTCTTTAGAAGTAAGCACATTTTCCGCGATAGGTTTCAAAACTTTCTCAAACTCACGCTCAAAATTTCTTAAATTCGCACGTATTTGTTACATGTGAAAAGTAGGCAAGCGAACACCTTATAAGTGTTTACCGCCTGTTGCGATTGCGGCTGTTTTGACCACCTTTTAAATCAGTGGGCCCTGATTACCTCACTCACGAGACAAACACCAAAAGTGTAATAATTTTTTTTTGAACTGTAAGTATATGAATTTGCACGGATTTTCATTACATATTTATATTCGCCATGCTTCGCGTAATAGAGAAGGCAAATTAACTTTAGGTATTGTGGATTACTACGATTATTTTGCATATCTGAGTTCTGCAAAATACATCTAACAAAGTTGTAAAATAAATTATAAATTTATTTAACAACTTTGTTTTTAATATACGTTATTACAGCGTATCGATTAATAAATTTATCCGCAAAATCTGAGCTTTGTTAAGCCTTGTATTGTTTATTTTCGAAAGCGAAACTCATCATATCACCCAATTAAAGAAGGTGTCTTACAAAGTGAAAACCGAAAAAAGTTCTCTTTAAGTATTAAGAGAAGATTAGATGAAATCTAGGAAGGCCAGGAGGCGATGCGTTCTGCTATCTTAATGTGTGCAATATACACTGCACAAAAACCGAAAAATAGTTTAACAAAAAAAAGTTGTTTCGGATCAAACTTAAAACCGACAAAGTACTCTAGTTTTATTACACATCATGTAAATGAAGTATGAAACAATTATTGTTTATGTACCTATAAAGTATAGAGTTTCTTTAACGCTTTACGGCTCTGTGGGAAACTTCTCTTCGTTACAACTCTGTGGGACCGCTCATGCAGACTGCGTTAAAACTTTTATATAAATATTAGAAAGGTTGCAGTGGCGGTCGGGCGCCGTGACAAATCAGCGTGCATGCGTGCCGAATCGGAACGACACGCTAAGACAATCGCTTCCATTTCGGAAGGTGGCTACGCGAGCTGGATTCGATGTCGCTAATTGTTTAGATGGTATTGGGTTCTGCTCATAGTTTTATTCAAGCCAGAAGATTGGTCAGTATTGTTATACAGTATTGGGATAAAAGAATAAAAATGTAATGTTACTATCCTTACTTGATAAATGTGTTATAAAACGGTAACAGATTAAGATGAGTATATGAGAAAACAGGTTTCGTTTTGGAAATTTCTAGAGCGAAGGATTACCTTTTATTATCACGGGTGGGTTAGTGCTATAGAACAAGCCCATTTGGTGGAAAATTGTTATGCAGTCCTTGGTGGAAAATGCACTTAGCAGAAGCGCATCACCCGTAAAGTCCTTACTGTACCTATTTATTAGTAGTTAAGGTTCAAATTGTCTTAATGATTATTATAAGTGTATTATAATTAGAAATAATAAAGTTAAATTGGCTACATTTCCAACTGTACTTTTAATGGAAATCTATTTCTTGTTTCGACCTGGCTATTTAACTGAATCCTAAAACAAAGCAACGCTGCTTAATGCGGTATGCGGTAGTGGAAAAAAGGAAATTACCAAAACATATCCACGGCAAAAAGTGGGACGGACCGTCGAGTCGTTAGTGTGGGAGCCAATGGCCGTTACCTAAAAGTCATTAACGTCAACTTTTACCGTAATTTGATGGCACGGTATATATCTTCGGAATATAATCTTCCTGTTTTATATAGTCGAAGCGTTACACGACATTCAGTTACGATAGACGAATACTATGTTTTAATTATGAAACTGCACCATACTCTAAATTGTCTTAGATTTTGTCTGTAAAAAATTACAATACTTTTGATCAAAGTCAGTCTTCAACTAGAAGAACTGTCCAATTATATTATATATAAGAGAATCACAAAGTTATTGAGACATTATGCTTCCAAAAATATCTACTTAATTTACATAATGACGAAAACACGACTGATGCCTCAAAAAATGTTTGAAGCAAGTTATAAATACGCAAATTTTGCGCCCCCAAACCATTAGGTCGTAATCAAACCACAATAATAACACATAATTTGTATCCTTTACATAAATTAGTATGTTGGAAAAGGCACTTTAAATAATGATACGCGTTCTCTGCGTAAGCACAGTGTATATATGTAAAATATTACCAAATAATGAAGTGTACCTTGGGCAATACTCAACGTATAATTCATACTTCTTTTGCATTTGTAGCCATCATCATTTCAGTCTGTTTTAGTCCACTGCTGAACATAGGCCACCCTCATCGACTGCCACGAAGTACGATCCTGAGCCACCTGCATCCATCGACTTCTCGCACTTGTAACTATCGCAGACATAAATATATAAGGCATGTTTGAAGAGAATATATTGGTGATTTGTAATTCGTCACTTTCGAATTGGTTCTATAAAAATATGAGTGCGGAAGAATATTTTCGATTTGAAAACGTTATATGGACCAAAAGCTAAATTAATGGCGGCAAAATTCAATATTTCATCGTTACTAAAGTACAGGACCCGTTCAAATACACTGGAAGGCAATAAAAGTTTATTATGAGAATGCCACTACAAACGACTTTTAAAATATTTTAGAAAGGTACACTAATCCAGAACAATTTGGAAAAAATATAAGCGGTTGCTACAACCGTAGGTATTTTATTTTAACTGATGTCATTCTGTCAGTCCGTTGACTATTAAAGCTTCAGCAAACGCAGAACTCGTGGAACAGCCTGATAATACGAGCTTGACGAATCTCGCTGACTTGTATCAAGCCTTAGATAAAACGTTATTAGTTAGTATTAGATAAAATGAGACGCAGCATATAGGGCATATATTCAAAATAAAGAACACTTTCAACGTCTCTTCGATAATTTTAATGAAAAAAAATACTTCATAACTTTATATCATGAGATGCTTGCGAGACATTCCTTAATCAGTTGTAGCCTTTTTGAGTGAAATTAACGCGTTTGTAACAATTATGTTAGGTAATGCACTTATCAGATTACAACATATGTTCTAAGGGACATAATTTAGGAGTCAGTTCGTAGTAGGTAAACCTAACAGTTCTAACTCCAATAACTTCTTTTAAATTACAAAAAAGTTATACATTTCATCATCAGTCTCTACCTCAGAGACAGATATTGTATCATTTGAGTATGATCATTATAATATTAAAATATTTCAGGACATTACTATTACAAAATACTAGCTATAGGTACTAGAGAGCTTATAAACGTAATTAAATCTACATTTCTTTTGAAAATAAATACATATGATATGGATCTGAGCAAAATATTTTTGTTTAATATTTTTTTCCTATAGTGTGTTCATTTTTATATTATTGATGTTACTGTCTGCTTTAGTCACTGTCCATTTATTGTGACGTATATTAACAATAGCCAGAAAACTGGTTATTTGGAATAGCCAGAAAATTGCTGCATTACTGTATCCAGTAGCTCTAATTACGTGGTTTCATTACCGTAATGCTTTATAATCATAGAGTAATTTATAATAACCGTGTCGGCTTTCAATGAGGTGTGGAAACTCAACGTTGTGCGGTGGGTACTTTCAGAACGTTATCGACTTAAATAATAAGAAAATGCAGATAGAAGAATTGCTAATGCAATAAATGGGTACTGGGTTATTCAAATTTAAAGAAATAAATCATTCAAATACTAATAACTAATAACGAACTCACAAAAAAGCCATAAACAAATTTTCTATTCCTGTCCATGGTAACGGTTTCTTTTTAATCAAATTTTGTTTTGTATATGAAACATGATTATTTTTATTTAATTTCCTAAGTATGTTTCCATATTTTTGTGACTTAATCCGCTGTAAGTTACAACCTTAAATAAGATATTCGGGATGTCTACTTATGTTCTCCTTTCGCAACAGCTGTCGATGGTTTAGGTTTTTTAGCATGGACTGCGTAAAATATCAGCGAACTGCATGTATTTGTGGTTAAACTGACTACCAGTAGTTGATGTGCGGTTAAGAAGCCTATCGAAGCGCCATTTATATAATCTATTTCCTGTTATTCAGTTCAATGTTAGGTCTTAGTTGTTCGAAAACCACGTCGGCTCTTACCGAGTCCAGTATTCCTCGACGTTGTTTGTAACGCTCAGTTGTATCAAATCTTTTGCGAAGTAAGAAATTGTAACAAGCTATAAATTATGCGTATTTTCACCTGATTTCGCTCCATTTGCGGTGATAGTTAAACTTCGGTTAATATTTATAGCATACTGGTACAACACTCTAAACATGGAAACAGGGCTCACATAATACAGAGATGTAAGTATGGTGGACGTAGCTTAAAGTATTTCACCGCCGAAGTTGAACACAGAAATTAGAAATTCACAATAATTATTTTATATACTCCTTGCTGCCGTCTTAAATACTTAATAAATAAACATGTATGTTGATAAGCGCATAACTTAAGAATGGCCCAACCAATTCGGCTAATATATTTTTATGTATGTTCCTTAAGATCCACGGAAGATTTAATAACTAAAAAAAGAACGAAGTTTGTGCGGGCAGCTAGTAAACTGCTAAAACATATGAATATTATTGCTATTTTCGTTTCATTTTCAATGACTTGTTTTCGAGTGCAGCGATGCATTTTGGATCGGTTCTACGTTTAAAATCGTTTCGAGTTTCAGAGTCTTAGACCTAACTCAGAAACTCAAAGAGCCAGAACTAATGTTTGCTACAGTACATCACCGATAAATTAGACAACATAGAGCAATTATTTATTATTATTCATTTTGTATATTATTACTAGCAATCAATTATTTATTATTATTTATATTATATTGACGACCCGAATGGCGTTGTGGGTGGTGTACCTGCCTCCTGCGCCAGAGGGTGTGGGTTCGATCTCCACTACTGGATAAATGTTGTGTGATGAACATAGTATTTTTCTGGTGTGTGCGTGTTAATATATGTATAATATGTATTTATTTACAAAAGTATGTTTAAGTATGTTTATCAGTTTTCTAGTACCCATAGTACAAGCTTTGCTTAGTTTGGGACTAGAGAATAATGTGTAAAAATGTGTCCTAAAATATTTATTTATTATTTATATATTATTACTAGCCTGCCATTTTCAGCTGTTAGACAAAAGCCGCAGATATCCCGATTAAATGAAATAACGTAATGTTTAAAATAACGTAACTGTTTCCGAGACCGACAGTCTCTGTTTTTAAAAAAGGAGATGAATATGAATTAAAATTTTTAAGAGCCCAAATAATGTTTGGCGATTTTTCAACACAAAAATCCGTGCGTCGTGTCGCGTGTGAAATTGAGAGTAATAGCGCTGGGCGGCGTGGCCGCGGTATGAGGCGTTGACGGCGAAATGTTTTCATCACACGTAATAATTAGTACGTTTCAAGATAAACGAGCGCAGGAGGTGGCTGCTACCATGCTAGGGGTGTTGTTTAGAAAACTGAGTTTGGGCAAATTAAATCAAGTTCGCGCGTAACCAGCAATGCTAGATTTTTCTGTTTCTACTGTCAAACTGAATAGTTCAAATAACAATTTTAACTTTCGCCACCATGCAATCTAAGCAATGTGTGAAGATGTTATTGGTTCGTGGGGTAGTGATGCCTTTTTTTAGTAGTTTTGGGTCGAATTGTGTCAAAAACGTATTACGTACAGAACTTTGCGTAGCGAACGATTAATATCTGCATGTTAATCGTTTAGCAATTCAATTCAATTTATGTTAAAAATTTCTGTGTATTAGGTAACAATTTATTTATGATAATATCTATCAATTGAAAGAAAACATTAATCACTGTTTATTATAAAAAAAGGAATTAACGGTTAAGAATACCTTAAATACATAGCATTTTTATATATGAGAACTAAAGATTAATTGAAAGAATGACTGTTAATCCTCAAGAAAATTTCTAATTTCATTAGTCTTAATTGACAATGTAAATGGAATTTTCGGAAATTGTATTGTTTAGAAAAGAATTAACTTTGACCGTGTAAACAAGCATTGTTGACGAGTTAAATTAAATTAAAAATTTACAAAGTTAAATTAACAATTTCTAAGGACTAAAAGGGAAAATATATTCATAAACATGAAAAAAAATTAGATTAGGAAAAGCTGAGGCAGCAATGATAAGCAAATGCCTTATTGGAAGCTACGAGATGTTATTGTTAATAATCTTTTTTTTTAGTCTTTCGATTTCCCGTGATTAATTTTCACAAGATAATTAATTAATTCTATGCCTCCGTGATAATTATTCGATGGCATCCCTGGGCAGAGTGGAAAGTGACGTCACTAACGAGTAGACAGTGCAGGGCCGTTAGCCAAATGCGGGCCGACCCGAAAATCCACTTAGCGACGCCGCGGCCCCGGAGACGGAAAAGGGTTGGACAGAATCGGCCGCGACGCAAGAGCTTAAAGCGGCCAACTTATTAAATTACGCTGCGACAATCGTAATCCAATCGTCTGACAGGCTTTACGAATTAATCGCCAATTACCCTTTGTTATAGTACGACAAAGAGGTTACATAACCTACATCACCTAGAACGCTACGCTTGCAAAATTTTCAGAGATATTGGGAACAAGGTCTCATTCATAACTAGATCCTTACCTGTTTTCAAATTTTTCTTGGCTTAATTTCTTCATCGCGTGATGTTTTCGTTTTCGGTACGAGAGAAATATTTAAAAACCGGTAATCTCTATTAGAATATATTTAATCGAAAGCGTTTTAATTGATCTTTAGTCGGACATAAATAGTAGCAGTTTGAACAGGATCTGAAGTAACTCTCGAATGTTTCGATACGTACAAAATCTTTCTTTGATGGAAACTGATGTCCCCAATATATCTTAATTGGTTCTTTATTAATGTAACGTATACATTTTAAAACGTTTACAACGGTGTGATAGTTTTATGTCTTCAAATTAATCACGGTACGAACGAGTCGGACGTTTGTGAGAGGCATTTTTTTCTTTCTAGCTTAGACGGCCTCGCGTCAAATATTTTCGTGAGTGGAGCAGGGAGCATTGCGAGACTTGAATTTTAATCTGCGTGATGTAAGAAAGTTCTTGTTCTCGCCAAATGGCTCGACGAGTCGAGTTTTAGAGTTTTAATACGTTGTAATGTCGGAGATTTGTGGCGGTAACGAGATGTCGTTAACGGAAGACATGCCCCGCACTGATGTCACCGGATTGTTTCTGTAAAACGTACTTTCGACGAGAGACATAAGGAATTGGCTGATAAAACTATATTATTGCTCTTTAACAGCAGCATCAGCTTTTGTGCCGGATATTGATTGTGCATTTTTATTGTTTTAATCACAATGAAATGGATATTTAAATACAGTTGTACCGACAATTACACATCCTTCACTTTCTTCTACTTTACAAGATAAGTAAATGAGTGTTAATTGGTTGTTTTGTACGCGATAGGTTTATTGGTTTTTGCTGGTTTAATTAGTAGGGACCTACCCTGGGTTTAAACTGCAAGTCGCTTTTCCTTATCTTGTATTCAATATATACATTACCAGATTTTTTCTCTATTTAGTTAGAAACATACGCACATACAACGAACCGAATGAGACCGTTTTAATTTTTCAAAACTTGTACTTCGATTTACGCCTTTAACGATTTTCCTTGAGAAGTTTTTTCAGCTCGGACACGTCGACCATGTGCAGAGGTCTAATATCGTGATTCCACCCGTGTACGCGGATAAAGACAACCCGACCCGGGGAGGTAGAACAGAAATTAAAAGCTCAAGAGAGCGGCCCTGTACACCACAAATCGCTTAGTGCCTCCCGCCCGCTCTAATGGCACGCCAATTAAAAGTTCTCGCAGGCTCCCCCGGTGCGGGTTGTTATCTGAGCTGTAAAACTGAACATCTGAGCATCGCAGCATAATGTAGTTTATTCAAGCCCAACTGTAGTTCGGCGCCTGTCGGCAATTAGCATTTTGATGTCGCTCGGTGGCGGGAGTCGCTTGGTCGATATCGATATTTTGATTGTTCTTTTCCTATAAGTCTTTCTTCATTTAAATGGCATTCGTCTGTTAAGGAGTAAGGTAAGAGTGGATTAAAAGAGTCAGTCTTTGAGAGCCGCTATGATTAACATTTGAAATGCATGAATTATAGTTTTAAAATAGCAAAATTGGCCAAATGTTACTCAAAAACGTTGGACAATCTTTAGTGACTTAATACTTTTTTTGTTTCAAATGGATACTGTTCCCACCCCTGGACTGAGGCAATTAAATCAAGCTCCTTCTATTTGACCGTATCCAATGAAGAGCTGCACGAATCGTCGCCGACCAGGTTCTGTCCGATCAACTAGACTCTTACGCCTTGGGAAGAGATGTTACATCCCTTTGCATTTCATCGAATATATAATGGGGAGTGCTCTGAGGATTTTTTGGATTTGATACCTGCTGCCGATTTCACCACCGTCAAAGCGCCATCGACACCACCTTGATGTTTGGCGGTCCATCGCTGTGCGTTTTTTACGCAATTTTTGGTTCTGTCGAACACAGCTAATTTGTGGAACCAGCTGTCGTTAGTGGTATTTACGGACCGACTTAGGAAAATCCAAGAAGAGAGTACTCCTACCTCAAGGGCTGACATCGCAATTGAGACTCCTCCGATGTTGCAACTGACCATGAGCGGCGATGATCGCTTACCATCAGGTGACCCGCTTGCTCGCCTTTTTGCCCCAATTTTCCATAAAAAAATTATTCAGGCTGAATAATGTGATTTCTTATTACTGTTACTGTTACATATTTTTATTTTCAAAAATCTCTGATCATAAACAGTAATTTCCCTTCATCGAATTTCGTCAATGAAATAATCACTTCAATAAATATTTCACTAATGACATTATGAAGCATTTTCTCTTACCTATTTTAATTACTTTCATTGCCGTTTTACTTTAGCACCATGTTAATAATATCAAAATTCACAAGCCATTAGGAGTCTGTGCCTACATGTAAACAACAACGAAGCGTACACTATAAATTAGAATAGTATTAAAGATATCTTATTTTCTGTAGTCAACAACTGCGTAATGTCTGAAACATTTTTGGCGTAAAATAGGCCGCCACTTTCTCAATGCGAAGATATATTTTATTTTTTCTAACAATATACTTTTTTAGCCACGTTATCTAGGTGTATTTTATGAGTTCCATATTAGACAATATGTAATTTGTGCCTATTTGCAAATACACCACATATTATTCTTCAAACATTAGAATCCAATCAAGAATCAATATTTCATATAAGCTGTGAGAAAATCAAATCCAACTAAACAAAGTTCCGCTTATTATGTAAATATTCTAATTATTACTTATTCATGCGAAAATATAAGAATTTCATGAGCCAGATTCTCATTATAAATTGAAATTTCAAATAGGATCCTTACAAGTGTTGTTAATGAGTTTTATTAAAAATCACTAATTATTTATGAATTCTCTGATACAATCTATTTCTGTTTAAAAATAATTCATGTTCTTTAAAGATGGTGTTCGTTAATTAATAATATTCATAGCACCGGAGCTACTTAACATTTTCTATGTTAGGTAAATATCACTACAGAAATAACCGTTTAATAAGTAATAAAACATAAAAAAATTAAAAATCAAATAAATTATATTCAGAATGATGTTTTTTCATAATTTTCATTTCTACATTTTTATTTCTATTAAAAATATTATTATTAAATATATTACGACAAATCTTTGTATCCGTACGAGTTAATGTGACAATAATTTTTCGTATATTTTTTCTTATTAGCAACCTATTAACCTATAAACTAAGCGGATCGCAACAAACGGTCTTGACTCTTGGTCATCATTATACTTCGTAAACAGTTTGTGAAATTTCGCAAGTGGCGCTTTTTCGCAGATTTCCACTTGCAACCCTTAGCAATCGAGGGATGAAAGTAATATTTCAAATTTCATCCAGATGGCGCTATGGTGGATTTTCCCATTTGGGTTTCGAAGATAACAATACAGATGGCGGTAGTGTGACCGAAGTCTATTTCGTGCGGTGACTAGAAATGACGGAGAGTGCATTTTTATAACATCTAAAGAATTTTGCAGTGCCTTATTAATATTTTATTTCTTAAATGCTTCCAGCTTCATAACTTGTATTGAAAAGTTTTATTAATCAACGGAACTTGTACCGGTATCGCCTATTACAGCTTCAACAGACATGGCACAATAATTAACACGGAAGGGTACTGAGGATAATTGCAAATGACGAAGGACAAACTCGCTGTATGAATGAATGAAATATACGTTATTGTAGACACACAACTGATACAGAATAATCAACAACAAATAATACAAATCTGTACAAAAGGCGGCTATAAAACAATCGAGACTTTTCAATTGCTCCATCTTCATAAAAACTTAGGGTCACACCGCACTGTGGAAGTTTTCTAAACTTAAGTATACTACATGTACAAACTCTGGAAAGTCTCCGTTTATTAACGGCTGGTTTCAATATTCTATCTACAGATAAATTTGGTTACTGGAGATTGAATTTTTGACGTAAGTATTATGGAGCTAATATTAAATACCTATCACCAGTAACCAAATCTATCTTTATATAGAATATTGAAACGACCCGAATGACGACATTTTTGGTTTCAAATACAAGGAGGTGAGAAACTTCTTGAAGTCTTCATTTCAAGTTAAGTAATCAAAATGGAAAGAATTTATCAATACTAAAGGCCAATGCTTAGATTCATGAAATGTAAACTTTTCATCATTTAATTTTTTTTCTATTAAAACGCCAAATCAATATTCAGTCTAATACCTATATTTGCATTGAAACATTGGATTACGGCAAAGAAAAAGCTTTCCTTTAGTTTATTATTATTAATAATGAAACTATCTTATATATAAAACTCTTGTCACAGTTTTAGTGTTCATACTCCACCAAAACGGCTTTTTTTTCTACCGTACAAATAATTTATATGGCAAAACAACGTTTGTCATATCAGCTAGTGAATATATAAATCCAATCACATTCCGCTTTCTTTAATTGAATACAACAACTTAGCCCAAAGACAAGTTTACATAAGCGGTCGGCCAACTGGGGCATTCCATTTTCGAAATTCAAAATTCTCCGTGTCGTCACGTCACGTTCGAAAACGTTGAGTGAGCGGGTGAGCACCGGCTGCGGGAGATTAGACACGCTAGCCGGAACAATTTTTTAATATCCCCAAACAAGGAAGGCAAGTCCAAAATTGCGTTGGTAATTCATGGATACGTTCTTAAATCTGATATCGCCAAGTTAGTTTAAATTACTCTTTATATCCTGGAAATAGAGCAAAGAAATTACCTTTTGAAGTTTTCCATCCTATGTTTTAGGTTCAATAAATCATATATTTATTAGTTTATAACATTACCTGAATAAGTATATATTCTTATCATCAGTTGTACATGTCTTCATTTACTAAGCATCTGACTATGTCTATATATGTAATTCATGATATAATTTCTGAAAAGAAAATTAAATCGAATCGTACATCACTATATATATTCACATCAAATGTTCGCACATTTGTTTTCATACCTGTACTTTACACGTGTTCTCAAATGGTTACCAATATAAAATATTGATACATGACCAATATTCAATATTTGTTCAATAAACTTTCTTAATTAACATTTAAATATTTTATACAAAATAACGGATTACGAGCAATTGAAAACTTTAAAGGTCTGTTAGCTATTAGGGTAAACATTTAAAATACATTTCCACCTAATTATAGTGAATAGATCTGTAAATAATATACATAATGTGTAACATAAATTAATTTTTAATTATCACGTTTCCATTTCGACAGGCGTATCCACATTAATTTCTGATCGGAAGACATTAACAATGCGAGAGCAAGTTTGACAGGCAGAATTCGTGTCGCGGCCAAAATTACCATATACTTATACACTTGACGCCTGCGCTAGTCCACGCAACCAATAACAACGTCGATCTGTTTAAACTTGGGCCTCATTTCTAATAAGATGATTGTATACGAGCTAAACGTTTTTTTTTTAAGTGACAAAGTGGCAAACGAGCATTCGGTTCACCTGATGTTAAGTAATAACCAGCGGCGGATCTGCCTAATAGGCTTGGGCTTAGGGCGGCCGCATATTACAACAAATTCACAGTAACAAAAAATTCACTGCTGATAACAGGACATATGATGGGCTCTGAGAAAGAGGCGCCCGGAACTTACTACGTGGGCTGGGGCGGCCAAGACTACAAATCGGCCACTTGTGACAACCGCCACCCATAGACATTTTCAACAACCCTAGAGTTGCAGATGCATTGCCACCTACTAATAAAGTAGGCCTCGGCTACCTCACTCATCAGAAGAAACGCAGAAGTGTAATACTTATTCTTCCCGCCGGTCTACTATGAGGTCATGGTGCTAACCCGGACGGACCTGCCCATTCGTGTTACTGGCCCTACCACAGTTAATACATAATATGAATCTTATCCTTTAAACGAGCAATTCTTGTATACACATATATATATAATTTCATGAAATTTAGTATTTGCGTAGATTCGGGGGCGAAAAATTGATCTAGCTAGGTTTTATTTTTAGAAAATGTCCTTTTATCCCTGTTTTCAGGGAATGAAAAATGTCATTCGAATATGACAGTAAATTTCGCCGCAAAAATATGTTATAATAGTTCGGTCGGTAATAGGGCGGCCCCAAAACAGACGGCCAAGGTTCGTATCACGATCATTTACGCACTTATTTTTTTTTTTATTTTTTTTTCTGTACCAGATCATTTTCTTTATGGTCCTTCAGGTACTATAATATAATATATACATGATGATATTCTATTCCCCAGATACAAGGTGATGATTTACGGCCGGTGCTTTACGGACTATTAAATGACGGGCTCAACGGTATTTTACTCATTGAACAAAATGTACAGCTTCTACTATAGCACAAATAAATAATAAATATTAACATCTTCGGGAAATATTTATGCACAACGTTATTTATTCCCAAATTAAGCAAAGGCTATACTGTGGGTATTAGACAAGTCACACACTTAAACATATCTTTTTTGAAAATAAATACATATTATAAATATATAAACACATAGACACTATATAAATACTATGTTCATCATTCAATATTTTTTCAAGTAGTGGGTATCGAATCCACACCCTCTGGTACAAGAGACAGGTTCACTATACACTAACGGGTACGGGCCACAGAAGACCGGCGTGAAGTGGAAGTATTTATACTTTTTTTATTGGTAAAAAATAAAAAAAGAAAAAGAAAAATAATTGCAAATTTTTATATAAAAAAATCTTTCCACGGACGAGGGCCCATTAGTTGTACATCAGAAGTGCGCATGCACTCCATACAAATACGCCGCAATGCACTGAAACCCACGAGTTATAGCAAACGTATCATTCTTTCAAGTTAAAGAAAACAAACTTAACATCTCACAGTATTTTCTAAGACGCTAAAGATCTCATATAAGGATATCATTTAAGTGACCTGTTATGTTATTATCGATCACTTATATAAGTTTTTTTAGAATATTTTGCATACCCTATCTGAAAACTCTGCGCACGCCACTGTCTGAATGGTACCACCACAGCGAACTTATATTTCATATTTCATATTTATTGTAATCATTCTATCCTGGTAAATAAACTACAGATAAAACGTGACTGCCGCCAATATGTGACAAGCCAGGTAATGTTTAATAATCCGTTAGAATCACCAGTAAACAGTAATCTGAGGTATGCTCGTGTTTAATTTTTACAAACAAAGGCCTCCTCGAGCGGGGCGCGGTTGCAAACACGGATTTCCAATTAAGCCGGCGCCTGATTGGCAGGTCGTTAGTCAGGGCGCTCTGAATGTGGGCCCGCGGTTCGAAACTCGTCTCGCCCGTCTTCGCCACTTCGACGTTATACCTAAGCAATGTAAATTGTTCAAACGTTATTCATTCACGTAGGTTCCCCAATGCCCACTTTATAAGGATTGATTTAAAGATGCCACTATTACAGCACGGAAGGATTACAAGCTCTCATATACATACGTGATAACTCAAGAACCCTTGTTTAATACCGACGCTTGTTATTAAATTGAACTGGTGTGTACACTAGCAGGGATGCTAAATGAAATCACTGTGTACTGTTCTAACGGTTCTGCCAATCTATTTCATTGAGTATCGGATGACATAAAATTACAATTTTGCTTTGCCTTAGGTACTATGCCTTATGTACAAATCAAAGTGTGTGTTATTTCGATCGTAGTAACAAGAATATACACTTGATACATAAATACTGACTTGAATGAAATGTAAACATACTGCCCACCATGCCTTAGAGTGACTCATAAACAACCCTTATAGACGAAAAGAAGAACAGAAATGAGCCGAGTTGCTAACATGAGATGAGTATTTTAGTCTACGTTATTTTTTGATTTTTTTGATGGGAGCGATTAGCGTCTTATAAGCGATGGTGCAAGCGTGTTGACTACAACTGGGCTTGGACCAAATTACCTCACTCACTGGATGAAACGCAAAAGGATTCGTATCTAACTTAAAGCTGGTTTTCAGCGAGGAACCTCCGCGGTCACTGCGGTGGCTTATTCATGCACAAGGATCTGTGAATTATTGTTTCACATGATTCCATAACCAAGTTGTTGAATCTGATGTCGCCAGTGGTATTTCCTGACCGATATAACCTGACCTTCAAGAAGCGACTCTAACCCCCAAGAACTCCTTCCTTAAAAACCGGCAAAGCTTCTTTCCATTCCAATTAAAATTAAAATCAAAATTCCATTAAAAAAATATAATATTGTGGTTTTATGAAACCGCGATGCAAGTGAATCCTAGGCATTTAACTGAAAATGTTCAGTTAAATAGTAGTATTTATTTATTTATTTATTTTAAGTCTTCATGCACATAACTCTGTACATAGGCGGAGTTAATGCTGACACCATTTTCTACCAGTCAACCTTAGGGTGGTACCGAGATGTTGAGGTAGGTGCACAAACATTTAAAAAAATATATACTAATAACATATTATATAGTATTGAGCACATCGGCTGTTGGTAAAGCGTCTGGGCGCGAAACCAGAAGGCGCAGGTAAAAAAAGTTTCACTTTAAAGAGCTAAGCTTTTTGACCTCCTTCGACATTTTTTCTTGCTATCGCACATGGTATCATATAAATGACCATGTAGTTATTTATCCCTATATTATTGTTTTGTGATTACCATGAAAGTCATGTGTATAATCTAACAATATTTTTACCGCATACATTTCATCATATGCAACCACTTGATATTAGAATCTACGGGTCATTTAAATCAAAACTCAAAACTGCTTCTAATAACTGCCATATTATTAATCCTGGTAAAGCACTGAGCATTTACAATATACCTTAACGTTTGAAAATTGCATAGGTATTTTGAATCATATCACAAAGCTTTTTTAGTGCACCCGGAATATGGCCACATTGAATTAGTCTTTAGTGATGATGAGTCCGCTTTATCTGAGGTTTATACATCAGGCAACTTAGTACATATGCCGCCTAATCAGAACATCACTGAAGATTTGGCCACATCTACACCGCAGCTAATTGCTAATGAACCATACTAAACTTTGACTTCTGTCACACAGGATTTCTTGGAGGTTACGGGTGTTCAAGAGTACAGATTCTAAACAAAGGTCTGACGCAAACACCTGTGAACCAGCAACTATAGATGATCCACCAGTCCACCAAATCTTTACAGTAAAAACTATTTTTACACCAGAGACCATTAGACCTAATCCAACTGTTGTAAGAAGCAAAAAAACCGGCCAAATGCGAGTTGGACTCGCGCACGAAGGGTTCCGTAAAATTATCTATAAAAATGGCAAAAAAGTCATGTCTGTTGTTTGGGAGTACCACTTAAATATTTTTTTATTCTATTTTTGCGTATTTGTTCTTATAGCAGCAACAGAAATAGGTCATCTGTGAAAATTTCAACTGTCTAACAATCACGGTTCATGAGATACAGCGCGGACTGACAGACAGACAGCCAGATAGACAGCGGAATCTTAGCAATAGGGTCCCATTTGGGCACGGAACCCGGACACGGGCAGGCAAAGCACGTTGGTTGAAAGATTTTGGACAACATATTCAGTATTATATATTTATATTCTCAATATTAAACAACACGGACTGGAAGATGATTGGATCATAAAATATTTTGTAGTACGTCAACTGAATAAATGGACTACCACGCAGTACTTGAGACTAGACCTCACTAATAAAAGTACCAGTATTCATACCCAAAAACTCCACGTCGATACAATACCATCGACGATGTTCAGTGCAAAAATTAATTTCTTAACCAAATGCCGCCTTGTACACTACTCTGTTCAATAAAGGCATTTATAAAACCAAGACAGCTTACAAACTTGGTTAGACATTAATTCAGAATTGAAATTAACTCTCAATCCTTCCAATGATTCTGGTTGGTAACATTAACCGTGACATATATACGTACCAAAGTCATGTATCTAATTTACGATATAGAGATCACTAATAGTGGCCATTAAAATAGCAAGTATACGCAAATTCTGTGCGTGTTTATGATATTAACATGCATTCGTCAGTTTTCATTGAGCAATTTTTTTTTACAAACGTATGAAATAGGCTTCTGCTACAGGCATTTTCAGTCTCTATCTTTACTGGGCTCTTCTATTTAAACTTTTGCTACATTATAGCAATTGGACTTTATGAGTATTAGGAAGAACATCAATTCTCTTAACCATATCGTTACAGATTCTACTTATTTATTGTGGTATTTTGTTACTAAAATTAACAAACATGAAAATTTCACTATCAAGTAAACATCACTTCAGATTTTGAGCATTTGGAAGATCATTAATGTCAAATAGAACAGTATTATTTAAAGTAATAAATGATTTAAGGTGAAAAAAATCATAAACATTTGTAGCCTAGTGGCCTATTTCCCTTAAAAAAGGCAACACTAGGCAAAATACATTACAGGGTTTTTCACATTAAGGTCGAATGAAGTCACATGATCATCGTTAATTACCCGATACTGACAGAAGCAAGTATACAATGAACTGTCTCCGCATAAAACATGATTGATCGCGAAAAGGTTCGGCGTAGCGATGTGGAGATAGCGTCGAATAGAAACATTAAGTGTATTCCTATGTCGACAGTGATATCATTTTCGTAAGCCCGTCGAGATTCTGCATCCCTTTTATACGATTGAGGACAGGGAAAACTATAAAGAGGATTCTTGGTAATGATCTGTATCAATTCAATCAGTAATTATCTAGCTAAGTATACTGCAACGACATGTAATAAACATATACTCCAAAATAGTTTTGTTATTTCAATAAAATGATAAGTTTATAAAAAAATGTTTAAGAACCAATGATTCATATTGATTTTATACTGGACAGTATTCAACGTGGCTTGGTAGCATGGGCCTCGACGGCACGTTGACCAGCTTCTAGACCTAACTACACAGCCCAGTAATTTCAGGATCATAGAATAGGACTAAGGTACGCCTGCCGTAAAAGGCGACTAAAAGGGGATACGAACCGGCAGCAGTACGAAACATTCGAGCTATTTAAAGATGGTGAGGGAATCCGGGTAGGTTTAGCCTTCTCCGAAACGTGTTCACGCACAGTACTGAAGGGCACTGTTGCGTTCCATAAGAGATCCCGGAATCCCTCCACACATACAGAAGATGGCATTGAGGGGATTTTAGTGGGTAAGAACCCCACATAACCCTATCATGGGAGGTGATAGGGTACATTTTACAGATTTTCCCCGGTACCAAGAAAAATCCCTAACTACAACGATTTATTCTTAATCATATGTTCTTTCAACATTCCGATAATAAGATTATCTTACACACACAAATCAAAAATTTCCATATAATTTATTACAGATTTTTTATTGGTGTTATACCAGCTAATGGAAATTGTAGATGAAGATTCTTAAATTACGGTTATAAGGTGATAGTTTCGACCTCATTCTTTTGTAAGGCGACAGGGTTTACCACGTCTAAAATGTAAATCAATAAGATCCTATACTAGTTTTCTATTGATGATCTATTCTAGTCTTATTACTTATATATTACTTATACTTTATATCTTTCCGTCATATCCGTTAGAGTCAAAAGACATTCCTGTTACATTTAAACTAAGAGGAAAATATAAAAATATTTAGATATAATAGCTACTGCACATTTGTCAGTGGGCTTCAATTTTCACGCAACTTATCATATGGCTATGAAAGAGAACGATTCAATCGAACTCGCATCTCTTCTCTTTATCGATCAAGATATATGCAATTTAGTCTTGTTTTGCACTAGTTATGGTTAGATTTAATCAATTCCACTCTTTCGTAAGCGGGTTAGTAATTTAAACAAGTATATGCGTTGTACTGCCTCTGTTAAACATCGAAAAATCACCCAGTAGAAATACTTCTGCCGGGTGATTTTTCGATGTTTAACAGAGAGTTGTCATATAGGTACATGACCAAAATTGTGCTATATTTGAACGAGCTCGAGAGTTAATTGTTCAAAACAATGATGTGATAGTAAACTGATCGATGTTATGCGAATGAATTTTAATTGTCATTAAATAGTTATTTGCAAATTTCTTGAATAATACAAATAGTTCAACATATTAATATCACATCTGTAATCAGCGACTCTTCTTATCATAAAAGTTTTATATTACCACATTGACTGTTAGCCACTTGGTTGAGTTTGGAGTTGTTCCATATGTTTGTACACATTCAAATATAAAACAAATGAAAACTGTTCGGACTAAAAATAATAGAACGTGTTGTCCTTTTCAAAGACGGTCCATCTTTGTTGGATAAAGTTTTGACATAGAGACCGTAAAAAGGCTCAGGTTATCACGCACTTCTTTTGGCAGGGTGTTGCTTTCGTAGAAATTAATTGCTATCATATTTCATACAAGTAAGGTGTAAACTGTCATTCCATTTTGCATTAAACTCTCCTGAAAATAGTAATACGTTCAATTGATGTTATAGCATATCTCTAGTGACCATTCCTTTATTCTTAAGGCTAGTTTCGTGTGCAAATGTTAAGCTAATGTTTCCAAGTTCCAGTTTATTCCTAGCAGAGCTATTCGAATAAAATTGTCTCGTAAATCAGTCGCGCGGTGTTTTTCTTGGAGCCGTCGAGTCGTCCGTGTTTTGTTTAGAATCACGCACACCGCGTCCCCGCACTTCAGCGATTGTGATTTATTATTACTGAATTGTGTTATATCAAGAACTCCAGCTTATTTTGTGAATAGGACTAAGGAATTTAGAACGTTTAGGTTTGAATATTTACCACCAAATTTTACAAAAATGAAATATTCAGAATTAAGACAGCTACCAACCTAATTTTCCTGATTTTCATTTACGGTGCCTGCAATGTATACAGATGAGAAACGATTTTTTTAGAAGTTCGTTTCACATTGCGTTTTTATAAGTTTGTATGTGTATATAACAAACACATCGCGTCAAGCTACTCATAAGGTACTTTTAAGCGGGAAAAAATATTTTCCTAAAAATAAATAGTCCTGCTTATTTCTTAAATTTTAATTGCCATCAAATATGCAGATTATAACTTTTGAGAAAAAACTTCACATGGAACTGGATTTTATTAAAATAATTACTAAAATGCCCGAAATACGGTATGTATATTTGATAACTACAATGTTAATTCAACAGAATAGTTTGTACGTTGATTCACTAAATCACTTTAGCAACTTTAAATCCTACTTCGTTTCAGATTCTTTATGACGTTGCGAATGGAAGAGTAATTATTGTTATTCTAATGGATCGCACGGCGCTCTGAACACTCCCTATTGTAAGGAGTTCAGGATCGAAGCTCTGATTAATGATTGTGCAGTGAGGGGCACATAAGGTTCAGCGCATTCTAAACAATTTCTCAGCTTATTGCCATTCGTCAGTGAAAAATTAAGATTATATATGATAAGTAGGTATGTAGGTATGACAATGATGACTCGGTGTCACAGTTGCTAAGCTATTCGCTTCAGCTCCAGGGGTCGCGGGTTCGATTTACACAACAAGTATTTGTGTGACCGACATATAATTGTCACGGTGTTTATTCCTAAGAAGGTCTTAAAAAAACTAACCAAAACTACGTACAACATGATTCACATGCTGTGCCGCACCTAGGAGCAATAAGAATGATGAGGTATCTAATATTTATATAACATTAATTTGAAGACATAGTTCAACTTAACACGCTAGCTAATCTGGTTGGCGTCGTTGAGCACCGATTTTGCTATAAAGTTACTGTTCATCAAAAATGTTATTTATCATTTTACTGCAACTTATTTATATTATTAAGTATGTGTAATTGTTTAATAATAAAAACTCCGTCACAATAAAATATAATTAGTAAATCAAACGTCGGCCGTAAAAAGTACACAGTGAAAGGTAAAATTAAAATACTACCGGTAAATAATTAATATTTTCAACAGCATAATCTTATTTTTACCTGATTACGGGGAAGATAAAATGCGAGGGATATGTGTTTCACCTGTATGTATCTCTTTCCATCTTTGTTTCTTTGGCTGAATTGATTTTTATGTGTCATATTACGAATGTTTAATCTTTATAAATAAAATTTCACTACATATTGTATGGTTACAAAAGTTATTTTCGTACCGCATTCCGGTTTATTTTTAATCGTTAATTTTTTCATTTAACGCGTTTAACTGTCTCCTATTAAAGTAATCACATTTTCATACTAAATTGGTCCAGTGTGCGTCGACCCTGACTTTGGTACCGCGATATAATGCCGCAGCGAGAGATTAGGTGCGACCAGCTGACCGGGGGCTGTTTGTTTGCTAAAATCAAAGTTTATGTCCACCACGATCAACACGTAGGCACGGTTGGATAACTATATACGTTCAGCTAACAATGTACGCACATAATGCACCCACCTTATGTCTGAATCAAAGGCTTTTGAAACGAAGCTCCGTTGCAGGTTAGTTCGATCTGCAGAGCCTGCACAATTGGCCAATGAGAGGTAGATCGAAGAAACCACTAAATATCAACATAATTTTGCAAAATTATCTTGATGTTTAGTGGTTTATATGCGCGCTTTCTCTGCGCTATTGCAATAGTTACGTGTTCAAAATGGATGTAATTCACCGTTCCCTATAAACGATTAACACAGTCAACAGCCGTCCTGCCCACGGTCAAAACTCCACCCTCAGTGGATAATCTCCCTCATTTTATTCTTATCAAGGATATATAAAAAGTTTCATACTAAAAAAAATACTGAAGTAATAATTACAATTAGAATTCACCCATTGTTCTCAAGCAATTTCAACAGATGTTTTGAAAACACCAACTTTTGATGAAAATGTACCTATAAAGTTTTTTTAATTAGGCGATATACCAGCGTCCGTTTGGTGATTCGAACAACTGATACTAACGCTTGGTTCTTGCATGTGGCCTTGCCGACACGCTTTAACAAAATCCATTAATAAAGCCAACCCAGTCAAACTTATTGTCGCAAAGAGTATACAGTTGAATAAAAAGTCTTTAAGTTCTCATGAGCACACTCGCGGCCGTACCTAACGAAGAGGGTCATACCAAGCTCGTACAATCTGGCTATTCCACGATCTCGTTAGCCGTTCTCGAAGCTTTAATGGTTGATGGCGAAACCATCAGTTTTATAAAGATAAAAGTAAATCCAAAATATATACAGCTATTATCTACTTCCTATCAAGTTTAATTAGACAGAAACATCAAACATCTATATTTGAATTTGAATATACTTGAAACCGGCCACCGCATTTGAAGCACACATTTGAGATAGATATTTTGTCGCTGAGATTCGAACCTGGTACCTAAGTAAGCAAGTACGTCGTGTCCCAGACATAGATCCGTTGACTCTCATCATAGGTCCTCTATCTTATGTCTTTGACATTAACATGGGATTTAATAAGAAATCTGTAGTGCGTAAACAACTTTTGTAATCCATGCTTTTGTACATCTTTTTCTGTCTTATGCCAGTTTAATTTTAAAATATTTCACAAATTAAAAAGTATATTAATTAAGCTTCCGTATTCAGTATTTCCTTGACTTATGGAATAATTCTAAATCAAATTTATCTTGCGTTGTATCTTATTGGTGAGTTTAATAAATTAAAAACAAATTATACACGCGGCACAGCAAAAGTCGGTGTAAAGTTAAATTGTATACATTTTATAGCCATTATAATTGTCAAAGAAAACTGATAAAAAGGCTTCTTTATTTAGAAAACAATAATGAGTCCTTTAAGATGCCGCTTCCATTGTTTTTCATTTGTCGCTGTTGTTTAAGAAGTCATGAGTCCCTTTTTTTAAATGTTATCGTAGTTCTGTTTATTTTTTTTTATCTGGGATCTGAGTAGTCAAAGGCGTGCGAAATTGAATGCGAATGGGAATTGTTTTTGCGAAAATGAAGGGTTCGTTACTAGTCATAAAGTTTGCGAAGCTAATAATAAACGGTAAAATGAAAGTTGTTAACTCGACGCCGCCATATAGAAATGTACACTGTAAACATTTTAGAAGCTATATTGTAAAATCACGTACTTCTGTATCTTAGGTAAAATATGTAATAATAATAAACAAATAATGACATAATTTAAAATATCTAACTGGCAAAATGTGACTACTACTACTATACCTACTAGGTATTTGATAACAGTTATTAAAAAAATAACTAATACGCGATATAATACGTATATAGATCGACGTTAGCTCTAGTGTAGAGTTCAAATCCTTGTGTCGGCCACAAATAATATTGTTAATTTTAAGTGTACTTATCGCTTGCTCAGCGGTTAAGGAAAACCTGCATATTTTCGGAATAATAAGTAAAAATATATCGAAGATATGTGACTTTTGTCAATCGTCAATAGGGTCTCTTGGATTATTTCCTTATATACTCAGTACCAAGGCATTTGACCAGAAGTGGGACATATAGGACATAATTATAGTCTGTTACCGTACTTTAATATACAAGATTGGCAAACTGGTACAGTTTCTGGCAATCAGATACAAAATATTCATTAGATAATTTATTTTCTTTATATAATTGTGAGAAGGTGGTAATTGAACTGATTTGCCACCTTTTTATAATTAGTTGATGTTGAGTTAGTGCGCCCATCGACATCTGAATCAACCGTTTGGTTACATTTTAAAAAGTCAGCACCAGTTACTTAAATCACCAGACGAAACGCAGAAGTAGTATTACACTTTAACTTCACGCCGCTATAGCCGTTTTACTTCCGCGGTTGCACCTGCCCATTCGTACAATATTAAAAACTACTGCGTGGAACTACGTGGTAACAATGGTATTTTTTTCTCTATCCAAATACGGTTCTGTCTCCTTTGGGCAGTAAATACAAAAAACTGCTTAGCGAATCCATACAGTTGAATTAGCCCGTGATAAATATTTAGTGTTTTGTGCAAGACGTCTAGGCTGTGCTTTAACAGGATGATCGAGCCATCATTCGTCATAATATTTATGTACGCCAATAATGGTATTTATTTTAATTTTTTTGTGTCTATAATTGTACAGATTAATGTATTTAATTTTAGTATTTTTTCTGTACGTCTACACTCATTTTTTTATCTCTGCACCACGTAATGGGTTGACTGGTAAAGAATGCCTCCTAGGCATTAAGTAATCCCTATACACGAGATTTGAGTCAAATTTAAATTTAAAAATGTAAATAAATAATATACACAAATATATTTATTAATCATAAGGTAATAAATCTCAATCACTGAATCTTTTTATTTGACAAGATAACGAGTAACTCTATGAATTTTCTTACTGTACCAAAGTTCCCGCATTGCTGGGATCCCGTTCCGTTCGTAGTACGTATGGACCATAAATCTTCAAATTTACCACTTTAACTGTCAACGGGCGTTCAGTTGACAAAATAATGGAGTGAGACAACGCTCACAGATAATTATTCAATTGTTAACCGTGAAGCGAGAGCGTGTATACATTGTTTGACTTGTTGCTAAGCAGACTTCGGAATGATGATTAGGTCTTTTTTAAAACTTCGCTCGTAAACATACCTGTTACACTTTTAATATATCCGCCGTTAATCTGACGCTGTTAAAAAGAGCTGTGACAGTTGCCCTAATAAAGTTCTAAAAAATTTTGACATTTTCTCTCTAACTTCCCCCTCCTTTATCGTGGATCATTTTAATATGTATTCATTTGTATTGAGTAGAATTCTAAGCTTATTTCTTAATTATAACACACGGCCGTTGTTTTAGTTTAGCCTGTCGGAACTCTCAAAGGAGTTTTTTTCGCGGTGTAAGCTTTTATTTAAGCAGATTTGCAAATGCCAGGGGCAGGTAAAAGGTTTTATAACTCGCGGCATACTGCACCGAATTCAAAGGGAGCCGAAGAGTAAATACTTAGAAAGTGTTTTATTGTTTTACGACGCTTACTATTTGATCTACAAAGAGCTGTTTGATTTTTTAAAACTCCGCCGTCTGCGCTTTATGATCGCTGCGCAGTAGTTACCTACCGTTTTGAAAGACGAAACTTTTCAGAAATCATTGTAGGACGTACGACCCACCCGACAGATGTATGATTTTTTTTTCGGTAGTAATAAATTTGAGAAAAAGATCCAAAGCAAACATCATGCGAAAAGGTCCGCGGTAAAACCAAATACAGTATTTTGAATAAGCCATCGATTGATTTCGCAAGATTAATGGTGTGGTATTGTCAGCGGCACAGTATGACGAGGGCATACGTGTTGTAACAAAAATGTGTTCTAACACCATAAACATAAGAGCGAACAAATTTCGTTGGAGCACATTTCAAAGCGACACGCTAATGAATGGTTTCCGATGTTTTTATTATTTCAAGAAATGAAAATCAACCGTGAAAGTCGGCGATTGAGTTCAAAATGAAACAGCATAGAGCTTTCTTTAAAGGATGTTGTAGAACTGAGTTTTTTCAAAGGGATCCAATGGAAATTGATTTTGGTATTCGGTGTGAAATTGAAGTTAAGTTTTATTTAAAAGCTTTACGGAGTAAGGTCGGGTTCGATTAATCTGGTTATTAAATACATATTTATTTGTAACGTGTCATAATGCCGAGTTTATCCATATTTGCTTTTATTTTTAAACTGTAATGGGTTAGAAATATTTGGACGTTTTGCTCTATAAAGGGTTGGAATAATATAAAAACGATTACACACCAATGAAAGTTATGGCCTTTCAAAAGTTAATGGTCATTATATTTGATTTTACTTACTCCAAGGAGACGAATTCAAAGGTCGTTATTTAAGGTAATTACTATCAATATTTTGACTACGGACTAATTACTGTTATTTTAAAATTGATGTACCGACTTAAAATTAAGGAAAATTATACAAATAAATGTCAATATTACGATTAAGTACTAAAAAAAAATATATCAAGCGGTCATGGTTTTTAATATTTTGTTTTTTAATCAAATGTTTTTTTGTTTCTGTATGGGTTAGTTTGTGACGAACTTTCGACATTAGTGAATTAAAAAAGAGTCAGCGACTGACCAAGTCAGAATTAATCACACTTTTTGATTACAAACTGAACTTTTAAATTGAATAAATCTTCTATAAATATATTTTTTATCAAACTAATGATAATCGGTCGAGTTAAAGGCGATTTAACTAGCCGATTAAGGTTATACCATCGTTCAATTTAAGTAGAACTTTCATTTGATTCAGGCGATGAAAATTTATGTGATAAAATCTTTAAAATATGCTTATTCAATCATGTATACTATCTTTATATTTAACATTGCTGCATGAAGCATGAGAAATATAAAGGCGAGTTCACAATGCACATTTGTGGGTGTGCGCTTGTCCGGCAGATGCGGGCTTTACGGTCGGGAGGTGTGTGCCGAACAAAGCGCCCATATGTCGCAGTGGCGGCATGTATGCGGAGGTTTACTATTGGGCGTTCAATACTGCGAACGTAACATGAGTCGGCAACTATCCGAATAAATGATTCGTAGGTATCGACGTCGGAACCTAAAGACAAATTTAATAAATATGAGACCATTTTGAAAACGTGACTTTGTCTAAATTTAAAAGCTTGTCTATTGTACATGAAATCGCGACTATCAATCAAATCTCATATTCTCAAGCATTAAGTCTATCGTATAAAATAATTTTGTAATTATTATTTAGAAAAATATTTATTAATAAATGTAATTTATTATTTAGCTTCGGTAAGTTATTTTGCAGTATTAACAAAAATTACATCCCCGAATATGAACTGGTTCTCTTGCATCTTCACCGTCGTATGATATAAAAGAATCAGTATATCTAAACATCAAAGGAAAGTAAATAAAACGCAAAGTTCTGTTAAAAGACTTCATTATCTATTGTTCAATGAAATATATATCGATTTTTAAGACACCTACATCAGGCTTTTTAATTTTTTGATAAGTAATTGGAAATATTAAGAGCTTTTAACGATAATAATTTGAATGCAACATAATTTATTAGCTGCGTACCGTAGGCTAGGTACATTCGCGTGCGCGTTCGCTTGCGGGCGGCGCACGCGCATTGCCTCGTATTGTTCCCGATTGAACTGTTACAGACGCGTGAGTTATGTGCTTCGGCCGAGCAGAGAGATACAGGCTGTTCGAAATGCATTTTCTTTTTCCACTGTCTTTTAAAGTATATCTTTTTTAATCTTTATATATTACATAATTCTTCTGTACGTACTGTGTATGTCACTGAACTCCTCCAAAACGGCTGGAAAGATTTTAATCATTTTTTTGCGTGTGTTCAGGTCGATTCGAAAATGATTTATATTCACAATTTTTTTATTTTTATTTTTTAGTTGTTGTCGGATTTAAGTCGCACGTACAGGACAACGTCTGTTGGGTCCGCTAGTACATGTATAAATCACTAACATCAAATTGATCGTAATTTAAGTAAGAGGCAGTTTATGAGCTCTTGAGGAGCAAAGTCCTCATCGAAGGATGCCAGGGCATATACGGCCTCTGAGTCCTTGGTTATATGCCTTGAATATTTATATCACATATATTGCCATATATAAGATATAAATATATTTTTTTTTAGTTTTTCAGATATTTATGTTCATTCGCGTTGTTTCCGTTCGAAAGTATTAAATAAACTCGTAATTAATTACTAGTTTACTAAAATTTATTTTATTGATGCATTGGGATTCAACTTCCTACAGAAACCATCGTTTAGTATTAATTATTAGTAGCTTTTATTAATACAATTTTTCATTAATTCGAGGCTCAAGAGATGGGTTACATCTACTTATTTAATTTCATTGAGCTTATTAAATTCTGTAATAGTCTGACGGACCTTCAGATGCAAAGAAAACCTTAGTTGCCTTGCTAAAAAATTTGGCGACCACCGCCTAAGTCTAATCATATTAACTATGAATAGATATGTAAACAAAAAGACTCCAGAGTATAAATGAAAACGTTAAAAAAATATTTAGCCCTGAATATGTTCTCATAATTAACGTGTGTGTGAAAGAGTTGTTATGTAATAAAGTCGAATAAACAAATTAAATTAAATTTTAATTTCATAAAGCTTGGAAAATTTGCCAAAATTTATTGAATGGAGTACAAAGTGGGAAGCAAAGAGAGAAAGACTACGGCAAATTTTCTCGATTCATTTATTAATGAAATATCGGATCATCCTTTATATTGCAATTGCGAATGCAACACAGTGACACACATACGCGGCTTCACACTAAACCAATAATAGAATAAAATCAATCTATACCACCCTCTCACACTAACACATAGAAAAATCAATCAATGATTTCCTCGTAACTACACAAACACACATACACAGTAGTATTAGAAATATTGGCATTGTAAACATTTATAGGATATTTGCAATCCATTCCCCCAAATTATGTCCGTCTCTTTCGTTCGCGAAAGCTTGGGCGGACCTCGCTTACGTTAGAAAGGGACACCGAAACCGGTTTTACAACTCTGCGAAGGGACAATGGCGACGCTATTGTTGAAAGTACCCCAAAACTATTTTTTTAGGTCACATAAAAGTATTACAATTGTAGGGTCGTGTCGCCTGCTTGCACTTACTGCATTCGTTTCGCAGTCAACGCAGCAGACGGAGCACCTCCCACGCTGTCCGGCTTCAGTGTTAGTTGTTCTCAAATCGGTGCCAGTGATAGTGGAAAGGTCAGAGTTTGTGTGGACGTTATGTCATCTGCCGCTGCAACTAATCGAGCGAGTGACATGTGGACCAACAGTGCCGATCTTTACTCACACAGTGTACGTCAAGCCAACCACAGCCATGGCTTCCAGTATCCGAGTGCACCCGGATACCATCAATATCAGAATACTTTCTATTCTCAAAACACTGATTATTCACACGTGCAGAACACCGAAGCGATGAATAAACCCTCACAAAATGTAAACAACAGTATAGTGAAGACGGAACCTGTGAATTGGCACAATTATCCGACCGAATATGGCAATCAAGTGAATCTGGAGATGATTAATAAATGGCGAGAAATTAATTATTACGCACAGCACAACGAAAACTATGCATTTGAACAAAGATCTTTGATAGGTAGCGCGGGTTATGAATCTAAGAGCGACGAAATTCGTTCGGTCAATTCTCCTGGCCAATGCAGCATGTCGGAAGCCAGTTACGGTTCACCTCATAGCACTTCCAGCGCTATCAAATTGTCAAATCCAGATGAAGAAGATTCGCCTAACTTAAGAGCTCTATTAACGAAAACACACGATAAAATTCAACCGTTCTACGGCAAATACGAGAAAAATTACGCCCCCGAATCGTTGCAAAGGTACCGCGCGACCGACGTGAACGTTTGGAAAAAAACTGAAACTGCAGATATAGATCGGAATTTGTCCCAATTTCACGGTGAATTTCAAAATAGCGTGAAGGAACAAACAGAAATCAAAGGGAAAGACGCCGTGGGTGTGGCGCCGTTCGCAAAGGAGAGCGCGCAGTCATCACTAGGTTCTGCAGAGAACTGTCAAGACATGACAAGGGTCAATACAGGCGGGGACAATCCGGATTATGGCGAAAACAAAATGGCCGCTGCACCAGAAGTACAAGCTTTCTACCCATGGATGAAGAGCACAGGAGGTATTTTAATTTCCATAACTAGTTAATATGCCATTAAGTATTAATAATTACATTACGTCTACTCGGTACTAATTAACAATTCCTTGTTCAAGGTGACGACAAAAAGGAAGGATCTAAGCGAACGAGGCAAACTTACACTCGTTTCCAGACTCTAGAGCTGGAAAAGGAGTTCCACTTCAACAAATATCTCTCCAGGCGGCGACGAATCGAGGTCTCACATGCGCTGGGACTGACGGAGAGGCAGATTAAAATTTGGTTCCAGAATCGCAGAATGAAAGCGAAGAAAGACGGAAAGTTGTCTACTTCGCCGGATCCTTATGGAGTTGAAGACATAAGTGCCACTAAGTTAAACAATATGACGGAGTACATGGATACTAGACAACAAATGCCCACTCTAAACGATTACTCAAATTATCATTTACATAACAACACCTCACCTAATCTAAGCGCAATGACAGGTAATATGCCTCAAAATTGCATGCTGCCTTCTTATGTAGGCGTTCACCAAAAAATGTGACAAAAAATGTTTTAAGAAGTTAATCTATTATACTAAGTTATTCCAAATATTGTCATGTAACCGAGTTCAAAATATTATGTAAATATTTAAAAAATTAGCTTATTCTTTCGTTAGTTGTTTTAGTCTTTAGTATAATTTTTAGACTCGTATTCGATTTTAAATGTGTGTATAAATTATTTTTGCTTAGAATTTTAATTTTTATATCACTATTTTGACATAATTATTACGGGAACTTCGTGTTTAGTATACTATACACATTAACATCACCAAACAAAACTGTCTGGTGTAAACAAATAAATTTTATGTATAAATAAGAAGTATTTTAACTAAAATTATTTGTGATGACGGTTATGTATCATATACTTACTTAAGTTTGTAGATCCTGTAAATATTTTAAAATAAGACGATGGTTCCTAATAACGTGGTAAGTTAGATACTAAATAATATGTGATAAGTGTAAGTTTCACGATATGATTATTTATAATTATGTACTTCTCTAGTCAGATACAAGGGCGCTATTAAAAAAGAGGAGTGTTTATTCACTAATTACTTAATAAAAAAAATCTTTATTTTAGTTCGACATGGTTTAATTAAAATCCTTCCCATATAAAGTAGTACATATAAAGCATATAAGTAAAGTAAAATTTGCTTACGTAAATAGTAAATATATTCAACTGGCATAACTATTATTGTTTAACCATATCCGGGTTCTATAATACATAAGTAAAACAAAGATTAATCTTGCATTATTGAAGTTTTCGACGACTGCGTGGCGCAGTTGGCACGGTACTGGCTTAGGGGCCGTGGACTCAATATATCCATTTTGTTCAACATGACTTTTTAAAATTTAAAACAGGGTGAAATAGTCTGTATTTGAAAATAATGCTATAGATAAATGAAAAGCTTATTAAATTGGTTTAACGTGGAATGTCAATATCGTACTTTCTTAAACATGGTTCTCATGAGTCTTTTAACGTACACCCAACTTTTATTTTTATTGCATTACATATATATATATATATATATATATACCTGCGTGTAAACACGTAAATTACATAATTTTAATCCGTTTACAAAGTAAAGCAATAGTTTGTGAAAACATTCAACTCTTTTGGACCTTTTCGCCGCTAAAACAAAATGTTATTGTTCAAAAACTTAAATCATGTTCAAAACCCTTTCATGCTCGAACAGTTAAGACCCTCTCTTAAATACTGCAGGTTCATTGCTCTCTAGGGACCATTTAAATGTGCAAATATTTTCGGCAGCTTTGACATGTTTTGACTAGTTATTTGGATTTGAACGAAAGTATTGGGGATTTTGCTGCGTAATCCTGTTAACCTAACTACCTGACTTTAGAATGCACGGGCTACTGGTATTGGTAAGTTAAATGGTTAATAGGTTTTTTATTGGTTATTCTGGTTATTCCTTACCACCGACTGTTTTAACTAATACAGGACACAATTTCTACTATATTAATTTATTTTTATATTTTCAGCTAAACCATTTAATCAATTAATTATAGTATTTTATAACCATAAATATTTAATCTAACTTTTTGGAAAAATGGTTTCGTTTCCCAAACACTTAAATTTTGCTTTTAATTTTTTTTAATTAAATAATTCCTTTTCATATTTCGATATCTATGAATACAAAGTTTCTATGAAAAATAGGAACGCCAATGACTTTGAATGACCGCGATCTGTCAACTGGCATTTGAAAACTGTAGCATGCATTGGAAACTAATTTTCGACTTTTAAAATTTAAAATATTTTTTATTACATTTATACTAAATATTACCAAATCTGTTGAATACGTCAAACGAACCGAAAATTAATCTTCTGAAAAATTTTGAGAAATGTTACAAGAAAACTATAATTCTAGTTTTATTATAAATGCAATAATAAAATGTCTACTCTACTTTTAAATTACAGTTGGTAAAATATTTTAAATACCCACATAAATACATGTTCAGTTTTATAGGTGAAAGCAGCAGTGACAATGGCAATAATGACTACTCAGTCAGCGATGCAGAAATGAACGGAATTGAAGTGCTAGTACAGTAAAGTGAAGAAACAGTCTATACCTGTCCAACTGCTGGACTAAGGCCTCCTCTGTACAGTACGGGTGTTGGGGTATAGTCCACGCGGCCCCACTGTATATTGGTGGACCTCACAGGTTTTCGAAATATTTTGTTGTGTTATTATTTCGAAAATATTCAGGTTTCCTCACGATCTTCTCCTTCAGAGCACGTGATATGTCAGCACTTAAAATTAACAATTTCATTGGTTGCCGGCACCGGGGATCGAACTCAGGTTGCTCGAATATATTGCAATAACGGCGAGCGTCCGGACACTGAGCCTGATTAAAACTTTCTCTTTCTTGCTTTAAATACAAAATTTACTTGCAAATGATTTATTATTATTATTATTATGTCAAAAGTTGCCAAGCGAGCAGACGGTTCACCCGATGTTAAGTGAATGCCGCCGCCACTCCTACCCCCAAGGGTTCCAGATGCGTTGACAACCTTTTGAAAATTGGGATCCGGCCACCTCACTCACCAGACGAAACGCGAAAGTATTATACTTTCACTGTACGCCGATATTCTGTGATTAATAAAAAATATTAATTAAAAATATCTGGTTTGGTCACTCTACGTAATTGGTTTCAATTCGATCTGATTCTCTTCTCGAATTTTTGATCGATTTTATATAGAAGTAAGATTTGTTTCTCTGATTTCATTTATTTCATGTATCTGTTGTTAATTACTCTTAACATTTACTTTTACCGATAATACATTAAGTAATCGTTGTAACATTATCAACCTCTTTTTTGTATGGGGGGGGGGGGATCTTCGGAATCTCCGGGACTACAGGGCTGAACCTTATCAACCTACACAAATACTATATGTATATCCATTGTATTTAACATCTATGGTCTCTACCTTTTTATGACCAAAAGCTAACGTAACCGTGCAGAGTCGAATTGTTAATCAGCATAGTCAAAGTCAATATCTTTATTCAAAATAGAAGCATTACACTTACTTATTGATCGGCAAAAAAATCTACTACCAGTGCGGAAAGAAAGCCTCAGAAGAACCATATAAAATTATTCCATTCAAAATTATTGATAAAGTTTTATTAAAGTAATGTTATTGAGTTTTTACGTAGGAATAGTTAATCTGTTTATTGTTTGATTACGGATAAGGTTTCTACCAAAATTATAAAGCACTTAAAAATGTAATTGTGTGCGTATATTAAAAGCACTATACTGTAGACATTTTAAATTACTGTTGGAAATAAATATAAATGTTATTAAATTATGATTAAAAAATCTATGCTAATTTTAAAACCGATGTGAAGTTACTTGCAATTGTGTTTTTTTGTTTAAACAGTTCTGTTTTATTAGCGCAACGTTGCTCACTTCGGAGTTCTTCCGTCGTATACGAAAGTAGCCCCTATCCTTTTCAACACAATATAACAATAGAAAGAATTGAGCGAGATGGCAACATTTAAACTGCCCTTGTCCGGAAAGAGACTGGTTTCTTTTCATCCCCTTATTCAAGGACGGTGGGTTCAACGCATGCGTGGACGACATTTAAACAAAATGGCTGGCTGTGCGTGGTTCGTATTTTGTCTTTTAAATGTTTTAATGGGATTTCATTAATTTGGTGGAGCAAGTAAGTAATACTGAAATACTTTTTTAAATGATGTCCTTAAAATCTGCTTATATCGGCAATGCGATGCTCAATTTAGTACCAATGGCAGTTGACTTTAGTCATAGTTATTTATAATAAATTTTTTATGAAAAGTACATAAAATATTCTAGATATTAATTATAAATTAAAAAAAAAAACAAGTCTCATAAAATTTGCCCACGTTATATCTTCAAGTGCAACAACACATTTCTTATCCTTTTAGCTTACCATGCTTCGTACACTCAAGCCTCTTTTTACTGATTTGTAATCACTGTATTTCATATTCATCATTAGAGATTTGTAATTTGTATATGATGTAAATCACTGGCATCATAATTTAATTAATCGTTTACTCAAATAATAATCAACTAATCAAAATACACATGCACTGTTATAGTACGACGAATTGGAGTACTATTGAATATTTAACAGATTCGATACTGGCTTATTGGCCTAGACACTTTTATTTTGTTATACTCGCTATAAAAATAAATGGTAATACCATTAGCACGATGTCTGCAAAACAAGTGTGAAATTATACGTAATCCTTAATCAAAACAAAAGACAAACGAACTTCTCTACAAACGACATCTCAACGCGCCCTATTTATAAGTCAAACTCTGTGATCTTGTAATGTTACAGCTAATTGTCAAAGCTGATTTGAATCACATCACACAAAAGAACAAGAATAATACGTTCCGCCTCCGACATGCAAGTTTGTCGGTCCGTCCGCAGTTGGCTAGAGGTACGCTGAATAGCCAGTGAATGGCAGGGCCAATTAATCCCACCGTCGACGTGGCAGCCCTCATTGAAGCCGGATCAAAAGGAACCTTCTAATGGATATTTGAATTCGATAGTACGTAACCTTCGAAGGACCCAAATTCGAGTATTGCGAGACTTACAAATAAAACGAGCCATGTTCCAATTTCACAATGTACACACCTAAAGCAACTCGAATAATTTTAGTTTACAATAAGTTTATTTGTTTATCTAAACTTTATTGGGCACCATTGGCAGGAGCGAAACGGTTCAGGTGAAAAGAATAATTTAGCATAAGAGCTACCACGAGTGATGGTAGTTGTTTTAATATACCTGCCTATTTATTTTATAGGTCTTTTAATATTAAATATAATAAGTAAATCAAATATTTGACAAATAAAATCTCAAAACATGTCATTTACATTTAAATCATCATTACACTATGTACAAATAACTATACAAAAAAATTATGACCTGTCTTTATTCGCTCTGATATTCAATAGTCGATATGGCTCGCTTCACCTGCACTGTGTTGTCACAAGATCTATAATTTAGATTAAATTAGATCCACCAATGGCACCGTCTAACCAATCAACGAGTAAGCAAACTCTGCGAACTCTCCCGTTTCAGAGTCAGATCACCATTCAGTTACCATTACCTCAACGTCTCCTTTAAAACCAAACAATTATTATCTCAAACGATTTATGGAGATGGCTCTCAATCGCTCAAAGTTGATTCGTTCACTTCTAGAAAGTTATTGAAGTTATTTCCGTGTTATCGTCCGCCGTACGCGTAAAGAACAGATGTTCTTCAACGGGCGTCTTTGATCGCGTATCGATCAAAGTGGGACGCTATCGGCGGTCATAAATTTTAACGCAATTATTTTAAGTCGCTACGACTTCATTACTGACGTGCATTAAGTAAGTTTAGTAATGAGAAATGATAAACGCGGTGGCAGCGCTTAAGAATGTTTCTTATTGCGCGTGACGTGAGTTTTTCGTCTTCAATTAATGATTGTACTTACGCGTTTAATTGAAAACGTTTCGTTTTCACTTTTTTTAGGTTTATATTTTAATTAATTGAAAAGCTTTTTAGACAAACAACGTCCGGATTTTTTGTTACTGTTGTATTGGTCTCACATCAAGGTCGAAGCGTTAAGATAGTTATGTTGCCAGGTGCCACTCTCAATTAACGGCCCACGCAATTTGTGGCGACAATTTTTAAATCTGACTCACAGCTTTCGAGATTAAGGTGTTCTAACTGACAAACACTTCATCTGCAATATTAACATTACTTTGACTGTGGTAGGCCCACTCATAGACGAAACGTAAAACTTAACTGCCCTACTTCGCGCCCATATTCTGTGAGACCGTGGGGTTTCCCCGAACTAGCTTACTCATTTGTGCAACAGCAGAAGCTACCGCCTATTCCATATTTTAAAATCATCAGATAATATGTTTGGTAATGAGCCAATTAAATTGAGCTTTTCATTTTTATTATTACTGTGTTATTTTTAGCACTCATTTGCCACATAGCATGCGTGGTCTCTGCAGATGAATTTTATAATTATTAAATAATATTTAAAACATACTTAGTGTCAATCAAGCGTATCGTTCGAACTTCATTTCCTTGAAATCCGTTTTTGATATGAAATCATCATATCAAAAACGGATTTCAAGGAATTATATAATATCAATTTACACTAAGTAAAAGCTTTTCCATTAACGTTATCCTAAATGTAAGTTTGATAATATACAGATATATTACATAGAGTCGGAAGCACAGCGCGGAGAACGGAAAAATTTTAATGGCTCCCGAAACCAAATCACGCCGGCTCCGAAATTGATCAGGGCTATGTCGGAGCGCCTCCAACGGAGCGTTGTTGATAAATGATCACGGGCTATGGACAATGCGCCCAGCAGATTCTTTTGTCAATCCCGAATGTTTTTGTACGGACACTGATGCTGTTGGAGCGTGACATGCGATGTGCACCGTTTTGCCCCACTTATATGTACTTGTTATAATTCTATGTCGTTAAAGCGAAAGCTCAGTTATTCTTCCTTATTATTTTCAGTAGACTCATCCATTGTGATGGTGTATTCTAAAACCAGCTTTTGCTAGTCTTTTCTCCTCTTTGGATCTGGAAAGAGCTAAATACAGAGTTCTTTTTATATATTAAGTAGATAACAAGTAGCTAATTTGATTCGCAATGTCATGTTGCTAACTTAAGCTCCTACTGTTAAAACGTTCGCTTGCCTTGCCCTGGGAAAATGTTACTTTAAATCCTATTGTTTTGTATTTGGTAAGATGACAACTGATCCGGTGGTTCAGATCATGTTAAATGTTATCTCCACGCATGGACATCTACTGCACCAATTGGGTCTTCCCAATTGGATCAGTTCTCAGCGTTTTAAAGGCTCCGGTTACTTAAATAAAATACGAAAAGTACGAGATGATACATCCCCTTGCTGGTCTTCTGGGAGACCGCGAAACTTCCATGGACAAGCCTGACTGTTAGTTCATCCACAGGAGATGCTGTTGGGAACTAGAAATATTAAATGCAAATATAACCCACATTTGACATTTTATTACATGTTTTACATGTTTAAAGTAAGGGCCTATATATGTCCCACTACTGTGTAAATGTCTCATGTGTACAAAGCGTATTAATGCATAGTTCACGCGACCACACTGCGGATTAGCAGACTACACATATCTTCGAAATATTTTTCTTTTATTGTTATTACATTTTTTTTAATCAATCTTTCAGGATTATAATTATTATTTACATACGGGGTTTCCTCACGATATTTTCCTTCGGCAATTAGCACTTATAAATTCAGCACTTAAAATTGAAATTTATAATTCCATTGTTACCGGCAACGGGATTTATTTATATTTTGGAGCTGGCGGTGCACCTGATGTTAAGTGATAACTACTACTCATGGATATTTGTCACAACTCTAGGGTTGCAGGTGCGTTGCCACCTTTTAATAAACTGGACTCCGGTTACCTCACTCACCAGACGAATTGCAGAAGTATAACTGTTCCATATCATGCCAGTCTTCTGTGAGGTTGTGGTTCACCTCCGGCACCGAGCTTCCGAGCACTGAACTATCGCAGAAGACCGGCGTAAAGTGGAAGTATAATACTTTCGCGTTTCGTCTGATGAGTGAGGTAGCCGGAGCCCAATTTCAAAAGGTTGTCAACGCATCTGCAACCCTCGGGTGTTGCCGATGTCTATGGGCGGCGGTATTCACTTAACATCAGATGAACCGTCTGCTCACTTAGCAACTTTTCACATTAAAAAAAGTTACTTATACCATATAAGAGACTGTTCTGTGTTTTATAAGTAGTTGTGACATAGTTGTTACATTATAGCTTAATTTCGCTAACAATTTATGCATCATGTTTTCTGCAGTGAAAGATCGAACATTCTTACCACTATATAATGGCGTTTAATAACTTCGATTACAATAATGCGATTTGACGCCATAGTGAATACGTAATGACTCAATCGATCGCCGCGTACTTTTTTGTATTTTAAAATTGCAAAATGCTTCCGTTTCGCGTTGGATGGTTTTTTATTACAAATTACGTTTTTACGGCCCACACCGTCATTATAAATATCTTCATTATCAAAATTTAAGCGCAGAACCGTGTTAGGAACTGCTCTAAATTCAAATTGACCATATTAGCCGTTTTAGAGGTAAACTTAAAGTAAAACGTGGTAAAAATATCGCTCTTTCATGCAATAGTGAAGCTTTTAAAGAAATAAACTTTACTAAAGTAAGAATTAAAAAGGTGATTTCATCTGAGATAATTATAATACATCTCTATATATAAAAATAAATCGCTGAATGGGTTGCTAAGCGCAAATTTCGCTGAACCGATTTCGCTAATTCTTTTTTTACTATATTCCTTGAAGTAAGAGGATGGTTCTTACGGAGACAAAAATTTTAAAAATTGTCTGAAAAAGTCTAAAAACAACAATTTTCTTAATTCCCGTACCAAAAATTCATAATAATACTTAAAAATCAATTTGAACTTTAATACCATACCATAAAGTTTAAGAGTTAGAGTAGTAGTGGGGTTCCGTGAAGGCAAAACAAGTGAGTGACTATGGTAAAATGTCACTTGAAATGTAAACGTCTCTTTGAACGGAATTTGTGAATATTTTTTACTATATAGAATGATTCAAGAGGAAGGCTCACACGTATAATATAATACCCCGTTCACCCGTGCGAAGCCGGGGTGGCTCGCTAGTCTATAATAAAAACACCGCTTTCCAATATAAATGTAAGAATACAAGATATGAAAATTAGGTTGACAAATTGATTTCTTGGATTCAATGGAACGCTATACACCATATACTGTCTTTTACTTTTACTTTTATTTATACTGATATTTTTTATTTTCAGCCCGTAGACTACTAAACCTTCATGGAACACAAAACTCGCATGTTAGCTAGAAACCACAAGCTTTAGATGGTCCTCCGCGTTGTTAGGGCACGTGGATGTGCAGTGCGTTATCAATGGGATTATCACCTACGGGTCATCGAGATTTCGTATGAACCATGACCTCAATGGCTGTTGACCGTATTAATCCACTACTGGGGCGGTGGGAAGGGCGGTGGGGGTCTGGAACGCGGGTGTACCTTGCGTATGCTTTGTGTTGATTTTGACGACGTACTAATTTACTAGATTATATGTGTTGGCATGTGTGGATAGAGTGCTATCTACGGAATATATATTATCATTGTATACTACTACTAAACAAATAATGTTTATAAAATCCCTAACGTTTCAAATCTATGTCACGGATATTAGGGTCAGTGAAGCTAGAAACGTGGGAAATTCGAATATCAAATAAAACGTGATGAAATCTGTAAAATAGCTCTATTTACAAATATAGATTAAGAATTCCTATAAAACATTGAAATCACATCAAGTTGTCAGTCACAGTTCGAATCAAACTGTACCTTCATTTACCTTGACGTAACGTAACATGACGTTCAAAAACAATGCCAGAGGAGTCCGGCCAGAGGAGGCCAATTTAATTTGCCCCGGCGTTTTATTTAGAAAAGCAAGTGTTTCGTATCGATATTATATGCAGCACAATTTCCGACGAGGCTCAAGCTCCGCTGGTGTTGGAATCAGCGTCAATGTCACTTATGTGTTTAACCCGGCGAGTGGATGGAGGAAATGATAGATGGCGCGGCAAGCGGGTCGGGTTGCTGAAACACGAAATTCTTACTTTAATCTCTATAGAGCTGATATTGCACTGAATATCAAAATACAATTCCAGCTAAATACAGTGATAGACTGATAGAAAGCAATCATTGTAGAAATATTAATGATATTAAAATTTCCAGAATAAATCACATGTGAAAATTTCTGTCTGGTCAATTTACACTTTATTTTTGTAATGTATACGTTGTGGTCGTAAAATACACATACAATTATTGCATGTATAAATAAACAAAGGTTTGCATATTAAATAAAATCTAAATTGGTATCATTCATTTTTGTGAGAACTTGTTTTATTCAGTTGTTTGATTTTATTCAGTTCATGTTAGAAGGTTTAAAAAGTAGTATCAAATTAAGATCGTCAGGGTAATCTAGAAGGCACAATTTCGAGTCCTGGTGAAGGTGAGATATGAAATTTTAAACAATAATATGTATATATGAATATATATTTACCTCAGATGAAAGTCTGTTGGCACCAAGTACTCCATTGTACTATTATTTTAGCATAAAGATTTGACACGTGCATAAACACATAACCCCAATATGCATCCTATATTAGCTTATAGTCAAAGTTAATTTGAATAACGTAAAAACACTGGTGTAAACACATCTCTATAAGTTCCCCATCCGTCTTTCCGACCCTCGACGCGAACAAAATTCCAAATTGTTTTTGACTGACAGCTAAATGTAAGTTAGCATTGTTTGAGCGACGCACCGCTGCCTGCGAGTGCCCGCGGGCTAGGTCTTTCTATAATTATTTTCCTTCGTATACTTACTCGCACTTGCAATACAGAAAAACGCCCTCGCGGAATACACAAGCGTCTTATTGGTCGCGTAAAACTGCTTCATTCCAGCGGTTGTCAATCGCAGTACGTAATTTAATTACGATATTATTCTTAGCTTTGTCTAATTCACCATCAACATAATTATACTAACCTTTTAAGTTAATTTTCTGCTGAATACGATGTTAAAAGTTCACTTTTCTTTGAGATGTTAGTTCCTGTAAAGCATTCGAATCGTTTGAATTTGAAAATAAATAGAAACCCAATTAAACTCTTCAAATAATTTCGTTAAATGTCGTTGTCTTAACTTCTTTTACTTTTATCCAAATTCCAAATTGTAGGTACTTCAACTAGTTTCAATACCTACGTATTAGAATTATGATTTTATTACGTTTACTTACTATTTTAAGTAGTCTAGGACTTAGTTTAGCTACAAAAGTTATTTTTTTTTCAAAGGTTTTGCTCTACTGTGCACTATGTTGTTTACTGATGTACTAGTATCAGCTAACAGCTTACGGGACAAAAATTTAGGTATTTCGACCCGGTTGTCCCCGGTCTACCTAAGGAAATTAATGCATAAAATACACAGAAAATCGGATGAATTAAAGGTATTGCCGCTTTTGTATTCGCACTCTGAGAATTGAAGGCCCTCAGTCTCAATGATTAAAAACTCAGTGTTGCAATCTCTAGTGTTATCCTTGTCCATAGACCGCAATCCTTATTTACCATTAGGTCAACCATCTACACAATCTCCATTAATTTTTAAATAAATATTATATTTTATTACGGTTCATATTGTACATGTAGGGGTTGTACCTTTAGTTTTGACGAAAGTGTATTTTATAGCGTTGACAAATGAAAAATCTTACTTTTAATTGACTTTAAGACTTTTCTTTAAGTAATTTTAACTCTTTTTTTGTATTTGTTTCAGGTGCTCATACGATTCAAGTACCAAGAAGAAGTCGACAAATATATTCTTCGCCTGTACCATGAAAGCGAAAAATAAACTCTTAAATAATACGCCTTACTTGTACTTGTTGCTAACCTCACTTTTATATACACTATAGGAAGTATTGTTTTGGTCTTACGATTTAGTCGATGTGATATTTGTTGTTGTCATTGTTATACAGGCCGTCAATATTGGTGTGGAACGTGACATCAGCGGCCATCGAGTTTTTTTTTATGTGAAAAGTTGCCAAACGAGTAGACGGTTCACCTGATGTTGAGTGAATACCACCGCCCATGGACATCTGCTACACCCGAGGGTTACAGATGCGTTGACAACCTTTTGAAAGTTGGGCTCCGGCTACCTCACTCACCAGACGAAACGCGAAAGTATTTGTCATACTTCCACTTTACGCTGGTCTTCTGTGAGGTCGTGGTACTTACCCGGGCGGGCCTGCCCAGTCGTGCAACAGCCGAGGCTGCTGCGTGGCCCTACCACCATAAAAGTGTGTTTTTATAGTGCCTGAGAGCGGTGTGAACTGCTCTAGCACACAGTTGTACTTTGTGTACACAGTGGTTTCGCGTTGCTCTTAAAGAGGCTGACCTACAGTGTGTTGTATGTTAACGCAAAGTGTATCTGTAGTATTGTGTAGTCGAGTCGCGATAGGGAGTACGTCAGTGGCATCCAAACTCATGAACGATTGATTCTACGGAACGCTCCTCAGCGGGGTATACTGGAAGCGAGTACGCTTTATATTAACGCCGCTAATTATATTAACGATTTTATATCGACGTTTTGTTCACTCAAAGATGCAAGAGGTATGGCGGTCACCGCTTTAGATGAGCACTTCTTCTTATAGTTCATCAAGTTGTATGAAAACTCCTTGAAAACTACTGAACCAATACTGACATATTTGCACTTTGTTTCCCAAGTTGAAACATAAATAAAGCAAATAAAATGTTACATTGACAAAAACATGCGTATATAAAATCATAGCCTGTATTTGTGCCACTGTTGGGTAAAGGCCTCGTATGCAGAGACTTTTTTTTTGAATTCAATACATAAACTTATGAAATTTGACACACCTATTTAGTAACTCACATGAACGAACAATATTACATTTTGCTTTTTTCTTTAAGTCGGTTAGGAACGGATATTTCTTCGGCAAGTAATAACGTCACATGTCAAGAAGGCGGTACAAGTATTTAGCAGTAGTAGACACGACCAGAGTGGCGAAAGGGCGAATTTGACGAGGGAGTGACAGTTTGACTAATAGCGTTGAGACGCTGCGTGTGTGAAGAAAAGTTAATGAAATTAATATAGTTGCGTTATTTATGAGTGATAATATTGTTTTGTCTCGTTTCATTTAATTTCGGACTACTTTCGCACTGCTTGCATCCGGACTATTTCAAAAGATTTGTTTTCGTAGTAGGTTTTTTAATTATGATTTACAATTTCCGAGCTTTTTGAGCTTCTTACTCCAAACGTTGGTACTGATACAACATTCACCAAATGCAAAAGTAACAGCCTAAGTATAATATGACAAAAGCCGGTGAAAAGAAGGGTTTAAGTGTCGACCAACTCATTGCAGACTACCAAGCCGCATGAATATGTTGTTTTGTTATTATTTCTTAAATATACTTTATTATTGCTTAAGGGAATATGCAGGTTCTTGACTTTCATTTTAACCCCACCATAATTTTTCTTCACTTTCAATGACGTGGAAAATGAACAGTTAAAATTGCAATTAATAATGCCATTGATGCTGGTACCGGGATTTGAACACAGAATGCTTGAGTATGTGAGTTAAAACCGAGTGGCTAGAGCTCAAGCTACCATTTAATAGTTTTAATTATCTTTGTGAAATAAGCGATAATTTTGGGGAAAAAAACCTGATTATAAAGAATTTTTTTTTTCATGAAGCTCTAATTTTTTATGTCAATTAAACCTTGAACATGTCTTGCACTATCATATAAAAAAATAGGAATGGATCTATTACCTATTTACTTAATTACTTATATAAGGAAACCTTAATTTGAATATCTTGAATCGAATATGAATTGCACTCTGAAACAAAATTTTAGAATAGAATAGAAATTTTCATTTTCATACACTCTGTAATACTTAAGTAAACAGAATAAACCTAATATTCCAAACTCAGGCAAACGCCTCCTAGTGTGTAACATATGCAGGATTCCTCACGGTCTTTTCATTATTTGAAAATGTTATTACAATTGCAATACAAGTTTCATTAGCGTCGACGCTGAAATTTGAACTTGGGTTATTCGTTTGTACTAAAATTAGGCAAACACTTAGACACTGAGCTATTGCGACTCAGTCACACGAAAATCGACCCAAAACCCAGTCGATATTAACTTACTGCCACTGTAGAATGCGTCACTGTTTGATGTATAATTGTGTTCAACTTTAGTTTTAAGGTCAAATATGAAGGAGGTAAAACTTTCAGAAAGTCTATAAACATGTCGTTAAACAAAAGTAAAAGCTCCTTTTAGAGGCGAAAATGATTGGCATATTGTCATAGCAGCCTATAAATGTCCCACTGCTGGACAAAGGCCTCCTCTGTACAGGGTCTCACAGCATAGTCCACCACGTTTCACATATTATCGATTTTTTTGTTATTATTTCGAAAATATGCACGTTTCCTCACGATGTTTTCCTTCACCACCGAGCACGTGAGCACTTAAGTCAGCACTTAACTATTTCATTGGTGCTGGCAGCGGAGATAGAACTCAGGTTGCTCAAGTATATCGAATTAAAGGCGAGCTCCCAGACACTGAGCTATTGTTATATGCTTCATCATATTTTTTAATTTTCTTGCCCACAATAATTTCGGTATTTAAATGCAACTGACAACCACAAACAAAGAGTGTGATTAACTCTCTATAGATATATCTCTATATCCTATCCTTTAAACGAGCAATTCTTGTATATATTTATATATATAATCGGAATCTCGGAAACGGCTCCACCGATTTTAATGAAATTTAGTATGTGCGTAGATTCGGGGGCGAAAAATCGATCTAGCTAGGTTTCTTTTATCCCTGTTTTCAGGGAATGAAAAATATCATTCGAATATGGCGGTAAATTTCGCCGCAAAAAAATTTTATAATAGCTCGGTCGGTAATCGGGCGGCCCCAAAACAGATGGCCGCGGTTCGTATCACGATCATTTACACACTTATTTTTTTTTCCTATACCAGATCATTTTCTTTATTTTTTATTCTTTTTATTTCCAAAATACATGATTTACCACAATAAAAAAAGCGAGCAAAGCTCGGTCCTCTAAGTACTCTTAGTTATACGGATATGCAATTAATTTCAATGCAATATGCATTGAAATTAACTACACATCAATCATACAATGCATATTTTAGGGCTAACATAGATTTACTTATTTTGAATACATTCCAAATGTTTTTATGGTTGGTAGCTTGGCCCTTAAGTGATAAATTATACTGTCACATAATAAATTACCTATAATAAAAGAGAATAAATATTTTCCGACACATTTTTACACAACTAGCTCTCTAAGCTAAGCAAACCCAAACTGAGCAACGCTTAGACTATGGGAACTAGAAAACTGATAAACATACGAAAAGTATGTTTATCAGTTCTTTGTAAATATATACATATTATACATATATAAACACCCAGACACTGGGTAAACACTATGTTCATTACAAAATATTTTTCTAGTTGTGGGGTTCGAACCCACAACCTCTGGCCACGAGAGACAGGTTCACAACTCCCCGCCCTAATCGGATCGCAAAAAGTCATTAAATTGAATTATTTGGATTAATTTAAATTTTCTAGTTAAAACTTTCACAAAATTTTTCGCCACTGCCAAGAGTCGAACCTACGCCTACTGGATTGCGAGTCCAGGCGCTCTAGCCGCCAACTAGCACTCATCGTGAACAATGCAACAATATCTGTCAGTCTTAGAGCCCAAACTGGTTAGATAGAACCAAAGATGTCTATTTTTATTAACCATGTTGAATAGTCACCGTATATCGAGTTTATTGTGGTCGTATTTTTTTAAACTTAAGTAAACCAAAAAAATTGGAGATTATTTTCGAAATCTCACAATGTATGTATCTCCAGCCAGCCCAAGACAACCGTGCATAACTTTATAATGTAGAAAGAATGTACTTATGAATTCTTACGGTACTTTTAGGGTTCCGTACCCAAAGGGTAAAGCGGGACCTTATTACTAAGATTCCACTGTCGGTTGGTCCGTCTCTCATTCTGTCACGAGGTTGTATCTCATGAACCGTAATAGTTAGACAGTTGAAATCTCTCACAGATGATATATTTCTGTTGCCGCCATAAGAACAAATACAAAAGAAGGAATAAAAAAATATTTAAGTGGGGCTCCCATAAACCAGACAGGATTTTTTTCCCGTTTTTTATAGATGGTACGGCACTCCGACTCGCACTTGGCCGTTTTAGACATTTACTTAAATATGGCACAGAATCGACTGCAGCTTACAGAAAGGCTCTCGATAAAAGATTCGACTAGGCAAGTACCATGGATTCCTCAGATACCAGTGAAAGTAAAAATATTTATACCCTAACACTAATCTTGTGAGTATCGATAGGAGGCAGCCTTCGCTTACCATCAATAGAACCTGTCTGTATTTTCAAAAGAATCATACGAAAGAAGTTACGTTAGACCGTAAGTTTATTCGTGGCCTTATGTTAAACGATTTTTTGTACACAAATAGACGAAAACTTGTGCAGTGACGAGTGCAGAGGCATTAAAATAAAATTACTTTAAATGTGTTAAACAAGTCTGAGACATGGTTGATAAATATCTTAAACATATTTCGGGCCTTCCATTTGTTAATTGATAAAAATCCTCTAAAAATCCTGGAGTGTATAACATTACTAGTAAATCTCTCTCCAATAACTCGCAAACAAAAGCCTATTAAAACAATGTAAATGACACGAAGCACCAAAAGTTGTAGAAGTCTGCATTTCGTGACACATCCACCTCAACTATTGCGTTAGATTCAATACACCTTGAAAACAACAGTTGCTCCTAAATTTGGTTGGATTAAAGAATGTATTGAACAAAGAAACGTGTTTAATTTAATGATGGTTAAGTTATTACCAGCTTGAGAGCCCACACTATAAATCCAAACACACAAACTTTATCTACGTACGCTCATTTCATATTGAACGAACTCAAAACAATTAATTAACCTTAGCCTTAACAATTAATTAACCAATTAATTGTCATTAGCTAAGTTAACTATGACACTAGGAGGTGATGCACCTGTCTGTCCTGAAATCAAGGATGCGGTTAAGTTGTCGACACATTGAAAATTTAAGTTTTCAAATGACACATGATAAAATTCGTAAAAAATAGCTCACTTACTAATACTTAGCGACAAAATAATTGTTATTTCTTACTGCCATCTTTTTTATTCGTTTCCAATTAAAGGAAACATTAAAAAGGTATAAACCATCTACACACACACATCAATATATATTGATGACTCGGTGGAGCAGTTGCTAAGCTATTAACTTCGGCACCGGGAGTAGTTCCGGGCACCGGTTCGATTCCCACACGAGGCAATTATTTGTGTGACCCACAGATAACTGTTCCGGATCCGGGTGTTTGTGCAGAAGGGTTGACGTCAGGCAGGCAGCCGATCGAAAAAAATGTATCCAATACCATTCAAAATATGATTTACATATTGTGAGGACGTTGCCTAGGTGGGACAATAATAACAATACGTTGCATCGAGCACAATTCGTTAACTTAACTCATCATTATCATGATCATCATTTCAGTCTGTGTGAGTCCACTGGTGATCATAGGACTCCCCCACTGACTGCCACGAAGCACGATCCCAAGCCACCTGCATCCAGCACTTCCTGCACAATTGCACATGTCGTCACTCCGTCCATTTCAGCTTACTAATGAGCTATGTCGGTTAATTTTGTTCTACTGCGAATGTCTGTATTAGGATCTCTATCATGCAGAAAAATACCAAGCATAGCCCTCTCCATAGCTCACTGAGTGACTTTGAGCTTGCTCATACGGCCAGCAGTGAAGGACCTTTTTTTTATTATCGGGAGGAAATCTTCAAAAGGTACCCAGTCATTTCACATGACAGAGTTATGTGGAGTTCTTATCCTCTAAAGCCCCTCGTTGGCCACCTTCTGTACGTTTGGAGGGATCTTGGGATCTCCTTTGGAACGCACTGGTGTCCTTCGGTACTGGGCGTAAGTACGCCTCGTAGAAAGGTAAACTTACCCCAATTACCGACATACCATCTTGCAGCAGCCGGCAGCCACTTCGAGCTGCTGCCAATCCGTGTCCCCTTTTAATTGCCTTTTACGACAGCCAGATCTTAGTCTTATTCTATGAGCCCGGGATTACAGGGCTGAGCAGTGAAGGACCTAGTCTCAGTTCCGTAGGTCATCACTGGCAACACATATTGACTGAAGACTTTAGTATACAAACATTGACGGGAATAACCTAAATTTTGCTAGTACTTGAAATTCATAAGTTTCATGTTTTTAAATACGTCTCAAGTTGAGCGCCATCTAGCAGTTGAAATTGACAACGAAATATTATTAATATTCCAAATGCAAAATTCAAGTACTTTATACAGAATTTTAACATTTAGGATAATAAAATGCAAGAAACGAAATATAAATAAAGTAATTATTCGTCTGAATATTCTTTTGCGTAAAAATTTCAAGAAGAGTAATAATCGTGTATTCCATATGATATATAAAATATACATTTTCAAACAATCAGTGTTAGTGATTTAAAAATTTATACATTAAATAGAAATCATTAATTAATTGTATTAATTTCTTATAAGCTTTGTATCCAACTGGATTGAAAGGTCTATTAGTAATATTTTAATCAGTTTAAATAATCCCTAACAATATTATAAATCTTTAGTTATTTTAGTATAAAAATTAATTTGACCGCTCGATCAACTAAACAACTAATTTATATAGAATCAGACATAGTTGTATGGAGTTATTCGTATATTAATGAAAATTAGTTTAGCCTCACTAGCTACACACGCGAGTTCTTATTAAAACAATAAGTACGATAGGGCGATGAACATTTTTTATGTAAGAAAATGGCTAGCGAACTGGCCGTACACCTGATGTTAAGAGTATATCCGTAGACATCTGCAACACCCATACAAGTGCGTTGCCATCTTTTAATAAAGTGGGACCCAGTTAATCGCCAGACGAACCGCAGAATTATAACTATTCTACATCACGCCGGTGTTCTGTGAGGTCGTGGTACTTGCCTAGCCCTCACCACAGTTATAACTGTGTGATATCCTTATCCTTACTAATATTATAACGGCGAAAGTTTGTATCCATGGATCAATGTTTGTTACTCTTTGACGCAAATACTACTGAATGGATTTTAATGAAACTTTACAATAATATAGGTTATACATCAGAATGAGACATAGGCTATAATTTATATACATGTTCTTATGTAAATCAGTCTTACGGTCTGAATGTTACGCCTTCAGCCTATTCTACGCAGACGTAGTCGCGGACAACACATTATAAGATATCACGTATCGATACACAGTATCGTATAAGAATGGTTAATTCAACCTCAAACTTAATTCGTATACGATTGTGGTAAAATCACTGTTATACGTTATGATTTCCTTGTTAAGATAAACCAGAGAATTATATATATACGAGCTATAAAATAGTAGAAACACTTACGGTATACATGCATATTATTACTCTAATACGAGGTCCGATCAAACTAGCAATAAATACCAGTTAATCAAGAAAAAGTATTTTTTTATGTGAGAAGGTGGCACGCGAGTTGTTGGTTTACCTGATGTCATCAGATAACCACCGACCATGGACGTTTGCAACATGCGGATGCGTTGCGCCACTTTATTAAAGTGGGCCCCGATTACCTCACTCGCCATACGAAACGCAGATGGGTAACACTTTTACTTCACGGCGGTATTCTGTGAGGTCGTAACACTTCCCCGGACGGACCTGTCCATTTGTACAACAGAGAAGACTGTTATGTGGCTCTACCACAGAAAGATAATGTTAGTTCGTTTTCAATCATCCAAGTTTAAAGTTAATTAAAACCAATAATTTTAATATATAATACATATATATTTTTAGCAATAACATATAATAATTATTACATATTTTTTAAAGTTGAGTTCTTTATCAATCTATCTTTGCGTTCTATAGTGGATGAAACGAAATGATCAGCCAGGAGAAACAAAAAAGTTTGTCACTATTTTTTAGTATAATGTAGGCCTCTGCTAACGGATTTGCTGTAAGGATAAAGTTCCTCACGAAAGGGAAAATCTGATTGTTCTCTAATAAGAAGAATTGGATAGAAATTGCGTGTCGAAGTTTGACCAGCAAGAGTTATTAGATCTACTTCCCTGATTGGGACAAGAAGAGCTTTCTTATAATTTTGTTTTGATACCTTATAACATTTAAAATGTAAAACAAAATGTTCACTACAGTATATTTCGAAATAAAAAGAAATTTTAGAATGATTATTACTTTACTTAATAGTAAGGAAGTATTCGATTTTTTTTATATTTTCGAACTACGTATCCTGTTCAATTTTATTACGTTTCGTAAATAACTTTCATTCATACGGAGAACTGTATCGTTGATTGTTCCGCTCGCCGCAACTAGTTTCACGGAACAAACTCGAGGGAAACTCGCGAGTTTTCAATGCCGGAAACTGGAAAGTTTCGTGCACAAGTTCGCACCCCACTTGGCCAACTTGTGGCGGCCAATGGCGTCACGAGGCTACACGCAGCACGCCTCGCCCATAGCCACTGCAGTACGCACGCTCGCGCCGCGGCCGCATCTCGGCGAGCTGTCTGTCCCACTCACTCGTACCGGATTTAGGGGTGTGCGTGAAGGACCGCGCGCCCCGCTCCGAGGAGGTTGAATGCAAATTTTTTTTATTCAATCGCGAATTACCCCGTAAATTAAGTAATTATGTGTTATTATCCGATGCGAATGTCGAATCGGCTCGCATTGGTTGGGTGAAATCGCAGAAAAATTTATATAAATTATTTCAGATGTGATTTTTTTTACTCGGATTAAAACAATTATTCTTTCATTTAGGTATTTACCCAACACCTTCACTCCTAAATAAATATTTGTAAGGGAAACAAAAAGTTCAAATACCTCCGAAACTCCAATAAAATGAACAGAAGATACTTGTGTGTCGTTATAATAAATTTGCTGGGTTTCAAGTAGAATAATAAAAACTAAGTATATTAGATAAATAATACTAAAACAAAGCTGCTTTTTCTATGTACAAGGCGAATCTACATTTGCTTGATTTTTATTCGAAAGCTTACTGAGAAGGCGAAAGCTTACAGTAATTTTTATTTTGTCATTTAGCATAACAAAAATTTAAAACTCTACTCACGCTAAGCATGTCCATCGCCTCTTTTTGCCTTTATACGCTCAATAGCAATATAAATGATTACATAAATAAAAAGTCATTTCTCCGGCTGAAAATATAACAAACAGAATATGGCATGGCAACATGAAATAAAGAATACATTTCTAAGTGTTTAGAAATCTGAGGAAGTTTCTGAGATGCCCTAAACAGTAAGCATCATTGACAAGTTGTCTAACAGCAATCGTCGTATTGCAAGCGTCAAAACTAAACCATGGAAATTTTACCTTTACATTGTTTTTGAAGCTTTCGACAAGATCATTTAGTCTATGACAGCTATGATAGAGTCAAACAATATCAAAAGCTGGTTCATCAAAGATGCACGAAAGGACTGACTCATACAGGGGACTACCATCAACTCAAAGTAGACTAACGTAAACTGTCCTTATTTGATCTTTTGTATGTCGTCTATTGGGTGAGGTAACACGGGCTTATTCTCTTATAGATTCACGACATGCGTGACCACACAAGTACCAATGGGTGATGGTCATTGTAATAATTTAACATTAGGAGAACCAGCTTACCTTCGTGAGAGAAATATCCACATAATAAACGTAACCATGCATAAAGCTATAGCTTGTAATAACTTACATAAATGGCATTTCTATAAACTTTGTTTTGGTTGTGAACAAGCATATTTTGATTAAGAAATAACAAAACCGACTTCAAATTTCTCACTACTATTTGATTTTGAGTCCCTGGTCTATCTCTAAGCCCCAATGCAAAAATGTTTTTTTTTAATCAATTCATAAATTACGTAGTTCTGAGGTAACAAACATAAAAAAATCTTGCAACCGCATTGAGAATCTCCCATTTTCGAAGTCGGTTGTAAAAAATCCCATAGGAATCGAGTCTGGTTCGAAACAAAGCTTTTCGATTACAGATCACCCTCGTCCCAAGCCCAATTAAACGGCCATTAACGATCTCCTGTACCACATATGTAGAGTCCTTGTCACCTTGTGTACAAACGAAGTGAACTATATCCACCCTATGTCGTAAATCTTCTCGAAGTCGGTGGAGCTGCCAGTTAAGTTATTGAGCATGTGTGTGCTGTAAGGTTAGGATTATTAAGTAGTAATAAATTTTATGACCAACGGGATGAAAAGGGTCACTGGGGGCTAAGGTGAGAACCCTATTCTTTATTTGATGTCATATTTAAATACTCGTGGGAGTTAATAGGCTAATAATTGGATTTAGATGCATTAAAAAAAACAAATAATAACTGCAAAATATTGTAACGACTGTAGCACGATGTCATCAGACCCATAGGACTTGATTTTCTATATCAGACCGTGTGTTTTTTATACAATTTCATATTTAAAATAGTTTTTTAAATATATTTTCACCGGTAGTACAGTTTTAAATACAGTTTGAAGCGTCATAATTATGTGTTAAGTGAATTAACATGTTCAGCTGGCTTTCGTGTGCGAAGTAATTAATTGAACGCGTTTACGAATTTTCTTAATAATAAATATTTACGATTAATGGACATCGTATAATTAGCAGTTCATTACAATCAAAACCGCCTAAAACAAATGTCCATTGTTAAATAGAATGTGAACACGAACATGAAGAAAGTACCATATATCAGAGTTTAATGAGCGCGTGAATATATATGATATAACAAAACATTAATACCTATTTCATACAGTACAAAATACATAAGCAGTTTTCGATGATATCATCTCATAATAACTTAAATCTATAATTAAAAAGATGCCTCTGAGTTATTTATGTATTATGTATGGTTTATCATATTTGCGAAATCTACACAGCTTTAAAATAAGACTTACATGTTTGTAGATAAGGTGGTATAAGTTATTTCCTTAGTTTGGTTAGTAAATTATTATCATAGTTTTACAAAAATAGTATAATAATTGGAAGCGGAAGTATAGATAAAACGAGCACATATAACTGACTCATTACAGTTTGTGAATATCTATGTTAATATAATAAAATCCTCTCATTATTTCCTATCACTTTGATATCCAAACTCTTAATTTCGTTTTTATCTAAACGCCTAAAATCGGACGTTAATTAGCGTAGCCTAGCATATTAATAAAATGTACTTAATTTTGAATAATATAAGATAAAGAAATTGATTTTTACACCAATTTTCTGTATGAAATATAGAAAAAGAGTGAAACAACTACGTTTTAGAGCAATGTATTCATAATAAAGTACCTATGTAGAGCATTTTAGGATTTTCACTCAAGATGGAACTTAAAATTGTATTTTTTTTAATAATTTAAAATAAAGCTTAGAAACCTTTTGTTCATTTATCTACAAGTAAGTAGCAATCAAATAGTTGATATACTTAGTTGATGTACAGTGCCATGGTTGTATTCTCTTACCTTTGAATGTTGGCAAGCGCAGCAAATTTTGGCTTTAAAATAAAATCTAGACAGAACATTCCGTACGATGCAACCGTTTAATATTACTGTGGGGTGCATAAAAATAGACGCTAGTGCCAGCTATTTATTATGGATGGCGGTCGGCAATTTTTACTCCTCAAAGATGTCATGTCGCGTCACGACTGATGCATGGCGAGTGTCCGCTTCTTGAGACTTATACTAAGTACCACGTATGAGGAATCATTTTAATTCCGCTCTTGACGTATGTGTTGGGTCGCTTTTTGTGCAATTGTTGTGCAATAAATGTAAATGAGGCTAGTATCTTGGCGAAAATTTATACCGCGCTCCAGTACATGGTGGCGTGTTCTTCGCGTGTTTCCTTCCAACGCTATGATATAAACCATCAAACGATTTGTAAAAAAAAACTGGTAGTAAGTACTAATGATATACTATGACTTCGATCACTCAAATAAACGCGGTACACTAATCGTAAAATTTCATATTTAGCTACGTAATATAGTGTATGTCCTCTAAAACTTTACAATTGCCGTCTATTTGAATGATAGTAACTGTAATACAATAAAAACGAAACGAAAGAAACCCATGAACGCACCGAACTCAACTGAAAGATGGCAAACAATTGCCATAATCGCGTGCGGGCGTAAAACAAGAGCGCAGGCCGCCATCGATAATCATCAATCGGTCCATTGAAATCGGATACGTGGTGTTGCGACGGTGCACCCTAATTACGCTAATCGCGGCGAGCGGGCGCGGAAGCGGGAGCGGCGGCGGGCGCGCACACGTGGTATGGCGGGCCAGGTGCGCCCCGCCCCGCGCCCGCCCCGCCCGCTCCGCTCGGCGCGCTGCCCAACCGCTCACCTAGTCAGACGCGCGCTGCACTCGATGCCCGAACGCCGGGAAAACACGAGCCGTTTTCCGCCGCGACAGCACGCAACTTTCGGCCGACCGTCCGTCCGGGCGCATCTTATTCGAACGTTCGAATATCGGAACGCGAAATTTTTTTAATTTAACATTTGTGAAAAGTGCCAGATTTATTTAAAAAAAAACTTTTGTGGTATGTTAGTGTATATATGACTTTTTTTGGTTGTGTTTTTTCTATCGATCTCGTAGTGTACAATCTAAACCTTGCAGAAGTGAGTATATTAATCTTAAATAAATCTTTTTTCCCTTTCGAAAATGTTGTGCAATTGATACACTTTGTGTAACTAAGGCGTGAAGACATAAAATCAAAGCGTAGCGCAGTAAATCTCTGCGGACTTTGTGGATTTAAACTGTCCACTTGATGCGACGCGGTTTATAATAACTCAGGGGTTCTTGACGTTATTGGCTAATAAAATGAATGTTAATTGCGACGGTTGTATGCTTTCATCGTATTTGTTAGATTTATGTCGGTGCGAGATTCAAAATAATATCCAAGCCACTTTTCTTCCCAGTTATTAAATCGTTACAAGTTCAAGTCATACTGGATGGAACTTTCATTCAATGAAACCAAATTTAAGTGTCAATATTCCCAAAGACACTTATATACTTTTGTTTACGAACAAAAATTATCACAAAGATGTATTACCACACCACGGTACAATAAAACATGCCAAAGCTTATAGAATTAACGCGGCTATTTAAAACTACGACGCCTCATCAAAGGATGTCGGGTTTGAATCCGCTTCAAGATGGTAGAAAATAAAGAAAACAACACACAGCAATGAAATCGGTCCGGCCCATTTAATTTGGACCGGACGGGAGTGACAAAAATTTTAAACTGAAATAAATACGACACATGTTGCTTCTACGTCAGAAGATGCTGCGTACTGAGGGATTAGAGTTAGGAAACGAATTGCTGATGTGTTGGTCCGTGAGAAAACTTTGTAAGTACATAAAGTTTCGAGAACTTGCCATCGTCTTAACGACGCACATTTATCGTTAAAAAACCCATTAATATGTCTTTTTTAAAGCCTAATGATAAAAATGTATGTGAGATGATATGTTGTTGCTATAAGAGATATATTTAACCATCTAATAAATTTCGTATTATGAACATTAATGATCATGGAACCTTTACTGATAAACATTTAGGAAAAAGTTTTGAATAGGATTTTTTTGTACTAACAAAATTTGCACAAAATGAAATTATGTAGATTTATTTAATTTGTTGAACAGTTATTTAATTTACCCAAAAATTTGTATTATATGTGTGCTTCATTTAAGTAGCCATTAAGAATTTAAGTTTAAAAAAAGCTTTCTTTTGAACTCAATAGTGGGTACCAACTAATTTTGCTTTTAATTTTTTTGGTTTCAACGTATTGTACTATTATGGTATGTGAAAAAGTAAATGCTTATTTTTAAACAAATTTTGAATAAAATGAATTTGTAACGAATGAATTTTAATTCTTTAAATTCACTTTGTTTTTAGAAAACAACCCAACCCTTTGCGACATATTAATCTCCACCGGGGATATGATTGAAATAAGATTGAATTGATTCTGAACACTCAACCGCAATGATCCACTTTTCCTAACGGAACAAAATCATCATATTACGTACCCTTATCAAAGTCATTACTTGTAAAACGGATTATTTTTAAGAAACAACAGATTAAAAACGCTTAAATCCACCTCGGTATCGCAGAGCGGCAGAAATACGCGCGCTGGCCGAAAATTCGCACATATATCAAACGCGACGAATAAATCGAATGCACAATGACTGCTAATTTGCTCCTAAAGACGTATGCACTGGGTACCGTCCATAAATCGGCCGCAGTCACATTCGGCCTACCGCTTACAACCATAAACCTCCGCGGACACTTTTATAGCCCTACCACGTGGCTGCGATGTGATTTTTTCCGCACTTGACTTGACATGTGTGCGCCGTTAGACATGAAAGTCGCTGTATTAATTTATCGTTTCGAAATAGACCCCCGTGACTGTGAGTGGCTGTTTCGTGTAAATACTTAAGTAATTCCGCTCGGGCCTAAAACAAAAGTTTAACACTTCAGATGTTTGTCTGTGGTAGCCGCTAAATTCAGGATCTTGCTAAATTTTCAATTTAGCTAGATATTATTTTTTTTTAATATCTTGTTAAAATAAAATTTCAAAAGTCTAAAATATCGTTGCATGATTTCTTCTGTGAAAAATGAAAATATGTTAATTTATAGTATAATTCTGTTTATCTTTAATATAAATTGTCATCAATAAGAAAACATAAACGATAAAAACATAAATCATTACACTTTTAATCACTTTTTGTAGCTACTCGTCAGACTTTTAAAATGTATGTAGACAAGATCGACGCTCCTAGCTATACGCCGCTCGCGTGCATGTTGTTCACACACCGTGCACCTTTAAATTAAAATAGCAATCGGGCGCTAATTATAGCGTGTTAATTAACAGGGAACAGCATACTCGAACACGATATGAAACTCATATATGGGCTATTGTATTCCATTACGTCTTCTGTATTCACACGAACAATTTGTTCCGGAGAAAACTTGTTTTAAGTGAAAGAAACGTTACAAACGACAACATTCGTCTTGTATAACAGAGTCCAACGCTTGACCAACTAATGTGTCTCATTCTATCGCAGGTCCATCAATCAAGTACCACTACGGGAGGACAATTGTAACGGATCGCGGACATCAGCAGCACTTAACATGTCCAACTAGACTATTCAGCGCTCGTCTTAAGAGATGACAGCCTTCGAGTGAATTCAGAAACAGGCGAGGGGAAACTGTTATCGATGAACGACCTAAATTACAACGCAGGGATGAGCTCCTACCAATTCGTCAACTCGCTGGCGTCCTGCTACGGGAACCAGGCGCCGGGCCGCACGGGAACACCAGTGGAGCAAGGCGGCCACCCTGGACTACCCACACCGGGTGCCGACTACTACAATCCAAACGCGGCCGCCTCCACATACCCGAACACGTGCTACTCGCCGCCGCAAGTGGGCCACCACTACCCGCAGCATCCGTACGCAACGCCCGCGGCCGGTGCCCACATGCAGCCGCAGACGATGATCGACTACACACAGCTGCACCCGCAGAGACTCGGCGGCACACCGGGCCACATGCACCAGCACTCGAACCCGAGCCCAGGCGCGCTCTCGCCCAACCTGATGACGGCACCGGCGAGCCAAGCGGCAAGCGCAAGCTGTAAGTTCGCCGACTCCACGTCGACCACCGGTGTCGCGTCACCGCAGGATCTCTCCACTTCCTCGGGACCCGGCAGAACGTCGCCCGGCTTCGCTGTCGGTCCGAACCCCGGCGCCACTGGCACCAAGCTCGGGCTGACAACGCCTATCGCGTCGCCAGTGGAGCATAAAGCCAATGTGAACCAGAACATTTCCAGTCCGGCGTCAAGCACTTCGAGCAACGAAAGCAATGAAGCGAATAACTCCAGCTCGAATAACACGAAGAATTCGAAAGCCGCGTCCAATTCTCAAGCGAACCCGCCGCAAATCTACCCCTGGATGAAGCGAGTGCATCTGGGCCAAAGTAAGTAACTACTGTTCATTGCTCACTGGCGCGGCATCGTGCGCATGCCAAATTGATAACTGTATCGCCTGATCATGCTCATGGACCGCGAGAACAATGAGCGTTACGAAAAAACCCGATTCACACCTTTTTACCATCGGCGTGAAATCATTAATAGCGCGGCTTCCTCGTTAACGCCGGGACCGAAGCCACGCCTACGTCAAAAATCAACATTTCGCTCCATCACGAAACAATTCATCAATCCACTGGCAAGGTGGAGACAATATAAATTATATATCTATTTATTACACATTAGCATGCATTACTGTCTGATCGATATGGCCATCTGATGGATGGTGTTCATAATAAGGCATAATGGCTTTGTTGGCGGGCGCTTATAACTGAACATCCGAAGACTTTTTTCTCTTCGACTCCTAATGATGGGGAAAGTGCGCCGTCACCGTGACGCATGATTTGACGGCTCCTTACCTTCTGGTGTTGACCGTGAATCGAACTTTTTTGTTGCCTAATCTCTTTTTAATTGGCTTTCAGCAGATTTTAAGTTCCGTGATCGTACGATTAGCCATTTATGAGTTTTTTCTTCTAGATTTACATAAAATGTAGAGTATAATATTCGAGCGCAAACAAACGTTCCTTTATAAATAGTCTTAACCTTAGAACGAGACACGCAAGCCGTAGTGTTGTTCCACGTTCGCTGTCCACGACAACATGTTTTGCGTAGTGCGTACTCGAGGGTGTCGGAGCAATTAAAAAAGAAATGAAACCGAGACAAGTAATAATAGAGAACATAACACGGGACGTATAAACGCAGCGCGCCCGTCAAGCTGTAGATGTCCCGAGATAAAGACGGCCGCAGATGTTGCCCGACGTTCCCGGAATCACGATGACACTGTATTGTTTTCACTAACAAACACGTCCTGACCTTGTCGGCGCTTTTAAAAATCGCTGGGAACACTTCCGTTTCGATGAACACTCAGGCCGCCGTGTACATTTAAAGTCTCCTTGATGTCCATGCACCGAAAATAATGTTGTGCAAATTTATATAGTCTGTAGAGAAACGACAACAATACTATTCTCAATTATAAAGTCATCATCTCTACATACTTATACAAAGTCGTCCCGCTGTCTGTCTATCCCTATGTATGCTTAGATCTTTAAAACTACGAAACGAATCTTGATGCGGTTTTTTTACTAGATACAGTGATTTAAGAGGAAGGTTTATATGTATAACACATTGCACCCGTACGAAGCCGGGGCGGGTCGCTAGTAACCTATAAATTAAATCTCTTCGAACATTCTCGGAGTAATCTCAAACGTCTTCAGCACGTCGACCCTTTCTGAACATAAAATTAATATATAATATAGGTTTATTTACGTATCAAGCTTGCTTAGTTTGCATAACTAATCAAGCGTGATACATAAATAAACCTTTAACTTATTACAGCTTGAACTTGTTACACCTTGTCATACACTATCATCTTCTTTATGATCATTCATACACTATACTATACAACATCAGTTCATACACTGTCATCTTCTTTATGATCTTCATCGACATTCCTCATTTCAATTCTTACCGAATGAAAAAAGAATTGTATGTTTTGGAACTCCTTAACGAACGTCTCCTAAAACATTCAAGTGCAAAGCAAAACTTTCTTTGCCGATATTGTATTGCAATCGATTGAATGAATCGAATGAATGCAATCGACCGAATGATTTTTTGGAGTATACAAATTTCATTGAAACAAAACACTTTTTTGTTTTCTTTGAACAAGATTATCTTAATTTTTTTTTCATTCCATTGGATTCCTATTACTATTTAATTTTTAATCCAGATTATAAATACATAAGTAGGACATAAAAAGCTTAAGTATAATATACACTATTTTACCTGTTCTGACGTATTAAAATTTTATAATTTCTTTTCATTAGCAAATTTTGCTTAAAGTATGACAAGTATTATTTATTATTATTTATTTATTCACCTAAATATAATCAATGACCTCGTTTAACCTTTTAAGGTACATAATGACATCGACAGCAATCTATGTATAGGATGAAACCAAAATTATAGTATAAAATTAAATATAATATTTCTGTAAATTTACTAAAGTAAACAACATAACATTATGAACAATTATAGCCAGCAATGAACTAGTTATTTCTCAAATAACAATAATTTGAACACTATAAAGCACTTATACGATAAGATCGGACACGCTTCAAATAGAAGAAAAATGCACATTTATTCGACGAAGATAACAGACCCGTTTAATTAGTTGCGAACGGTTTATCTTTTTGCCTCAACCATTAAGAATACCTTTGCGTAAATACATTTTTAAATATTTATTAAACGCACTCATTCCACAATCAAATTAAAACGTACATCCGTCTTGGTGCTCAAAAAATATAATAACAATATGTAATTACGAATTTAAAATATTAACTACGCAAACATCAAAAGGTATCATTAAAATGATTAAAGCTGCGTTTCGAACAAATTTAGTTAATTTCAGTTTCAGTGTCCCATACTATAAATATGTTTTTAAAATATAACATTGATGAGGACTCAACATAATATAGTTACAAAACGATTTTAGCTTTAGTCAAAGCAAAGCGTAAATTGAAAAGTAAGCTACTTAACTCACTTTATATGAATGTAATAAAACTTAGAGCATGTTTGTACGACGATTTCTTATCTTTAATTAATGTTCACAACTTTAAAGAATTAATTTATAATTAATTTAAATAAATTTGAATTTGTTTAAAATATTTAATGAATTCCTCTTAATTTTAATAGTACAAGCGGACTAACATGTTACGGTGAATTAGTTTTACCATTTGAAAAAAAGCTCTTATAAAAGCGTAATTTTCATTTAATTTAAATATAGCTACAATTAATACTTACATATCATGAATTCCACACAAACATATTCATGTAGTAACCAAAACTTGCATCCAAGTTCGTAACCAGCGACCAATTGATAAGGTTTGTCGTTAACCTTTTTTATAAATATATTTTTATACTCCTATTAAACAGAGACACTACTGAAGGATAACAACATCCTATGATTACGAGGCGTTTTACAAGTATGAATTTTACTCCGACAAACATCAAATCCGGAATCGAACCCGTAACTAAATGGCTGAATCCTATCACTCAAAAGTTACGTCAGTCAAACCATCGACGCACGTTTCTATTGAATTTTTTTTATTTTATGTGATGAAAAGTTGTCAAGCGAGTAGGCAGTCCACCTGATGTTAAGTGGATATCGCCACCCATGGATATCTACAGTACCTTGCATATGCATCGACAACCTTTAAAAAGCCAGACAAGTGCGAGTCGGACTCGCGCACGAAGGGTTCCGTACCGTTATCAATAAAAACGGCAAAGAAAATCATGTGTGCTGTATGGGAGCCCCACTTAGATATATTTTTATTCTGTTTTCTTATGTATTTGATGTTTTAGCGGCAACAAAAATACATAAGCTGAAAATTTTTAGTATCTTGCTATCACGGTTCATCAGATACAGCCTCATGACAGACGGAAAGACAGAGAGACAGACGGAGAGTGGAGTATTAGTAACAGAGTCGCGTTTTACCCTTTGGATGCGCAACGCTAAAAAGAGTGCCCCGGTTAACTCACTCCCCAGACGAAACGAGAAAGTACCACCACTTCACACGGTTTTCTGTTAGGCTGTCTGTACATCCCCGGACGAGTCTGCCAATTCCTGCAACAACAGAAGCTGTTGCGTGACCCTACCACAGACAACAAAATCTCATGCCATAATATTTTTAATTCGATTTTCTTTCTGGGAATGGGCAAGATCTTCCTGGATGGCTGTTGGTATCGTTTAATCGATAGAGGGTCACGCAAGTGAGTAAAATGCTTTATCTCTTAGTATATCACTTGCCTCTTATGTATTGTTTATCTCATGTAAAGGACGTCTTTAAAAGGTTTGATAGAAAATGTCATTTATGTTGATGTAATAAATGAGTGTTTTGTTCAAAAGAGAACAGCAAGGATGAGTCTGGCAGTTATCTAAAATTTATCTTATTTCAAAAAGTTTACCATCTCTTTATGCAATCAAGCGCTTCAACTGATGAAGAAGAACGTTGACCGCTGGAGTCGTAGGTGTTTAACCAACCCGTACAAGTGTCTGTTTAACTTACTCATGGTAAGAAACTTAAAAAATATATACAATTTTACTTCAGGCTGCCCTTCTGTGAGACCGTGTAGTTATGTAACACAAAAACCTTTTTTCTCGTGAAACTTTGACAAGCTAACATGCAGTTCACATGGTGTTAAATGATTACCGCCGTCCGTGGTACAGATGGTTACCAACAAGTAGTTAGAGACGCGTTACCAATCTATACAGATAAATAAAATTGGAGTGTCTGTTTGTAATCTTAAAATAACCACTTTTTTACTAAATGCATGTGGCTGTATACACAGTACATATACCAAAATAATATTTTTTACAATTTTTGTCTGTCTGTCTGTTTGTTCCGGCTAATCTCTGAAACGGCTGGACCTATTTGGACGGGACTTTCACTGGCAGATAGCTGATGTAATAAGGAGTAACTTAGGTTACTTTTATTTTACAATTTTTTTTATTTTAAATTCCACGCGGACGAAGTCGCAGGCACAGCTAGTCTTTAATAAAGTGGACCGTAACGGTCACCAGACGAAATAAAAAAAGAATAATTTTATTTCCATTTCACACCCGTCTTCTACAACTTTCTCGGATGAGCCTGTCCATTCTCGCAACAGCAGAAGTTGCTGTTTTTAATATAACACACCTGCACATGCAATAAGGTTAAAGAAGCTCTCTTGAAATATAGCTCAGCTTGCTAATAAAGTTAGAACAGAGCTCCGAGTCGATCCTTTCATGCCTAATAGCCATTACTCAGGTAGTGGTGGAAGTAAGGGCGACCTAGAGCCGTGCGTGTCGACCTCAGGGCAAATAATACTGGTGTCGGTTCCCGCAGACAAGCGGGCTACCGCAGACGGATTATATTAAATACTTTAAGCATATGTTTTATAACTACAAAATAAGTAGAAAAAAAAATCTTTATTCCTGACATATTACCATAAATTCCCCTATATTGAAATACTGATGTTATTGTCATGAATGATTCTCGAGTAATACACCAATACGCAAATCTTCGTCGCAAATTCCCAAATAAATTTTAAACACACTGTCACAACAATGTCCTCATTTGCGTGATATTGATTTGAGATAATGAATTATAAATTAATATAAATTTCAATATGTGATTGGTGGAAATAATTAGACTTTTGAGATATGCTCAACAAAGGTACGAAAGTCACAGAATATAAATATATTCAATATATAGATATATCATAATGTCGTCTTATTACGTTCGTCCCTCTGACCTGAGTCCACACTTTCAAATTATTCGTAATTCATCCTATGTGCTTTACGTTCGTCCCTCTGACCTGAGTCCACACTTTCAAATTATTCGTAATTCATCCTATGTGCTTATACATAAAGAAGTATAACATATTTCCAAGTTTTTATTCAAACTAAACTATTAATAGTATCGCAAAATGCCAACAAATTTGACTACCCATTTTGGATTTGGAGCGTGAGCGCTCTTACTCAGAGCAGATTAGGAGACGGTGCAAAGTCAATAATTATATTCGAATATGCCTTATTCAGTACTTAAAACCCTCAAGGATTACCACCGGTTAACAGCTTTAGAGAATAACCAGTAACGGCCTGCACTTGCGTGAAAACTTCATCAATTTCTTATGCATTTGCGTTGTTACCGTCTGCGATGTTCGCATGAAACGCTACGTCTTTGCAAACGGTTGCGCAAAATGCCCGCAGAAATTGCATTAAAGTCCCACATAACTTATCGTTACACGGATAAGACTTTCCGCAAAGGAGCACCGCGTCCAACGAGATCGCTCCTACCCCGATTCAAATCAAATGCAAAACTTACCTGTTCCGAATCGCTCCGGCGGCGATTAGTAAATAAATAACAAATTAAATTCCAGTAAAGATTAGCGGCCGGGCATTGCGTACGTACATAAATCAGGCGGTTCGGTCGCGTCGCACACAGTGAGTTATGACTCGAATAATATTATGGTAAGGCATGCTTCGTGCTGTAGTTAGCATGTTTTAGTTAAGCCCTGGATAGTGGGACGCGTCGATATGTTACAGTTGGCGCTGCGAACATTTGTGCAGGTTTTTCATTATCTATTGTTTTTTGTGTAAATAAAAAGAATCAGCCTACAGGCAGTAAAGCACTCAGCGATTAAATATTTTTACCTAAAAAATCGAAGTGCCATGAAATCGTCGCGAAAAGCTTGATATTATTTTCATTAATCTTCGTGCCTCATTTTAAGTGAATAATATTATTATGAGAATTAAAACAATTAAATCGATTCGATTAAGCTCTTGTATGCAGTTAAATACGACGCGGATGCAAACATTATAGAATAGATAAAGCTATGGTCACAAACGAGTGCCGGGATCATGCCAAAATTAATGTTTGTTTTCTTAGCGTATCTTATTCTTTTCTTAAGGCATGCGTTAGTGCTCATTTACGGACGCTACTTAAGTAGGTACCGAAGATCATCTGTTGAGTACATCTTAATGTCGATTTTACACTCGACATGGGAACAGACCTAAATATACTTTGAAAATTAACGTGAAACGATTCTAAGTTTAAAATTTTTCTTCATGTTTTAATAAATAATAAAACAAATAATATTTAAGATGAAACTATGATAACGGAAAATATTTAAAAAGCAGGAAGCCTATTCGTATATATGAAGTCTAGGCTGAATCGAGTCAAAATCAAAAGTTATATATAAAAAATAATATTAACTGTTGGTACTTCTGTGAAAAGAAATGCGTATACGATTTAATGTGTTTAAAACAATTGATCATTGTTCGTGACCGCATCCTCAGTGTGTTTTATATGAAATTATATTTTTCCTGGTAAGAACACATGCCTTTACGATATATGTGAACGCTGATACAACATTACTGCTTTCGTGATACTTGAGGCGAATACTTCGTCTAATTGATTTCTCGTATGGGTTAAGGGCAGCTAGCAATGGAACTGTAATGCAGCTTGCATTATTGCAGTTCCATTGCTTTTCTGGGCCTTGGTGGTAATAATTTACTTAATAAATGGTAATTGGAGCAATCAACACGCTCCGCAATGCATATCGCTGTTTCCATTTAAGTCGTGATCATATCAAATCAAATCAAATCATTTATTCATCGAAATAAGAAACATACATTTCATTTATTGATAGTCATTTTTTAAATCTCTAACGGAGAAGAAACATGCGAATGAAACTCCGTAGGTGTCCTCTTTTTTTTCCAAACAATTACATTGTGATATAGTACATAATATTTTTTTTTTTTTTTTTTTTCGAAACAGCTTAGGAGCGATCCATTTTCAGGGGTTGTTTTCGTTAATGTATTCATTTATATCATTATAGCCCTTTTTAAAAAGTTTTTTCTTTAGTAAATTTCTTAAACGTGTTAATAGATAGGCCTTGCACATTAACTGGGATTTTGTTGTAGAAGCGTATCACCGTCCCATGAACGAGTTACTGACTCTATGGATTCTAATAACTGGTGTAACTGATAAGTAACTGATAACAAACTAATGTAAAAAAATTAAGAATGCTACATTCAATTGTTGTTAAAAGTCACATGTCATTTATACCATAATGCCATTCCATTCTGGTTGGTATTTTTTTATATTTTCTGCTTATGATTTTTAGACAAATTCCTGCACAATCTCTGCCGGTGAGATAACTATATAAATTCCATTATTTTCTTCCAGAGAAACGTTCAATAAGACTTATTAATAATTATTTGAATAAACGTCTCGTCTGATGGCTCAAATTTATCTCAAATATTTATGTACAACATTAATATCAAAACATTTATGTGTAGGTAAAATCCATCATATTATATAAAAATACGAGGTAGATATGACACTAGCGCACCGAGACTGAGGCACTCACATTACGTAGTAGGCAGTAATGAGAATGCTATCTCTTTCTGTATCATACGTTCTATATTATCTGTCACATTCACTTATGACATACTAGCCGCTGCCTGCAAATACGTCTGCGTAAAATAGGCTGAAGGCGAAACATTCAGACAGACATACATATAACATTGTTTATAAATTATATCCTATGTATTATTCTGATGTATGAGCTATATCATTGTAAAGTTTAATTAAAATCCATTCAGTAGTATTTGCGTGAAAGAGTAACAAATATCCATCCATACACAGAAACTTTCGCGTTTATATTATAATATGAGTAAGATTATTGTAAAGCGGAACAATTTTTAAACGCTGCTGTATCATGGACATGCGTCATCGTTATTAAAACGAGAAATTAGATTGACGGTAAGATACACTGGGCACGATCATATCTGTAGAGTCCTAGAACCTAGAATGCAGACCCCGCCTGGTGTGGGGCGACCACTCAGGCCGAGACATTCATAAAGGGGTACACAAATAAACTCCTGAGGCATGACTGGTTGGGAAGCGAGCAATAAAAGTGTGGGGATTAGTGAGGCCGAAAGGCGTGGTTGGCTCTCGGAACCGTGCGATGGCGACCATGATATTGCAGAATTCGATCGCGAAACTTGCTCCCAACAGACAGTGGTATTCTGTGACGTAACACGGCTCAAAATTTCGTAACACCATATAACGCCAATGGGCTTCTTTCGATTTAAGACCAAGGTGTACAGATATGGGTATAACATAAATGTTTTATCTAATTTGAAAATGATTTTTTTTTTTTAGTAATTTAACCATCATTGTGAAATTATGGTTTAGCAACAGATCTTTTGCTCATGACCAGTGATAGCTCCATGACCGGTGATAGGTGTCAGCACCAATGAAATTAATTTTAAATTCTGACTTAAAACCTGCATATTTTAGAAATAATAACATATTTCGCAAATATGTGAAGTCCGCCAATCCACAGGTTACATAATGGACAGTGGTGGCCTTTGCCCAGCAATGGGACATAGTTATGTATATGGTCTGTTACTTTATTCTCATGAACTTACTCCAAAAATAAAATGGCAATAGCATCACATCTCGTTTAAATTAATTATACCTTTTATTACTAATTATACGTTTTTAATATTCACGAAATAAATATTTGAATCTAGCCTTTTTTTTTTTTTCACTGCAAGTTGAAGGGTTCCTTCGGTTTATCTCGTCAACTCTTCACTGAGAGTTGCATTCTTAGTTCAATTCCTCAAGAAGAGTGATATATAGTCTGTCAAGCAACTTTGACCAAAAACTTACTTGATGTGTTATAGACTTGGCGTTAACCAGTTTAAACCATATTCTATCCTATTAGAACGGAAATTTTTAATGAGTATGGTATCTGTCAGAAACAAAGTTTAAATAATAATGATTAGTAGCAAGGATCAGTAGGGTGCAAATTTAATTTAACGTAAAGTATCATAACTTAATTTTGTTACGAACGTTAGTCTAATACTCAGGCATCATTTGTATCAAGGTATAATCTCTTAAATACATATTTCATGAGCCACGTGCTTACTTCGGTAAATAGAAAAAGACATAAATAAAAGCTAGTCCGACATCCGGACTCCTTCAAACCCTTCTTCATCCCCAGGGACGTTCCACCTTCAATTATTGATAGAAACTTTTAGCCCCGTGAAATATCGCGGGGGATGCCACAATTTTACACGGCTTACGTTTAAAGAGAAACGTTGTTTCGTTTCTTCAAATATGCAGTAGGCAATTTATTTCGTAATTACTGTATTTTACGTTAGTTTTTGTAGAAACAACACCGCACAGTCACATAGATAACTGCTTATTTGAAAAGTTTACACAATTTGTAAATGCTAAGTGGAAACAGGTGTTCCACAATCGGCTGATCCCTTTCAATGGCGATTAATCAGTTTGAATTGTACAAAAGCATGCTCATCGTGGTGTTAAATTCTCTCTAATTATTGTCTAGTACGTTCGATGGTCATTTGTAAGCATTAATTTAGTGCCCATAGATATTTTTACTCAGTCACTGTCAGAGAGACTACATTTATATTTGTAATTCGAATTTTAAGGTAGAAAACATTTGTTTGTATAAGGCGGTGGCAAAAGCAAATTATGATACCTTTCTGATACCTTTAGTTCGAACTCAAAGAGATGTTAAAATTAAATGTAATAATTGTAAAAAAAATGAAAAGACGAGCTGCACACAATTTCAGCTACTATTTTTTAAAGAAAATACATTGATGAAATGCCACATGATTTTACAAACTACTATATGTATGAAAACGTCTAAACTAGCTCCAATCCAGCTCCAATTTATCACTATTATAATTAATCTGATATGGCATCATGATGAGCATAAAAACAGATACCGCAACTTAAATAATAAGTTAAATTAATTACACTTAAGATGTATTATGAAGTAAACACGTTACGAATAAGGAATCGTACAAAAGGTCATCAATGATGTTACGATTGAATGAATGTGGATAGAGATACTAATCTTGTTCTAGTCACTCTCAAAGGCTGGTTCTGTGTTCCGTTTGTACCTAATCTGCTTTAATTTTTTAAACTGACACTTTTAATTTATATTCTGTTCACAAGTACGTTAGGTTTAAAGCTTCTCAAGAAGCTTCAAGACCTCGAAAGTTTTAATTGCATTTTCATCATTATTACATATTTCACATTCTACTGTTATTTGTTTGGGGACTTGTCGTCCTAACAGCTTTCTGAGTACGATTTAATTTTCGATTTCGTCGACTGACCTGCGTACATAAAGTCCTGCAGGCGTCATCGGCATTTAGGGGCCACTCGCAGCGCTTAAACGAGCAAAATGAACAAGAGGGCCGTAATGAAAACGGACCGGGTGTTTTAATTTCGTTTCAATAACCCGTGTCGCCGCGCAGACACTGATTAAGTCCCCCATAAAGGCTCCTCTGATGCGAGTGCCCTGCGCCCGCGCAACATTGCGTATTCCAAATTAGCATAGGCATCTTGGCTCGCTGCATCAACGGAACCGGTCCGAACTTTCGAGATGTTCGCGTTATGAAATTCTTAATTGGCTTTTACTTTAAACACATCTCTTTCTCGACGTTCGCCGGAATGAGAAAGCGTTACGAATTACGAAAACATTGATATTCAGCGAGAAAAAGTTATAGATATTTATTATTCTTATAGTTTGTTGTATCAATAACAATGTCAGAACGGACGGACGGGTACGGACGAAATCCATTTTATCTAGTATATTAACTTGCAATTCAAATTACTTAAGGCCCATTTACACGATGCCATTTTCTTGAACATACAAGAGCAATAATTGAATGCAATAAATTGCGCGCAATAATTGTTTAGACCATTTCTTGTTTAGACCATGCAACTCATTTATTGCTTCAATTTAATTGTATACAACAGGCAAGAAACTGGCACCGTGTAAATGGGCCTTTATATAAAATTTAAAAACTTTTCGTTATGAGGAACCAATATCTAAAAATGAAGAACCGTCTAAGAAATGTCTTTGCTGTAACATGGAGTAAGTGCGAATGATCATTATAATAATGTATAATAGTGTTCATATTTCTTGATCTTAATCCTTATCCTTTCACTTGGTATTATCACTTGTACCATCTTGTTTCCTTTAAGACCTCAGAGCTAATTCACGTCTCTTCCTGTTGAAGTCCTCATGTTCGTCCCGCCAACGACCTAGTCTGCTAAACCGCCGCTTGGTGTCGGGTGTCCATTACTTGATTCCAGTCGTCCAATAGTCTTTGGACATGTAGCAGGTGACACCAGCCTGGCCTGTTTCAACAAAGTAACTGCCTTTAAACCTACACCAACCATTTTAGTTCAAAAGTTGAAAGTTAATGAACGACCTACATGAAACACGTCGTTGGAACAGATCTTTGCACAGAAATTATTCCTTTATATCATCTTAAGTTCAACTTGATAAAACAACAATTAACCATTATAACTTTGTTTTACTATTTTAATTAGAAAAACAACTAATAAATAAAATTAACATTTTCTTTTTCTTCAACTTTGACATTTAATTCTTTTTAGTCCCAGTATTTTCAACTAAGATAAAACTTAAAAACTGAAAATTTTAAAATATGTAGATAAAACTGTCGTTAAATTTTTGCCGCTGTTAAAGTCGAACCTTATTAATTACGAGTCAATACCCTAGCCATAAAGCAAAGTGTTCCACATTCTCGCCTGATCTCAAATAACAATGAAATGTTCAATGCATATTTAATAGTATAATAATAAACTAGAGATGTCGCCCTTCCTGCCTTATTTTTAGAGCTAGTCTTTGTACTTAAAATGAATACTAAAACATGAACTTTGCCCATGTCTGATTCTGCGTCGAAAAGACAACGTAAGGTATACCTTAGGACGGTGTGTTAAAGGATAATAAACGTACAGACGCTGTTATTTAAGCCAATGGATGCACAGCTAAATACATATAAAGGATAAATATCAATTGACAAAGATTGCCTGCTGTTGGATCTAACTATAAGAAATAAAGTCTCTTTTATTACTACAATAAGTTCACGTTACACGTACTTGTTTAAAAATTTAAATTTAATGATCAAAATATCAGTAGGAAAAATAAAGAATATCTGCATTAATTTTAAGAATACGGAGACATTTAAAAATAAACGGAGAGATATATCATTTTTACGTTCAGCTTGATCAAAACGCGATTGGGAATTGATTTTTTTACTCCGAAATATACTGTTCAAAATACCGTTTCTGAACGAACTAAATAAAAATACAAAGCCATTGTTGGGCGATCACAAACGGAGTGAACGTCTCAATCTCGCGTCCGAAACGGGGGAAGGAAGCTTTAATAGTGTCATTGCTGTCCATATTGATATAATGGTTACATTGCAATTGTTTTCCGGGCCATAAATATTGATCACAAAAGATTTCGCGGTTTACACAAAAGCTTAACGGGCTGATAAACATTTTTTTTTTCGTCGCATTTGAGCAAGAAACGGACTCTCCCGCGGCGGTGAGGCCTATAAATATTAATACAATCAAATGTTTTGACATGGGCCTTTTTTAAAGCTTTTATCTTCTACCTTCGCTCATTTTTTGTGCGCCCGTGCAGTCTCATTTTTATTTCGTGTTAATTTGGGCGGTGGATTCGTGGTCTTTTAACAGATCGTAAAGTAGAGTGAGCAGCGTGGTAGGCGCCAGGTGCCAATCGCGAGCGTTTTGGAAAATTATTCAGAAATTCACAAATAATACCGTTGGAGCGGTTTTAGAACCCCAAATTCGTTGTATTGATTTTTTCAATTTAAATTCTTCTTAATATCATGTTTTACATTATTTCGATTTGTTTTTTCATAAAATTCGACTAAAGACCCGTTACAATATCCTATCGATAGATAGATTAGTATTATGGCGCTAATGTCACACACCTATCGCTAGTAACCAAATCTATCTGTATATAGAATATTGAAACTGGCCGTCAGCAAACTGTAATTTTCTGGTGGAATTTAAATTTACAGTAAAGGTTAATCTACATATTACTTACGGTCACATTGTAAGACTATTAATACTTAACCTGAATGTGAGTAGTTCTTTGGAAATTTCCGTCTTAAATACTTATTAATAATACTCCAATTGATAAATTATTAAAGCCGGATAAGCCCTAGATGAAGTTCCTAAGTGCTTTTGGTGTTTAATCTGTAATAACTGACATTAATAAGTTCCTAAATGTGACGGGTGATAAGACATTTTGCACGTAAAAGGTGATACAGTCATTTCGCAAGTAAGGGAGACAAAAAAGTATTGCCGTACACCACTGGTATTCAAACCCACGACCTCGGATTACTACTTGATGTCCTTGGCCGCTACTCTTCAAATAGGCCGATCTCTTGAGTTTGAGAGATTTTGCAAGAGCACATTTATAGTCGTAACATCCGTTGTGGCGCCGTAGGTATAATCCATAAATATTCAAAGCCATTTAGCTGCGACTTGATGAGCTACGTTTCATTATTATCTTATTAATTATCAATTTTGTTTTTGTATTTTTATCGTTCGCCTAAGTGATTTTAAAAATGTGCTTGAACTTAAAAGGAAATCGAATCACGATGCGAAACATCGTGGCCTGTGTTCCGTACAATTTTTTTTTTAAATCGTGTATAAGTGTAAGTGTTTCAAAACTCTCCTAAAAGTTTTTTAAAAAAACGTGTCTTCAAAACACTTATAAGAAATATACCAAAATCACATTTAATTAATAACTTTAACAGTAAATACCACTTCTGAGGCGACTGAGTAAGAGAGATCATAGAATCAGTATCTCTTGGAAGCTATTGTTTCTTTTAGAACATAACGTTTCCCTCGAAAATTAAGTAGATTTTAATCGTTAAACTTTTTAAATGCTACCAACGGGAGGTATACCTCTGGCACATTCATTTAACTTATCTTTACGAGCTGAGATTCGAATGCGTAAATTAGCATAACGACGATTACTCACACTATATCATTAATTCTTAAATAAAAACATAAATCTCTACAGTGACTCTAAAGACTGTAGAACAAACACCCACTAGTTTATGCTTCAAATCTTTGTTGTACTCTAGTATCGTCTTTAAACATATTGGTGGTACGATCTATATTCGCTAGACTACCCCACAACAGGTTCGGTTTCGACAAGATCTGATCAAAGTATCTAAAATGGTCACAGTTAGTGGGTTAACCACTTTAAATTGTCATCTGTCTGATTTATTTCTGTATCTTTTGCGGTCGACGCATTTTTGTGTGCGTGCCGCGCTTTATAGCGAGTATTTTGGTTTTTAGGCACACCATTCTACATGCCACGTTTTGAATAGCACGGAAACACATGTACACATTGTTTGGACGCCGGAACTGTGTCCAGAATACATTGAGCTCGGCTTGTTTCTCGATTCAATTAGGACGAATGCCGCCACGCAAGCCAGGGGCGTATCCCGCTCCGGTGATCGTAAACTATAATCATTTGCGGGCCCCATAAATAATTGCGTAGTGCGGACCTGCTTTTTGTCGGTCGCGATGCGCCCGCGCAGGTAATATAGTCATAAATTCCCATAACTGCCACTCGATCTTATCAAACATGATTTTAATTTGATTCCGGAGCCACACGTGTCGAGGTGGTTTCGGTCGCGAGTTACGACCGTAGGTATTCTCAATAAATACTTCGTTTAGCACGTAATAAATATGAGAGGTGCAACCATATAATACATATATTATCTTCTTGAGCGAAATCATTAGAAGGTAAGTGATGTTGTTTGCTTAACCGCTTATAGGGTATAAATCGAGATTTAGAGATATCCATTCCTCATTATTTTCTATTTAATGTCTTTTTAACGCACTAGAAAACAAAAGCTATGTCGCTTGTAGTTTTCTTATACACATGAAGTCACAAAAATGCGAAAAATAATCCCGGTGCAACGATTTATGGCGGCTTTTCCTCCTTGCGGGATCGAACTTGAAATAAACCTCACTATGGCAGATGGCCTAATTTTTTTATTTTAATTGCATTGAAGTTGTTTATTTTTATTTCTGTATACACATACTCTATATAAGATTACTTATCGCTTCTATTAACCACAATCCTTTTCTTTCTTTTTTTCTCAATAAGGAAAATATAAAGTACAGTAAATATCAATTCTAAATGCGCAAAATAACTCTACTGCAAAAATCACACCTTTAGAACAACTATTCCTAATAGATATACTTTCTAAGAGAGCGATATCAAGCCAAAATGTTAACCGTATTATTAAAAGTTCTAAAAACTTCAACATTCACCTCCATTGTTTAATCGTGGATCTTTAATCTTTATGTATCTTCTAATTACTACACTAATGTATTAGGTACAAACCAATATTTGCAATTTGAAGTTGTCCATACTTCTTCAATCTCGTCTAGCGATACATTCGAATACTGAACTGACGAGTGTATTAGCTGGAAGTGGTCGTGAATAATACATCATACACGTCTTTTTAAAATCTTCTAGTTTTAAGTTGTTGTATAGTAAATGAATGCCTTTTTTGTTTTTATTGCACCTGCTTCAAACCGGGTGTTAAGATTCTATGGAGCTCGTAGAAGTATTATTCTTAATACCAATACACCTATTTACATTACAGGTACAATAATGGTAGCCTCACAACGTCTTGACGTGACTTCGTAAATGTTTCTTACATTTAAAGCGATTAAAGTATACAATAGTCCTTGAAAATACTAGTCACTATTAAGTATTTAACAATATCTATGAATGTATACGTTACATGCGTGGTGAGACTTTGTTTATCAAAGTAGAAATCTCGATACCGACATAAATTAAATTGTTAATTCGTTTTAAGCACAAGTAGATAATGTAGTTTATTTACTACAATACTAGTGCAATAATAAAAGACGGCAGTGGAACAGGGCTTAATAAATTTTCGTAACTCGCTCCATCTTTCCGCATCGAGCCCGAGTCTCTTAGTCCTTTTATATTCCCTATATAAAAGATTACATCAGTACATAATTCATTTATGATTGTACGCATGGAACGCAAGATCTTGAGTCTTACATTTTAAACAACTCATGGTGCTAAAATTTCAAGATTTTTTTGTCCTGAACTCAACTTTTGGTAACAATTAGTGATTTTATTACAGCCGACACTTCAAAGCTGTTTATAAGTCTGTTGATCTGAATAGTAAGACATAATAATAAAATATGAAGGTTGAGTATTAGACACTACAGTTCTTATATTAATATTAAGCAAATTAATTTTATTGCAAGGAAATTTACATGTCTATGAAATACCAACATAATCGAAGACGTATAAAATCGGCTATTTGACTATAATATTAGAGTTGACAATAATCAAAAATAAACGCGATGTAATCGTAAAATAGTTTCATTTAATAAGCATTTGAAATTATTGGAAATACTGTTTTTGATAACAAAATCCAAAATACGTAGCCATTTCGAATTTGGAACAGCTGTCATTCCTATCACCCGTGAAGAGCCTTTATGATAGATCGCTCAGAGCGTTTAAAATTCGAACGCCAGTGAAAGGCGATAGTTAAGCTACAGTTATTAATACGACCAGCCCAATTCTCACACTCAATCAACGGTGAACCACGAATTATTGTCGTACGCAATCAATAACAAAGCGATAGAAAATCGACTTCTAATGGCGCTATGTAACAACTATGATGTCGTGACGGATGATACGCAATCGTATAACAGTCGTAAAGTTCATAAGTTTAGAGCCATCAATCCATTATAGCGTCGCGTGATTCTATAATCATTGTCTATGCAAGCGAGGGTTCTTGCTACGAATGACTCTTTCAAAATTCAACCAGAAAATATGAAAGGCCAGATTTGATTCTCATGTTTACCTCATTTGATACTCATGTACATATGTACATATTATATTTGATAACTAATGTTTCTTAAGCTTTTTGCATTTTTTTACGTTAAAAGTTGTCAAGCGAATAGGCGGTTCACGTAGTTTTAAATGATAACCCTGCCCATGGATATTTATTGCACCTGCGGTCTTGCAGATGCGTTGACAACCTTTAGAAAAGTGCGCCCTGCTTGTCACCAGATGAAATGCGAATGTTATGATATTTCCACTTCACGCTGTCTTTTGTTAGGTCAAGGTACTTCCCCGGATGAGCCTGCCCATTCGTGCAACAGCAAGGGCCGAACCTATATCACACTAAAATAATTCAAGTAACCCTAAGTAACCTTTTGAGTATCCGGTGACATAATTAAAACATTTTATTTTAATTATTACTTGATATATTAACAAAAATGTACATTATAATAAATCTGCTTTAAAAAGTCATTTTAATTACGAATGGTTTATGATGCCATTCTTTTTATTAACAGACTTTTGTCGCATTACTAATGAGATACTAAACTTGATTGTGACAAAAAGAAAAAGTGAAACTCGAGCGATAATAATTTTAGTACTAATACAAGTACGTATAGTACGCCAAATAATGGCTGTGGCAAAGAACCTAGTGGTCAAAAAATTTTTACTCTATATTTCTATTGTGCCGTGAACAAACACAAGCGTTAAAATGTTGAACGTGTTATTTATAATGAAAAGTTTAAATTAATTTCCAAGCATAGAAGGTGCTATGCGTATACATTAACAATTTTAAATACTAGAAAGTCAGTTATGAAAAAACAATGCTAGCCGTTGGTCGCCTTGCTTTCAAAACCACGATTTACAACCCACAGCGCCTATTATCTGGTATCAGACTTTAATCCATTTATCAAAGCTTTTGTTTACGATCCACGCATATCATCGACTATTAATTATAATGCGTTCTTCACTTCGAACTTTGACGTTCTCGCTGTGTGACAGACCAGAGATAAGAATGTTAATGTTTCTGGATACCTCGTTGTACTCACGTTGCAATGACACTGCATTAAATAATACACTTTATAACCGGGCAACAAGATCATTTATTACTCGAAGAGTCGCCGAATTTTCTCGTAACAGACACTGAATCGTAATAAAACCGATTAAAGTCGAAAGTCGAACGAGACTATCGAAGAATTCGAACGCCTCACAATTGTAGCGGAGCCGGGAATTTTGATGGATGCGGTTATAATTGTTTCTGTATCGATTATGCCATTGATAAATATTTCGACTATTGCTCATTTTATTAATGACGTGGAAGCGGAAGAGCGTTCTGGGCGATGCCCTAACGACAGCGCAACGTCACAATTAATATTGGGAGCTGTCAAAACATCTGTCCGCGATCGCGATGCGTCTGTTTTATATTTTAATGTAATTAAATTTACATTGAACGTTCCTGTCTGCCTCGATGTAGCTCTCCCGTCTTATTTCAATCGGTTCGAATATCAATTTTGAATATATATCGTTGAGTTTTCTTTTCTATAATCCATAAATAATTCTTGCTTGTCTTGGATATACGTAGTAACAAAAGTAAGATAATATTGAGGAAATTTTATGAAACACAGTACGAGTATACGGTAAAATAATTGTTGTATCAAAGTTGAATAAATAAAGAAATAAACACCTTAATTGTTCTTAACCCATTTAAAATCTTTATTTAAATAGCCATAAAATTATAGATCGATTATTCGCAATGGTTGAAATATTTTACGATCATTTTTCTACGTAAAACTCTTTTGCATACAATTTTAAATTCCCAATCTTCGTTAGCTGAAAGCTTTAAACTCTACTAAGTTCCTGGCAATCTACTACATAAGATCGATAGTTACCCAACACAAATTCGCTAGAATTAACAGCTACGTATAAAACAGCGAAGCAACGAACCGAACTGGAATTTAAATAGTCTAAAGACAGCTTCAGTGCCTCAACCACGAGCAACTGGGGCTTATCGCGGAATAGGAAGGACGTATCTTGCGGATTGTCATTGCAAATTAGCTCTTTACCGATTAATATTAACGTCCACATTGGGGCGTAGGGCGATAGCAGGCATTCGATTTGGAAATCGAAAAATAAAAGAGCACCCAACTTTTAAACGTTCTGGTCGTTTTGCCGAAGTGGTATATAATCATCCATTATTACATTTATTTATGTAAATGTGCTTAAATATGCCAGACCTGACCTGATAATTATGTTTTACTATCTATTTCAACCAAATACCCCCTAAAATGTTCTTTTTTGGTATTACGATATGCTTAGGATGCTATTAGCGATTGATTGAGTACTCGGATAATTTTTTTGAATCGATCGTCATTAGAAAAGATGTGGTATGTATAAGCCTGCTCAACTGGCTTAAGACTATAGAATTATACTCAAAGTAGAGTAGTTACAGAGCCTCATAGAAGATGGAAGAAGATGGAAAGAAGAAGAAAGTAGTAAGCAACAATTACTCTGTGAACACACACGGACTATGAACCTATGCAACAGTATATGATCATCTGCTATCCACACTTTCGAGCTGTGTTTTAAATTCAAGGTTATAATACCTTTTCAAATTTATTCACGTTTTATTTGATTTAATCTTGTTTCAATGAATGTCAAAAAAATTGTGTTAGCATAAAATTATGCGCCCAAATATTATTTCTCTTCTATTATTTTTAATTATGCTTCTTTTATTTATTTATTAGTATCTTATAATGAGCTATATACTTATGTAGTGGCGTTTCATAATATCGAAGTTATAAACGATTATAACAACTTTTATTAGTATTTATTACCTATAGTCCAATCAATTCTCCCTATATATTAAAATGTTTCGCTTTGCGTTCTTATTGAACTATTTCCTTTCCTCCGCCACATCACATTCACAATAGATCAATTTATTTTGTATAAAGATATACCTACTTTCTTTTTTCAAATTTCAATTAAAGTCGTTCCTCACCTCAGCAAAATCATTCCTACATTTCTTTAAAGAAACAGTTGTTCGTGAGGCGTAGTTTGCTTGCTAGTACATGTATATGTATGAGCTTAACTGTCTAAACGGATGAAAAGCGAGTGGCCTCATTGCGAAAGACCCACGTCCTGTATAGACATTTCGACGGAAGGTCAGTGATGTTACGGTGAAGCCAGGAGCTGGGCAGGACAGGCCCAGGCGTCAGCAGTGACAGGGGTCGACGTGCCGACTTCATTAATTCTTGAACAACGCCTGATCAATAACTTACTGTTCACTGAATTGTGCACGTTGACTGACGTGTGGAGTTTTCCCGTTATAGGAATTGTGCGGAGAAGGTTTATAAGTAATGTTTGGAGTCGCCATAGCATCGTAGGATTATAGTTTGTTGTTACCCTATCATATAAGACTTCTAAAATGCTTAGAAATTTAAGTCATTCATTTTTTTAAATATTGTCCTCAAGATGAGTCACAAATTTATTCGATGATGAGTAAAACAGCAAAGAAAATGTCTGTTTCAATGAAAAGTTCATTAAAAAATTTCTTACTGAAAATTTTAAAATACTTAACAAGCAAATCCAGGCAATAATTTAAATTTAAAAGGTGATAGAACTCGACCGCCTAAAATACCGCACAAAAAGACGCGTTGACATGGTTCATTAAAATTGAAAGTCGAACGGCGATACAACGGAATCCGATCAAACGACGATTATTAATCCACAATTATAGACGAAATCGTCATACAAAGTCGCGTTCGGAACTACCCCTGCCCCGCGCAGGGCGAAACGCTCACCAAGGAAACCCCGACAGTTATTAATGGTTATATAGAAAAAATATTGTTGCGTATCCGTTTCCCCGGGCTTTTAAAGCGCAATAAACAATGTGCAATTAGAACGCCAATAGCAGATTGATGGTTTGATTAATCGACGCGAGGAATTATCTTTAAAAGTCCAACGGCGAATGCGTTCGTTGTTGAACGAATAGATACAGACTCTTAGTTTTGTTTATTAAATAAAATCCTCCGAGTCAAATGTTGCGGCTGCAATTGCAAGTGTAATAAAACAAAATACGAAGATAGATAGTTGCATCGGGAAATCTTTTACATTTGCTTTGCTTTTAGTTAAAGAGCCCTTGCTAATAATATACGTTTTTAAAAATTGTGTTGAAATGAAATTCAATGTTTTTTTTTGGTACATGCTAACTTATCAAGTCTTAAAATTATAAAATAAGGTTTAATTACTTAATTATACACGCTCATATTTAGTACCTATTACTATCGAAAGTAACTGTTAAATTGTTTAAATGTCCTATGTTTAATTTAAATGACCTATGTCTAAATAAATTTTCAATTAACCAAAAGTAAAAAAAAAAACCTTTCAACCGTTATTAAATATAAAAGTATAATTTTTTCATATTTCCATGTGTTATCTAATTTTCTCTGGTATACGTGGTGAAAATAATTTAGTCCACTATATAGTATTATTATAAGAAGAATTGTCAACTTAGTAGCGATATGCTAACATGCTATAGAATAATCTAACAATTAGTGAGTTATATACAAGATTAGAAACGAAGTCACTTGCCACAGAACTAAAGTTACCAACATTGCGCGCAGAATTGGTATGCTGAAGTAGAAGTGGGCTGGCCATGTTTCCACACGTACTGATTGATGTTCGCTGGAGCCGATACGTGATATAGTGATCACCACGATTAGGTAAACGTAGTGGGACGGTCTTCATCAGCACGGTGGACTGACGACTTAAGAAAGATGGTGGCCAGCGGATGGATGCGGGCTGTCCAAAATCGGGATAGTTGGCACACTTTGGGGGAAGTCTACGTTCAGTAGTGGACGAGGCCCATGTTGTTGTGAGTTAAATTCTACAACTAGTGTTAAATACCTTTTGATATTTAATTAAGATTTCAATTGAACTAGGCTACAGTAGATACTACTCTAATGAAATTATTTTTCACTTGCTCAATTTCATGTTATAAAAGAGATTGATTAGGTCACCATATTATCTTCCCAACAATGTAATATAAGAAATAAAAACAGTTTCAGATATTGTTGATATTATCGTTGAATTTTCCTTAAAACAACTTTATTAACATATAATTTTTTCTTTGACGATAACGCTGGATCAGAAATGAAGGAATATAAAAACTCTTACATTGGCTTATAAGATCATAGTCCGACTACGATATATAATTGCGCAAAGCATCCGCGACTATTGCAATTAATGATCCGAACGCTTCAACGATGTGAAAATAACATTTATACTTAATATTCAGCGTCGCAAATACATAAATCGGGCGACGCAACACTGCCGTGCTGCGACAGATTTATGGATCGATGCGTTCATAGCGAGAGGCGAAACGACGCTAACCAATTAAAATGGCGGCGATAGGTTGTCATTCTGTAATTGGATAATTATTATCAGCCGGACTGGGCGTGGTCGGCGCACGTGCAAACTCATGCATGCGATACCTACCGGGTGCCGCAGTGCAGCGTTGCAGGCAGACGGCCTATGGAGGCTGGCCCAGCCGAGAACCAGTTTGGACCAGTACTCGATTTGAACCCGCAACTCACCCGTAGTGCTCCACGTTAGAATGTTAGCATATCACACTAACATGATTTGTTTAGTGCAGTTTTTTGCGTAAGTTTTTACTACATAAACTTTACAGCCTCTATTTTCATGTGGTTTATAAACCCATATAAACTGCTTGAAAATATTTAGGACATTTCTATTTACGCGGGAAATTTTATTGACATTTCTATTTAATCAGCTCGTTTAAAAAGAGAATCGCTCTTTTTTTTGCAGTGTAGTTTCAGTGCTCCCGCCAAACTAAATTCTGCCAAGAGTGCAAGTTGCCTTGAAAATAATGTTTCGCGTTGCAACAAAATGATTTAATAACGTTGCGCAGAAGTACAGTATCTATAAATGTATGTAGTTAATGCTTTTGTGCACAGTCATGCAGGCTATGTGCTTTTGTCTTATGTTTCCATCGAAGTGTTTCTCGAAGCGATTCGATATTTCGGATATATGGGACACGTGTAAGTTAATGGATCCTAACAAAGATCTCCCTCCGCGGGCGATACTAACGGATACCTAATAATTACGGGAGCGGAGTATATTAATAAGTGCGGTGGTTTACACACCGATTTAGCTAGTCAAAACACGTTCAAAGAGGGCGGGCGGCCGCGCGCCCAACACGTCCAAATACCGAAGCACGAACTGGAGCGGTCGGTTTGTTTTGAAATGTCCGGAGCGCTCGCGAGCCACTCGTTTCTTATCACGCCGCCGACGCTGGGAAAGAACCGATTTCCCGCCGAGCTCGCGTGCGCAGCTGGGATCTTCGAAATTTATACGTGCCACCGATACCGATTGCGTTTTAGGCAGAAGGTGTTAAAGAAGCAGGTCGTTCACCGGATGTCAAGCTACATCAGACATCCAGAAAAAACATTGTAGCTGGGTTAAAGATGCTGGGACTGAGTTCCGTTAAACTCAGTCTACAGACGAAATACTAAAATAAAAATACTTCTAGTTAAAGCCAACCACTCCTGTGAGACCGTAGAGCAATCAAGTATAGCATCTACCTGGCTTTTACCACAGCATTTTTCATGACACTCCTTTTGATATAGTTTAATGTTATAGCAAAAATACTTAATAATATATTTCATTTTGACTATTATTATCTGCTATTTCCATAACCGCGTACAATAAAAACCGAAAAAAAAATCGCTTCCTGTTCATGTTCTAATTTTAAAAATACCATGTCCGTGTTGTTCAAACGTCGGAGTTTCAATAAATATACGATAATTTCACGTTAGCACTGTCCAAAACTAAAAGGGAGACGCGCGTGCGCAACTGCTGTCAGTGTTTGTGACAGCGCCGGCGCGACTCATGTAAGATGGCGGATTAAATAAATCTACCCGCTAAGATGAAAAGTCTGTATTGATCGAAAGCGATTTCCAGTAACGCCGAGTTAATAGTGGATATGATATATGGTCCAGTATTCGAGATGCTTGTTGCCCAGTGCAATACGAAGTATTGTCATAATATTTTAATCACCGTCGATTGAGCCAGTCCAGACTCTTCTAACTTTAACTAACGTCACCAATGTGGGTATTATTCGCAGTGATTCAAAATTATGAATATATTGTGGATGTTTCAAGTCATATTGCATTGTAGACAGAACAAAAAGATGCAATAAATTTGAATCAAATTATATTTTTATATAAAGTAAATTAATTGTTCTACAGTATGCACTTTGTCTACCTCATTGGGACTGTTCCTTTAACTTTTTTCAAAAATAATTCATACCCTAAAAACAGATGACTGAATATCCGAACTAAATTTATCATGAAGTGTATAACAGACGTTACTCTTTTACAAATGGGAATGGGATCGTCGATTTTCCTTTAATTCAGTACATCCCTACTCATCATTCGGCTAACAAATTAGTCGGTGTCACTACAATAATATACAATAAGGAGCGCAGTTCTCCTCAGGCGTTCGGCCGTCGCATAAATCGCTCAACACGGCCGAGTAATGTTTTGTATGGAGATTTCTTTCGGCGGGGCACCGGCTGCCCGTGTAGTGGCCTTTATCTAGTCTTAGATTAATGCTTGAAATTAATAAACGATACCGGTTCCTTCACCGACCCGCTGACACATCGACGTAACCGTTCCGTTCGGATTTATGATACGCGCCCGGTGTCGTGTACCACGCGAAACGGTCTACTCGGTTCCGAGTTAAAGAGTATTGTAATTAATAGCCAAAGTTGTAGTTTAATGTGGTAATTTTATGCGTAAATAAGTCATTTATTTATTCGTGGTTGACCACAAAGCATCGGGATCTCGATCGTCGGTAACTTCTCGGAGTACCTTCCTTTGTGGACAATGATGCGATAATGCGTTCATTATCTCCCTCTGGGTTCTTGGAATGTGCTCGCGCGGCTTTTAACCCACACCGGTTATAAATCCCGCACAACAAGTGGTGTTTTAAAAACAAAGCGGTTTCAAACATCGGAGCAACAAAGCGTTTCGCACAGACGATAAATCATGAGTCTGTGCGAAACGTACCAAATGTTGCAAACCCCATGACTGCGTGCCTCAAGCGTCAAGGTCAACTGACATTGAAACAGATCTCTTCCGAACGTTTCCCATTGTCCTACAACCAGAAAATCGAAAGGGCATTCTTCATAATGGCACAGCAATTAATATACTAATGGACGTCAAAGAAAGTGGTCCCACTTTTACTGTTCGCAAAGGAAAGTATTAATGTGAGCTGCATAGAAAAAAGCTTGCAATTTACATGCACAGGGCCGGCCTACCACGGGCAGGTAGTGTTCGGTAATCGGTCGATTTGTCTCATTGTCTGGGACCTCGTTTGTTTGTGCGCGGTGACCACGCCGTGCCCGAGATAAAAGTAATAAATTACTTGCAACGGAAGACGTCTGTTACGCTCGCCATAACGGCCGCGTCTCGCGATGTTAGCTGATGTGTTTCAATATGCCGTGCATTGTCAAATTGTACGGCGACCGAGCATTTAATAATTTAATGCGCCGAAAGCTTTTGCAGATTTAAGCGATTTTTATTTTGTGTCCTTAAAACCAATAACCTTACTTTGCGGAAAGCAAAACATATAAATTTAAACGATACACAGAGAATGTTCAACTTTTGAAAAGGCAAATACTGCTGTAATTAAATACTATTATAATTTGTATTTATCGCTTATGAACAAGTTATAAATTAAAGAGCGTGTGTAGAGACTGACTCCGCCAGATTTATTATAAAATTAATATTCAATTAGCTTTCCGCACATGATGCGGTTGCGTTGGGCGTGAGTATTATTAATTTTAATTTATGGCATCATTTGTTGGGCGATATTTTTGAAATTATTACCGGTTTCACATCGCGCGGGATAATTGTGGCTGGAATGGACCAGAACTTATGCGACGACTTGACCGAAGTATTATAATTCTTACTTCATTGTTACTTCTACGTTTATATTACTTTACAAGTTGAACGATGAAATGAGCATTGTGTTACGGAATGGTAATTGTGTAATACGCGACTAATTATTGTTTAATGATTTAACTTCGAGTTTCATTTGTGGCTGTCATAGAATATTTAAAAACTTATAAATTTTATTAATATTATAAGCTTTGAAATGTTCACGTTTTTTTTGAAATTCATTACATTAAACCGTTTATAGCTTAGAGTGCTGGATCCTTTTACTTCATAATACCTTGTCTAGCTCTAAAGTACGGTTAAATTTCAATATTTTCTTACAATTTAAATATCATTAATCAACATTTAAAACAGATATTATTACTAAATCTATTTATTCATCCTTTATGCATATAACGATCTAATATTTATGTACGCACCATTAATTTTCATATCACCCCGTTAACAGTTCGTATTTTTTATTCATCTTCATTAAACTTTGTTACCTACACATTCTTATTCATAAGTGCAATAAATCACCCATAACCCCTAAAATGACAATCATGTTGCGAATTTTATCCGCGCTGACGTCTACTGGTTTTTACTAGACGATGTCATATGTCCAGAATTTATGTAGTGTTGTTCCAGATCAGATTCTACCACGCGAGACAGATCGAGCAGAGTATGAATGTATGTGATGGTTGTTCACATACATTCATACTCTGCTACTTATATCCAGCTAGTTAAATTGTATACGTAAGTATGATCAAGAATCTGACTTATTGTTTCAATCAAAATCGAAACAAAAAATTACCTTCAACGTCGTCGTTGTTTTATTGTTATAATATTTTTAAAACGACCCCTGCATTAGGATATAATCTGGAAATTACGAACGCTAAATATAACCAAATTGTATAAATGACCTGGCACAACTATTTGTCAATAACACAGTCTTGTGATGATCTCTTCGTGTGTTCAGTCCCGAGACTGTATAGAATCACACAGTCCTATGCCGTGTTAGAGCCGTACGCATCGCGTGGTACGGCAATTGCGCTCACTTAAAAATATGCGTAGTTCGCGCAGTAAGCAGATAGACAGACTTCTTGTACCATAAGTACAAGAAGTCAGGACAGCAGTATCGCTTTATTTGCACCAGCAGGGTTCCATCAAAGGGGTGATACGGTTTATTTCTACCAGCAGGGTTCCACCAAAGGGGTGATACAATTTATTTGCAGCAGAAGGGTCCGAGGAACACAACAGCGTCGCGTGATTGAGTCGACAGCGTCGCGCCGAAATAGACCATCGAAAAGGTTCAAATGGGGATTTATCAACGGCGCCGTCGGCCGCGCCCGCGCACTCGCGAGATTTATTGCGTGTTATGTAAATGTGTACAAGATATTAGCGTCCTCGATATTTCCACGTCGCGATTATTGGACCAAGAACGCGATACTGTTAATGCGAAGCTCCCTCGGCTCCCAATCGGCCAATCTTCGGGTTCCCTTTAGAACACCATCCATTATTCCACCGGTGTGTTGCGAGCCGCAAATAGATATTTAACTTTATTGCTCTTAAACGTGTACGCCCTCTCCGTAATGAAAAACGTGTTTTCTTAAATGCCCTATAGCTACTTCGTTTACTTTGTTGCGAGTTTTATTTTGACTGCTGTTGAAATTGAAAGTGCATGTTCTTTTCCTTTTTGAATAAATAATTTTGTTGAAGATATTATTTCTAATCCAACGCAGTGTATATACAACATACATATATTACGCATAGTGAATATGGTGTTACCAGTTAATAAAAATGATTCGTGATTTTTCATACAATAACTTTTACATTTTAATGGTCTTTTATTTTATTATAGTACTTACAAGGGCGGAGTTTCAAATATTTAAAGATTTTGTTATGATCTCTGATTTGTTCCTCATTCTTACTTTTATAAAAAAAACCTGTTACATGTCTTACTTATTACATAGTAATAACTCACGCATCCTAACTGTTAAAAGAAAAACAAATACTCGGAATACAAAATCGTGCCTAAAAACAAATAATTTTTCTTCAAACTTTTCTTACGACACCGAATACAAAACTAGGTAATATCGGTTGACCGATGGTTTTGTAGCGAAACTGCGGACTGTTCGCACAGGGCTGTATTGCATACGTTTAATTTAATAGTGGGGCACCGAGCCAAGCAATAAGAGGAGGGCTGGCAACGACATTTGGAAGAGTAGAGCACCGCGTCCGCCCGCTTGATGACATAATTTGCAACATGCGCGTGCGCACTCCACGACCATATTTCATTACCTACGTTTCGTACGCTCGCGTGGCTTCCAGCCGCCTGTAACATCAACGCACCTATTATTATTCCCGCGAATTGTATTCGAAACACAAACAGTCTTCTAAACTCAATCGTCAGCAGGCACGAATAAAGCATCTTCTCAACTGCCAGTTTGCGTCCCATATGCAACATCTAGATTGGACGTATCTAAAATTAAAATTAAAACAATATATCATGTGAGCTGTTTAATTATTCGTTAAAATTTATGCTATGCGCACCAGTTAGATACGGAGATACCGAATCCTAATTCAATCTCCACCATCACTCCGTCTTGCTTTTATCGACAACAGTCCTTTCCTATATATGAAAGAGACTAATCGCATTGATTTGGAATTGGCAGGTCCGTCCGGGTAAATACCGCGATCTCGCAGAAGACTGGCGTAAAGTGGAAGTTTACCAATTAACGTCAGGAGAACCGCCAACTCCCTTGCCACCTTATCACGTAAACAAATGTTAGCCGGTGCAAATGCTTATTAAGTCTCTAATAGAAGACGTAATACCCAGTCTAATCATCAACAAACATTTCACTTTTTACTTTATTATATGTCAAATCAAATATGACCTTATTTTATTATCATTTATTTCTTAGAATTCTGATTTTAATTCAAAATGTTTCGAGTCAATGGTGACGTGTCGGAATTACAACTTAAATTAAACACTATAAAATCCTCAATTATATATATATATTCAACATTTAACATCTTCTTGTACTTGCGAAAATGCAAGAAATCATAAAACAATATAGTTCAACTGCGTTTGCACAGGAGGTTCAAGAGCTTGAGCTACCTTTAAGTCTATCAAGCAAATCCGAACAATTAACATTATCTGCATACCTAATAAAAAAATAAAAAAAAAGTTACGAAATTAAATGCCGAGATACCGCGCGCATCCCGGAGCTCCCTAAGAGATTCCAACAGCGCGTTATAAAGGAAAACTTGATGGTTGAGTAAATCAAAAGTTCCTTAAAGTGGCACCGCGGGACAGGCTAACACATTGCGCCGATAGCCCTCCGGAGATACGGCCATGTCAAAAAAAAGAAAAAACTAAAGAGCCTACCCGGCCAGCTCTGTATCACGATGCGCGGGTAGCGTTTAAAAGTGGGTAGACTCGTGATAGGTAGGCGACATGGTAAAATAATTGCCCCGCAGTTAGACCTCTGTGCTCGTCGGCCTTTTTGATAAACTTTAATACAGATTATGTATCCTTTTAACCTTTTAAGCTCGCCGGGCTCCGTAGCAGGTAATTCGTCTTAATGAGTCATTATTTAATAACAATAACGAATGAATATAATGATTGATAGTTTTTTATTGATATATTGATGATAATGTGAAATTTTTTATTAAACAAAAACACAAAAAATTTTAACTTAAATTTCGGAATCGCTTTTAAAATCACATTTACAATGTACCTGCCTCTTATCACTAAATATACTTTAATTAACATACAATGGTAAATTCGTGGGCTCCTGAAAGTACCGGGTCGACTTTAAATCAGGAAGAGCATGGGAAAGATGACAGGTCTGTCAATCACCGCTCAGTGTCGAGCCCTTGTAACATGTGGCAAAGCAGGTGAAGAAAAAATGTAGCCGCCTTAAAGGCACTTGTACCCTAGCCGAATATAAGTGCTTAATTATAATGAACAATTATAATAGTTACACACTTACCGCATAAAAAACACAAGGAAAGACATACGAAACGAAACTTTGCTTTGCGAATGATTTCATATTTGATTTTATTACGAAAACATTATAAAGGACATAATGTTTGCGTAATTAAGAATTATGTATTCAGCTTTTAGGAATTGAAATTTTTTTCCGCGCTTTGCGTTTATATCTATGAATTATTTTATAGAAAACATTATCAATATGTTATTTGTCAATATTGATAATATAGTATGTACACAGTGTAATTGCGTCATTGCAAAAACATTGCAACGATGCGGGACTAATATTATAGGCATAGTAGGCCTAATGTTTAAAGCACCAGTCGCGTTCGAAATTTAAAAAAATTCCCCCGCTATTCATGATTAATGTGTCTGTTTGTACTTATTGAATATTGCGGGATGACCTGTTTGACGATGCACCGACTCCTAGTAATAGGCAGATGTTATACACACAGACGTGAAGATACCTTGACAACTGCTTTAATGCCATGGGGTTTGGAAGCCACGCCATTTGTTAGTATTTTTTCAACGCTCGAAGAAATATTTGCCTTCGAAAAACCATCTTTTGATACACCTGATGTCACGGAAACGAAGATGGCGGATATTCAGATCACCTGTATTCGTTTCGTCTAGCTTTAGCTCCATCTAAATATCGTTACGGATTGAATGTCGAGATCTATCAAAGTCATACTTCGCTGATACAGGAAATATATTTCAAATCTTCTTTCGTTGTCCACTTTTTTATCTTTGTCAGGATAATCATGCACCTACTCTACGATGGGTCCAAAATATGTCCAATTCTTTTTCAAATTAATAATAGAAGAGACGGTTGAGAAGTTTTAACATACAGTTATTTAGTTTATATGTTATATATTTAATTTAAAAACTTATGTTTATTGTTTGTGATAATTACGCATTATCAATCATTATTGACATAGTTTATAACAAAGATTCAATGTTATTGCGTAATGAATCTCTTACAATTACCTGTATATAATCTTTTTCAGTACCAAAGTACAATTTATCGATAAAACTTTTTTCAGACTTCAACCGTCATTTCCTGTTTGATTTTGACGAAGCCAATGCATTTTGCAAAAGAACTTTTAAAATCGGTTAATAAATGACGGAGTTAAAAGGTAACGAACATAAAAAAAAAATCATACAACCGAATTGAGTATCAAAAAACAATCCGAAAAAATAAACCTTAGGCGAAGTACAATATGTGTAATTGTTGCCTGCAAATTCGCATGCACCAAAGAAGCTTACTCCATAGTTTTTGCCATCCATGCTGGGGTGGTATTCATACCCGGAAAAGTCAGAATAAGTAGCAAGATCAGTGCAGTGATGAATCCGATTACCGCAAGTTTTTTTTTTAATTTGTGCCGAACTTTGTGTTTGATAACTTTTTTTGTGTGATTGATCATGGCCCGATTCAAACAGTTGTTATTATTGTTAAAGGATAATAGAGTATACGAGTATAGAGGCGGACTACGGTCATAAAAATAAAGCCAATAACTGAAATAGCAACATGGTTCCGAAAATAAAAGATGGACATGTCGTACCTACCCCATCTAGTGTAGGGTAAGGGCAGGAGAAAGAAGAAGAAGGGTATATTAAACGTGGTGACCAAACTAAAAAAGTACAAAAAAGTATCGGTAAGACAAACCTTGCGGTATCACACGAATCGTGGTCAACGTACATTCACGGTGATACACGAACAGAGATTTACTTTTTGACGTTGCACTAATACGGTATTCCGAGCTCCGAGGACAAATGATTTTGCATTGACAAAATGCTCTAAACTGCGCCGCAGAATTTTGATTCATTTATTTCGCGTATTTTTTTCACTCCGTTCCCGCCGAAACGAAATATGCGCAATAAACATGTACAAAGTGATCACGGTGTTGATTTTGTACAAAGAGTTCTTGAATTTACCGCAGAGAATTATGTACATTATAAATGTGGCGGACAGATGAAGTACCTTTGAAACAGAATCATAGATTAAAAATAAGTTTCGCTTGTAACTAGTGTATGAAACATGTTGCGAGACAGATAAAACGTTATACTCAATTTATTTCGAAAATCCTGTCCATTGGCAGTCTTATTTGAAAATCTATTAATGAACATTATTGATTTCGTAAATTTCTTTTTTTTTTTTTAATTTATTTACAAAACCATAAAATCAAATATGTAGAGTACGAACCTAGCCCAACATACAGAATTATTAATATCCGAACAACTAGATAATACTGTACACCTTATCCAATGTCGTATGCTTTTATTTTCCACTATACTTTACCAATTCCGAGGTTTACTTAATAATAACCACTGCAAATTAGTTCAGTAACATTCCAACAGTTGTATGCTCTGTGACCGCACTAATATTGACTGAAGCCATAAAAAACATGTGACACTTTTATTGCACGTATTCTGTTTTCATCTAGATATCATTAGTCATGCTCTCTTTGATGTTTTATCACTAAACATTTTTATGTTGGCATATCCAGAGATGCGTGGTTATTAAGTACCCACGTTGATGGAAAGATATACGTCCGATAGAAAAATGTTACAACTTGTATGTATATTAATTTATCATGTCCAGATGTTCAAAAAAAATCAAAAGAGGCACGACACCGTTATATAAATATTTCAACAATTGCAAACTGATTGTTAATATTGCGAAACAATTTTGTGTAGGTACATATTATGTAACAATTCCCGTCTCGGTTACAATAGAATTTTTTCAAAAAATTTGATAGCGCCATCTCTTTTATTAATGAGTGACATTAATTCACTATCGATAGTGGCTATCATACAAAGAGAAACAATAAATTTGACTCATCGGAAATCAAAATAACAGACATCAAGGCCGTGTATGTTTTGTATTTGAGATTAAACAATAATTTTATTATACCATGCTTTGATATGAACCACAATAACCAAAATAGCAATATCAATACCAATTGAACACTTTGTAAGACAAGTTCCTATTGTTAAAAAAAGAAGACTTGTTTTTTGATTTTTTTACCTTATTAGTCTGCCAGAAATATTGAAATGTCATAACTTTCAATCGTCACGGATAGATGGAGCCAGTTTTTATTCAAAAGAGATGACAACCACTAGTTCGCTGTGCAGACTGCCGCTAATAGGCATTCACAAGAGAGGTGTTACAGGGGTATTACCAATTACTGGGAAAGGGGGACTTCGTTCGCCACTTTCATCGGAAAAACACAAACGTGTATACTTGTGCTTAACACTGGTCTTTCTTGTTGCCGTTTGGCTTCCCCGGTCAAAGCGGCTTACTCATAAGCTAGAGCTATAAAAGTTGTAACCTTGTTGCACGTGAACATTCACACTCCAAAAGCAAACAAATCTTGCCTATAGGGTGAACTGAACCGCATGATATCATCGTTGGTTACAGTTGACCATTAATCATTACTGGTGTCAAAGAGCAGCTAAGCTCATATCATTTTAAGAAAGTTATAAAAGTAATGATAATTAAAGCGTCTCATCATAAAGAAAAACATTGAGGGCCGAGATGTATGGAAATAATAACTTGTTCTGAAATCGCATGCTTCCTGACTACTGATTTTATGCTGGTTTTGTTTTGTTTTTAAAGGTTTTACCTTTGAAAAAAATATTATAAATTAAAAACGAGATCGCAGTAATAATAGGTTCTTAACTCGATTTGCCTAAATTAACGGCTGTAGCTAGAAAGTTAGTAAGAGGTTGAAACAAGCTTAAAAAGACTAAAGAAAACTTGAATTTTATCAATATACATACTTTATTTTTTTTTTTAATGTGAAAAGTTGTCAAACGAGCAGACGGTTCACCTGATGTTAAGTGAATACCGCCGCCCATAGACATCTGCTACACCCGAGGGTTTGCAGATGCGTTGACAACCTTTTGAAAATTGGGCTCCGGTCACCTCACTCACCAGACGAAACGCGAAAGTATTATACTTTCACTTTACGCCGGTCTTCTGTGAGGTCGTGGTACTTACCCGGACGAGCCTGCCCTTTCGTGCAACAGCCGAGGCTGCTGCGTGGCCCTACCACCGTTTATAATGCGGTCATTAAAGATCGCCTACCTAACCTGCTCGTGAAGTCCTTAAAGTCTCCGAAATAAAACTGTTACTTCAGACAATAGAATATACAAGATAAGGTCTTTAAAGAAGTAACATCTACACTGAATATTATAAAATGCAATAATTATAAATAACAGTTTTCCATTGCATAAATTATAAGCAATTTAAAAAAATTCAAGAAAATCGTCCACTGACTGGGAATTCGGACTCGCTATTAACATGACAACTTCCAAGTTCCTGGTGATACGCAACAATTTACAACAGCTACCGTTTTTCTAATTTCTCACCTATCCCGGCCAATACTTGAGAGACAAAATACGTGCAGCTTATTTATGTGTTGACGATTTATAATCGTTTTTATAACTTAATATTTCTCAAAAACCTGAACCTGATACCGTTAAGATTCGACGATTCGTTAAATTCATAATTCACTTTAAAAATAACATGAAATCGTCTCCAGACAGTAGCTGTTTTAGTTTACAAATAAAGTCTCATCCATAGGTATTACGATGTCATTCGTTTTAAAATTCGACCATGCATTACGTCTAGATCTAGGCAGACGGAATATAAATGGTCTGTGGCCTAGAATTGCCTGCGTTAGATCAAATCGACTGCCTACGTGCTAGCTCGAAGTGATCAGAACAACAAAATTTTATGTCGAAGTTTTTTAAGAGTATTACGCGACATTTGTTTCCGTACCATTAAGTATAATGCAATAAATATCTGTCAACATTATATTGATGAAGATACTGTTATTTTTTTTAACTTTACGCCTTATTCACAATTAAAGTTTATAAATAGTAAAATGCTTCGTTCGAGAATTTTTTTTTTGTCATAATACCTTAATTATAATAATTAAAGTGTTTAATTTATGTACAGTTTTATCACATCTACTGTTGTGATGTAAATGTTATATAAATCTTTTTCTTATTGTTTATATAAAACTATAAACTTATAAAAACATATTATATATAGACAACAGTACTTCAATATTTTAGGGTTCTTTCTTCACATGCCCTCACAATACCTAGGTGGGGTGGACACAAAATGTCCATCATTTCGTTAAGGGTAACCGCTAGGTTTTGCGACCAGCCTGACGGACTCAACCTTCTTTGGGAACAAAAATCCAGATGCGGAACAACTATGTGCGGGTGCACAAATGCTTATTCCGTGTTGAAATCTCGGGAGGAGAGGATTGTGTGGTATTCTTAGCCACTAAAACCCACTACGTGAGCGGCACACTGTCGAGACCAGAACCGACGGTGACGTCGTTGCCAGCAACTACACGCTTCCATCTCCGAATAAGCTCTACCCACACCGGTTCCTGCTTGACAATCCCTTTCTGGGGCTGTGCAGACCAGCGCCATTAACGCGGATTTAGCGGGTTAAAGCAGCTGACTGATGTAGACAGGTCTCGCCCAATTCCCTGGACCAAGACCCGTTGCTCTGACTGCCACACAAGGCGCTCAGCAAGCGTGTGTTCCCGCCACAATGGTAGCACTGCATTGTCAGTTCGCTTCACGAGCATCCATGACCGAAGTAGGGGCACACACAACCGGTTCTGTGTTTGCTGGAATAGGCAGGCTTGTCCGGAGGAGTATCACCGTCTCACAGGAGACCGACGTGAAGTGGAAATATTTCGCGCATCTGCAAGCCTTCATCATGGGCAACGGTATTTACTTGACAACTTCTCACTTGTAAAATAAAAGAGTACCTGCGTCAAACGAAAGGTGATGTGTGCAAATCTACTCCTTAGCCAGGGTTCGAAGCAGGACAGAAGAAGTGCGGACTCATTGTCGCGAGTAATCCATATGGCCAAAGCCAGTAGATTGGCAACTGTACCGTCGAGTCATGATCAGAAGTAGCATTTTTTTCCGTATGTAACTATATAAGATTAGACTTCAATAGGTTATGCATAGACTAATATCGCTATAATAGATCCCACACAGGTGACATCGAATTACCGGAAATCATCGTGACAAGCTTCAGATAACAAAAAACACCTTTAGTTTTGCCAATTACCATAAGCACTTTAGGAACAAACTATTCATTGCATATTATGCAAATTAAATGACAATACAATTATTCAAATTGAACGCAAATTACTCACGTGTCATGCAGTTGAAGTTTAATTTATTATCTTATTAATTTAACTTAATCAAATTCAAGCATGTTACGGTAAATGAGCCTTACTCCAGTATAGACTGCAAATAGTTTCCTTTCAAATTTATTATTAACTACGTAGTGTTCGTTGTAGAGAAATAAACCGAAATTATAGTCAAATATAGAAAAGTCATAATAAGTGTTTATGGCATATCTTTTTTATTATACTGTAAGAGATGGTCAAATGGTTATGGTTATGGTCTATGGTTCATGGTTGTGGTCTATGGTTCCGATAGACAAGCTATCACCATCTATATAAAGATGGAACTCTATCAGGTAAATTAATTGTTCCTTAGCACTCGAGTAGTGCGAAAACTCTACTGATTCGCTAATCTAACTGTAACTGACGTATTTCTTGTTCCTAACATTTTTTAAGTGTTTTTACTTAAATTTTCCTTACAATACATTTTATTCATTATGCTTAGAATAGTTTGGAATATTCCAATACTAGCAACCCGCCGCGGCTTTGCACGGGTGCAATGTATTCTACATATAAAGCTTCCTCTTGAATCTAGCAAATAAAACCGCATCAAGATCCGTAGCTTAGTTTTAAAAATCTAACCAGACAGCGGTAGAATTTTGAATTATACACAAATATTATTTTGAAATATACAAAACAAAATATTATTTTGTTTGGTACAAATATTTTAAAAAACGTTTACCTATTAAAACTTTTTCATGGGTTAATAGTTCATATAAAAGAGTTTTAATGCAGAGTTTCTTCAAGCCAAGATTAAAGAAGTTTTTACCGTGCTACCACATGTGTTTACCATGTCATCGCATAAGATCAGAGCTATGGCTAAATTCTTAAAAATAATCTTTCTAAAAACAGGTTGATGATTATCCATTACCTGTTTTATAAATGTCCCTAATGCTCGTCTACTCGGCTAGATGATACTTTATTTTTTTCTTTCCTTTCCAAAAACGTGCATTTCCCAGTGACATTTAATTCAAATTAGAGACACGATGTGAGCGCTTTATCAAAATCACCATATTCGTGAGACCGCATTGTAATTCATATGCCCTCGTATTGCGTCCATTCGTTTCGTTTCTATACAAGGATTATGTTAAAATAATGCCGTCAGTCAGTTGTTTGTGCATCGCGCTGTCACTAACATTTCAATCGGGTAGGGTTTTTGCCGCGTGTTCACTTGTTGTACTACGGACATCAAATATTTATAGTCTCTTAACATCTTTATTGACGCGGCCCTGACGTCTCGACGGGAATAAGGGAAAGTGCGCGCTCAATGCTGTTTTCATTAAGTCTTCTTTTTAACCCAATACTTTGCTACTCGAAAAAAGTATACGCGTCCTGTGTGCGTTTTTGACACGCATTGACGTCACGCCCATAGGGACAATTAAGTGTATTAATACATTATTCGTGCGCGTTATAGATAACTACGCGAAAGTGACTCATTAGCGGGCGTGGACGCTTAAAGAAACATAACAAATGGCGCGGTTTAATTTCGTAGACACACTCGAGACTCGGCGCGTATCGATCACGGGGCCACTGGCGCCGGTCCAAGCCGCACCAAGTGGTGGGCTGCACCGGGGACATAGCGTGACAGGTGCGGCATGCAGCCGATGACTCGGACGCTCGCGTCGTCATCCGACAGTGCCCCTTTGATAGCCGCCGCGTGTCGCGCGACCCGTGCGACTTTTCACATGCGATCGCCATTTATTTACAACGCTATCACACTAGGCGGGGGCCTATTTCAGACCGCGATTTGTCCCCGCGATAACACGTGTCCGGGACCGTGAAATATATCGCGACACGTCCGCTACAATGCGTTTTACAAGCGCAGAAAGAGCCGACCGCCTCGGAAGCGGAATAATAAATCGAGCGACCGAGTGGTTTTTATTTCATTACACTTTTTGTTTTTAGTCCCGCTCGTCTAGAATCGTGCGCATCGCCTCTAGCCGTATATCACAATCGGGCGAGCGTAGCAAGGCACGAAGCCGATCGAGCCAAGTATTCATTGGCGCTCAAACGGGCATTCAGTTCTAAATAGTGGCGTGCCTCACGTTTTGTACTGGAAAGAGACCACGGTAAATAAACTTTGATGTGTAGCTTTGGTGTGTTCTAATTATTTATTTTGTAATTTTCAGGTACGGTGAATGCGAACGGGGAGACAAAGCGTCAGAGGACGTCATACACCCGGTACCAAACTTTGGAGCTGGAGAAGGAGTTCCACTTCAACCGGTACCTGACGCGGCGGAGGAGGATCGAGATCGCGCACGCGCTCTGCCTCACCGAGCGCCAGATCAAGATCTGGTTCCAGAACCGCCGCATGAAGTGGAAGAAGGAGCACAAGATGGCTTCCATGAACATCGTGCCGTACCATATGAATCCGTACGGCCACCCCTACCAGTTCGACCTTCACCCGAGCCAATTCGCTCACCTCTCCGCATAGGATCAGTGGAATTTTTCGAATAGTGGATAACTGATTTACTGAAGCGCACAGTCGACCGTCTATCGGACGGGGTTGCTGGTACCACCTGAGTCCTGCTGGACTCCCGATGTTACCGCAACCAGACTGGATCAGTTATTCGCTGTTCGAAAAATTTCCTATGTGTCAGAGTAATTTGTTGGAACAGTTGTTGTGACATTACCAGTGGACAATTACAGTTTATGTGTTTGTGCTAAAAGATGAAGATAATTGGAAGGAGTGCAACTTTAAGACCAAACATGTAACATAATTTAATATAAATCCTATGCTTAGAGTCTATTAGGCATCCGAGGCTTCGATCGGAAACTTGTTTTGAACGAAGATAATCTTCAATCCCCGTTAGGGTTACAGTGTTCCGACGAGAAAGTTGGAAACAGTGTCAAACATTGGTGTAGAAAGAATTTTACCTAGTCATAAGCCGTAATTTGATCTGCATTATATTCCTAATATTGTAAATTAATTTTAAATCAATGAATCATAGTGTAAATTGTGATGGCTAGTTAGTTGGTAAGGTAGATGTTGTTTGTTTCATTAGCACGGTACAGAGCTGAAGATGTTCGATTGAAAATTTGGTGACATACATAAAACATGTTTGCCGTCACTTCACGCAACAAATTCGGAAATGTACAGGGATTAAGTAAATATTGGCGAATGTGTCCGTATATCATGAAATACGGTTGCGTTTAATTTCGTACTAGTGAAGTCAACTGTTGGTCACTTGTTTTATGGGCATTGCTTGGAAATGCGCTGTGAAACTACTTAAAAATGTAAGCTCATTTAATAGAAAAATAACTAATGTGAATAGGTAGAAGTTTCTTCTTTTTATTGTATATAAAATTTCGTCACGTAGTTGGTATGGTGGAAATTTTAATATATTATTCAATTTAGTACGTCGCAAAGAACTGTTTTATGTTCCTGTTCTTAGTTGTAAATAATGAACTATTTATGTCACCCTAAATGCGGTACGTCATAATTTCATCATTCGAACTATAGCTATAGTGTATTTTTCTTTATATTCTTCACGAACGATACCAATTATTACACGTGACTATTACGTACTATACAATTTTAATGTCGTATTTATAAAACGTACTTAAATATGCTTAGCTTGTAAAATCATCATTTTCTTTAATAACTAACATGTCCATAGCAAAAAATTTGTTTTCAACCTCTGTTCCATTGAGGATATGCATTAAAATCTTAACGTTTTGTTGTTTTAGAAATGTCGTGGTCAACTGTGATATTTTGTTAAATTTTATTCTTAAGTGAAACAGAGCGATTTGAGTTTTGTTCGTAGAATTCCTTCCTGGCAAGTGTGTTCGTAACTGTTTTTATTTCTTCAACCGGTTCATTTGTTTCTTTATTTATTGTTTGTAAATATTAGAGATAAAATTAGCGTAATTCAATTTAAGAATGTTCAAATCCATTACAACTACGCGCTTAAGTGATTCTATCGGCTGCATCATTGATTTTATTTTGTTCCAATTACTGTGCAATAGGACGTTGCCTGGTGTTTGATGTTTCCTGATCTTCCTTATATTTTGTATGATACTGTTTATTTAGTTGTGTTATTTCATTCTAATTAATAAAATAAAAATATGTTTATCGTTCATTCCAATTTAAATGAGAACTGTAGGGGAGCGCGCTCCGCGATCATTTAAATTATTGTATTGTATGAATAAAATGTACTAAATTTGAAAAATTGGTGAAGATGATAAAATAAATTATGATGACACCTAATTGTTTGATTAAGATTACCCACGAGTAGTGGTACTAAAATTTTATAATGCAATAAACGAGGGGTAGTTTTAAATCGATGCGAGATTTCACATGGCGCGCGATTCCCTTCCACGTATTTCGATGCTCGACTTCGAACGGCCAACTGGGAGCGTCAGTTAGACGCCGCTCGGTTTGATGGCAGCATTGAGTGATGATAAATGATCCGCCACCGATGACACGACAGCCGAACCTGGGGCGCCAGCACGTGCCGGCAACAAAGGAGTGCCGAAAAAATGTGAAGGTTGCCTCAGTTTGTAGGTCGCGGGCCGCGTATCGGAGGCTGAACCTATAAATCATCCCGTCCGAATATTTTGTTTTGTACGCTCCACTCCGAAACAGTTGCTCGTTCGCGTGAGATTTCATGCAGCGAGCGATTGATCCAGATTTGGAATAGATTGATAGCCTATTTAACATCATTTATCCAAAAAAATCTTATTTTAAGTTTCGTCACGAGTGCGGAGACTAGCTCTAAAAATAAAAAATAATTCTAAAAACTTTAAAAGCAAAGGCGATGTCATTCGTTACAAATTTTCATCATTAAATGTTCTTTGTGAGGTGTTTCATACTGTAAAGTGTTCTGTTTCGACTTGTGAGTGAGGCAGCCGGAGCCCATTTTGGTAAATGGTGGCAACGCTGCAGATAGCTTTACGGGTGTTGCAAATGTTCAAGGGTGGCGGTTATCTATCTATATATATATATCTTAAGATCAGTGATGAAATTCAATGAATTGATACTTCGAAAGTCCATTTTCGTTGTTCGATCAAAATTATTCATCAGAGGCATCAGAGGCATAGATGATGATCTCTATTTCCTAGCCCAATAAGTAGGTAATTCGGTACAGAATTATTGTGTCGCCGGAACGAACAAACACTTCAAAAGGCACGAACACTTCCAACGGCGTGCCATTCGAAACCACGGCGGATAATGTATCGCAACAATGAGTAATATTATTAATGTTGCTCTGTCCGTCTGTCCGTGGACCACTGGGCGATTACGAGATAGCAGGCATTAAGGTGTGCGGTTGCGAACCATTTCTCATCGCGCCCGGCGTCGCACGGGACCTTGGGGGACACCGTTCCGACGAGTACCGATAAGATTCCATTTGCGTTGTTTTGAGGAATTATAATTGATGGATGAGATGAGAGCCGGCGATTTTGTGAGTAATCTTAACAAGCCTTCGAGTGAAGCATTTTGAAAGGGCCCGATGCATCCGGACAAATTGTGCAAAGTGATATATGCGACAAGGAAACAAAATGTTTATAACAAAGTGTTTCTCTGAGAACTTTAACATAATATGCTATCTTTAATAAATGTTAACAAACTAAGTTTATATCACCGTTTGCATTCTTAGCATAAATATAGAAATATGATTCTTTTAAAATATAATAATTTTGCTAGTTAAAATTATTCTATCCTTTAATATAGCATGTATGTGATCAAAATCTGTAGGTTCTTACTTTATAGACTCGAAACGGTGGCCTGGCTCTACCACATTAAGAATGGGCCAGCTCATCCAGGGAAATACTTCGACCTAACAGATCAGCTTAAAGTGAACAGTTACCCTTTTGCATATCGTCTGTTGTGAGGTGATCAAGACCCACAATTTTTAAAGCTTGGCAACGCACACTCTAATAATTGTTCTTCTGTTTAAAATTGCCTTATTTGAGAAAAAATATTTACAAAAAATCATATTGTATTGAAAGGAAATACATATAACACTATGCCGTGAAATCGTCAACATCGATCGATTATTTAATGAAGTTTTAATTAAGCGTAGTAAATTCCATTGAATAGTTTACGAACGTTGGTGTTTATTACGTTAAACTCTGAAGTTCCCTTTAAGATAATATATGGAGAAATTACTAATCAGCACAGACTGACAAAAACATAGATATAGAATAAAATGGTAATTAATAACTGCTTTTGCCAAGATACCTAGCTGATATCCTATAAAAAGTAGAAGGTTCTTAAGTATAATATACATATACGCTTAGTAAAATATTTTCAACAATGAGGCGGTAGAGAAATGATAAATATATGTTACAATAAACACTGAATGTCTTCATTGAAAACTATTCAAGTGAGAAAACTCCCCGCATCGAAAAAACTCCCTCAGTATGGACGAACGAATATAAAGGCTCTGTACAATCGTGGACAAGAGATTCATCAATCACCGCTTCATTACTATTGAAGAGCGAGTCTTAATACATTGTTCATACTTTATACTATATATTTACTAGTATTTTATAAGATGTTTCAAGAAAATAGCAATGGTAATGAATTAACGGTGATACTTAGTGTTTCTATTAATCTATAACCAGATTAATTATATTACTATTATTCATAAAAATTTAAGTATTTTGAATTATTATTTGTAAAAGGAAAAATGTTACGGAATGTTAAGTAAGACGAAGACATAGTTCGAAAAGAATATTTATTTTAAAGAAACAAAGGATTTAGGTTACCCGGGCGCTCACTTAGAGTTCGATACACTTGTACAACTTAAGTTCAAATCCCGGTGGGGAGTTACCAATGAAATTGTTATTTGAATTGTTGACTGTTCATCTGTGGGCTAGCGCCTATGTAAAAAAAAGCCTTCACCTCCTGTGGGACATATAAGGATTAATCCCTTTAGGTAAATTAAGTAAAAAGGTAATCTTATCCTTATAGTTATCGCTTTAAAAGTTGTTTTGTAATAATGACAAGGGAAAAAATATGATAGGAATTTCATTTTCTTCAATAGGGTTGAACAGTTTATCAAATCTTATGTATTATTATACGGACTACAATTTCAATGAGAATTATCTAATAAACATTAAAAATTGAAAAACATAGTTTCATAACAGTGTTTTTGTTAATGTTTATCTACATTCTTATTAACATCAATGCCCTCTTTCTAAAACCATACAAAATACTAAGGCTGCTAGAAAGTTTATTTTATACATCTGCCATTTATTGGTGTTACTACATGAACCTTAGCCCAAAAAACGTTAAAAAATCTTGGTGTATTTGAGTTACATACACATAATACACTTAAAATTATTTAAATTTCATCTCTTGTTTTATTTTCTCGTCAGATCGACGTTTACACATATAAGGCATAAGCGACATCTATTCCCAAAGTTTTGTATTAAGCTTACACATTCACCATCCTAAGCGTTAAAGCTGCCAAATTCGCTACAAAAGTTTTTAGTTCTTTCTACAGATGTCTCTTTCGCTTCTCTGATAAGTATTTAAATAATTCTTAATAGAACATTATACTAAATATTGTTATAAATATGAAGAGCTTAACGTGTATTGACAGTTATAATTATTAAATTTTAAAATAAAAATGTATTTAAATAAAATGACGTGATCGATTAAACACATTTTATGTAATAAAGAGATGGGTTAAACTTTAATAATTTACCACTCTTACGGAAGAGCAATAGTGCTTCTATTCGACGACAGATGGCGCGTACGCAAAAATCAAAACCTCACGATAAAGCAGTCTTCCACGCTTTTCTCACATTTTGCTAGTTAGCTGCGTGAGCTTTGAAAAAGCTCTCGTAGTGTCATCTTTGCTTGTGGTAGAAGCCGTGCTGTCCAATCATGCTGCAGCTGCATTACTGTTCTTCTAAAAAAACATTGTAAGGTAAGAAACAGAAAGTCATTTATAATGTAAATTAATTACATAGCGTTTCTAACAATGTTAGTTACTTAAAGTATTTTGACAAATGCATATGTGACCCACGCAAATACCTAAATAAAGTATTGGTAATGACAGCTAATTAACTAAATTTAAATATTTGTGTGGAAATTATATTGCACGGAGTAGAAGACTACCCAATATTTATATCACAATGATGTCAGATCGTAATTTTCAGACAATTAATGTAAATAAACATATCGAGTATAGATAAACATATATTTGTAATGATTTATACTATTTTTTTTTTGTATATTATTAATATTTTTTTCACGTCGATTTTCGAACTAAACAAAAAACGACACATATTTATGTAAACAAATCGAATCAACAAAATCTCAAGCTCTTGTATCCAATAATCCAATATTACGAACAATCTACCAAAGCTCCTTAACAATGTTTCGGGTAACAAATGCCCCAAAACTAAATAAGACTAAAACGATTGCAGTTAATCCCAAGAGGCACATAGTAGCGCTCCATTGCATTAGGCCCGCGGCACAAAAACTGTTAACATGAAATTTATACCTGACTCCCATGAATGACGATATTTTTGTTTAAAGGCCGGCCGAGGGAAAAAAAGCAATAAAATATGGCCGCCACAAAGGCACCTCTGGTGCGTCTGCGCCGGCTATGGACTTGCGCATTGATCGAACCAAATCGGGCAAGCGTTGGCCTTACGGAATCCACAGTCGATATATTATATAACGCAATTCTAACAATTTTACGAACGTTGTACACAGTCATTATAATATTGTTTTCATTTCTACTGCTACTGATCGAATAGAATAAATGGATGTCTCTCAAAAATATTTTCCAGAAGACTTAATTGAACATATTTGTAACAACAAAATTAAAAATAACTATTTTATCTAGCGATACCTTTGGCATTTTTCGATTTTAGGGTCTAGTTCGTGGCGATAAGCTGAAATGAAAACTAGCAAGACACTTATTCAACACATCATCGTATTCGTATAGTTAATTACGTGAGCTTTGAAAATTAAGCTATTGTCAGTAAAAATTAACGAGCATTGTAATAGTGACAAAACCATACAAGCTGCTACAGTCTTACATAATGTTCATTTTATTTTTTCTCTTTTTCCCTCTCTCGCCCTCTCTTTCTGTCATAATTTATAATTGGTATTATTTTATTACTCTTGTGCAGTTTGAATCTAAAGATTTTTTAATATCAGATTTTTGTTATGAAGGAAACAAAGGTACATATTTGGTCCGATTGTTTTGCGGACATGATGCGAGACTTGGATTCACTACACAGCTCAAGTAAGCAACATACAGATGTATTGATTTCTCGTCCGGGCTTTTCATCGGCACCCCTCCCTTTGTTGAGACTTTACTTCGTCGTTACATTTTATAGCCTTCTGTTGTTCCAATGTTTTTGTAGATAAACAGAAAAAAAAATCAATGCTATAAAGCGGCTGTACATTTGGCATGTAGATTTTGATGTACTTCTGAAAGTTGACCTTATGAATATTTTTAACTCCATTGATAGAATGTCTCTGTTCTATTGACTAACCATACACCGGAATTTATCATTATATTTGGCAAGTTTACAGAGAAAAGACTAATTTATTATATGACGACAATATTATAAATTCTGGTGTCTGGCTTTCATCAGGGAGATCCGCTAGAACCGACATTATTTAGTTTGGGAATTCATCTAATTATTTCAAAATTGAAATCTAATCTTAATGGCTGTTACTAAGATAACATGTACAAAGTGATCTTTTCTAAATTATTAGACAAATTATATCAATATCGATTAAAATTATTCCAAATGTGAAATTTTCTTTCGCGAAAAGATTTCAATTTCAAATAAAAATATTTTTACCCAACATTTTAGCTCTACCTGTACCTTTAGCTCTACGTCTACCCTTTAGCTGTACAGATTTACTTTACCTAATAGGCGCTCCTTTGTTAATATCAAGGTGGGAACCTCTTTTGAAATTAAAGCTTAATAAATTTTTAGATTATGTTAAAATTTTTTTTTACTAAATTTGCATATTGCGCTTACGTTTATACGACATTGTATTCTTGCACCAAAATTTACAAGTAGGTATCTTCTTTGCTCGCGTCCAGTTTGAATCATATAACACGTGTAAATTTTATTAGATCCGAGCAAGGCGTTAATGTAAATAAATAAATATTGTTATATTTTAAGTATTAATTTTTAGATTCTATACATAAAATATATATTACGAGCATAAAATAAATCCTGTCACCAATAAATTTTACCAAGTTTTTATTTCATATATTCAACACAGTTGTTTTTTTTTTTAACAATTTTCAACATGACAGCGGGTATTTCATGAAACGGTCGAGTGACGTCACCATGCCCTTTTTTAATTTTAGGAATGTGTTTTCATTTCGCAAAGCGAAATCAGTTAACACCGTTTCCTGTTAACGTATCCAAGCACGTTCAATTCACAAATATCCGCTTAAGCACTTTCAAATGTTCATACGTCGACAGTCCGACAAAATGGTGGAATTTGAAATGCCTCGCGTCAGCTGTCCTGTAGGGGAGCAGATTAAATTGGAATTCCTTTTTCAAATTCACCCAATAGGGAAAGGGTGGTTCGGGATTGGCTAAGCGCGTCCGTGCGAAATAATCTTAGGGTTGATTGACACGGGGCGATGCACTCCACTGCGCTCGGCTTCTGTTAAATTATTTTAACACCCGTTAGTATTTCGTCGAGTTTAAAATTTAGAATGGCTGGTAGTTTTGATACTTTTAAAACGGGAATGTTCGATGAGAGCTTGCACTTTACAATTAACACTTATTTAATTTCTACCGGTCAATAAAAGGCTTCTTTTTGCCGCACGCAACGTATCCAAACTAATTAATCTAACGCCAAACAGATGATATAAAATTATTCTGAAAGTATCGTAGGTGATATAAGTTAGAAGTAAATCTATGAAATTAATTCACACAAGCTATAAGCACTCTGCACTGCCTTGATATATACTCACAGTTCTACCACGTCACTAATTTCAAAGTATAACTTTGAAAGTTTACGATGTAAATACTTTAATGGAATGGATAGGCGTTCTCACAGCATTTAATTAACATATATACATTGATAAATAAAAACTATTCTAGCGATATTATCGCCTTGGAACTTGCGACTTTTCGAGCTCTACACAACTTTACTATGTAAGTATGTAAGTATGTAAGTATGTAAAGCCTAGCTACTGTCTGCTTTACTAATCACATATTTATTTCGTCTGGATCAATTTGTATACGAGCATCATACAACTTAATTTTGATACGCACATCATCGACACCATAAGTGTTTACAATTCAATGAACCATCGACGTATTCTCGGTCCCGCCATTAAACGTTAGTTAGATAATAGCGCTAAAAACACGTTTCAGTCTCGTCTCGGATTCGACGTACCTATGTTGCGTGTTCGTATTGAGTCACCGTTGGCACCATATGGCCATCTTGTAGCGTGCATAGACAACGGACTCGCCGCTACGTGCAGTGAACACACTGGCAGCTTTACTTCGCCTCCTCGACATAAACAGCGACAGTGATGATTGGACAGAGTGCCTCGTGGTCAATGGCGCAATAAATAAAAAAAAAGATGTCGATGCCTGTCAGCGATGTGCTTTGCTGAATTAAAACAGGCAATAATTGACACTGATAAACCTGACTGCGGTACCAAAAGCAATTTACAAACAGATTTTCGGCGCCAAAATCTCGGCATTAAGACTTTTTTTTTATTTTAAAAGCGACACTCGCTCAATAAAGAATAGAAGCTAATATTAATAAATTTGTAAGTTATCATTCATCAAAATCGGTTCAGCTGTTCGGAGTGTCCGTCCGTTACGAGGGAATATAGGAAGGGACATATATACATACATACAGGTCAAACACCTGTTTCGGCTATGCAACAGTCGGGTAAATTAGATTTAATAAAATTTTGTACGTAAATTACTTTACGACTACTCTTAACTATTAACATATCTTGCAAATGTGTCATTTTATACGGTACGATACAATTTTTATTGCTATGAGTAAAAATAGGGAAGTGAGTCGAAAACGATGCGAAATCGTCATTTTTGATACCCAATAATCCCTCCGGATCTGTGACTAAAACTTTCTTAAATCTGAAGTCGTCACTTTCGATACTTGACAAAATGCCTACTTTCTTAAATCTAAATTTTAATTCTACGATTTATTTATTTATTAAGAAAACAAACTATACCTGTTCATTTTGGTAACCTGTTATATCTCAAATTTACAAATTATTTTTTATATCCTATACAAAAATACTTATAAAATATAACAATCATTTGATAACTAACAGTTATCTCGTACGTTTATATAATAACCGCCGATGAAAATGTGACAATTCGAGAGTAACGTCATAATATAATGTTAATTTAAGCTTCATGCCATGTCACGACAGACTAACAGACTGGTCATTGAAAAGGATAAATAATTTAAAACTATTGTTACAAACAATAGATGGTATTTTCTAATATTAGAATTCTATACATTTTATTTATTTATTATATTTTATATTTTTCAATATATTACATTCTAATTGTTTCATTTTTAAATTACAATTCTGGTGTCATCAGAAAGGGCTGGTTTTCTCGCTCAGAGGTTAAGCTCACTTCCTCAGTGAGGAAATGCAGATAGAGTTCTTGGCACCATGTCATTCACTCCATTTATTATACAATATTTAATTTAATTAGATTTAATGTTGTAAATATGGGATATATAAAAATAAAAAAGAAAGAAAATAAATTACAAACACCTATTCTTATATCCGTCCATTACTGAAATCAAAGTAATATAACTATGTAAGTAAGTTTGTAACATAACTATGTTTGTGATATTTTATAAAAAAAGCATTACTAAGTTAGTTTTGTTCATTGTTGGTAATAAGATGATTCAGCGACTATTTAATTAAAAAAAAACACGCCAGTGTAACGCCCCTTTGGCTACTACGGATTGCGTCACCGCGTGCGACCGTCTTAACGGTTTCACTGTCAATTGTCACTTTTGTGCGTTAAAATTTTGTATATTTGTTCAACCACTCGTAATAATTTACGTAACGCGGACAGCATAAGCATATTTGCGAATATCGACAGAGAGGAAGCGTTAGGTGTATCTGCGGGTTTATTTACTAGCATGTTGTATGCGCCATTTGCAATTGACTGGCAACTCGACTCGTACTCGGTATATGAAGTCCCACAATTAACGTGGAGCACTTTCCTTTTAAATACGTAACGCGACGGGGAACGTTTGGAGGCCTAGCATTCTTTTGTAGTACAAAATACCTCCACGAAACGTTGTTCGTATACGAAAATGTGCACGGAACAATTCAGTTCTCATTTTAATTACAGAAAGGCTCTCTAAAAATCTAATACGGTATTTTATAGACTGAACCGACGAGAACGAAACCAATTTTTTGGTATTTTATTAATAATGCTAATGCTTTTGATATTTCATCAAAGAATAAAGTGAAAGGAAAATAAATATTTCATTCAGTAAAATTCACATCAAATCCTCTTTTGATTCGATTCATCGTTTTAAACTTAAGATCGATCCGAAAGTCTATTTTAAATGTTTTATTGAAATTTTAAAAATATTTATGCAACGCCGTCTCCGTTACAACAAGAGCAAATTAATATAATCTACAGTTTTTTGGCCTCAGTTCGAATGCAATCTAAATGTAAATTAGACGACTGGATCGTTTTCATTCAATTTTGTATTTTACCAATTGGGTTTTGTTATATTTACTATTAAAATCAATGTTATTTATTGCACTGTTCAGATCAGATACTGTCTTGGGTTAAAATCTCGCTGGTTCTGGCACATGGTGAAAAAATTAATCACTACACCTTAAGAGACAGACAAACTAACACAGCACAGTCTTGATAAATCATGACGTGGTAACTTTAATTGCGAAACATAACATTCAAGTTTGATTTATATTATGTACTGTACCATTTACATTATACATAATATGCAGTGTTTTTGATTTTGCGTGTGTTAATTCTTCTCACATTCTGAAACCCAAGTAAAGATAAGCCGGAGCCCAATTTTTCAAAAGGTTTTCCAATTATCAGTATCAGCCAGGTAAATTGATGAAATAAAAGAAAATATCTTAACAAAATTTTTGCAATGGAGTGTAAAATAATAAAACGGCTGCTCTGAAAACGATGCATTCACATCTTGTTAATGTATTCACATCTTGTACGGATTAATTAAGACACAGTCTAATCGATACAATCTAATAACTATTCATTAACGTTCTTTGGGGTTTATTTCAGGTGAATTTCTTTATAAATTTTATAATTACAAAAAAATGTTTATTAGACATCTAATTAGTACATTGAGGTAAATAAACTTATTTGTTGTAACCGACGAAAATAGGATACCTAGTTATAATGTCAACTTATCTAATATATATTTAATATTTCACAACAACGTCAAAAGAAAATAAACATCAAATATTTTTATGTTCTTACGACCCATAATTTAAAAGTTATGATTTTTGAAGTAAAACTTCTTTAGCGCGACTAGGGAGTAGGGACTCAGATTTTTTCTGACGGAAGTAACGCTTTTTCTGACGGAAGTAACAAATATGACATATACTTATGACGTTACTAAATATTTAATGATTTCAGTGATATATGCCGTCAACGCCAAAGAGGTTTTACTTCAATCGCGCGTAAAGGTTACACGCACACACTTTTTTTTGTTTAATAACTTTTGGGTTCTAGAGAAAAGTCCTCATTTCGTGGATTAAAGAAAATAAATTTCCCTACATCCGGTTTGCAACCATTCAATCCGCTCAGTTACAGTTTTATTAATAACAATAATATAATTGATTCATAAGCTAAATAAAATTATGTATATGAATAAATTTATGAAATCCATTTTATTTCTTTCACAGATAACGCCCGAGTGGATTGAAGATGATTAATGAGTTTTCTAAGGAAAAGTTTTCTTAGAAAATGTACCTAAACGTACGGCCGTTTGCATCGTAATATTATACAAAATTCGAAATTTGATTATCTGGCCACGCCCGGGTCGAACGTTATGAAGTTAGGGAAACGGGTGTCTGGCAACCCTGAGGTAGGCAAATTGAAGGCGGGAGGGGGTTAGGGGTGAGGCGGGGGGCGCGGGGGCTGGCTCAGGTCTGTCGTTTGGCGGTCTCGATGACGGGCGGCCGCCCCATACGAACGCGCGCCGCGACTGGTAAGTGATCTCTTTTAATACCGCCTGTTTTTGTACCTTTTGTCTGTTCTTATTGTTCTTTTTATAAACAGCGTCAATAATATTGTTTTTTTTCAGACGCACCTTTCTGCTCTGCCAGAATTAGATCGTTCGGTAAGTTTCGTTCTTTAATTTAATTTATATTTTTCTTTGAGAATTAATAAAACGTGAGATAAATTTATGACAATTGCATTTAATGTTACTGAGTGTTATATATAACATGTAGATCTTTTTAAAATATTTGATAAAAGCCATTATTCCTAAAATAAATGTGACGAAATTTTGATAAATTAAAGTAATTTATTGTCGATATCAGCTTTAAAGATATCACTTACCCATTTAAATCATCATTTGCCGCTTTTCAAAATAGCTTCACAGCGCGGTGTATTAAATTTGCATATATTAGCGATACTCTTAACATAATAAGGCAGATTTACCAAAGCTCTTTGATCAAATAATGCGAATTTTTATTTATAGTTTACTAACAGATAAGTTAAACAAATGTGCTAATATCTTGGAGTGTTTAGCAACACTTTATTTTATAATTTATGGGCGATTAATGTACTAATAAATAAAAAAGGGCTTTATAGACCTATTGCTGTTTCAAATGGCTCGAGGCGCGATGACCCTTTCAAAATAAATTCTTGCTTCTATATATACTGTATACTTAAAATGACTTAATTCAGATGAGGTGAATCTTCACGAACCAACCGGAGATTTGGCGTAGTCGAAATTAGTAACTAAGGAAAGGCACAGAATGTACAACTTTAACTTAGCTGTGGCAGACTGCTAAACGCTACTAATAATTTTCTCATTACACTTTTGTGTCTTCGATCGTGTCATAGATTCGAAAGCACTGTTTACCGTGTCATCGTCTTACAACCTGCGCTTGTGTGGAATAAGGAATCCGCCACAAACAGTAATACCAATACCATCAAGCCGAATTGCCAGTAACGGAACGAACGGAGCCTTGTTATTTATTACCGCCTTTAACGTCGGGGTGAGACGCGACCTGCGCGTCGCGCCCCTACAGAACCGTCGATATCTTTGCCCCAACGACGCATGCGCGGAACGCCCGACTTGACATTAGCCTTTGTTCATGCTAATGCGCGCAAGAAGCGGCCAAAACGTTTCTCACTATCGGAGATTTCCTTTGAATCTGCCCTGTCCGATAGAACTCAAGTCTTCTTCGAGCCCGACAAATATTTGTTATTCTACGACTTTATAAAATAGTATCTATTTTTTTTTTACATTGCCCTTACTTGTTGTGTAAATGTTGTCGTACATTATCATATATTGTAAGGACGTGTTACAAACATAAATTCCCTTGGACAGACACCCAGATCCAGAACAATTATCTGTAGATCACATAAGTAGTTGTCTCGTGGGGATCGAACCCACGACCCCCGGCGCTGAAGGCAATACCGTGGCAACTACGCCACGGAGTCATCAGTATAGTAAAAATCAAAATCAAAAATATATTTATTCACATAGACGCTTGCGCTTATGAAATGTCAAAATTTTCCCAAAAAATTCATACGTTCGTAAGTTACGACCAGTAGTAGTCAATACAATATAGTTTGCAAAACTTAGGAAAGTAATAAAATTTGAAAGAATAAAATATTACGCAATTACAATTTCTCAACGGCTTTGCTTTGACAGCTTGTGGTTCTTTCTAGTTTGACGTAATTATGTGTAACGCTATTTTGATCATTAAGGATTCTGAACTCGATCAGATGTATAAAAGGATCCTGAGACTATTTATATTTTGCCATTTAAAATCCATCGTCACCCGGTACCGTTGAAGCAAAGATATCGATCCATTTAATACCGCTGAAGTAACATTGTGGAACCAGTCTCGTCAGTACCGATACGCGGCAAAAAACGAACTTAATCGTAACCGATAATCTATTTATAATTCATAACCATGTCGAACAAATCTTCTCACGAACTAAAACGGCAATAGCACACAAAAAGGGGATCGCTCTTTAAAAAGTAGCTACGTTTAACTCTAGTGTCGGTCGACGCGATCTTTATTGTACAATAATCGATTTTGATATTCTACACAGATAAGGTATTTTACACAGATATCTCAAGCGATTCAAATTAAGTACAGATTAAAAATAACGCAAAAACACCCCAACTTAAAGCCACGTTATCCATACTTGTTCCTGTACCATACATTTTGTTTTTGGTGCACGTTAACAGATCAACACGTCAACAGATGTTAAAATTAATGAAAAAGTAGACCAGCCAACTTATGAAACTCCTTTTATTCAATGCAATTTAAAATTGAAATTGAAATTCATATAGACTTAACAAAAGAGAAGTTAAACAAGAAAGAAGAGAGTAGCGTCAGATGTAGTGTGCGTAGATATAGAACGGCAGGGAGCAGATATCTTGAGTAACTAAAACATACGATTATATACAAAGACCCATATCATTTCATATTCCATTCCATTTTCATATTCCATTAAATTTTATCTGTGTTTATTATTCCCGACCCCCCACTTCATAGTCCTGTATAATATTCACTCGCACCCCTTGAATAAACAAAGACCGTATTTGAGACGTACTATATGTTCTCATTCTCATGTATACTTCGTTCGGGCTATTATAGTTCGCGCGCGCATTTTATAAGTCTTTACTGAATCATAGTTTTTAAGAAATAAATTTTTTATCATTATCAATTAAGATGTACTCTTAAAACGACTATATTCCTCTATTGAGATGTTCATATATTATTATTTTCAATGACTGCAACAATTAATAAACACCAAAGATTTTGCGAATATATCGCATCAATTATTAATAAGAAAGAAATAATACACCCGTAAAAGGCGGCTGTCAATATAATAACGCTTGTTATTCGTATATTCTATTTTAAGATTATTGATTTTTGTTTTTAACCGAAAACCACAAAAAAAAACGAAAAAAAATAGAGTAGATATTAAAAAAAAACTTAAAATAAATGATATGACCAATATTTCACCCAAACACTTGTCACGTTATTCCTGTCTTGTGCGAATATAATGCTATATGCTTTAAATACTATTTTGAAGTTCTTTAAGTTAGACCAAATCTTTTCATTCGGACTTGCGTTATCCATAACCCTATTGGCTTCGGTGTAGGGTGTCATGGGTTCCATTCCCACACGGGACAGTTATTTTTGTGTGACCCTCTGAAAATTGTTGGGGAATATTGTTGGGTATTAATTCCTAAGCAGGGTCGACGTCAGCCGATGACGTCATGATTTACATATATATTGTACCGACACCGTCTAGATGAGATAGAGATGTCTATAACCTATAAACCTCGTTTCCTCGGGAAAAAGTGAATTTGGATTCAATTTTTTTAATTAAATTCCATATTTTCTTTATTTATTTGATGGTTGACTGGTAAAGAACACCTAATGGTGTTAAGTCCGCTATTGAGCAAAAAGTTTTAAAACAAATAATAAATGAATAATTAAAATCCAATAATAATTTGCACTATAGATATGTTATACGCATACAAAATCACCGTTCGAAAGTGATTGTATTTCCAAACAGTGACACCACACATTCACTCCTTTCGTTCGAATGATATAAAAAGGATAAGGTTATTAAATCAATAAAAAAAAGAGGACAGCAAGTACAATCAAAACAGATTCTCAAATCATGCCTTACTGACAACAATATTTTACTATAACTTCGAGGGTATTACTCGTGACAAGATAGTCATCAAACGCGAATGCTCTGCTTTATTGGAAGCATAAAATTTCCCTTTGAAACTTCGAGCAGTTGAAGTAGCGTGACAAAGCTGTGTTAGTTTTTAATGTACGCGGCCGTTTTCATTCGTTATTATGCAAACTTCGAAGGTTCTTAACAGTTTCACGACAACGATACGACGTATACATTATTCGTCGAATGAGAGCTTTTCTTTTAGGGGATTTTTTGTAAAAGGGGATAATTCATAACGGCAATACTGTGTGAATATAATGACAGTTTTGTTGAAAGCGGGTTACGCCAGCGCGCGCGTAGGTTCACGCAACAGTCTTCGCTGGCATGAGTACATGCGCGGCCTTACCCACAGAGGAGGACCTCAAACCCGTGGGTTCTGGCTAGCCCACCGGTTCTGCGTTCGATGAAGCTTTAATAGTCGTAAGGACTGAAAGCGTAATGTCAGTTATACAAAACAAAAAAGTCTTCGCTGCGGCATGAATGGGCAGGTCCGTCCGGGTATGTACCACGACCTCATAGAAGATCGGCGTGAAGTAGAATTGAAACACTTCTGCATTTCGTCTGGTGAGTGACGTAGTCGAGGCCCAATTTATTAAACGATATTCGCAACGCATCGAATCTCTTATTCTCTTCTTAGTCGTTCCCTCACTGCCGAGGATCGTGACAGAGAGAAGAACTCTTATTTAATTGGTCATCGAGCTGTCTCCCTCGGTAACGCATCGACAACCCTTTGCAAATGTCCATCGACGGCGATTATCATTTAAGATCAGGTGAATCAGCTAGTTTGCCAATAAAATGAAAAGGAGTTATCGATTTTTTATTTTTATAATAACAGATCGATTTTCGGTAATCTGAGCATTTATTAAATGCAGGTAACCTGTATACGTCATATCGTTTTATGTCATATTGTAGAACATGACAATGTCATACAATTTCTCACAAATTTCCCCCGACCTCGGCTATTTTGGCTGGATCGTAATTCCTTCAAGCGATTATCTCGGATATCTTGCCTAAACAAAGTTTTATCAGTAGCTACCTGTTCAACGCATGACAAACAATATACAGCTTTAATCTACATTGATATGAGGATACGAGGTGTATGCAAACAATTGATATCGTGGCTTCCGCCGACTTAATCTCTTATCTAGAAGAAGCCTTAATATAAAGCAAATTTAAACCGTTAATTGGGTTAAATGTATAATCGGTTATCTTTTACCGTCTAGCTAACACGGATTCCGCTACGGCCTTAAGTTATATATCTGGACACGAGTTAAAAGTTGACATAAAAACGGAATGTTTTAGTAATTTGCACGTCGCTCATACTTTGTTTTATGGATTGTCACTTGACAATCCATAAAATAAAGTACACACCAAGCGAATGCAGTCCGTACGCGAATCTCCAATGGGATAACCGGCTTTAAATTTTACTAGTATTCATCGAATTAAAAATAGAGGAAAAATGCAGTTGAACGAAATGTCTGAAATATATTTAACAACTAGTGTGTGCCTAAAATATGAACTTTAATCAAACGCAGGAAGCAGACAATAAATCCCGAGTCAGTGACCTCGTGACTCGAATGTGACTAATTCCACGTATAGTGCGGAACGGGTTCTGTTACGAAAAACAAAAAACTTATCATACCATCATTTAATCGTTCAATGTAAACTAAGTTTTGCCCAACTAGAATGCGTATGACATTATCTGTCGCGTATATCTGAAGAGTCGCGGGTTGGAACAAAAATAATCCATGTAAAGAATGCGAGCTTTTGCAAAAGAACGAAACGCGTGTCCTTGCGAAGCAGAGAGGGCAGCGGGGCGATGTGGCAAAAATGTCGTTCAATTTATTCCCGAATTTTAGCCCGGTCTGGTCCCCTTTTTGCTGGCATCTGCGCGCCGCGCCGTTCCCAAAGTCCAGACAACTCCACCCTAAAAACGGCTTAGGCGGATTCCTATTCTTTCGCACGCCCGCCGGATCCATATCGCCGTCCCTGTCTGCGCCACGCTACAGCCAGGACCTGCCTCCTGTCTCGTTTCAGCACACGCGCTCAGATTGGCTCCATCCTTTTTTGACTCGTAGTAATTCGTGTATTTCCGCTTCCCACTCGAGCGGACGCCATGTTTGGCGGGACTGTCAAGTCGAGTCAACGCCAGTTTGGCGCGTATCAGGCGAGACGCAAAGATTGGTAAATCCCTAGGAAGCCTAAAAATTCGCGGAATATTCTATAAAAAAGTACAGGATTTAAGTAATCTGTTAATTTCATTTCAGACGCCGCACGTATATCCCCCTCGACTGGTCAAAAACTTGTCTCAAACATTTGAAATTGTAAGTATGTATTATTTTATTAATATCCATCATTAGATGAGAAATTATAAGCAGTGTGATTACACAATAATGTTAAAATCTTGACATTAATGTAACTTTAAATCATAATACAACAATTTTATTAACAAAAAAACAAAACTGACTTCGAATATCTCGCTCTCACTAAATTTTTACTTCGATTTCAAGGAGTTTCTTGGTGAATCTATAGATCCAAGATCGAATCCATTGAAAATAATACAGAATAACACGGGAGCTAAGCTATACCCAGTGTAAAAAGATTTTTTTTAAATCGATAAGCTTCTGTGGCAAAAAACATAGAACGTAATATAAACAAGTTAAGAACCATCTCATTTTTGTGGAGTCTGTTGAAAATGGTTTAGTATTTTTGTGTTCTAAGTATATGCCCCAAACAGTGTAAACAGCAACATCATAAAAGTATGCACAATAGATTCTATGTTTTCTGAATTAGTCTATTTAACAAAGCAGTTCTGATAATTGTTCGTAACAACTGTTTTCTGGGTCAGATTTATTAGCGTTACGATTTGAAAAGCTTCAAAAATTTGAGGCGCTTTCATCATTCAAACAATTAGCATATCTTTTATTGCTTCCTTGCACCTTTGGTATCAGCGGTAAGGAGCTCTTTCTTTGGTATATAATACTAATGATCTGCCTTCGCATAGTTAAAAAAATACTGTTAACTCCTAGAAGAAAATGGCAAGCGAACTGGCGGTAAACCTGATGTTAAGTGATAACCGCCGCCCATGGACATTTGCAACACCCGTAGGGTTGCAGATGCGTTGCCACCTTTTAGTAAAATAGATCCCGGTTACGTGGCTCATCAAGAGTGGCTCAAACGTAGATATGTAACTACTCTTCCACTCTACGCCAGTCTTCTGCGAGGTACTGCTTCGTGGTAATTCCCCGAACGAACCTGCCCATTCATGCCACAGCGAAAACTGTTGCATGGCCCTACCACGTTTAATACGGGTAGTGATAGAAACATATATTTTTTGATACTTTGAGATTATCTCGTCGACCGCTCTCAATCAGTCACGTCGCTGCGCCCCGCTGCTTAACATAAGAAAATGTACATCTAACGAACCTAAGCTAAATAAATCTTAATTTATAACTTATTAATCTTAATTTTTCTAACTTTTGGCGATAATTTCGTGTTTGGCATAGACGACGATAATCCCAAAATACCGTGTATTACACCTATCTACATAATATGAAAGACAGACATATTCGTAATATATAACCCATGTCCATTTGGAATAATAATCTACCGAATGGTAAAAGATTATTTCAAATACATATAATGTTCGGTGATTCTGGATTACGCTCCAGAAATCCAGAATCACCGATCTTTTTAGTTGGCTTAAAATTTAAAATATTTGCTTGCTCCATTAGCGAAATATTTAAAACAGTATTTCAATTATTACGTGTACAGTTCGTCTGGACTACGTTTTAAAATCTTCTATTATAAAGGAAGACAAACATTCTACCTCACTATGAACACATTACTCATTTATCTTTAAAAACAAAGTTAATTATGTATGCGATACGTAATTTTATGTTATGGTTTCTTTCAATACCATATTTGACAAAGTTTCCACTCAATGAAACAACCGTAGAGCTAACTAAAACTCGTTAACATTCCCGAAATTATTTAGCCCCCACCATCATTAATTTGATTCTCAAGCGGCATACGCTGCCCGAATTATTCCCTGCTGTATTCCACGCGTGCTTCGCGCATTCATAGCTCCAGCAAACATAAGGCAATTATGCGAAGCGGACTAACGAAACGTGTAAATGGGCCAATTACCGTCCGTCTATGTAGGCTGCCGTACAATTAGTTGGCCGCTAACTGTTTTCATCACCGATACTTACCGGCGACGCGTCGCGCGGGACGCATCATAGTGGGATCGTCCCTCGTCGCGAACGCACCACCTTCCATTTTCGAAACGATCCTCGACTCGTACGGTACGAATTTAGTCGTGGCTAAAAAAAAATTAAAAAATAAACGATTAGTCTATTTTCGAATTGCGCAAGAGAAGCAATGAATGGGATTCCTTTTTTGAATGACACTGGCATTTACGAATTGCGCAAGAGGAACAATGAATAGTCCTTTTTCGAACTACATTGGGCCATTCGAAATTCCCGAGCTGATGAATTTTTCCGGTGAGTACTGCAATATATATATACAAGCCAATGATTATAATGGACATAAATACCTCGTTCATAAGTCCTCAATTTCAATGATTACTTTTTGCTCGGCTGCAATATCCATATCATTATGTTTGTATCATTATTCCATACCCCACTGTTAAATCAACATGCTATTCGAATACTAAATATTTATGCAATGCTGTTTAGCGTTAAGGACCAAACAATATTATTGACACAATTTTTCTTGGCAACTCCTTGCAAGTGATCATTGACCCAAAACTGTCAATCTTTTTGTACCCACTGATAGTGTTGTCGTGCACATATACGGTATGAATGCCTAAATTCATGTTAATGCATTCTAAGCAAAACAGATTTATTGTTTCGTATAACCGAGTTTGTCTGTGAACCGATATTGTGCACATAAATTTGAAATAATTTGCCGATACTAATTCCTTGCAATAACAGGCTATTGAAAGTCAATATTTCTTCTCTGTGTTTTTGAAATATATCATAATGTTATTTTTACGGACTCACAGTAGCAAAGGATCATCTACATTTTACTTTAAAATGACGTTTATGATCAGCTCTTTCTGTCATTTCAATTAACATTGTTGAAACACTTCCTATCGTATGACGGATGACGTAAGCGAAACTGTTCATGAAAAGAAATAAATAGAATGTTCCCTAGATCAATAAGTCCTCGACTAGGCGTTATTAGGTTGTCTCCGCTGTCGCCGAGAGTAATGAAATGTGTCCGCGCCGCCGACAATGGACCTAATCGCGCATCCTAGATCCCGTTTAGCAACTAGTGAGCCGAGCGCTCAACAGATTTATCCAAGCGCCGCGAGCAACGCCCAAGCGGGGAGAGCTCCGGGCCTCCGTCACTTCGCGGGGAACGGGCGAAAAGGGGAGGCCAGCTTAGGCCGGTCGATAGCGACGGTGTGGGGGGAGGTCCACTTTATTCGATCCTGCCCGGGGGCGGGAGCTCATTGCTCGCGTCCGGAGAGCGCATGCGCGTCCTATGACCCAGTTGCAGGCGACCGAAGCTACCAGACGGCGCCCCCGATACTACGAGGTCGGTTGACGGAATTATCCGGCCAGACTTAGCGGCGCTCGTCTGCAGCAAGTCGCCCCCGAGGAGATTTGCCCGCCACTAAACATCGACAAGCCAAACGGACCCGTGGACACCTTACTGAGCCGACGTCGGGAGCAGCGTCGCAATGGCGCAGTACACGCCTGACGCAACACCCATTACGCACCCGGGTGACTCCGTGAATTTTGATTAGCGGGCGCCGTCCGACCGGCAGCCGGCAAACGCGCGCGGTCTCCTTCCGTTGTCGGTTGTATCGGAATTTCACAACGCCCGCTCGACATTTTTTTTTTAATTTAGAAGTGGCCAGCACTTGACTGCCATCCCACCTGTTGGTAAGTGGCAATGCAGCCTTTGATGGTAAGCGCACTCGCTCAGTAAAACCCAATTCACTCTTGCCTTGAAGACGCCTACGTTGCAATCGGACGGAAAGACGGACGCCTTTGGACCTGTCGCTTTATACTCGCGTCAACTCCTCACGACGGTCCTCACTTGTCACCATCGCGTTAGCCAATCGCCAATCGGCAGGGACCCGCGTTTAACGCGCGAGAACGCGCTGAGCGCGCAACGCCCCGCTGCGATCGATAAAATTTCCGCCGCGCGCTGACATCACTATTCCAAACCGTGATGGATAAGTGTTTTGACAACTCGTTACGAAAATAGAATTACGAGTGATTCACGGTCTTTCCACGTGCAGATTTTTACGAGCGCTTTTTTTTTTATTTCAGACGCTGCGCAACTTCGCCTTCCACCGCGCGCCACCGCATCAGAGAAGTTTTCTTTTTATTTAGTTTTTACTGAAAATGTACCCGCGTTATGAGTACATTATGTAATATGTTTACTGTTTAAAAATTTCAATTATTTTTTTATACTTAATCAGACTGTCAACATGTAACTAATCGTTAAGTAAACAGTATATTATTTTTTTAACCTGTATTAAGAGACTTGTGATTTGAGACGGAAGACTAATAAATTCAAAGATATTATGATATACATGCTTCCGTCTCAAAATTTTCGCTTCTCCCGATTTTCAGCCGCCGCAAGAAAGCTATTGAAGACATGTTGGTGCCGACGGCATCAATATTAGTGCCCTACATCTACCCTGTAGATCCGAATTTGTTTGAAGTGAGGCGACAAATTCGGTTCTAGAGAGGTTTGTGTGGTGCATGCACTGCTACGATCCCATGAAGAGAAGACACAAGAATCCCCAGACTCGTGACGACATCGCGTCGCCTCCAACACTCATTAATGATTTCTGGATGCGTCGCAATATCTTCTATTCAAGATTTTAATCGAATGTTCATACTTTGATGTCATAGATCCAAGATGTACCACTTTATTAAATTTTTTTTGAATCTCAACATGCTTTTGTTCTTTCGCGCTGAACTAATGCTTTGGTAAATATTGCATCGCATCTTTGTATGACGTGATTATAAGATAGGTACTACAGACAACATAAAATCAATAATAGAGAAACTGAAATGCGCATGCCCGCTCTCAAAGCCGTGTCTCCTGGATAAAATTAATATCTTAAACCATATGCATTATGCACAAACTAAGTTGTGATATTTGATACTTAAGTTTTATGCGTTTGATTATAGTTAAAAACTCATAGATAGTATAGAATATCTTTCTCAACTATGACTCAATTAACATCAATGTAAGAATTAGTAAACTGAACTTTGCCACTCATTTTTAAATTTTTAATTATAGTATTTGCTTAACATATAAAATATAATATGTAAAGAAATCTGGAATATTTATAATTAATTAAACCGAAGATTTTTTTTTATTAAATATCATCATCATCATTTCAGCTTATTGTAGTCCACTACTGGACATAGACCTCCCTCACAAACTGCCATGAAATTCGATTTTTTGTCACCTTCGTCCATTGAATTCACGCACATTTGCACAGGTGACGACCTCTAGTGGGGCCTGCACTGCACCAATACGAGACTGCCACTTGAGAACCTTTCATACCCATCGGTTATATATGGCAATGAAATATTCATACACAAAGCACTTAAAGCCTTTTAATGACAATATTTTATTCATTTCACTATCGGAGGATTTATTTGCTTTCAATCCTATGAACTATCCTTAAATAATGATGTGTCTTCAGGCTACTTTAAATCCAATTATAAGTAAAAATGCACTGGAGTAGCTTATGTATAGAAAAATGAAACTACCTTTTTACAATGCGTAAAAAATTATTCAAGTACATTAAAATTTGTAGTGTAATTATAATAGTCTTGTTCATTAACTAGACTTACCATTGTAAGTGCCTGTATTATATTGTGTTTTATTTATATTTTTGATAGTAAAAAGTCTTACATTTGATGAATGATAATTGTATTAGAGGAGAATTTTTAATTTGAACTTTGTTAATTATTGAAAGACAAAATATTTGAACATAATATCTCATCGAATGAGAACAATCACGTTACGTTATGTTCTTGATCAAATATATTTTTGTGGATAACTTTAAAATAATAAGTGAATACAAATAAACTGTATGGTAATAATGATGAATAATCATTATTCTCGTACAGTTTGTACATAATTATATTCCCCTAGGACTCATAAACGGCTGGATCGATTTGATGAAATTTAAAAGCAATCTTCAAGTGACAAATCTGAGAGGTTTGGCGAGGTTGAGCCATCGGATGAACATATTTTTTTATAACATTTACTGTTACTCGTGTAAAGCCAGAGTGGGTCGATGAATAAATAATATGTATATGAAATCTTACGCTTGACATCTGCTTGAGAGGAGACATTGTTAATTTTATACTGAAAATTAGAGATCTTTAGTTATGTATGGAGATAGCAGTTACTTTACTATTTTACTTGTGTCCTTTGGTTATAAATAACTTTACCCTTTCTGGGAGTCCAAGAGCAAATAAATCTTAAATAACTATTTCTTTAATTCGTCAATTCAATAAAAAAGCACCACTGTGCGAAAGATTTGTTTCATTCTGTGCACCTAAATAAACATTTTTTGACACATACTCATTTGTTTTATTTAACCATTTATGTACTTAAATATTTTACAAAAATATGCATAGAAACATCATGAAAAAAAAATGAATTATTTTCTCAATCTTTTTCAAATGGAAAGAAATATTTTTGTCTATTTATTACAACCCATTATGTTAATTCAATGCTTAAAAGCATTTACAATTTCTGTTGTATACTTTTAAGATCTTCATCAAAAACTTTTTCCCGACTGTATTGAACATAAGTTGATTAAGAAATATTGAAACGATTAGTAATGAATATACAAATACCGTGTACTGTGTAACTAATAAATAATACTGTACATAATATGCACCTTTTTAATTCTTTCTATGATTTATAACGTAGGGAACTCAAGTAAAGTGGATCACCATTTTACTTGGAGGATAAAATACCTACAAAATTTAGGTTCGGTTAGTGTTTGCAAAAAGAAGCCACTACAAAATACTTCTACATATATTATATGTTACATACTTTTCTATCTATTGAGAAAGTAAAAAATATATAAATTTTTAAATATAGAAAGTGCTTATTGTATATTTTTACGGTATACAATTCATAACACCCAAAAAAAAATTTATGTACCATTAGTTACTTAGTAATAGTAGAAGTTAGGTATATGTAAATAAAAATTGCTTGAATTAATTACATAAAAGATCAATACTATTCCTTTTCATGTGTGAAACTCCAAAAAGCTTCTTAGCAAGAGATGGCAGTACGCCGGGCTGGGCACAACGTATGTATAACAATTTTGAAATTATAGCTACTCACCAAGAGATGGCGGTAAATACATTCATTTGTTCTTGAAAAAGTTACTATTTATTGTGACACCATTGTATTAATCATACGTGCTTATAAATATACTAGCCACATTTAACAAAACTGCTAAAATTAAGTTAAATAAAGAAAAAATAAAGAAAATCTTTAGGAAGAATGAAAGTCAAAAAAATCTGAAATATTAGACAAATATTTAATATATAACAGCAGCTTTAGGAAGGTATGGTCAGTCAAATTTTATGAACGCAACGGAAATATGTTACTACGTAGAAGAGAGGTGGGATAAACTGTTCCTCACGAATTGCACTGATTCCACGAGTTCTAGTAGTTCTTGTCTGGCGTATCTTAGGTTTTTAATAGTGTGCCTTGAAAACGCAACGTGGTTTAAATAACTAGGCCCTTTTATAAAACTTTTAAGAGCTCTATAGTTAAAATGAATATTATCATATAGAATGTTCCAAAAGTGCAAATTCAAGGCAATGTACATGTAAAAAATATCATTTTAAACTGCAAACACGTTTGCTATTTTTTTACTAAAATTTATATCTTTTTTGATTTTCATCATAGAACTATTTATTAAAAAATATTAATTATTAAAATTTAATTCTCAACATGTGAAATAAATACAATCAAAACAAATATAATTTATTCGAAAATGTGCCATTTTTACTTGGCCTAATTTTATGGTGTGGTAGGACCTCGCAACAGTGTTCACTGTTGCACGAATGGGCAGGTCCGTCCGAGTAAGTGCCACGACCTCACAGAAGCCCGGCGTAAAGTAGAAGCGTTACACTTCTGCGTTTCGTCTGGTGAGTGAGGTGGCCGGGACCACTTTATTTATAGGTGGCAACGCATTCAAATTCAAATTCAAATTCAAATAATTTATTCATCGAAATAAGAAATATATATTACATTTATCGATAGTCATTTTTTAAATCCACCACCATTTCGTAATGAGGTTCCTCTAACGGAGAAGAAACAGGCGAAAGAAACTCCGTAGGTATCCTCTTTTTTGTCATTTTTTTTACTCAACAAATACATAGTTATACAGTACATATTTTTTTTTTTTAGAAACAGCTTAGGAGCGATCATATCATTCCCAGGGGTTATTATCGTTAATGTATTCATTTATATTATAATAACCCTTTTTAAAGAGTTTTTCTTTAATAAATTTCTTAAACCTGTTAATAGTTAGGCTCTGCACATTAACTGGGATTTTGTTGTAGAAGCGTATACACCGTCCCATGAACGAGTTACTGACTCTATGGAGTCTAGTAACTGGCGTTACAAGCTTGTGTTTGTTCCTAGTGTTTACATTATGTACATCAGTATTCTTATTAAAATTACTAATGTTTCTATGTACATTTGCAACCCTACAAGTGTTGCAAATCTCCATGGGCGGCGGTTATCACTTAACATCAGGTGAATCGCAAGCTCGTGTCCACTTTCTCGCATAAAAAAAATTAAATTTGTGAAAAAAAATATGACATTTAAACATGGTACATAATCAATATAACAAATTATTAACATAATCAATAATAACAAATTATTATTATGCATCATTATCATCATCACTTCAGTTTGTTAGAGTAGAGCAAGTGATGCGGAAAATCGATGGATGCAGGTGGTGATGGGTCAGAAACGTGCTTCGTGGCTGTCTGTGGGTCTACGTTCAGTACATTATTATTATATTATAATACTAATACAATATGTTTAAACCATTTGTCAGTCTCAAAGTAGATTGATAATAGAGTAAAAATTGATATAATGTATTTCAATAGAAGAGAAAACAAGATATATCTTTTTCTAATTGTTAGAAGCGTTATAAGATTACTGCATATTGCACATCTTCTTCTTTATCTAGGTTATTTAGTTATTTAACAAATAGATTAACAAATCAATGATTAACAAAACAAATGACACCGCTATCCAGTGTTAAACTTAGTGTAATACTTCAGAAGGGATAGCCGTTGGAAGGTCCGCAATTTCGTATTGCGAATCCGGCGAACGTACCTGGAGCGTACGTATGAACAGGGAGCGAAGAAGATTAATGGCGAGTGCAGGCCGGCAGACAAGCGCGGCCGTGTTTGACAAGCGCAGGTGTGCTATTTTCATAATTGGCCCGCACCGCTGAACCGGCCCTTTCAGTTTTCAGAGGCATGCTTATGGGGCCGCGTGAACTTATTATTGAAATATTGGAGTAGCAATATTGTCCTTATGGTATACAGTGAAATTTTCTCTGAAGAACAGTGTGCTTAGATCTTTAAACTTAGCACTTTATCAAAATAACACCTTACACCATTTATAATTCGGGTGAATTTATTTTGCACCATTTAAAATTTCTTTGTGAAAACAGGTACTTCAGAAAGAAGAACCAGCTTTTACAAAGAACATCCACGGATTTAATATTATAATGTATAAAACGGCCTCTAATTAATTATTGAACCTTACTTCCTGTTCTGAATTTTCCGGGTGATTTATAAGCGATGGTGGTGTAATGTTCTCTAGTGTGAGCCGGTATACGGCGAGGTGACAATGGCATCATCTTGAACACGGTTGGCGTTTGTTGTCGATATAGGGTTTTTCATCGTAATAATTGGGTAGGGCACGAAGAGCACAGGCAAGAACCTTTAGAAGCTCCTGTATGAGACTTCTGGAAAGAGTCTTAGTTAGCGATACTAGAGATTTTCTAAGAACTCTCGGATTATTTGGAGAATGATGTACACGTGACCATCTTATAAGTTACTGTTATGTTTTATGTCTAATCTGTCCCGTCTACAACGCAAAAAGCACTTGATACAGACGGTCGGGAATTTGATATAGACGGAAATGACGCGTTCAAATCGTATTGTTCTGTTGGATAGTAGTTGTTTCTTGCACGTTCGAACCACCCAGCAGCCTTTGCTATTACAAAATACTTTAGTGAAATACAGTTAGTTGAAAATAACGTGGCCTCGCAGAAGATCCACGTAAAGTAGCGATATAGGACAACAGTAATAACTAAGTGAAAACTTCTTTAAATAGTCCTCCGCCAGAGGAGCAGACAGAAAAGAGCAGAAAAGAAAAGCGAACTGAAATTTACCAAATAAATACCAACTATAACTGTAGTTAAGTGGGGATGGGAGAATTTTATGTATTTTTGTACATGTAACCGGTCGTCGTGAAGTGGAAGTTTTACACTTCTGCATCTCGGCTGATGAGCGAGCTAACCGGGCCCAATTTATTAATAGGTGACAACGCATCTGCAACCCGACGAGTATTGCAAATATCCGTAGATGACGGTTATTACTTAACATCACGTGAACCGCTAGCTCGCTTGACACCTATTAACATTACATAATATATCTTAACATAACGTTAACCTCTATCAGGTCTACCAGATGGGCTCACACGACTATCAACGGCGTGTATTGACATTCTCAATTGTCGCCATTAAATGAGAACTTCCTCATTTCCATTATCTAGACGCGAGACAGGAGCGATCATTTTATTATAAAGTTTCACTGCGATATTACCACCAATTTAGTTGATTCAGATCGATGGTCTCCTGATCCTAATTTTGAGTTATTCAAATTGCGAAATAAATAAGGATGGCTGTAACCTTATAATCTAGCTGCGATTAATACGAGGGATTAAGTTTTACAAGAGTTATAAATAAATTCCATTTACATGAATGAAGTTCTATGAATTCGTACAGTCACTACACTACAATTTAGATTAGATGTGACATTAGGAGTGACGACCTGTGCAAATGTGCGGGAAGTCAATGGATGCAGGTGGCTCAGGATTGTTCTTCGTGCAGTCTGTGTGGGAGGCCTATGTTCAGCAGTGGACCCAAACAGGCTGAAATGATGATGATGATGATGAATTAGCGATGTGAGGATACCAGTAGTCAACGCCAATAAGGCTTGCGACACGAATATAATCCCCCACAACAGTTCGTAATTTCATCCAAAAGGCACAACTGTTTGCAATGCGGGACAGTTAATTAGCGGCCACTCGCTAATTTATCTAAACAACGGACAACAGATGTAACTTAACGCAGGACATGGAAATCCAACATACTCAGGGGCTCACCTTTCCAAGTGGAACGATTAATCATGCTAGCCGACCCCAGTAGCGTCTTACGGGCTGATCTAACTCTTAATAGTTCAGCAACGCAGGCCCGGGGTCTTAAACCCTGCATCTGTGCCAAAACTAATGGGCTGTATGGAGAAAAAATTAAGCCGGTACCTATTCTCATGTCATGCGAGTTTAGCTTTGGCACGATTCGAACGGTTTCAAACGATTATTTTTCTAACAACAAAAATTTATATGAGCTTTAATTTTTATTTGTAAGTCATTCGAGATGTTTCTAAAGTATGAACTTTGTGTGATATAATTGGATTACATGTGTTTCTTATTTATTGTAGTTTGTTGTATTTATTGCACTTTTACATATTTATTTTACACTTTTCGGAGTGACTACGAAAAAGTAACAACAATAATACAAGTTTAAATAACCATAAAAAACAACCTATATATGTAATACTTTCTGTAAAATTTGTTTGCAAGCATATGGCAGATGTGTGAATGCCGTGTACCGAATTTCATCTCAGAATAGGCCCCCGCACGTAAAATTGTGTAACTGAACCAAGTGTATTGAAAGCAGGAAGGGTCCCGTCAAAAATTACTATTATACACCGTCGGATAATTAATGAACTGCTTATTCAAATACTTTTAAAACTATTATTCATGCCGTTTACGTTTGAAATGTCCCGACCGAATTCTATGAAAAGGGGCCCCTTTTTTTCTGAAATTAATTAAAATATGTTACCTCGTGCGATTTCTTAAAAAAGGTTAAACCGAGCGAATTAAAAAATTATTATTTTTAATTCTCGTTTAACAAGGTATAAGGTTCTTCTTTTTAATGGTTAACATAACCGGTTAGTGAAACTTCTCATGTGGAGTAATAATATTCAATAGAATGATTGTAGTTGTTAGTAATCCATTTTTTACCTCAAAGTTCTCAGTTAAATAATTCTTATCTTGACCGTTAAATTTAACGAAACGATAATTACATTTAGTTTATTGGGAAAAATCTAAGCTTCATAAATTTATACGCCACGGGCTGTAAACGAAACGATAAGTGATTATGAGACTAGATTTAACGACTAATAGTTATATTACAATAAGGTAACTTATAATCATTTTCAACCAAATAAAACTTTAATGTCTTAAAGCAAGTACAATGCAAGCAAATATTAAAATAAAAAGATAAATAAATACCCAATGTAATTAATATATGATTTTCGTATATTGAACATTTTTTATTCAGGAACGATCTATGTATCTATAGTTATACCGGATAAGGTTGGTCTCCTGAAAAAAATTCAAGACCTTACTTGAAAAGTATGTGAATCTTGGTATAATATTGCAGTTTCCATATCGAAATCCTATTGCAACATTGCACAGCGAACTTTTAATCAAGTCCCGGAGAAACGATTTACTACGATCAAAGAATAAACATATCTATGTTTGTAGTGTGGACATTATGATTTTTACCGGAATTAAATCATAGTATTTGTATACATACTAAAGTTCAAAATAAACTGAAACAAATTTTCAGATAGGCGAAGGTTTTTTTACATGGCCATCATGTGGTGTTAATTATTTTACCATGTAGGTCAAAAATCTCACCTTAGCTCTATACGAAACTAATTTCTTAAAATCATACTCAAGACATTGTTATTTAAATAATAGATTGTATGTCTTTGTAAGCTCTTATATTCCAGCACAGTTAGCAGTACATAGAATTGTAAACCTGTATGTTTAAATGTGCAAAGATTCGAGTATACATGTATTTACGGAGTAAAGGGATGCCTAGTGTCTTATATCACCCTGGGACCGAGTTTAGGCTTCCAGGGGGTCGAGATTGAAGATTCAATAACTATGATTATACTCAAAGTCTTGTAGTTATTGCTGTGACGCCTGCATAAATACCTAGGTTACACGTAATGTTAAGAAGCAATTCATTCGACCATAGTAAGTGCAGTGGATCATAAAGGATCTATTTCCTCTCACCATAAAGACAACCACTTTTTTGCATTGAATTCGTTGCATGCCAAAAAAAGGCTCATGGGGACTACCGACAGAAGTGAAAAAATAAAACAATATCAAAATATAAATTGTATAATATTAAATTCTACTATTATATAGGTATTCTGAACGATAATTATAGTATTTATATCATATCCATATCTACAACAAAATTTTATCGTACTCCTTTTTTAAAACTAGCTCATGGAAAGCTGACAACAAAAATTATGGAACTAGTGATTTCCATAATTTTCCACCCAAAACGTGCTCAACACGCCTAAAAAAGTTTTTACTTCATTAATATTAGTGGTGAAATCAAAGTTAAAGCCACTTTCATGAATTATTATTTTTCAAGCATTGTTAAAACGTCAACGCCTACCGCTGGTTCGAACTGACCAGGGAACAATCTGCAAAAAAATTTGATGTTAAATATGTATTCACAATTGATTTAAAAGCAAATATTATAATATCAAAATTAAAAAGAAGCAACTGACATGCAAGTGCAGAGCAAGAATATTTCCATGTATCTTAGTGACATGATTAGTATTATTCAACAAAACATTATTTTGCATTATATTGTCAGCTAAGGTTACCTTAACTACCTTCCTAGTCGTTGAAAAGGCTGCGGAAACGCTAATGTTTTTGAGCTATAAATACTATTTAGGACTGAAAGCGTATTCATAATCTAACAAAGCTAACGGAAAAGAATATGAAGAGTAATTTCAACGGAGTATACCATCTACCGTTTCACTCTTTGACCACAACACACCCGCAGTCGTCGGCCGGCGCCCGCCGTGGGCAACTCATCATTAATCACGAGTTTTAGCTGCACGCTCTACCCACACCACACCGCTGACTACTAGCAAAGGCTCGATATTCTATAGTACTTACTGTCCCAGCGTATAAACTATAAATAGTACCATCAATAGACTCCTAAATCTTGATGCTGGAAAACCATATACATTATGAAAATAAATCTAATTAAGGAGAGTATTTGGAACGTCTATATTTGAACATGGATTGTAAATTTTGAACCTTTATCAACGGGTTTTTCATTATTTCATAGATTTTTAACTTACAAAAATTGTTGAACTGATGAGAAACCTTTACCATCATCATCATCATCGTTTCAGTCTGTTTGAGCCTCCATACACATCATAGGCCTCCACCACACACTTCCCCGAAGCACTGTAATCCTGCATCATAAAAGTTTTACTTAACTTAGTTTAATCAAAACACACTCGTGCATCTGGACGTCCAGTTTATAACCAGCATCACTGCTGGTAATTGTTTCCGCCCAGCTGATATTATAACGGATATGGCTGGTAAGCAAGGGTTAGAATGTTGAGTCATATGCTGAAGGCAATTATAGAGTGAGCCGCTTACACCGGAAATGGATGTTAAGTTTAATAACAACCCTTAGTTAGAATAGGTATCGCCTTAAGCGGACATTTTTAGTGAACATGTCATGTATTTGTTATTATGGCAATACTACATTGTGAAATGTAGTATTGCCATAATAACAAATGATTTTTAGTAGTATAACATATACTACTATCACGTAGCGCTGGATTTGATTACAGGTTTAAACGATTTATATATAGAATAGAAAAACTCCAGCTTCTTAATGATATCTTCTGAAGACAGAACAAAAAGGAATCTTTACAATTTTGCGACAGTCTTTAATTTTCACCGGTCACAGAACTCATGAAAAGGCCACGAGCTTGATTCAAAGGACTTAACCGTTCTGCTTGTAAAAATAATAATAATAATAATAATAAAATATAATAATATGGCGTAGGGAAGTGACGACCCCATCGCCCACCGGCGTAACAGTTTAAGTGACAGAACTGTTACGTCGGCGCAATCAGTCAGCGCCTTGCCAAGAGGTGTTTGCACCGTGCCTCGGCAAAAGTGAGGGTGCATAGGCCCGTCTGTGCGTATGGCCACACTATTGAAAACGGTGCCGGTCTGGGGGCGTCTTCCGTTAAATGACGCCCTAAAAATATAATGGATGATGGACTCCCGAAGAATGCGCATAGGGCCGCTGCCTGGGGGCCGCCAGGGCGCGTCTGGAGCTGGCGCTGGACGTGGCAGCATGCGGGACGCCAGCCGAGCGCGGGGTACTGCACACGACCACCTAGCAATACCTCGCATCCATCATCCCCACCAGTTGGCTTGGTGTCGGCAGGTCCTCTCGGATCCAGCAATCGGCACCCGCCGCTGGTGGAATACGCCGCTTGCGCTGGACGACAGACATGAACAGGAACGCAATGCGGGCGTATCTTAGGGCGAAAGGGAGTGAAACTGGAGGGTTTGCGTATCGGGCAAGGATGCATCGCTTTTTTGCTGAGCTGGAGCCGTCTGTAACCGTCACCGAGCAAAACCTGGCAGACCGAGTTCGGTACATCACGCGTTCGAAAATATTTGATGATGCCGAACTCGAACGACTTCGACGTGAGGCTGTTCCCTCATCGGACGAAAATGCAGTGGCTGGAAATTCGACCCCCGCAAGCTGCGGACCTCGCGGGTTACAAGCGGAAGCGGAGGCCCGCGTTTTACCCCCCGGCTCCTGTAGATTCGTGCGATGATGGAATAGTCGCCCAAGATATAGAGCAGATGAGAAGCATATTGGAGGAGGCAATTCTGGAGGTGCGCGAAACGCCTCTCGAGAATCGACCACGTCTCCCCCGCATACCCCTGAGTAAGCGGAGTCGGTCTGTCGTAAGGTCTCTAAACCCGATGCTGGCAACCTATTTGGAAGCTAGCCGGGACCTTTGCGATACGGACTCAATTCTATTGGCGCTGCACTGGCAGTATGCCGAATCGTTGGCGCCAAACTTCCCAAGACTGGACGTGCTACTAGACCAGGTAGCACTATCCCAGTATGGAGAAGAAGAATTGAGGACCGTATCGCAAAGGTAAGGGCCATCATCGGCAGGCTGATAAGCTTCAGGTCAGGCAATAATAGGCCCAGAATTGTGCGCACCGTTAGGATGGCGTTCGCTGGGACCAACACCAACTTGTCCCAGCCGGATATTACGCAAAAACTAACGGAGCGCATAGATGACCTGAAGCAGAAGATCGCTGCTTGGGGGAAGCGGATTCGGAGATATTCCGAGAGGACGGCGCGGTTTAGCCAGAATCGCCTCTTCCAGAGTGACCAAAAGAGGCTCTACAAATCTTTGGAGCGACCAATGAGTTGTGGAACGGGCCAAGGACCAGACCAGGCCGACACTGTCGCCTTTTGGCGCAGCCTGTGGTCAGAGCCCGTAGACCACAGTGAGGGCCCTTGGACACAAGTCGTGGCGAGCCAATGTGCAGACATTACACCCATGGACCCCGTCGTCATAACACCCGACGACGTATCTGAGGCAGTCCGTAGAGCCCCGAACTGGAAAAGTCCGGGACTCGACGGGCTGCATCACTACTGGCTGAAGGGGTTCGTGGTGTGTCATGCTGTGCTCGCCCGACAGTTCCAAGAGGCTCTCGATCAGAGGTCGCTCCCGAGCCTCTTTACTACTGGGGTCACTCATTTGGTTCCGAAAGATCATGTTACCACAGACCCAAGTAAGTACCGCCCCATTACGTGTCTACCCACCATCTATAAGACACTGACATCTATTCTGAGTATGAGAATCACCCGGCATATTAATGTGAATCGGATTATGTCTCGTACTCAGAATGGATGTCGGGGCGGCGGTCGTGGAACCAAGGAACCGCTTCTCATCGACGCGGTCATTGGCAAAATGGTTAAGCGCAACCGTCGGAACTTCTCCGCCGCCTGGATAGACTACAAAAAGGCATTCGACTCGGTGCCCCATACATGGCTAAAGAGGGTCCTCGAACTGTACAAAGTAGACTGTACAGTAAGAGACTTCCTCGGGCACTGTATGGGGCAATGGATTACGATCCTTTGTCATCTAGGCGAGCGGATGACGGCTGCGGAATACCGGATAAGGATACGACGGGGTATTTTCCAGGGCGATTGTTTGAGTCCAATATGGTTTTGCCTGTCCCTGAATCCTCTCAGCGTGTTACTGGAGGGCTCGGGGGGAGGATTTCAGCTTCGGAGAGGAGGGACAAAAGTGACCCACCTTTTCTACATGGATGACCTCAAATTATTCGCCTCCAATCGCTCCCATTTGATGGAATTGCTTAACAGTCACTTGTGATTTCAGCAATTCTATCAAAATGGAGCTTGGGACGGATAAGTGTGCGGTGCTCCATGTCGAAAGGGGTAAGGTCGCTAACACGGAGGGCATAGATTTATCTATGCCCGTTAACATAAGGACCCTCTCTGAGGCTGAAACATACCGATACCTGGGTATGTCACAAAATATGTGTATCGATGAGGCTGGCATGAAACAGTCAGTTCGTGACGTGTTTTTTGCACGCCTGACAAAGGTGTTTAATAGCCATTTGTCAGGCGGGAACAAGGCACGTGCTTTTAACGGCTGGGTCATGCCAGTCCTCATGTATACCTTTGGCATACTCAGGTGGACTCAAACTGAGCTCAACGCCCTGGACCGAAAAGTCCGCACAACTATGACGTCCCACAGAATGCATCATCCGAGATCGTCAGTGATGAGGCTGTACCTTCCGCGGAAGCATGGCGGGAGGGGCTTTTTAAGCGCCCTCACCATGCACAATCGCGGGGTGTGCAGCCTCCGTAACTACTTTCTGGCGAGATCGGATGAGTCAATCTACACGGACGTCATTAGTTGTGATAAAGGACTTACCCCTCTATCCTTAGCCAACGAGCAATGGCAGGACCCGGGAGTACTGAGCTTTTCCGACCGAGAGGCTGTATGGAAGGACTCCACGGGAGGTTCTACAAGGCTCTACACGAGCCTTTCGTAGATACTGTTGCCTCCCTGAACTGGCTACGTTTCGGTGACCTCTTTGGGGAAACCGAAGGTTTTGTCTGTGCGATTCAGGATCAGATTATTAAGACGAACAACTATCGGAGATACATCCTAAGGGATGGCACCGTCGACATCTGTCGAGCTTATCGCCATCCCGGGGAGTCGCTTCGGCATGTTATCTTCGGTTGTTCCATGCTTTCTAACTCTGAGTATCTGCATAGACACAACCTAGTAGCCAGAATCCTACACCAGGAGCTCGCTCTGAAATACGGCCTCGTGGAACGGAAACTGCCGTATTATAAGTACTCTCCGGAGGCCGTGCTCGAAAATGACCGCGCCAGGCTCTATTGGGACCGGTCCATCATCACGGACAGGACGATTGTCGCGAACAAACCTGATATCGTGTTGATGGACCGGGCACAGTCGCGGGTATTTTTGGTCGACATTACCATTCCATATGACGAGAACCTCGTGAAAGCCGAAACAGATAAGAAGACGAAGTATCTGGACCTGGCTCACGAGGTGACCGACATGTGGGGTGGTGTGCCGACCGAAATTATCCCGATAGTCGTGTCTGCGAATGGGTTGATCCCAGTCAGCCTCTCTAAACATCTGAGGCGACTGGGACTCCGGGACGGATCGCTCCAGGCTCAAATGCAGAAGGCGGTGCTCCTCGATACCGCCCGCATCGTCCGCCGGTTTCTCTCCCTTTCGCCCTAACCCTCGGCCGTTTGGTCTCCCCTGCCGAGGGTTTCCGTCTGGTTGGGTCCTATTTATATATGTATTATATACAGTAGTTATTTATATATGTAGATATTTATATATATATGTTTATTTTTATCCATAATATTTATTTTATATATGCAATATATATCTATATTTTTATTATTTATAAACCCAACCAAACGAAAAAACAAATAAATATCCCCCTATAATAAAATATCTTTATTCACATAGACGCTTTCGCGTTCTTATGAAACGTCAAAATTTTACAAGAAATTAACACTTTCGTAAGTTACCATCGGTTCGGAAAGCAGTTTCTGTTGAGAAGAAACCGGCAAGACACTCAACAGTTGCTCTTTTTTAAAAAATCAGTTTACAAACCTAAAGAAATCATTTTTAATAGTTCGTGCTTTTACTTAAGGTTGGGTTGATAGCTTGTAATATGAAGATGTATTTAGTGCTCTCTCAATTTTTAATATGGATGATATTTTATTACTAAGATACTGGAGGTGATTTATCAGAACTATTCTCACCAAGTCACTACTGGTCATGTAGCCCGGCAGTAAACAAATTTTGCAATCGTCATTTGCGTTTTTAAACATCTAACGGGAGTCACTGGTCGAATAATGACAACTGATTTATTGGCGATGCAGGCGACAATGGCAACCCTTTAGCAAATTTTACGAACTACTGTTTCGCACTGTTACAATTATGGTGGGTAAGGGTAATTTATGACGGCTGATAGGTGGTCTACTCGACAATGGGCAAGGTTTTGCAAGTCACGGGCTTTTGTAGGTCAGTTACTAGCTACCCTGTGCCGTAAATGTAATGACATTACGTGGACAGTGTTTCCCAACCTGTTGATTTATCTCGATGTATAAATCTAATGAGTAAAAATTAAATATAAACCCCCTAATAAATCGTTAGGACGGAGATCCTCTACATTTGAACTGTGAGAAAATGTTTTAGACTTATTACGTGCTTTCCACTAAACGTCTATGGCGAATATTTACGTAACTATGGTTCACTTAAAAATACACTTCTGAACAACACTAAGGATGATTCAATGCGTTTCAGACTGTAAGCGATCGCAATAAAAATCAATATTGTATAAATCGTACATCTCATTTGAAGCCTGTGAAAGACGATAAGTATTAAGAATGCAGTCAATTAAAGATATGGACGTCGGAGTAAATTGAGAAGATGTTTTGAGTACCGCTGCCTTGCAAATCTCCCTGATATTTTGGACAATGAAACGCTAATGATGGTCTTAACATTCAAGTCGCCAACGCACTCCTTTTGTCTCCAAGAATTTCATGTTTTTCGTGCGCGCGGCAATTTTTCAAACAGCACGATACAACGGACTAAATACGAAACTCGAAATGATTGAAGGATGTAGGTCAACGGGTTACAACTTCAATGAGAAGCGATCTCAGCGTGGTTGGTTGGTCCCACCAGAATTTCTTTATTCAATAATCATCTGAATCACATTCAACTACGAGCTAAAATGGTGTGAACAGATTCGATCGACAGTGGAAGGATTTGATTGTCCGACTGTACGTCTCTGTTGCAACCGAGTAAATTTTTGGCTCACAGAAACAGAGGTTAGCTGGTTCATGAGCACAAAGTATTTTTGTTTTGCTACCAGTATTTAATTACTTCGACTGTAGTCAAGTAAAGTTAGCGTATTGCTTCATTGGCCTTTGTTGAGGTTCGCATGTACTTCTTGCATCATATCCAGCCATTATATAGGCAGTGGTTCAAAAATTAAGTATTTTACTAATTGCAAAAACTGTCAAATAAACTTTTTAGTACAAAAAGGATCAATTAAATCATTAATCAAGCTAAAGATTATTTTTGCAGCAGTTATTTCAGGCAGGTATTATGAATCGTTACATGTGATGTTGTATGAGAATTCAAGTTCGTAATATTTCATATAATAAACTTCTAATCAATACTCAAGAACAGTTAGTTATATTTATCTATTATTAATTGTATTATTCTTGTACTATGTTTGCAATAATCAGAAAATAATTGCACGAGATTCAAATAATTTACAAAAAATTCTGAATACAAAACTGGAAAAATCTTCCTTCACTTGACAAAAGAAAATACTAGCTTCATTAACGTTTGTTGTGTGAATTTAAGAGGATTTTAAATCTAAACAAACATGGTGTGTTGCACAATCACGAAAATATGTATTTCCTACACTTTACATTTTCTATTTACGTCCTAAACGCCTTGAAACAGTCTTGTATCGGTTCATATGTATGCCAAAGTTATGTGACATGCGTAACTATTAATCACATATCCAAGCCGTGTCGTGTTCCGATCTTTGCGACGGGCTAAATATAAAATTAAAGACGGAATACCGACATATTTGCTTCATTAACCATTTTTTTTTTTCTTTGTGTCGAGCGTATAACGTGTTTCAAATCTGAGGCAAAAAAGCTGTTGTTAATTCAAATAAAATGTTCCCGTAAAGAATACCGTTCGGATATTTCAAACGGACGTATACGTGGGAATATCGTACTTGTACATATATTTTTAAACGAAATAGTATTGTTCGCGTGGAAATGGAAAAATCGCAACTTCTGCGTTCGCATTGAATGGAACAATTTCACGCGTCATAAAGCATCGGCGTCGGATTCGAGAATTTCGAAAAAGGAACTGGGCGATGGCGGGCGCGCCGAATGAAATTAATCGATTTCCAAAAGTGACATCATTATTTTTGATATGGGATCGAGAGGTATTGACAGTGTGACAAACCGAAGTAAAAAATGTGCGTTATATCCAGTCCGATTGGGTAAATAGGTAACGAAATATGCAATCATCTGTTTCCTATGCTATTCAGATTTGGTTCTACAATAGCTCGGAATAATTCGGCAGGTGGCTCAGGGTCTTACTTCGTGGCAGTCTATGGGGGAGGCCTATGTTCATCAGAGAACTCAAACAGGCTGAAATTATGAATTACACAGGTTGTGATTTTTAGGTTTCGGTAGCATTTAATTATATGTAGCAGTATGGCAAAGCAATATTCCTAAAAAATTATAATCATTCGACCATTTTTAACGTAAAAAGGTGAGAAGCGAACGAAGCGATTTTGAGGCAATGTTTGTTTTACATCATGATAAACGTCACACACTCCTGAACAATTCCTATCATTCCCATTATCCATCTTTTTTTAAATCATAGTAGTGTTTAGCATGTTCAAAGATGTAACGTATGTATTGTAACTCATTCATTAAAAATAATATTTTTTGTCGAATAAGTATACTATCAACATAACCATGAATTTATTCTTGCTATTATTCTTGCTATTATTGCTAATATTTTAATCAACTTAAAGCGGTGAGATTAAAAGACGCCTTCAGTATCAACAATGCTCACAAAATTCGCGGCGTTATTATTTTGTGGGATGTGACCGAAGACTGCAAACGTGTTAATCCCCAATTCCCGATGGCCGAGTGGTCAGCTAACCCCTGTAATCCAGTGGAGCTGATGTAATCAACACCCCGTCAGAGGGGATTCGTGGAAAGAGGGGCCCTCGTTGAGACGTCCGACGAAAAGTCCTAGGTACGAGAAAAGAGGGTGGAATGTACAATACATGCATCTGTCTGTACTTGTAACTAACATCCCAATATACGCTAAGAAACCCGTACATTTTAAAATTATAAACACAATGACACTTTTCCTTACAATTGCTTATTAGTTGTCCAAATAAAATTATTGAACTGTCTCGGAAGCAATTTGTTCGCTGAAACGATATAACAGCTGGAACGAAGAAATGTCTTTAGTGATTACCATTACAACACAATAGTTATTAAATTAATACATTATTTATTTTATTTCCTTATAAAATGAAAGTCTTTTTTCATAGCTCCAAATTAGTTCAACGAATAATAATATTCCAGAAAATGTTATATTTACTACATTTTTTTATAGTGAATACATACATAATTTTTTTGTGACTTTGACATTTTCATTTATTCTTAGCTCTATGACGGTCACCTTCGAAGCATTTCGGATTTCCATTTTCAATTCCCACCTCGCCCGTTAATGGAAAGAGTCCAACCCTCCGGTCAAGGTACTAATTAATCGTTGGAGTTAAGAGCCCGTACCCATATTGTCCATTAAGCTAGGATTTTGTAAAGGTAGTTAGAACTCTTGTTCCAACACAGACCCTCCATATAGAATCCCTAAAGTGTTGTCCACCGCCCAGCGGAAGAGATCCCCCCTTAACACAAGTTTATAACAAAACAGAGACCTCGAAATGGTGGCGACCGCATTCAGAACTTTTGTATTATTCAGCAAGCCTCCGTCACGTTGGTTCTGTCTTTAATTGGATTAATGATAGTTGATAAGGGCTTTTAATATAAATGAAAGGTGAAGTTTGGGCGACATAGTTCTTTTCAATTTTGTTAATGAATTTCACATTTTTTGTATGTTTAACACGTGTAGTACATTTCAAAAACAAACAAATTGGGATGTGTGATGGACGTTGCTTATTGTAGAAACTTCTAAATATTATAATATACTTACTTCCGTACGTAGCCTAACTATATAGAGGCTTCTCTCCTGTATATTACATTTACATTACTGACTTAAATATTAAAATGTTTTTCATATAAAACTTTCGATTAATTATTTCATATCCACCTCATCGTCAACTGATAAAGTTTTATTTTCGATTGATTAAAAAATTTAAAATATATTTAAAAAACAACATCTTTTCTTAGAATTTTTTATTTTAAGTTATAGAATGTGACAATAGTGCATTGTGATTCAGTTTTAATTTTAAATAAAACCCTGCCATTTTAGTTTTCATAAAAATCGGCTATTGTGTATTTTCCACTATTCTCTAAGCTTCTTGCGGGACTTCTGTTCAAAAACATGACGTGAATACTCAAAAATTGTGTGCTTCTCTACAATGACGTTATATAAGAATCTTTCTAAATCCGATCTTAATCTCCTATAGTCTTTCCTCCTAAAACAAAACTCCGCTTAAATGATGAGTGGCTTAAAAACATACTACGATACTAGTCATACATTGGAAAAATATTTCTTCTTTCTCCTGACTTAATCCTACCTATGTAGGGTCGGTATAACGTGAATCGTTTAGTTCGTTGTATTGGCTAGATCTTCTTATGACCGGCCGCCTACCTAAAGTTTAACCTCTTAAATAAACATTCAGATCCAGAATAATTATCTATGCGTTGAATAAGTACTTATCCCGTGTGGGTACCAACAATTAAAAACAGGCATACTATGAACAGTAAATCTTGACAAAATTTGAGATTTAAGTTTCATTCTGTATACCTTCATATTTCGCTATTTATTAACGAATAAAATATTAAAAACAAATACTACTCGTACTATCTGGCAAGTAATAAAACGATCTCATTACAAACAACCATTAATCTCTGAATAATGATATAACGAAAGAACTACCACTGGCACAAGCGAAGTACATATTGGAGCGAAGTAATACGCACATTTGTTTAATATAAATTAACGCCGTCAATTACTCAAACCTTATTTGCATCCGTTACTTTGATTAGAATCACGGCGAAATTGCTCTCAGCTAACATAAGGTCACACCTTTCGCACCTAATATAATGAACACTGGTTAACATAATTCATGAGCATCGAAAAAAACGACACGCGCATTTCAGAAGTGAACGTGCATTCGTATGATGAAGTACAACGAATAGGCCGGCCTCTAGTTCAGTTAACGTCGGCTGACGTTAACCATGTGTATATAAATTATTTCTACTAGGACATTGTATTTTTTATACGAGGGTACTTTTTAATTTAAAGGGATGGTAGCTGAGCAAGCATCACTTGAGGATTATCTGTGATAGGGCCATGTAACAGAACCTGCTGTTGCACGAATGGGCAGGTCCATCCGGGTAAGTACCACGAGCTCACAGAACACCGGCGTGAAGTGGAGTTTTTATAAAGGCCCAATTTAATTAGATAAAAGGTGGCAGCACTACTGCAACCCTACGGGTGTTGCAAATGTCATGGAGGCGGTTAAAACTTAACATCGGGTCCACCATCAGTTCGCTTGCCACCTTCTCACGTAAAAAACTAGAAATCCCTTACGTCACATCACATAAAATATCAGAGATGTTACTGTGCTGAGAGTGTACTGTGTGGGCCGACCATTTTTCAGACGAACTAGGAGTGACTTTTGCTTCTTGGTCAAATACACATTTATAACAGTTGCTGTATTTTCAAGTAATGTATATGCCTCAGTTCAATTCTCGTCAAAGGCATTTTATTTATGATTACAGATTAAAGACACGGTAAAGGGAGCTCTAATTTGTGTTTTTAAAACGCTGTAATCGTCACCTAACACAATAACATCTTATTGTAACGACGAGAAAGAGTTGCTTAAAAGTATTAAATTTATGTATAAGATCTTGGGACGTTTAAATTACACTGTTATAGACATAAAACATAAAAAGATTTTTTAACCAAGAAAGAATCGATTTCAAAAAACTCTATAAGCTCAAAAAAATATACTCTAAAAGACTCCCTAGCTTTAAAATTTACCCATGGTGAACAATGTCACCAACTCCAAAAATTTTTAAATTTTCTTAGAGGTTAGCTTAGTTAGGTTATATTGGTTAGATTTTCAAGATTTGATTATATTAGATTTAGTGTTATTTCGAAATTTTTACTAGAATAGAGTTTTTTTAATTCCGTTCTTTTTGTGTTGAAAAAAGTTTTTACTATCAGATTTATTCAGTCAATCTAACATTTTAAATTTCTTCGGCGACAATCTTTATGCCACTGAATGAAACTATGAATGTAAACAATGATTTTTTTATTTTATTTTACTTATGTGTACGCATTTTTTTAAGTTAGTTTTTTGAAGGTGGCAAACGAGCTAGCGGTTCGGTTGATATTCATTGAAAACTGCCGCCCATGGACATTTGGAACACCCTTAGGGTTGCAGAGGCGTTGCCTTTACGTGCGTGTACCTTTTAATAAAGTCGGCCCTGGCTACCTCACTCACCAGACGAACCACAGAAGTATAACGATTCCACTTCATGCCGGTCTTCTGTGAGGTCGCGTTACTTACCCGGACGGACCTGCCCATTCTCTGCTTCGTGCAATAGCAAATACTTTCTGAACCATATAGACTTTAACTACGCCAAATCTGATACCGTGCACGCAGTATTCTTGAAAACGGTCCTTCTATATAAAAATCCACATGTACTAGTGAGTGAGTACAAACGGATCGAATTTATAGTGATTTTCAGACAATCTTGAGATTAGTCAAGCGCATCGTCTACTCTACATTATCTACAATTGATAGGAAACTTTGCTATAAATTGGACAAACATTTTTGAATTTAAACTTCTTTTGGCGCGCATTCGCGTACATTACCATGGCAACCAATAACAACTTTTTAAAATTGATCTGTAATTCCAAGTTAGGTATTTAATTTAACCGTTATCAATTGCATTTAATGTCTTTCTCACAAACAAAGAGTATTTACACAGGGGACAACATTTTTAGTTATTTTTTTGCTACGCGAAAGACTAAGCGTAACTTCTTACGTGCGTACATAAGCACACACACACGATTTTTTTTAATAATTAATGCTTTCCGTTCCGGGGCGGGTAGTATTATATGTGAATTATATGTCAACAACAGGGTATTCCTTAAACCAACTTTATTAGAAGCCAAGAACACACTAGTGTAACACAAAGCTTCAGTTGAACGTAACGTTAAAGTACCTAACGCTCGGACGCTATGCACAATGCATTTACCAATCGAGCGCCCGGACCTCGCCAGGCGGCCCGTCTAACAGCGGGTGTTCGTCGGTTAAATTGAAAAACAATCTCCCACCATTTTCGCTCGCCGAACGTAATAAATCTATGTACAAAAATTCTACGCGTTATTTATGAAATCTATCCGGGCGGACTCGATCTGTTACGGTTACAGCGGCGGCCAATAAAAGATATACTTTATACGTCTTACGATATTAAAAAAGCGCTACATGAATTCAGAAAAAAACGAAAATACAAAATGGCATTTATCATTGGATTCCTTTTATTTCACGTGTTTAACTGTGGTAGGACCACGCAACAGTCCTCTCTGTTGCACGAACTGGCAGATCCGTCCGGGTAAGTACCACGACCTCACAGACCAGCGTAAAGTGGAAGTGTTAAGTATACTTTTGCGTTTTGTTTGGTGAGTAAGGTAGCAGGCGCATACTTTATTATAAGGTGGCAACGCATCTGCATTCCTACAGGTGTTGCAAATTTCAACGGATGGCGGTTATCACTTAACATCAGGTAAACCACAGCTCGTTTGCCACCTTCTCACATAAAAAAATATTTTCATTTACGTTGAAATCATATAACTCAATTTTCTTATATTATGACATCGAGGCATGATAAATATGTTTAAATATATAACGATATTCAGTTATTAATAATTATATACTTCGTTATCGTTATGTATTTTACCCTTTTTCATTTATAAAAAAGCGGAGAAGTTGCTTACTTGTTTGAATAACTTATGATAGTTCTCGTCATTTGCTACATTCTATTGCCGAAAAATCATAATACTAAAGAGGTTCACAAATAAATATTTAAAAAAAAAAGGAAATTCTGAAATTTAATTATAGCTACTTATTTCCAGTTCTCATGCTTCGGTGATTTTGGCCGCAATTGTACGTCGAGATATTGTAGCTATTGTGGGATTAATTGCATTAATCATGCACAGTGACAGCTATTACATTTTTGGTGCCCGACTTTTGGTTGCGTCGCTCCAATACCAAAACACGACAGCAGAGTCTCTAATGGAAACTTGAAACAATGTAGCAATGTAAAATTTTCTTTTAGTCCAGATTCAAAACGATTTCATGTTGCTTACAATATCTTTGGATCCATCAGTAATAATGTTAGTTATTTAGGGGGCGTACTCAAATGTAATGGCTATTTATACTGTACATTAAATACAATCTTTCATTAATCACGGATTTATGTCACTCGATAAAGAAATTTAATTACCTGTCTGTATCCAGTTTGTAGGGCTAATATGCAACAGTCTTTGCTGTTGCACGAATGGGCGGGTCCACCACGACCTCACAGAAGACCGGCGTGAAATGGAAGTGTTATACTTCTTCGTTGCTGGTGTGTTAAGTAGCCGGGGGCCATTTTATTAAAAGGTGGCAACGCATCTGCCAACTTACGGGTTTTGCAAAGTGAATTAAAACGGTTGGTTGGTTAAAACATGATATATCTATAGGTTATAATATATTTAGATAAATGGATAAAAGAGGGTAATGATAGCTAAATATATATCAAATATAGCAACGAATGATTTAATGATATAGTATTTAACACCGGTATGAATGCAATCGGAGTGTAAACCTTTAAGAGAGGCATACCAGAATACATCACTTATCAGCCAAAAACAGAAGTTAAAATAAATAGATAGTTCTACAATCCAAAGGTCTTCTAAGAGGCCGCAGTACGTAGTTCGGCTGAAATATTTATTCAAATATCATGTTCTAATCAATGTAAATATAATAAATACGTAATGAAATCCTATAATCTAATCTTATGAACACCTGAAGGCTAGATTATAGAGATATTACATATCATGTAAGTTTTAGTAGTGTATTTTAGGGTCCCTTTTGGCGTACACTCAATCGAGGTGAGCAGTATCTGAATGAACAATTTCAAAGCAAAAACGAATTTGCAATTGTGATAGCGGTTACATATGAACACACACAGAAACATTTTTCCTTTTAACTTGCTCTTAAAACGCTAGGACGATTACCGTTTACCTTACCTTCTAAGAAGATTTATCCATTAGGGTGATGGCCTGCATACACATGTCTTCATTACTGCAAGATTAAAGATAATGATAGCTCTGAACAGAAAATTGAAAATTACACCAGCCACCGCACTGCTTTAAGAGTTGTTGCAAATATCAATTTGCACTTAGGTTTAGATTTCCAAAATTACTTTATTAATGTTATTAATGTCCACGAAATTGTAGGCTTCGGTTAGAATGTCTTCATTTATAATTCACGTGTTAAAGTAACCCCTTATTATTTTAAGATTAGCTCTTTTTACTATATGTTGTCGCTACTTTCCATACTGTTCGATAAAATTATTACGTTCTTAAGATTAATGAAGTAACTAAATCACTGTAAAATGTATTAATGTTATCTTTGTAAAATAATTTTAAATATAAAATAATAAATTTGTAATTGCTTAGTGGCGAATTTCACTTCATAAAGTTCTTTTTTTTTCTTCATATTTTCAGGTTTTCAGTCAGTACAAATTTACTGAGAGTATTAAATTAAGATTAACAAACTTTATAGAAATGGTGCTGCGTTTCGGCTTTCGATATCTTTTAAGGGAAAATGTATCAATAATTTTGTTTTTTAATTTATGTTACTTATTGTGAATTATAATTTATCAAGTCGCACCGTGCGCAGAATAACGTTCTGTGGTCACATAGAACGAATTTGATTTTATTGTCGGATAGTCTTAATTATTGTCTACGCTTTCAGATTACATTTTAACCGACTTCAAAAAAGGAGGAGGTTTCTCAATTCAACCGTATATATATTTTTTTTTTTATGTGTGTTCGTGGATAACTTCGTCCTTAATGAACCGATTTTGATGATTCTTTTTTTGTCGGAAAGGAGATATCCCAAGGGTGGTACCATGATAAGGAAACCCGGATCTGATGATGGTATCCCAGAGAAATCGAGTGCCATCATTGATTTTTATAGGTATTAACAATGTTTTTTATTTTATGATTGATGTCGGTTTTTTTGCTAAAAATTATTTTTAATTTTCTCTTATGACTTATAGATATTGAACTTCAGAATAGAACAACGTTCTATCGGATGTGTGCTTCGTAGTACAAGGACATATGTATGTTTAGACACAGTTTTTTTGTACTGACTAGACTAACCATACTAATGTAATAATAAATAAATAAAATAAAATAAAAAGCCTTTATATTTCTTGAAAAAAATTATACATGAACAAAAAAATCTTATAATCTACTACGCTAAATCTACATACTGATTTTTTTTAATTTTTAAATATTGTTGTTTATGTTTATTTGCAAGAACCCCACGGGTGAAGGCCTCCTCCAAAGAAAGCCAATGATCTCTATTTTGGGCCACTTGTATCCAGTTTGGTCTCGCTGTCCTGATGATATCATCCTGCCATCTTGAATAGGGTCTTTCTCTGCATCTCTTCCCTTTTGGACCGTTCCACGACGTGATTTGTTGGTCCATCTTTCGTCTTGCAGTCTCGCTACATGGCCCGCCCATTTCCATTTTAGTTTAGTGCGTCGGTGGCTTTTGAAATACTTCGTATTTTTTTGTGTTTTATCATTTGTCTTTTATTAATGTTCAGCATGTTACGCTAAAAGCCACGCTGGCAGCCGCTAATTTTGTTCCTTACCTTGTACCCATATTTCCAGGTCTGGCAAGCATAAGTTAAGCATGGCAGGAGGCATGTGTTCATCGCTCTTGTTTTAATATTTACTGCCAAGTTGTTTTTAAATATTTCTTCCATACTTCATTATTAATTCCTATTTTGTTCTGTATAAGTGTTTTGTGTTCTTCATTCTACTTCTAGTTCGTTATTTTTGCTATTAAAGCTATTTGTTTCCCAAGGTAAATGTGTTTTTCAGTGTAAGCTAGTCCTTCTTTGTCGACAGAGATTCTTGTTTTTGTACTGTTTGTCATGACCATTGTTTTGGTTAAGTTCATTTCTAGACCTACTTTATGGCTGGCTTCGTTAAGCGAATGGATCATAAGTTGTAATTGTATACCAGATTCTGATAGCCGATTCCCGGAATTTCGTACACTTTACAGCATCCGTGTAGTAAGGAAGGACTAAGGCGTAAGATATCCTAAACGAATGGGCAGTTCCGTCCGGGAAAGTAACACGGCCTTACAGAAGACCAGTGTGAAGTGGAAGACTAACACTTCTGGTGAGTGAGGAATTAGGGACTCACTTTATTAAAAGGTGGCAACGCAATTGCAAGCCTACGGGTGTTGCAAATGCCCATGGGTGGCGATTATTATTTAACATCAGATGAAGGGGCAGATCACCTGCCATATATATATATATATATATATATATCACTACATAGTACAAAACTCTTTCCACTGTCTGTCTGTCCCTGTTATGTATGCTTAAAACTACGCAACGGATCTTGATGCGGTTATTTTTATTAGATAGAGTGATTCAAGAGGAAGGTTTATATGTAGGTATAATACATTGCACCCGTGCGAAGCCGAGGTGATTATTTTAAAGTTAACTGTATCTTTATATCTCCCAAAATTAGCTTCTTTTCGTGCTATGAGTCGTTTAAGAAGGTTTAGCTACATCATTTAAGAACTAATTATATTAAGGCGCGTCTGCAGACATAGTACCATTTCCCTTATATAAAACAGCTCAATGTGAACTAACACGCAAAGGTCTGCTTCGCTCACGTAAAACGTAATGTTAACCGTGCTTTTCCTCAAAGAAATGTAACGTGAACTTGTGTGTATTATGCTCATAACATAAAAGGTAGCGTAAACTTGTACCGTGATGCTTTTCTTGTATATAACGTAAAGTGGAGCGCCAGGCGTGTGCGGGGACAGCGACTCGTACGGTCCCGGTCTCGCGGTGTATGGAGTTGGCAATCATCAATTACGGCCGATTGTGACGGAGATCAAAGAGACCGGCCGCAGTGCTCGCACGTAAATTATGATATACACTCGTACCTACGTGCACAGATTAGGCGCATTCACGGCGACCTTCGATCTGTAACGCCTTCTCGCATTATTTAATGTATGGAGGTGAGTACGTTTTGACACTGAATGATAAATCGCGTTTTTCTTTCAATAACACCTTTGTTTGTACGCGTTCTTTGAATAATGTGTGGAAATGCTTAATGATAATCAATGTTTTGTTTGTTTATCTGAATGGAATGCTAATATTTAGCACGTTGGCATCCCTTAGGTGCTTGGCACAAATTAAAATTTGAATTTATTCTGCAGTACGTGATATCTCGTCTAAAGAGGCAGAAAAAGCTAGAATGCATATAATTAATAAATTTGTCAATTTTTGCTCGTCCATTATGATCTAATCTTATCAACTGGAACTCAACCAACATTTATAAAAGTCTAACATAAACGTTAAAAAAATAAAAGTCTAAAAAAATTAAAATTAAAATTTTTGTGTCTTTCCTATTCTTCAGACATTTACGACGTCACTGAAAATTTCAAAAAATAAAGGAGCGTTTCGGATGCACACAACGGTCCACAATTTTTGTTGCGACCCTAATTTTTAAAGTAATGATTTATAAAATAAAGTTTCTATGTAAATAAGTTATCGAAAATCTTAATACATCATTTGCACAAATTGTATTTTCTATGTATTATCCTAGATTCCGTTGTCTTGTTTATTTTACCACGTGTTTTTGATACAATTTGTTTACTGAACTACTTCGTCTGTTCATAATTTTCATATTAGATAAATTTCATGCAATTAGTTATAATAGGTTGTGGAAAAAGTTTCTTCACATTTTATTTGAAAATTCAAAACATTTTTTAATAAAGTTTATTTACATTTAACTAAAGTATGTGGGTGCCGTTTTGTTCGATAACTTTCTGCCATCTTGTAGGTAGGGACATGATCCCATTGCTATAGAAATTTGGTGGCTTCTCATCAAAAAATCGCGGCAAGTGGTTTTGTTAGTCCTCTCGTGATGTTAACCTGATACTGCCTAAAGATTTCTGAAGAGACCGAAACAAGTAGAAATTTTAAGGCGCAATGTCAGGACAACATGGCAGATGCATTAACACCTCCCAGTCAAACTCTTTTAATTTTTTCTGAGTGGCTAAAGATGTGCGAGGTCTAATGTTATTATGAGGAAAAACCACACCCCTTCTGTTGATTAATTTCGGCTGCTTACTCTCAACTTCTTGCTTTAATCTCATCAGTTGTTCGCAATAGTGTTCAGAATCAATGGCGGTAACAGCTCATAATGAATAATGTCCTTCCATTCTTGTTGCGAGATAACCCGGGTTTTGCCAGAGTCTGTGAAGCCTGACCAGCCTTTGACCAAGACCTTTTTCGCACGTTCTTGTCGTACATGATCCACTTTTCATCACCAGTTATCAGATTTTTCAAAAATGTCGTAATAAAGAATCACAAATGAGTACACGGTTCATTAGGTTTCTTTCATTGACCTCATGAGGCACCCAAATATCGAGCTTTTTTGTGTACCCAGATTTTTTCAAATGCGCCAAAACTGTTTTGTGGTCAATTCCCAGTTCTTCAGCTACATCGAGACTAATGATATATAAAATTTTAAAATGTATCGAATTTCTTCATTAGAATCACTTATCACAGTAAAAAAGAAAAACAAATGAAAATCACACATTTTCCTATTTTGAATTTGAAATTATCTTTTTTAAAATTTAAACTTTTTAATGATACCAAAACCAGCCAGATACAAATGGTATAGCCAAAGAGATAATGTTATAAGTACATGCATACTATTTGCGAAAAGAGTTTTTCCCCAACCTAATATAATCTGCATTTCGTTTTGACATAAGAGAACAGAAATGGTGCCATGACAGTTAATTATTATAAAAAAATCAGTAGGTTTATGTATAATATGCACTTGTATGATTTACGCTCAGAATACACACATATTTGTGAGCCTTAATCAATATCTCATACCTTGTTCTATGTTCATTTGCTATCATAAACATGTTTAGATATGTTTAATTTATAAAACAATTGAGAAAAGAGGTTAACGGATATAAATTCATTGTAGCTTACATGAAATGCGCAAGAAACAAAAGCTACATGAACGAATCGTGAGGCACCAAGCTGATTTGATATATCCTCAGCAGTAAATCGTGCGCCTGAGTGTACACATTGATTTATTATCTGTCGATGCCGCCATGTTGTTGTAAAACGAACTTTTCATAGCCAGTTGTAAGCGCAGCGATTTTGAGAGGATAAATTAAAAATTCGCGTTAAATTGATTAGTGTAATTGTGATAATGACAGCTGATGAATTTCTATTTTTATTCTCATGCTTCTGAATGTGAGTGATTTATTGCATGCCTTTACTGGCTGTTAAGTGATAAATAATTTAAAAGTTATGTTTGACGTATTGAGTTCATGTTAATGCAAATCTTTCTTACAACTGAATACGTTTCCTCCTTTTCAAACACTTATTTAATAAGGATATGAATGTTTGCCTAGAAACAAATTACAAAAAATGTGACTACGAAACTTCAAAGAGACCTTTAGGGAACATGATTACAGTTAGCGAACTAGACTCTTGGCAAATTTCTAACTACGTTTTTGCTGAAGATAAACATTTTGGCAGAACCTTAAATAGTAGACAGACGAAAGATGACATCTTTTCCAAATCGAATCTCGAAGTTTTTTTTTGCCCGCAACCCTTGAAACAAAACAAGGTATTATTAATGTCACAGATTCGAAATGAGTGAATGGAGGCTTATGTTTACAAACATCCTAACCTAGGATAATGATGAACGACAGGGCGTGTTCAAAGGTAATCAACGGGCCGTTGACCCCTGATAATGACTGTCCGATGACGTTGCATGTAATACAGCACGTGCCGGCCCATCGATAATCTTGACGCTTTTTTTCGACGACATGGAAGGAGACAGATGTGGGACGCCAAATTTAAAAACGAGTTTGAAGTTACTAAATTAAATTATTTTTTATTTTTAAATTTCCAAAATTAAAGAGCGTGACCAAGATGTATCTATATATTTGCTACATGCTAATTATAAATACCGGCTGTTGTTAATAACATGTTTAGTTGACTGAAAACATCGCTCTTCTTTTAAATTGTATTTCTTTGTACGATTATATTATTTAGGTTACCCTACAAGTCCGGTGAGATCCGATTTCCGTCTGGACGCCCATCATGCAACATTGAGACGTCAAATGAATGAAGACTAATATTTAACATCGTGACTTTCAAAAAGAAAGTGTCAGTAGGAAAATTGAATAAAATCGTCGATGGACATCTTGTTAGTGCGGAATACAATATACAATATATTTTTGTCCCAATATAGTTTTAAAACATTTACAAAACAAACTTTTGTATTGAAGCATTTTGAGCTGAGATTTTTTTGTAGTGATGGTTTATCAAAATATTAACAAATCATCGTCAACCGGATATGGTTTTAAGAATTTTAAAAACCCTTAGATTTTATATTTTAAAGCTCTAACTCACTACGACATTATCATTATTTCCGTAGTATTAATAATTCTCCTAACTTATTGCGTTGGATATACAAGTTGCTTTTCTTTCCTTTATTGGTTTGTTTAAATGCATCATTTCTTTTTATAACGACAGAGGGCGTTACATGGCTTCAATTGGTTACGCGATTTCCACACGCACTCATTCCAAACCGTTTGCGTTGGAGTCCGTGGCCATGGTTATTGGTTCAAATTGCCATGTCTGTCTTCATAAAGGAAGCGATAGGATTAAACTCAACTAAACAATTGTCTGCGAGCGGCGAATGCCCAAATAAATTTGTTATGAACGAAAGGGTTGATGCCAATTTTAAATCCAATTCTTTTGCGAAAGTGCGTTTAAGGGCTATCGCAAGGTTTGATGTTGCTGTTGGACCTTGCTGGCATTCCATTTATGCTATTCAATAACCAATTAGTTTTGTGCTGTAGTAGGGTCAGACAACAGCTCCCTTTGTTGCACGAATGAGCAGGATCGTCCGGGGGCTTACCAGGGCTTCGTAGAGGAAGACCAGTTAAAATAATATTTTAAACGCGTAGAACTTCTGAATAACATAAATTACATTTCTCAGTGAAAAGCAAATTATTGGCACAAAGAACTTGTCGGTTCGAATAATAAAAATCTGTATTATAATTTTTTTTTTATTAGTTTTATTTTGGCGGACTACTCATATCTTCGAAATAGGTTAGTTTTTTTGTTATTATTTCGAAAATATACAGGTTTCCTCATGACGCTTGCCCTCTAATAGCCTCTGTACAAAGTAGGCCTTTGCCAAGCAGTTTGACATTAAGAGGCTGTTATTTTACTTTTTTACTGTTACTATAGATTTTCTATTCTTCATGAGTCCAAAAAAAATCCAACCCGTCTAACTGAAGTCATTTGATAAGTCCAGGGATTCATATATTAAGTTTTATACACCTAAATTTGAGTTTTTGTTAAATATGGATTATAATCCAAAGGGCTTATTACTAGCCTTCGATCTGAAATTGATATTAAACACGTTTCTTTATGTTTTTTGTCACCGTATCTCCGTAACAGCTTAATATTTATTTACATAATCGCATTTTCACAGAACTATCGCCGGCTTACAATGACCGGCACCGATGCTAGTCACAATCGGATGTCAAGCGGCGCGTCTGACATGTAAATCGTGATCGACCGAGTAGCCGAACCCGCTACCACGGACTACCGGTGCCACCGCGCTGACTCAGCGATCTTGCCAACACCTGCCGCCTTTGGCCGCACGTTCCCTGCTCAGCTAAAAGAAACCTTCGCTCTACGTCCATTCGTTTCAGAATAGCTCGAGCTTTTAATTAGGTACTGACGACGTTTCACAATTGGATTAAACTAGGGATAACAATCGACTTTTATTGTTAATTACGTATCAAATAGGCTTGTTAAACATATTGTATTGCGATGCGAAAACAACTATCTTCCATGACTTTTCTTTATTTAGTATTTTAAGATGTCAATGATATGTGAACAATATTAAAGTATCACTAGATAACTGAAGATATTTATCATTCTTAACAGGAATACTGGGTACATAGCTAAAAGTGGTTTGATTTTCTCACAAAGCAATCTGTCTATGTAATCTAATCACTAAGCGAACAATAAATAAATAATACATAACCTTAGGTTTCCCACCCAAAACTTCGACCTTCGTCAAAAGTTTATCCGAAGCGGCCTTATAATCATATTCTTTTGCCGCGTTCCGTTTTTTCTCCTCCTCCCCAAATATAATTCCTTGATCCTACTAATGCCAAAAAAGTAAAGATGATGTTTTTAATCTAACATTTTGAGAGATTGACAGGTCGGTGGGTGCCCGCCGCGCCACGGGCCGCTATCAGGTAAAAACTTTGATTAAGGATATTTCAGCGAAAGCACACCGCTTCGACGGGGCGTTTTCGTGCGTCGCGAGCTTATTTTCTTCGGATTTTTATTTCTCTAATTTGTTGTTCTTTACTCTTGTTATATTATATTACAGAAATCATTTCTACTTACTTTATACTTTATACAATTACTAATTAATATTACTTTTGTATAGATGCATGTAAATTTTAATTTGTAAAATAATTGTTGCTTTACGCAATCCGGTCTTCCTTTTAAAGTCGTAACATGTCGTTACGATTCATTATTATTTTAAAATATGTTGTCTAAAGATTTTGAACGATTTAAAATTATTAACAAAGCTATAAAACGAAAAATAGAATATATCTGCATAAGTCCTTAAATAAAAGTTTTGACCCCACACACTCATGATTTTAATAACTGAATTGATATAAATTGAACTAAAAATCCTAATAGATTGAATTTTGATCCTAGTACCTTTTACATTAAAAGGGTAATTAAATCTTACCTAGGAACATCGTTTACCCTAAACCAAATACATAGAGTAAGCAGTGGTTGTTATAAAATATTTTATTTATTTATTTATTTCATTTTTAAACTTCATGCAGAAAACACAGTACATAGGCGGACTTAATGCGGACAGCATTTTCTACCAGTCAACCTTAGGGTGGTACTGAGAAGTTGGGGTATACGATTCTATCACGCAATACTTTTAAACGAAAATACGTATCCCATACGTCAAAAGCGAACGCTCTATCGAATGCACCCCACGAGAGCAGCCATTTCTCAAATTAAACAGTCGAACGCATTCAACACAAGCGGCCGAGGGCCCTCAGAAAAAATATCGAAGAGAAACCATCCCCTAAAATTATTTTAGTGAAAAGAAAGGAACTTAATACAGTCCCCACCTTCCACCCTTAGGCGCACCCCTCATGTGCGTGTGTGCCAGAATAAAAGACGGATACGCATGTGTGGGTGAGTGCCCTCTGTACGGTGCCACCGATATTGGATACAGACCGCAGAAAGTACATGTCCAAAATACTTTATGAAAATGCAACAAAATCTTCTAGCCTCCAGGGATTAATTTTATAGTCGATTATAGTGTTTGTCTGTAATTTCTTTTATGGTACTGTTTTTATAATCGTTATTGCACAAACGATTTTGCTTACTTCATAACCTTGTCTGGCTGTTTTTTATTTTTAATGGACTGCCTAATGCTTGACTGATACGCATTATCATCGTATACATAATTATTCCGTGCGTGTATATGTAACTGTTCTGCTGCTAAACGGCTGGATCGATTTTGATAAATTTTTTTGTGTATGTTCAATTTGTAATATATCATAGACATGTGTAAAGGACGTTTGTGGGGTCCGCTATATGTATATTACATATATATTTTAAAAAATACGTTTTAGTATGTTTAACAGTTACTTAATACCCATAGTACAAGCTTAGCTTAGTTTGGAACTAGATGACGAGTTTAAATCATGGCCAGCAATATTTAGAAACAAAAAATGTCGCGTACTTTCGTCGTCCCGTGCCGTATGGATCCGTGCCGGGCGGTGTCGGGAAATCAACGCACACACGGATCGGTCTACACGTCTCTACATACAGACCCGCACCCTACGAAGGGCACAAAGCTTGGCCGACCGACTACCGACGAATGGATGCGAGCTCTCTGCACTTTCTATATACTCTAATAAAATACAAGACGGACCGTATGGTACTTGTAGAGATGAAGACTTGAAGATTGTACATGTTAAGTTTAATAATTAAACTATCGTAAAATACAAGAATTTCACCAGTGTGGTTACAAAAATAATGTATTTCTGAGAGACTTTTACGGCATGTAAAGCGGTATATTAAGTTAAATGCATTAAAAATGTTATTTAACATTTATATTATGTTATATACTAAAAATATTTAATGTACCACTACCAATAGTTGAGTCCCAAAAATTTACACTCGCCGTACAACGTTTACAAAAGTATACATTTAAGCCTACATAGAGTTTAAATCGTCATCAAGACTACCGCTAACACATGACTTAGTGTTTTCAGTATTGGAGAAATATAATTTCATTAGAAATCCATTTTTGCACAATATTAAACCAGATTAGTAACCGCGTCAAGTATTATTTTCATTTGGAATTTTTCATTTTTTTTTTGATGATGATGATGATGATAAATACATATTAAGCCCATTAGAAAGTATGAAATATAAGAATACGTCCAAATTAAAAAGGTATAAAAATTAGTACTGGCAGCAAAATTGGCCGCATGCCACAAACCAGAGTGGAAACAATCCGCACAAAGAAATCCACTGCTAATACACATTCCCTCTACTCGTCATCTCACGCACGTTTCTGCAGCTCTCAAATCGACTCCAGTATAGATTACAACCGCCTGACGACATCAGCCTCCCTACCAAATGCGAAACTGTACGCCTTAGTCACAAGCGGTAGCGATTATTCGAATAATAAATTTACACTCAATAAGTTTTTAAATAAATAAATTTAATTTATTTTGTCCTCATATATTAATTTGTTATTAAAATAGTGTCTTAAACTGATCTGATTTTTGTGTACCAAACATGTTTTACGTAACTCTAGTTTTAAAATAAACCAATGTCATAAATGTTTTAAACTTATTTTGGCTGTTAGTATATGTTCTGTATATAGTAAGTTTCATATAATATAATTCTCTGAACATTGTCAGTAATCTATTTCGGGTTAAAAACGCTTCTATCCTGTCGCTTGTAAACCGTATATAATATACGCGCTGATATAAAGAGGGCGTTCAGCGACCCTACGCAACGGCGCGTTTGCGACGATATATTGAAATTTGTCGTCCCGGCTTCAGACTTCTTACAAGTGGCTTGTTATGTGATTTTCCTGGTGCAGAGGAATCGCTGACTGCCTAGCCCCTATGTTCACGTTTTATATTTTTAAAATTGCCAAAATTCTAAACTTTATCTCACTTATTTATCAATATGACGTATATTGTATTTATTTATTTAATACTCTAATGTATTTCTCTTTCTAATGTATTTCCTTTTTATGAAATTAAGAATTGAGGTAGATTAATAGATAATTTAACACATGGTCCTACTCATAGGTCGTAACGGTTAAGCTTTTTTACGCTGAATAAAGTAATTAGAAGTTTATTGATTATATATATAGTAGAAATAGTTTATTGATTTAATTAGAAATTTATTAATTTAATACAACCGGTTTTTGATAATTTCTTTGACTAAAATTACGCGTTTGCCGATAAATTTCTCGTGTGTAAGTACAACAACAGCAATTTAAGTTAGCCAGTCATCGGATCCATCGCACTAGTTCCTTTAAACAGCCCTATGGGACGGGTTCGGAACTCCTTCGGGAATCGCCTGGGCATCACCTGTCAGTCGAACTCGAATAGATAGGAGCTTTTACTTTACCGCTTGTCTTTTGTTTCCAGTGTAGCGAAAAATCCCTGAGGGTGTTTTACTTTAATTTAGATGCCGACAAAAAGATTGTGAATGTCTTAGTTACATGTACTCGTATTTTCTAACTTTAAGTCGCTCCGTTGAGGCAGGCACTTAATGATTTTCATGACTGACTACTTGTTTATTTCTTACTATTACCAATATTCTTATACCTATTTTTCTTAATAAAATTATAAATTTATTTTTACATCAAAGTATGTTTATTATCGACTAACGTATATTTATACAAGTATCAATATAATTTTTTCTTACAACCATACTCCATTTTTTCTCTTACGCTTAGTTAAGTAGTTTAAAGATAAATATCAAATCTAAAAAGAAACATCTTCCCCTTGCTGTGTTATTGCATAATAGACACTTTGTTGAAATCGAACTTGTTGATTATATACAAGTAACCTCCCACGAAATAAAAATTCATTCAAAACCGAAATAGTAAATAACCGAAAGAGAAGTTTAGTTACAGCGTTTTACTTTACTTATATACGGGCCAAGTCATTGGCCTACGGAACAGCTTCCTCCGTTGCACGAATGAACTCCTCCGCCGAATTACCACGGCTTCTTAAAAGACCAGCGTGAAGTGGAAGTGTTATACTTTTGCCTTTATTCTTGTGATTGTTTTAACCGGAGGTCAATGTGTTTGAAGAGTATTTGAATTTGGTAGAGAAGTAAGTATTTGTAGATGTCGGGCGCCGGTAATATTTTAAAATCACGTGCGATTGATAATCCAACTGTGGTAGGGTCACGCAACGTTGTTTCACGAATGGGCAGATCCGTCCGTCCGTAAGCAACATGTACTCACAGAAGAGGAGCGTGAAGTGGAAGTGTTATACTTCAGTTTAACGTTTGGTGAGTGAGGTATCCGGGGTCCACTTTATTAAAAGGTGGCAACCCTACAGCTGTTACAAATGTCATTGGGGGATGGTTGTCACTTAACACCGGGTGAACCGTCAGCTCACATAAAAAAATATATCTTTACCAGAAAAATTCTCCCATAAAAGAACGCTCTCTTTGCTATACTCGTTTGCAGACAATTTCCATTATCAAACCCTAAGCCGTTTTTCAAATTTCAATATTTTATCATAAGCCTGTCAAATTCTAACATTGTCACTAAATTTCGTGATTTAAAGATGACGGTTGTCCGTTATAATAACTTTTCATTTTATCTCATTAAATATATTGTGTAATTAATAAAGTATATTGTATTGTTATCATCATCATTTCGGCCTCTTCTTGTCCATTTTTGAACATATTATGCCTCCCCCACAGACTTTATTGTGGTGTATTGTAAAGTTTATAAATATTTAATTCAGTAATATCTTATCTGTATCACCGAAGCATCTGCCGTCTTATTATTTACGCCATTCAAACACATACATTCTGATCGACTTCCATTTTGAGACTGTATAACTAACTTGACTTATATCACTGTCTTGTCCTCACGAGTATTAGCAAAATTACATTAAATACGGACAGCTTAAATAAAAATAAAATTAAATAGCTAGGTATAATTTAATGAAATAATTCAAAATGTCATCGGACATAGAAACAGTTACTTCATACATTGTTGACTTTACGTTACAAATGCTATGAACCACAGATACCATTGTGCTTCGTAGTCTACTGGCCTTCGTGATAATTCCATCATGAAAGGCGGCTAACTGTAACATTAACCGCTACCGTAAGACGCCGACAATATTGAATCTCTCCTGGGATATTCGAAACAACAGACAATTGGCAGTCGGCGAAAACGTGCCCAATAAATCCTTCAAATACAGACGGTAGCGAAATCTTGTTATTTGCATACAAATCTCGTAACAAAAACACTTTTTGTTGCTCCTGTAGCGAAATTAGCAAGAAATTTTAACTCTTTCCGTAGCCGTTGCCAAAAGGATTAGGTTTTTGTCGCCTCTTTTTTATTCCCAAGCCCTTTTAAGAGCCCCTTTTGAAAGTGGGTGAACTGTTCGCTTATTATTCACAATTGTCTTAAGAGAAATATTAGAGATTAAATTTGTTTTGTTACGGGTCGGCTCATTAACTCGCTTTTTTTTTTCTGTTTTTTATTCACTTAAGTAACAAGTAACTAACTGGCTAACCAAATAACAATGACTTAAATTTTTTATTCCATTTGCTATGAACGTGTGTTTTTAAAGCATAATTAATTATTTAAAGGTTTTTTTTCATTTCATAAAAGAGAAAATTACTTTACTGTCATTTATCTAGATGATTCTGATGAAGGAAGTATTCTGGACGAATGCATCACATCACAATATTGTCATCGAATGTTACATACATTCAAATTTTTCTAGAAATCAAACGTCTTGAAGTTTGCCTGTTTTATTTACGGCAGATATACATAATCTCGCCTTATAGAAAGACGAGATTATATATTATATATATTATAGTTCCATCTATAATATATATTATATATATTATAGATGGAACGACACGATCGCGAGATGGGACGCGATCCCAAACCCATCCCACTCACCCTGATAAAGGACCTACGATACGTCCGAAACTAGTCGTTCCATACACCGATTGGATTCAGCTGTTATAAGTCTCACGAAAGTTATTTATTTTGTCATTAAGTACGTGTATTACTTTTGCCTTTAAAACGTCACATCTACTTTGAAAACCTGGTCACCCCCTTCTCAAGAATAATTTAATTAATTATTGACCTTGTTTTATAAGGAAGCTGCTTTTCTTAATTTAGTTGACGTGCAAAATTCTTACAGTGTCTACTACGAAAATAGTCATTACTAATATAGGTACCAGACAAGGCTGGATTCGGTTAATTTGGAAAAATTTAGATCACCTTTGATTTAATATAAGCGCAGCGTGCCGACGCTCTAAGTAGTCGTAATAAAAAAAATCGAGACAAAAACTTCAAACAGAATTGTTGTATGGTCTTCTAGAGAAATAAAAGAGAAATTGTAATCGTATCACCGCACTCTCGAACATGTTGTTGTTTAAAAAAAAGACAAACAAAAAGTCACAAAACGTAGCGACGTGGCTTTGTATCGAAATGATAAAACTGCTCCGTAGATATTCGTCTGAGCTCGTGTAAGGAATAAGTAGGAGATCCAAGTTGCGTGCGGCCACACAATGAGCCGACGACGTTGATTGATGGCATCGCATTGAACGAATACATTACGATTTTTGCTTTCGTTTCATTCGATGTGAATCGCGCAAGGTTATGATATCGACGCCATGGTTACGGATCATCGGTAAATGCTCACACAACATCGGCTTTTTATGTTCGCTTAAGCATTAACATCAGGGATACAAAACTTCTCTTCATAAATATATATGTAGTATATAATTTTACGTGTCGTAGTCATAACTGCAGTGATTTTTAGACCTTTCTAATATTACCAATATTTAACGCTTTCCCTTTAAATGTTTATTGGCAGCGCTAATCGCTTACTATTATTATAAGGTGAAGGCAGTCCGTTTATCCGCTACCATAAAAATGCTGAGGTTAAAATAAATGCATAAGAAACTTTCCATACGATACTATATTTATTGGTTTTGTATTCACATCTCTTCTATTGTAGTTACAAAACTGTTGTTTTTTTATTTTAAAAGTAAAACCTTGCAATTTGTACCAAAACCTAAGTCATTGTCTAGATCACATAAGTGTATTTTCAAATAATCGTTATTTTTATTTACACTATACGAGTACACAATAAAATGAGTTCGGACTAATTACATACAGTTTTTAGTAGTACAATTTAAGTGTCCCTATTTTTAACAGTTTTACAAGAATAACTTCAAAATAATCGTTTTGAAAATGAAGTCATAGAATTTGAATTCAACGCAATACAATATAGAACAAATACCATTGTAAGATTGTTACTACAATATGATTGCTACAAAAATATTTCAATTTTAAAATTATGTGGTTCGTATTAAATATTTTCGTCATATTATATTTTACAACATGTGTACATCAAACCATTGATTAATTGGTAACTAACGTAAATTAATTTAAACATTGTACACCATTAAAGCAAACTAAATAGTAATAATGCCTTAAAATAGTAGGTATCTTAAAATGACAATGACTTAAATAAACCGTACAAATTCAGAAACCTCTAAACCTACACTAAAATAATCACACTTTTGACATTGTAAAGTTTTCCACTTATCTATGCAAACATCCATTAATGACTGGTTAATCTATACTTACATATTAAAACTTAAAATAAAACCTAAATAATACAAATTTAAATCACTTTAATACACCTTATCGACACAAGGGAATGGTAAGAAACGAGGAAAGTTCATTAATGAAAATATAGTTTGTTCATCTTCTATACATTATCGGGGATTATAAGGCAGTAAGTCCATAGTCAGATTTGATGACTGGCGTATTGACAGAGCTGATGCCTGTGCCGCAACCGGAATTTCCAACTGGCGAACCGTGCGTGGACAGATTGGCGACCATGCTCGGATCCATGCCAGCGTGCATGCTCATCATGTGCAGATGGTGCGGCGTCATCGGATGTCCCGGGGCCATTTGGTTGCCTGGAAGAGTCATCGGACTAATCGCCGGATCATGCGATAAATTCTGCGCTCCGACGCAGTGTAAGTCATTCATAATGTTATCGGTAACGTTCTCTATGCTATCTGGTCGCCCATTGTTGTTCGTTTTCTTTTTGTCGTTGTTGTTTGTGTTCTTATTTGATCTACTCTTTGGTGTGGCTCCCTTTGTCGTTGTCGTAGTGACGCCCGCCGGGTTCGTTTTTCTCCTGACATTTTTGGTATTGGGTAATTTGTTGTCCTTCTTCCACTTCATACGCCTGTTCTGGAACCATATTTTTATTTGTCTCTCCGACAAGACTAGAGTGTGGGCGATTTCTATTCGTCTCCTCCGCGTTAGATACCGATTGTAGTGGAACTCTTTCTCCAGCTCGAGTATTTGATGTCTGGTGTACGCCGTCCTTTGCCTTTTCGGTTCCATTCCTGGTTGAAAAGTGCCGTTTGCTGCGGAACAAAAAACATGATTAGCGAAATGTCAAAGAATATTTAGTGAGAACTGTAGAGGTTTTTAGTTTAACCTTAAATAACATTTAGTTATAACTATATACCAATATAGGTAACAGGAAAATAAAAATTGATATTAAATGCTCTATTCGGTTTAACTAATTTCTTTTAGTAATATATAATGATCACTTAAGATAAGAAATAATTTCTGGAAAACCCTAACTATTTTAAAAAAAGAACAATCCCTCGTTGAATATGTTCTGACATGAACTTTGTATAGGATATGATTACTTTAATACAGCGTTCTGAATGAGGTAGCGCGTTGCGTGCCAGGGGACCGCACTTGAATAATTTATGCAGTAACAACCTCGCGGGGCACGGTGTGTTAATTAATGTGCATAATAATTACACGTGTACACGCTCGAGCTTCCTTTTTTGTTTTGATTAATTGCCGCTAGTAAATTGGCTGTTTGTATTTTAACGATATGGCCGGCAGGTTAGTTTAGATAAAGGCACGAAGCCTACCCTTCAGCCAGTGGACATATTATACATAAAATACGTAGATTGTAACTATCTCAGGTTAATTCACATATCACTGGTATGCAAAGAATATCGATTTACTCTTTTTATGTTTATTACACACCATTCTTTTTCTTCCACTTCATGCTTAACTTGCACACATACATACATGCTTACGGCATCTAAGATTACAGGCTCTAATTAAGTTCATCCACTCCTATACCTCATTGTTCGTTTAATTTCAAACTTACTGATGGTTGAAAAGTATACTTCGTGTATTTTCAGTACCACATAAATACTTGGGTTTAAATAAGTGGATTGTACCGATTTAATAAACATTGAAGAAAATTAAATCATACAATTTATATAATAAATGGAAAAATAATTCGTCGAAATATTTGAAAATATTTTTTATTACGTATTTGAATTAGCTTAACCTAAGCTTTCTTATCTACAGATTTTAACCGTTTATTAAAAGAAACATGCCTACGTTAAATATTCCAGGACAGAATGCCTAAAATGCTTACGTTAAATAAAATAACGTGTTTCGTGATTATACAGCAGAGGTTACACAACCGTACAGTTATTAGGATTTGATTTTGTCACATTTTTGACGTTCCCATCATCAAACCAACCAAGGGGTACGATTATACTGTAAATATTCTTTTTTAACTATACCTACGTACGTTACGTCAATCAATCAATCAATCAATCAATCAGCCTTTTGCAGTCGACTGCTGGACATAGGCCTCCCCAAGAGTACGCTACAGAGTACGATCTTCCGCTTTCCTCATCCAGCCACTACCAGCGACCTTTCTCAGGTCATCGGTCCACCTGGCAGGGGGACGTCCGACACTACGGTTTCCGAGACGTGCTCTCCATTCGAGAACCTGTCTGCTCCAGCGCTCATCGGTTCTACGACAGATGTGGCCAGCCCACTGCCACTTCAGCTTGCTACACTTACGGACTATATCCACAACTACGTTGGTACGTTACGTACCAAATCTAAATTTCATAAAGTGAGATCATTAGGAGAAATCGTAGACATTTTTATTAATGATAGTAAGTTCCATGGCCGTAATATTTATATATTTCTAATTAAAGGTATTATGGTGCCATGAATTATTTTTAATGATTGTAGAATATAAATGACATATTTAGCCAAATGCACAACTTTTTCCTTTGCAATTATTTCATTTCGATCGACGCCAGATATGTCGGTACGACCTTTATGTGATAAATTGAACGTTGTTAATAATAAGCTCCTAACAATATAGTGTGGAACCAGTGCTATTGTAAACGCTAAACTAATTCCAAAATAATTTCTTAATTTCCTTCCGAGGAAATTACTTTGCGCCTCGATCGAGTTCAAGGACTTTGGGAAAACATTGTATTAAATTGTTTACGTGACTGGAATTTTCTTTGCAAAATGTATTAGCTATGGTTTTTTGGATAATTATTTAATTTCATTAAAAATGATGGTAGTAGTTAAATAACTTAATCATATCGGGCAGTTATATTCGAGCCTTAGCAAGATTGTAACATTCTTACCATTTCTTTCTTTCCCTACTTACAATATATTCTGTTTTTTTCACCCATAAGTTGTGACTAAGTAGACGATAAATCGCTACAGATTATTTCAAAAGATGTTTTTGACGGAATGCTGTAATATCCATAATTCTTCATCACTCTAACACCATTTTAAAGCCCATGTTTGCCGCTATTGAGAAAAAATAGACAAGATAATGTTTTCTTTAAAAATTTCGTTTAAAACTGTCTAATAATGAATGTATGACAACGCTATTGATTTTTTTTTTCTCCAAAATGACAAATCTGGCAGTTTTTTATTCTGTAAACTATTTCTACGGATAAAAATCTTATGTGCACCGCATGGAAACACATCACTTTAATTTTAACCGCGATTTCGCTGGTACTTGAAGTAAAGTAACAGCCCATATGGCCCACTGCTGAACAAAGGCTTTTCGAATTAATATTTTTCTGAGCCGTGATAGCGCACTGTCCGGGCGCTCGCTCTTAATTTAATATACTCGAGCAACCTGAGTTCTATCCCCGGTGCCGGCAGGCATCGAGGAAATTGTTACTTTTCATTGATGACTTATCACGTTCTCAGCGGTGAAGGAAGACATCGTAATCATAATAACAAAAAAAAACATTTCGAATATATGTGAAGTCTGCCAATCCGTAGTGGAGCCGCTTGGTGGAGCCGCTAATACGCTCTGTGCAGAGGTGGTGGGTGGTAATTTTACTTTTTCGATAAGATACAAATTTCCCACAATATTTTCCTTCACCGATGAGGACGTGATAAATCAGCACTTAAAGTTATCAATTTCAATGGTGCTGGCACCGGGATTTGAACTTAAGTTGCTTGAGTATATTGAATCAAAATATGATACTTGAATAGAAATATTTCAGAATATAATTAGCCTCGGAGAATTACTCAAAAAACCACATCATAATTTAGTCTCTAAACAATGTCTCTGTCGGCCGTTATCCTATGTTGGAGAAGGCGAATAAAGCGGAGACGCAAATAGAACATAAGTTACCAACACACTCCTCAATGCGGAGCGCGATCGAGGCCGTGTGAGAAAGGGATGGACATAGTTCCATCCCGGGAAGGAATTCCTTCGAATGTCCGCGGTTGGGTCGAGTCTGGTATGTGCGGTCGGCCGGCCGTGATTTCCAGCGGTCGAACAGAGTTGTCCGCACGTTGATCCAGGCTACGGTTGAAAGTAGACAGTTGGACACTTCGGACGTATATTTATGTAGATTATATTATAAGTTGAGCTAGATTTACGATTTAAATCTAGCCTTAACTTATAATAAAATTTTCCTCTAAGTTGTATAAAAACCCTTATCGTGTTCTAATGTTATTCTATTGCATGCTAAGAGTCATTGGCATTAAGTCCGCTTTTGTACTAGTCTGTGTAAGAAGATTAAATAAAAAAGAGCATAATACGATTATTTAATATTTATAAAACTAAATGAATATACTATGTTAGACATTTTAGACCACAAATAATTATTTGTCACTATAAGTTTTTTGTTTATAATCTACTAGGTTTTCGCCCGCAGCTTCGCCCGCGTTGAAGCCCTTAAATAAATATCTTTCATTAACCTTTCAACCGTTTACAACATTTTTTTATATTATAGCCTATGTCCTTTCTCGCGCTCTAGACTATCTGTGTACCAAATTTCATTTAAATCGGTTCAGTAGTTTTGGCGTGAAAGCGAGAGAGACAGACCGAGTTAATTTCGCATTTATAATATTAAGTATGGACTAATGGATATAATTTTCTGGTGTACCTTTGTGTAGGACTTATACAATGTTACTACCACTACGCTTATTACGTAATTTTATTATGTTCTTGCACCCAATAGAATAACGTTAGAATATATTAAGAGTAATTTATTGTTATACAACTTAGAATTTAATCGTAATAATTAAGACTAGAGTTAAATCATAAACTCTTTTCCTATAGGGGAGAAGAGAATGAGTTTGGTTTGGGCAGTAAATTTGTTACCCGAAAGAAATTGAAAATCGTACATATTTCAAATGAACATTGTTTTCTAACTACCATTGATTAGCCAACGATATATAGGCTTCAATGTTTAGTAATATAATCATATTGCACAGGAACATTCGAGCTTTAGCAAGATTGTAACATTCTTTGAATATTGATTATCTGTTAACAATTCTACTGCCTTATTTAACTTACAATCCGACTAAAAATATGTGACATGGATAAAGTAAAATATGTGCAACTATTACAAAGGGGCTTAAACCCATTTCAGAACCGTAGCCAATAGGAGAAGGCCGTCTATGCTTACATGCCTATATGCCACAGCCCTCTCTCCTCCTATCCATTTATATTAAGGAATGGAATCTGGAATGGAATTTTAATAGGATTTCGTTTTATATAAAATTGTTGATTTAGAGAAGTTATTAACTTTTGTGATTAAATACAATATTTATCGAATCACATATTTTGAGCCTAAAGTAAAATAATCGTTTCAACGATCATATTTGTCGTTTTACAATTTCTTATTATGTAAAGTCATAATTTAAACCATAAACTAAAGTATAACTTATTCGCCAAGATTATTAATTTAGTCTGTATAAAAGACTGAACATTATATATGGAAAGAAATAGAAACATAGCAGGTAATTCACCTTATATTAAATGATTACTGGTGTTACCAGACCATTAACAACTATAGGGTTGTCAACTTTTAGAAAAGGCGCCGAGTACATTAATGACCAGAAGAAACGAGGAAGTTTAAATTACAACTTGAACATGTTTGTCTATTCTCCTTCGAATAAAATTTTCTTTGTTTTCTCGTTTATACATCCCTGTTTGCCTACTACGATCAATCTAACAACGTTAACTCAGGTGAGTCGTTCACTCTAACGCGAAAGTCTAACCTTCGTTAAAGCGAAGGCAGATTAGCTTAGTAACAAAAGCTATTGTGAAAAATATTTACACTTCAACGCATATCGGGTATTAATTAGTTTACGAATATTATGACTTGGGTGTGTACAAGGCAAGAGTGATTAGGCCTTCATTTGTGTTTTTGCGTTTACCGGCTACACCATCACTTACGAGGGGTCAGCAGGAACTAGATTTTTTGACGATACTGGAGACTAGGTTCAATTGATGTTAAGTGAACACCGCCGCCCATGGACTTCTGCTACACCCGAGGGTTCCAGATGCGATGACTACCTTTTGAAAATTGGGCTCCGGTCACCTCACTCACCAGACGAAACGCGAAAGTATTATACTTTCACTTTACACCGGACTTCTGTGAGTTCGTGGTATTTACCCGGACGAGCCTGCCCATTCGTGCTACAGCCGAGGCTACTGAGTGGCGCCCTACTGCTTTGAAAAGATCATGATAAAACTAAAAAAATGTCTATCTATGGTAGGGCCATGCAGAAGCTTCAGCTGTTGCATAAATGGGCAGACTCGTCCGGGGAGGTACCACGGCCCCACATAAGACCGGCATGAACTGGAAGTATGATACTTTCATCTGGTGAGTGAGGTAGCCAGGGCCCACTTATAATCGTTGGTAATCCGTACGGTGTTGTAAAAATCCATGGGCGGCGGTAAGTACTTAACATCGGGTGAACCGTCAGCTCGTTAACCAACTCTTATCATAAAACTTATAACTGCTTTGGTGCACAGCGTGCTCTATCGCGAAGCTTCCCGCTGGTGGAAATGCCAATGACCTTTAAAGACGCCGCAACCTGTACCCCCGAAACAATTCACGAATCCAGAACTGAACGGACAACAGTCTTATCCGCTCATCCGCGAACCGGCGGCGCGGCGCTACCGAGGCATTCCATCTTCGCTTCGTTAGCCGCTATCGCGTCATCGGCGCGATGACAATCTGAATTGAATTACGGGCTACCTGCGGCCGATGTGTGGTCCCGTGGTCCGTTAATCGCGGGCCCATCTGGCGACGCATGCGCTATCTGACCCGCTCGGTGGTCCCGCCTCATTACGCCCGCCGACGTATCTCCACCCTGTACCACTATTATGCGGCATTGAAAAATACTCGCTCAACGACACGCGGCGATAAGCCGGGCTCGCGGCTGCCTCCGACGCTAAATCGCGTCGATATATTACGACGGGTGAGACACGTTCCCTTTGCATAAACGGCCAGTTAAGTGGATGGATAAGCTGTTGAAAATCGTATAAAACGTTTTTTGAAAGTGTCAGGCGAAACTTACGTGGTATGCTTAATTGATTGGTTTCTTTCCGTTTCGCACACAAAGTTTTTTTTTTTCTTTTTTGCATAGGAAATATTTGTTCCCTTGGGAATCGAACCCACTAACCCCGAAGTCGAAGCCAATACCTTGGTAGCTGCGCCACGGTTTCATCATCAAAATTAACATGACATTTTTACGAGTGCAAATACAATTATATATAATTAATTTGGAACTAACATTTATTTATTATTTTAATTAGTTTTCACCTAATAATTACACGTAGGTTCGAAAATGCTGAGGTGCTAAACTTTTCTTGCGCCAGCTGTACTTTATACACTAAGCGAAAATATAAAAGAAATTATTCTCTCTGACGTCTACTTGTGCGAAAATGATTATAACGAATCGAGATCCCACAAATAAGCGGTTTCTGTAATCAGAGCGATTTATTGATTGCCACATTCTCGACTCCGCCTACATGCTATGTAATACCAAGCGAGGAGTTATGACACACAGCTGAACTAAGAACTAAATTCCGTGTCACGCGACCCACGGGTCATGTTTATAATAAGACGCGCACAATGTACATAATTTACCTATGGCTCTATTGACAGCGCTGTCAACGGCGCAAGACTAATGTCGCTTATTAAATGACACAATAACTTTAATGCGGCCTCTTCAAAAAGACTGCGGCGATGATGGCTTCACGACTAATAGCCTTTTTCAGTACGCGCGCGCGATGCCATGCTTTTTATCGAATTAAAACGGCCTATTTACACACACAGACGCACGTACGCACACGCACGTACGACGGCACGTAACCACGAGGTTGTTGAAGCAGCAAAAAGTCTACCTACATCCCACAACTACGCATCAGCTTTAGCTGCCGCATCGACTGGTTCCATGGATGAAATTTGGAAGTACCGAGGCTCATAGACCGGATTCGTTTATTACGTGCTAAGTTGGGTAACCGGGCAATTTTTTCCACAAAGTTGGCACTTAGTTGGTCTTTAATGTTGCAGACGTCCAGGAGGAGAATGATCACTGAAAATCAGGTTGATATATATAGAGTGGCAACATTCCCCTATACCCTCGCAAATGAGGGAATAAATGTAGATAATGGCGGCAGCAGAAATGCATGACTGCCCTTTTTATATATTATTTTATAGTATATTATCTCAATTTTTTTAATAATATAAAAATATTTCGCATGAATATTTAACAAAGATATTTGTTTGGGCCTTATATATACATATTCTGACGAGCCAAAATATTAAATTTTGGCTCGTCAGAATTTTAAACGTTTGCAAATGATGTCAATACGAAATATCGAGCCTTTTAAATTTTAGAACGATGCAAACATTTTCATTATCTTATCACGTGCTCAGCGATGAGGGAAAACATCGAAAGGGAAACTGCATATTTTCGAAACAATAACAAAAAAATATATTTCGAAGATATAGAAAGTCCAACAAGCCGCAGTGCAGTCGCGTGGACTATGCCCTAATACCCTCTGTACAGAGGAGGCCTTTGCCCAGCTGTGGGACATATATAGACTGTTACTTTACTTTACTTCAACATTTTTGAAATTACTCCCCGGAATGCTACTTATGATCTAGCATCCTTTAAAATCTATTAATAGACAATTGGCTAACGGCACACAATTATTTGGCGATTTTTCGCGTCACAGAAGAAAAAGTAAAATATACCCCTTACATAATGATCTACAATTATCTTTCCTTTCCTAACTTAATATAGAATTTCATTTCCGTCTCATTAACCAGTAAATAGTTTTAAGTCTTGATTTTTTGGATTATTATTGTAGAGACCGATTCAAGCAAGTTTAGTTTAAAGCTATGATGAAATACATTTCGTCACTAAACTTCTTTAAAATATTATCGTTCCAAAATTTTAAAAGACAAGTATAAATTACTTACACATTGATCTACAATTATCTTTCCTTTCCTAACTTAATATAGAGTTTCATTTCCGTCTAATTAAACAGTAAATCATTTTAAGTCCTGATTCTTTGGATACTTATTGTAGAAACCTTATCTGTCATCAAGCAACGAGCATAAAGCTATGATGAAATACATTTCGTCACTAAACTTCTTTAAAATATTATCGTTCCAAAATTTTAAAAGACAAGTGTAAATTATAGGACACAATTGTACATTGAAGCTTTTTATTATACAATATGTATCGTATTATTGTAACCAATTTAAACAGGAATGTTTCCAATTATAATCTATGTGAAGACAAGCTTCTGGCTATTAAAAAAAACGTCAGACGAACTACAAAGAGAACCCACTAAATACTTATTCGAAATTAATGTCCGGGGCCAATTCCCAACCGCAAACCTCTATTTAAAGAGTATTAAAATAAATGACGCTCATTAACATGAGTTTGGGCTCCATTGTCGCGCAACAAAAGTCACGGCAACACCACAGGACCTTAGTAATAGCAGCCCATTAGTAAAACGTCACAACACATCAAAGGACCTTAAGGATCCTTGAAGGATCTCGAGTATCCGTAAACATTAGATTATTGATTGCTGGCAATTTGTTAATTCCTTCGTTCTAAAAGCCGCGAACACGGCCGCTGTGACAGTTATAAGATCTCGCACTTATAACCATTTGCGACAATGGACGATCACGTGCCTAAAGAGAGGTTAATGTTATCGCATTAATCATGACTTTTTTGTCTATATTACTTTCACATTGAAATTGTTTTTCAATTGGTCCTTTCCAATGGCGATGTTCCAGGGCGGAAATAGTGTGAGTATTAATATTAATAACATTTTGCCACTGTTATTATTAGTTATAGGTACTAGTACTAAGTTCTTTTGTTCCAAATTATTTCATTATTATTGAATTTAAATATTGTGTTTATTAATTTTCATACTTCAAAAACAAAATAATTTTCTAGAAGTTCTAGTGTTATGGACTGTAAACTGACTGATTAATTGAATTAAATAAATTTAATGGGATAATTGAGCAATAAAAAATAGTACGCATTTACATAATTACATTGTTTTGAAAATTTTGGACAAATATTTTATAAGTCAATTTTTTTCATGATCTAACGATTGTGGTGAATATAACAAGTCAGACATAAAATCATTAAGTTGTCAATTATTCTTGGTAATGAAGGAAAAACAAACTCAGATTTCGTCTCTAACACATTTAAGTGTGTGTCACCCATACACCATTTAGTTAATAAATGACTTATGATAACTATATTTGACCATTTATAATTACAACTCTCAATACTATGCAATAATATACATATTTGCATTGAATTATTACATTTTGTATATTTTAAAATTATTTATATATTTATATATCCGCCATATTTAAAGTTCTTCAATTTAAAATGTTTACTTAGCCTTTTAAGTATTCAGTAAGAATTAACTATTTTAGAAAAGTTTTCTAATTTATGCTCGAGGGCAAGAGGTAATATTTACAATATTTTTTTTATTTTTTTTTTGCTTTAGGGCCACGCAAGAGTGCTCATTGTTGCACGAATGGGTAAGTTATTTTTTTTTTTTTTTTAAAAAAACATTGCCCTTACTTTAGGATAAAATTATCCCGTGTTGTAAAGACGTTTTACAAACATAAATTTCACGTGGACAAACACCCAGATGCGAAACAACTATCTGTGGGTCACACAAATAGTTGTCCCGTGTGGGAATCGAACCCACGACCCCGACGCCGAAGCCAATACGTTGGCAACTGCGCCACGGAGTCATCAAGTCCGTCCGGGTAAGTACCACGACCTCACAGAAGAGAGGCGTAAAATAGAAGTGTTACACTTCTGCGTTTCGTCTGGTGAGTGAGGTAGCCGGGGCCCACTTTATTTAAAGGTGGCAACGCACTTGCAACCCTTCGGGTGTAGCATATGTCCAAGGGCGACGGTTATTACTTAACATCAGATGAACCGCCAGCTCATTTGCCTCATTCTCACAGAAAAAAAAAAGTTGTTAAGTCGTCTTTGGTAAGAGTTTACTTGCATATTTAAAACTCTATCTCAAAAGAGAACAAATAGTTTTACATATTCATGAGTATAAACGAATGTCAAATAAAAATAATCATTTTAAAAGTACAAATAGCCAATATGCTATAAAGTGGTATGATTTTATTTATAATTAACTTTGACCATTTTTTTAAATTTAGTTTTGACTTTAATACAATCATTATATTCCAGATAATTACTTCAATCGTTATAGTCTAGCAAAGGGGTATTTCACTGGTGTAATTATTATTAAGGGAATACATTGTTTATATAAAACTCTTAAAACAATTAATTATTTATCACGTCAATTTCAAAATTCGATTTAATTAAAGTTTTCTTTTCAATTTAACTGGATATCCCAGACATTACAAACGTGTAATAATTGCATTAATGTATCAAAACATATAAAATGAAACAATATGAACGTTTAAAATGAACCAATATGAAAAATGTAGGGCAACTACATAAGACTGGCTGCTATGTAGTAAACAATTATAATTATCTAAGAAGCAATAAAGAACTGACTTCATAAAATATAGTAACTATGCCTCTATTTTTTTTTTGTCGGAGACCATACAGAAAATTTTCCCTGTACCAATCACATAACTGTGACGAATGTAATGACACCTCATACTTGTATGTTGAAAACCGTCAAAACGTTTAGGTTGTAGAGAGTTAAAGAATTAGATATACCTATACACAAACATACGCATGAAAATTCTTACCCTCCCTCGACAGTCGGTTTATTATGACCGCCACAGTGCAGTGGCGCTGAAATGTATCACATCTTTAGGCCATTAAAGATTGGTTATAAGATTCATTAATGAGCTGAAGATACTGTCATAAAAACCGTTATTAGAAACACTAGTTACGCGCTCAAAAGCTGTATTATCTTTTCAGTTACAGCTATATGCGCTCATTATAGCTGTAACTGAAAAGCTGTATTATAAAATGTATATGTGTGTATGTAATACATTATTATAAAATCAAAGCAAACAAATTTAAAGCGATATTTTTCTGTAATATAATAATGTTTTTATTTTGGCTTCTTTTTAGAAGATGCAGGTAATGTTGTACACTTACATCTACTGCAGTAGTTGATTAAGTTACTACGAAGAAGTATAAACATTGAAGAAGACATTTTTAACTTTCAGTATAAATATCTAATTTGCGAGGTCTTGCCGTGAAAATAAAAAAAAAGTAGAAAAAGTAAAGTAGTAGAAAGTTAAGTTACAGCTTACATATATGTCCCATTTATATTTATTTATTATAATAATTATAAGGCCTCCCCGCTACAGAGGGATTAAGATCATAGTCCACCATGCGACCTCACTGCAAATTGGCGTACTTCACATATCTTTGAAATATATTTTTAATGGATTTACTGCGTTTTCTACACTCTGGTCTCAATTTATATACAGCGTGTCTTTACAATCGCGACAATAGATAAATGAACACACATACACAGGATAACTTTATAAATTGTATTAAACATTTACATTCTTTATTAAACATCAATATTTACCAAGTTATTAAATTTTCCGAAACAAAGAATTTTAGAACACCCTTACGTATAAAACTGTGTATGTAAAGTTCAATTGTAAAGGTCACAAAGCATATGAATGGGTTGAATGAATTTAAAAGAGACAAAATATACTTTTAGGAGAGGCTTGTAATGCGACGCTATGGCAATGAATGAAAAAGTCTCTGAATGTATGAATCAGTCAGTTGTAGTTGTATAGGATGTTACAAATTTTGTTTCTTAATTAGTTTATTTGAAAAATATTTTTTTTAATTATGGATATTTTTAACGTTAATACTTTTTTATGATTATTGGCAAGTAGCGCTAGGCGTGCGTACATTTATTGTCGCGGTGGTAACTACACGCTGTATATGATATATTTGAATAGTTTAATACAACTGGGCATTGGTACTACTTAACCAATGCCCAGTTGTATTTAATCTGTTCACACATTAAATTCAGATATCTTTTAAAGAAAATAGCAAATAATATGTGAACACGGTGCCTGTCATAATAGTAACAAACTACCATAAAATGCCAAGAATTGACTTATGCCAGAAAGATAAAGGATAAATTTTATCTTTCTTATTCTATATTTGTCCCATTTTTTCAAATAAAAAATGATGATTTGGAATTTTTAAATAAAGTCAATGGCAACGTACTAATACTGTAATTAAATAAGTATATTAATATTTTTTAAATTGAATACAAACACGTAACGATACATTTACATATGTAATACCATAAGACACAGAACAAATGAAATATTTATAATAACATTCACAGTAATATATAATGAAACTTCAGCCAGGCGTAAATGTTAATGTGCCTGTATTTTTAAAGTATTGATAAGACGAAAATACTTAAAAAATGTTTTCCTAATATCGTATCGATTCAATGATTTAATGTCGTTATTAGTAGTGTTCTTAGTTTTATTGAGTGATACGTAGCAGTTTTAAATTTTAAGGTAGCTGTCACTGAAAAATTAACTATGACGCGCAGCAACCTTTGCACCACACCAAACCATTACTACCATACAATCAATGTAGTAAACTTTATGTTAGTAAAGAGAATGCTCTTTGGTGTCTTTTTTCTCCAGTCCTTATCCCAGACTAGGTTGAGCCCTTCTCTTCCACTTTTCTCTATTAGCTGTTGTCCCATATCAGCTGTTATATCATTCTTCACATAGTCCGTCTAAACCTTTCTCGGTCACCCTCTAGCACACCTTTCATCCACATTTATACTTTATACTCACTTCTAGTCATAGCATTCTGCTAACTCTCTTTACCTAAATATATCATGTAGTAATTCACATAAAAAACCCTAAACAAGTCCTCTAATCCATTATCATGACCATATATGCCGGTATTATGAGAGTTTTCAAAAGTTATTTCAACTGAAAATGCTTCTGACATATTATTTTACTCTGTTTACTGCAGCGCTGAAATGAACTATCTTCTCCTGTACCACGAACTAAGAGAACACTGGCATAAAGAAGGAGACTTATAATTTAACATATCTAGTTGTATGAGACACCGATGATACCTCTGTTGTTGCTGTCCTCAAGTTCTACGAAACAACCGTCCATCTATCATCTCTGTACAATAAAAAAAATAAGTTATACTTACAAGCACCGGCCACATGGATCTTCTTCATCCATGGATATATAACTCTATCTGTATTATCCGAGCAAATAGAGGAGTCGTCGTCCTCCACGGGTGGGCTATCTAAAAGTAGTCTCTCATCATCCAACTCGGAGACAGGAGAGCCTTCACGGCCTAGGGCGTGCAGCTTCCGGCCAGCAGGGGCGGCCTCTTCTATGTGCCTTTCCAGGCGCAGCCCCAGCTCAGCCAGCCCGGGTGTCGGTTCAGCCCCGTGAGACACGTAGTGCTCCGTGTCAGACGGATGCGACGCCTCGGGGGGGCGGGGCGGAGGCGCCACTGGGGGGTGCTGCGGCAACGGATGGTAATAGCCCCCGTAGCCGTACCCCGCCCCGATCTGCACCGGAGCGTACTGGTGCTGGTAGCCGTACTGCAGGTGCTGGTGCTGGTAGTACTCGCCGGGCGGTATGTAGTCCGCCTGGCTGTACTCCTCGGACGGCGGGAACTTGGGGTCCGGCTGGGGCTGGTAGCCGCCGTTCATGAGGAACGAGCTCATCGTACTCGGGGCAGGGGACTCGCATCACCGTGCCACGTAGCTCACCAATCCGGCCGACGCTCAGTCGTCGTTCGACGTGAGCATTCTCACTCAGGAACGTTTTGTGAAATTTTCCTCTACTACATCCGTATTATAGCTGTGGTCTTGATAAAGTTCTACCTTATAAATATTTCCTTGTCGTTGATGTTGTCTTGCTTGCTTACTCTTTTCGATTTCCTGGGGAGTTTTTCTTCTTTTATTGTGACAATCTTAACATAATTCTCTCCCATGCATTTTCTTATACATTTAAATTTATAATATTATACTTGCTTATCTCATTTGCACAATCAATGTACATTTAGGAAATGTAACTGTCCTTGTAGTCACAATATCAATTGAAACTTCCTCCTATATGTCACACGTCTCTGCCGCATCGCATATTCTACGGTTTAATCGTATCACTGTAGTTTCGGTAGGAAGTTGGACAGGAGTTTACGCCACAATTGAACAATTCATATATTTAACTAAATTATCGCACGTATTACGTCCACTTATGAGTCTAAAACTTAACCAGTAATGTACCACCGTCACATAGCGTTAAAACGGGCAAGTTCACGCGAACAGTTCACAGTAGCCTCATCGATCGTAATTTCGGCAGAGTCATTTGATTTATCACTTTTTGATAATAAACAATGGTGGCGGAGGCACGCAAAGTCTCAACATTTTGAGACAATATACACTGCCCAACACGCCAGCGCAGTCTGTCACTTTAACAACTGGCTATACGTGTTCATCAATTTTTACATACCACCTTCCATTTTTAAGGCGGAGCTGCTCCACTGCCTCTTTTACAAAAACTTTCAACGCAATAACGACTCTACATCTACACCATAAAGCTTAAACTGACTTTTTCTCCATCTTTTAAGCGCTTACACTTGAAACTCATCGTCTCTTTCCCACTTAGAAGCCACCAATAACGTGCGACTGAGACGGAAACATCGATTTCAGGATTCCAATCGTCACAGAACGACTGCAGCTATCTTTTTCTGGCACAAGAGCTTTTCCCTTCACGTAGAAGAGAATAAAGTTCGACGCGAACTTATTGCGTAGAAGATTAAAGAGCCGTTTCAATAATAATATCGAATGAACATGGTCTCTGTTTGTCGCGGCTTAGCATTTTAAATATTTAGTACGCAATTTACCTAAAATTGTTTCTTTTTTAAATTTTGATAGACATTGTTATAACATTGAATTTGTATTTCTTTAAAAATAATTCTTTCTTTGTTTTGCACATGCCCCTTTTAATATACTATAAAACTATTCTTTAGAATTCACCTTTTTTCGTAAATTCCTATTGTTTTCTTCATTCTTAATTGTTCTTTAATTTATATAGAAAATTAAATTTTTATTATTTCCTTTATTTGAAACACATTTTTTTTATTTTATTAATGAGATCAGTAAAATATGGACAACTTACACACATTTACCAACCTTCATTTATCAAGTCTATTATTTAAACAATTACGTAAAACCATGTGAATAAGAAGTTAACATATACTGTTTATTCACATGGTTTTACGTAATTGTTTAAATAAAGACCAAGACTTAACAAAGTTAACTAAATATATACAGAACAAAACAATTAGCAGAAAAGACAAGGAATGCGCTGTTAGCCATAATTAAAACCATCAATACTCGGAGGATCGTCTAACCGGCCAGCAGGAACAATGAACGCGCAGTCACGTTACCGGTGCTATCATGAGGCGTAAGCCGCTAATACAACAGTAAGGAGCCCCGACAAGGGCACCGGCAAATAGACAAAAATGTCCGGTGGTTTTATTGAATTAGGCGATCACAATGCTTCTATCACGGCCGCACTGGAATAGCTTAGTCATCGCATCGGCTTCCACGCCGCGGCCACAAAAGGTGGGAACACCAGATCAATGGGCGCACGATCAATAAGCAAACACACGTAGATCTCGGATCGCTCCACGGAGGCTGGAAGATTACATTGCGGATAGAGGAGCTTTGTGAACAATTTAAGAGTGAACGGACGTGTCTGTTGTTAGGAAAGTAAGAATTTTGATTTAGAAAGAATATTTCCTAAGCCAATTAAATAAATGGGTTAGATGATTTTTCACTGATAAATCCACTTAGAGCGGATTCTAGTAATAACACCGGAGAGATCCATCGTTCATTTTTAAAAGTAATAAAATTGATTAAAATTAAATTTGTACGTGCTTCCGCATATAAGGTAGAATGTGATAATTATTGGACTAGTCAGTTTGTTATGATAAATGAAACAACAATCACCAATCAAGAACGACCAGGGTTTGCCTCTTGAACAAGAATTTGCACGATATTCTCTGTACCGCAAATAAGATTGACGGAATTGGGAGCCACTTCATATTATATCAAAGACTCAGTGATTTGACGTCGTCACACAGTCCATGTTTATTAGCTTCTGTATCAGTTCATAATTGCTTACTGTTCAAATTGTACCAAAGTGCTTTCTAATTACTGCAGCTTCTTCATTTAATAGTGCGTAACGGTTGTCAAGGTCGGGATGTTCCTTGAATCATGCCCGAAATTATAGTATTAAATAAGTTATTTATTATTATAAATGTCGATTAATCTGCATAAATGTCATGACCTTTATCGTTTAATGGTCTGACAAACAATATGTTTGCCTTCATATAACAGGCTACCTGTTCGGGACGCCCAAGGAATCATTAAAGGATCAGAATAGCCTCCTTTCAGTTTCCGCAATTATGTCTCCTGACCACTAGCAGACAATTTCAAATGAACGAATAGATTTGTAACAAATGTGCATATTAGTATTGCATTGCATATGCATATTGCATAGTCAATAATATTTACATCCATATGTAAAAATCATAATTATAAAATATGTCGATGAAAAAATATTTTTGTACATTTCTTTAATTAATAGATTACCTATGGGACTTATATTTTAACGAGACAAACCCATGACATTGTAAACTAATTACACTAGCTTCTGATTCCGATGAGCGGTCTCTCCATACAGACTGACATAACTATAGCTTTGATTAACTGAACTATAAATCTCCGATTGTTTAAAATGTAAGAGTTCCAATCCAAAAAGCATGTTCCAATATATTAACATTTTTTATCGTCTCTGAATCTAAAGCCTTTGCGACGTAAGACTTTGTCGAACTTCATCACGAAATTTGTTAATCAGCTCAATAGCCGCGTAAACTTGAGACGAGTTTATGATTGTTCCATGTTTAAAGTAAAATTGGATGCGAGGCTAATTCTCTTACTACGTCTCAAGCTATTTAAATCAAAGTCATCCGATGAAGACATTCCTATCGCGGACAAAGTTTCTTTGATAAAGTTTCTTGTGCCCCCATCGTGCTGCTTCCCCGTGACGCTAACTGCCTGCCAGCTCGTTCCATCCCGCGCAAACTTAATCCAAGTTTAATGAACAATAAGACAGGCCCTTTATCAAACTTCGCGTTTTTCAATGCACGCCAATTTGCACCTTATGTGGTGCACGAACAGGGTCAATTTCAGTGTACATTTTCGTACCACATGGAACCTTTTTGATGGGACTAAGATCACAGAAAAACCTATTTAGCCGCCTTGATCGTATTATTTGTTTCTTGTTTTACTTTGAAACAGAGCCTTAGATTAAGTCGATTCACTCCTATTTCCATTATAATAAAATGTTTTAGACTGGTAAAGTAACTAGTAATGTATTTGATACATTTTTCTTTAACGCTATTTTGAAGGAGAAACGATTTGATATTTCTTTTCGTTCTAGTAACAACTACAGCAATTATTCTAGTTGGGTCTATGTATTTAGGTTGCTTAGATTAATTTCATAAATATCGTACTATATTTATCTAGACTCAATCTAAAAAAAAGGAAAACTCAATGTATTTTGAAAAATTTTATCAACATATTTTGATATATTTATCTTTCCATATACAATATGATTTACTAATAAATAAAGCTTTTACATAACTAAAACGTTTACTATACCATCTATGGCTACTTTGCTACTTACCAGAGATAATAAATAAGGGAAGAGAAGTAGGAAAGTAAACGAATATAATTATTTGAAAAAATATAAAATTATGTATAAAAGTGTTTGTCAAACAGAAAATGGCATATTATAGTCTGTTTTCTGTTTTATTTTTATGTGAGTAGGTGGCAAGTGAGCTGGCATTTCACTTGGTGTAAGTGACAACCAACGCCCATGGACATTTGCAACATCCGTAGGGTTACAGATTCGTTGCCATCTTCTAATAAAGTGGGCCCCGGCTACCTCACTCAGCAGACGAAACGGAGAAATATGACACTTCCACTTCACGTCGGTCTTCTATGAGGTTGACCTGCCTATTCTTGCAACAGTCGAAGCTGTTGTGTGGCCTTACCACAAAAAAAAGGTTTTTAAAGTTAGTTGATTTTTAACAGTTTCTAATAATTCATGTATATGTGTAGCTTTTCCTAAACGTATTTTAACGATTGAAAGTAAATTTTAATTTCTACCTGCCGATGTATGAAAAAACTCGGCTAAACTAATTTCAAATTCCGAAGTATGGGATCCTTGGTGCAGGGGATTGCTTTGTAGCCAATTTTCTGTAATGGCGGACTTGGTGAATTTCTATCTTTGTAGGGTCGGTCGCCGACGTTTTTTGCAACACGTGGCCCCACCCATATCGAGGGCTGGGTCTTATCTTAAATTATGTGATTCTATATCCGCTTACGTTTCGAAACGTTTGCTAAACAACGTCCAATAGATATAGTCCAGATTTATGGTATGCGAAAGTTTCTATTTATATAACTTTAAACTTATCATTAAACATATACGATTAGTGAAAATAAAGAAAGAATTATTTTAAGCTACTCCATTGTTATACGCCATTATTTTTACTAGAGAAATGATTATTTACATAAAATTAACTCATAAGGCGGTCCCAAGACTCGTAATAAAATTGAACATTTTGCCGGTAACATTTACGGAGCAATAAAATATATGAGAAAAACATAACAGACAACTTATAAAAACTTATATCAGGATGATCACAACAACTTCGAGTCATCCTGTTGCAAGTTTCGCAATACAACTACATCCACGTAGGCGTTGTGGATGTCAATAGACGGCGGTAATCAATAGCTTGGAAATAAAAAACAATTGAAAAGAAGTTTTCAACCTACAGTCTGTCAATAATATAACTATATGTCACATAAATATAATAGACTATTTAAAAAACATCATTAAAGGACAATAAACGACAATCATCATGTATGTACACCGATTACGCTGAGATTTATGGTCCGATATACGTGATTCTTCGTTCTTTAGTTTGACGCAGAATAGTTGCCATTTGGTCCCATAAAAATTTAACAAAGTTTAATCGAGTAGTTTTTTCCATTATCTAATAGACTTTTTGAGACATTACACATTAATTACATATTAAATATTAATTGAATATTAATCGAGCGGTTTTAAGTACCTAAATACGATAGTAAGTTATAAGTAAGAAAACCGATACACCTCCAATATTGTAAGAGGCTCTCCAAAGCCACGCGCAAGTTTCTGACGTGAAACGTCATCGTATGTCAGACTTTTGACAGCTGACACCGCACCCCTCCCCATTTCAATGCTGCCACCCTCGCCCCTCCCAATCAAATGACGTCAACCGGGGCATGGCACAAGTAGGGGTTCGCTCCTCAAGCTCAAGACACTCGATGCCTCGTCAAAGTAATAGAAATTATTATAAAGCGAAATTTATCAATGTGCAATTTCGTATTTTCCGCTATGGCCATGTTTTTGCCTAAGGTACGGAGTTTTTAATTGAAGAGAGTATCTAGCGGTTGACAAAAGCATTCAAAAGGTCTTAATAAAGTGCATGGTTGTCTTTTATAGAAACTAATCAATATTGAAATAAAATTTACTCGTCGTTAACATTTCTGGAAAAGGAATCCTACTTTCTAATTCTCAAAGTATGTACATCTAAAGGGTAATAAATTTTATAATTATGTTATTTTTGTAAATCGGTTATGGGTTGAAAGGTCGTATACGTATTTCTGGACAGAACACAAGCACCAAAGTATTTTTTTTACCTTTTTACTTTAATTTTCAATGTGTTACGGTATGTTATGGTATATTATGCCTGATATTACAAAAGCAAATCTAAATTATATTTTAAAACAATCTCTTACTAGTTACTAATTTTATCTTATACGAATTTACAGATTCCGGTTTCCTATATCTTACGATTTGACATTCAATTTAAGGCTAATTGTAACGTCTTAACAAAAGCGAATAAATCCATATTTCGCCATTTTATAAATACGTACGTCGCACAAAAACGTCAAATGTTACAGCGATGAGGGGAAACGTTTGGTATTCCCGTAAAATTGAGGACTGAACGTAACATCTCCTCGTTATTATCAAGGAAAATTGAACGGTAAGACGATCGGAGAAAGTCTATTATCGATTGGAGGCCTCGCCTGCGTTTATGGTGGTTTCCGGTTGAGTGAACAGAGCTTTCATTAATCAGGGAAGTCTCGACAGTGCAGCGGCGCTGGCGTTGCGGTAGAATTTTTTTCATCTTGCGCCCCTACGAAAGCGCTGGACGCGATTTCCTGAGAATCTCGGGAGAAACTGGGTGGTCGCATCGTATCTATAAAAGAGCTTTATTCTCACTGATACTCACTTTGCTTCATTTTCATACATACCATGACCTTACCTCGTATAATATTACCTGAATTTACAATCACCCATTTCCCAATGAAGTTTGTTTCGATGTTCACATTAAAACCAGTATCGTGTATGAACTTAATTTTTCATTATTCGTTTATAATCTGTAGGTAATAACTTACACATATCGCATATTGATATTAAATATCCGTTTTCGGAAAATTATTGTAATTTATACTGCAATGAAGCACAAATTTGTTTAGAAGAACGACATGAATTGACGACACAATGACATTTAAAGTAATTTTCAGTGTAAAAAAATCGCATGTTAAAATATCATTTCATTAATTTAAAAAAAAAAATATATTTAATATAATTACTTGTAATATCATTAAAAAAATCTTAGACTAGTGTTAGTGAATAACATTATTTCCTACTATCCGAACCTAACCTAGTGATATTCTTTACTAAAAAAGTTACAATAAATACATTAAAGAAAACATTTTAATTAAACTAATACCAAAAGAAGAAAACATAAAAAAGGATAAAACTTATTAATATTATATCGGAATAGTTACACTATTGATTCAAAACATATACGAGTATGTACGCCCGCATTTACAATCTGAACGTAAAAACACATAGATAGTATTATGTTTGGTTCGGATAAAAGAAGGGAGGGTGTAACAGGGGTTTCGACGCATTTACATTCCAATGCATAATTTATGTTATATACGAAGTTAACGGGAGACATCTCTGAGTCCGAATAAACATTCCCTTTTATCTCCACCCCTCAGTCACTCTTTGCACTCCATCCTGCGAATAATCCCTTTGGGATTGCGAGATACATTCTACGAGCTTTTTTTACAGTATGATGTCGTGTAGCTACTTATAATGGTGGAAAACAACTAAGAGAATGTAAAATGAAAAGAGTTACAAAATCATAAAATTGCAATCTCTCATTGAAAATTCGCAATATCCAATCATCTATAGATAGATGTAAGTTAAAATAAGTTACTTCATTTTTACAATTTTTTATGCAAAGAAAGCATTATCTCGCATCAAATCTTAAAAAAACGTTCCTAACCTTTAAGAAAGGAATGCACACCAAATCGCAAAAATTCAATATTTCTACCTCAACCTGGTCTTTTGTGGGTCTGTGATTGTTATTACCTGAAGACTATCGTGACCACAAACCACCAAAATTATCTCGAATTATGTCTGAACCTACTAAAACGTGAAGGGCAGGACCAAGCTCGTAGATTCTAGCTAGCCTAGTTCTAGTCTACGGACTGAAACCAAAAACATCTGTTAAAGTAAATCACAGATTTATATGCTGACATTTTAAATGTTAATACGCTTTAATTATTGGTGTTATTCATGAAGGTTGATATGATAGGAAGTTGTTTTTAATGAAAGATTTGTGTGCGACAGTAACGGGTCAGAATGCGATAGGATGACAACGTCAGATCAATATACACGTGAACATTGCGATTCGCGTACCGTGTAATAGAGATCGAAGCATTCACAATTCCGCTCCGATTTCACGCGCATCCCGCACGTAACGACTTTCTAAACATCGGCTGGCGACGCGCTGATCGATCGACCGGAAAATCGCGCCGGATCACCGTAAATATTTTGACGCGAGCTGATAATGCCATTACGAAACAATCGCTTCCCAAATAAGAGGACGCGGAGTTCTCCAAGGGGATCGCCCGCGGCCGCTCGGACGTTTTGATAGATCGCCCCCGGGGGATCCCGTGCTACTGCCAACTCCAGCGTTACAATTGACCGGGTACGGAGACAGCCGAATGACGTCCGGGAGCTACTGAATCGGTAGTTGATGAAGAAAAAAATTGTATTCAGAAACTAGAGAGAAATGCAATGTTTGCATTGTTGTGTTTATTCAAGGAATGCTATCGATAAGGGAATTGAAAATATACATGGAAATCAAAAGCTGATCGCTACGCGACTAGACAATACCAGTACTTGCAAAGAATCTATAAAGCTTGCAATTGTTTCTGCGATATTTTACAAATTGATCACTACTCAAAACCCTTAAAAAATTACCATATTAGTTTTTATTGAGAAGAAACTTTAAGAATTACCAGACTTACTCGTAAAATACTATGAAATGTTATACCTTCCAATAAAATAGGTTCCCAGGTTCGCCTTGCCCCTTTGACGGAGTAAATGATACAGCTGAAAGGAATATGAATATTAAGTTCAAAAAGTGACAAGCTACGTAATGTCAACGTATAACTGTCGAATACAATATCGAATTTGGTTAATTTTGAAACATTTGATTATTCAACAACAAGAATTCTAACACAACCTAAATGAGTTGACCAATTGAACACATTTACAAACATCTTAATAGACCATAAGTATTCCCATAAGAACATCAAATTACCAAAACTTCTTTATGCAACATTACAATAATTTAAAGTGAACTGTGGGTAATAGTTACTATTGCACCTCATATACTTTGCCAAAACTGTGAAGTATTCGAAACATTGCGAGTTTTAATTACACGCCAACCATAAGAATAATTGTATTTAACAACTACTTATTGTTATTCGCTGTACTACAAAATGAGATAGTGACCACTAGATAGTTTATACGGAACTTTTTAATGTGACAAGATGCCAAGCGGGCTACAAATTAATATTTAACAGCCTGTTTGAGTCCACAGGCGTCTCCCGCAAACTATCACGAAGCATGATCCTTACGGCTGCAATTCAAGAACCTTCCTCCCACATCGGTGATTGGTTTTTCGAGCTGTGGGGCCGGCCCATTCCCGCTTCAGATTACTAAGCTATTTCGGTTACCTTTGTTCCACTGCGAATTTTATGATTGAAGACTTTAATCTTAAAACATTGGGCCAAACATTGACGTCTGTGGCAAAATTGGACTTAGTTAACCCGACTAACCAAACTTAACAGACTTTCCAAATTAAACATACTCATCAAGAACTTCGAGCACAATGCTCTCAACAACCGTTATAGGCATGACATATACATAAGACATGATCTTAGCCTTGTCAACGTTCCTCTTAAGGCCCACCCGTTCGGAGACTACGATGAGATCATTGAGCATAGTACCAGTATGATGTCCAATAGAAATAGCGAATGCTGTCCATTTCTATAATTTGATATTTGTAGCTTGCGACATAGTCATATATGTGACTCTGTCACCGCAAAGTGGGAGAAAACAGTGTAAAAGGGTCACCGATAAAGCCACTTCTTCAGAAAGGACCATTACCAAGTAAGTACTCCAACTAATACAAATAATGTTGAACCCGAATCTGGATTCAGGTTGTGGACCACGACTTCATGCATCAAAAGTGCGAGAGATTTTTCCCTACCATTGGCAAACAGCATGCCAACTAAAGTGAAAATTAATACTAAATCTTTTGTACTGGTAACGAACAACGTATAACAACGGAAAATCGGCGATAAGTTGATTTTTATTAAATCAACAGAATAAAGATTTTAGTTGAGAATAGTAAGGGCGAAAAAACCGAAAGTGTTTTTGGGGCGGGTAGAAATAAAAAAGAAGAAGGGAATAAATTTAATTTTTAAATTTAGGGAATAATTTAAAATGCATAACCGAATGGCGAGTTAGTCGCCGCGCTGCATCGGCGGAGTGCGGTCGCAAAAAGCGACGTTCTGCACGGGCTCAGGATGACTAATGATGTGGCGAAAGCGGCTGGGTATTGAGAAAAATACCGCTCGCTTGCAACCTTAGACAATGATTGAAATTCTGTTGATAATTGGAGATTGGGCAAGGGCAAGTTGAAAGGCGCCGCGATAAATAAAAAGTTCGCAATCGAAACCGTGTACCGGTTAAGTTTAGTATAGCGATAAATAGTTAGATACTTTAGAATATCCCGTGTCCCGTTTTCCGTTATAGCATCATGGCAAATTAGAGGTATTGTTTCAAAATTAACGATTTTCGATTATTGAATCTATATGTTGGAGTAAATATGTAATAACGACATTGTTCGGTAAAAAGCACAAGTCTATGGACCCCTTACATACAAATATTAGTACCTAAATCCCAAGAGTAATTCACTACACTGTGGAGTTCAAAATTTCATAATCAACAAAATTTTATTTAAAGTCATGCCCTATATGATTTCACCACTGATAAATATAGAAAACACAGAGCTTGCTTGATTTCGGAATATAGTTCGCTCTTTGTAATCCTCGTTTAAAGTATAACTAAATATAATAGAAATTAATTTTAATTATGACATAAAACTTGACGCCAAATAAAACATATTTATATGTTAAAATGGAACAGACCTATATAATCTATGAAAGACTATTTTACTTCGCAACGATTAAGTTCCATTTTTAAATTTAATTTCAGCAGACGCCTTAGGATTTCGGACGGAGTTCGTTCAACGCTGTGCCGGCGAACAAAGCCCGGTAGGTACCTACGAGAGCCGGTCCTTCGCGCCATCCGAGAAAAATAGTGGGAAATCCATTAATAACTGTCACCGCGGCTCCTTGTTAAATGCATACAATACTTGAAGCTTTTTAAAAGACTTACAAAGGAGACTTGGCTAAATTAAAACTTTTTCGATACGGCCGCGGACGCGACATCGCACGGAACTAGAGGACGGATAATTATTGTGCGCTGTGTACGACAGTTGGCAACGTAGGGGGCTCGGCAAGCAGCCGCTATTAAACCTCTTAGAATTACGCGTGACGTGGGTGTTGTGTCGGATAAGCAAAATGTACTTAATTCATGTATCTTAAAGTAGTATATTGATTCACGTCACTTAAAGACCTCACATCAGCGCTATATCATTAGAGAAATTACGGGCTGAGAGGATGTGATAAGAAATAGTTGTATAAGTATTTAATAATTTTATTAGTCTTTAAAAGTGCCGCGATGAATATTTCACCCTGTTTAATGTCCGTTATGAGCATTTAACGTAATGTATTAAATTAATGCTTTTAATGAGGTACCGTAACTGCGTTACGTACGTGGAACATTGCTTCAAAGTTGCTTTGCTAACCTTACCAAGTAGCGTACGGACGTGGGTTTGTAAAGAGTCGTTTAAAGTAGGAAAAAATCAAAATTAATGACACTGGTGGCAGGCAGCATGCCACGTGACTGGATAACCCTTAGCCCTCCTTCTGTATGCTACATTATTTACCTTAACTTAGGATTTTGTTTGCTTCCATAAACTACTGCGATGGCGAATGCGCAGTGAACGCTTTTCATTACATTATTTATACGATGTCAAAGAAAGATTCCGAGTGTTTTTTGCTGTAGTGTCGCGATGCAATGTCTGGAGGATAAATTCTCAATATTTACACGAGCATTTTAGAAAATATATCAACTCCCACCTTGATAAATAAAGGTTTTTTTTATGAAGATGGCAAGCTAGCTGGGGATATACCTGATGTTAAGTGATAAATCTTTCATGGACATTTTCAATACCCATAGGTTTGCAGATGTGTTGCCACCTTTTAATGAAGTGGACCCCGGCTACCTCACTCACCAGACGAAACGCAGAAGTATGAGTTATATAACTTCCACTTCACCTCGTTCTTCTGTAAGGTCGTGGTACTTTCCCAGAGTTATTTCCCATTTAAGCAACAGCGTGGTTCTACCTAAAAAGATTATGATATCTTCATTTAATTTAAAGTTAGTAAAGTTAAAAAAACGATTTTCATAAGCAATACTTTTTCAGTGTTTACATGCCGCAATAGACAAAATACATTGTTAATTTAATAAGCAACGCAGACTAAGTTATTTTTCTTGTGTTGACAATTTTTTTCTCAGTAAGAAAATAGATGTTTGCTCTTTTTAGCGTGCTTTTCAGTCCGTTGATTATATAAAGCTTTAACGGACCATATAAAGTACAAAAAAAGGAAAGTAACAGCTTATATATGTCCTACTACTAGCTAAAGCTGTAGGACATAGTCCACATATTAGCAGACTCACATATCTTCGAAATCCTTTTTTATTTAATTTTTTCTAAATGTTTTCTCACGTTGTTCTGTTGTCAACACTTGTTATGTTTCCTCACGACGCTTTCCTTCTTCGCTGAGCATGTGATGAGTCAGCACTAACTTAAACTTAAGAATGGTGCTCGAGTATATTGAACTTTAATTAATTAATTAATTTTTTTGACACTGAGTTACCACGTCTCATAATGGGACCAAGAGCTCGCGGGAAAGAAAAGTTTCCACGAGCTTGATAGACCCTACCTGAGCAGAGTAACGCATATGGACCGTCAAGGGTGCATAATTATAATTTCGAATCTATTGCTATTCTATTTAAGTTACATTTTTAAATTTTAGTTAGTTTTATTTTTATTGTAGTATCAGCTGTTAGAATAAGTAGTGAAACAATATATATATATATATATATATATGTAGATAAGTAAAAATTAATGTGGTTTATATGTAATTAATTGTTTGTGTAATGTTTAAATCTAATTTTGTTTTTAATTATTAATTTGAATTTTTGTCAATTATTACTATGGGCTATTGCCTGAAATAAAGAATTATTATTATTATTATTAAAAAATAGATTTTGCCTGAGCTGAAAATGGAGTGTGTAGTTGATTACTTTAACACTGCACTCGTAAATTTACCTCTGAATGTACAATGTTTCTTCTTCTTTTTCGTTCCCTCACTAATGAGGATCGTGACCATATTGTCTCCATTTGCTTCTGACCTACGCCAATTCAATAGATCGTTGTACAGTTTCTCCTGTTGCCTCTACAATGCTTTGAGGCAAGTACGAAAAGTAGAAGAATTCGTTTACCTGAGTTCCCTCATTACGAAGGACGGCGGTAATACTATTGAGCTGCGCCGTCGTATAGGAACGGCTAAAAGCGCATCTCGAGAAAATTTGGAGGGACAAGAGTATACGTCGAACTACCTAAATTCGTCTAGTACCATTTTTAGATTTAAAGATAATTAATAATGTACAAGCGTAATGTACATCACAAATTAGGACTACAGAAAAATAGCATCTGTCAAATTAAATTGGTAATAATTCCAAACAAAATAATTAAATTGGTTCTTATCTTATCGTCATCCAGTTGTTTCGTTTTGGATCGTACAATAATTAAGAAGGTCAATTTTACGAGCTTTTTCGAAGAGATGACTCCGTGGCGTAGTTGCCAAGGTATCGGCTTCGGCATCGGGGGTCGTGGGTTCGATTCCCACACGGGACAACTATTTATGTAACCCACAGATAGTTGTTTCACATCTGACTGTTTGTCCGCGTGAAATTTATGTTGGTAAAATGTCCTTACAACACAGGATAATGTTATCCTAAAATAAGGACAATTTTTTTTAAAAAAAAAAGAAGAAAAAGAAGGCTAGATATATCACCTATGTAATATGTCATATAGTAAATATATCGTCTTATGTATATGACGTTTCATTGATTGATGGAAATGATCAATTCCTGTTAGTTTACTCTGTGCACCACCTCCAATCATCGCGAGATAACATCGACCAGACTGAATCTTGATTCCGTAACGCGATCTGCCGTCAATATTTTGACGAGGGCCCAGAGCAATACGAACAGTCAAAAAATAAAGATTCGACGTCAGTAAGTTTTTACATTCAACAATAAGTTCTGGTTCCCGTTATTTATTGCCTTAGAAATTTTAATACTTACGGTACCGAGTAAATGTTGAATATTTTAATTAATATGAGTAAGTAATAAATATTATATATGTGAAAGTATCAAATGATGCCTTTCAAATTCTTTGAACTTTTATTATTATATATCATAATCTACAAATTTTTTAAATAAAAGTTCGAATAAAAACATTTTGACGATATGTGAAGTCTATCTACCTGTCTTTCTGTCTTTGACCAGCAATGGGACATAATAAGGCTTTTACTTTAACTTAGAATATCACTGCTATAGGGTTTTTGTTCCTTTGCCAACGAATAACACCAATTTACTGGTTAAAATGATCCCTAAACGAAAAATTTGGCACAAAGTTTTGTACTTTTTTGGCTTACAGTCTGCCACACCGGTCTCAAATCAAAGTCAAAGAGCTCCATAAAGCTTAGGCAAAATCTGCTAAATTAGATCAGGCTATCTTGGAACCACCGAGAAGCAGTAAAAAAACTTACACACATATGTACATACTCGTATTAAATCAGTGTGGTGAACGGTATTCTTTAATATGCTGGTAACATGTTCAACTTTACAGCGAGTCGATCCCCACAGATATCGATTGCGGAATTTTAATTGCTCAAAACCGAAGTGGCTGGAAGCAATCGGAGCGGGACCTTGTGACCCATTTAAAAGTTTTATAGGTAAGCGCGGATCGGGAGGCGCAAACGAGGGGAGTGATAAACGAGCGGCATCAATCAGACGAATTTAAGAGTTGCAAATTTCCACCAGCACCTAGGAGTTATTGTTATTAAGAACAGTTTGTTTCGAATGATAAAGCGCTCTTGAGCGACTGTATTTCTATAGGTTTGAGAGTTGAATTGAAAGCGTTATATTAAATTTGTTGTGCCGTACAGTAATTTCTTCTGTTTACGCGAATACTGCATTTTGATAAATAAAACTATAAATAATGAATGATATTATATTGCATGTTATATATTATTAAGAAAGAAAGAAATATTTATTTGGTACATAACAAACAAAACATAAAATAGAAACAAAATAATTATTATTTTATTTTATTAGTATTGATGGTCATGTGTGGAATGCGACATTGGAATCCTAATGTCAACCGTATGTCATATGATAAAAAGAACGCTTTTTAACGTTTACATTAAAATGTTGCCAAGTACAGCATCTGCATGCGATATATAGAAATTCTTGGAATATCATTATTCAAGCGGCAAACCACCTTCAAATTCAATCATGATGATGATGATGAATCAAAAACAATTTCAGCCAGTTGTAATCCACTGCTGAACATAGGTCTCTCCCACAAAATAGGACGGGGGAATGGATTGAGATGGTTGTCTCGCCGTCTATCGGATGCCACTAAATATCTGTATGTATTATTACATCTTATACATCGTATGTAATAGTGATTATCACACGAAAACATACATGGAAATTCCAAAACGCATGCGATAACCAGATAACTAAAAGTAAAAGTACTAAATAATATTAAAATTTATTTTAATAATGTATGTCTCCCTATTATTATTTCTAATCAAAAGAATCACACATGAAGAGTAACTCCTCAAGCCGCACAATAATGCGTCTGTTTCTCTTATTTGTTCACCTTTGATTCGTGGTAAACTCATAAATGCTCACATAAAGATAAATTTTCAGTATCAGCTTGAATTTCCTCTGTTCCTATTATCTTAATGATGGAGTGTAATATATACTCGCATTAAATTCAATTAAGGTGCGATCAGGGTGCGCTAAGAGTGTTGTAAACATGGAAATATGTAGTGTGACATTAATAATACCTTATCGTCACCGACGACTGCCTATCGGCTACCGTAGAGACACTTTTAATGTTACTTCAGCTCTCAGCTTGGAGATATCACATAGAGCAGCGACTACACGGAATAATTTACTCTATTTTATTTCGCCGTTAGTTAATCGCTAAATAATATTACTGTTTATTTAGCTCTTTATCAAATCTAGAGGCAGCAAAGTAACACCTCTTACGTATGTAGGTGTGTGCGGATTACACTTAAGAACAGATAATACATTAGAAAATTTACATAAATTCCTGTTTGTTAAACTGGAACACATGTGACATATGCTTTTTTTTTTTCACAGAGAATTTTACTTTAATGAAATTTACATAAAAACGCTACATGAGAAATGGCAAGTAAGTTAAACTAATTAAAGATGAACTTAAGTTTAAATATTCTACAATGTACCAGGTTCATGAGAATATGTCAATGTTTTCAATAAGCGATGCAATTAGGCTAAAATAATATGTTTCATTAATATTATTATTTGACTGTTGCTAAAATGTTTTTCCCTGTATGTTTCCAATGTCGTTTATTGCGCTTATATTATGGTTCCAACGACTGCAGGATACATTTACTTCGGCTATGCAGTTTTTCAGATATTTTTTAGTAAGAGTAGTTATATGGAAATTTGTGTAGACCTAAATATGAAAACTTATTTACAATATTTATTCCAACTCTGTGGAATGAGTCGAGTTACTGTGATTAGAAAATTAGAATCGCTTATGTATCAGATCGAATGAACAATATTCATTAGGCACCTATCGAGTCTTGCATCAGCTCATTACATATCACTCACGATTCTGTACTGGTGTAGGTTCAGATTGGAAACAGTTTTAGGTAAGTATCGAAAATATCTCTGTCATAAACTATTAATCAACGTTCGATAAGCTAACTCCAAATGGGCGGGCTACACAGACCAGGTGATTTATTTTATGTGTTAGTTGGACAGTTTATTCAGATCCGCGGTATTACCACTTTTGTTCCCATCGTCCTCTGTACTGTATAAATACTAAAAGTTGTGTTAACTGGATTTTTTTTTATTTTTTTTAAAGGACACCAGCAGTACATGCATTTCACGTTTAAACAATAAGATTACAAAAAAAAATTCTGATGTATGTACCTTATTAGGTGACACAGCATTGTTTCAGCTAAATACAAGAATAATCGAGACAATAATGCAAAAATATTTAACAGCAAATAACTTCAGTAAAAACATGAAAAAGAAAATAAAAATTAAAGAATTACAAGCAAAAATTCTAAAAGAAAAATAAATTAAAATTAAATTAATAATATTAAAAAAGAATCGACATTAATTAAAACTTATAAAATACAAATAAATTTCATTATTACAATACAAAATACAGAATGAATACAACAATCTAAATTAAAAAGGAATTATCTGATTAATAATAAAAACATTAACGGACATGACTCAGTATTAATTTCTTGAATTTTATAAAATTTTAATGGAATAAATCCATTCTGGGTAGTTCTTCACAGATGGCATTGTAAGAATTACAGAAACGCGTTACGGGAGCATGCCAACCCAAGTTACTTTTATGAGGAGGAGTCCAGAAAAGTTTTGTTATAGGGCGCCGGGGGAGATTGTAGGGAACGGCTAGGGCAACGTTACTTAGTAGTTCACTGCATGAGGTATGACCATGTAAAATTTTATGTAGCATTAATAGGTCGTGAATTGTCCTTCGATCCTTTAATGTTGGCATATTAAAAAATTCAAGTCGGTATTTATATGGGCATCGGATTTGGATTTTAAATATTTAGTACGTGTCGGGTTTCACAATGTAATTTTAATTAATTAGTTAATTCACAATTTCCGTCATTGATTTCGTGATCAATTCACGAAATCAATTTACATTTCTACGTAAAGAATGTACAACTTACTTTATAACACGACTTTATTTACAAGAGCGCGCACTCTATCGTTTTATTAAAGGTACTAACAGTTTTAGCTGTTATATAAATCTTGAGGTTAACGCCATCTAGTATCGAGTAGCAAATGACAAAAAATAAAATTTTCACACATGAGTTACTTCGTCTAGAAATTAGTTTTAATTTGTTTTGTTATTTATTAATTCCTCATCTAGGAAACTGCTAATTTTTAATAATGTCTAGTTTTAAAATCGACATTGCACATAGCAATCGCGAAAGCGTTAGGTTAGCGTTAGCTCTACTATCACTAAGCTGCTACAAAACCTTGCCCTGACATAGAACTGATTATATTATGTGGGTTACGGAATAAATTAATTAATTTCGTGCGTTTTTAAGAAAAATATGATCAAAATTTTAACACGTGGCCAGTTCATGATAATTTATTCATTTTGCTTTTTAATTTATTTTTTTGTGAATAGTTGTCAAGCGAGCAGGCGGTTTACCTGATGTTAAGTGAATACCGCCGCCCATGGACATTTGCTAGACCGGAGGGTATGCAGATGCGCTGACAACCTTTTTGAAAATTGGGCTCCAGCTACCTCACTCACCAGACGAAACGCGAAAGTATAATACTTTCACTTCGCGCCAGTCTTCTGTGAGGTCATGGTACTTAATCGGACGAGCCAGCCGATTCGTTCAACAGCCGAGGCTGCTGCTATAAAAACTTGGTAAACTAACAGGTGCTTTATCTGATGTTAAATGATTACCATAGCCCAACATGTGAGCCCTTTGCCAACGCGTCACCAACATTAAATAAATAAGCTCCTTTACCATATTCACCAGACGAAACGCGATAGAATAATAGTTTCACTTCACGTCGGTGTTCTTTGAGGTTTCCGCCCAAGAGCCTGTCCATTCATGCAACAGTTGACGCTGCTGCTTGGTTCTAATACAGTACGTATATGTGTTATGACGATTCCGTCGGTTTGACTCAGTTAATGCACATTATACCAGCTTTCATTTGTCCATGGGATGATCGCCATTATATTTATTTTATTTATTTAAGCTTCATTGTTAAACCTTAAGCTAAAGGCTACAATGGGCGGACTTAATGCCTAATGGCATTCTCTACCAGTCAACCCTTGTCATGGTGAAAAGTAGATGGTAGGTGCTAAATGAAACTATAAAAATTTAAGTTAATAAATGTGCCATAAAATGTAACATATACATATGTGCATAAATAAAAATATAGATACATACATATAAATATATACATAAATATATATATATAGACATAAATACATAAATAAATACATATATGGATAATAAAAACACAAATGGACTAAGTGATACAAAGTCAATGATTTAACAAGTATTCTCGAATTGATTTTTTGAACATATACTTATTTGGAGCTGTTTTGATCTTATAGGGAAGGGCGTTCCAGAGGAGTGTAGCTTGAACGGTAAAAGAGGAGTTAAAGTATCCTGTATTATGTTGAGGAATGTGAATCTTAAGTTGGTTGATGGAACGAGATACTCTATCAGGGTCAGAGTGAAGGTAATGGAAGGTATCCTTAAGGTAAGAAGGAGAATTAGGATTAAATAATACAGAATACAATGTAAATAGAATTCTAGAGCTGCGCCTCTGTTGAATGGAAAGCCAGTTAAGCTTGCGACGGTAGGAAGATACATGGTCATATTTGCGTAAACCGAAAATAAATCTAATGCAGCTATTAGGAAGACCCTGCAATTTTTCGAGACGAGATTGGGATAGGTCCGGATAACACACATCAGCATAGTCGATAATGGGCAAAATTAGTGATTGAACAAGCAGAAGCTTAGTTTTAAAGGGTAGGAAATTTTTCAAACGGTAGAGAGAACGTAAGGTACCAATAACTTTCCGGCTGACTTCGGCAATCTGCGTTTCCCAACTAAATTACTGGTCCAAATGCAAGCCAAGATTTTTGACCGAGTCAGAAAACGGAATTAACGATCCATTATAAGAAATTGGGAGAATGCTGCCATAATCAATCCTGGCAAGCATCCTTGGACCACAATTATAGTGTTCTAAATACTTATTTTGTCTCAAGTATTAATAAAACTCGCTGATTTTTCTGAAACAATCCATCTGTTTACCGCCTTTTTTTTAAATACTTGAAGTTTTTTAAATATGGTGGGTTACAAACCAAATTAAATTAAACTTATAACTTGTAAAAAACACTTGTTCATTTTAATCACTTTTTGAATTTTTCTTTGTAATATCACTGTGTCTGTGACCATATACTCTATATTATAGAGTATGATAAAATGGGGATATGTGAGCGAGGAGCATCTTGGTAACCCTGAAAGTAGGTTCCCAAAATTTTTAAGATTTTTTTTTAACTTACGTAAAGCAGATCGTACTTTGTATGGGTGTTTTAACCCAAGTGAACAGTCACTAATAATAACAATAATTATAATAATAAATGATTTATTTCAGGAAAAACACCCATTGTTAGAATTGAATTGCATTATAAAATTAATGAATAAAATAATAGAACAATAATATTTCTTTTATATTATAATTATAATCATTTTGTTTGAATTGAATTAGTAAAGCAAGTTTGATTATACATTACTACTACCATACGTAATATATTTTCATTTAAATATAGGGGATAGAAAAATAATAACTTTTGTACTCAAGAGCCGTGATAGCCCGTACCTTAATTCAATTTACCCGCCTTTAATTCAATATACTCGAGTAACCTGAGTTCGATGCCCCGTGCCAGCACCAATGAAATTGTTGATTTTAAGTACTGACTTATCACGTGCACAGCGATGACGGAAAAAAATTGGAGGAATCGTGCATATTTTCGTATATATAATATAGTTCGACAATCACCCTCTGTATAGAGGAAGCCTTTGACCAGCAGTGGGACATGCATATGCTGTTACTTTACTTTTTCTTTTTTTTTAAGGTGTCTCTAAAAAAATATAAAGGAGAAAAAAATCTTCTTAAAAGATTTTTGAATTAATAAAATGCATTTTTTTTATTACTAATGATCATAATACGTCATTATATTATAGTCTAGTGCAGGTAAATTTACACTCTCAAGATATCTTGCCCAAGCTAGGCAAGATACCTTGAATAAACCATGTAAATCGAATGATAATAATTTATCATAGACTTATGGCAATTGACTTTGTAAAAATGAAAAATCATAAGATCAAGAAGATGCTTGAATATAAGAAAATTCCAGTTTGTTTTGTCAGACGATCAGAAATCAATCATAAGTGATCCTTCTTACTGGCTTGTTACTTAAGTTCTCAAAACTCTAATTCTGTTCCTACATTATTATGTTGAACTTGCAAGTTATTCTCGTCTACTCGGTCGCCCTAATTCAATGAACCATTTTCTCTCCAGGAATTAACATCTGTCCTAGAGGGTTTATAAGATTCACCGCCGGATATTCCATATTAAGGAATTAATATAACTATTAGTATATATTTATTCATACCCATTTTCTCTCAAGTTTAAACCCACAACCACGGCAGAGTGGAATACCCAAATATTCCTTTGGAATTATATTGCAAAGACCGAAATGATGCATCTCGGTATCGCTCCATAGCTCTCATGTACCATAGAAAAAATCGGAGAGCATTTAATTATTAAAAATCATTTTATTATTAATAGCAAAGGCACCATGGGTAGGCTTAGTAAGTTGGTTCCAGATAACCAAATTACTTTTTCATCAGACAGCTCAGCCGCTTACGATAATATTCTGCTTCTTGTACCCAAGCAAAAAATGCTACATCTGAGTATTTCTTTTATTTTATTTTATTTTTATTGATATGTATACCAGTAACAGATAATTGTAATTAAATTTCTTATTATTTTTCTTCTTGGTCCAATATTATTAGTCTCTAGAGTCACTTTACATTACTTACACAAATGCTCTCTAATTATCATTTAATCTTTTACAATACATTAATTGATCTGGCTTTATAAAGCTCTACGGTCAACCTTTCTTAGACATGTTCTGATATTAATTCTTCTCCTACAAACATTAGCGACCAGCTAAATCGATTCACCCCAACGAAATGTACAAGAATTTATTTTTTTCAAAAAAGGTTAAAGTAGTGTAAAGAAAATATTTTTTATTTTCAAAATAACGACATTATGTTTAAGCTTAAACATAATGTCGTTATTTTGAAATTCGACCCAGTAGGTTTTTAACTAACGTAATTGAAGTGGAAATGCAAGCAATGTTAGACATAATTAAAACCTAATTAAAACACAAAATTAACGAATATAAATAAAACTTATTTTTATAATATCTGGTGTTGCCTCCTTAATAACAGCTCAAAAGCGGTTTCTCATCGACCTAATAAGTTTTTTAACAGTTCTTGAAGAAGCCTTTCCCACCCTTCTTCTAGCGCTGTCTTCAGCTCTGATTGTTTGCAGACGCCGGATCTCGAACTCTCCGTTTAAGCTCGGCCCCTAGATTTCCGACAGGATTCATATCAGGACTACATGCTGTCTAATCTATAGTCGGAATGCCAACTACCTCCATGAACTGACGAATGATTCACGCAGTATGGAATTATCATCCAAATCTAGGAAATCCCCGAGGTAGCTCGGATACTAGATTCAAATCTCATAAAGTAACTCGTTCATTGGGCGCAGTATAAGCTTCTACAACAGAACGCCAGTAAATACGTGCTGCCAAAAATAACCGCTTGGGACTTTGCTGGAAGTCCTACAGGAGGAAGTCCTATGGAAGTCCAAAAGATTTTGCCCAATTACAAATTTTAGAGAGATCATCGTTTACTCCCGATATGGCATCATGCATCTCTCATACCTTTAAATGGCGGTAAATTTGCAAGTCGTCATATAAAATCCTTTATTGTTAATGTCAAGATAATTTTAAATACTTTTACGTAAATGTACAAAAAAAAGTAAAAAATGGGAACTTTTATATGTTTATCTTACCTCGTCAAATATTGGCGGGTAAGAACGGAATGTTACAATAAATCCTCAAATACAAAAAGTAGCGATATTTAGACATAGCAACATAACTACCAATTAAAAATTATAAGAATATATACAAATAAAAAACTCGTACCTACACGGGGTAAGATTAAAACACCCGACTTGCTCGCGTAAAATTCACGGCGTAGATATTTCCTTATAACATATAAACGATCCCTCAAAACGACAAGTGCCGACTGAGGTATGGGACGTAACAAAATGGCAGTCTTATAAATGTTACCTGCAATGGATAAATTACTGTCTTTATTGATGCCTTTTTGTGTTACCCCGTTTTTCATCTTCCTCCCGCTCACCCTACCATTTTCTTGAATGGGAGCCCCACTTATAATTTGCTGTAATAGCGGCAACAGAAATACATCATATGTGAAATTTTCAACTGTCTAACTGTATAAGATACAGTCTGGTGACAGACGGACGGACAGACAGACAGACAGACAGACAGCGGAGTCTTAATAATTGGGTTCCGGTTTACCCGTTGGGTACGGAACCCTAAACACGTGGCTAATTTTCATACCTCTGGTATCTCTTATACGACTCGCACATAATTAGGTAGATCGTACGATGATTCACTTTCCATATGCGTAGCACGCAATCGTGTTATTTTAATAAAAGTTTAAGTTAATAATGTTAGCTAATCTATTATTCTCTCTAAACCTACAAAACCTCTTACCTTTATGTTTTTTATGATATTATTAACTCAAATAATATCAAGCTATAACTGTTTGTTAACCCCTTTATTTACCCTTAACCTAATTAATCTAGATTTAAACCTAATGTGTCCTTTGTTTTAAGACAGTCAACAGATACTGCAAATAAGTATATTAAATAAATCCTAACACTGCTATTTCATCAGAACTACTTCAATGTTAACAACTTGTTTATGTTGTTTATTTATATTATATACTTAATAATTAACAGTGCTCTTGGGATATTGACGAAAAATCATCAAAAAGAAAAGAAAAACAACTTACTACGAACTTATTAGAAGTGTTGATAAAAAAATTATTAGATACCAAGCATATTTTGTATATTATGCCGCCGCCCATGGACACTTGAGGGCTTGCAGATACGTTAACAAAAAAAATTTATATTAAAAAAAATTGCCTACTCTTGCTTGACATTCTTCTTAAACTTTACATTAATGTAGCTTATTCTGATGTATAAGCTACATTATTGTAAAGTTTTATTAAAATCCATTCAGTAGTATTTGCGTGAAAGAGTAACAAACATCCATCCATACATACAAACTTTCGCCTTTATAAATGCTAAATAAAAAGTACACATACTTAAGGTACTGTGCCCAAAGATGGTCCATCACCTATCATGGCCCACTTTAAAAATAAATTAGTTTTGGTGGGCAGATCAATTTTCAAATTTTGCGGAAACGCTAGGAAAGTGCATTCAAGGTTAGTTTGGGTGCACTGTAAGTGCAATCACGTCGGAGTCACCAGTTTCGGTGCACTGCATGTGCAATCACGTCGGGGTCACCAGTTTGGGAGCACTGTTAGTGTAATGTACAAAGTTCCTTATGTATGCTGATGATACGAAAGTATTTATGGAAATCAAAGATCACATAGATTGCGTCAAATTTCAAGAAGATCTTGAACGGCTTGACAATTATTATAAAGAAAATCATACAACCATTAATGCTAATAAGTCTCAATATATTTCATTTACGGGGAAAAGATTTTATAACTATCAAATAAATAAAATAATTATAAGTATAAAAGAATGTGTAATGGATTTGGGTATTTTGTTAGATTGTAAGTTAAGTTTCTCCGAGCATTTACAAAGAGTTATAAATTCTGCGTATAAAAGTCTTGGATTTATCCTTCGTGTTAGTGTTCGTGTCACCTTTTTCTGATATTACTAGTATTAAACTACTTTACTTTGCATGTCTCAGAAGCATAGGTATTAGAATATTGTAGTGTTATACGGAACCCACATTACATAACTCACATTAATGACATAGACAAAATTCAACACAAATTTCTTAAGCACTTCAAATTTAAAGATAATAGAAAGGCGCAAAACTAGGATCGACGCAAATTACTGGATATGACTTTTCTGCATGGTACATGTAATGGAAAAATTGAATGTGGACCTTTAGCTGATAGGATCCTCTGTTTTTGTACTCCAAAAAACAGAAAGAGAAATACACCTTTATTATTACCAAATTTCGCTCAGTTGATATTTTCCATACTAAAAAGAAGAATAGAAGAAGATAGCATTCAAAAAGGATATACTGCAAATTATGAGACAAGAAAAGTCGAAGTAATACACATCACACACAAACACACACACACACGCGCGCGCGCACGATGGCATGCACAAGGTTCAAGGTGCTCTACATTTTTATTTATTTATTTTTTTTTTTTTTCATTTTAGATATACTTTGTTGCATTTTTTTAAAAACATTGTTTACTCATGAACTGCTTAATTATTATTTTATATATTCTAACTATAAAATGTAAATCCTTTCTTGGCTGTAAGTTAAGCATATGTGATAATCATATAAACAACTAAAGACTGTGGACATTTCAGTTTTTACATGCTTTTACGTATATAAGACCCATAAGATGGCCCACTTCGTGTGTAAGAATTTTTAGTAGGTATTATTTACACGTTATAGAACCGTAATAATAATACGCCGAGGTACAGGCTAGACGCCCCATGCGCCAGGCCACCTCACGCCCGTCGGAACTGTGAAGGCCCCTAAGGCCAACAGTGGCTCATTTAACCCAAAAAAAAATATAGAACCACCACTCCTTTAGAGTTATAGTGACCTATTAAAAAATTTAATTTTAAGGTAAACTGAAAATAAAGATTTGTGCACTTATGGACTAATGCGGTGATCGGAGGGGAGTGAAAGATAACGAAATATCCCTATATTTCGTTATCTTTCACTCCCCTATGTAGCTTTCTAAAATATCCTTGTAGTTTTAATAAGAGTCGAAATAGTTGTCGTTTTCAGTCGTTTGCGGTCATAAAGTCAAAAACATGATTTTCTTAATTAGGTCCCTTCAATTCTAAAGTTATGTATAAATGACATGAATTTTCTAATAACTAGAAAACTAGGCAAAAGTTTGGTATTTTTGCATCAGAAGTACAAATAACATAAATATTTATGTTATTCATTTTAAACAATATCTGACAATATTATTCCTACATATTATTTAGAGTGTTATCTGAAATGTATTAGAACAAATAAAACTAAACTCATAGGTGTCAATAAAGATTAGTCTACAGCTTCTACGCCAAACCAGGATTTTGTTGACCATTTATTTTACAAACAGTGGTAAAATTAGTACTATTTTACAAATAGGTGGTTAGTTATCAGAGAAAATATATTACTAAATAATTTCGATACTAAACATATGTTTTCAAATATTCATCTTTAGTGTCAGTTTCAGCTTTATAATATATTTAATTACTGACAGATCTTGGCGACCTAAGATCTTGTATTAACTGATGTTTGTGCTTTCAGTCCCGAGACTATTAAAGCTTCATCTGACACGGCGACCTAAGAGCTTAGCGGCCTTCCAATCCGGTAATTATATTAACAGAGTGACGGCCTAAGCCCTAGCGCCTAGTCATTCTTAAATGAGATTTAGGTTCGGCGTTTTCAACCCTACCACCTCGAACCCGTGGAAACTGTAAAGGCCTCCTAAAGATTAAAGTGACATATCCAGTGGCTTTCGAAAGAAAGGACACGTCGCTCGGAGTTCTACCTGATCAGGTAGAACTTTTACCATAGGTAAAGGATCAGGTAGAACTCTGAGCTTTTGAACTTTACAAAACTTGGCAAACAAAAAACACGAAGTTTAAAAAGTTTGACGGAGGCAAGAGTTTAAACGTAATTCATTATTTAAGTTTTTCGTTTACGAGCAGTAAGCGACTGTCGTTAAGATAGGTATGAATGAAATGTCCGAATATTTTTTAAGACTATCGGTACATACCTACGTATATATAATATTCCCCAAAAGTATGATTATTAATAATTTTGACTTAACATTTCTAAAATATCTCACTTAAATTTTCAATCCTCTTGATATTTTTCTTTATTATTTCATTGTAACATAATACGTCTGCTTTAATTATTGGTTTAAATTAATATATTGTAAAACTAATTTTAGTGTTGAAATTTAAGTTGAGAGAGAGTTGAAAACCTTAAAATTATGCAAGTATGGAATATTATTTTTGTGTATCAAAACACATCCAACACGTCAGCCGCATTATCTGAAACCATGAAAATATTGATGTTGCTAATTAATTTAGCGAGGTCATTTATTCGACCAGAAAAACGTCGTTTAAACTCGTGTGTCTTTCATTTCAATATACCTATAGTACAAGTAAACTTGACATTCGTTTAATCCATAACAAACCACAATATAACTCATTATTATGTTTGCATTTTCAATTTATTGAAAATCACTCAAGATGAAGTTCTATTTGATTCTATTTTAAGGTTAAATAACATAAAAACTAGATATTCTACTTATAATATTTGATTTTTATTTTGATTAATATTTTAGTTAAATATGTAATTTAACTGTTTTACTACCTGAAACTCTAGACCCACGAAAGTCCAGATCGTTTAGAACAGCGCCATGGATCTGGACTTTCGTATATCTTATATAAAATTAGTAAGTCGTAAGCCTTCGGGACGACTTACTAATTTCATATTTCTTTTCACTTATTTCTTACCTTTTAAAGTGCCTTTTTGGAGGCCTAAGGAAATGTAATAACAGGAAAAGATTAGTAAAAGGCCCTGCATATTTCTTAAGAAATCTCTTCCAACAGACCTGTGACTGAGAATGGGTCATAAATGGTTCTCAATGGTGTACAGATAATAATTATAATACACTTTATTATTAAAAAATTACAATTAAAATACGATGTTTCATTTATTTATTTATAACTAATAGGCCAAGATCGTTGTTGAATGGTCTGTAATCTGTTTTTTCACACAGCAAATTATTCAGTACATCATTAAATTTCATAATATTTACCATTCCTTCTTGACAATTAATTAAATATATAAAATATAATACATAAAATTATCGTGTCTCGATTTTTGTAATTAAACTCCTCCGACCGATTTTCGTGAAATTTGGTGTGTATATCGGTTAGGTCTGCGAATCGTACATCTATTTTGCATTCCCCCAATGTTAAGGGTCGTCCACCCCTAATTTTTTATTATATTTTATAGACAACATTTTTTGTTTTTATTTTTTATGGGTCGTTAGTAATTATATATACATTTAGTACCCACCCAAATCCCAATTAAATATTTGCTATCTCAATTACTCGAAAGGATCAAAGTGAATTAGTTTGACTATAATATGAATGAACGAATCGCATCGACAAAACCACGCTTGATTTTGTGTGCGTGAAGTTAGTAATGCCTATATCCAGTTCTCTCCATGGCCTTCCGGGCAAGACGTAAATGCTCTTAAATGCCAAAATCTTTAAAACCAGAAAACCTACAATTATCTGAAGGGCTGGCAACGCATTTGCAACCACTTTAACTTTAAAAACATGCAGCAATCCGTTTGCTTGTTTACCTAACAATTATCAAAATTAAATATTCAAACATTAACCAAGAAATAAACGCATTATATAATGTCCTATCAAAAATAATTCAAGTATCAAAAAACTAGTGTTTCCTTCCATTGAACGTTAAATTCCAACCAATCGCTAGAGAACAGTAAATTCATCGAAAGCGTAACAAGACACGATACAAATTTAGCGTACTGCTGTGCAATATGTCGCAGGACGCACGTTTTAAGTTGCATCATGAATCCTCTGTAAAGCCTTCAAACGAATTCAATGCACTACATTGACTTTAGTTATTTTATATCATTTGTAGATTAAGCGGTCTAATAAATATTTACGGTTAAAAATTGCAACAATCTTGTGCAAGCTGATGGATTTAATATTGCCAAGTCATCATTATCATTATCGAACGGTTGAATTAAGCTCATTACATTAAAAACGTGTTTTTTATAATTCAATATTATATCTTTGCCCTGATTATTACGTGTTACAGTAGCCTGAATTGTTCTAATTAAAATAAAACTGCTTTATTGTAAGTATACTTTAATAAATAAAGTTTCCAACTTAATGTAAATAGCGAGTAAAAACTTATGTAAATACTCCAATTTTAAGTACTCTAAGCGGTGAAAACTTAGGCCGTTATTATATTACCCAGGATATTTAGATTCACTGAAACTATTAATAACGGTCTGTTATTGCTGTTAAATATGTGTATTCACCACTTTTTGGCCGTAAAGAGTACCAATTATTCGTTATTAGTCTCAAATCCCTTTGCCTCTAATTAGTTTAGAAATTTGAATGAAAATCGAGGACAATTAAAGACAACGCCTGTTGTTTGCTGAACATTTATACCATCCACTTGGATTTTTAGGTTCAGTAATAACTGTAACCTTAAAGACGTTCAGTATCTGCAACAGTTCCTCCCTAATCTAACACATCGTTGCTGCAGGTCGCGGGTAGTACGTATGATCTGTGCGTCTTATATACGATCTCAATTGCTCATCATCACTATCCAATCAAAACGTGAACAATCTATCCCAGTTAAATTCGCTGCTTTTGATCGATAAGGGATAAGGGCCACCAACTGTGAACATAACAGACAAAAGAAACAAAAGAAAACAAGCAGTTATATTAACATTGTATCTTGAACTCGTTCTTTCTTGTTGACTTCATTTAGTAGCGAGGTCTTCCAGCCGTGAGATACCTGTAGAGACGAGCTTCTGATGACTACAAACTACAAAAGCCCGGATCTACAGGGTAGATCACGAATGTGCCAATTTGTTCTTCTCTCTTCCCGTTCAGTTGATAAGTTGTTTAAACTCGTAGAAGATTGTTAAGTCTACACCTTCTGACCTGAAACTTAGCAAGTGATTGATTTAACAAATAAATTTTTATTTATGTCAGAAACGTACAGTAGCAACATTTTTGTTTTCAAAGAACATTCGATTTTTCTATTGTATTCACTTATCTATCATTTACTGTGAAATTTGATAGCAAATAAATTTAAAATTTGATAGTAATAAATCATCAAATTCTATATAGAAATATATTAAATATTTCAATTTTTGTCGCATTTTCATTTTAAGTTATTGTGTTCGGATTTGAAATTAGCCTTCTATGCTACATAAAATTAATTTATGAAATAAACTCCAAAATCCTAATAGTCAATTCAAATTAAATTAATGAAATCGTTAACGATGACTTTTTATACATGACAACGGTAAAATTTATTTCAAAAGAGAGTCCGACTACTGCATGTCAACACATCGTTCATCCGAGAAGAAATCGCACGAAAAAAATACGAATCGCGGTACTTTCTCGCAAATCATTTCGGCCATTGTGTACCGATAATGTGGTAGAGGAGGGCGCTCTAACAAAAAGGTTCACTAAATTGCGCGGGGGAAGGACGAGAGGCGAAAGGGCATTGTTTCCCCGCGAGCCCTTTGTGAGGGAGGATACGCCGGATCGTCTGACTCATCATTTGACGCACTCGGATCGATCGAGATTTGGCTGCCAGCCGCCAGACAGTACCGACGCGCGGGGCCGCCTACCCCCGACCGTACTAAACCGAGGATAGATGACGTCACTTAGCAGTGCGCATCAACAAAAACGGATCAAATGGATCCTAATGAAAGGCCCTCAAACTAGAGCTTGCGAAACCCCGTCGCTAGAACACGGCCGTTAATGTACGGATATAATTTACAGAGTCCGAACGAGACGAACGCCTACGTGTTAGCCTTTAATTGAATCTCGTTTATAAATCCTGTATAGGCGGACGGTGTTCGGGTAAATATCTACAGGCAATTAGTCTGAATAGAAACGGCGCATTACTGTTCCGCTGGGGGTGAAGCCGAACCCCCGTTCGATACATCCCGCCACCCTCCCGCTACCCCTCACCACCCCAAGCTCTGTGTTGTGTCGTCCCGCCATCATTAATCTTGCACGCTGTGGCGCAAACAACGTCCTCTACGCAAGAACGATTTTAGAGTTGTTCCACGTCGACGTACTCTATCCATAGATGTGCCGAGATCTCGTTTTTATCGATTTTCAACACAAAATGCTTTAACGATTCCATATCATTCGAATTTAATATTTTGCAATGATTTCTTATATTTACGTTGCGAAAAAGAATATTTTTAAGGTTTCACATATATTTTAATATTATTATAAACTAGCTTATGCCCACGACCTCGTCCCCGTGAGTAAATCTAATAGTTACATTCGTTATTCTGAATCCTGATAAACATGTAAATATAAAATTCTTGTTTTAAACCCTAGACTTCTCATTGAAATTCTTTGAATCATTTTCCATACTTTTCGAGACAAAATTTCAACTCTGTCAACGCAAAAGTTCTAAAAGCTATCGTCTCCGCTTAATTTGAGATCGCATACATTTTTTTATGTAGACATGATAATTTAAACAATAACCTCAAAACCGCAAATTTTTAGATTCCTCAATTCCACTCTTCAATTATAAGACATTAATTGAAATAGAACTTGTTTTTTCCAAATCGAGAGGCGCCGCAAGATTTATCGACGTTGGTAATCCCCATCCGTCAGTGATGGATTTCGAGCCGAAGTATAAAGATCTCGCCGCGCAATTCTTCAACGGATCGTATCCTGTGCCCTATTTAAAGCTCTTCTGAAATATAGCTTGTAACAAAGACGAGGATATCTTATTCGGCTCAAGCGGAGCGCTAATGCACGTCACAGTCCTTTCCTTTTTAGTGTAATGGTGACGTAACACGAAATCTATAAGCGATTTTTTTTTTTTTTTCGTACAAAACCGTAGGTTATTTTTATTCCAATATATAAAAAATACTAAATAATACTATTTTCTCTAAGGATAATAGAAATCCCAAAGTACAAAAAAAAATTAAACTTTTATTCTCAAAGTCAGTTCCCTAATAACTACAAGACAAACATGTCATGCTGCTAGAAAAAACCCCTCACTTCACGGTGAATATATAAAATACACATGACCAACCAGATGATTTATATTCTTCGACATATTAATAAATAAATCTTATAAGCCTTACCTCAATGTTCTCCAACCGGTGCTTCACTAATATCAGTTTCCCGCAGGGCCGGTCCTGAAACATTCAATACCAAATGTTACATTTCAATATGGCAACATTTCAATATGGCAACTAAAATGAACACAACTTTCACTCCACCCTATCCCATGTTTTATATGAAAGCAATACATCTTAGGCTCCACCGAGACGCGTCATATTTCACGAAGCTCGAAAAAAGTTTAATAACGTTCCGCAACGAAATACGGCGCCGTCTGAAATTAAAAATGTTCCAATCCCTGATAATAAATATATATTTACACAGAACTTTTTCCAATATCCTGATGAAATATGGGTGTTGTCTTAAAAACATAGTAATATTATTGTAGCATTGTTTCCATGAGATTTATTTTAACAATTTTGTTGGTGTTTTAAATTCAATAATGGGAACATAAAATATGATTCGATTAAACTATATTTATTGGCTAACTCAAAGTTAATGATTGTATCACAAATTTTTAAAGAGATAGAAAATTAAGGCAGATTATTAAAAGATAAAGGCATTAATTTGTTAGAATATTTAAGAACATTCCTCCAATATAAACTAAATAAATCATTGTCATAATTTTAATTTTATGTTCAAGCTTGGCATTTTCTTGAAATTTATGCCTGTCTTTTCAGTTGCAATGAAGATATGTTGAGTTTTCAATTTGAAAGTAATGCAATTTGTTTATTTCCACCTGCTTTTATTTTATTCAAACCTGAGATATGGCTCTATATAAATGACTCATAAATAATAGTTCAAAATGATGCTTATTTTACTTATTATAACTATTTTTACAGATTTATCACATTCATTGTTTAAAGTTCTGGCTCCAACTTTAAGCATTAATTTATTTTTACTGAGACTACAGAAACACCCGCTGAGTAATTAAAGTATGTACAAATCCATTATGGTGTGAGTGGGTACTCAAGTTCAGTATGATCCACAAATCCCACCTACTTGAAAACTCTGTCCATTAGTACAAACTTTCCTTTTAATTATTCTCTTGATGGGAAACATAAAAGGACATGGGAGATTATTATGCCTAATACAATGTTTTGAACATGTTACCAAAAAAACTAAGTAAGCACAAATTTTACCTACTTGAGACAAGCATGCGAGTTGCTAACCAGTGCTTAATAAACAAGATTGGCCTAGTTTTTAATTTAAAAAAAAGATACAATGGTGATTTATAGGCTCCTAAAATTTGTTTCTTTGGATTATATTTTAGTACAATGCAAACAATATAAATAATGTTATATAAATGAAAACTCATTATTAACAATATTAATGACAAACAAGAGTAATGAATTGAGTGTTCATAAAGAGCCTAAATAAGTTGGAAATACTAGATGGACGATACAGAGAGTTGAGTGACTAAAACTTAATCCTCTATCAATAAGACATTAGCATATCTGCAAAAGGAGTGACTAAAATGATTGTTTTAAATACTTACAGTAATGTACTTTAAATTGCGACTAGATGGCATATCATCGGGTATATTACCATCAGGTGAACCGTCAGCTCGCTTGCCACCTTCTCACAAAAAAATCATAAAATTATCAGTTGCCTAATCCTAATGACTCACTTGATGACTTATGCAATCATTGGAAGATTCTTCAGAAGTGTTTAATTAAAGGGTTGGAGATAAATTTAAGAAGTTACTAGCTTTTCATTACAGTGATGGTATTAAACCCAACATGATCAGCCTGGGGTTTATTCTAGTTCATTTTTTGATACACAGAACTAAACTGCAAATTTCTAACTACAAATTAAAGCTCAAAAGCTATCTTACTAAATGGCTGAAGTTATAAATTACTGCCTGCTTTCTTTCTTTAAGAAACCAAATGAATTTTGAAATTACTATTAAGTCGACCCTTTATGGCGTTAAAAATATTAAATTACCTGATAGTAATCGCGTATGTCCACGAGGATCGGCTGGAAATACTTATTGAAAAAATTCCGTCCTCTCCTCCAGCCGAGTGACTTGCTAAAGAGGTGGCGTCGGTTGCGGGTGTGAGGGCGCATGCGCAAAAAGCCCCCGACGAAAACATCGATTTTGTCATTATCATTTGCATAAAACAAACCCCGTTACATTATTTTCGTTTTCGGTCTAAGTTATTTAGTCAATTAATTTATATTATAATATTCTATCTGCCCCAAAATAGTAATACGCTAATATCCTGTTTTTTAGAGCTCCAAACTAAAATATAAATTTACAAAAGCAGTGGTTCGTTCGTAATTTAGTTTTAGGGAATATTTTGACATTTCCTTACGCCACAGACTCAACTAAATGCAATTCTTGAGTACAAAGTACAAACTTTTACATGAAAGGTAATTATTTTCAGTCTTATCCAGGTCTGTGAACATGCCTTCAGCTTCACAAGAAATATACATAGGAAAAAGGTCAGCCGTCTTCCTTTTTCGTACATATTACATACTAGCTGCTGCCCGCGACTACGTCGGCGTGGAATACGCTGAAGGTGTTACATTAAGACAGAAAGACAGATATACATAAGATATGTATATAAATTATAGCCTATGTGTTATTCTGATGTATAAGCTATGTTATTGTAAAGTTTCATTAAAATCCATTCAGTAGTATTTGCGTGAAAGAGCAAGAAACATCCATCCATACATACAAACTTTTGCCTTTATAATATTATTAAGGATTTCTTGTGAAAACTGAAGAGTTTAAATTTTTGTCTATTTTTTTATTTACAATGGTTAATAGTCAATTTGGATTTGAGGTATATCTGCTAGAGCGCGTTCTAGACTAATCTAATTATTATCTTGTAAACTTTATCTTTGTTATTATAAATTTACTATACTTGTAGCTTTGATTTTATATACGTGTTATATGTGTATTCTGAGCTTATAATTTTATTCTTTTCTTACGATTAATATCTTTATGAATGAAAAGATTAAATTATGGTATATTTTTCACATGCAAGCAGTATCTACAAAAATATTGTTAACTTTAAATATCAAAGCATTCCTACCTACATCTTTCTGTGAACATATCTGAGCACGCACTTAATTGTTTTCGATTTGATTTGCATCTTAATAATCTGTGGGTCGACGCGTCGCTCACAAACTCTCAAATATCAGCGAATCGTATTTATATTAACAGGTAAATATAACAGATATCTCGAGATAACATACCTGTTACGAACAAACTTAAGTAACAGTTTCTGTCCCACAAAAATTGCTCCTTAACACGCTGTCACAAGCTTTTCTTTATTCATGCTTACGACTGCTACTTTAGTTAGAAAGAGATAAAAACTGTAACAATGTTCAATAACAACTGTGATAAGTGTCACTGTGATAAGTGTCACAAGCTCTTTCAAAGAGAAATACGGAAGTTACCATAGAGTAACAAATTGTAACAACATAGTCTGAAATAACAGGCTGTTATTTTGTAACAGGTATTTGTCATTGTTACTTTTAAGTAACAAGAACAGGAGTAATAGGTACTTTCATGTATCACTATTTTGACTGAGACCAAAGTGAGTAAAGAAAGCAAAGTGTCTATTAATTAATGAAATGATAGTTATTTGTGTTATTTTATTAAATATTTCAATTATTTGTAATGAAAAGTTCTTAAAACCAAGTTAAATTTTATTTACCTTAACAAAACATAAAACTGATTTAAACAATATATTTGAATACAATACAGGGCTTTGGGGTTTTTCAAAATTGCATTTTGTGTTATCTCATCTTGATTTTAGGGTCTTTTTTTAGTAGTTGGCAGCACTGCTTCATGTGTCAGTTGACATGACGTTGACGTCCGCTTTTGACAGTGCGGACGCTCCGTTCGATTTAAATGTTTGCTCGACCTCTTGCTCACAGATTTTCATTGCCAAAATAGCCGACACTATGCCATAAGTTACCCTTAAAATAGAAACAACATTTACAACCGGGAAGTTGTTTCATTTGACCTCAATCCTCAACCAAAACGTTTTCGGCTGTGTTCTAATTATGTGTACATAAGATGTAGCACCTGAATTTTTCTCAATGTCCATAAAATAAAATAAATTAAGATTATGATTATGATATAGATAAGAATTAGGTAATACAGTCTGCATCATAATTTCTACCAATGATATTATATATAAATAATAGGTAAATATGACATTAGCGCACCGAAACTGATGCATTGAAATTTCGCCAATTGGTGTAATTACATGGCAACTGTATAGACTGCCATCTCTTTCCCTAGCATACATTCTATATTATCTGTCACATTCAGATCTTTTTAAAAACTGCCTAGTACAGACATGCGTCATCTTAACATCATTGATTTCTTCTACACTAGCTAGTGGTGCGTTCCACTAAGCGTTCACAACGATCACGCTCACGACCCCAGTTTTGCCCGTTCCACTTGCTTGTGAGCGTTACGGTCGTAAACTCAAGTGAAATGGATTATAATCTTATAGAGCGTTTCGAGCGTAGAGGTAAATAATACAGACGGCAAGTAAGTATAAAGAAAGGAAAAGATTTAAGAGGTTAGATTATAATCTGTAAGCCTTGAAAATAAACTTACAATAATTTTTGTTTAAATCGATTTATATTGAAAAAACTTTAGTATATTGAATATTGAAAAAAAAAATGTTTATTGAAATTATATTATATTTATATATTATATATTGAAAAAAAATATTTTTTTATATTTAGTATTAGTGCTGTATTTAATTAATTTACTTTCAGATGTAATAAAAATGTCTTTTTTTATGAAATAACGGTTTCACAGTCGCCAACTTTGATGCTTTAAGTTGAAAATGCCGCTAATTTTCTCAACGATCACTTCGACCCACCTTTTTAGCTAGGTCGCCGTGAGCTTCGCGTGAGCGTAACTCATGACGTCATGAGTGAAGTTTTCGCCGCGACCACAACGACCGCGGTCGTTATGTGGAACGATTAAAGGCTTGTATCTTGTATTAACTGATATTTTTGCTTTCAGTCCCGAGACTATTAAAGCTTCATCTGACGCAGAACCGGTGGGCTAGCCAGAACCCACGGGTTTGGGCCCTCCGCTGTGGGTAGGGCCGCGCATGTGCTCATGCGTGCGTTTAACTACGACATGTCATCTAAGGGCCATCGAAGTTGCGGTGCGGACCGAGATCCCGATGGCCGTCGACTGTGTTTTTAGGTAATCGTTGGCTGGGGACGGTGAGAACCGCCCTGGAACGCGGGTGTACCTTGTGTGCGCGTTGTGTTGGTCTCGCCGTGCTCGGAGGCGAGGGCGAACTATTGTGTTTGTTGTTACACGAGCTGTGGGTGTAGTGTTATCCGGCGGTGGGTCCGGCGTATCTAAGTCCCCTTCCTCGACCGGGTCGATGAGGACGTTTCGCGGGCGACGCTTGTTGACGTTCGCGTTTGTGTCGGGTTGGTAATTTGCTGCGCTTACCACCAGAGGGTTGGGATGATGTTCGGCTCTATCGAAGAACCGTTTGGTCAGGTCTTTAAAATATTCGCGAATCGTCGGGAGTCTGCAATCGCTGTGCAGATCGACGTTGCGTTGATACCACTGCGCACCGGTTGCACGGCGGATGAACTTATTTTGTACTATTTGCAGCTTGTACAAGCGAGTAGGGTGCGTGTGGGCGAAGGTCATGCATGCGTAGGACATAATAGGTCGTACTCAGGTCTTATATAATTATAATTTGTGCCTTAAGGGCATTTTACTTTTAGCGTTAGTTAAATTGTGTAGCTGGCCGGAGACGAACGCGGCTCTATTACGAACGTTATTAATGTGCGTAGTAAATGACATACGCGAGTCGAAAGTGACTCCTAAGTATTTGACCTTTTTCTCCCAGGGGAGCGGTTGGCCATAAAGGGATATTTGCCCCAACTTTCTGCATTGGCGAGGACCATTATAAAGATGTGATGGGTAAGTACTTCGTGTGAAGTGAATCGCCACACTCTTTTCGGGATTTATTTCTATTCTCCATTTGCGGAACCAATCGCCGAGGCGGTCGGCGGCGCTTTGGAGTCGAGTGGTGAGTGAATAAAAGAGCGCGGTGTCATCCGCGAAAAGCGCGAGATTGACATGGCGAGCTTTGGGTATGTTGCTCGTGTAGAGCGTAAAGAGCAAAGGTGAGAGGCAGGAGCCTTGTGGTACGCCGGCCGTGAGGCGGCGGCTTGTGGAGAGGGTGCCCTCGACTCGATATCGAAAAGAGCGATTCAACAAAAAGGCCCGGATGGTCTGTACGAGCCTATCTGGCACTTTGAGTGTGTATAGCTTGTAAAGTAAGCCGTTGTGCCAGACCTTGTCGAATGCCTTTGCGACATCGAAGAAAAGAGCCCCTGTACTGATATGTTTCGGGTGATTTAGGCCTTTTAGGATGTGCTCCGTTAGGCGGTATAACTGGTCGGGACAAGAGTGTCTAGCTCGAAAGCCGAATTGTTCCGTCGGCAGAAGACCGTTGGAAAATACGTGCTCTTTGAGCCTGTTTAATAAGAGCCGCTCGTAGAGCTTCCCCAGGCAACTGAGGAGGCTGAAGGGACGATAGCTAGAGGGCTGGTTGGCGGGTTTATTCGGCTTGTTTCCAGTCGTCCGGAAAGGAGCAACTGGAGAATAGAGTGCTGAAAATGGTCGCCAGTAAACAGATAAGCGGCCCAGGGAGAGCTTTGAGAATTTTGTTACTGATATTATCTGGGCCCGGGGCGGATTTCGGTTTTAGATTTTTAATAATATCTTGGACCTCTTCGGGGGTCACTGAATTTAAAGGTTCGCCTTCCGGTGGAAGCGCAGCCCTAGTCTCGATTACGCGGTCCACCTCCGTTAGGTGGACTGTATCGGTGTGTTCGCGCGATGGCGTACATTGCTGCTCTAGGTTGTCCGCAAGGCATTCGGCTTTTTCGGAGTCATCTAGGGCTATTGAAGCGCTATTAAGTCTAACTAACGGCGATAGAGATTCGCGGGGGTCTGCTTTCAGACTGCGAGCCAACCGCCAGTAGGCGGTGTTCCGATACGGAGAGTGTCCCACGTTGTATGTCGGTGTTCCGATACACGATCTTTGACTTCTAGCTGAAGGCGTCGAAGTAGGGTTCGGCTCGATTCCGATCGGTATCGGTCGAAGGCGCGTTTGGCTGCATTTTTCTGTCTAATTAGCAGTCTTAGGTCGAGCGGAAAGTTAAACCGTCGGTCGCCCGACAGTTTCACCGTCCGTTCCGAGTTTGTAACTGCGGAAGTAATAGTTTCTCGGAGACTCGCTATCTATTAGCACTACGACTAAAGGAGCATTTTGATCGTTGTGGGCGTTTAGTGGAACGCACCCTATAAAGGAAGTGTCAAAAAATGTTAGAAAATGACAAACATAAATGGAGACTGACAAAAATGAATGGAATTGCATGTATAGGTAAATGAAAAAATATGATGTCTAAACTAAATTAAGTTTTAAGATAATAAGCTTGGAGCTTTTACAAAGCATTTTAACTTTGGTAACTTCATATTATCGTTTATTTTCTGATTTTTTTATGTGACAAAGTGCCAAACGAGCGGGCGGTTCACCTGATGTTAAATGATAATCGCCGCCCATGGACATTTGTAACACCCGTAGGGTTGCAGAAGCGTTGCCACCTTTAATTAAAGTGGGCCCCGGCTAATTCACTCACCAGATGAAACGCAGAAGTTTAACACTTCTACTTTACGTCAGTCTTCTGTGAAGTCGTGGTAATTACCCGACCTGCCTATTCGTGCAACAGTGAATGCCATTGCGTGGCCCAACCACAGTTATTTTTTATAAAAACTATGCATATTCTAGAGCATACTTCACTTCGTCCTCTCACGTTAAGTTTTTATCTTAAGCTAATGTTAGTGTCACTGGCCATTCATTGAACCCTTATTTTATATATTTTTGAAGAAACCAAACATTAAATACAGGTATGATATTCTATTCCTTATTCACTTCTACTTTCTCCTTTTTTGTCCACTCATCATAATGTTCATGTTGACTACCTCGTCGCTTAATATTACTGCTTCTCACAAACATTATCAGATAACTGCACTTAATAATGCTGAACTCAAACTGTATGACACCCATGCGTTATTGCATACAATCAAGGTCAATTGGTCAGTGGTCACCTGCCTTCATCTGACCTTGAATGAATAATCACATAAGAGTAGCAGGGAAGAAGCATAATCGAACGGTCAGGAAATACAAATGGAACCATTTGACTTCAAATGTCCTTTCAACTGTATTAATTTGTTATTGAATAACATACATAATATATAAAAACAATACGACGAAACATCCATGGCAATGTGTTATCTTTCTCTAACTTTTTTGTTTTCAGATCCGAGTCTGATCTCAAGTAATTTCTAGTATTGATTTAATCCAATCTCCTAGCTTTCAGCCCGATTTTAACTATAATTTTCTATGTATTGTAGCTTTACTTGTAACAGTTTCTGTTATAAATAAAGCCGCACTTTGGACCCAAAATACCTTTTTGGCTTTCGTCAAACCTGACCCTGTATTAGACCTTCTTCTTCCAAGTGATCGGTTGGTCAAAAAGGAAGATTTACCCTAATTTCCCGTTTTCTCAACTTGAGAGTGTGGGTGAACTGCGTTGTATCTAGAAGTGACCTGAGTTAAGTGGTTTGCTCCAACCTTTTTTGAGTTTAATGTGATTCTCCATTTGTAAAACCAAAACCATCAGCGGCGCTTTGAAAGCGGCAAGTGATATGAACTGAAATTTTGTCCGGATAAAATGGTTCTGTGTTGTCTGCAAAAGTGCGAGTATGATGAGTGGATCTTTTGGGATGTTGCTTATGTGAGCGTAAAAATTAAAGGTGAGAGGCATGGGCCTTGAGGAACGCCCGCTAAAATGGGGCCGCTCGTATAAAGAGCATCTAATAAATTGCAAAAAGAGCAGCTTCGGACAAGAACAGGGGAATTGGTGACCAGAGCCCTTATTCTTAAGGCTTTAGTCTTAAGCGGTACCCCTAATTGGTTGAAAACGAATTTTGGTGACGGGCTGATTTAGGGAATCCCTTAGTAAGGGCACATTGGTGAAAACGGGCATTAGGGTTCTTTCTGGGCTAACGGAAAGGAGCAGCTAGAGAGAAGCGAATCGGTAATTGAACGTTCGCTAGAATATTGTAGAGTTGATTGATTGGCCGTATAATTTTTAATCTGCTTTGTATTTTTGTAACTTAACAACCATTAGAAAGTTTAAAAATAATAAAAATATACATACATTTACAGTATTAAGGTATCTGTATAATGTACAATTTTTAATTTTTATCTGAGTATTTTGCGAATTACTACCCCAAGAGTTGACGTATCACGAAAGGAACTTTTTATTAGCAAATCGCATCTTATTCAAAGTTATAGAGAACAGTAGGGACGGTACTTTTCTCGCTCAAAGATTTCGCCAAAGTGCGTACACCACTGAGCAGACCAAAGGCGAAAGTATAATATTTCCACTTCACGCCGGTCTTTTGTGAGGCCATGGTACATTCCCGGATGCGCCTGCCTATTCGTGCAACAGCAGAGGCTGCTGCGTAGCACTTCCACAGATTTTTTTTAATGTGAAAAGTTTCCAAGCGGACGGTTCACCTGATGTTAATGAATACCGCCGCCCATGGACATCTGCTACACCCGAGGGTTCCAGATGGGGTGACAACCTTTTGAAAATTGGGCTCCGGCCACCTCACTCACCAGATGAAACGCGAAAGTATTATACTTCCACTTTACGCCGGTCTTCTGTGAGGTCGTGACACTTACCCGGACGAGCCTGCCCATTCGGCAACTGCCGAGGCTGCTGCGTGGCCCTACCACCGTGCATGTGACATTATGACAAACGTGATATGAGAATTCTTTCAGCTGTTTGTAAGAATTCCGAATATGCTACAAGCGCTTGGCCAATCCAGTAAACCACTCGTATTATTTATATTTGGCCACACGTTTCACATATAACCGATCAATATGGCGAGGGAGGGGGTGTATTGTTGACAGTTACAACCCGTGCAGTGAAATGTTTTATGTGAAGGCAAATAAAGATTTTTGTACGTTTTGTGTCGCAAGCAGAACGTGCTTCAATTTTATTGGAACTTTATGAAATATAGCAGTTGGGAACAGAAAATACGTGAAGTAACTTTACCAAACAGTCGGCCAGAGATTTTGTCGGTTGAGTGAACATAAAATATGTAGCCTTTATTTGCTGACTACAACTTTCACGGTATATACGCTTTCGTAAAAGTTACTAATTAGAATATTAGTTTTTGAATGTTTTAGACGATGATGTTTTATGAATATGTACGATAACGAAATAAAGCAAAAGTTTGTACGTTTCGTAAAAAACAAGAAAGTTAAACGCCAAATCTTATCCTTTAAACGAGCAATTCTTGTATATATATATATATATATATATAAGAGCAATTCATGAAATTTAGTATGTGCGTAGATTCGGGGGCGGGGGCGAAAATCGATCTAGCTAGGTTTCATTTTCAGAAAATGTCCTTTTTATCCCTGTTTTCAGGGAATGATAAATATCATTCGAATATCACAGTAAATTTCGCCGCATGTTATAATAGCTCAGTAGGTAATCGGTATAGAGCCGTGATAGCTCAGTTTCCGGGCGCTCGCCTTTAATTCAATATATACTCGAGCAACCTGAGTTCGATCCCCGGTGCCGGCACCAATGAAGTTTTTAACTTTAAGTACTAAATTATCACGTGCTCCGCGGTGAAGGAAAACATCGTGAGGAAACCTGCATATTTTCGAAATAATAACAAAAAAAAATGTATTTCGAAAATATGTGAAGTCCGCTAATCCGCAGTGGGGCCGCGTGATGGACTATGCCCTGATACCCTCTGTATAGAGGAGGCCTTTGCCCAGCAGTGGGACATGTATATGCTGTTACTTTACTTTTTTACTTTAGGTAATCGGGCGGCCCCAAAACAGACGGACGCGGTTCGTATCACGATCATTAAGACATTTAACATTTTCTTTATTTTTATTTCCAAAAAAAAGCACCTGGTCCTTCAGGTGCTTTATTTTAAGAGAGCAGTCTGCAAGAACACTAGTTTTCGACCAACAAAAACGTTAGTTTATACTAATGTGGAAAAATTTAAGATTAAATTCGTTTTATTTAAAACCTTTAGTCACAGATTCTTTGTTTTAGTCTTTCTTTTTTTAAAAATGCATAAAATGTTTTTACAATGATTTCAATTACTAGAAATGTAAAAAATAGTGGTTGGTTGCATAAATTAAATTATGATAAAACCGAAGTACTACTTAATTTATCTTTTGGGTGCTAAATATGCACATACATATTCTCACACAAACGCGCGCGCGCTAATACGCTAAGAAAAAAAATTATTTTCAATTGTTCTATGGAGTAGCCTGGTAAAAAGTGATACAAGTTAAATCTTAGTACAAGCATGAACTCCCACAATCTTTATTGGTTATTTTTTTCTATGTTTAGTATTTCCTATGGTTATATCGTTTGTGGAGAGATATAAATGCCTATAAGTATCATTATTATTGTTACTTATTTATGTTATATTAATAATATATTTTAATCAATGTTTATAAATTACTATAGAAAAGTAATAGAATAATTTTCCAAAAGATTTTGATTTGAAACTTCTTTAGGCAGGAAAGGAAAAATTTGGGGGAATATTAAGTAAGGTATTTAAAAAACCGTCACGTTATTTCTTTTTTTTTTTTTACATAGAACGTGAATTTAGATATTAAGAAACTATAAGTCTTCAAAACTGTACTAAGTAATGTTCTTCAAAACAATTCAAATTTCTTTGTGTGTAATATATGATGAGATACGGCTGGAACAAATACGATTAACAAATAAAAATAAAATTATGAATTAATCCAATCTCCAGCAAATTTAAATAATTTCAAACACAGTCAGAAACTACACTCATGAGATTCAATTAATTTAAAAGAAAACGAACCTTTTGTATAAAAGCCATAGAGAATAGTCGAGAATGGGATAAATTTAAAAAAAGAACTCGAGGCAAAGCAGACGAGGGAATGCATTCAACGCAATGCAGGAATTCGCAAATAGCTGTCCTAACACCAGCTCAGACGCCAGCTTTAGATAAAGCCGGCGGAGCTGTTAGGTGAAATTGCATTTGCATATCGTACATTCACCCTTTGTTACTTGAAAGCGAGAAATGTGGAATTTATGTAATTGAGTCTAGCCGCAATATACGTCTAGACGGGACTTGGAACGTGTTCCACTTAATTGCATCCACAGGCTTTGTCATTATCTGAATTTTGTTATAAAACGTTTGGTTTAGAAACAACTTTACGACTTTATTTCGTTGTTTGAAGCCGTTTTTTCCGCGCTTTTTTCGCAATCCGAAATTACGTAAGGCATTAATTTGATCAATGTTTAGTGACGTAAGCACCAACAATATCCAATACTGTTTGATGATCTCACATCAGACTTCACTACAAAAACTTAAAAAAGTAATTTAAAAATCAACTTTAATTCATCTTTATCTTTATGTTTCATGTTCTAAAATAAATCAGTTACTGAGGATAGTAACAGCACAACTATTGTCGATTTTTTTATTATTTTAGATTTTTTTATTAAAAAAATATTTTAAAAATTATAGGTACCGACACAAATAATTACTTCCTGTGACTAATAACGTTGTCTTTGTATTGGGTCAGACGTGCCTAAATACTTCTGAGTTTTTTATATGAGAAGGTGATTAGCGAGCTGTCGGTTCCCCTGATGGTTAGTGACAACCGCCGCCCATGGACATTTCCAACGCCCATAGGATTGCAGATGGGTTGACCTTTTAATGAAATGGACTCTTCCACTTCACGCCGGTATTCTGTGAGGTCGTGGAACCTGCCCCGACGAACCTGTCCATTCGTAAAACAGCGAAGATTGTTGCGTGGGGATTAATATTTTAATGTTAATATTCTATAAAATACTTCTGTTTAATTAAAAAAATGCATAGAAATGTCTCCAGCGATTTTCATGAAATTCAGGGAATGAAAAATATAATTCGAATATGCCGGTAAATTTCGCCGTAAGAGAAAATGTCATAATAGCTCGGTCGGTAATCGGGCGGCCCCAAAACAGACGGCCGTGGTTAGCGTCACGATCATTTAAACACATTTATTTTTTTACTTTTTTTTCGATTCCAGATCATTGCTTCCTTTATTTTAAATTTTTTGTCGATTTGTTATTTTGTTATTTTTTTCCCTTTTTTTTTTAAAGTTCTTTCTTTTGTGAAAAACATCAGTTCATATTTTCTTATTATTACGTCGGTAAGATCGAAAAATATTACGCATATTTCATTACTCAGTAATTTGTATCTAAATATAATTTCCAAAATACACGATTTACCAAAAAAAAAGCACCTCCGTGTACTTATGTTTATAAATGATAACTTATTTTAATTAGTGACGTCGAATATAACAAGATTAAAACATAACTGTTAAATCTGTGTTTGCTTTGCGTTATTACGTTTTAATCCAAGCTCGTGCTCCGTGCAGTGAATCTAACGGCAAGATGGCGGCCCGCAGCGTCGGGTGGGGGGAAGCGTGGGTTGTAATTTCGCACCCGGGGCGACATCTATAATTCCGCAGAGCCAACATAAATTAGCATACGTATTAAGCGGCCCGCCCGAAAGCGGGGGCAAATTCTGTACACGATTAAACTGAATACTCGTTCACGTCTGTACCTATTATCCGAATAATTTAATCCTGGAGCGATATCAGCAAGAGGATCACGTTGTGACATACCAATTTTTATGCTTATCATAATGAGTTTTTCACATTTGCACATTTCATAGCACAGATTTCTCCGTCTATTAAACAGTGAAAAACATAGATTAGGTACTTTAGACTATCAAGAGAGAAAGAGAGAGAGAATCAGAGTGATGGAAAGCTTAACTTAAAATTAACATTTTAAATAAAAATCAAATCTATAGTGAATATCCATTAATTTTGTTCAGATTCAATATTTTTTTTAAGCCTTTAAATTCTGTAGACTTTTGAGAGCCTTCAAATTATGCCCTTAACATTTGCTACATTGATAATTTTTGCTTTGTAGTTACTCATATAAATATCACATTAAACTGATTTAAATTCAAAAGTTTTGTTTATAAAATACTTCATTTATAATATAAATGTGTATTTCATTTTGATTTCATGTCAATGGATGGTGATATTGGTCGCCTTAAAATAGAGCGAAAACGTTCCTAAATGAATGTTCATTCATTTTACATTATTATTTCCACATAGAAACTTTGTCTAAGATTTGTTTATAAAGAATTCATCGCTTATAAGAAAAAGAAATGAATTGTAGTATAATTAGAATTCTGAAAGATTACAATCCGAACGTCCCTTCAACAAATTTAATTAAACTTTGCGCCACTTTTTAAAGATCGTCGTTTTTACAAAGTTTTTCAATCTTTTCGTGTGCAGGGAAAAATAAAATTGTTTTTTTTTTGTTTTTTTATAGTCAAATTGTTTCACAGATAATAAAAGTTGTTCAAATTTCTTCCTGTTAAAATCAATCACTAATAGTCCTTCAAATTATTCAACGAAACATGTTATGACTATGTCTATGACGAAGTAAGCTTCAATAAAATTTAGCATTACAAGAACACCTAATACTTTACAATACTATACTAATCATTAAATACTACGACTCAATTTGAGACTCAATTTATGACATATACATATTTATGGAGGATATATTTTAGAAATATGTAGTAAAAAAGATGTAGATTTATTTCAAAGAAGTAATAAGTAATGTACTCATTTTATCAATTTTGTTTATTATTCCGTTATCATTTTAATATGTTTACTGTTTACGGCATCTTGTTTCGTAATTAGGCATGTTACGGCTTTACCAAACAGTAGGTTTTTGAAGCGGAATTGCAATTAAAAGCAGCAAATGTATTTAATTTTACTCCAGTGGACGCGAGATAAAACGTTGGAAAGAGAGTAATAAAAGTTTGCCGGCAAGAATTTTAGAGAACTCATTAGTTATTCATATTCATTTACAGCGCTTATGTTATCTATCTAAAATTTTACGACCGCTAAGAGATAGAACTTTGCTCGGCTCTTTGTAATGAAGTTAATAATAATAATCCTTGTATCATTATTTTATTCATATTCAAAGATAAGGATGGACTGAAACTGTAAATAACAAACTTTTCGGTTACACAAATAATACTATTTTCATTTTGTAACATTAAATAAGTAACAATGAAATTAATTAACTTCTTTTTTATCCAACATAAATTTTATTGCTCTTTTTTCGCTTTTTGGGGTTGTCCGTTGAAATAAGTACATGACAATATAAAATGTTCTAGATCCGACTAAATGAGCCAAGCCATAGTCCGTATTGATAAGAAAAAAGAGAGAATAAAATTTCTCAAGACGCTGAAATCGATGATATAAATATAAAATATGTATTTGGCTATTCGAATTAGACGTATAATATTCTATACGATCAATTATTGAAAAAAATGCTAAATAATTGAATTTTTTCTCATCTAAGCATTGTGATATTTTCAGATGCTATAATATGCAGACTATAGTATTTATAGAAACACACAACATTATTATTTATGGAAACGTCATACAATTTTATAGTACGTAATTTTTTATTTTATAATATTTCGTTTTTTATAATAGTATGTAACTTTTTACATACTATCAAAGATGACCTGCTACTCGTACTAGTAATGAAGAAGCTTACATACAATACATTGAACACAAACTTGGGAAGCTTCGCGTAACCGTACGTCTGAACTATGTATTGCGCAATAAGAAACTGTTTAAAAATGTATAGTTTGCTCAAGCAATTGAAAGAAAATCAAATAAATCTCCCGAATTTTGCTATCCTCATTGCTGTCAGTCTGTAAAGAAATTTATTCGTAGAGGCATATTTACTCTCGTGTAGGAAATAATTGCGACAATCCTTTGGGGGAAGGGGGAGGGAGAATATCTAAGGGGAATTAATCTGACTTTCCGTCAGTCAACTACAATATACGGCTACGGGGTCGCCTCTTCATCACCGTAATAGTGTCATCGATATCTACGCAGGGCTAACGCTAAGCTCGTTTGAAGTATGTATTCAATAACATTACGGTGTACTCAATATTTTTTGTACATCATACAATTTTCCAACTCCTAATTTAATGCGTGATAGATAGCTCACACTCCGGGCGCTCGCTTTTAATTTTTTTTATGTGAGAAGGTTACAAACGAACTGGCGGTTCACCTGTTGTTCAGTGATAACTGCTGCCCATCGACATTTACAACACTAAGCTTTTGCGTGGACCTACCACAGTTAAATTTTCGCTTTTAATTCAATATACTCGATCAAACCTACTTCAAATACCGATGCACCAATGAAATTGTTAATTTTAAGTGCTGACTCATCACGCGCTTGACGGTAAAGAAAAATTTTGTGAGGAAACCTATATTTTCGAAACTATAACAAAAAACATTCAAAGATATGTGAAGTCTGACAATCCGCAGTGAAGTCATGTGGACTATGCCCTTACACCCTCTGTTCTGTTCGCTTAGCGGTGGTCTTGGACCAATTTAAAAAGTTTACGTCCGGCGTTCATAGGGATAATTTACAAAATTGGTAGCAAACAAGCAAAGCGACCGCTGCGAACGTTCCTCAAGATAATAAAAAAAGTATTGCATTTAAAAATGATATTTGATATACTACCTTCCGATAGAATGTTCGCCTATAAACATATCTATCGTAAAATCGTCTAATAATTTTATTTACTAATTTACGATTCTCGTAATTAGAACATATTTTGTTTCCTTTTGCTTTTTTTATACGATTTTAGGCATCTAACAATTTCTTTAATATGTTTTTCATGCTTGTTATATTGCAGGCATATGTTTTTCGTACAAAGAATGGTTTTTAATTTTATTTTAAAATTTTATTAAATTTCTGTATTTATTCGTTTATTAAGATGGGCATGGATTTTTTTGTTCAAAATATATTAACATAATATTTCAACATTCAATAAAATTTTACATTTCGTATTTAGTATTTTTTGAAATGAAATCCATAAGAATTTCTAGCCTATAAATAATAGTAAAGGTATTACAATAATCCAAATATCATTATGGATTAAATACGAAATTACTAAAGTAATAGATTTATTACATCGAGCTCTAATAATATCATTTTTATAAAAATGAGATATAATTTTGAAATAACTTGTGTTTCCCGAAAATTTCTAAACATTTATCTCCAAAACCATAAATTTTAATAAAACCAAAGCCCATTTAAAAGCCAATAATTTTAACGCGGACTGCGATAATACAAATTAAGGACGCCCGTAAAATTTTAAATACAATTTCATTACGTAGTAGCTTTTAGGAGTTAACTGCTAAATACGTAATGAAATTGTACGTTCTGCGTTTATGAGATTAGCCTCCGGAGGAAAGTTGTGATCGCTCATTGCGAGGTTTTCTAGTGAATTTTTAAAATTTTCTTTTCGATTGTCTAATCAGTTAATAAAATTAATTAAACGAAAATAAATGATATTGAAAACATAAATGAGTGTTGAAAATGAAGATAAAAATAATTAACAATAAATAAAACATACAAAATATTATTAAAAAAACTATAAAACTGAAGTCATTCGCAACAGAACATAACAAAAAAAATAAAATTGAATTGAATTAAGAAAGAACAAAAACAAAACAAAATATAAAACCAATACATTACCTTTCCGACCGCTTCGCTCGGGATCTCACGCGCCACGTCTGAAAGGACATAAAAATAATTATTATCAGGTACTTCCTCAAAAAAAATTAATTTCAGACGTTAAAAAACTTAACGGAGGAAAGGACAGCACTTGAGGAAGAGTCCAGAACAGAATTGAAGCAAAAAGTCAGAAATACTTCGGCCCGTCAAGGGGCTAAGTCGGGGATTCGAAATCCATAGGGAGCGATTGCCTCAATCGAATTATAAAGGAAACTTTTCGGTCAGCATGAGGCGTTCAAACAGATACGTACCTTCTGAAATTCTCCGTCCCTTTACTAGCAAGTACATCTTTGAATATTTGAATTTTTGGGCTCTGGCGTGGAGAGGTGTCGTTATCGGCCGCTGCTCGGTCGCGTCTAACTTTGCGGCGAGCCGCGCCCCTACACGCTACTTGTACTGAATCTCTACCCCTATACCGGGCTACGGGAGGCAACATTGATCCTTCGCTTTAAAACCTAACCAAACGACGCGGCTGCACGGGAAATTCGACCTTAATACCAAGGAAAAGATCCAAAATGGAACGGCTCATTTGTAACATTGGACCTTTCACTGTCTGCAAGCGCATTTCGGTACCCGGGGATGCTGCGCAATATACGAACACGAAATATGGACGAGACTGCGAGGTGCTGGCGGGTGGTGAGTGCGAACAGATAGGCAATATTTGAATAGACCTCGCTCACTCTTTCCCACCGCAGGAGCTGGGGGGCGAAGAGCCCCCGTTATGTCGGAAGCACGCTCCACAGTACAAATCGGCAATGTACAGCGCAACGAACATGTAGCGTCCATCACGGCCTTTATCACGGCCTTACAAGCGCCTCTATCCTAGCAAAAAACAAAAGAGCGCTAGATAATTGAATTTACCCTCGTTACATTATCAGCGAAGCAAGATGTTCCCGAGGAAATCGTATTCAATTCTTTTGTTTACTGCCACCGACCTGATATGTCCTTTGTTCACGAAACGGTTCAATATCGAACACGCAATGTGGTGCCGATGTTGTATTTTGCTTCCTATGTAAATACATAACCGTGAAAGAATTATGATGAGTACAATAATTGCAAAAAATAAATATGAAATAAAAACTTTGAAATGAGTTCTGAAACATTGTATTAAGGCAAAATTATTCGTCATAAGTATTCCTTGTATGCTGTCATACAAAAAACAAGATAAAACTAATAATAAGCCCAGTAGCAGTCCTTAACGCTTACGAGGTAACGGCATGTAGGTAGGCTTCATTATGTTGCCGTCACTCATAACAACAGATAGTCAGGATTAAACAGCGGTCAGCAGTATTAAAGCCGACTCGATAAATCCAGCAATACTGTCAGGCGGGATCCGGAGATAACTACGAACACCTTACTATGCCAATAGACTCTCTATCCAATAAAATACTGGACGCATGCCAACACCATGATATAGGGTACTAAGAGGCTATACAATTTTCTTGGTTTTATCTTCGTCGTGCAGCACCTAAAGCTTGGTCTAATACTAACTTATGTGCTTAAATAACTTGAAATTTGTTGATATAACCATTTTTAAAATCGTATTGTCGCCATACAAAATTTTGTAACGTTTACAGATGTTACCTAATTTTAGATGCAGTGAGGCGAGATGGCAGCGACTTTTTTAAAATAAAAATAATGTGATCATATGTAATAAAATATCTAATTTACAATGGAAATGTGAAACTGTCATTAAAAATGTCTGTGCTCGGAAAATACGGCTTGAAAATATGAGCAAACTAATTATGGAACACAGACATCATACTAAATCTAGATAGATAAAAAAACATCTCGTCAATGGTACTTCAAGGACTCCTATTCCTATTTTCTCGACAATACATAAAAGCCTACGCCTTAAGAATGAATTTGACAGCGGATGATTAATATGTCGCCGACGTTCTCCCACAAATAGATCTGCTGAAATACGAATTAGGATTTCTCTTATATATATATATATATATATATATATATATATATATATATATATATATAAAGAATATATATGTAAAGAAAAATATTATTTTCTTTTATTTAAATATTTTCTTTAATTTAAATATTTTCGCGCACCGGCCGTTGATAAAATTTATTTTAAAAACTATGTTTGACGCCGGATTATAATAGAAAAAGAATTAAGCTGTCATATGAAACAATTCATGAAAATAATCTTATTACAAAAATATTTAATAAGTAAAATAGTGATTTAGGAATCGACATTGTGATTATTAACATTAAATGTCGTTTCTTTAATTACAGGTAAAGTTTTAGTAGTAAAATCTTTTATTTTTGTTATTTTAATTATTATTTGTTATAGTTTCAAAATCTTACAATAAATCTTTAATTACAAAGAAACTCAATTGTGTTTTGATTGCTGTGTCATCCTAATCACTGAAAAATATTCTTATAAAACGACATTTTCTGTAAAAAAAATGGAAAAGTTGAAATTTACGTTTCAAGTTAAGCCAGCAGTAGACGGAAAGGCAAATTATATTGCCATAACCTCGGTTGCCAAACAAGATGACAAAGTTTTCCTGATTCCTGAGGAGTATCAAGCAGTATCACTTCACAAGCATATCCAAACTTCTAAAGCTTTCGTTACAGTTAAAAATACATTAAAAAAAGACATCAAACTAGAAGTGTTTGGATAAAAATGACAGAAGATACATTACAAACATACCTTGATGAAGATGGTAACATGATTTTTCAGGATCAATTCCTTGAGGAAATAACTCCAGAACAAACGGCTATTATCAATAAAAATGATTCGGAAAGTCGTATCGTCAAAATTTTGGAAAAATTGATTGAAGGCCAACAAAGCAAAGAAAAACAATGTATAAAAAAGCTAGCCGACAGGTTTGTGATTGAAAAATTTGATGGAAAACAGGCAAGTGTATATCATTGGATGGAAATATTTGAAAAAGAATGTGAAAGGTTTGATATAGTAAAAGACGAAGAAAAAATTGAAATTTTCAGACTGTTTCTAGAAAAATCATGCACTGATTGGTATTCTTCCATGATGATCAAGCTTAGTTTACAATCAGAGTGGTTGGAATGGAAATCAAAGTTTTTGCAAACCTATGCTAATAAAGGTTGGACTACTAGCAAGTAAGCTTTATTTTTCAAGTATCAATCGGGATCTTTATTCGAATATGCTATAAAAAAAGAAAAACTTATGCTTGAAGTAAGAAAAACAATTGATGAAGGCACCCTTATTGATGTAATTGCTGCGGGCTTACCAGATTTTATAACGGATAGGATCAACAAGGAAGATATTGTACAAACAAAAGACTTATTCAATCAACTCGGCAAACTAAAACATTTGGTTACAAAGAGAAAATTCATTAAAAAAACTAAGAAAAATAACTTGATGAAAGAAAAATGTAACATTTGTGAAAAACTAAATAAAGGTGTACGATATCATTCAGAAGACATATGTTGGTTTAAAAAATATATAAATAATGAAAAAGAAAAAGATAAGAAACAAATAAAGCTCATAAACAATTCAGAATTGGAATGTGAAATACAATATGAAGACCAAAAAAAACTAATAATGCCGCCATTAATTAAAGTAAAATTAGTATTGAATAAAAAAGTTGAAATATATGGAATCTATGATTCAGGCTCTAATGTGTCATTGATAAATTCAAGATTGCTAAAGATAAGCAATAAGGAATTAAGTTTTCTAACAATACTAATTTAAAAACAATTAATGGCGTTAAAAAGGCTAAAGGCGTAGTAACACTTAATGTAACAATTTTTAATGTTGAGAAAAATATGGATGTCCTTGTAATAGACAAGGAAAATTTCGATTACGATTTTTTAATTGGATTAGATTGTATAAAAAAGTTTTACTTAATCCAAAATGAAAACTTAGAAATACATCAGAAAGTTCCTATACAAAGAAGTGAAATAGTTTCTAAGGAAACAAATAAAACAGATATTGATATTTCTAAGGAAATAAAATCTGATAATTTAATAAATTTCAACGAAAACTTCAGTGTAGAGAATTTCAAAATTTGTATAAATCATCTAGACTATCAAAAACAAGCAGTAATTGATGACTTGATATTGAACAATAAATCTGTTTTTGCAAAGGACAAATATGACATCGGAACGGTAACGGATTATGAAGCACATATTGATCTGATAGTAGAAAAATATTGCAGTAAAAGGCCATATCGTTGCACCATTGAAGATAAAAAGTAGATAGAAAATCAGATTGCGAAATTGTTGGAAAAAAATATAATAGAAGAATCATATAGTCCGTTTGCAGCCCCAGTTACATTAGCTTATAAAAGAGAAGAAAATAAAAAGTCAAGACTGTGCATAGATTTTCGTGACTTAAATAAAATTGTTGTTCCGCAGTCACAGCCGTTTCCACTTATTGAAGACCTAATAGTAAAAACAAGAGATTGCAAATTTTTCTCAACATTGGACCTGAATTCAGCATTTTGGTCAATACCTCTGCGTGTCACAGACAGATATAAAACTGCATTCGTCACACAGGAAGGTCACTTTCAATGGACTTGTTTACCATTCGGCCTAAAAACCTCGCCAGCAATATTCCAGAGAATAATGTGTAATGTTATACGAAAACATAAGCTCGGAGAATTCACCGTAAGTTACATCGACGACATCTTGTTGTTCTCAAAAACTTTCTCAGAACATGTCGGGCATTTAAAACAATTATTTCAAGCAATTAAAAGTGAAGGTTTTAGACTGAAATTTTCTAAATGCACATTTGCAGCAGACTCAGTTAAATACCTGGGCCACATAATACAGAATAATTCAGTTAGACCTCTAAAAGACAACTTGATATCAATAAAAAACTTCCCTACTCCAAAATCGCAAAAAAACGTGAGACAAATTTTAGGGAAAATAAACTTTTATCACAAGTATGTGCCAAACATAGCAGTAAAATTAGAACCATTGCATAACCTTTTGAGAAAAGGACAAATCTTTAACTGGACTAAGGAATGCCAAGAGTCATTTGATGAGATGAAAGAAATATTATGCTCTCAACCAATATTAACCATTTTTGATCATAACTTGCCAATTCACATATACACAGATGCCAGTATACTGGGAGTAGGAGCAGTCTTAAAACAGCCACAAGAAAACAAAGAAGAGAAACCAGTAGCATATTTTTCAAAAAAATTGAACCAAGTTCAAAAAAGGAAAAAAGCTATATATCTGGAATGTTTAGTAATTAAAGAATGTGTAAAGTATTGGCAACATATGTTGATAGGTAGGAAATTCACTGTCTTCTCCGATCACAAGCCTTTGGAAAATATGAATATAAAGTCAAGAACGGATGAAGAATTAGGAGATTTAACTTACTACCTATCACAATATGATTTCCAAATTAAATACTCTCCAGGAAGATATAACATTGAAGCTGATTGTCTAAGCAGGAATCCAGTCTTAGAACCAAATGAAAACCTCGATGAACAATTAAAAGTGGTTAACATGATTAAACTAGAAGATATCCTAAAAGATCAAGTTAACAATAGTAATATACAGTCCATAAAAGAAAAATTGTTGAAAAAAAAAAGTTTATTATAAGAAAGTTAAGAAAAGGGAAAAAATAAAAAAAAATAATTCTATCAGAGAAATTTAGTATAGGATTAATCAAAAGTGTACATACAAACCTAGGTCATTTAGGACTTAATCAAATGCAAAGAATGATTAGCTCATTGTATACAGCAGAAAATATGACAAAAAACATAAAAAGTATCTGCGAAAGTTGTATAGTATGTATAAAGAATAAGTCCAGAGGACAAAATAAATATGGATTGATGTCCCCCAATTGGGCCCCGCTACAAAACCTTTTGAGATATGTTCCATTGATACCATTGGAGGCTTTGGGGGTTCAAGGTCGACAAAGAGATACTTGCACCTGCTATCAGATCATTTCACTAGGTACGCATACATTTCAACATCAAGTACTCAAAATGCAAATGATTTCATCAAACTAGTGAAAAACTGTGCAGAAACAGACGATATCGGCATGATTCTCTCAGACCAATATCCAGGTATAAATTCCAAGGAATTCAAAAGATTTTTGGATGAAAAGAATATTCCAATAATTTTTACTGCAGTGAATTCGCCCTTCTCAAATGGTTTAAACGAAAGACTAAATCAAACGTTGGTCAATAAAATAAGATGTAAGATAAACGAAAAAGACACTAAAATTGCATGGGCAACTATAGCACAAATGTGTGTAAAAAATTATAATGAAACGGAGCACACTGTCACTGGTTATGCTCCAAAGTATCTTTTAAACGGCACAGATGTTGCAATTCTGCCTAATGAACTAAAACGTAAGAAGACCGAGCAAGATCTGATCCAAGACAGGAAAAAGGCTCTGGTAAATACAATGAAATCACATAATTACAACAAGAAAATTTACGATAAAAATCGAAGACATACAGAATTCAAAGTTGGTGATGCTGTTTTTGTGGACAATGGAAACAAATTGAATAGGAAAAAGCTTGATGAACTGAGAATCGGACCCTACAAAATTATAGAAAAAATATCAACATCAATTTACAAGATAAAACACTGACTGTAAGAAATTAGAGTCAAACTATTTCCATATCTCGAAACTAACTCCTTGCTATGCTTGAGAGACCATAAAGAGGATGTGTAGGTAGTCGTTATGTTTTATCTTCTCTGGGAGGGAGAGATGTAAAGAAAAATATTATTTTCTTTTATTTAAATATTTTCTTTAATTAAAATATTTTCGCACACCGGCCGTTGATAAAATTTATTTTAAAAACTATGTTTGACGCCGGATTATAATAGAAAAAGAATTAAGCTGTCATATGAAACAATTCATGAAAATAATCTTATTACAAAAATATTTAATAAGTAAAATAGTGATTTAGGAATCGTGACATTGTGATTATTAACATTAAATGTCGTTTCTTTAATTACAGGTAAAGTTTTAGTAGTAAAATCTTTTATTTTTGTTATTTTAATTATTATTTGTTATAGTTTCAAAATCTTACAATAAATCTTTAATTACAGAGAAACTCAATTGTGTTTTGATTGCTGTGTCATCCTAATCACTGAAAAATATTCTTATATATATATATATATATATATACATATAATTACAATCATTTTATGAAAAACAAATTTAAGGAGCGGCGCTTCGTTTGAACAAACGCGGCGAAATTCAAACTCAATTCTCTCCGTTGAAGTTCCATTAATTGGACACAGACGCGGTCGTTCCTCGGTCTGGCCAGTCTAATATATTACTTGGCTGCCTTGTGCCCTCCCTTATCCAAATCTGAATAAATATTATTGCAGTCAGCGTCCTACGGCTTGCTTTTATTACAGTACAGCAAATCATTTTTTTATCATGAATTTATCATGACAAAACTTAATTAAACGACTATAATAGTATAGCGGTAATAGTCATGTTCATATATATGTTTAAAGTGGGTACTTTTTATGTGGTTTTTACTTTTACAAAATTAATTACTATCAGACATTTCATAGATGCCAATCGGCACATGTGAGAAGTTACCTTTACCTAATAACATCGTATGATATCATACTTAACATGTTTTATTATTTTTCCAAGCAAACATAGTAGAAATGCTTACTGTATAAAAATTTATGGCAACTGTCAACAACAAGTATATTTTTAAAACAAAACAGGAACAGATTTTAAAGGCAGACTCGAAAGTAACCGCCTTGGTGTCTTCAAAACTTAACGTGTTGCTTGATCACTACAAAAACGGAATACTTATACAAACTTTTATTAATAATGGTTCACCCATATCCTTTTGAAAATCCGTGATTACCCATTTTGAAAGTAAATTTCAAAATTTACGGGGATTTCATAATCAAACATTGTCGGTTAGGTTTGGATCTCGGTGACATGCATAAACCGCTATCTAGCATTAGTGAAAAGCTCATTACTCATGTTTGGGCTTAAAAAAATTGTATAGAAAACAGTTACAGTTCTCTTTACAGGCTGTTAGGGTAACCTATTAGGGCTAACCTAATTTACACTCAATATTAAAAAAAAGATAACTCAAATGGTAAGGAAATAAAATATGAACAGATATAATTAAGATCAGATTCCAGAATTCATTTAGACTCAATGGTTGAAAATTGTAGACTCAAAATGAAATTAATTTTCGAGAATTCCTCTAAAACCATTATAATGTCTTCTTACCTACACCAATTCTTTTTATCGTCGCTAAAATTCTGCTCAATTCATAATTTTTTCATGTTCATTTTGCTACTTGTATATTTACCTAGCCGTGCCATGTAAAACTTAGCTAACAGCAGTCAGTTTCATTATTAACATGTTAATTACACCCGGAGGCAGTCTGTTGGTACCCGTCCAAGTGTCAGATGGACTTATTCCGTAACGTGATCACGACATGGAAATAAAATCGCCACCCAAGAATAGTGAAATATATAAAAGTATGATAATAGTCAGTATTGCCTCGAGTAATTCGTAGAAATCAAATAAAAAGCGTCCACTAAGCCGAACACTAAATAAAAATAAATCAATTTTCTAATCATAAAACTTATACTGTTGAAAATTTCGACGCCTTTAAATTTTCGTCTTCTCTTTTCTTTCATTATTATCATCATTTCAGCCTGTTCGAGTCCACCGTTAAACATAGGCCTCTCTCAGACTGTTATGAAGCACGATCGTGAGCACCTGAGAACATTTCTTCCCTATCGGTTATTGGTTCTTAGAGTTACGAGTATGTGGCCAGCATATTACTACTTTGGCTTACTAACCTTACGAGCTTTCTTTTTTTTTTCTCTTTTTTTTACTGCCGATGTCTTCATTACGAACTCTATCACGCGGAAAAATACAAAGGATAGCCTGCGCCACAGCTCTTTCACAGAATAATAATCTTATAATTGGATTCGCTATAAGTTATTGCAGCACCCACAGTTTTATTAAATATTTGAATTGTCCAATAAATTCAACATCAGAATAACTCCGCGGCTGGAATGGCGACCGGCGTCGACGCTGTCGATGGAAGTTGGAACCGCACCCGGTCTTGCTTTAATTTTGCATAAAGCGCTGTAACAGTGCACACTGCCACCGGCATCTGATATTTACAATGGAATCAGCCGGAGGAGTGATAATATTTTCGCTTTAACTGCGTCTCTAGTACGAACTATTTATTACTTTTGATTTATTTTGAGGCGATGTCGAACTACTTGAATATTAATGTGAGATTTGTAGATAAACTAGCAACCATGGATTAACTTTTCACTTTAACTGTATCTCTGTCACCAAAACTATTATTTTACAACTATTTTGGGCTGTGAGAGTTACAATTTAAGCATTTTGAGCATGTGAGTTTTGTAGATAAATAACCCTGGCGTCACATGGGTAGAAATTTGTAACTAAATTAACAAAGAAGCCTTTTTTCTTTTTGTTATTTATTATTGTAAATCAGACTATTGTGTTACAAATATTTTATTGATATACGTGTCTATTTGAAATATTAGCTATGCATATCCAAGTGATAAATCAGATACAATGTTGTTTATAAGGAATATGTTTATATATAATAGTGTCCTGGTTAGGATTTTACACATATGTAGTTCCATTGTAATGATCCAGACAAAAGCATAGACCACAACAACTAAGTACATAGGCCACCTCTCTTAATTAAACTTCAAGTGAGCGTCCAAAGTATCTTGCTTTAATTGCTCCGTTGAGCAAGCCCACATAATGGCGAACATAAAAAGTTACTGGATGCGCAGGGAAAATTACGTAAATACTTATAAACGTAAATATTTAAACGTTTATTCCTTAAAATCGATGAAAAGTATAACAAAATATAATGATTCCATTCCCGTGAAGTCACTTGTCCGATTTGTAAGTTTATTGGTAACGATTTGTTGTATTTAAAACTTTATGAAAACGCGGACGCCTTCATTTATCTATTTATCCCATTAATTTTAATGCGTGAAAGTAACTTTAATGTGTACTTAATTATAGATTTAATTAAAAATTAACCGTTAACTTAATTCAAACGAGATAAGCCTAAGTTTAACAACTATCAACTCTGTTTGCCTTTACGAACAAAGTCGTTCCATATATCAATGGTCGACCTCACCCGGCCATTGCAATGGCACTTGTACCGTACGGCACGTTAAGTTACACTGCAGATAAATCTCACGATGTTCAGCTTCGATTCCGAACTGCGCCAGACAACGAAGAATATAGAAATAAATAAGTATTTCAAGAGCTGTCGTTTAAACGATCCGAGTCCAACCTTCAAACGCCACGCTTTTTCTTTAACTAAGTGAATTTCTATCATGGTTAAAGGTATTAAAAGTTATTTTATGGTAAAATTCGTGTTACATATCCATTTTAGTAAAGATTAAACGAAGATTAGAGGTCACAGACTGTGTTTCTAATTATTAGTCACAGCAATCAAAAAGTACAGTAAAAGTATTACTCAGTTCTACTGTATATTTCTTTTCTAACTATGTTCACTGTTGCACGAATGTGCAGGTCCGTCCGGGTAAGTACCACGACCTCACAGAAGTCCGGCATAAAGTGGAATTGTTACACTTCTGCGTTTCGTCTGGTGAGTGAGGTAGTCGGGCTCACTTTATTGACGGTTGGCAGCACATTTGCAACCCTACGTTTCAAATGTCCATGGGCGGCGGTTGTCACTTAAAATCAGTAGAGCCGCCATCTTGTTTGCCACTTACATTAGAAAAATATTTTGTTTGGTTTAAACAGCTACCACAAATTCTTTTCACACCCCGGGTGATTGGTACAGAGTGCCAATTGATACTAAGTCAGCCCTTTGTAATCCTTTTTCCGATGTTTGAAAAGCATAAAAAAATTAATTTTAATTATGTACACAGGGAAGTATCCATATTATATAACAGGTCGTTTCGTAAAAATTAAGATTTCGACTCGGAATTATATGAATCCAATGCATTATTTGTTCAGATACAATAATCACAAGAGCGTTAGTCAAATTAGTTAGTTATTGACAATTTCTATAATAACTTTCATAACATACGACTAAGATCTTCTTTTGTTTTCATAACGTACCTACATCTTTTATTGAACGATATGGAGCATAAATTAAGTACTTAATTTAGCGATATCAACTCAAAAAAACCGAAGCGATACCCGCATACGAAAAGACCCGAAAAGGTTTGAATGTAATTTAAAAAAAAATATTTTTCGTACAAGTTAATTCTCATTGGAGCAATATTTAGGACACAACGAGCTTCGGGCCATTTGTTAATTAAGTTCGCGAGTAAAAACTCCCATAGTGTACAACGCGCCTCGTAAAGCCGGCGCAGACCGAATTTAACAGAGAATTTATAACGTCATTAAATTGATGCAGAAATAGCGCAGTGGCGAACATCAAGCATGGTTTGCAAAAAAAAATTAAAACACAGACAACGGCAAAAGTTAATCATGTAGCAAGTATTTCAGTAAAATATGTCGGTATAATTTTCTAGCTTCAGGAATGGCGTACTAAACTTAAATCTACTACCAAGCCTGACAATAGGGAGGCAGAACTACAACTTAAAAACTTAGTTTTATTTCTTCTTTTACACTAAGAACCAGCTTTGCAGAGGCGAAAACTTTTTCGACAATTTTAAAATTAAACTTTAATAGTAAAAAGCGACATTATAGTTTATTAACATTCATTGTGAACGAGGTCATTTGAGAAAGTTTCTTTGCTGTAAAGAAAACATTAGATGATGGTAAGCATTACTAGAAATGCGATACGATGTCGAAATTTTCTAGTAGTAAGGATATCGACCGCTTAGCTAATGACTTGAACTCAAGACACAATTTTATTTTATTAAGTAAGGTTCATCATTTCATGCACCGACTAAAATTAATAAAATTAAATTAAATCAATATCCAGTATTTTAGTGTCGCGCCTTAAATTAGATGACGATAATTATAATCCTAGAAAATGTAATATTATTTAGAAACAAAATAAACTGCAAAAAGTTCGACCATGCGCCGAACACCTTTACCAAACGAACTGATAACCAATAAATGTGTAACGTAAAAGTCACGCGCCACACTAGAGCAACTTAGATCCACTAAGCAACGTTTATTGCTACACGACGGCTGTAATGATAACGTTTATATTCTGCGAACCTTACCGCCGCTATAAATCAACGCGATAATAATTATACGGCGGCCATTTGTAGCCATAAGGGCGGGAAAACAGCGGCGTTTGATAAAACTGACGCGCAGCTATAGTTCCCTTTTGCGACCTCTGAACAAAGCTAGTGTTCGCTTCCAGATAACGATCGCTAATTGCTACGTTAATAGACCACACATTGATCTCTGTGCCTTTACGAGATGTTGATTTCACATTTAAAAGGTGCTGTTGCACGGCTTCTAGTCTTAAATTACGATTGCAACTTTGTAGTTATTCATTTTAGGAATATTAAAACTGTTAGTTGATGGTTTAGCCTTGTGATTTACATAGCTTAATACGTAATTATATTTTAAATCTTGCGGTACACTGTTGGGCAAAGACCACAAAAAAGGCAAAAGCATTTTCAAAATATACCTACGTTGTTATTAATTTGTTTTCACGTTTTGTTTTATATTTAATTAGCGTTACTGGCATATGATTTATATATATTGTGGCAGCATTTAGCTGTGTATCTAAGAAATTGTGCTACGCGTTTTCGAATAATTGGCTACCAGAGGGAGGGTGTAGAGACGCGGTAAAGCCCACCCCTTCCAGAGATTACCCGCCCGGCGAGCATTCGGACGCTCTCCCTTGTAATACCCAATACAATAGTCATGTAAATAACGTCCAGACCCCGAACCAGTCCTTTTGTATTCCCATCGAAGTTTTAAAGCGTAAATAACTTTATTATAAACATAAAGAGAAAACCTTTGAGCTCAAACGGCGTTATCTTATCTTAAAGCTTCACAGACTTTATTTTCCAATATCGGTAACTTAATGTAAAGTATATTTCGATCATTAACTGATATAAGTCGATTTATCACGACCGACACGACTTAAAAAGGAAATAATTAAGATGTTATCGATACACGAAATATATGGCTCTATTCGAAAAGTTCTAGAAAATACGACGACATTCAACCATCACGTCCCTCTAATAGATTCCATAAACAATAAGGGCTTACTTTTTTAACTAGTGTAAATAGTTGGTTTTAACCATGGTTAATAAAATATTCCGAACTCCGTAAAAATTTTAACTATAAAAGTTATCAATATAAGTGCTTGAGATAACAACATGAAATCGCGCTGTACCTGTAAGAAAACTTGTGAACTAGTGCAGATTATGTACCTGTTTATTTAACTTAACGTTTAACAATCAAAATTAAAATACATGAAGCATCATATCTTTTACCTATAGAATATTTGGTCATCTTTATTTGATCTAACAAATATATTAAGACGAAAGTCGTTAATGAAAAATTTGAAAGCGTAAGTTTGGATTCTAATTAAATTCTCAAGAGCGAAGTAAGAACTAGTCGTTCAATATTTGAATGAAGGTAAAATGAATAATGATTTATAGAGAGATAAAGAGTTATAATAAAGGTAGAAGTCTAGTTAAAGAAATAAAGGTGACTGGTGAACTCGAACGAAATTATCGTACCGTAGACGGTACCATAGATCAGTCGCTGAATGGTTATCTTATTTTGAGGAATAATGTTTTTCAGTCTACTTCTCTATCGTTTCTTCAAACAAATTGTCAATAGCTTGACAATCCACCATCATACATTTTCCATTGGAAGTTTTTTTAATGAAAACATTAACTTTATTGTACTGAATGTGTTCAACATTAGTGGTAACTTTATAATGGTGTTTTAATCGTAGATATTTCTACTACACTTGTTACCTACACATGTTATCTACTACAATTACTTGTTAACGCACCCGGAGTTAAACAAACAAAGAAATAGGCATATATTTTTTATTACACTTATGATAAAGTTACAAACATTTGCAGTCCTCTTTTTTTTTGCTTATTGCTTTAATTACGCTATCCTTTTTATACCATTCGAATGAAAAGCGTAAATGAGTGCTGTCACTCTGTTTGGAAATGGGAATACTTTCAACCGGTGATTTTGTATCCATATAACTTATCTATAGTATAAAATATCGATACTTTGAATCGATAAGTTTAATGAAGGATTATGAATGTTACGATGAAAAGACAATTTGGACATTTCTCTTGTTTGTAAATATTAGTGGCGTGTCGATGTCCACATCTTCGGATGAAGTGTCCGTCGTCACTTTGGGGTGGGAACACCCTTTTACCCTTAGGGTCTCGCAAAATTTTACGGGAATCATTTCCTCGACCCGCTCCTTTAATATAGCGACGTAATATTTTCAGGATCACCAACCAATACCGACTTGCTAAGAAATGTCAACACAACATGGACGTTTTAAATGTCATCGTGTAAAAAAAACATTCACAAGACAACAATACTTTTAATTAGATAAATGAACAATGGGCGCTTTACCCAGAAGGCAGTGGTTCGAATCCATATAAAACTATAAAGTTCACAATGCGACCCCACTGCGGATTGGCGGACTTCATATATCTTTCGAAACATTTTTTTGTCTTTATTCCGAAAATATGCAGGTTTCCTCACAATTTTTTCCTTCATCACCGAGCACGTGATAAGTCGGCTGGAAATTAACAATATCATTTGCGCCGGGATATGAGCTCAGGTTGCTCGAGTATACCGAATTAGAAGCGAGCGCCCGGACACCGAGCTATCACGGCCCAGTAGTGTATCTAACATAAAATGGCGCTCGAACGCGGCGCCGAGTCAAACTCAGGGATTTCCATTAGGTGTTATCTCAATTCACGGAATGGAATGCACGGAGCCTCGTTCGTGTTTCGCAATCACGACGCCTCGCATTCGCCGAACGAATTTTTACGACGGTGCCCGACGCTCGGGCCGAATGGGGAATTGCTGCGCGCTCCCAAGACGCCCGCAAAGTCGCGAAATGTGTGTGTGAAATTTTCCGTTTTTTTTACCTCTAGGACCGCGCCGTAAGGACGGCTCGAGCGCTGGGGGGCGTTGCGCGATGTTAAATCGTATTAAAGGGTGGTGAGGTCGAAAAGCGTGAGGGCGGACCGTGGTGGATACGTCTAATGAACGTCGGACTCGGATTCCTTGTTTTTACTCTTGCGGCGGGATTTGAAAAGCCTTCGTTAAGATTTTCGTCCGTTTGACCGATGGAATTCTATTTTATAAATTAACATATTTATTGGAACATATTTGATTGAGGTTTATTACGACGTAATGACTATTACTATTGTAATTGTATAAATAAAGATTTAATTTATATTGTCCGGCTTAGATTATTATACTACGTACGGGGGGAAAACTTTATTTGAACTTTATTTGAAGAAACTTTATTTGCTACACTTCAAAAAAGGGAATATTTATGGAATTAATATTATATGGCGAGTCCCAAATGGTCGAAAATTGTTTATATTAACCACAAATTTTTATATTTTTATAGCTCATGGGACGGATAATTATTTCTGATTTTAGAACGAATAACAACAATCGTTGCATCCGGTTAGCGGGTCAATAAAAATATATAATTTATCCGTTTACCGCACGAGTATACTCAGCTTTATTGTAATTTGCTTTATAATTTATAAAATTTTATAATTCTAGAATACAATTATTCAAAGCCTGATCATAGATTCCAAAAAAAAAAACTAATATAACTTTCGATTGATAAAATTACGCCTATTAAAATATAGGTAACATGAAGAAAGACTGTCTGTCTAATAAATAGATTATTTCAGTAGCTACTCATATTTCGAGTCTTATCCGAAAACCCTTTCCGATAAAATTTATAAAGGCTATACTATATTTTTGCTTTCTAGGATATAATGTTAACCTGTAATTAAATATACCTTTAGCCATCCCTAGATTACTCACCTTGATTAATTTCATAGGCCAGTTTGCATAGCATAGAAACGATTTATTCTTCATCTCCCTTTCATAAACACCTTTCAATTTGAAGTTTCGCTCAGTATTGGTTCCGCTTTCTGAAATTATAAATTACGATGAAGTTGAAAATTAAGATGAATAAAAATTATTAAATACAGCTATCTCTACTTCTTTCGATAAAAAAATGCGACCAATGTGCTTTCTTAATCCAAGTAAAACGAAAGTGTCGACCGTAACTTGGCACCATGTAAAATAATTTTTAATGTTCAAATTTTCATTTTAAAACGTTATCTCTAAGCGCTGCGGTAATCACATTCACCGCGAATCACTAATCGCTTTACTAGCATGTCGTAACAGCTCTCTCAATTCTAAAAGATTTATAATTTCAAAGATTCGTGGAAAATTCGCAATGAAAATCTGTCCCCCCATACGACGTGTCGTAGCTAAGACCGGCTATAGCGCGAGGGAAAGAGATAGCGAATAAACTGTCACGTGTTAGATAAAGACCGCGCTACCTTTCGGTGGGTCATATTGATCTTTCACCCGCCATTTTGGAACGAGCCATTTTCGCTTCGGGCGTCACATGTATACCAGGGCACGACTGGTGGATATAAAAAATATAAAGGCCTGTATTCGCTTGCCATTTGGCGCGTTTTAATGAAATTATTCCTTTAAAAAAGACAGAGATTAAGCAAATTAACTTATTAGATGTTTAAAGAATGATACTTTGGTCTTTACTTTATGAATAAAGCTAATTTTTTATGCCCTAAAGCCCGTTAGGTAATCGCGACATATACAAAGGTCTCATCATATCTTTTAAGTCTTTCATCTTTATCTCTTTTATCTTGTCTTTCCAGAATACAATGATGTCAATTATGATTATCGTTTATAAAAGATAAACGAAATTGTCGTAGTTTAATTATGTATTGAGCTAACATAGAAAGTTCATATTTATAAATTATAGATCACAAATATTTAGTCAGAAGTTTGTTGTTAGGAGACTTATTACTATATCAAGACCCCGGGTTTAAAACCAAATATCTAAGAATTTTTATCGTAATACGTATTATGATAAAAATTCTCCTTCTTCATTGGCTCCGTGATTATGAAGCTATACTAAATTATATACTGGATTATACTTTAATACTTTTCAGGACTCAGTTCACTATAAACATGTTAGTCCCAACGGCCTTTTGTTAATATTAATAATAATCGATAAGTGTCATACCTAACCATAGGTTTGTAGTTTTTGTAATTATGTCCGTGTCGAATTCTTAATAATCACACAGCGAATATTGTATGGAATCGAGATATTTTAATATATCGCCGTATCTGAACAATCGAAATATGTACGGTCGTAAAAACAAACGCCAACGTCGAGTTGGCAACGTAACAGCGTTCCCTCAGGCTTCGACGCGCATACATACATTTAAGCGATTATTTTAACTGCTGGCGCGCCGCTTCGTAACATGAAAATTCAATTAAATTTTTCCATTCAAAATGGCGTCCGCCGCGACCGCGTACGTTTAGAACGCGGGCATATTTGCGATATTCATCCATTTATATCAGATGTAGACACGGGAAGATTAGGTGGGATATTTATTTGCGTTCGCTTGGTAAGCTAAAGGTTACTGCTGTAATTAGTTTTGCAAAATTACTATCAAAGTTACACCGCCCCGTGGCGAGTTTAATTAAGCATGTATATTTCCATAGCCAATTTCGATTATGTTCTTGGAAGGAAATAAACGAAAATATGTTTTAGGTGTATAATATAAAATAACGTTACTAACTAATTATAACAAAAGCGTAAATTCTGGGTACCAACAAATATGTCTATGGATTTAACGCAATTAGTAGAAATATTATTTTTGACGGATCTCTGTTTTGGTTCGTTATTTTAGTTGGTTTTAGTTGGGTTAGTGATTCTCTTCAAAATGCAAAAAACAAACTGCAATGCAAATAGGATTCGAAAAAGTTAGGCATTACACTGGTAAAAGCTAGAAAGAAAGTAGATAAAAAAAGTATTGCAGAATAATGAAAGCAATTACCCTAAAAGAAAAATATTAAAATCGAGCGTGTTAGAAGAATTATTTTGTTATGACTTAAACACGTAAAACTGGCCAGATATTCTATAAAAACAAAACATTATAGTAATCAATTTATTTAATTTATCTTACAAAACTAGTCCAATATTTAGAAAATACGATTGCATTGTCCCATAAAATGTTATTTCGCAATCAATGTAACAATTTATAGTTTAAACTGCGTATTTGGATTTATTGGCTTACACAGATGATGTTTCCGAACAGTCCACGTTGCCAATATTACGGTAATTGCGTTGCAATTTATATTCTCGCACGTTTCGAATGAGATGGTTTCTAAAATGTAAGTGCCAATTTAGTGCACAGCGTGCATGAAGATCGTAATAATGTGCAATTGTGCAATAATTTCGAAGTCCTAAAATATACGCAAATATATACCTAAATTTCAAATTGATTTTCGATTAGCCCAACGTAAACATATTTAAGTATATAGCCTTTTATATTATGATTTGTTTATTAGAAGTCGTTTTAGTCGTATCACTCAAACCATTCAAAGTTCAAATAAGACGTGCTATAGATTTTAGCTTTTGCAAGAATGAGTGGTATCGTCCAGAATGTATGGCCTCACAGAAGACCGGGATGACGTGGAAGTATCATATTTTTGCGACTCGTCTGAAACGTTGGCAATGCAACAGCATCTCAGGTGCTGTAGATTTCCATGGGCGGCAATAGTCACTTAACATCATGGGAAATATCTGCTTAATAACTTTTCATGCTCGCTTATCCACTTTGCAAATTAAAAATAAAGTTGCAAAATAATGTGATAGAGTTACGCGGAAGCTTCCGCTTCTGCATGAATGGACGAGCTCATCCGGGAACCTAACCTCACAGAGAATGCACTTTCATTTCATATCTAAGTGAACATGGTAACGGAGGGTAGCAAATAAATTGATAAACTAACGTAACTTTCACAATATAATTAAGAATTATGTGAAAATTATGACCATGGGTGGTCCAAAAGTGGCGCAAAAGCTATTTGCATCATAGTCAAGGATAATACGGCGCCAGAAAAGAGTCATTTGATATCGAAAGTCAGTCGAACAGCGCGTCTTAATATTAACTCAATGAGCATTGATTCAAAACTTCCGTGACGATTCGGTCGATGCAAATTTCGTAACGATTTAAATTTCAAGATATACTTGAAATAGTCATAATTATTTCTAGTACTCTAGTATATTATTGTAAAATTTCATTAAAATCCATTCAGTAGTATTTGCGTGAAAGAGTAACAAACATCCATTCATACAGACTTTCGCATTTGTAATATCAGTAAGGACTACGTGCATGTTCTGTAGAGTATTTTACGTGTATGGAACCTTAATAATATTAAGAAATACAAGACTAATAACTTTCACAGACAGACCGCAAAAGTGATCAAAACTATTACTCTCCTTGCACTTTCTTACAATACCGGCAATTACGTTGCAATATAAACTCATGAAAATTTGATATTGACTCCAATGTTAACTTTTTATTTCAATATTAACTTAATTTACTTGACTCTCGGCAGAAGCATCCATATTTAAATATTAACTTCACTTGACTTACGGCTGGAATATGAAACAGCTATTTTAACATCGGTACGAACTGTAACCATATTTTATAAAAGTAAAAGATGGTTGTATTCGGTAAATTTGTTGAGAAAATATAACAAATACCTGTTTTACCTGGTATGAAATAAGTATGAGCTTCAAAGGTCAAAGTAAACGCCTTTGTTTATTTATTTAAAGGCTCATTATGTGGCTTAGCTTTCTTTGTGGAAATCAAGAGTAACAAAAGAAACCAACATTCAAAAAAAAGTCAATATTCTTATACTATATCATCATCATCATCATTTCAGCCTGTAGGCGTCCACTGCTGAACATAGGCCTCCTCTAGGGCTTTCCAGTTCAAACGGTTTGAAGCGGCCTGCGTCCAGCGAGTCCAGCAAGTCCCGCGACTTTGGACAGGTCATCAGTCCATTTCGCGGGTGGCCGCCCCACACTGCATTTTCCAACACGCGGTCTCCACTCGAGAACATTGCTGCCCCATTGGCCGTCAGTTCTGCGAACTATGTGCCCTGCCCATTGCTACTTCAGCTTGCAGACCCGCTTGGCTATGTCGGTAACCTTTGTTCGTCTGCGGATCTCCTCATTCCTGATTCGATCTCGCAGAGCAACCCCGAGCATAGCCCTCTCCATTGCCCGCTAATATAATATCTTATACTTAATCTTACACTATAATTATAACTGACGGCAGCCCAGGGTTAATTCTGACATTTGGACGTGAAAAAACTCAGTCTGTTCCGTAATTATGAACGCAGGAACGGGCCACGAACCTCGAACCACAGGAAATTAAAAATGAAATTAAAACGCGGTAAAATCCGAACCCCTTATATAATAATTAACCCTTAATATAATTAAAAAAAACAACAGTTGTTCTTGTTTTCTCTTGTATCTTGTATTAACTGATGTTTTTGCTTTCAGTCCCGAGACTATTAAAGCTTCATCTGACGCAGAACCGGTGGGCTAGCCAGAACCCACGGGTTTGGGTGTTCTTGTTTTGATAACAACATGCATCATTGTTATTTATTACTAGCTAAGACCCTGCAAACGTTGATTTGCCATATAAATTATTTCTAGAGGAATCGGAACGCACGCATAAAGTGTTTGACAGGTTACACAGACATAGTTGACAGGTTGACAGGTACAGTTTGTATGGGAAAATAAAATTTCGATTTTCCATGCAATTTTTACAAAATTTCTCATCGTTTAAACCTTCCCTGGACTGTCACAAATATTTTAAAACCAAAATTAGCCAAATCGGTCCACCGTTTTAGTGAGACTAACGAACAGCTATTCATTTTTATATACCTATATAAATTAAACACGAGGCATTTCGTTTTAGATGATGTATTTGACATCATCTAAAACGAAATGCCACGATGGTTTTCAATTTTATAAAGCTTCAATTACGTTTAATATTTAATAATTTTGAATATTTTCATATAACATATTTCAAAACATTTAGAAAAATTTTAGAATTGTATTAATGTAAAAATATCGCACAGTCGACAAAGAGTTTCGGGAAAATATTGAATCCTCTACTGAATGTTACCCGCGCGTACAATACAGTTTTATCAAAAACTGAAAATTTTCTACTTTGCTGGTTTTAAAGTTTTGTTCAAAGATATATTACTTAGATTTCAATGAAATATACATACAAACATTCCGTTTCCATTGAACATTATTTAAAAAGAGAGAAAAAGTATTTTATTGTAATTTAAAGAATATTAATATATATTAAAATAATTATTAAAATAATATATTAATATTCTTTAAATTAACTGACGAAGATCAGAATTTGCTTATAAGAAACTTCGCCGTTGTGGAACATTGAAATTCAAAGAGTACCTTCGCTTATAGCACTAAATCACGGTTATGGACAATATCGTAAAGAAAATCAGACTTAAATTATTGTAACTCATTCTGAGTTACAATAAACTTGATTTCTTAACGTTCTTAACTGTTGACTTAACTATTGGTAGTATTTGGTAGTATGATTAAATATAACTATACAGTCAGTACACATTCATCATCATCATTATTGCAGCCTGTTTGAGTCCACTGCTGAACATAGGCCTCTCCCACAGACTGCCACGAAGTACCATCCTAGCCACCTACTCCATCTACTAGGGGTCTAAACACTGTTCCAAATTCTCTAAAATAATCCATTTAATATAATAGTGGCAAAAGCTGAATTCGTACAAACTGTTCATCCAGTTAACGGTGCGAGAATAGTGTGATACAAAAACTTTCAGGGGCATTAATGTCCCCAATTAATACCTCCCGAAGAATGAACCAGTTATTATAGAACTCCGCGTTTACTGCACAACAAGGCTAGAAATTAATTTTAAGCGGTCAGTTTATGAAAGCTACACAAACAGGCCTGTGAGCAGATTACGCAAAAGCAAAGGGGGCATCCCCTCAGACTATTGTCACTATTCGGGAGTAATGAACTGTATCATTACGTGTGGGGTAGGCAACACCGTGTGTTTATTGTTGTGCAAATAACGGATGATATTATGATATATAATATCATAAAATAAATATTTCGTCAGAAATCTGATACTCAAATAAACCTTCCAAGTCTTAAACTTCTTATTAAATGAATCATACTTTTAAATGGTGCTCTATATCAAGCGAGGATCGCCTCGCGAAGCTAGTTGGAGCAGCACGAAACGAACTTTATGATTAATGGAATGCATCCTAAGGTTATATTTTAGTTTTCTCATTTTACTATTATCTCGAAGATTTATCTACTAGAAATAAAAGAGTTCTTACGTTGAAAGTGCGTAGGAATTATATTTCTTTCATTACAAATTTATATTTTTACTATGAAACAATATTTTTCGAAACAATATATAATAATAATAATGACTAGTTATAGTTACTAATACTGAAAATGGTTAAAACGGGATAAAGCATTACAATCCGTAAAACTGTTTTGTTCAACCATGACACGAACGTCGAAAAAAAAAACAATTCCTTTAACGAATATGTCTAACTGATGCGATTGAATATCGAACGAACTTTTCGACACCATTCTAGAATATCGCGACTCCGCACAGTTGCAGAACGAGAGGGCGTCGCAATATCGCGATACAGTAATAAAAGTCGATACGGCCGGCGTATCAAGTTCTGGCACGAGTTCAGAACTGTAGTTTTAGCGGGAACATTCGCAGCATCTGTCCGCGGAGGAGCCGGGAACATTTTTAATATAACACTTACCGTTATGAATGCGGCGTACAATGGTTTCGGGATTTTGGCGGGAATGAAGGCTGAATACGTAAGCGATTCCACGGTTGAGCGATGACTGCGATAAAATGAGGCGATAGCCATCTTGAACGATGAAGGAGTGAGAGCGGCGGAAGTGCAATCCGTTTTAGATCGGGAAACTGAGTGGGGTAATATTTTACAATGCAACCTTTACAAGAATTCTACATGGATACGTCTTATGCCAGTTTATTTTTCTTCGTTAAGGGTTCAATTTAAGAAATATACTCAATCTATTTTATCGTCTTGTACATTAATAAGCAGGTGCAATCAGAAAAATCGATGTAACGTAATGAAAAAGAAAACAATATTGTCGTTGCCTAATTTTAATATGGACATTAAGTAAATATTAGCGTAGTCATCACACATAAAGGACGTTTGCAGATTTCTTAAGCCGACTATAAAATTTAAAAGGAAGCAAACAATATTTATTCGATTGATTGTAACTAACTCTAATGCGAAATGTACCCAAGAATGAACAATTCTTAAAAAAAATCATAAATAAAAGACATTCTTTACATCATCATCTTCACGTTAAATAAACGTTTTATGAGATAGCTGTATGGAGTAAAATTACTGTTAAGCATAAACTGTTTTGATCAAGTAAATAACGTTTTATGGCGCATTTAACAAATTTTAATCTTGATACAACATACGTCCCTAAGTTACACGTATTTGCACGTTAATGCCGCCATCATCATTGCTCCGAATGTTCTAGAACGTCGGCAGCAAGTTTCGCCCGCTCCAAGTTTCGCCACGGACTCTGGCACCCGATTTCGCGTGAACAATTTGCGCCCCGCAAATTTGTTACTTCGAAATTAATTCGCGCGCGACTTGCTGAGCTTTTAGTTTAGTTATTATTCACGCTTTTTACTGAGTCGTAGACGCTTTTCGTGTAACGTTCGCGCTGGTGAATGACTGCTTTATGTATTAACGTAATGTACTTTTGCTTTCAAGCGGGTTGGAGACGGTATTTTTGATGTTTCCAGAAAGAGAGTCGGGCGATAAAGTGCGTTTTTATAAAATATCTGCTCTTATACACCTAAATTTTATTTCACGAGGGTAAAATAGTTTGAAGGCTTATCGAACCCGTGACCAATTTAGGTTTCAGATTGCTTTACAAACTTAGCTAAATTGAAATATAGAATAAAATGTTTGACTTTCTGCATTTACTAAATCTAAATTTATGTATTACTAAATAGTACTTTTATATAAATGCAGTTTAAATAGTCCTCTTATAAATGATTCATTTAGAATAAGAAACATTATAACATATAATTATACTATAAAATATACTAATACTGCAGATGTACCTACTTATTCTATTTTTATGATAAGTAAACGCCATTCATATAAGTCGTTAAAAAACCAACGAGCTATAACGACAAAGGCTGAGCACTCTGCACTCAATATGATTAAGTAGACTTTGTAACCAGCGTTACATTTTCACGTATAAAAGTGCTTTCGAGACCAGGACTTTTCTCAAGATTTTTATCACTGTATAAGATAAAGCAACATACACATGCATTTCTTTTTAAAGGTAATTGGCAAGATGAGCACATAGACGCAAAAATTTAATTAATGTTTTAAATAACCCTTATAAGGAGATTCGTTATCGTAATTCGGTAACTTACTCAGCTAGCTTTATTGAATTAAATTCATTTCTATTAAATTAAAAATGATATAATTTAAATTTGAAATAACACAACTGATTCATAAAACGGTTATATCGCTATCGCATAAATACGTTTATACGTGAAATAATATGCACGGATATTGCTTATGATTTTTGATCAGTATTAAAGGCTTAAATATTTTCGTGTTCGTTGATGATATAACATTTGGAAAACTTATTATTAAGTTTTTTTTTATGGGAAAGGAGGCAAACGAGCAACCGAGTCACCTGATAGCTGGTTAAGCTATCACTTGATAGCTGGTAAGTTAACAGCTGATAGCTGGTAAGCCATCACCGCTAAGCTGCCCATGGACCCTCATAATATCGGAGGATTAACAAATGCAGAACTTTCAGGCCAAAATAGACCTGAACATTCCCAAGTGCTAGGAATATCGCCCGTTACGATTGTTCCCTCAGTTTAGTTGCGCGCGGCAGAAAATTGCGTGATAAAAGCACTATGGTGGACTACAAACCTTTAAGGTTATCATCAATGGTATTTTGCAGATTTGTAGATCTATTGAATTATGAGTATTTTTAGTAGAATATTCTGGGTCTTGTTAATGAGGCTAATCCGGGTCTCGTTAGGTCAGTGCGGTACCACAAAATGAGTTACAAAAAATTTTCTCTAGAGAATTTCATCATGTTTTCTAGTTAAAGCAAGTGCCAAGAGGGTGCCGGTTCTTTCTTCGAAGATAGGTAGGTATGAGGCAGAACAGTTTTTACAAACATTAGAGCCTTGCATACATTTAGTTGCCCAGTGATCGGAGACAAAGATAGGGAATAAAAAGAAATCATTTGAAATATATTAGCAGCACAGCGGTGTTCTTTTCACTGACTTTTAAATATAACTGGTTCGAATATTAGTTGCATGCTCCTATGAGTTTTCAGTTTGTGCAACTGTACCTTCTCTATAATCTAAGGTAGTAAAAAATAGATTTATTAAACTATATCTTTTTATTTATCTACGAGTATATAATACGTTTTGTTCAAAAAGCTCAAATATTAATAATTATTTAATATATTTATTTTATAAATAATTAAATTAAATTAAGTATTATACTTATGCATTTCATCTGGTGAGTGAGGTGGCCGCATCTGCAAGCCCTCGGGCGTAGCAGTCGTCCATTACCGGCGGTATTCACTTAAAATCAGGTGAACCGTCTGTTCGCTTGGCAACTTTTCACATAAAAAAAGAAAAAAAATCATTTATTTAAAGGACTTAGGACAAACTTATCTGTCAGTGTCCTGTACATTGTAATGACAACGATGTATCTAGAAATCCTTTTTCACCCATTGAAGACTTTAGAGTTAGACTAATTCATGCACAACATTGCGGGAGTGTCAGAAACTGCTTAGACTGCCAAACACCACAAAGTCTTGCATCTGGCAACAATTTTAGAATTAATGTGATTTTTTTCTTAAAACAATACAATTCCTGAATTTCCTGTATTTACGTGAATGTGTAGTCGCGTAAATACAGGAAATTAAGGAATTCAAAATTAAACTATTTTAGTAGTATATAATGGCACAACGGGACCGACTGGCTGACCGAGGGTTCCGTATCTTCCCAGTATACCGCCATAATTAAATTAGTAAATAATCACCAACGATTTTCTCTAGAATGGGTGGGCCTAGGAAGTTGAAATCTGAATCAGATACCCTCAGCATCTATTGTTCCTGTAAGTCGCATAAAACTCAAGGTCAACAAAATAATAAGATATGGGCAAATTTAGACTTTCGCGACAAGTTGTAAGTACAAAAAATTACCCTAATTTCTTTTTTGTACTTTTATTATTTTTTGGAATTTTTCCTTTATGTTTACTGTTTTTTGTTAAGTGACTTTTTACCAAATTTCGTGATTCTATTCTCCAACTGGAACTACCTATAGGGTACTTCTACCTACCTATAGGGTACTGGAACTACCTATAGGGTACTTCCGGTTGATGTAGAATTGTCAATTTTGGTTAATAGCTTAATATAAAATTCTCGTTTCACAATGTTAATTGCCATACTCCTCCGAATCGACTTGATTGATTTTATGAAATTTTATATGTATATTTAGTAGGTTTGAGATTAAATAGGTCGTAATCCAATTTTCATACCCCTAAGTGATAAGGATGGTCCCCTCCAAACACTGTTTTCTACCTTAATTCCCTAGAAATAATTTATATGCCAAAACAACGTTTGCCGGGCCAGCTAGTGAAGACTATAAAAATGACGACATGTAAAAATCTCAGATCGCGTGTATGAAACAGACTTATCAGATCTGATGTGATTTTAATTACGATACTTAAGATACACTGTATAGTGATAATGAAGAAGTTCATCTATAGTTAAAAATTCTTCACTATATATTGTTGTACAGGTGGCTGGGACTTCGTTCTGATAGCCGCTCGTATCCGTATAACGTGTACGAATGTGTTTTCCCTATTTTTGGATTTAAAATAGTAAAGTGATAAGTCAGAATTTAAAGTTACTTAAACTTAATAACGTCATTGGTGCCGTCACTGGGATTGAACAAAGGTTGCTCAAGTATTGAATTAAAAGCGAGCGTCCGGACAGTGAGCTATCGCGACTATTGGCTTTTTTGGATCTGACGTGCTAATATCGCTCTCCAAAAATTTGGCAACAAAGCTTAGCACCTATCACGGGCATCGATTGGCTCTGTCTGGCACGTAAGGACTTAAAGAAGTTTAATGAAAGAGTAAATGTTCAATTCACTAAAATTCCGAAGAAACGGTACCTTAAAACTTTTCTTATCTATTTTTTTTTTTTTTACCTTAAAACAAACTTCCGACAGCATTTGAATTTGAACATATACCAATAAGTTGTGTATATTTTCAAACGTTTTAGTTTTAAACACATATTTATAAAAACAATTAATTTGAATTTTGAACATTCCAGTAAAAAATATTCACGTCGATCAACGAACTAACAGTGCAGCTCCAAAACTCCTACAGATGGCGTTGCCGTTCCAAAATTTAATTGTAGAATTAAAACAAAATTAATAAAACATAAAATATCACTTACGGTATCTCCAAGAAGCGAGCCGTGGCATTATATTAATTAGCAGAAAAATTGTTTCTGTAATTAACCTGGCGCCATCTTTTAGTGGCAAGATGCGTTAACTAGCGATGAAAACCTTCGTGTAAAGGCATAGATTTCCTGAATAACGTTCCATTAACTCTATTTTCACGGGCCAAAGGTCTTCCAAGCACCGAAGCGAGAGGGCGCTTTTCATCACCGTTAGGCACAATTTAATTTGGTATAATTTATCTACATCTTGCATATCTATTATTTTTTTTTTTTAAACTAAATAACGGTATTCGTTGAAATAAAAATCTTTAGCGGTTCAGCAAACTCACAACTATCGGTTTTCGATGAAACAGGCAATATTAAACGACAAACGCCAATGAACGCCAACTTCACCATCACACTGCTCTGGCCAAACTGCTGACAGTGACTTACCATCTCCAGCAATATATCTAAACCACTTTTTCCTGTTGGCGGGAACAGATGCACTTTATCCTTCCACTCTCTCGCGCCGACCTCGTCGCGTATAGCGCTGTCTCTCGTCGAGCGATTAAAGTGAAACCATTACTCTGAGAACAAAAAAAGGTCCCCTTTGAGCAAATCGTAATATATCATCGCTTTGACGTTATGAGCTTAGGGACTTCGGACCGACTAGTTTGCTTTTGTTCAAATAAAGTAAAATTTATTGGAGTAACGGTTGCGTTTCTGTTGAAAATGAAATATTCTGTCTGACATTCAAGTTTTAGTTACCTACAAAAATCCTTTATACTCGAATAAGTATTCTATCATCTTATTTGATACGTACACAAATAATATGTGTATATATTAGTTTATAATTAATAAAAAATGAATATAAAAATTCAATAAACAAATCATATCACGAATCTATTTGCGGAAATGTTAGAACTATTGATGAAATAAATTAAAGAAATTAGAAACATCCATAGCATTGGTTACGAGCGCCGCCATTCGAACTGCCTCGGTGGAATCAACTTTGTTAGAACATCGGAGCGTGCAATAAAAATAAGCCGCTAATGCGCCGAGCCCTCACGGCGCAAACGCATTAATCAAACACCACAATGGCCCTGGGACGGCAATCGAGCAGCTGACGTCTGTTAACTATGCACAGCAGTCGAATACTTCCGAAAAGCTACGTATAACGTAAAAAAACTTTATAAATGAGTAAACTCGAATGTAAGTTCTTCCCCCGTCTGCTAGGTTGTTGTTCGATTTCTAACTAAAATAATAACTTTTTAATTTTTTTACAGTGCTAATCCCGACTTTTAAGATAATACTTTAAAGTCTGTAGAAAAAATTGGACGAAAAGTGGGAATCGAACCCACGTCTTCTTCTCTGGATTCGCACTCAGACGCTTGTAGAAATAGAAAGAAGAAATAGGTTTGCCTATATCATGATGTTAATATGTAACTATAAAATTGACGTTATAACTAAAAATAAACTATTTATTGTAATCTATCTAATTATTATTATCAAATTTCATTTTATCCAGGCCATGATATTTTTTATCAATACAGGCAAAGACCGGACATCCCTTTGCATACTTAACATACTTTAAACCTATTAAGTTTAGTTTATATTGTAATTTGAAATTTGCGGAACCACTGCTTTGTTTGATTTAACAAACTTTGTTTCCGGACAAATAAAAAATTGCCCGTTTTATTCGAAGCGTAAAAGTATCGTGCATAAATATCCTAAAGTTCTCAGACTTATAATAAAGACCAGATTGAGCTTTCTATAAAAGATCTACACAGAACCTACAACTCGTAGATGCTCAGGGAAGATCGTACCAAACAGTTGAGAGTGGACAAACTGACGCCGCGTACTCCGATAACAAGAAGCGTTTAACTTATTTGATACTGGCGTTCTACTTAAATAGGTACATGGTTTAACCCAAAACTTACAAGAATTATTTGTTAAATTACACGATAAACTGGCGTTATTGTTTAGAGTACTACAGTTCAAAACTATACTGTAACCCATACGTATAAAAGAGAGGTGAAATGCAGAAGGTGAATAAATTCAGGTTGTATTTTTGAGCATCGTTAGTTTTGTTACTACGATTAAAATATTTATTACGTTACAGTACCTATGAAATCGGTTCATTGTTGAGATCAAAGGTTCGGAACGGAAGTGTTCTTACTTAAAAACTGTCAGTGCCTTCATTTCCGATACGTGGTTCATACACTTCATTCATACTCGTATTTCTTACGGCCTGTGCTGCATTGGTGATATTCACTTCCACTATACAGGGAGATTTTTTGAGAAGTGCCCAAATTTACACAGGATGTTCAGACACGGTAGTATAATTGTTCATTGAAATAAAAAACAAAGTTTTTTTTCCAAAAAAAATGCCATTCTATTCCCTAAAAAAAAGAACGTGTTGAGAAGAATGCGGTAGTCATTCATAAATACCTAAATTTTACTGTGCACGAACTTGTGTGCGTGTTAGTTATGATTGATCGTGCGTAAAATAAATGAGTCACGCACTTTTTGACATAAGTTCAAATTAATGTAATTAATTACTTAAGATTGATTTTAAATATTTATCTTTTTTATATAACATTATTTATGTCTAGAATTTAATAAAAAAAAGTATAAAAACCACCCTGTAACACCCTTAAAATCTTACACACCCTTACATACCCTGACATTCCATGCAAAGGCGTCTCAAAACAATGAAACCCACGTTAGTTAAAGTTATCGTTTTTTTTTTTGTTAGATAAAACAAACTTAATATATCACAGCCTTTTTCAAAGGCCGCTTTGAATATCATTTAAGTGACCTGTTAATATGTTATCGTCGATCAATTAGAGAAATCGGTAAGTTTTTACATTAGATACTCTCTATAAAATTTTAATTAAAAAGTAAATATATATATTCCTGGTCATATTAATTTAATCTCCATGATAGAAACAAATTGTAAGTAGATAACCATGTTCTCAAACAAGTAAATAGTTCCTAAAATTACTTCGTAAATAATATAAGACCTCTGCTTTCGCTTGTACTAAGACTATTGAAACGAAATCGATGAAAAATAAATAAAAGTAACACTATGTTATATTTTGAATGCAACACTTTGCTTTTCACCGTTATAACTTTTTCAAACGTGACGTTTGATTGCCGCCATGTTGAATTTTGATTACTTTCATGTATTTAGTGACACGCGGAAGACTCATTCAATTCGTTTAACGTAAAAATGATTTAAATCGGCACGTTTGGTCTCTCGAGCGCCACAAAAGAACTATCATATTACATAGGCGGATAAACACATTACCCTCCTTTACGGTGCGCAGTCGGGAAAAATAAGACGTAATTACCTGTGGCTTCTTGTTTACCATATATTATCACAATGTTTGAATATAAATATTAAATATATTATAAATATATTGAACTATGTCAACCTACATACACTTTTCGGTATGAAAAATGCCCCATAATTTTGCTATTAACGGGGAATGTATAATGAGTTACTAATTGCAAAAAATTTGCATTACGTACTTGCGTAAATTACAAGGTGGTCAGCAGTGGATTAACATTTTTAACTGATGAATAGGCAACAATCTTTTTCTTACTCTTTTGTAAATCATCCAAAATGTACACCATTTATTTATTTATACTTTAATATACACCAAAAACACAAAAAGTGCAAATTTCATATAGGTAAATGTAAAAAGAAGTAAAATAGGCGGTCTTATTACCATTATATTTAATTATGTCAACTATCATTTTATTTGGAGATCATGCAAATTATTCATCCCGATTGGTGATCCAACCGATCGAATCGTGACGACGAAGACAATCAAATGGTAACTGCTCCGGCAGGGCATCGAGTCCGCAGTTGGCTATTGGTTCAAAAATGATTAACAATGCGTACGATATAGTACGAGTTAAATATCAAAGAAACTTTCGTTCGGAAACTCTTATTATAGAAGATAATTAGTTCTTTTATATTAGATATTTTGCAACGTAACTCTTCCTTTCCTATTAAATGTGATTAACTTATTAGGGAACATGTGCAGTAGCTGTCCACAAACATGCTAACAGTGTCATGAAGTAAGTCCAGTAAGAATAACTAAATGTAGACCATCCTATGTGAAGATGGAACCTGCAATGCGTGCAATTGGAATCAGCGATGCAACTGTTGCGACATCAGTGCATTACGTGCAGTGAAATTAAACAAATAACAAATGAATGAAAATTTCTAATACTCCCATTGTTTTTCTTCATCACAAAGCACAAAGTTTTAGTTAACAATTTAATAACAGCTTCAATGTCACCATTCTAGAAAAACTTTTATAACGAATTAACATTTAAACTTTCAACCTATGGACACAACATATCAAGTGCTGGCCATCAAGATAACTCCCGTAAAACACATAAAAATGTTTTACTTGAATGCCCTTGAACCACTAATAAAATCACTCGTTACCCACCTGTCATTAAAGGCTGCAAGTTAGAAACATATAACTCATTCAAAATAATGAAAGCTTTGCACTTATTTTAGGACATACATATTTATATGAGGTATGAAATTAATGGTATGATCTGTGAAATGATACACTTCCCACAATATGATCCTCTTTTAAAACTTAATTCATAAATACGCGAATAGACATATGATGTAAAAATTCCAAGTAATCATAATTAAAAATGACAATAATACAAATACAATTCTTCGTGTATTATACTCGAGGTGTTATAGTTTTCAATAAAAGATTTAATTTTATCTTAACGAGTTTTGTATCAGTTCGTAGGTAGGGGACCTACATTACCTTCTTGCCTACGTAACAAATTGTGGTTTCGTCATATCGCTACCTAGTTTCAAAAATACCTATCAACCCAAATACTGGCATGAAGAATGCTTTTAAATCGATATATTGTTTAATCGTAACGTAGGTAGATTTTTTAAACTGGTAAAGAAATTTGCAAAGTCAAAATAAAGTCAGAGTGAAGTTCATTTAGAAATCTACCACTCATTCCTGGTTAATACCGAAATGTATTGCATTTACAATCTTTGCGCCTACCGAGACCCCAATATCTCATTTTGTGTAAGGAGTTGTGACAGGGCTTTTAGCTATTGAGATATATTCTGGACTATTATCTTTCGTTCGTTTACTATCAGTAGACCCGGTATGTCAGTCTTATCTGTCGCACACAGACGAATCGGCCCGAACAGAATGCGGCACACTAACGTATAAAGTCATTACCAAATTAACGACATTCAGGTGAAGAAAAAGCATTTAGTAAACAAATCTTTAGCGGCACGGTCGCCTTGCTGCGTGGTGTTTGTGTCTTAATGATATTGTTAATACAACTGTGAAATCTGCCACGAAAACGCGCAATGTCGTCCTCCACTCCTTCGCCACCAAGCCTGCAATCCGAAGAGTCGAGAGACTCTTCGTCTTCGTCCGAATTCTCCACTACAATCGGCCCGCAGTATACGAGTCTGGGGGTGGACCAGAAAAACGTCTACAAAGCAAACACCCTGACGTCCCACGGGGTCGAAGATATATTGTCGGAAGGCATCAATTACGGCGCTCAAGAAAACGTGTTCGACTACAAGTCAGAAACATTGAACTCCATTTCTAATACATTCACGCAAGACTATAACTCGCGCGATTCGACGGGGTTCAGCATCCACGACATTCTCGGCCTGCAGCAGTCATATAATGTGACCAGTGCACCAGAAGACCTCGAAGCGAGATACGACTACCAAATTCCGAACTACGAAAACGTAAGCAACAGTTCCCATAACAACTACGGGTCCGGAACCGAAGAGGTGACCTCCGACGATTGTATGAATAAAAGTGATAACTTATTCGCAACTCCGCATGTTCACATTGACCATCAAGGTTCTTACAACAGAAACTATTTGCCTAACGACCCTGCGCGATGTCACCAAGGAAGCGGTTTAGACAACGACGTTGTCAAAGAAACTGTAAGGGACGTAAACGACTTACGTGATTCCAGTTTTCCCAATCAGGTAAATATATCTGTCGGAACATCTTGCACCTTAATGTCAACGCAATACTGATTACATTTACTCAGCGGTGTTGGAAACATGAAAACTATTGTCCGAACTGTGATTTACCACAAAATGAACCGTATCATTAATGGCGATTTAATTTGATTGCAGATAGGAGTAATTAAAGAACACTCCGTTGTCACCTTACTGTGTTATCGAATTTTGTGTAAGGTGGACGTATTCTAATTTCGTGTATACATTGGAACGACTTTTTTTTTTTTTCAGAACACCTGGAGTAAAACATCGGAATTAAATAATCCTATCATTACAGCTGCTTCTTCATTATCAAACGGTATGTATATACAATACTCTTCAAGTTATAATTAATTAAATGGATTACGAATAATTTATATAGAAATTTATAAATACCAAACAATGTATGAAAGAGCTATAAATGCTAAAATTAAGGAATAAAAATAATTTTGTATGTTTATAAAATTAAAAAAAATTGGAATTATTTCCAAAACTTGGTTTATATTACTTATTTACTTAAACGTGTAATCTTTCAGATATGTCATCAGACACAACCTCGTACCAAAAGGGTTTCACGAAGCGTGCTCGCACTGCGTACACGAGTTCACAGTTGGTGGAGTTGGAAAACGAGTTCCACCAGAACCGCTACCTCTGCCGCCCGCGACGCATCGAGTTGGCGAACTACCTCCAGCTCTCCGAGCGCCAAATCAAGATATGGTTCCAAAACAGGCGGATGAAGTATAAGAAGGACAACAAGCACAACAAGCCGTCATCGTCCGTGGATGACAGCAGCCCGTCGAGCTCCAAGGAGATGTCGCCGAGCCAGGACCACAAAATGAGCCACGGGCGGAGCTGCGGCGGTCACGATCGCCACAGAAGGCTGCTTACAGACGGCCACGCCAGCCACCACAAAATATACGTCACATCAAACGACGCGATGAACAGAACGGACTACTCGGGGAACCCGCTGAAGAGCGTCATCAAAGGGCCGCAAAGTGCCATGGAGCTACCGTCTTACACGCCGAATTTGTCGTACTCGTCGTACTACACTCCCGGAGCGAGCAGGGCCGCTTACTCATCGATGTCGGAGGTTTATCGTTACGATGAATCACTGCAGACGAATTCTAACGCGCTATCTTCGCTGCCCGCCGACAGCTACGTACCGAACGGCGTCAACATGAAGCTAAACGAAGAGATCACTCGGTACTCCGGCCCGACCTACTACAATTCACTGGCGAGTGGCGCCGTCGTGCCTGCCACTTCGGATGCGTTCGCTTTCAACGCCCCGATACCGACAACGGTTGCGCCAGCGTACGAGGACGGTCTGCAATTGAGGAACGCAAACGTTACGTTCGCACAGGACCCTTATTTCCCTTATATGGCAACGACTGACGCGAACAGTCAAGCTGCGAACGGCACCACTAATAACAAATATTCATCGTACATTTCGTTGTGAAATTAACTCAACCTGATTCTCAAATTTCTTTGCGTTCTATGTAACAATGAACTGTGACTTACGATCGAACGCAGCTCACTACTTATAAAGTTCAAACTATACCTTAATGTAATAAACTATAACTATGGTAATACATAATTTAATATAAGAACAACGTTATGTCGTCAACGTTAAATAATGTCACTTTGTTTATTTTGCTCTAATTAATTAATTTTAATAAAAATTGATATACAAATCAAATAATATTTATTTCAAAACGTAAAACACATTTGATTTATGTACTTCAAATAATAAATTAAAGATTCCCTTTCCTTGCCATTTTCATGTGTTATTGAATAAATTAAAAACAAGAACGATTTTAACATTGTTAACTTCTTTATTTCAATTTACATTACTTTAATATCATAAATAAAACTAAAAATAAATTAACATTATAAATTATGATTTTACAAAGACATTAACGCTTGCACATCAAATAGATGCCTTAGGGACACTTCTGGCTCGTTGGGCTCCCAATGAGGCATGTACGTAACTTCATCCTCACAGTCGGTAATGCTTACTGGCGAAATAGGTTCATACTTTACAGTGTTAACAAGTGGTGTTACATTCGTTTCCTTGAGAGGTTCATTTATATCGATACCCATCAAGAACGAATCCACGACCGTGATCAATTCCTTCATCGCCCGATCATCCAACGTCACGTAGCCGAATTCATCGGCGTCTTTCATTTTCGATTCAACATAGCTTAGGTCCAAAGTGGCGTCGACCTCTTCGGCAGACGAATCCGAGTTGCAGTTGGTCATTGGCTCCATTTCCCTTTGACTAATTCCAGACAGGCGTCTACGGTTTTGGAACCACACCTTTATCACTCGATCGCTCACGTTCAACATCTCCGTCAGGACTTGCCTCTCTTCCCTGGTCACGTACGGCCTCTTCTTAAAAATCTTCTCCAATATAAGTATTTGTTTTGTGTTGAAAACAGTCCGAGATTTTCGCTTTGCTATTGTTTTCAACGGTCGTTGATCTGAAAGGGATGAAAATTGTGTTGTCTAAATATTGTTAATATCTAAAAATATTCGTTTATTATAGAAATAATCGCGGATAAGTTATTAATTTTAATTTTGGAAATATTTTAACAACTTATTTCTTAACCGCAGTGTAAGTGTTACAGTGTTACAGTTTTAGTGCCAATACTGGCACTCTGTTAGCCTAATTACTTTAAATTGAACAACTAAAGGAGTATTTCTAAATTGTCTACTTACGCGTAATTTTCCCGTTATATCTTCTTTCATGTCTATCAGGCGTTAAATATGTAAAATCATCGGTCTTTCTTAGTAAGTATTGTGCCTGTAAAAATATGCTTTTTTAAATCAAAATTTCAAGTGACGTTAATAAAATAAATCGCAGACCATATTACATAATTATATAATACCTCAAATGAACAGGTTGAATTTAGCCTGGTGACGTCATAAAAAGTTGTATTGTCTACAGCCCGTGTTATGTTATTTGGTGACATCAGAAATCCGTGTCGCTAAAAGCAAAGTATTTATATATAATAAATACCTTTAACTCAAACAATTTTTCACATTTTAGGAAAATCAAAACATCCAAGACGTTACTACGTTACCTGATCGTAGAAAGTTGTCTCTGTCCGACCTTGTATAGTGTCTGGTAAATAAACTGAATATGAATATGGACTAACCTTAAACAAAAGACAATAATTAAAATAAATCCGCTCACATATTTAGTTATCAGAATCAAGTTAAGATCACTTACTCTTTCATTCAAAAACTCCAAAGGGTTTGTGTCAACCTCAGTGTGCAGACTTATTTCGGGACTTGAGAATTTTTTTGTGCAATCATGATCCGCGGAGGCCATTTCTAAAACAATGCGTTGTTGCATTGGATACATGTCACTAAAATGCACTGGGTAGTAGTGATGGTGGCCACTGAGCACTTAACCCTTATATACTTGCTTGAATTTAACTCATTAGCGAAAAGACCACCTCCAAAAGGCTTTTTTGTGCCCCATGATTAACTAAATAAAGGGCTAATCCTATTCCCTAATTGCTCTGTTTACTCCCCAAAACGGACACGATATGTCAACACGAGCACAGAATTAACTGCGTATACCTATTCTATTGAGTTGTTTTCGAAAAAAATACTTTCTTTATTCCCAAGTGTTATAAAAGAGTTTAAAATATGTTATTATAATTAAATACAGTCTGATTTTCATTTTACTTGCAGAAAAAAAGCGCATTTGAAACTTCTCTCGTGTTGCTAATGTCCGTGGTTGTTAGTTGTTACCTTTTTATTTCATAAAAATAAACAAGAATGATACGTAATAGCATAATATAAGTACACGTAACATAGCGATATTTTGTCGCAGGATCGATTCCACTGGTCTACGTAAATAGGTCAAGGTATTTTGAATTCTTTTTATTTGCGGATTATCAGCTTATGTACCAATTTATATAAACATGGTTCCGCAATTACCTAATTGAGATAATTTATCTGACGATCAATTAAAAAGATCGAAAAAGTAATGATCGTTCAGAAATCCTACTTTAGACTAATAATAACAATACACATTTAATTAAACCATATTTATATCTTTTAAATATTACTACTATTGTTCGAATGATTGTCAAACTTTAATCAGTAACTAACGTAATTCAAATTAATTTGATATTTGTCTAAACAGGCTGCCTTATAACAAAATCAAAGAGATTTTATTATTTTTATGTTCGTTTCTAACAAATTTTATTTTATCTTTTAACATAATAAATTCAACAGTCATATAACATCTTTTCTCAAATTGTTACCATCCTGTTAGAACAGACTTGAAAAGCGTGTTTTTTATTGAAGTTGTAGATATTTCACTTCGCATGTTCCTAACACACGGAAAAATTATAAATTGAGGGTAAAATAAAATCATTCTTCGTACATATCGTGCGCCATTTTGTAATTAGAATATCTTTCAACCAGTGCCTTAACTTGCTCCATCGTAACATTGCGAGTTATTTTGAGAATAATTAATTTAATTACAATATTAAGTATTAATCATGTTTCATAACGTATTAATGACAACGTTGACTCCATTAAGTAACACAAATGAGGTAAGAAAATGACATAATTTAATTATTTTCGGGACTCCACTTTAGTAATTGGGAATTCATTTGATTTACGTTAATTGCTTAGTGATATTAAATCAATTTAATCTAATTTGCATTAGCCATTGGGCAATTAAATTAAAAGATGGTTTATTAATCCAAATTGTAACCAACGAATGAGTGTCTAGAAGAGTATCGATAGATAAAATTCATGTTTCTTAGTTCGATGAATAAATGTTTTCATTAGATTTTAATTGGAGTGAAATTAATGAATAGTGCATTAGTCACCTTTGTATGGTACGTACCTATATTTTTACCATTTTATATATTGTGTATGCTCCTGATTTATGGCTTCTAAGTTTCTTACGCCTAACTGTTACGTTAAACTCACTGACGCTAAATTTACGCCTTTTGTTAACGTAAATATGTACTATAATATAGTTCTATCGAATTTCCTATCTGTCCTAACTGATGACATTCAGTTTAAGTGTTGCGAAGAAAAACATTATATAAAAGACTAAACAATATTTATATTATTTATTTTGTGGGGTAATTTTTAATCGTATACTGGTTCCTTAAAACATTTTTCCATGATAAATTTATACAATTTTCTAGGTATGTTGACATCTTCGATCATTACCTTAAGTAATTAAGGAACAAAAGCATGTTGTATAGAACGTTTAAATAAAAATACGAAAAAATAATCTTTCGAACTTTTAAAAAAAATTAAAAGCTTGACATTATTTGTTAAGATACATTGCTGGTAATATAACCAAAGTTTATGTTAAATACATTTTTACAAAAGTACTACTACTAATTTTACCAGTGTTCGTCAAAAATATTAGAATTTAATGGTAGTTTAAATCTTTTTACAGATTGATTGCTGGGAAAATAGACCATTTTCGAAAGTTACTCCGCAGCAATTTAAATCAAACGGTAAATTGCAATTATTTTTATCAACATTATTTTCACTTATACTTATGTGTAGTTGAAAATGATATGATTTACAAATACGAGGTAGATATGCCATCACAAGCGTACCGAAAATGAGGCAGTCAAATTCCGCCAATTGGTATATATAGATTGGATTTTTATAGACTGCACTCTCTTTCTGTATCATACATTTTATATCATCTGTCACATCGACTTACCTATGTCATACTAGCTGCTACCAGCGACTACGTCTGCGTAGAATAGGCTGAATGCGTAAAATTCAGACAGAAAGGCAGATAAACATAAAATATGTGTATAAATTATAGCCTATGAAGTGTAAAATATTACTGTTCATTAAGTTGTAAGTTTCATTAAAATCCATTCAGTAGTATTTGCGTGAAAGAGTAACAAACGTCCATCGATACATACAAACTTTCGGCTTTATAATATTGGTAAGGATTAGTAAGGACTAGCTGCTGCCCGCGACTACGTCTGCGTAGAATAGGCTGAAGGTGTAACATTAAGACAGAAAGACAGATAAACATAAAATATGTATATAAACTATAGCCTATGTCTTATTCTGAAGTGTAAAATATTACTGTAAAGTTTCATTAAAATCCATTCAGTAGTATTTGCGTGAAAGAGTAACAAACATCCATCCATACATGCAAACTTTCGCCTTTATAATATTAGTAAGGTAGTAAGGATTAATGATTAATTATTAATAAATAATTAAAAATTAATAATTAATATTAATATTAAGTTAATATTAATTATAATATATAAGTAAGGATAATTTAAAGCGGAACAACTTTAAACACCGCGCAGTATGGGCATGAGCTATCTCAGTTGGATTCGACAATCAAAAGGTATGAAGCAATTCTCATCATCAAGATAATGTTTACATAGATATATTTACAGACAGATTGACCCTTGAGGTGAATTGAAAAATAAATTAAGGTGTCTGTCTATCATTTACAAATAATAACTAGCCAAGCAGCTGTCTTTTCCGCTGCAATTTTATTGCACAAATGCAATAAAATTTATTTTTGTATGTATCTAGCACACACTCACAGTTATAATTATTTTTTTTTTAATTTTTGGCGGTTGTAATGTTATAAAGTGACGGTCGATACATTCATAAATGTTTACTACTGAGTTATGAAGTCCTTTTGCAGACTTGACATATCTTCTAAATATTTCTATTGAAAAAATATAGTACTTTTTGCTTTACACTTACTACACACGTACTACAACACATAACAAAAATGCAGTTAACAATTGAAACTGGAATTCGAAGCCATGTGGCAGCGTCATCACTCATAACTCTAATTAAGTAAATATCGTGCGTTGAAATTCAAAAACGATATGTTTTAAAAAGTGAAATTGTTTTTTTTTCGATTACAGATTCGAATTTAACTAGAACCATAAAGAAGAAAAATAAACGCATTCGTACGTCTTATACGACGGAGCAACTAAGAGTATTGGAAAGATGGTTCGCCCGGTCGAAATACCTAGACAGAGATCATCGTCGAGAGCTGTCCGAGGTGCTGGGCCTAGGGGAGAAGTGCATAAAAATATGGTTCCAAAACAGAAGAATGAAAGAGAAGAAAGAGAGTTCGGCGGAATCAAGTTGCGACTCTTCTAGCGAGGGCTGCACCGAGGCCGTTTCCCCGCTACCTTCGATGCAAACAGATCCTTCTGTTACACAAAACACTCCAGACAAAGTCATTACTGAGGACCTCTTAAAGTCTTCTCACCACTCGGCTATTACTTGGGAACAAAATGGTTCAACTCTTAGCCAATTTTCGAATTATCAATCAGTGAACGACCAACAATATTTCGGGAGTTGTCTACCAGTGTTTTCTTCTTTTAACAACGACACCAACGTTTATCCAACCCAGTATTATCCCTACGTTCAAAATGGCTTTAATTCAATCACTGAACCTAATCAGTATTACGGATTTCAGTCCCAATATTGGCCCGAAAATAATTTCAATTTAAGTTACATGTGAATGCTATATTCGGAAATACATGCTTTATGTTTAAGATGCGAAGAAGATATTATATTAAAAGTTAAATTATATAGCATTTAGAATATGAATGATTTGATTGATAATTTATTTCTTATATACTGATTGTATAAATGATTTATTTTACTTATTCACAATCGGTAGTGATATATTTTTAAACTAAAACTGACCTTATAATGTTACTATTTATTAAAATTTTTATATCTAAAATAATTAAACTGAATTAAGTTGCATGATATATTAAGTTAGTGTTATTATTAGTATAATAAATAATTATGCTTTATTTTATTTTATTATAAAATTGAAAATATTTCTATTATGTTGTTTTTTCGAAAACTATTATGAAAATTCACGTTCTTTATTTACATGTCTTATTTCCCTCTACAATTGCTTACTTTCTCTTGTTGCAATTAATTTTAAAAATTTTAATAAATTCATTTATTATTGTTATACTAATCTTCCCAAGGTTCGTAAGAGAATTATGTGAAAAAGATTTTTATGTATTAAACAATATTTAAAAAATAAAGGCTTATAATAAATTTATATGTAATTTTTTTCTTCATTGTTTACAAAATGTTTATGAAAAAATAATAAAATATAACGTAACGCAGTTTATTTTTAATATATTATTAGTAACACAGTATATATTGACACGTTTTTCCTAGTGGCTGGTTAAAATTATGCGATGAGCATTGTGATTTTTTTTTTGGCTGCGTATATAATATCTATTACACGTGTACTTACAAAATAATGGAATGTTTACCAGCTTTACTAAGTGTGGAACTGCATAAAGTAGTGCAAAAATATATCCGGAAACATTACTCATTTATTTATTTATGATAAACAACAATATACAGAAATTAGGAAGCTCACAAATAATAAAAATAAATAGATATTTATCTATAAATTTCAATAATAACGAATCGAAGAGAAAGTTAAATAGGGTAGGGAAATTGAGCGGGCGAGTTATGGATGGGTACTGCAAAAACATATTGAGGCATTTGATTTTCTTGTGGATATGCGACAGGATTCAGACTATTGTCCATATGACAATTGCAGAAACATTTTCTCCTTTGCACGTTGACAGTTTGCGCTGTGGTATTAGGCAGAGTATGCGGATTGGAAACTAGGGCAAATTGATTCATAGGCGTAACATTTGACATGTTCGGGTCGATTGGTTTCCATAGAATGTTTCCAACTGGTAAAAAGTTTTGAGTGTTTTGCGAGTATGATGGAACATGGCCCATCGGGATATGCCTCGAATGCATAGACGTCGAACTGAGCGAATTATTAGAATGACCGTTAGATTTAATAGTCTCTGCCGTATCGTGTCTTGTGCTCGGAATGATCTTAGACCTTGATGGTCTTACGGCGATATCGTGTGAATTCTTTTTGTATTTCTTCAACAACTCAATAGAGAATTGCGCGGTGTTACTATTATTGGTGCTACTTGTGACTGTATTATTTTGATAAAATCGTGATTTCACAACATTATCAATTCCATCGTTTTCTGTATCAGTCTTTTCCGACGAAGTAACATTGTCTTCAGGTTTACCAGCATTTTGGGAGAAAACATTATTATAGGCTTTGCTTAAACCTGTTTTCGGTTTTACTTGCGGTGAAATGGAATTTGACACAATATCGTTATTTGATAGCATGGTGGTCGAGATTTTTAATTGATCATTAACCAAATTAACCGCGTTATGCTGCGTTTCATCATGATTATGATGGGTGTTGTCTTTCTTTTCCTTCATTCGACGATTCTGGAACCATATTTTAACAGCTCTTTCGGGTATATTTAATATCTTCGCAATTGCTTTTCGATTCACAATGCCAATGTATGGGAATTTTTTAAATTCCTTTTCCAAGCCGTTTATTTGGTCCGTCGTAAAAGCACTCCTAAATCGCTTCTTCTTTTTGTTACTCAAATGACAACTGTTGTTCTGGAAATAATCAAGGTGATGCTATTATATTAAAAACTAAACATTGTTAATGATCAATTTGTAAACAAAACTGCGCTTTGTGTTTTTTGTGTTTACACAAAACTTTGAACTGCAACTATTTTAAATACGTACACATTTCATAGCAAAAATGCAGACAAAATAATAAGGACACTAAAACATTTAAAACAAGAGCCTCCCCTTTTATGCAATGGAATTAAAATTCATAACATATACAAGTAAATGTTTAAAAGAATTGAAAAAATACTTACATCATTCTCAAAATCAACGTTGAATGTCCGGTTTATTAGATTTCCAATATCCATTTCAGCTATTATCGATAGTTTTAAAGTTGCTCTTAAACACACAGCTAAACAAGAAAGACACAATGTTACACTACGTATATCTTATACGACTAAGAAATGAAAAAACATAGAGTCTTATATATACATTTTAACTGCATTAATTAATAACATACACAATTACACAAACTGCTCAGTAATTAACTAATCATTGTGGGGGGAATTATAATTTGTTATTATCTTTTAACACTACATTAAATATTGATTCCATTATTGGCATAATGATTGAGTAATGACTCAATCTATCGAAAATGTAAGCTGCTACGTAAATAATCACTGTTTAGTTAAATATTTATGTCAAATTTCATATTAGAAAATAAAAACTATCTCTTTCTTTTTATCACGTCTCATTTCATAAGTAATTTGATCTGTTGTTTTGTATCAAATTGGTTGATGACGCAAATAAGCTCACTTTTGTACAGAATTCTATTAGCTTCATTACAAATTAATATTTGATGTAATTATTTTCCATATTAAGTTTCGCTTAACAATGTATTGATATACATACATTGTGATCATTAATCCAGATCTGGTATACCGACATCTTAATAATGGAACCAGCGATCCGACGGTTATAGAGTTTGTAGCGATATCCTATAGCTATTTAAAAATTGCAATCAGTCATATTTATTTATATACTCGTAATCATACTGTATTGTTTCTTGATTTTATTGTATAATATAACTAAATTTATCACTGCATTTTGTACCGCCATGTATTTTGAGGATAAATAAATAAAAAGATATAATAAAATAATAGATGTAACTCGGTTGATGACTCGGTGGCGTCGTTGCTACGCAATTGGTTTCGGCATCGGGGATCGTGGGTTCGACTCTCACAAGGGATAATTATTTGTGTGACCCACATATAATTTTTCTGGTTGTTTATTTCCCAAGGAGGGTTGACGTCAGGCAGGCGGCCGGTCGTAAAAATATAGCCAAATCCGCTTACAGCTAGATGGGATAAGGGCAGGAGGATGATGATGAGGTTTAACTGGGAGCTTTCACAGTTCTATTTTCTTTCAGGTTATAAAGACACCGTCAGGGCTGTCTTTCTTTTAAGAATTTAACACGTATTAATCAAGAAAATGCGAAATGGCAATTTTTTCAATTAAAAAAATATTTCTTTGAATACTTTAAATGATTTTGTATAGTGTTTGAGTAAATAAAAAGCTTATCTGAAAAGTTAGTTAAAGCATTTTAATACAAAACCGTTCAGAAAGTACGCTTTCGTTTTTAGGGTTCCGTGCCCAAGGGGTAAAACGAGATCTCTTTGCATTCACGAGGTACAGTATAAATTCAATAAGTCATTAATCTATTAATGCTGCTAATGTATTTTTCAGTTGAAAATTACACTAGTATGAGGATTTGTTTGGCTTTACGTGTGTACTTTATTATAGTTTATGTCAAAGATGTTCCAATGCATGAATATGTATTTGTACAAAATAACTTAAACGGCTGGATAATTATTCTTATATTTATAGTCTAAAATAACGTTGTAGAAATCCTATAAGCTGCTGTTACTATACCACAGTAAGCTTTTTTTTCGTATATATATTTTTAGATTAATATTTTTTCATTCACGACATTTTCAGTTAAACATTGGATTCCATTGGTTTTCCAGTGTCATACCTCTGTCTTTCGAAAAGAAAAGTAAAATTTACTATTTAGGTAATATGAAGTTTTCCTTTCTATTACGATTATACCAACAGTATTTATATTTACTGATTTTTTGGTACCGTTTGAAGTACTCAGTATATAATTAAATCTCTGTTCGATGTAGCATCTATGTAAGCCATAAAAACCAAGGAACGCTTAATACTAAATTTCATAAGAGTTACCCTTTTCAAAACTTGGGAATCAGTAGGCTAGTGTTTAATACAGATAAATAGTCATTTTAAGTTTTCCACATCATTTATTGGTCCCAACATTAGGCGTGTTTCAATAAATTAAAGAAAAATATTAAAGTCGACGAACTGAATTCCTTATATACAATCGTAACAATATAATCTAGGAGTCCTCTTCGAATTGCATGCTCCGGATCCACGATAGGTCCCAGCTCTGATCGTTAATCTCGCTCTTGACGGAATCGATTGCGGAGATGTCGGAATGCAACGGTGATTCTTGTAACGAATCCGGTATATCAGGTTTGCATGGTGGCTCGAGGTTTTCGAATTTGAGCTCCGTTTGTGGCACTGGCTCGAAGCCATCCTGCAACTGCATGTTATCGTCCAGAACAAACGTGGGGTAGGTCAACTCATTCCTGGCATCCGAGTGCATATGGGGGATCATAGGGGTAGACGCCATCGGGTATTGCGCCACATAGTAATTCTGGTACGCTCCATTCGGCATCTGAGCTTGAAACTGGTTTGGGGCTGGTAGCGGGGCTTTGCAAATCATCTCGGGCGAGGAGTCCGTGGTGCTTGGCTCCTCGCATTCGTCGTACCCCTCAGCCCTGTCCTTCTTCTCCTTCATCCTCCTGTTCTGGAACCAGATCTTGATCGTCCGCTCGTTCAGATGCAAGATGTCCGCTAGCTCTATGCGCCGGCTGCGGTCCAAGTATCTGGTACGTGCGTACTCCTGCTCCAACTCCATCATCTGCTGGCTGGTGAACGCCGTCCTGACTCTCTTGTGCTTCTTCACGCCGCCGCTGGCCTTGGTCGGGTTCCAGTTGGGCCGGGCGTGCCTCTCGCTGTTCCCTTGCGTCCAAGCGCTGTGGCTGTGTGGATTACTGGTGACGTTCCTCTGCAGCGGGCCTACAGCATTTGGGACGATGTAGCCCTGCATCTGAGGCCTTGCCCCGTTGCCGTAAAAGCCGTTGGGCACGCTAGCCGCCTCCCTTTCGCACGCCGGCAACAAATACGTGGGTGGATTGTACTGCTGCCCGTTGAAGTTTGATATGCCGCTTATGATGTTCATCTTTGAATTGATATAGCCACCGTTTGGATCGGTGAAGCTCGAGATTGGGACAATCTTGTACGGCGGCACTTCACCCCATGACGTAGTCTGTGAAATATAGATAGTCAAGTTAGTTACTCTGCTTCACAATAATAACCTATAAATTCAGCAACGCTGTAATTATTCCAGGCACGGGCTACTTAACCGCGGGCACACAATCGAGCTTCTTAAATTCTAGACGGAGACATTTTAATACTGCTACTGTGAATTGAGTATAAAATTTTCTCAAATTCGCCAATTACTTGTAAATGACAAATTAAAAGTAACATAATGAACCCATGAGTAAATAGGAAACAGTCAAATTATGTGTGGATAGGTTACCGTAGTAGAAAAAGCCGGGTCATCATTGACATGCTGGCTCCACTGGTGGTCCCCCGAGCTCGTCGGGGTTGGGCCGTAAAGCCGTGACGTCAGAGGCGACGATTGACTGGGAACTGTTGTGGACACAGACATCGCGTATTGAGTGATATCGAAGAGCTTACAGCTTACGACGCGTCCACCACGAATGTCGAGGTGTAAATAATTATTTCGCTAATTGGGGTGTGATTTTTATACTCCCTCTGCAACAAGTGATTAGTGAAACCCGAGTAAAGGAGACTTCGATGACTAAACAGCTTAATTAGACTGTTTACGAGTATTTGGAATAATTTCGTTATTAAGGACCTATGTTATGTACCTACGGTTGAATTTTTACAATTTGTATTCTAGCTCTCCTTTTCGTTAAATATCATAAATATATTGTTATCCTTTTGGTTGATTTATACCATATGAGAATTAATTGTAAACAGTACATTATGGGTACTGTAAATTTCTCTTATTTCTAGGTAATAATATGGTAATCTGTTCGAATTAATTTAATGTGATTGTTAGGGTGGTATCTAATGAATAATGAAAATGAAGATTATATCATCTTCTCATCATCTTCTTTATATCGTTTCCTATATTACATATTGTAGATAAAAAAAGAAATTATTTCATTACATCCTTTTACGTGTTTAAAATAAGAAAAAAAATTAGCAAGTTCTTAATATATACTTAATTCCAGGTAGAAGAAGGTCTTTATCACCTAACGATGACTCCGGGGCGCATTTGCTAAAGAGTGGGTTTTGGCGTCAAAAGTCGTGGGTTCCATTCCTACATGAGACACAATTATTTGTGTGATCCACAGATAATTAGAGTGTTTGTCCACGTGAAATTTATGTATGTAAATCTTCCTTACAATACAGGATAATGTTATACTAAAGTATGGACAATGATTTATATATTAGTAGACAGCTTATGATTAGTTCATTGATATGATTCGAATTTGTAACTCAACAGCTACATAAGTATAGCCTCTGCCGCTGATTTGCAGCATAATTATGTTTAATATGAAAGAAAACAAGCCGCGCTGCTTTGGGTAGCTTCACTGAACTAACAGCAAATCGTCTCAGACTTTGAGTTTATATTGCATTTAATCACTAATCTAATGGACATTTAAACATCATAAGTTGATGAGACCACAAGTCGAGTTTCCCGGGTCTTAATTTTCATTTCACTAATATGTTTTACTGGTCATTTACAATCATCATTGGAAAATATAGATGAAGTAAGTGCACATGGTTATTGGGCTCTTCGTATTATGGCAAAGTTACATTTTAGTTTAATTTATGCAACGGGTACCTAAATTATAATTATAAACATGCTAGTATTACATAAATAATATAGAAATATTAGCTTTATCTCACACATCATAGGATATTCATCAAATTAATGATTTGGCCTTTTTAATGGCCCAACAGGTGATAAGTACTATACATTACCCGTGTTTATATATTTTTTTATTATTTTAACTACTGTATTTTATAGTAAAATAATAATAAATTATTATTTCATAAAGAAATTAGAAATCCAAACGTTTTGATATAATTGAAATAGTAAGATAATCAACAAATACTTGATTTGAAAGGATTATTTATTAGGAGCAATAATTTCAAGTTTTTTGAAATTATTACTCCTGGCTTATTTCATTTTCTGCGCCATCTTGTGTCGAGTGTAAGTACTTATTCTAAGGTTTATAACATGGCCTGAGAAAAGCTTTCGCCGTGAAAACGTAAAACATTTTCCTCTCCCAAAACCCTTAATTTACTAAATCAGAAGAGGTAATATTTTTATAGGCATAGTACAATATTAATGTTCGTAACGATAATATATCACATACGGATAAGATCTCATAATATACTCATATCTTCCTAAATCTTTAACAAATATTTTTATTGTTCTTCACACAAACTTGTTGAAAGCTCCACACCGTGGCTGTAGTTTCGAAATAAAAGGATAGATGGCGTAACTAAGGTTCTATTTCTAAAATCATATGAACTGGTTGGCGACATCTTCTGGTGACTGAAGTCACTACTCAGAATATGTACAGTGCCGCATATAGTAGTGATATTGTACATGACACTTGCCCTTCCATGATAAATGCTTAATTCATAGCTAGTTTCATATGTCAATTATATACAAACAAATATTTTAGGAACCATCAAAAATATATCGTGCAAGAAAACTAACGTGAGTGGAGTTTGGCCCCAACAGGTAATAAAAACACGTTATATATTTGGTTGCCTTTTATTGTGACTTTAAACGACGTTTTTAAAATAAACTGGCAGTAGCACATTAACCATCATTATTAGAACGACAAAGATGTCAGTCCTTTCTATGACCATGAACACTGCAAAATATTCGAAACGTCGAGAAATTTTAAAAATTAAAACACAGTAAAATGTATAAAGTTATTAACACGTGCAATAAAAGGGTGAACCAAATACATTCAGCGATGAACAATTCCCAATATAAAATATCAATAATCCACAGTAGCATCTATACGAAGTGTTAATGGGTACTTATTGAAATTTTAAAATTAATTTAAGACCAAAGGCGCTCATCGTTTCTTTCGAAACATAAATGGCTCGCAAATCATTGTTCATGCGACTCTTGACGAATGTAGAATATTTCGGCGAAGAACTTTTACCGTGGTCTATGCTAGAGTTTGCTTATATTGAATAAACGTGAGTTGAATAGTAATATAGGGTTGTCAAGAATAACTCTAAGAAAAATATTATTTTTAATTGTTATTTTACCACGTGTGCTAATCGATAAAAAAGGGTGCTTGTTTTTAACAAAAATAATTATTGATATAAGTAAACATTTAATAAAATAAGTTAAGTTTGCAATTAAAATTACAGTTTTATCAATACTGTAAACAATGCCGGATTGTAATAGGTGCAATTGTATTTTTGTAGGCGGAGTCAACATTTTGCGACTTAAAAGGGGACAAGAAGCTGTCAATCAGCGTCGGCAAGGGGATAATCCCCAAATTATTACGCTTACTCAACTACTTTGAAAACACTAACACCGTAACAACAATTCCTTATCTGCTATGACAAAAGAAACAATAACAATCATCTTGTTTACACTTTTTAAATTTGTTTACATGTGCAGTATAATGATGTGCCGACTAGATCTTATGAATAACTGTTATTTTCAACGCTTACTTGTTTTTCATTCCACTAATGAGGATATTTTAATATTTTGTTGTTTGTCTATAAGTTATAGCAATAATCTGTTTATTCCGTTACAGACATTTTCAACTGTTCAAATGGATGAAGATACATTTAGTATCACACGAGTTGTTTCTGGGTTTCACACTTTTGTTTATATTTTAATAGCGACCCGCCCCGACTTCGCAGGGGTGCAATATATTATACATTTAACCTTCCTCTTGAATCACTTTATCTAGTAAAAAGAACACAACAAGATCCGTTGCGTAGTTTTAAAAATCTAAGCATACATAGGGACAGATAGAAAGAGGGACGACTTTGTTTTATACTATGTAGTGCTTTTCATTTATTTCGCTGTTTGAAACATGCATTTTAATTATTGTGTTGTAGAGTAAAGTCTATTTTAAAAAAGGTATATTGACCATCGATACTGGCACGTTATTTTTTTTGAGTTAGAGGAATAAAACTACTTTCCTTTTTTTGTTATTCAGTTGGCACTGCGTCGAACATTTCGCGCGACGCTTGGCAGCCCTGCGCGACGGCGGGAGATCATCAATCATCGCGGCAAGACAATCACAACCGGTGGCACATCTGCCACGCTGTTGCCGTCGCGCCTCCACCGCTCCACCCGTCGTTCGTCGCCGAAATGCAATATTATCTGTGGCGCGCTTCTTATTAACCGTATTGTTACTAACTTACCGTCGCATATGTGTAGTTACAGATATGAATATCTATGGATAAGCATTCTGGAACTTTCCTTATATACATATACTTGAGCTGTCCGCAATATTCAATACTAAATATAAAAGAGAATTATTCTAATATAGTTTACAATAGAAATGTGTATCTGTCTTGTTCGCAGTTAATATATTTTCTAAATGCACACGGTTACCGGGGAATTCGTGTCACATTTACCTGTAACAAATTATGGACACGTCATCGATGTTGTGTGACTTCATCATTAAATCAAGTCCCAATTTAAAATTCTCAACTTTCCTAGTAGGTACAATCTACCTATTCTTTTATTCTATCTACCATACCTATACCTATTTTTTATTATTTTATTCAATAATAAAAGAATAAAATTTAACGTAACATCAAAAGAACAGCGTCTTATTAATCAAATATTTTGTTTGAGCATGAACCTATTATATAAAATTACTAATTCCACACATATCAGTAGTATAGATTAGAGGAATTATTTTTTCCCATCAATTCAAATACCTTTTGCCCATCTAAGGCTTTTCCTTAAGAGACAAGCACAAGTTAAAACACCACCGATAATTGCTAGAATTAAATTCGCACCAGTAACGAAACAGCAGCTAGTCGAAGATTATATCATATGTCAAACAGCGAGAAATTATATCATATGTCAAACAATTAGTTATACATTTTTTTGTATTTCCTTACTCTTTCATTCGTAGGGAAAAAAACAGACCAAGTGCGAGTTGGACTCGCGCACGAAGGGTTATGCTGGTATAAGGGTTATACCATTATCTATAAAAAGTTCAAAAAAAATATGTCTGTTGTATGGGAGCCCCACTTAACTGTTTTTTATTCTATTTTTAGTATTTGTGTTGTTATAGCGGTAACAGAAATAATTCATCTGTGAAAATTTCAACTTTCTAACTATCAAGGTTCATGTGATGCAGCCAGGTGACAGACAGATCTATCTGCCTGTTCGTCTGTCACGGGACCCTATAGTCCCTTAGTAATAGAGTCCCGTTTTACCCTACCTCTAGAGCCGTCATAGCTCAGTGTCCAGGCGCTCGTCTTTAATTACATTTATTCGTGCAACCTGAGTTCGATACCCTCTTTACACAGGAGGCCTTTACCCAGCCGTGGGACATTTATAGGCTGTATTACTTTACTTTACTTAACCTATGGGTACGGAACCCTAAAAATGTGAAAAAAAAACGCTTTAGTAAATCTCGTAATTACACAGCTTTAATAAAAACCGAACCAGCAACCGCCTCGCGCGCGCCATCCAGCCCCGCCCCCGCGCGCACCTTGTTATTTCCTCGTAAAAAATCACTTTTCATATATCACTAGTGGAAAATTGTAATATCGCGGGCGCCCCGAGGCTTAATAAACATTTTTTTTCGGCGTCGCATGAAAATGACATTCCGGCGTCACATGTGACATTGATGAAAAAATATAAAAGGAATGACGCGATCGACGAGAGACGAGGACTGCCTCGCCACTTGCGCTTCCTGCTCCCTATTTATACGTGAAAAGGAATTCAGTGTGTTCTTACAAAGATGAGAACGTTGGTGCTTCTTATACAAAAATAAAAAATAAGGCCGCCACGAACTAACCTGTAACGGAGCAGTTAATGGTTAGTACTCGGTTCTCGTTAGAGCCTAATTGTAGGCTCATAAGTAACCCTAGTAACTAAGAAACAAAACAAAAAATTGTAATATAAAAGTATAAAACTTATGCTTTCTTCAACGCAGTTTTTTTTTTTTTTCAATAGTCTTATACTGAGCCTCAGATATTTTTTGGTTGAATGCTTCATGTAGCTTTCATATCGGATTATGTTTTTATTAATATGCTATTTTTATTGGTGACGTAAATTAAACATATAGGATCTCTTTCATGTATTTCAATAAGGTTTTATCTTAATTATTATTAATAAACTCAAATTTTCTGCTGCCAAATTTCGATATCTTCACCGAGTAACCACTTTCATCTACTTAAATATGTTAATTTTATCGTAAAAAATATTTAATAAATGCAGATTTTATCGTGATTTAATGAGGATTCCGTTAAATTTTCCTTTTATTGCTCAGCATTTCTAACACTTTATAGCTATCGTGGTCCCGGTATGGACGGAGGTGTTCAACAGTGAGATCAATCGTCAAATCCGTACAGTAGTTTCACCAAAATATGTATTATTTGGGTAAATTTCAGTAGTCATTATGTCAGCCCGTTACCTCCCGCATTCTTAGTACATATGTTTTATCGCGTAATAAAAAGCCCCGCGCCTAGTAAGCCTCGATGACGCGATTGCGCTTGACAAATGAGCATCATTATTTGACAGACGCGATCGGAGCCACCGCGTGGCGACGTTGTCTTTTGTTTTTATTAAATCCACCCCCAAGTTATAAGGTTTATGGGACAACGAAAAGACGAACTGAGAAACTAGAGAAACTGCTGAGAGAAACGGTAAACTGAGAAACCGTTCTTAATTTAAATTAATAAACATACATTGGCCTATATTAATAGTTAAGACAAAAAAATCTGTTTTACTTAGATTTGTGCGTGTTACGGTAATCTCTGAAACAACTTAAGATTATAAGGTAATGAATAAACTATAAATTCTTGATAAAGATTATTAAGAATTTTCAGTAAATATACATGAATTAAATGGAAAGTAACAATTTGAATTCAATGAGTTTAAATAAAGATAAGAACATTTAATATATTCAATAAAAAAAAATTAAGTAACTGATAGATCTAATGTTTTTATTAATATGTCCTTCATAATTTGCAAACTAAAACACCCCAATATATAAAAATCCAATCTGACACAAGTAATTTCTTAAAACGTCAAATGCCATTAGTATCTAAATCTCGAGCTTGTGTCCGTAATCACTTCTATTAGAGCCCGTTCTAATATGGAACTCTTATACATTATTAACGTCATTGAAATAATTATTACTAACAACTGTCAGGTGACTTAAGTTTGCGAGAAATCTTATATTAATTGCTCAATTTGCACTTAATTCATTACAACGTAATGATAATTATCAGTAATTACAATAATTGTAATACGATTAACGTCTATCACATCGAATCAACTAATTAAAATAACAAGTTTAGCACTAAAATACTAGTTTTTTTTTTAAAGTGAAAAGTTGCAAAACGAGCAGACGGTTCACCTAATGTTAAGGGAATACCGCCGCCCATGGACATCTGCTACGCCCGAGGGTTACAGATGCGTTGACAACCTTTTAAAAATTGGGCTCCGGCTACCTCACTCAGCAGAGGAAACGTGAAAGCATTTGTCATACTTCCACTTTACGCCGGTCTTCTGTGAGGTCGTGGTACTTACCCGGACGAGCCTGCCCATTCGTGCAACAGCCGAGGCTGCCGCGTGGCCCTACCACAAGTTTGTTGTGTGCGAGTTTAAACATTTCACCAAATCAAATTGTGGAACAGTTAAAAGAAAACTACATCTACAGACTCGCGATCTCGTCTATGTTTTGTTTTCTCTTATTTTTCTTCTCTTATTTTTATTTTATGTTATTGTTATTTGTAATCACATCGACACTGCGTCTTCTAGATCTACTTCTACCTTTAACACCTTCCATTATTGCACGAATGGGTAGCTGCGGCCCAAATGTTGGTAATGCAAATGCAAACCCGATGCAATTTCATAGATATACCATACATATATGTATGTATTCTCTTATTTACTTTAACAAATATAGCTATTTATCTTAGTAAGCTTATTTCCGGCAGGCATTGATCATTAAAATGTTTACAATTGTCTTTAATTAATATTAAGTTATTTTTAAGGTCAGACCTTTGCCAGCAAAAAAAAAAAAATTTAATAACTGCTAAAATAATCGCTCCTTCCAAGATGTTGGTAACGGCGCACTAAGAGCAAAATACTAAGGCAACAAAAGAATAAATTATCGCACTGCAAATGCGTTGTCAGACAGAATCATCGGCTGTCGAAGCTACCGGTGACAATACCGACCAGCGACAAAAGGGAACGCGGCGAAATCTCGCCAACCATAAATCATAGAGTTACGGAAACAACCCCGCGACTCCGGGCCGTTCAAGGGGTTCATTTTAATGCGTGTTATAATCTATTATTATGTTTTTTTTTTCGACGCATGCATGGTTCCGCCAGTAATGAAGTTTATTGTACAATTTCGCAGTTTCAATTTAAATTCCATGTATTATATTATTAAATAAATCTATTTTACATATTTTATCACGTTTGACAACTCTAGGTCATTATAGCTTTATAAGACGCTGATTGACTTTGATGATGTGACCTAAATTAATTTGTCGTTTATACTATTCCAATTTTGCATTATTAAAATTATTCGCAGTATTATCAATTAATGATTGGAAAACATTGTAATGGATACCAAAGATAATTGATAATTACTTGCACATATATCAGGCTTTTTGTAAATTAGCAGTAATTACCAAATCGTTAAAATTATGACAGTCATTAAAATATTTATAAGAGGCAAATTAATTATATTCTTGATGAGTATTTCTTATTGTAAATGGTGTCGAACATTTACGACCATCTAAAGCTTTGTAACCACCGTGCAAGTGTGCGGGAAGTCGATGGATGCAGGTGGCTCAGGATCATGCTTCGTGGCAGTCTGAGGGGGAGGCCTTTGTTCAGCAGTAGACTCAAACAGACTGAAATGATGATGATGATGATGATGAAAGCTTTGTGAGGTATTTTTATAGATCGTCCTCATCAATTTCTTAGTAAGTATAACTTTTAAATATTTTCATTAATATATACATTTATAGATACATATCTATTAGATATTAGATTATCTCTTTTTGATAGGTTTATTTACCGTCAGTTCATAATCTTTTTATTAAATCTATATTGACTATAACGGTAAAGCTATGGTATTATTGCCTTAATTTCCAATTCAAGTTTTAAATAAAATATATCATATAAAGATCTTAGCACCATAATCATTTATATTAAAATTTTATTATAATATACTTGATTTTTTCAGTACTTCTTCCATAAACATTATCACAATCGTATGTAATAATATACAGTAACTTAAACATTCCTAAGTGTTTAATAACTCAACTGTGACCGTTGACCGTTACATAAGTTCCATTTTAAGCTTGAAAATCCATGCACGTGTATTTCTAAGTGAGAATTGACAGATTTATGAAAACGAAAGACGCTAAAATTTATTCATGCTGTGAATTTATAGTTAAAATTAATTTTATTGTAGAAACATTATAATAGTTTAAATTAATCGAATTTAACATCGTTTTTAAAAATGTAATAAAAGTATTAAAGTTAAATACAAGTACTCTAATTCGGATATAACATATTCAAGCAATTAAAACATATATACCCTATTAATTTTGGAGCTTTTATATAGTTATGTTATTATTCAACGAAGGCTTCGTTGCAACAGACTTCGGTACAATAGTAATAATAATATTTTTCGGACACATTTTTATACAACGTTCTCTAGTCCTAAACTAAGCAACGCTTGTACGATGGTACTAGATAACTGATAAACATAATTTTTTTGTAAGTAAATACATATTATACATATATAAACACCCAGAGAAAAACACTATGTTCATCACACAATATTTTTTTAGTAGTGGGGATTGAATCATTCACCTTCTGGCCCAAGAGCCATTCTGACTACCCACTTCGCCAATCGGGTGGTCAATAGACTCAAAAACCATTAAAACCCTCATTGGTTTTCACCAATGAATGAAAGAATTCATGAGGAAGGTTTAGTTGTAAATCGACTGAACTATGAAGACGGTTTTTGAACATGTCAGAAAAAAACATGCCGCACGGTTAAAACTCGGACTACAAACTAAATATTTTTACAGCATACAATTTCTGTACCTTCAAATTACGTTACAATAAGCAACATAATTACTCTAGACTAAAATATGTACCAATAAAGTGATCCCATTCTCACAGAACTTCTGAAAAACTGCGTGATATCATCTCTATGGAGTTCGCGTATCGATGATTAGTATCCTTGTAAAACGTCGGGTGAGGAGAGCCCGTGATAAATAGTCCAATGCTGGCGATAGGCCAACCTCGCGGAATAATCAAATTTCGCACTCCACGTTGGCTCCGAGTTCCGCGCAGCCACTTCCGTGTCTTTTATGGATTTTATCGCCCTAACAAGATGCTCGGGGGTCTAGTCGCGGTTGCTTGAATTAAATTGTCGTTGATAAAGTCCTCCGCCGGCCCCGCTATTTCCTGTTCGACTTCGAAAGATAACGAACGCGAAAAGGGTGCATCTTCGTATTTGTAATATCAAAAAGGATTTTCTTGATTTTCATGCGATAACTTTCTTTGTTGTAATAAGATAGAACAATAATCAAAGTAACAAATAGCGATTGTCGAAGTTTAAAAGGAACACGCCGTGAAGTTAACGAAAGTCTGCAATGTCGGTGTGTTGACGAAACTTTATTTAAACAGTTTACTGCGCCAATGTTCGGCTAACAATCTTTATAAATAAAGCAAGCCCATTGCCTATTCATGACCGGGCAGAATTTAACCACCCCCGCCCCCCGTACCCGCCGTCTCGCCCCCGTATCAAACAAGCCCCTTCATGTCAAATACTCCGCGCCCCGCGTCTGTCAAACTCTTCGCCAGCGTTTGACAGGGATCCTCCCTAGCTCGCGGGGAGGTGGAGTGCCACCTTGGGTGCTGTCTATCGATCGAGAATGCGCTTTATACCGTGGGCAGTAAGGGTCGGAATCGGTTGTCTAGAGTGCGTACACCCCCGCGGGCCACGCGGCTGTCACGAGTCTAGGTGCAGGCGCCATGTCGAATGATGGATGACGTCAGGGAAGGTCGGCAGCATCACGCGTCATTCATGTGAATACAGGCGTAAGGGATACGTTTTTCGCGCGACGATATAATATCGGTGATATGCAAATTCGCTGTCGGGCTCGTGTCGATCCGCGCTATAGACAATGCCCCGATAGGGAGTTTTATTATGGACGCCGGGTCATATCGTTTGCTCTTGCCAATCGATAATTGAAAACGGCCGAATGTATTTATTTGCTTTCTGTACGATTCATCAATTCGTTTTGCGAAAATCAATCGTAAACGAACGTTGCGTTCGTTTTGAGATTTAAATTGAGCATAGTATATGCATATTCTTTTGTTTCGTGTTACGTGAATTATCCTTAAAATAAATGTACCCTAAAATTTCGTGTACATTATCTATTCGAAAATTTCTTTTTGTATTACAAAATAAAATATAAGGAATTGCCATCCTTTAATATTACGTAGCACAACGGATCAATCCAAATTAATTTAAAATTTTTTAACTACCTAAGCCCATTCCTTAAACAAAATATAATAAAATATTCAGACCAACAGCCTGTATCATTCGTAAACACTATTAAGTTATGACAAGTCATAGGTGATTGAACCAGGTGACCATAAGGTTGTATTAAAAGACGTAATGGTTAAATCTGATGACCATAATAACATGGTCGGTTTTGATATCAAATCAATATTACATTATAGTCATCATAACGTTACAATTACAACACATTCCGTCAACCATTGCGGCATGCACATCTCAATTCGCTATTACGTCCATTAATCTCGAAATTAAATTTACGTCCCACATTAATAGTTTCGAGGGGCTCCAGCGTCATGGACGTTTCGGTGAGCGTTTCCACATTGGCTTAACGCGGGGCACCCCCGCCGCGGCTCCTCTAATGTATACTTTATGAAAATTAAATATTTCACTCGCGGCGGCTTCGAGATGTTCCACCGAGTGGGGATTACAACAAATTTGCATTATTTAATGGATACCGCGCGTGAGGATTTGTCGCGAAGTTCACTTGTTCGGTCCTCCGCTGCTCTCGTCCCTGATTTTGATTGATCGTCTGTTTTACATCCGAACAATCGCGCGGAACGTCTGGAGGAAGTGCGTGTTTAGGGTAAACGTGAAACACCGCATCCAGAGCATCTAGAAAGTTCGTTCGATGGTCGAGAGTTGCAACTTAGAGCGCACGCGGTTCCCAACTACATTATTTTTCCCCGCCACATATATATGTATGTTTTTTTCATGAATAAAACAACAGATTCCTGCTTCCGTCGGATAACTTCTCCCACCCACCTTCGATTTATTCTTCGGATAAAGAAAACTTTTTATAAAATGTAACTAAAGTTTCCTTTAATATTTTTTGTCTGCCAGCTATCTTGCAGCTTACCGGGTTGTGTTAACCGTGTTCAGTTTATCTTTTATTTACGCTCAGTAGTAAGAAGTCTTGTTTTCTTAACTTCGCTTTCGCATTTCCTTAACGATTTATAATTACAACATTGGACGTACATCCAACGCACGTCATAAATTTTGTATTTATCTACTGAAAAATGGGTAGCTTTTTTTATATGAATTTACATATAAAAAGCTATCCATTTTTTTTTTGTTAAACATTTTCACAAGTTCATTTTCGTAATTGAATTTTGGGGCCTCATCTTACCAAATGGCCTTTAAACAAACAGTAGATATTAAAACAACAGTTAGAAACCCAAGGCAATGCCTGTAGACAACAACGGATTAACATAGACCGGAATTTGAGATACCTTCCTCTAAAATTCTTTTTAATATTAAATACCACTTAAAAACCCGGATTAGTCGGCGGCTGTTATTGATATTTTCTTCATTGACATTTTAATAAGCCGTTTTTTATCTGAGAAGGTGCCAACCAACTGGCGGTTCACCTGATGTTAGACGATAAACGCCGCCCATGAACATTTGCAACATCCATAGTGCTGTTGATGCCTTGCAAAAGTGGGCATTAATACATATTACTACTTTGTCCTGCACGAAGCCACGAAATATATTTACAATACGAAAAAGCTAAACATTTCTTCTGCACTCAGGTCAAACCTTAAAGGCAACAAAGAGAAAATCTTTCAAATTGACATGCGGAACCTTCGCCGGACGCCAGACGGATCGTGGAGCCGAGGCTAGTCCGAATCGAACGGACTATTATGCTCAAGGCGGTATTATCCTTGAATCATCTGTTTAGCAACGCTCTCGCAATATTCCGTCGTCACGGCGCGCCTTGCACAGTCAGGCCTCATTTGTAATTCTAATGCCGACTGCGATGCGATGGAAAAGAAATATTCACCGGTATTTTATTTCAATGTAATATTCAAAAATTTTTCCAGTCCCGTGCGCCCTTGAGGGCTGCAAAGGAAGGAGGGCTTTTTCAATCGGAAGGAATCACGTAAACCGTTTGTCAAAGATAAATAAATAATCAAAGAGGTAGTGAGAAACAATGTGATGGTGAACTACGAGACGATTTTCCAAAAATTATATCTAGAACCTTTATCATTTATTTTTAACCACGGCTTTATTCGTAGAGTAATGGAAAACGCTAAACATTTCATCTCAAACAACAAACACAAGTCACCCTATGAGTAAATATTGTTATTATATCAAGGGCTTTTAAAGATTGAACTGACTACCTACCTACCTCTAAAAACTCATTTACTTTCTAAGACATGTATGACATGTTTTGTAAAATACATACTTGTAAAATTATTTGTGAAATATTATTTGCGAATCCCGTTTACTCCTTTGCGTTCAACGACTGTAAACTATAAAATAGAATGGAAGGAAAACAAAACTATTGCGAAACTGTCATTGGAATCGAACAACTTACAACAGCACATTGTCAGTGCCAGTTTTGGATTGATATAAAGTTTTGAGCCGGTGATAAATTTTGAAAACATTAAATAAATCCTGAAGGCATTTAAAAAGATATTTGTGCAAAATCTCCGTTTTTTAATACGTAGCTCACTAAAACAGTCTAAAACTGCGATCCAATATATAGATATTCGAGATATGGCTTGAAATGATGACTTGAAAACAATATTATACTCTTTATATATATGAAATTGTCTTAAGGCAATCAATGTAAGGTCGCTGAGAAAAAACACGATACACAATAACCCGTGGAATATCCGCCTCAATCGGCAATCTATCAAGCGCGGAGCCGCTGTGACACTTGTTAGATAGAGACGATGCAATTTAAATTTAAATCCTTGACTCAAAATTCTGATCCGGGCCACTGCACGCGTTTTCATTGTCAACTAGTGGATATTGCATTCGATCATTAGCAATAAGACCGTTCGTAAGAAATATTTTTTTTTTCGTAAATCAATTTTTATACATAAACGCAACGTTCAATAACTACTCTGAATATCCGTCAGGTAATAAAGTTTTGACTTAATCTTGCGGTGCTGATTACTTATTTTACCTGTTTATTTCCATCACACTAAAAAAAAAGTTGTTTCGGACCAACAATATCCTGTGAATGGCAAAGATCAAAATTTTGTCGAGTGTCGCTTCCAAAATATAAAACCTTGTTACGAGTACTTTAACTCCCTTACTAACGCTAAGAAAAGTCGTCAACATGTTTACTTCATCTCAAAAAACTCACCCTTCAAAGCATTAAGTTATTCGCATCTCAGTAACATGTTCAAAATCCCGACAGCATCTGATTAGCGGACCCCTGTTTAATTTCCTACTAGGAACTTTCGCTCTTCATTCTTCGCTTAAATTAGCCACCAACCTCTTACAAGTTATGTCGATATCTAACTTTAATCTTACTGTAGTATTGATGCAGGTGGTAATTGTAAGAACAACAGTCAAATAAATAATAAAGTCAATTTAAAGATTGCTTGGTTGCGGTCGGTCAACCGAAATATCAGATGACTTTCCATACATAGTCGGACAATTTATCTGGAACATCGACTCGTGATATGAGATCACGATTTTGAACCAACTGGCATTTGAATGCCTGTTTTGAGGTTTTCGATAGTGTATTCTTGTTCTATGTGCTGTACGACGGTTACCTATTTTAAAAACACGAGCGAGAATCATAACTAAGGTGCAAAAATCTTTGTGTCAATTTATGTACTCAAGTCTCGTAACCTATAAAAACGAAGTATTGTGAAAATTGAGCCTTCGTTCACTTTTTTCGGGTACAGTTTACGGATGTTCTAATAGTCATACAAGTGTTCATATATATGAATACATTATTACTAAATCAGTGAATAACATATATTAAAGCAGCAAGCAACTCGGTTAAGAATATTGTCGACAGTAGCGTAGTTAATCCGTGATCCAGGCATTAGCAGATTCAGCTGACATTCGAAACCGGATAGCATACCTAGACTAAATTGATATTTTAATCTTTTAACGTAGTAATACATGTACACATTGATAATAATATAATGCAATGTGCATTCCTACTACTCCTACTATCATAGTCTACGTACTATCGTCAATAGTGATACTTAGTTATAAAAATACTTTGTAATGCATTTTTTATTCCACTGTACTTCATGATTGCCAAGATTCTATCTATAGAAAAACCTTTTAGACACAAAAAAGACCTAGATGTCAAATACCTAAAATTATTTCATCTAATATTGATAATTAAATTGATAATATTGAAAATTCAATCAGCTTCAATGTTTTCATTGAAATAGCTAATTAGTATTGTTATGATTAATTAATGGAGTTTCTTGATGTCGATTGTTGTACACTAGTGACGTCAGTTCTATTCGTACAATTAAAAACGAATTACGTTTACATGTACAACCAATATACGGCTGTCTGTAAACGGAATATTTTGCATAAAGCAATATTTCCGTAGCATGATTACTTGGAAAGGAAATAAACTATTTAGCATTTTTAGACTTTGTTTCGTGGAAAATTAAATATGTTATGTGACTTTACGTTTAATTAATAGTTTAGTCTATGTCCTGTAAATACATTCGATAATATTTTCGGATTATATAACATAATATTACTAATTTGACAGTCACTTTGCATGATAGAAATCATCATCATCATTTTAGTATTTTTGAGTCCCCTGCTGAACATATTTTACTAATATCTTATCTAATTTGACAACCACTTTGATATATATAAATCATCATCATCATTTCAGTCTTTTTGAGTCCAATGCTGAACATTGGCCTCTCCCATAGACTGCTACGAAGCACACTCCTGCATCCATCAACTTCCCACCCATTTGCACAAGTCATCACTTCATCTAGTTGGGGGTCATCGTACACTGGAATGGCTGCGATTCAGGAATCTTTCTTCCCCATTGGTTGAACGTGCTATATGGCCGGCCGGCGAATAGCCCGCTCCATAGCTCCCTGAGTGACTTTGAGGTTCTGCATAAGGCCAGCATTGATGGCACACGTCTCGGTTCCACAAGTCATCTCTGGCAACACGCATTTAAGAATTTGGTCTTCTTGCGGGATATTAGGTGAAAAGCTAACATTTCCAAACGCTGCCCATCCGAGTTGGATTCTCCGAACAACCGGTATAGGCGATGGACATCAGACTTATGCAGACTTAATATTATTTTGTACATTTTATTTTTCTTGTTATTTCGTACATATTCAGGTTATTTAATATGTTTTCTTTTATTCATGAGCTCGTGATAAATCACATTAACAATTAAAATTGCAACTATCAATTTCATCAACAGCCGGCACCGGAATCAGAACTCGGGTGGCTCGAGTATATTGAATTATTAGCGAGTGTTCAGATACTCGCTTTGAACCGATAAAACATAATTAAATACTTATATTTTTAATGTGAGAAGGCTCGCTCACTAGACAAAACGTATAAACAAGTATAACTCTTCCACTTCACGCCAGTCTTCTGTGAGGTTGTGGTACTTCCCCGGACGGACCCGCCCATTCGTGCAACAACGAAGACTATTGCATGGCCCTACCACAGTTAAATTACTTATATACTATTAATGATTAGAAAATGTTGGTTTAGTTATATTTAGTTAATTCATTGATTAAACAGTAATATGATTGGCACTGAAGAAAAGTTATTAGGTTTCGTAATCAAATGATGAAACGCAGAATGTTCAGAACGTTCGCCCGTCAGACTAATTATATCTTATGCGCATCCACAGCGATACATTCGAACCGGTAATTGTTTTTTGTTCTGAAAGAGTTTCATAAATATTCATGGCGGGTATTAGCATGCGGGGAGGTAAATCCCCGAGCTGTGGCGGACATGTATGGCAGTCATTATTTCGCCATTTGGACACAAAAACGGCGCGCAACTCGCAGGCGGCTCGGAGTCGCGATTAAAGATAATGTTTACATGCTGGAAGGCTCTGATATGAAATAGTGTCGACAGAGTGTTCTGTGCCTGCTGAATAACAGGTAACGGTATGTTGTTTGCAATATTATACTGGGAATCGGTGCATTTTTAAGGATATGTGGAAGAAAGACGAACGCTGCGTAGTTGATTTTATACGATACTGGCGACCCGCCCCGGCTTCGCACGGAGGCAATTATACATATAAACCTTAGTAAGGTTTATATGTATAATTTTACTATCTAATAAAATATAATATAATTTCACTATCTAGTAAAAGAACCGCATCAATCCGTTACATATGGATAGACATACAGTAATTTTGTTTTAGACAACTTTGTTTTATACTATGTAGTGATAGTGATCGTCCCATCCTAAATTGGGTTGGAAAATGTTGAGAATACAAAGATATTTCTTTGTTGAAAAATCATTGCACAAATTCATTCCTTTTTCAGAAATAATTGAGTTATTACTATCTGTTATTGTACTGTAAATATTACCACTTTAGACTCCGTTAGTATTTACCATTAGTAAGTATTACAGTTAGGACAAGAGTAAGTATGTTTGAGGAACATTAATATTAAGTTTTTGTCAGTATCGGAAAGTTGATATACTCGAACTTCAAATTACTCCAATCTATCGGCGGTTTCTTATTTCATTTATTTCATTTAATTTTAAATAAAATATTAAGAACCTATAAAAACAAAAGTATATATAAGAAATTTATGCAATAAACACCTAAATAAATACATTTCTTATAGCTGAGCATAAAATTTGAGTAATGCAGACATTATCTCTTTATCACGCATCATCTACGTATGAAACACCTAAAACAAAACAAAATTATGAAGAAGAAGAAGAAACGTTTATTCACGGTCTAAGCACAATATAAAACCTAAAAAATAATGTAACTTATTATGAAGCTATTACCTGCAAGATTCCTTCCATTATTTAAGATGTACTGGGTTCTTACCCGAATACTACACATTGTAAATAAATTCAAACAATTCGAACACGGTAAGGTTAAATAAATCTCCCTTACATAAACTATCTTACTCACATACAATACCTTCATTAGTATGAACTTAAACAATTCGCTTGATATAAATAAACCATGAATTTGCAAAGAATTCCCGCCCCAGCGTCTCCCCGAATTAATAAAGAAAACCAACGCCCACAAAGAAAAAAGGGTAAAGGAAATTATAATCCATTCTTTTAAAATGCAATGAGGTGGTTGTTAAAAACGTTCGCGGGGAAATCTAAAATGCGCCTTCCCCGGCAATTAGTGATGCGAGAGGAATTAAAACAATGAGTTGGATAGGGCACGATGGGAGAACACGCACAAGGGATGGTAGTAGAATAGAGAATTTTTTAACGTTCCTATAAAATATGGATACTCCGACACGAAACATGAAATGATGGATGTAAAAACTGTAAGTCGCCATTTTAAAATTTTTATAAGATAACTCGATGAAGACCAAAAATCTAGACTATAGTCGCCCGATAGTGATTATGATTCGGGCGTAGATCCACACAACAGTTTCTCTTTCTAAAACTGGTGTAATAACGCTAAATTGACGTTTCTGCATCGTCTGAAGTAACCTAGTCTAGTCACAGTAAAGTGTCTAATGATGATGGCAATGGCAGCATCATGTAAAGTTTTATACTGTGGTAAAGCCAAGCAAGATCTTGCTGTTGCACGAATGGGCAGGCGCGTCCGAGAAAGTGCCACGGCGTCGCAGAAGACCGGCGTGAAGTGGAAGTATTCTCGCTATTTGTCCGGTGAGTGAGGTAACTGGGGCTCACTTTTTAAAGGTTGTCAACGCACCGTCGGGTGTTGTAGATTACACGGGCGGCGGTATTCAGTTCACGTCAGGTGACCCGCCTGCTCGTTCGACAACCCTTAAGAAAAAATGCTAATTTGTGCTTACTCTTATTTTAAAGATTCGCAAAGCAATACGAAACTAATAACCAAGTATTTTAATTAACAAAAGAATTTTAGGAAGCAGCCTAAATTAAGTAAAGTGTTTCGTTAGTGCACTCTCTCACTACACTGTAAATTGTTAGTCAAACACCAAGTTGAACAATTAACAATTTCAGTATGTCCACAAAATTTTGTACTATTAAATGCTATAAACATATTTGGAAGAAATAGAAAACAAAGAATTGTTTGAACTTGTACTGTGCCTTGAATTAGATCCACAGAGGTATTAAGAAGATTTTCCAGATTTCGCTTATGCATAATTGTGTAACTGAAATATGTGACAAGGGGATCTCATAGCTATGTGGGCATATATGTCAGTGACAATACGAATTTTGTAACAGAAATTCAACAAGGTTTTTTCAAAGTCCAGAATTCTCTTGTCAAGATTTATAACTACTTACAATGAATTATACCCCATGTTATGCACAAAGTTCGTAATACAATCGTGATAATATCGTATCAGTATACAACGTAGTATCATTAAGATACGACAAGAATTTAAAAATTCCTAAAATTGTGAAGATTTGCGTCTCTGTTTTCGTTATGCTTTTGTTTTTGACATAACCTGGTTCATATCCATTGCCAGAATACCATTTTAGCAGATGAAAATTTCTCAAGTGTTCCGTTTTGTTATTTCCTTTGAATTTTGTAACAATGTGAATTCAATTGAAATTTTTGGTAAAAATACTACATGCAGCATATTAAAGATTTTCGTGATTTTAACACGTCTAATATTTTTATTATACCAGATGAATCGAACACTTTACTACTGAGTCTATGTAATATTTTTCTATTAAATGTAATAGTTAATTTTAACACCGTCAATGTTTAACCGTTGATTAAAACGGGATCCTATTGCTAACAATCCGCTGTCCGTCTGTCACCAGGCTGAATCTCATGAACCGTGATAGGTAGACAGTTGAAATTTTCACAGATGATGTATTTCTGGTGCCGCTATAAAAACAAATACTAAAAAACATAATAAAAAATATTTAAGTGATCCTCCCATACAACACAAACGATTTTTTGCCGTTTTTGTAGATAATGGTACGGAACCCTTCGTGCGCGAGTTCTGTTTCGACCCACACGATACAAGTTCACTGTATCTTGAGGTCTTACAGTTTTAGTTATAATTCAATGTTTTGAACTATAGGTTCGCACTCAGGTGGCAACAATCAACGGTTTTCTGTATTGAAGTTGGGATAATTGTTTTTCAATAGCCTCGCGAATGATCTTTAGTAGAAGTTCTTTTCCGAGGATTATAAAGTTCAAAACGTAAGGAGTTTCCAAAAAATCCGTAAAGTTTTATTCAACAATGTAGTATTCGCATGAATACAAGAAATCATCATGTCTTCGTAATCCTCTACAATGTAACGTGCTTCTAGATGGCGTGACGATACTGACTTCATCATCTTACACGGTACATCTACACATCTACACTCCGTAGGCCTTACTTGATCTGTACAGTATAGTAGTGATACTTAAACTCGACACATTTCTTTTCACATGAATAAAATAAAAACGCGATAAAATCCGTAAACTAGTTTCATTTAATGTGTATAATATTCGCGTAAAATCAAGAAGTCAACATTTCTTTTCTTTAAAATAGCAAATGTATTTGCACTTTTGCTCGTTATTATATCGCCTTCATTATTAACTTTCAATAAATTGTTTCTTATAATATAATATGCGAAAACTTAATATTTGAACGTTCGTCAATACATGGTCATCACTCCATAGTATAAAACAAAGTCCTCCCGCTGTCTGTCTGTGGCTATGTATGCTTAGATCTTTAAAACGACGCAATGGATTTTGATGCGTTTTTTACTTGATAGAGTGATTCAAGAGGAAGGTTTATATGTATAAAACATTGCACCCGTGCCATGCTCTGGCGGGTCTAAATAAAAGATTAAAAAAATTCTGCGTCCGTATATTTTATTAGCGATGACGCACATCTCTGTCTTTTTTATTCACTATTAATATGGCGTATATTCAGTCAAATTAGTTTTATCTGTCGATGTAGTAACGGAATTCTTTATGAGGACTTATTTCCCACATATTGACATAAATTCCGTAGCAAATTTTATATTGCCAATAAAAGACATTATCTGACGTAAACGCTACGAGATATGAAGGAAAAATACATCCCACAAATGCTAATTTGGGTAACGGAGGAATACTGAGCGAAAGTAGACAAAGATGTCGAACTCTTCTTTTTTTCGCGTTACGATACGTCACGGGTGTAGTATACAAGCAGAGTCAGGGGAATACGAATAGTACAATTTATCACTGCACGCAACGCCGCGGGCTGAGCAATATCATAGCAATACTGCGCAGGTATAAAAGCAACAAGAATATATGTATTCTTGTTGCTACATTGTTTCACTCCACTGAGATATCTATACATCAACCCTTTGACCTGCACCCAGGCATTTGAAAGTTAAAAAATGTTTTACGAAGTACGCCCGCATTCAAATTCTTTTACTGTAGACATATTTTTTATCACTTTCTGCTTAAAACTATAATAAGTTAACCATTTAAATAACTTTAAAACATTTTTTTAATTATTGACGTTTCGACCACTTTTGCAAAGGCACAAGTGACTCGCAAATACTTCATCGTTCAATTGCTACACATAGCTATAAATAATCAAAATACTACTCATCTGAATTTTATAAAGTTATTATATAATATTTCTAACGTTTCGTAGGTCATCACACAAATCACACACAACAAAAGTATAATCAACATAATCACGCATAATCGTGATATTCGTTCCAGCCGTTTACGTAATTATTTAAAATGACATTATTTACGTTCCGTGGTCGAAAAAATCCAAATATTGATAACAAATCTGTCCTTGTCTCTCAAATGTCGATATACTATAACGAGAGAGGGACAGATTCGGATACATAAATTAAGCGAACGAAACCGAAGCTATTGTCGCGACGTATTAGATTATTATTAAAATAGCATTACAAATATCCGGCGCTTGTTAAGCGATTGTGATCCGAGATATTCATCGCAAAAGCACGTCATCATTGCGAGATAATAAAGGCGGATGACAATGTATTATTCGCGGTTATCATACAACCTTGGATTGGAGCAATCTCGACGGGAGTCCGATTTTTCGGGAAAGGGATCCGACACAATTGGATTTTTGGTCGGGAAACCGGAATAATACAATCGGGTATCTTCTTGAAATCTCCCGATTTGAATCGCCTCAGTGTGAATTGGGTACGGAGGGAGGGAGAGTTATTTTTCAAGCATTCGGCCGAGTCACCGTCAAAATCTCTGTGTACCGTGGCCGGTATAAAATCAAAGGAAACTTAACACGTCTGAATAAACTCAATAGAAGGAGTTATTTCAAATTTACTTTTCGCATATCGTTTTTGTTACATCATGAAATGAGACATTAATTTTTAACTAATAAATTGCTTCATCGACCGTAAAGTTCGTGTACACAATTCTTCTACGTGAGTTATTTTAAACGGGAAGAGTGTAATCTTGCGGTCATTGAGGTTTGAAAGAGACCGTGACCCTCGATGGCCATTGACTGTATTAATCGAAGGCTGGTGGGTGGTGAGACCATCCTGGAATGCTGAGGTGCCTTGTGTTCTCGTTGCGTTGGTTCCGCCGTGCTCGTAGGCGAGGACCAACTAATTGGTTAAGGATATACTTTGCATTAAACAGTGTGTAATGTAAACTGATACAAGTGTAGCACCAAACTTACAGCAAAACTTATTAATCGAAACATTTCAGATCAGTAAGCAAAGAGAATATCTTACTACTGACCAGGAATGAAATGTATGTTACATCACTCTTGGTGAAATATACGAGTAAGTTTGAACGTTTTAAAATAGATATTTAACAAAACATCTGCCTATATTTACTGTCTATAAATGTATACGATATTGAAAAGAAATAAAATAAATATTTAGCTTACTTTCCTAACTATAACTGGGAACTCTTGTCGAGAAATCATTTTAAGGCTTGCGGCGAACCAGCTATTGTTTGTAGTAAATTGAACTTACTGTGAACAATGTTTGTAATAGCAGAACTGAATCTAAATTATATAATTAAGCAATTGCTAGCTGCAATCAAGTTATCTCATATGGCAATAATTTAGTCTGTGCATTTATTTGCCCGAACTAATATCCGTAACAGCTCAACCGACATTTAAAATAGTTTCATTGTATACACCGGCTACTCTGCGAAATAAAGCAAAGCATCCCATATACAAATGTTACTTTGTTGTATGATTTAACGATTCTTGTCGTTTGTATTTTATTCTACTATTTTGCGTCTTCGAAGCTTTCATATAGTCGCTTAAAACTTACAAAAAGTATAGATAAGACTAGCGTTTATTATCATCTTCCAAGTTTCGACTGATTGTGATGAAACTTTGGCAAATTGTACCTACGCTGTCCAACGCTGTATATGTTACGCCCGAGAATTTTGCTGAACCAAAAAAATACCGTTTGACTCTATAAACAATTCAAAAAAGGAATACAAAGGTGTTGCAACGCATGCTAGACGTTAGCTAGTATATAATAAATACAGCTCACCTAGTGTCTACCACGCAAGGCATGCTGTGCGGTGAACCGGGGTGTGTCAGGGGAGGAGGGAGGGAGGAGGGAGGGAGGTAGAAGTATTCTTTCGTCTCGGGCTGTACCGCTTTCCCACGCCTCGGGTCACGCCTCGCTTTGACCATCGCCGACCGGCATTAGCAATAACCGTACGCCCGACTGATGAAATAAACTTAACGGTCCAGTCTTTCGACGAGGTTCTTACATAAAGCCGGATTCGACTCTTGTGGAAGACTTGCATAATAAAGTAGATGCGATGATGGTTTAAAAAAAAGAGAAAATCGTGTAAGTTTAGTTCCGATATCTCTTATTACCTTTATTACATTGATTTAAAATGTACCTTCACACTTCTCAGGCATTTACCCTGTTTTGTGATATGGTATAAAAAAAATCAATACACTAAAATTTATTTCTTGCGTCTCAACGTTAACGGAGCACTGATACGATGATAAAATGACAAAAAAATAGGATACCTACGGAGTTTCTTTCGCCTGGTTCTTCTCCGTTAGAGGAACCTCATTATGAAACGGCGGTAGATTTAAAAAAATGACTATCGATAGATGAAATGTATATTTCTTATTTCGATGAATATATAATTTGATTTGATTTGTACCTTATACACTATATTTAGTTAACAAATCTGAGAGGCACTTTGGGACGTTCAAATGGCAGTTTATTATTACTTAGAAACGTAGAAGATAGGTATTAACAAGAACAGGTAGTGTAAACAGCGCATTTTCCCAGTAACCGTTTGAATGTTTGTACGAGGCTTTATAATCTTCGAACATTAAGAATATTTCGTCGAGTCGTTGGAAGAAATCAAAGGAGTGTGCGCCGGCATTCACAAAGCCCGTGTTATCCCAGTTGAGCGCCTCTTTGTGACGCCCGCGCGGTTACCAGATAAACCTAATGCGTACAAACACCTATAATATACATACGTATATTTAAATAAAGCATTATTCTTTCAGTCGAGAAAGCATGGAAACACTTTTGAATTTTCGCAAAATATCGGGCAGAAAAAGTGTGACATGAGTTACGTCACTCATGCTGATAATTTTTTATTGACGTTATGAATGTTTCTCCGACATAGAGAATGGACGTTTAAATCTCTACGTGCATATTAATATAAAACTATATTATAAGATAACCAAATGGATGATCGTTTTAAAATTTATTTTTCGTACTTGTGGATTTCTTTGACACCAATCACTTAATGGTCTACTAGTCAAGGCTGCAGCGAAAAAGCTGTAATGCATTTACCTCGAAAAAATGTAGCAACAATTAGAAGGTCGTTTCGTATGCGAGTGGCGAAACGTTTAATTCTATTAACGCACCGACCTCATGAGGAGAGGGTTAATGCTCGGACCCCGCGCCGAGTATTGATGACAGGCATACGTCATCACCCCACAACCCGATGCCCAACAACGGGACAGAACGCTTGAATAAAGTTTACATTTAACAAATACACAATTAATATTGATGCAATCTTATTCATTTTCTCTTCCAAATCTTAACCGCTTTGGATGAAATTTAGAAAAAATATAGCACGTATGAAGTATGATTTAACACAGGACACTTTTTGTCCCATAACATTTTTTCACTATAAAAACAATCGCGCAAATCTGCAAGAAAAGATACTCTCTGATCATGATGTGGTAGGTCCACACAACAGTATTAATATAAATAATATTATCATATCCATTCGAATATGAAACTCTTTAAGCTTAGGACTATCGCCGATTTACGCGCAACATATGCCTAGCATGCGGGTACATCAAAGCAAATTTTCATAATAGCGGTTTTATTACTTTATATTATAAATTTTATTACATAATATAAAGAGCTTTCATGTCAACATCATTATACCTAAAGAATGATTCTTTTAAGCTCTACCTTTTAATATTCCTAAAATATCTGCTTATAAAATATGACGGATGAGCCGTTACAGTTCAGTGTCCAGATGCTCGCTTTTAATTCACTATACTCAAACAACCTGAGCTCTAGTCACGGTGCCAACACCAAATGTCAATTTCAAGTGCTAAATTAGCACGTGCTCAGTGGTTACCCTACATATTTTCTAAACAACAACAAAAATAAATATTTCGAAGACATGTGACGTCCACCAATCCGCAGTGGGGTCGGGTGGTGGACTATACCCTAATACATATACCCCTACAGAGGAAGCCTTTGTCCAGCAGTGGGACTTGTATAGGCTGTTACTTTGCATTAAATTGATAATTTTTACATATTAACTTTTGGGACTTTGGAGAATTTACTTTAATGCCCAAACCCAAACTGGAAACCATTCGGGACCCTAATTTTGGAAACTACCAATTAATATTAATATATAAAATATCATTTGATGTAATATATCATTTTCTCATATCAGTCTAATCAATGTGTTTTTTTCGTTTTCCTCACAAACACCTCCGTCTGTCCAACAACATTGCAAATAGAGGCGAAAGTATTAAAAAATAATTAGCTCCAACCAGGTGTTTCTAGGAGCCGCATTCACCTGTCTATTTCCCATATATATTTTTTGCAAAACCATCACCTTTGCCTCAATTTATAATTTTTATCAAGTAGCAAAAGAAAAATACTAAATGGGAATAATATATAAAGTTACTTCATTGGAATGAATGACTCTACTACTGACTCTACTCTGACACTAACAATGAATTTTAAAGACGTCCTTTACCTATAAAGTAATATCAAAAATGTAACCAACATTTCAAATCAAATAATATTAACTGTAAAGCTAATTCGAGAAGGATTTTTAACATGATTCTGTTTTTATCTGATCCATACAGACTGTGTAATTATAAAAAAAAACCTGATTGTAGCCCAAGTTAACATTACGGCGACAAGCATTGCTGTATACTCGTAGTAATGAGAACGTGGGGAATTGTTAAATGCAATAGAATTTAATTAAACCAAACATAACATGTAACATTTTCATTATTTTAGAAAAACCCGGTGCCAACACATCCATAAAGCATTTTAAAAAACCTTACACGATCTTTGATTAGATACAGCAATAAAACATTACCCATCCGTAACATTAAACATAAGTTTATTATGTTTTTATTTTTAAAAAAAACATCTTTTATTTTTACACAATTTATCCAGAAACGGTGACAAGGCATTCGTTGTGCAAGGGAGTTTGAAAGTTTCACAACGGCCATTAGTCGAGTTAGTGCCGGTCGCTAGATAAATGCTCTACAGCTCGTGTTTTCTTTTTTATTATGTTACATTTTATTCGGGGCTTTTTTTTACTTGCGGCACGTACAACTCTTAATACTTTAATAATAGGGTGACAAGTTTCAATGATAATATCAATGGCAACAACTGTTCACAAGTTGTAACAGTTCTCAACACTCAGACAACGGAATAACGATCCCGCCCAGCATAATAGGGATGAATTCTTCAGAACTAAAATATCAATGAGGTAATTATTGTTGCACTTAGAATGATTCTACACAGATGGGACTTTCAGTAAGACGTTGCCTTTCCTCGCATATGCTTAGTCACTGCAGAACGGGTACGGTACGTACCATGCATTCTGGAGCATCTCCCAAGAATGAATCGATAGAAGAACCAAGAGTCCTGCCTTTCGCCCAGGAAATCGATTTTTTGTATATTTTCCCCTCGAAATTAAAACAACTTACGTAAGGTGGATCAACTGGGTAGTAGGCATACGATAGCTTCTGGTGTTACACGGACGAGAAGAATTTTGCGGGGAAGTACCACTTGTGACGTCACCAACTACGTATAGTATCGCCAACTATACGCGCCATGGTTTGATCCTAACACGGCAAGAAGTAGTGCGTTCTACTTACATTTGCTTCGAATCTGAGTGTACTTCGTTTCTGTGATTTCGTGTTTATGAAAACATACTAACCTATCCCAAACAATGGAAAAAATTTCAAATGCTTTTTTTTAGAACAGAGACATCGAAAGAATCGTCGCAAACTTATCCCGTAAAAACGAGCAACATGGCGACAGTAAAGTAACGTGTCAATATTTTGTCACGAGCGGCACTCGCCCTGCGACGTGTACTAATGCTGTCATTAATTTGTTTCCAACGAAATTAACTAGCCGTCGGACGTCTTTGATGTCCTGTGACCGACGCGCGTTTAAACCGAACGCGCGGCTAAAACAATATGTTATTCTCAATGCTAATAGCAGCATTAACGCGTGAACTGGTCAGTCATCCTTCTGCTTTCGGTTACTTCGGGTTCTGTAATACATAAGCAACTGCTTTGGGAGATTTTTTGAGGTGTGTTTTGTTTTGGTCCAGACGAAAGTCGCTCATACAAAAACAGAAATCGTTAGAAAATATCTTTGGAACAAAATGATGCTTACACCGTTTTAGTGGTCACCAGTAAATGTTCAAAGTAAATGTTCTAAAATTAGAATTTGGAAAAATACAAATCCATCATAAAATCCATTTCGTTCGTCCATATTGTTGAAATGAATTGATAAAGTTATTAAAATAAATTGTTTTGTAACTCCTAGAATAATACAGAAAAATATGTATTTCTTTCAAATACTATACGAGTGAAATAAACCTTTACGTATCTATCATTAAATCATCGATAAAACATTCGCATGTTCACGAAGCTTTAGGAAAATTAAATAAACGTAAGGCTCTGATCGAATACCGATTAGAGCATGCAGCGAAGGTATTTCGCTTACAACAGACGAACGCACAACACAATATTTTAATTGTAAATGAAAGCCACGCCTCCCGGTCACGCGAGATCGCGTTTTGCCACCGCCGAATCTACAATTCCCCCGCTAACAACAGAAAAACCTTATCCACCGATAAATAAGCTTGCAACCACCCACTTCATGAATAACCTTCGAATACACCAACCCAAGGCATTACACGTAAATGTAGCAATCCTTACCACGGGTTTTGCGTTCGTTGGAGCTTCATAGATATAGACATATGACCACAATCAATAGATAAAGATAGGAATATAGATGAATGTAATAAAAAATTCGTTCGCCTAAGCCGTATCAATTCGACCAATCGTCGATCGCCTATTGATATGTATCGATAGCATACATAAAAGATCACCTGCTATAAATATCAATCCACATTAAAAAAACGCTATAATTTCCCCACGCCCAATGGAAAAAGTTTATTAAGGTTTGTGATAAAAAAAGGAATCGGACAGCGCAGCCGCTGTGGGCGGATCAAATGCTCCACGGCTACGTATCAACTACAACCTGTTTTTGTTTTAAATGTTCACGCAGTACGACGCATGATTTGTTTATGTATACACCTGCCAATACGCTTTGTATCCTATGAAGTTTTTGTATAATTTATTTCCTACCGTTGCTCTACTTCATTCGTTGAAACGGAAGTAGCCTCTATAATTACTACTCTGGTTTATTTATGAAATATACGAAATCTTACTACTATATTGTCATATTTTATTAAGTTGTATTGTACGTATTGACGTACTATTGAGACTATTGAGTCTCCAAAGCCAAATGGTGTTGTGCTGCATTTAAAACGTACATTTTCTACAATTTATATGTGAAACAATTATATAAATGAGGCGAGACAATTTATATAAATGAGGCGAGGTAAATTCATTAAATAATAAATGAATCTTTTTGTTCGTCACATATTTATAACGGCGTATTAGCATACAATGGAATTGAACGGAGCAAAGTAACGAAGCGCTATACCGTATCGTAGTTGGTACTAAGAAGGAATCAGCCGAGTAAAGAGTGATGGTGGAAAATTACAGATAATTGACCGATTACGGCGCCGCCCTGGGGCGGTACGACTCCGTACCTACGGACGAAGTAACGTACTGATTATAAATGGTACCAGACATGTAATAGCATCGATTTCGATCCTGGATTCAGCGAGGCTTATTATATTAAGTGGGGACCGAATGCGGGATCGGCGACGGCGTAATCGCCCGTAATCATAGTGCCGAGCTCCGTCGCTCCGGCTAAAGTGGAAGTCAATTCCGCCTGCTTAAAAACGGACCAGGAATAACGCTTCGGTACGTTTTACTCACCCCTATACATTGAACTGACGGTACGTATACAGAACAGAAAGTTAAAACTATCCCCACTGTACAAATTGAGTACATTCGAAATTCGAATATGAAACCTAAAAGAAAACTGTCACTGGTTACAGATACATCGAAAATTTCTTCAGTAAAAAATATTCGTACCGAACGCCGCCAGGATCCTTTAATATAGTTTAGTAAGACCTCCATGGGCCCGCGCTCCCTTAAGGGTCATCCCTTTATTTCTGCAACAATCGCTCGGAAATTGATATTGATGCGGAAAGGGCAAGTTTTCCATAAAAATAGGGTTTATTTGAATAAAGGATGACCGGGCCGTGCGGGAGCCGACGTGAGATAGTCAGGGTACTTAATAAGATTGTCTAGTTTGGCCCGTAGAGGTTCACGGGTGACGGATCTGTTAAAAGAATCTCGTGTCGAGAAAAAAACTAGACATACTTTACGTTTTGATAAAGCGAATTGTTCAGAATAATATCATGATTGATTTAGGACATGATACTCGTAGATAGAGAAATAAAATGGACGGGAAAACTCTTAAAGGGACTTGAGAAGAATGCATTTTACTCATCTAGTTACAATGCATACCAACTAATGTACACCAATGATCAAGTACCGACTAACCAAATAACATCAACAATATTAAAACTTGATATAATTATTCCTCGTCTTATTTGGATAACAATTCAAGCCTGAGAGTTTTAAGACTAGTATTTAAAGAAATCAGAGTGAGAATCGAGCCTACAGAATGCTGTAAGTCCTTAAGGGCATAGTTTACTTCCCTTGGTAGATAGTGTACCTCGAAATTAAGAATTATCATTAATAAATGAAAAACGATTTAACTATCCTCTTTCTTGCTCTTTAAATTATATGCCATTGTAAGTAACGACAATGATTCAATAATTTGATGATTATGATTATTAATAATAATACAATTTCCAACACTGACTTTCTTCGTAGCCATCACAATATGTTCACGTTTATAAATGATGTAGTCCGTCACTAGAATGAGGAAGGCTATGAAAATGAAATGAATGCGTTCAATTAACGAATCAACGGATGTCCACGAAGAATAAAATATTGACGTCAGCGGAAGATATATCGGCAAGTAATAGGCGTAGCATTAGAGACACATCGGCGACCCCCCCGGGAATAGAACTGGAGACTGACACATGGCGAGCCCGCCCGTCCACGGTGGAATTAGTTTTACCCCATTTCACGGAAGTTCGATAAGCCCCGCGCTTTAGTTCGCCGCCGTCGAAATAAAACAAAAGTTGCTAATGGCGGTTGACGCGTTGCCTAAAATTTCATTTCGTTGCGTTCCACTTTCGAATGGCATTTCGTGATTCCAAGTTCATACAACATTTTGTGTTTCTAAATGATAAGTTAAACTTATTTTTAAGTCTATTTTTAATTTTTTAAGGTATGGCAACTGGATTGACACACCAAGCTAGCTAGAATTGTTGCTGACGTTTTGCCAAATACCGAGAGTGATGTCTCCAGTTACGTCACTGACCCAACGAAACGCGATAGTTGTAGCATTTACTTAATGTCGGTCTTACGGCCTGTACTGGCCTTGACAATTTCCCGGCCAAACTGACCATGCGTGCAGTCAATATCTTATATCTGTATAAGAAATTTGTTTGGAACTAAAAATTCTTATCGGAATAATATATTATAGCTAACGCAAAATAAACTGTCTTATTAGTAATCAACCTACCTTGTATACCTACTGGTAGGCTGCAGTGGTAAAATCTGACCTTTATGGTTAATTGATAATTTCTTTTCCAGAAAATCATTGAAACAATAAAAAAAATATTATATATGTCAACTGAGAGATGTTCCTTCGGTAGAGTAGGAGAGTAATTATTCTTCCTTCTTCAAAAACTTGAATTTTTGAAAGATTTACAATTTTAAAGTAAGATGACTTAAAATATGCTGTTACGTCCATCGCTGGAGAATATTCAATAGTTGAGATTAAATAACGGGTTATGTGGACAATAAACGTGCCAAGAACGTCAAAGAGGTAATAAAACAATGAAAAAATGTCTGCGCTATTTTTTTAAAACCTTATATTACCTGAAGTAAGTTAATAAATATACTGTTAAAGAGTAATCGTTACTATTTTTTAAAAGATTTGCTTTTCTCCCAAGTCAAATATTTTTTACATGTAAACAAAACATGAAAAATCTTTTAGCATGCCATACCTTGGCATACTATAATAAGTTTTGTTGCATTTTTTAATCGCAGTAATAATGAATAGTTATTTAAATATTCAATTTACACATAAATTTAATTGTATTTCATGTTTGCACCAACATCGAGTTAAAAAAGACATTTCACCACGCCACTGTTAATGGACAAAGTTGAATATTACTTTTTCCATTATCCACAGTGAGTAATGGAAAGTTAGAAGTTAGGAGGATGATTATTGATAGTAATATCTCTATTTATAATGCCGTTGGTCACTATTTTTTACAAATAGATATTACCAGAAGTGTAATTTTTTATACATCCTTAAATATATATTTAAATTTTTGATAGAGCTCTGCACTTAAGATTAAACATTAAAATTTGTAGAAAAAAGTACGAAAAGTACGCCGCGTATAGTAGAAAAAAGTAAGCAAAGTGTCGCCGCTGTGGAAATCGAACCCACGTCTTTGGCATTCGCGGCCTGACGCTTTAGCCACTAAGCTAAACGGCTGATTGATACACACAGACGAAAATCTTTTATCTACATCTTTATAAATATAATTCTTATATATAAATCTTTATATATAAATTTATAAACGGCTGGATCGTTTTTAATGAAATTTTTTGTGTCTTCAGTTCGATTCGAGAATGGTTTAGATTCAAAATTCGGATTTAAGGCGTGTGTATAGGACAGTTGTTGGAACGTCTGTCGGTTCTGCTAGTCTTTTTATATTTTCTCATCAACGAAATGAAATGGACAGACGGTTTACCCGATGAAAAGTGCAATACAATACCATTAGGATTGCTTACCCGTTAAGTCTAAATTTAGAAAACGGGGCCCTGCTCATTTCGTTGCGGCAAATCTTTGAAACTTATATAAGTCTAGCTAATAATTCTACCGTACCAATTGTGGTGGGGCCACGCAACAGTCTTCTCGGTTGCACGAATGTCCGGGGAAGTACCATGACTTCACTGAAGAATGACGTTAGCAGCGCATCTGGAACCGAACGGGTGTCGCAAATGTTCATAGGTAGCGTTTATGACTTAAAATCATTGGAGCCGCCAGCTTTCTTACAACCTTCTCAAATAAAAAATGAATTCCATTACTCTACGCCGTTCTACTGTAAAACTATATACTTCCATATATAAGCCGGACCAGTCAATTTATTATAAGACCAATATATATTATCAAACCCGTTTAAATCTATATTTATCATTGTTAAACAACACTATTATGGTTTTAATGTCTAACGTTTCGATCTACAGAGCCCAATGTCATCTGCCGTTTGCTTCAAGCCAGTCGGAAAAACAAAATTTTACGATAATAAAATTGTTTTATTTCATACTGTGAACTATTCGGGTAATCCAAGAAATCACAGTGCTTATAATTAATATTTTCCTCATTGCAATGTCAGAATAATACAGTGCCATGGTTTCAACAAGTTCAGGAAGCCACCCCACAAACACCATTTGTTAAAAACTTATTAAGTCATCATTTCCACCATAACACTTATGCAAAACGGAACAAAGTAGGCTCCTCATGTTAATAACAAACGCGAAATCTGCACCTTAAAATGTGCAACGCAAAAGAACACGAATAACCAGGGAGCACGGTACAAAATCGATCGTCACACACTTTTGGGTGAGACCAAAGAATTGACATGTACACCGCAGTTCAATTAGGCTAATGGGGTAGGGCTCAAAGGGATTAAATTAATTAGTAAGAAAGTTTCGCTCCATTTCGTTGACGCCGCCTTTGTTTGTAGCGAGGTGTCTCCGGGAGTTTTTCCACCGAAGAAACAAAATACACCGGTCCGTTCATTCCAATTAGATTTTTTATTTATTTTTCCCTCTCTAATTTCCAATATCCTTACTTAAATACTATGATCTATTCTAATTAAGTAACATTATTTAATCGTTACCGAATGCATGCATTTATTTAAATTTACACTACACACTTTTATTCCAAACTTACAAGCAATGGTTTTTAAGTGTCCCAATTAACGTTAAAATGAACAAATGTAAGCGTGCACCTGACGACCACCGCCATCTTATATTTACGGCTGTCCTCGTAAAACAATAGAATATCCAACATGGCGATTAAGCGCGCAGTGAGCTCCTAAAACGCTCGTAACACCTAATTAACGATATTAAAATAGGTCGGACACCGCAAAGCGTCGCAGGCGTTGCATTCGCACGTTGTTAGCCATAAAACGCAAACGCTACCCTCCTTATTTATACGAATGAGAATTTTAAATTAACTGCGTAAAGCGTCCCTAGCTGAGAGGACGCTGCCCCGGACCCGCCGGAGGTGTTATGGCGTGTTCCACTTTGGACTTATTTCATTTAATTGATATTTTCGCCTACGCCTCACAACTGAGTTCAGTTTAGACTCAACACGTCGCGAACCTCGGGAGATGTCCCCATTGTTCGGGAAACTCGGCTGGCGAAAATCAGTCGGAAGTGACTTCAGCTATAATAGATAAAATCTCTCCCGCACCCGCGGCTGCGGAGTTAGTATAGCAAGAATATTAGCATAGAAACAAATCTACGTACATAGGACGGAAAGGACACTAACAACAAAGACTGGGGCCTAACTACTTGGATTAAGATAGAGATAAGAGGGAGTGTCGCGAACCCAGTACTTACGCAAGCTCCCCCTAAGCCTGAGTCGTTACTATATTTTCGTTATATTGGTTTCGTGGGATATTTTTCCTTTCAGCCCGTAGACTATTAAAACGTCACGCAGAACTCTTGGGCTAGTGGGAACCCACGAGATAGATACGGCCCGCCGCGTTGTGTTGAAAATCGTCATGGGTCTTGTCGTTTAATGTATTCTATAAAAGACAATGTTAAATCATATTGAATAAAAGCATGTTTTAAACTCTTCTTATCAATCTCAAGTTTGTTCATTAAGACACAAATTGCACAAAGCATTCTTTATAATTATTCGATTCAATATATCTGTGTCAATAGACTAAATTTAAATGTTCAATATGACAAAATTTTTGTTGTTGTCTAAATTGAATCAATGACAAATTCGATTGTGTTGAAAACCAAAAAAAATTTGAATGCTGGTGTTTCATGGACATACTTACTTTTTGTTACAATTTCAATGCAACGGTATTTTGATATAGCAGAAATTTTAGTGAAAGAACTGTAAAAATAAGGTAGAAAATTCATTACCATAGCGGATTACACTATAATTATTATTATAGCTAAATTATACTTTACGGATGGATACCTAATCTGCATAATGTGAACGATGTGCGCTGATGGCTATTGCTTTTTTTTTTTAACTTACTTTTTACCATTAACTGCATTACAAATATCCAATTGAAACATTGCATGCAAAAAATGAAAAAGTGTGTCCAAATTTTAAAAACCCTACCATGATATGATTACGTAAAAATCATGAAATCGTAATAGCGATAAATTTCAAATAGAAAAATATTTGTGCTAATGTACAATCGCTTACACTAATGGCCCACACAGCTTTATTAATTTGCTAAGATCATTCCTAAAGTTAATTTTATACTAAGCTTTTTTTAATGCTTTTTTTTGCTTTTACGGTGGTGAGGCCACGCAGTAGCCTCGGCTGTTGCACGTATGGGCAGGTCATCCGGGTAAGTACCACGACCTCACAGAAGACCGGCGTAAAGTGGAAGTATAACACTTTCGCGTTTCATCTGGTGAGTGAGGTGGCCGGAGCCCAATTTTCAAAAGGTTGCATCTGCAATCCTGGGGTGTAGCAATGTCTATGGACGGCGGTATTCGCTTAACATCAGGTGAACCGACTGCTCACGTGGTAACTTTTCACATTAAAAAAAAAATACTAAGCTGAATTTATTTTGTTCGACCAGCGTGGAGCGTACCAATTTTCTATGCGGAGGCATTATGTCGCGTTCTTGTAAACAAGTCGCAGCCACTTGTCGCTGATATATCTTGGGCGCGGTCAGCGAGTCCGCAATAAACCTCTCGCCCGCCTCCCCGTACAACGCTTTATTGTTTATGTCGCCCATTTGCATTGGGGACCTTTTTGATATTACAATTATAATCTGCGAATTGCCATTTTGTATCTGTATGAACGTCGTTTTGTAATGAGAAATTGCAGTAATATATCAATGAAATTTGATACGAGTAAATTTAAATAACGTTTTTGACGATGACGATCGCTCGTGAAACTAGCAGATATAACCGACCATAATTTTCCTCTGATTTTTTTTTATTACAATAAAAACACCGTTCACCGACGTTGATAACATATCCATGTATATATTATCAACGTCGTATCATGCTACAAAAGTCACTGTCGGTTACTCGCCATTCGTTAGTGAGAAATTAGTATAGGTATAGCTTCATTTTTAGTAATCTTTAAAATTAAAACGACCAGAATGATTTTCCAACGAAAATATCCGTTTTTTCGGCATATAAAAATTATAAGACCTGGTTTTAAGGATTTACCGAATTTCCAATAAAGCTAATTTAAAGTTTTTGTCTTTTATAGACTCATGATAAAGTGTTCTATGGCGAAATCAATGATCCATTTTATGGAGTAGCAAGGGTAATGCAGTTGAAGTTGGCCCCAGCGCCTTGCGAGTCAGGGGTGCCCTCCTATCAATCATTGGAGGATTTTTTGAATTTAATAAAATAAAATTTGTATTTTGTCATCGGTGCTCCCTCGCCTTTAAGGCAGGACCGGACTCGTTGATAGTAAAAATAATAATATGCCTTTTTCCTTATCAAATGAATAAATAAAACAATATATTGATCAAAAACTTGTAATGGGAAAAATTTAAAAATGTATACGTTTTGGCCGACTGGGAAGGAATGTGCGGTTTCCCTTGATGTCTAGAAGGATTACGGCATATCTCCGAAGCATTATGGACCGCTTTTTTTTTGTAAGAAAATGACAAGCGAGCTAGTGGTTCATCTGATGTTAACCTTGTATCTTGTATTAACTGATGTTTTTGCTTTCAGTCCCGAGACTATTAAAGCTTCATCTGACGCAGAACCGGTGGGCTAGCCAGAACCCACGGGTTTGGGCATGGGCACTGATGTCAACTGATAACCACCGCCCATGGACATTTGCTGCAACCGTAGGGGTGCATATGCTTTGTCAGCTTGTAATAAAGTGGTCCTTTAATAGTTCTTGTTTGTCCGATCCAATAATGACTAACGCCGGAATTCGTCAGAAGTCCGTACTTCTCGCAACTGTGTTTTTACTGCATACCAAAGATCTGCTCGTACCCGGTATCTATGAGTATGCAAACGACACCACAGTTGTGGAGAGCCACAACCGAGTATTCGAGCCAGTAGAGATCGAATTCAGTCTGAAAGAGAGGCGATGTCGCTTGAATTTATTACTGCAGGCACCCTCTAAATGGGGTGATGCCAATCTTGTATGATTCAATGCCACTAAAGCTGCCTGAGCTTGTCTGTGTCTAATTACCACATAGAGAAGACAGTTTACCTAACTCCAACTTTCCAGAATGATTGGACATTGAATGACCTTGGAATGTACTGACTGCCTTAAATTGCTGCAAGTAGTGATTTCCTCACGCCTCAACTTTGGGCGGCTTATTGAGTCTAAGGCCAAATCAGCTGCAAAGAAGTTAGGGATTAGTGTGTGTTATCATAGTATGTGTCAGTACTTCTCACAAAAATCTTATAAAGATCATGATTTTTTCGATTGTTCTTATTTATCTCGGGCATTTCTAGTCAATTTGGAAAATAATTTCATTTGTTCATTTTCTTTCCCTATTGTTCCTTCTTTTATATTACTTCTTTCAATCTCAGTTCCATTACAACAAACAATCTTACTCCTCTCATTGTTCTACCTGTATATTGTACATTCTTCTATAACTGCTTTCACTTAAGCTGCCTTACTTTACCATAAACCTATAGAAGTCCTTATTAACAACGCATGACAGCACCTGCTGCTTGATATCAGGAATATATAACCGACATCAACAAAATAAATAACATTTCTTTGCTTACTGACTTAAAATCATAAGGCGTTCACAGTTGATCTTATTAGAAGAATATTTCTCTTGGATCTTAGTAGACAGTAAATAAATTTAAAAAATATTTTAATATCAATATATCAACTCGCAGAGTACAGCTCTGCGCTCCGACAGGAGTTGGCACGGCGGCAATGCAGCGCATCTGTTACCGGCCGCGCCACCCCGCGCCTCCCGCCAACTTCGTCGACGGCAATAGCGCGAATGTGACACTCGACTTTCGTCAATAAGAAAGAATAGCACTAAATAGTCACCCCGATTACGTGACCCGTTTAAAGAGCACGCTCTAAATGCAAGCTGTTTTAAAAAATCTATATATCCAAAATTTATATGGATATGTCATTATTTCTCATGGTTTTTTTGCGCCATTCTTATGGGATTAAATTAAATCCAAGTGAAGTTTTATTTTATTTAAAATATAATGCAATTATCAATTAACGCAGAGTTCCTGGTCTCGAAAATTAATATAAAAAATGCCTTACTTTGCAAGCGAAAATATTAGCTACGATCACCGAAGCTTTCGGAGTTAGTCTAAAAGTCTAAATATACCTTTATCCTTACAAAACATTCACTAAACAAAATATATATAGCCATTGAAAAAGTAACTAATGACACAGAAATTTTAGGCACAAATTTTTAGTTATAATTTAAGAGGATTTGTATAATTTGTTGAGCTGAGATATCACAAAAACCACGGTAAAATTTACCATATCAATAATTAATGATATGAAACAAATAATTTCTACATACATGTTCTTTATTTAAATTTTACAGATTGAATTAATAATTCTACATTTTGGCCTCCTCTTTCATTTTAATCGATTCGAACTAAGAAAAGTGGGGAGCAAAATTTCACGAGTGGGAAAAAAGTTCAGTGAGCATTCGCGGTTTTGATTGCGCAACGGGTCCGCAACCCGGCAACTCTTTACTGCCGGAGCTGGCTGGAGAATGATATCTGTCCAAATATACGGCCCGTAAAGATATGAACATTTAGCCAGCATACCGCCACTACATTCTCCTACCTCCTTCTTATCATGCAACCTGTAGTTTTATTCACGTGGCCGTCTTTTCCAAACTGTTTTCTTAAAAAAAAAATACCTACTTAAAGTAATAAGGTGTCTACAGTCGAAATCAAATATTTTTGTACTTTATCTACTTCGTTGTTTTCACAGCATTTTTTTTTTCTGAACTGCAAACTCGATTATTAAAATGTGAAAGTAATTATACCTTTAAACGATAACATAAAAACAAGCACTGAACATACTAGGAAGATTCATATCCAAAGTAGACCAATTTTTGTAACTAACATAATATATTTATATAACTACACCTTAACAACATGCCTAAAGATTAATTTTCAAAAAAAATCAAATAATATACAATCAAATGCAGCTTATGCTATATTCGAGTTGCTTTTCTCGTTTATTTTCTTTGCGTCTTCAAAATTATAAAAATCACACAATTCGATGTTGCAAACCGACCCCCCCAAGCAGAACTAAACGATTTTAGATAACACTGCCTTACCACAATATATAATTAGAATCGAAAACGCTGACAGGAGAGGAGTTAATGGCGGCGCTCTGTAGTGAAATTGCTGACATTACGCGTTCGCTGTAAACTTTATCTTTGATAATTGTTGAATGAAAGTACGCGGGTGCAGGAGCCGGCAATTCGATAAGGATCTAATATGGACATAAGCACATTTGTTAGGAATGTTGATAGATAACAACAAATTAAGTCCATAACTATCACTTCATCTGAGTAATTACTGTTTCTTTTTCTCTTATCGTGCTTTTTAACCTTTTGCTAATGTGTTTTATCGTTTCTAAACAATCTAATTAAATCGGATACTGTAACCTGCCTACGATCATTTAAATAATAACATCCTTTTCCATTTCCAATTAGAAGAACGCCTACTACTTCTAAGAATTTCTTCAAATTTCAATTTATAAAAGATATGAAAGAATTTCTTTATTCGAGGTACAAAGGAAGTAACATTAACAGCAGCTATTACGTATTTGTTTGAGCAAGATTGCTAAATGATATCATAACTCACTTTAATTATTAGATTCGACTGCTAAGAACACTTATTTCACATAATTCTTAACAAACTCGTTTTAAAATATTAGATTCTTTTCCTAGCTCTTGAATTAAAGTCAAACCGAGATGTTATTGTAAGCGAGATGTTATTGTAAGCGAAGAGACTGCTTAATTTTAATACATTTTAATCGCTTACTTTGCTAACCTATTCATTAGATTAAGAAAATACTTTAGAGTAAATTAATCTGTCTGTTAGTTCTGCAACAGTCGACTGGATACTCTCTCACCTAACAAAATGGCCGCAAACTGTTAAAATACGCAGATAATTCGTAATAAGCGTAAAGCGCGCGCGCTCCTCGGATCCATGGCGGTTGCAAACCGACCGTATTACACGAAATACAAAAAAGGGTTATTCCACACGAAAGGCAAGGCACGCCGCGCCGGCCCAGCGCTGGGCCGAAATAATGATTAATGATCGCAAATAAGCGGTTGAGTGTAGCCCCGAGTCGCCGCAAAAAGTGGTCGAGTGCATCAAACGGGATGCGGTGAACCGGAGCGCCAGGCCACAGACTTTAAAAATGCTAACGAATTTATCGCGCACGTTGCTGAATAGATTAAAAATACATATGTCTATAAATTAAGAAGTAAACATGTCAAAAATAAGCGGTACTTATTAGAAAATTCAATGGCAATTGATATTTATTGAAAAAAAACTTATAATGATTTTATTCACAATGAATATTTATTGATGAGCACATCAAGGGTTGATATATAATAGATGAAATATATGTGATATTTTACAACCATGTTTTTGAACGTTTTTTCTTCCTTACGGAAGTAAGAACTAAGCAAAAAAAAACGAGGTCGAATTTCTATATTGACCATCACATGCTTAAGGCTCAATGAATAACGAATGATGAATAATGAATAACATTATTTTCAGTTAAAGTTTCTGATACGTTATTTAATTTTTCAAAAATCGATAACCCTTCGTAAAATGGGCAAAAATTCGAGCGCCCGAGCGTTACAACGAGCGTGAGAAGCGAAAATCGCGCGTTTCAATTAAGCGATACTGCTGAGTCGAAGTGAGTATTAATCAATGCTCCTAATTAATTCAAGCGGTGGCGCTGATAGAGGCGTCAACGGCAGGTACCGCAAGCAGGTGGGCGACCGTCGAATCTACAGGAAACGGTGCCTAATTGGACGAGCCTAGGTCCGAGACTCTAATTTACTTTAAAGTATTAAATCCATTCGATTTAATACTTTGAACTACAAATCGATTGAAAGAAAAACGTCATAAGACATCAGTGTATTTACCTGCATGATTTTTCGTTCTCTAGTAATATAATGGTTTTTCACTTTCAAGGAACATTGTCTTAGAAATGATGCTACAGTTTCATTACATTTTTGTCGCGTATAGGTTACGATTCCAGGATGAAAACGGTTTTTAAATCGCCAACTGAATTCTTTTACCAAACCGAGGAATAGTTCTTGCAATCACGTAATTTCTCACATGACACTTTAGGATGAGCCTGTACAAAAATTCAGATATGAATCTATGTCATGAGATTTCATTCGGTGAACTTCGACTTACGTAGAATGATTTAACGTTAATAACGATTTCGTTCAAATTAGATTTAGATGAAAAAAACGAAACCACAGAGAGTACATAATTAGCGGCTATCTTAAAACTTGACATTGCAAGAGCGTTTTTTACATACATATTTTGGACCACGTAAACAGTCAAATGACAAACACCAGTAACAGACCCCTCTGAAGCGGGAAAAAGATAAACATTCAGATCACAATTTAGCCAACAGCCACCGCCCGTTCCGGCCATACAAGAGCATGACACTAATGAGCCCGAACCCTTTGGCGCACATGTCGCGTAATACGATGCCAAATTATACCTTATCACTGGACTGTCGCCGCTTTTTTCCTACCGGCTTTTTTATAGTTTGCATAGAGCCCTTTATCGAGAACTGACCATTCGATAACTCAAACGATTTAGCAAATATCGGTTAAAAGAGACACAATACCAGTTTTCTTATCACGTATTTACCTTCCTACATGTGTCCTCTCATTCATTTAGATGTTTTCCAGCAAAGTTATTTAAATTTCATTGTATAAAATTCTTTCTTAAAGTAAAGTAAAGTAACAGCCTATACATGTCCCACTGCTGGGCAAAGGCCTCCTCTGTACAGAGGGTATCAGGGCATAGACCACCACGCGGCCCCACTGCGGATTGGCGGACTTCACATATTTTCGAAATATATATATTTTTTGTTATTATTTCGAAAATAGGCAGGTTTCCTCACGATGTTTTCCTTCACCGCGGAGCACGTGATAAGTGATAATTCTTTCTTAATAAAACATTTTATATCTATCGTACATTGTCATATTATATAGTCGACCGCCAATAATTGTAAACAACGTAGTCGTTGATAACATCAATACTACTTGAAATTATTAAACTTAATACATAATAATATTAAATAAAAACCGGACAAGTGCGAGCCCGAAGGGATCCGTACCATTATCTATAAAAACAGCAAAAAAAATCATGTCTATTGTATCCTAGCTCCACTTAAATATTTTTTTGTTCTGCTTTTTTAATGTTGGTTGTTGTAGCGGCAACAGAAATTCATCATCCGAAAATTTCAACTGTCTAACTATTACGGTTCATGAGATACAGCCCGGTGATAGAGTCTTCGTAATAGGGTTGCAGTTTTACACTATGGATACGGAACCCTACAACGGGTAATTTTTTGTTTTTATGTATGGTTACTTGATTCAATTATCCTATTATTAAATTAAACTTAAAATTTTTCAATTCACTTAAAAAGTTCAATAGTTTTAAGAGAGATCAGGGAATCGCACTATTAAATTTAGCAGAAACCGTCATTGTCCTAAGCTTTATGTGACCTAGATTTGCTTGACAAATCCTTACAAGGTCAGAAAATAGATGAATAAAGAGAATAATGTCAAACGAGTACTCAATAAGTAATTTATCATTTATTAATTATGTTATTAGAACGTAAAACAAGGTCTCTCTTTGGTCAGTAGGAATTATAACAAAAATTAAACCCGATGAAGTCTGTTAAATAGGTTTTATATAAAATCACTTAGATAAAATTTCACAGTAGACTGCGTTTCTTACTTGACTAATTACACTACAGAAAATTAGAACACCACACGTAACAATTAGCCTCCTTCGTCACGTCATACATTAATAATGCTAATGGTTATTTGTATTGGGCTTTCACATAAAATTACATTACGTAGTTGGACATTGGAATTTCTTTATGAATTTGACTCGTGACTCTCGGGCGAGATCTGGTTCAAGTTCGGAAAGAGTGATGTTGAACTTTCGATAATGCAATATGGAACGTAATATCTTCTGATTTTTACGGTATTTGAAATGAGTTAGGCTAATAATTTTTTTCTTTATATTGACTTTACCTGAGTTATAATCGTCATGTTTCAGCCTTTTCTAGGTCGCCCTGAAGCGCGATCTTAAACTACATGCCTTCAGCCACCTCCCTAGCTTTGACTGAGTAACAAAGTTTTTCTTTTCCTTTAAATAACATGTGGATTTAGGGATTCGTATTTCCTAGTCTGTAGTACCACGCCCGACTCTCAAGTTCCTGCATTATCTTCTATACCAATAATTTAAAAAAAAGCCAAAATTTTGTGAAAACATGTTTACAATGCCCAATCATAACCTCAATTTTTAGAATATTTATGCCTGAAAAATTGTCTTGAACGGGACCTGAAACGCATCGACGGAGTTCTTTTAAAATTTATGGTTGTTATTTTCTTGTAATCACATTTCGTTTTTATTAAGTATATGACAAACAAGTTTGTGCCGTTTGATAGTACATGCAGAGATGCGAAATCATGGCCATAAACTAATCACCAATCTTACCAGTTTTCATCGGAACAATACAAGTATGGAGTTACATACTTCGCTGGCTCAGCGACCCAAAGAGGTTCTTGCTTGGGCTCCGACAATAAAACGCGCGACTGCTCTCTATTCTGGGCTGTTTCTTGCCAGTTGGCTGATTGAAGAGCGCTCAGATCTTTCTGGACTTCATCCTTCCAGCGATATCTGGGGCGACCAACAATTTCCATTAAATTACAACAGGACTCCGGATATCTGCGAATTTTTTTATTTTAATTATTTCAAGAAATTTTAATTATTTACCGTTGAGTTCGTGATGAGTCAGCACTTAAAATTGCAATAAATTAAATTTAATTAATGCTGGAACTGAGATTTGAACTCAAGTAGCTACACACAAAGTACACTTAATTAAAATTACATTGAATTATAAGCGATCGTAGACACTTGACTGTCACTAAATACTATGTATAAAATTGTGAAATGTAAATTATACTGATGATATTAAATTAAACTATTTTATTGATAAAATACTAATAAAATCTGTACAATATTACATATATGTTAAATACACTTCCATGCAAAATAAAATAAAAACATTTCAGATGACTTAAAAATTTTATAGGTAAGTTAGTACAAAGCGATTTCGCCATCATTTCAGTATAAGTTAAGGTTTCTTATTTCGCTGTAGAAAATAAACCTCTTTTTGGAGCCATTGTGACGTTATTGTTACCTTAGCTTTTGTTTTTTTTTTAATTCCATACTGGCTGATACAAGCAAATTCGTCGGCGTTGCTTATTACTAACATTAATACACTTTTGCACAGCAAGAAAACACGCATCACTGAACATTAAAAATCGTTGTTTCTTAAAACACATTTCCAACTACCTTCAATCACATATTTTTCTCACATTTTTCTCATCAGGTTAGCTGGCAGAGAACTCATGCATTGAGTTAAGCTTACCTTTTTTACATTACTTATATTTTTATTTTTATTTTTTTATATCCTGTGTTTTGTGTACAACAAATACATAAAAATAAATAAAAACTTTAATAACTTTTCATTAAATGAAGATGTCACGATATTTTTTTAGATAAGGTGATCCAGCTTTTGCTAGTATTTTTAGTGAGGGACACACAACGGCAGATCTCAATCATTTTCCTTACAGAAATTTAAAAAAGAAAATAGATTTGTAGATATCAGTACAAGAAGTACATTCTCATGTAATTCGATTATACTCATGGTTTTTCTCTTTGTTAGCTAATGGCTGAAACGGACTTTGAATAGCTTATGGCCGGGAACCGCTACGCGGAATACTTAAATAAGTTTTAAGACCATTTTATTCCTTTTAACTAACTCCCTGATGAATATTCAACAACATAGTCAGACGGCGGGATAAAAAACGCGATACAAATTATACCCCTTTTTAATCTCTCCAAAAAATATCTTTTTACATGGCAAAAAGTACAAACAAATTTCAGAAGAAAGTATAAATATCAGCGTCATATTCAACGTGTCTAAAAAATTTTATTGAAAATTTCCAAATGCGATTCTGAGTTCTTTTATTAATTCTGTTTGTCTTGTATCTAAGCTAAGAAGCAGGACCAAAGCACGCAGAGAAACAAGTAACATCGATAGAACCATCCGTTTTAAATCTAAATCGATCACTGTACAAATCCAATACTGAATGAAGAACATAGCCATAGATGTGGCTCTAGTCTTTGTTATTTCACCGATAAAATTAAATGATAAAGCCTTTTATATCGGCATAAACCATAACTTTTATTTAAATTTAAACTAGACTAGGTACCTTCCTCTTGGAAAGTGCCACAGCCTCATTTTGTGTTTCGTACGGTGAGGTAACCGGGGCCGATTTAGTTAAAATATTATCAATAAATCTGCAACCTTCATTTGTCAACATTAACAAAAAATACACTATAACACTTCCACTTCACACCGGTCCTATGTGAGATACATCCCTGGGCCTGCCCATTCGTGCAACGGCGAAGAATATTGCGTGGTCATACCGCAGTTTCAAGGCCATCATCACAATACCTAAGAAGTTGAAAATCTGTTTGCAACCTCTAATAGAATGTCACCTCACGCACGAGGCGAAACACGAAAGTATACTCCCACTTTACGAAGGTCTTTTGTGAGATTGTGATTATTTTCCGGACGGGGCTGCGTCCTGCGCAATTACGGAACCAGCTACTTACCATTCCATACAAATAAACGGTTCTTTAGAGTATCGGTATAACGGCCAAGTGTAGTCTCTTGTCTAGAATACGTAAGAGACCTATCGAATGTCGCGCGAATTCTGCGGACAAGGCAACGCCTTGACACGGATCAGATATTAAGTCCTCGCTGGACAAGCCGCCGTTTCGAAGCGAAGAGACAAATTGGCCACCTAGACGTGACGATGTACGTTATTTATCTGCACAAACATTCAGTTTTATACCTTTATGTATATTATGTTTTCGCTTTCGTCACAAGGACAGAAACCGAAATAAAGACAATCTCAAGGATGCTTGCAAGTAACAGTAATGTTTCATCATCTTTATTTCAGCCTGTTTAAATCCAATGCTAAACGTAGCCCTCACACAGACTGCTACGAAGCATCCACCAGCATCCAGTGGGAGGTCTTCTTACACTACGATGGCCAATACGACGCTAGCACTAAAATCTAAGTATAACGTCAAGAATGCTATAGTGAGATTTATATTTATGTTTTTTTATTGTTTTTACTATAACTGGACTGGGTACTAAAATTTTCAATTACGTCTCTCGTCGTCTAATTAGTAGCTGAGAGCGCCGAGAACCCTTGTATTTCAATTGTGTCCGCGATACGCGAACATTGACATTATATTTATCGATAAGATACTATTCCCACAAGTGGGAAACGCACTTATAGAACAATTTTACACATTACATCTATCGACAGTATTTTTTTTTAAATCTACCACCATTTCGTAAGAGGTTTCTCTAACGGAGAAGAAAAACGGGCGAAAGAAACTCCGTAGGTATCCTCTTTTTCATATTTTTATTCTCTAAAAACATTCACATTACATTAAAGTATTAGACATATTTTTTGTTTTTGTGGCAAGAACACGCATATGTTGTTGCACGAATGGCAGGTTTGATGTAGTACGACAACCTGATAAAACACCGGCGTGGAGTGGAAGTATTATTCTTCTGCTTTTCGTAACAGTTAACCACTTTTTAAAAATTGGCAACGCTTTGTAACATTAATTCGATTACTAAAGGACAATACTACTTTAAGGATTATGGATGTTGCAAATGTCCATGGGCGGCGGTTACTATTTAACGTGTCAGGTGAACCGCCAAGTCGCTTGCCACTTTCTTACAAAAAAACATTCGAAATTATAAACCGAGTAACAATTATGTTCCAGAATTAAAAATTAGTTACGACAATGTAATATGTTAATTTCCAAACGCAGAGCGCGCCATACGCTCCGTGCCACGGATAAGAAGAGAATCGAAAAGCGTCGTAGGCTGTAATTAAATCGACCACCCAGCATTGCGACCTCGAGGCCTTGACCGACAGCGCTAATGAGTTCACATCGACGCTCAGACGCCGACAACCGTACAACGGACGGGCCGGCTCGAACGAAAAATTTCAATGAAAACTTAATAATAGTAAAATAATGTAATATAGCGCCCCTTTTACAGGTCGTACTTTGTGTGTATAACAATTGTCGTATCTGTGACAAAAGATGACAATTCCTATTTTATAATTTATCCACATATCGCATCTCATAACGATTTATGCGGCCAATCTCACATATAAATTTGATACTGATTTACACATCCTTCTGTAATGATAAAATAAATTTTCTACATAAAGACAAATACGCGACGCCATATTGTTGCATTTCAACATGCAATGTACCGTTCACAGAACAAAAATCAAACAACAAAAGGAAAATACCGACAAGCCGGTTACTAAACTTTTTTCTTTATTTCGAAGAAACTAACGCGGGCCCGCCAGAAGCAAAACGCTCTATGTCGCTTCCAACGCTAAACTTAAATCTCCTGTACATAAAAGGCTTAACTTTCTTAAAACTGGTTTTCTTAAAAGACATTTTGTTTTTCAATGCAAAAGCTCCAAGAGCTCCGCCTACACTCAGTTTTAAAATTAGAACTCTTGCGTGACAAACGCCGGTAAGTTCACATTATATGCTAAAGAGTTAAACTTTATTTGTAGGTGATAGAGCATATTATTCCACTGTACTTTGTTTTGTGTAAGGTGGGTCGAACCGTAAACGCCATTGGCCCAATCACGCTACGTGCAACAAACAAGAAATATCAGAGGAAGCGAGACAGAGATATTCTGCTGGCAGCTTGCGTGTTCCAATTGTATTTTTAGTTGAGAGATGTGTTAATTTTTACTAAAGAAAATACCAACAATAATTAAACAATACTCCTAATCACATCTATAACTTATTCGTTAAAAATATTAAAGTTAAAAAATAATTTTATTACTGTTAGAAATTCAAATATCATAAAAAAAGACAGTACATTGTACATTGCAACAAGCGAGAGAGGGAGGTGAGACTTTTGTGTAGATGTATCGTCTAATTTTAATTCCGTAAGAGGAGCTTTCGTTGCAATGTAATTTGTGCCTTAATAATTGTACTACAAGGTACTATTTCAGCTGCTGTGATATTAATTTAGGGACCTCTAGACTTGTGGTGAGGTATGAAAATGGGCATGGCGGCAAGTGAGCAGTGACGATTCGTTTAGTAGACAGTTGACAGTCGCCACGCTATACTGACATTCCGATAGAAGCACTGATAACAAATATTGATAAATTCCTGCCCTATAGTGGTCTGATGTTCGGCGATCGGACGGTGTTTGGAAATAGTTGTTTTATTTAATTATTGACGTTACCGTTCAGTGTTCTAGTGAAGTGTTGTGATGTATGATAATGACTAATATAGAGTTCATTTAGACTCCCCGATAGTGCTGTGGACTGAATTGGACGCGATGTAAGTTATTTAATATTTTACTTATAGATAACATCAGGGTAGAATACATTTTATCATTATAAAGTTACATTTAACCCTACGCAAAATTATAGCTCATTAATTTAGTATTAATTAATTATGCGCAACTTGCTTAAAAAAACTAATAGAGAATAAAAAAAATTATGGATATTTCGACTTGAAATGTAAAGCTATTATTAATAAATAAATTTTTAAAGAACATAAAAAATAAGTACTATTGAAACATTAATTTATAAACACAGATATTTAAAGATTACCTGATATTGTAGAGGCGTCTTAATTATACAAATCGTACATGGCCTAGCACCAATGTCCTGAATGTTTATTTACAATTTGAACGAATGCTTATCCCACGCTGGAATCGAACCAACAGCCTGTATTATGAAGGCAGACGCTTAACAACTAAGATAAATCAGCCGTGCTAAAAACTGTGGAAAAGAATACATACAAAGTAATAAAAGTACATTTGTTCAGTGGAAGGAAAATATTTAAAAAAAAGTGTACTACTCTCTTTATGATTAATAGGAAAAGTGTCGTATCATATTAAGAATGGTATGAATAAAAAATGGAACACTAGAAAAGTACTCTACAACCACAACAAAAACAAATATTTTACCTTTTCAACATTTTCTTGTTTACTTTTTTCTATATCCACCTTGAAAATATGAAAAATGTAGTACGTCAAACATTCATTATTAATGACTGTTGACGTAAGAAGGATATTAATTAGCATATTCTAAAAACAAGGCTGAATATAAATACGTACATAACATATAGTATCAACATAAACAATCTTGCTTATAAGATTTCTCGTACGTTTGATTTAATTTGAATTATTAATTTAATTTGAATTATTTAACACATTCAGATTTCTCCTATAAAAATACAGCGTAATAACGTGAAAGGTCAACCATATTTGTTTACATACGGAGTAGACCATATTTCGAAGCATTGTACCTGTAAAAATTTGAAATTCAAAAAAAATTGTATTTAGACACTCGCGAAAAGAAGAAAACACCATTAAAGAATTTATTAAATAAAGAGACAATTGAATTTAAAATAATATAGATATGTTTTAAAAAACTGCAATTAATGTAATCAAACCGACTAATTGTATAGATGGCTGCCCTTGCAAATTGAATAGTTTCGCGGATATTTATGTTTTGTTTTTTTTTATTTGAGAAAGTGGCAAGCTGATCATACACCTTAAGTGATAACCGCCGACTACATATTTGCAACACCCGAACAGTTATGCGTTGCCACCTCCTAATAGAGTGGCGCAGTTACCTCACTCACCACACAAAACGCAGAAGTGTAACACTTCCACTTCACGCCGATCTTCTGTGATGTCGTGCTACTTCCCTGGACGGACCTGCCCATTTTTGCAACAGCGAAGACTGTTGCGTGGTCCCACCGCTGTGAACATTTGTGATTTTCTCATGATTTCACCAGGTTAACAACCAAATTTACAAGTCTGAGGAACCAGTTTAAAACAAAAAGAGCAATTTCTGAAATAGAATAACGTGATTATGAGTTGTACCGAGAAATACATAAAAAACATTTCAACGAATTAAGAAGTCAGCTAAAAAAGAAAATATATAGTTGAGAAAGTTCAAAGTTTAGTTTTTATTTAAACAAATAAGCTGATTAAAACTATTGCTAACATTAAATGAAAGCACTTCTTTTAATCTACTCGCGACTCATAAACCATATGGAAGCAACGAATTACTTCAAAATTCTACAAGCTATAAACCGAAAGTTATTTGAGAAATAATTTCGCTTTATTCAAAACTGACTACATTATCGACATTTCTAAATAGATCAGTTAGTTAGTTAAACCGTTATTAAATTTAACAGCGTTTTACCTAAGTTTCCTCGACTAGGAAGTTCTAAAGAACGCCCGCCCCGTCGCTGGGCGGTTTAGTGGGACGGGACACGCCCATCGACGCCACATCTCCTAACTACATACAATACATACACTATGTGGACGATTTCCATACACGGTTATCTCCGCAAACACCGTACATACTTAAGCAAACTTTATAAGCAAACATTTCGCATCTTGTAACGGAGATTAATGTCTGCGTTCGTGAAAGGGGTCTTCCCTCTTAAACGAATTGGTTATTATAGTTAAATCTCTACGCTTTGACAATCATAACTTCTTTTATATTAAAGTTTTTGTTTTATGTAGAGATTATTATGGTCATGAATATAGCCTTGATAGGTCAGTGTACGGGCGCTTTTAATTTAATATACTCGAGCAAGCTGAGTCCGGTGCTGGCACCAATGAAAATATTAATTTTAAGTGCTGACTTGTCACGTGCTCCGGTGAAAGAAAACATTGCTAGGAAAGCTGCATCAATTTCTTTCTCTTTTTTTTTAACAAAAAAATAATATTTCTTAGATATGTGAAGTCCGACAATCCGCAGTGTGGCCTCAAGTTGGACTATGCCCTAACACCCAGTGTACGGAGCAGGCCTTTGCCCAGCAATGGGATAAGTATAGGATGTCACTTTACTTTTATATATTCTCCCCTAGACCTTTGCAATAATGACAATTGTAAACATACTGAGAAGCACCAGGACGAAGCTCAAAGTCGCTCAGCGAGCTAGTGAGTGAGCGAGGAGTGGGCTATGCTCGGGATTTCTCTGCGTGATTGAGTTCGCAACGAAGACATCCGCAGTAGAACAAAGGTAACCGACATAGCTCAGAAGATTAGTAAGCTGAAGTGGCAATGGTCCGGCCTTATAGCTCGTAGAACCGATAACCGCCGGGGAAGAAAGGTTCTCGAGTGGCAGCCTCGAACTGGCCATCGCACTATGGGACGACCCCTACTCGATGGAGTGACGACCTGTACAAGTGTGCGAGAAGTCGATGGATGCAAGTCGCTCAGGGTCGTGCTTCGTGGCAGCCTGTGTTGAAGGCCTATGTTCATCAGTGGACTCAAACAGGCTGAAATGATGATGACGACGATGAGAATCGCCTAGAGCTCTATCGTGCGGCATGACGATCTCAGCTGCCTGCCACGGCTCGATCTATTAAAACAGCGAGGAGGCTCGAGAAGTTCTCGTCCCAGGACCTTGTCCCCCGGAAGAAAGCCCTGGAAAACTATAGGGCAACTGCCCTGGATTTACACCGCTGGTGACCGGGGCACAGAAGGCTGACCAACGCGCGCAACCTTTATCTCTTTTTTAAGGAAGGAAAGCTAAAAAATATCGTATACTATCGTACTACATATGAATATTGAAAAGATTATGAGACGTGAAAGTAGGTTGGATAGTGGAAATCTGCCATATCTACCATTTTGTTGAAAGAATAATACTACGTTAGCACTATTGGCGTATAAAAACTTTCTGTGATTTATTCACAGCAACGAAATTTAAGGAGAAATTGGGAGAATATGAAGTCGTCTTATGTTTTAACTATAAATACTTTTGATTATTTATAAATTTGCAATGCGATATCATATAAAAACTATTTTACTCTCCAAGAAAATTTACGTAGTCCTTTGTTTTTAACTCGATAAGTTTGGCACGTCTTAAGCAACAGCGACACTGAAGATAATTCTTGTGCACGCGGTTCATTGCAATATTCCTCAGTCGCATACGACCCCGCACGTAATAAATAAGGAAACACGACTCTCCAGCCGCGGCACATGCTCCGAATTTATAGTTACATTAGCGTCACATTCTGCATGTAAGTGTTTTGGGGCACGCTGCGATTCCTGTTCAAAAATTCTACTGATTTACGTACATAGTTCGTTTCCTATATGGTATTTTTATGAGAAAGAAATACAAACGTATTGCACAAAAACTGTGTAAATGATGGTAATTGCACGCCCATAACATCCGAGGAACTGTAGGTGCGGAGCCAACCAACAGGATGCCCAGTATTTAGGATATTGCGTTTCGTATAGCAACTTGGGTAACCGGGGTAGTCAACGCCAATGCTCCAATAATAATAATAATAATAAAAACTTTTCGGTCAAGGGCATTGAGCTCAGTTTGAGTCCACCTGAGTATGCCAAAGGTATACATGAGGACTGGCATGACCCAGCCGTTAAATGCGCGTGCCTTGTTCACGCCTGACAAATGGCTGTTAAACACCTTTGTCAGGCGTGCAAAAACACTTCACACAAGGCTCTACACGAGCCTTTCGTAGATACTGTTGCCTCCCTTAACTGGCTACGTTTCGGTGACCTCTTTGGGGAAACCGAAGGTTTTGTCTGTGCGATACAAGATCAGGTTATTAAGACGAACAACTATCGGAGATACATCCTAAAGGATGGCACCGTCGACATCTGTCGAGCTTGTCGCCATCCCGGGGAGTCGCTTCGGCATGTTATCTCCGGTTGTTCCATGCTTTCTAACTCATAGTATGCATAGACACAACCTAGTAGCCAGAATCCTACACCAGGAGCTCGCTCTGAAATACGGCCTCGTGGAACGGAAACTGCCGTATTATAAGTACTCTCCGGAGGCCGTGCTCGAAAATGACTGCGCCAGGCTCTATTGGGACCAGTCCATCATCACGGACAGGACGATTGTCGCGAACAAACCTGATATCGTGTTGATGGACCGGGCACAGTCGCGGGTATTTTTGGTCGACATTACCATTCCATATGACGAGAACCTCGTGAAAGCCGAAACAGATAAGAAGACGAAGTATCTGGATCTGCCTCACGAGGTGACCGACATGTGGGGTGGTGTGCCGACCGAAATTATCCCGATAGTCGTGTCTGCGAATGGGTTGATCCCAGTCAGCCTCTCTAAACATCTGAGGCGACTGGGACTCCGGGACGGATCGCTCCAAGCTCAAATGCAGAAGGCGGTGCTCCTCGATACCGCCCGCATCGTCCGCCGGTTTCTCTCCCTTTCGCCCTAACCCTCGGCCGTTTGGTCTCCCCTGCCGAGGGCTTCCGTCTGGTTGGGTCCTATTTATATATGTATTATATAAAATATTTATATATATATATATATATATATATATATGTTTATTTTTATCCATTATATTTATTTTATATATGCAATATATATCTATATATTTATTTTTATTTATAAATCCAACCAGACGAGAAAACAAATGAATATCCCCCCATAAAATATCTTTATTCACATAAACGCTTGCGCGTTCTTGTGAAACGTCAAAATTTTACAACAAATTAACACGTTCGTAAGTTACCACCGGTTCGGAAAGCAGTTTCTGTTGAGAAGAAACCGGCAAGAAACTCAACAGTTGCTCTTTTTAAAAAAAATCAGTTTACAATATAATAGTACAGGTACAATAGTCTTGTTTTAGCCTACGTGAGTATCAACAGTATTAACCCCACACATTGGCGTCGTCAAGATATTCGGCAATAGTATAATAGGCTTTAGCCATAAGTGTACTTTTAATTTTTCTAATGACTTAACATCGACTGTGGGATTTTATTATACATGCGCACACTTTGCCCCATGAACGATCTGTTTACTTTTTGTAGGCGAAATAATGGCGTAGTTAGTTTGTCCTTATTTCTAGTATTTAGTTTATGTCTGTCACTATTCTTTTGATAATTATTAATATTCTGTTTAACATACAAAATATTACAATAAATATATTGAGACGCAACAGTGAGTATATTAATCTCTTTAAAAAGATCTCTGAGTGTATTCCGGGCTCCGATGTTGTAAATTGCTCGGACAGCTCTTTTTTGAATAATAAATATTGAATTTATATCAGATGCACTACCCCACAACAAAATGCCGTACGACAAGATGCTGTGAAAATAACTGTAGTAAACAAGTCTGGCAGTGTCGATGTCTGATAGCTCCCTAACCTTCCTAATTGCAAAAACAGCGGAGCTTAACCTATTCGCAAGAGATGATAGATGGGGACTCCATTTGAGCTTTGAATCTACTGTGATTCCCAAGAATACAGCGGACTCAACAGTATTAAGGGTTACGCTATTCAATTTTAAGCTAAAACTTTGCCTTCTTACGTTGGGAAGGGCAAAAAAAAAAAAAACTAAATGCCTCCTGCATTTAGTTTTTTTAGCATTTAACACCATATTATTAATGGTAAACCAGTGGAGGATACGCGAAAGTGCACTATTCACGTCGTCATAATTCGATACATTTCGGTCAACCTTAAAAATAAGCGATGTGTCGTCAGCAAACAGTACAACATCACATAACTCACTGGCATAAAAGGAGAGATCATTTATATAAAAAAAAAGTAAAGTAACAGCCTATACATGTCCCACTGCTGGGCAAAGGCCTCCGCTATACAGAGGGTATCAGGGCATAGTCCACCACGCGGCCCCACTGCGGATTGGCGGACTTAACATATCTTCGAAATATATATTTTTTTTTTGTTATTATTTCGAAAATATGCAGGTTTCCTCACGATGTTTTCCTTCACCGCGGAGCACGTGATAAGTCAGCACTTAAAGTTAAAAACTTCATTGGTGCCGGCACCGGGGATCGAACTCAGGTTGCTCGAGTATATTGAATTAAAGGCGAGCGCCCGGACACTGGGCTATCACGGCTCTTTCATTTATATATACTAAGAATAATAATGGGCCCAAGATCGATCCTTGTGGGACACCCATTTTCATGGGGGACCCTGCGGAATTTACATCATTTATAGATACTTTTTGAATTCTATTATTAAGGTAAGAAGCAATGAGATTGAGGGCGATGTCACGAATGCCATAATAATCAAGCTTTAGAAGGAGGGTTTTGTGATCCACGCAGTCGAAAGCTTTTGAAAGGTCGCAAAAAAACACCTATTGCATCTTGCGACCCTTCCCAGGCGTTATAAATATGTTTGACAAGTGCGATACCCGCATCTGTCGTCGATCTGCCTTTAGTGAATCCATATTGCTCATTGTGAAAAATTTTGTTCATATTAAAATGTACTAAGAGCTGATTTAAAATTAGTTTTTCAAAAATTTTACTCAGAGATGGCAATATGGAGATAGGTCTGTAGTTTCCTGGATCATTTTTATCCCCACTTTTGAAGACGGGGATTATCTTACTAAATTTCATAAGATCTGGAAATATTCCAGAATCTGTGCAGTTGTTAAAAATATTAGCTAAGTGTGGTAAAAAAAATATTAGCAATGCTTGCCAGTGTGACATTGGTACTCCCTGTCCACCCGTTCGTGTAATAACGAAAGCAGCGCGTGACTCTACTGCAATTGTCCTTAAACCTAGTATAAAGCTGCTATTAAACCACATAATACTAACAGCTAACTCAGCTTGTTGGTATAGGTGCTTTAGTTGCCAATGACACCATTAAAGTCGTATCTTTCTTAAAATCTCATTGGCTAATTTATTGACTGTTTACTCACACTTAAATAAATAAAACAAAATAAGGCACAAGCAAAGCTTGAAGGCACTGCTTACTTCAACATGACATTTTTCCAGTGAACTCGCAAGTAGATAATATTAAATAACGTATACAAGAAGTGTTTTTAAAACATGTATTGTACACAATGTATGTGACATTAATAAAATGTCTGGGATAGTAAAATAGACATAAGTAATAAATTTCGGACTTGCTAATAATTTTCTACATTTGTAGTGAATGATCCGTTAAGACAAACCTAAACAAGGTAATAATTACTAACTACATACTCTACAGGATGGTAGAGTTCTAAAGGCCGTTCAAGACATAATGGATGTTACCATTTAATTTTAATTTCAGATGTTTCGTTCATTTTACAGCATCCATAGGTCGACAGCCTCGGAGTGTCTGAATCGTTTGGTGTCCAAATGTCTTATTTAACCAGGGCTACCATCAAACTTTTCTAGTCATGTATATTGATCTCGTTTATACAGAATAAGCTTGCAGTATGTTGGAGTGTTACAGTATTAGTGTGCTTCGATTCATTCAGTAATTTTTAGTATCTCAAGCTGGGGGTAACACCTAAGCATCAGCATCGCCTATATTTATTATGAGGCGTTTCTTCTTTTTGCTGCCGTGATCGAGTAAACCCTTTAAATATTCCTTAGGATTTTGTAAACCCTCGGTAAAGAACATGGACTGCTCCTAGTGATGTTTCGGGGGGCTATAACAGGAACATCCTAATTTAAATAGAGACGAAGTTTTTGCCAAGCATAGGAATGTGTATAGAATGATTTTAATGTACTATTTCACTTGCAATCGTGTGAATGTTTTAACTCATTACTGGCAGGGTAAAATTAAAAGAAATGTATTATTGCTACTGCTACGTTTGTTAGTGCGAAATTTCCAATTTAGGATATTACTTAAAAATAAAGTTTCAAAAAACCGATCACTACTCGCATGATAAATTAATCCTATACTCCAAATGTCTCCTTTGTAGTTTTAGCTCTGTCTTGTATTAAGTTAGAAACTATTTGACGAGTTCGAATTGTTTAAATAACTAATTACATAATACAAAATAACATAATGAAAAAAGATATATGATAAGAAATGAAAAGGTAATTCGAAACATTATCTATATTAATTTAAATATTAAAGTAGTTTATACATAAATTGATTATTAAAGTGTTCTTTAGGTACTTCAAACTAGTTTCTAACTCTTTACGCTTAGTCCATGGTCGGGCTGGTGTGTTTGATGTTTTAATGTCAAAGTTAATCCTAACTGTCAAAAGCTTTCGGATTATTTATTTATGAGTCGAGCTATGCAGAACACGATTTGTTTTAATTACAAAAAGACTACATCCATATACACAATAGACCCAACGGAACACTCTAACAGGTAACATATTATTTTATACACAGCCTGCGTTCACACGTAGTATTTAATGCGTTTACCTCTTTTTCTTATGAGAAAATAATTCAAGCGATCAGATGGTTCATCTGATCTGAAGAAATTACCGCCGCCCATTATCCACCAACCATATAGTTCCAAAGAGTGAGCCCTGGTTCTCATCAGGAGAGTTCAAAAGTACGATGAACTCCTTTTCCTTCTTCTGTGAGACCATGTTGCTACCGCAGGGTTGCAGTAGCAATCTTTACTAGGGATCCCCAGTTACTTAACCAACCGAAATAGACGCAAAACTAGAAATATTTTTACATAGAACCGTTTTTTGTGAGGTCCAGCCTTTCCCAATCAGATGTGATTTCACACATGTATTATGCAAAATAAAGCATCAACTCAAGTATATTAAAGTGGAATCTACTCCTTTCTGAATGACTTAATATGCATCTGCAACTTCTGCGATACTGCTAGTGCGCTTACTCTTATACAAACATCTCTGATTAGAATAAAAGAGATAAATGTCGAAACAAACGATTAACACAAGAAGATTAAAGAAAATTAAAAAATATAATACAACAATAACAATAGAAATTAAGAAAAACCTGCGTCAGATGAAGCTGCGTCAGATGAAGCTTTAATAGTCTCGGGACTGAAAGCAAAAACATCAATACAAGATACAAGCAATTAAGAAAAAGTTATAAAGTTAAGTTGTACTGACGATAAGAGTCGACAATCTTTAGAGCACAATCACAATCATTAACGTTAAAACGGGCTCTAAAACTCTACCAAGACTTTACCATTGAAGCTTCTACTGTTGCACGAATGGGCAGCCTCATCCGAGGAAGTATCACTGAGTCTTCAACATTAAACATTGCGTTTCGTCTGGTGAGTGAGGTAACCAGGGCCCACTTTTAGCTGGCAACATATCTACAATCCATCAGTTGGTGTAGACCTTCATGGTTGCTGGATACCAGCTAACATCATCTGCTCGGTTGCCAACCATTCACATAAAAGATGAGCCTAAGCGTGGACATATTCGAAAGCAACTAATTCACACTAGCCTCTAAGACTCCCTTCCGCTAACGTAATAACGTAATACCTAATCAAGGAATTTAAAACGTAACGGGTGCTCATTCTTAATACGCCCACTCTGCAAAGAAGTCTTTATGATATGCGCGTACACATCACTTTACCCAACAGTGGGACACATGGCGCATATGGTGCTACTTGTATATCTACTTCTTTAAAAGGTAACCCGGGGTAATCTCCGCGTGAAGCAGATTCCCTCATCCGGACTCCGCAATCCACTTTGGCGTCGCGAGACAGTCGCCCTCGCCGATCCATCACAAATCGTGCCCGTTCCCCTTGTAGCCGAGACGTTTACGACCCGAATTATGACGTATACCTTCCGCTACACGATCCCGACACTTTGTCACAATCGACGCTAATATTTGCCTCCTTTGAGATTTATTCTCGATACTTCCATCTGGTGATGCCGGCCAATGAATGGTGACAGAAACAATACTCATCAGACATACGTTGGCGAAGGAATGCTATTAGAGGACAATGTGTAAGGACTGGGGATTGAAGAATCATAGAAATAAGAATACATAGAGTATTGATAATTGTAATATTCCATTACTTGACTTTTTTATATATAAAAGATGACAAAAATCAACGTCAATCTAACCCTGTTTTCTAAAGAGCCAGTTTCTATTTAGTTTGCGCCGTGTGGAAGGCCCATAAATGTCTGCGATCCGTAGTCGTGCCATTTCGTGGCATCTATATTGGTTACAATAGTGGTTTAAAAAATATTGTTTGTATCTGTTTAAGAAGGGTTATTTTACATCTATAAAATACAAGTGATTCGTCCCGACTTCGCACCAGTACTCAATAACACCTAACGGTCACATACATTTTAAAAAGGAACAATTCAGCAATACATTTTATCCTGTATTTTATTTACAAATAACACATAGCCATGATATCTGTGCGTTTGTGCATATACTCTTATTTTATAAAGCTTATTTCCACCTGTAATAATTTACCTTTCAAATGAAAAAATATTTTTAAACAATAGCGATGGTTCCGGAGACTATCTTCCATATATACAAACAAACCAAATTCATATACTTTTTTATAACGTTCGTATCGATGTCATTCCACACTATCCACATGCATTAAAAGGCAACTATTGACATCGTAGCTAAGGTAACTCTACGTAGTTAGTCTAGTTGGCTCGATGTAGAAAGTTAATTGTAAGGCTTAGGTACGCAGCAATTTCTAATGGTGTCGCCGCACCTTCGCAGAATTTCTCTTCAATCCTTTTTTGCCTCTGGTCGTGTCATCTAATAAGCATATTAGACTCACTATGAAGGTGGGAAAGTCTACTTTGCGATCTATGCATATTACCGATTTGAGAAAACATTTTTCTTTAATGATCAAACATTGATCTCGATCTGTTGTTTCTGTTTTATTATTTATTCTCTTTGAATTGTAAATTTTTGTAGACAAATGAACAAAAACTTTCGGCGCTGTGGGATTTGAATCTGAGTATCTGTTTACGCGCCCAGACGCTTTACCAACAAAACTAAGCGGACAATGACCTCACGGTGCGAAAATCTTGACATCTATCTACGTTTCATTCTGTTACATTTTTAGCATTGCTTTTATTTATTTAAATCTCATATATTATTCTCATAATAAGAAAAACAAATAAATGAAAACAAGCCTTCATCCTGACATCCAATCAAACCACTGACAAATCTAATAGTGGTATATGTCGATACCTTTCGATATCTAATATTGTTTAAACTATTATACAACACACACACTCTAGCTGGTTTTAAATAAATCTATTCTTAATAAAATCAATTACTTCTGCTTAGAACACACTGTTGCAAAATCAGGTATTAGAATGCGTTTGATCGACTGACTAGACTTTGTTCTCTGCTGCTTTTTGATAGACTTATTACAAATCTGTTGAGAAATACTTCACAGCATCTTCAGCATATAGCTGGTAGAAATATAATTGGTATGTGTGACAAATAAATTATTTTCACAATGTATTGCGTTAAGTTCGCCTATGGAGCTGTAATATGATCATCCATTGAAAACAGAAGAAATTCCGTTTTTTTATTTTTTATTCAATTTTAATAAGGCATACAAAAAAGTACAAAATTGATATAAACATTAACATATTACACATCAATACAAATAAGTATATATACATTCAACAACGTATACCCAAAGTTATGAAATAATTATAAGTATATGTAATTAAAGTTATGAAAAAAAAATATTTAGTAATATTTTTTTAAATGTAGTCGTAGTATCAAAAATATCTATACTTGTGAAGTTGTCGTTATACGGTTGCACTATGCGTTGCATCGGCGAGCGTGAACCGGCGTTAGTTGGACATTTATTTACATTTAATAATTTATGAGAGTGTTTTAGACGGATTTTTGCCTAACCATTTTATCATATTAAGAACATATGTGTTTATTTGCTTAATATTTTTAATCTCAATGTACGGGCGCTCGTTTTTAATTCGGCGTGAACTGGAAGTGTTATACTTCTGCGTTTCGTCTGGTGAGTGTGGTAACTGGAGCCCATTTTATTAAAAGGTGGCAACGCATCTGCAATGCCACGGGTGTTGCATATTTCCATAGGCGGCGGTTATGACATCAGGCGAACCGCTAGCTCGTTTGCCACCTTCTCGCATAAAACAAAACATCCCTAGACGGACCGCCCTATCGTGCAATAGGAAAACTGTTGCGTGGCCCTACCATAGTTAAATCCCTTAGTGATGTGGATGACCACAGAGCAGTGACCACTTAGCGTGACTCCGTTCAAATGCCTACAAAAACCACAAAAGTGTTGAAATATTTTTTTATAGAACACCACATTTTACCGGTCACGTCAGCATCGTGTGAGCGTGTCTTAACTGCAGACAACAAGCCGGATGGCCTCTAACACGGATTCTATCACGATACTCCTCCGCGGTCAATTAACAATAATACACAATGTCGACTTTAAAGGAAATAACACTAAATGGCCTCTGTCAGCAGCGATGGCATTTTACGACACAATACCAGATCTAAGTGATTCGTAAAAACAAACTTGAAAATGCGACGAGTCAATTTAAATTTTGGATTTAGTTTTAAAATTGTACAATTATCTTAGACTGATAAGAATATGACACAATATATGTAAAAGTTATTTATCGTACTATATTTTGTGTCATTACATACTTGTAATAATACAAAATATATGAAAATATAAAATTTTACCATCACATGCTTTTTAAAAGTATTAAAAAAACTCGCTATAGTAAACAAATAAGTAACCAATAGCCTCCGCTTTTGTTGCGGACGATTTTGGGTGCTTGTTTAACTTTTTAGTCGACTCTTTAGTCGCTGCATATAATGGAAATTACGTTAATCAAAACAAAAGAATTTAGATAATGCCAAACGTTAAACGCTGCCCGTTCGTGCAACAGTGGCCTACCACAGATGAAAAAAAAAATAATTTAATTATTGTTTATTTTCCGTTAAATTTTAATATAAATAACCGACGTTTCAATTATTGATGTACCCGTGTAGTAATAGTATTTTATTTAAAATGATATTTTTTATATGTTTTATAAACGTATGTGAAAGAAGATAATTCCCCAAAAATGTTAAAACGATAACTGACAATACCACAACCCAACAACTTACACCGCGTAGGTCGTGGCGAATTAGTTACACATGTACACATTTCATAACACACCTCTATACACGAACACGCACACATAAACTGTAAAAACATAGTAACATACTTGTATACTTTCATTGTATTCCACGCACACATACACTGTACAAACATAGTTATGTACTTGTACACGTACATAGCCGATGTCTGTGTGCGCGCTGCTGTGGGCAGCCGCGCTCACGCAATTCAATTCCCCGAAGAGGAAATCGTTAAAGCGGGCAAATTGGGCCCTAACCACCGGTCAGCCGCTGCCCACTCCCGGCACGTAGACGCCCTGCTACGTCCTCGCGCATGCCGACGAATGAAAATGTACCCTATGTGTTTTTTGTGTGAAAAGTTCGCTATCGAGCAGCCGGTACCTGATGATAAGTGATGACCGCCAACCGTGTACATTTGCAACACCTGACGGGTTGTATAGGCGTTGCTAATATTAATAAAGTGGGCCCCGGCTACCTCCCTCACCAGATTTCCATATCACGCTGGTCTTCTGTGAAGCCGTAGTGCTTCCCTGGGCGAGAAAACAGTTGCTGCGTGCCCTAATTACATCGCATTTCCTCGTTCGTTCTTCCCTTTATCGGTCTTCGTGAGCCACTAGTAGATTATGAGCTTTATGAGTACTAAAAACATGACAAAATTGCTTAACATATCTCGTTCAACATTATTTAACATATTGCGCGTTTGTTTTTCTTTCCAGCATACAAACAATTTTGAATATCATTTCACAACGATAATTCGAACGAGAGATGTCGCCATTGCTTTTTATAAATTTTAAAGTTTTTTTTTTTATAGTTCTAATCTCTGCACTTAAGATTGAACATTAAAACATATAGAAAAGTTTTAAAAAACATGTTTTAAGGATCGTCATACGTTGTCAACAATTTTGAGAAATCGCTTTCTTACGGTGTTGAAGTAAAGAATCATCATTTACGAGCTGGAGGAAGCAATCTGAGTACGGATACAGTAAGGTTGTGTCTGGCTGAAGCAAATTTAAAGTTATGGTATGGAACACGATTGGACTCCGAATCACTGGTCAAGATGTTTATGTTTTAAGACGAGTCTAGATTCAGTTTATACAAGCACGACGGAAGGAAAAGAGTGTACAAACGACCAGGAGAGCGCTATAACCAAGCCTGTATAGAAGAAAAAGTACCATACGGCGGAGGCTCTGTTCACGTGTGGACTGGGATTTCTGAAAGCCGCAGTGAGCTAGTGGTAATAAGAAATGGAACTCTAACTACAGAAAGATATGTCACTCAAATTCTGAATGTACTACGTTGGTCCATTTTTAGTGGACATGGGCGAGAATGCCGTTTTTATGCAAGAAAATGTCCGCCCGCATACAGCTCAAATAGTGTTTGCCTATTTTCAAGAAGTCAGTATCACACAAACGGAGCGGCAAGCACGCCTCAAACCCCGTTGAGCAGTCATGGGACCTTGCAAGTTTTTTGCTTATAAGTATATTTTGATGTGAAGTTAGTTAGTCTTACCGCTGAGATGACCATGTCGATAATATCTAATTGTATATAAGAAGATCGAAAAACATTAGTCAAACGCAAAAAAACTATTTTGCCGAAAACGGTTGCTTTTGTTTCTATCATTAAAAACCATTTCCACCCCTCTTCTACAAGAGGAAATATTAATTATGCCGCGGTAAGCATTATGTTTTTTACAGCATCGTTCTGGTTTAATTATGTCTTAATGTATTTAACTTCCGTCGAGAAAATCTAAAGAAGCAGGAATAATAGTTTTTCTAATTTCCTTATAATAAAATACTAAGCAGCCACTTGGACTTTAAAATAAAACATGAATGTTAATGATCAGTATATTATAAATGATTTAAACTTCATTTTATTTTTTTTCTGAAATTGCAATTGATTCGCTGTCGAATTGTCACAAACATATAAACTCAGAACTATTTATGGAGCTTTGATCTCGTATGGGAATCGAAGCAACAAAACAGCGAGGAATGGTAGTTAATGTGGTCACCACACCAACTGCCGTTACTTACATAAATAGTTCACCACTACAACATCTGTGCAATGGATAGTAGAATGTCTTAAAATCTTATACCTTTTGACTTCCAATATACGGATTATTTTACGAATCTCGAATAAGCACACCGTATCCATAAAAATTCAATGACATTAAATTAGGAAAACTGTTATTCGCGAGCTCCGAGCTTTTGCTGTAACGTCGTTACTTCGGAATAGCGCCGTAAACAAATTCATAAGCATTCTACACTCTCGACTTTATGCGTTTTTAAAGCGGGCCCCCCTCAAGGGATAACCGGTAAATGTGAAACGCACCGTAAAACCAGCGACACCCCAAGAAACAAGAGGGAAAGAGTCGTACGTTCTGAAAAATTCTGAATTATCAGACGCCGTATGTTCAACATCAGCGTATGTCGGACTAACGGCAACATGAAATGTACTTTTACAAACTTTCTGCTTTATTTTTATTATCCTAACTAAACTTACTAAAATATATATATACATTACATTATCGCTCTTGTATATTTAAGTAAGTAAGTAAGGATTTAGGGTTTGATGCACACTTTTGTATTTTTATGTGTATAAATTTAAAATATTCTAGATTAATTATTTAAAACATTCGACATACGTTTAATACTAATCTTTGCTGCATGTACATTATATAGCCATGTTTAAAAAGTCATTGGAGTTGAATATCCGCAGAGAAATGTACTAAAAAGATGACATAGACAGTATGAATAAAATGGACAACAATCTATGTTGTTTTCGAACTTAAAAAATATTTCTAAACGGTGTACATTAAAACACAGCCACCGGGCCATTACGGCATTCGTATTATCAACTTGCTACTGGTGTTGACAAGCCCGTATCAACGACAAAAGCGCGTACGAGTACGTCGGCCGCTGACAGCATTAATTCATCGAAAGGAAATTACGTTTCATTGTCCGTCACCGCGCGGGCGACGCACGGTAAAATTTTAATGCAGAGCACACAGCGTCCCGCACGCATTAAAATAGGTTTAACTGCCGGCCGGCATGTTCCGAAAAAAAAAAGAAAAAATAAAACAAAAAGGCGCGATCCCGCCATACCTCGGGGCGCGCCGCAAATGCCAGTGGAAAAATCGTATTTCGCACGCGGTTTGAATTTTAATTGACATTCAAGTCAGGCGGAAAGGTTAGGTTTGGTCCGAACGCAAGTTTTCACGCCCACGATTTGCGAAACCCACACGTATATATATTCTAAAAGCAATAAACAATTTTTATTCATAGTTTCTAAGTCAGAACCTTCTTATAATATATTTTTTTAGTTAAATACAATTTATTATTATATCCAATATTTATAAAATTAAATCTAACTAAAATACATATTGTCTAATAAACCTAGCTCACGTGGCATGGTGTCAAGAACGCTAGCTGCATTTCCTTGCTGAATAGTTATGCTTAATCTTTGAGCGAGAAAAGAACCAACCCTCTTGTACGGGGAATCCCACGGACCTAAAGATTCAACAGCAAATAAGACCAATACAAAATCTGATCAAAGAGACTCATATTTGCGCCACATACATCAGCAGCCTCCGATGCCGCCCCGAGCCTTGATCGAATTCTTATAATTTAAGAATATGGTGAAAAAAGTTTATTAAGTCACGAAAATTATGATAATAACTTTATTTTTAATAATTGCTAATACCCTAAGAGTATGTTCATATCCGTTATAATTGAGCTGAGCTGTCGCTCATAGTAACTACTAAGTCTATAATGGTACTATTTTAAATCATATTTACCAATAATACTGGATATTTCAATTGAAAATAGATCATGTCACAAAAAAAGTCACTGAAATCTGATTTCAATTGTTTTGTGCAAAATTATCGCATGAAATCCTCTTCCTTTTTTCGTTCTGAGCCTAAAATTCTTTTTTAATTTTCACACTCGTTTATTCCCTCGGTCCCTGTGATATTCAGTTGAGTCCATGACAATTTTAATAACTTTATTGTTGAGCCCGTATTACGTGAGAAGCGCTTCATGATGGCCGCTAAATTACAATAAACAATTGTGAGCGCTCATTATTCGCGGTCTCATCACCGCTCCGGGAGCGAATTATTCGACGCAAAACCGCGGTAATGTCGAACGTCCGCGAATAATTACGAAATAACGAAATAACCACGGGACGGCCTCCGTTATATTTAATTTCGGCGCCTCTAGTGATTTGACGAAATTTTGGCGCGATTGCGACATCGCGATGTACGTGCTAACAGCTTCGTTAACCAATAATTCTCGTTCGCAGATATCATGGTCCACGCACCGGAATCCAGTGGGGTAATCAAGTCGCAGGAAGCCGAACAACGTTACATACATTAGAAAAAGCGCCACCAGCGAGCGACAATGCCAGCGAATGCCGCCAACAGGGAGACGAAAACGGCGCGCGAATGAAGTGACCGCGTCGCGTTGACCCGCGACAAGGCCGAAACGGAGATGCAAGAGATATGCAACGCGGCCCTACCCCTGGACACCAACCCGCTGGTGCGCAAGATAAAATGCGAGGAGTTTCCCATCAGGGGCAAGCAGCCCAGAGCTGGTATGGGGGTGCGCGATGAAATGGAGGAGGAGTTCGCGGCGAAGAGGAACACGCCGCCGATGGGGGCGGCCGGCGCCGGCGAGCATGGGGGCAACGGGTTCTGGCTGGCGGCGGTCACGGCGGCCGGCGCGCCCCACCCGATGCTGGACGCGTGCACCGAGACCGGCTTCATCAACAGCCAGCCGTCCATGGCGGAGTTCATGACGGCGCTGCCGCAGCTAGGCGAGCTGAGCCCGCAGCACACGCCGCCCGGCTACGGACCCGACCTGCCCTCGCCGGGCGGCGGGCTCAACGTGCCCGAGTACCCTTGGATGAAGGAGAAGAAGACCACGAGGAAGAGCAGCCAGCAAGGTCAGTGTCTAAGCGTACACACAGTTGAAACTCCGGTAATAATGACGAAAACAAACTCTTCGTAATGACGATAATGTCCCGTTACTTTTACGAATGCCTCAGAATTCGAATGATAAAGAAATATCGAACGGCGACCTTGTTCTGTGAATCCCGATTTCAACATTCCGCAGACGCGCGGCTTTTCTCACGCTTTTCCTTATTCGCCACCGACTGGGTGAACACCTATCGAGGCAATTTACGCCGGCCGTTTAACCGTTACTCGCTACAACGGCTCGGCTACGTTTCGTAAGTGTGGCTAACTGCCGTACTGACTGCGTCTGACTTGACCTCGTACGTCGCCTTTCAACGACAGCAAATGGGCATAGCCATTGTGGCCCGGTTCACGGTCCCCGGGCCGCTTTAATGAACGTCAAATTGCCCCGAAATATATTGAATTGGGCGGCGACGTCTGCTTTCGTCGAAGCCGCGCGGAAGTGTAGCTTGGAGTGAGTGGCGGCCACCTTAACCGTGCCACCGACCTGGCGGCGTTCCGTACAGCGGAACGGGTGTCTGTCATGCGCTGTGAGCACAAATTACGAGCGAGAACGTTTCAGAACACGAACCATCATCTCCCACGTACACCGCAAGCGCGGGGAACAGTTTTTTTTTTTCCACGGAAACAATCTAGCGAGTACCTACAGGCCACTTTTAGGCTCCGTGCGTTTTTTCGCACAATCGGACATAATATCGCGGGGAGACGGAGTGACCCCAAATTTGTCGTCGGCACAAAGGGCGGAGTGGAGAACAAAGCTCGAACACATGATCCATCATCATCCGTCGACCGCCGGTGGGAACGTAACCTCACCTGGTGCCCCGGCGCCAATACATCACGCTCTACATTCATCACCCATGAAATTACGAAATTGTTGTCAATCCCTGTTCGCTTTTTTTTTTCAATACAAAAAAGCATTTTAAACGTCAGAGAATAGCAAATACAACGGTATTTTAAACAATTCACTGTGTACAAAGTCAGTTCGTGTTATTGCAATTCGCAAGATCACTTAATTATTACACAGGTATGAAATAAGATATTCGAGTCGTATTTGAATCGATGCGGCTGTATATTACAGTTGAGTTGGCTAGTAAATATCATCGTGTCATCATATTTGCGTTCGACTGTAGTCCTTAAAGCGTGCCACAGATAATATTTTCTTATTTAACAACAATAACCACGCGTTGCACAGAAGCGGGCCCCCTGCCGAGCGCCACGGGGGTCGATGTCTGAACACCGAATTCGCCTTTAACACGACTCCTGTCCACTATACATTTTATCTCTTACAAATTGAGACTAACCTCATTACGGATTCCAACATTTTAAGAACATTTGTTATTTATCGTTCCAAAATCCACGTTTAACGCGAGTTTAGGAATTATTGGAGGTTATAGTTGTAGGCACCAATCTCCTTTGATAAAAGTTGACGCTTTATAGTATTTATAATTTATACTTACAAATTATACTTATAAAATACTATTAAATATACATTATACACATTAGACACGAATTAGCTAGATTTACTGGCATAAATCAACTTCACAGGCAATAAAGACCGAAAAGCTTGCATTGGGATAAAAGAAGATATGAAACGGACAAAATTAACAAATGAGTATCACATATCGCTGTTACAAGAGAAAACCTAACGTAGTAAAAATGATATTATTTTAAATAAGCAAACCTTTGCTTTGCAGTATATTCGCATACTACTGAGTCTCCTTTGTACAGAGGGTGATAAGATAGTCGGTAGACTTCACGTTTCAAACGCTCTCTTCGGTATTCGCCGCATAGTAACCGATCGCATATCAGGCCGTATTTCGCCAGCGGCGTTAAAATCGCAGCTCTCGCATTCCCCGCTCGGAAGTGTCTCGCGGCTGGTGCACGGCCGTGAACCGCTACCGAGGCAATCCGTCACTGTCAGCGCTATCGAGCGCCGCACGCCTCTATGCAGCCCTGGTACAGCTTTGTGCCCGCACCAAACTTACATATTGGATTCACGGAGTTCCGACCGATTTCAAAAAGCGATGTATCCCTAAAAACGCATATCCTTTGTCTGATGAATATTTTTGCTCGTCTGTATCCGAGAATGAAAAGGTCGCGACGATATTAACTCTTAAATCTTTGAGTGTATTTAGTACTCAATCATCAACACTAAAATCCTTTTGTTGTAATTCAACCACATTCAATAATAGAAAATAGATGAACGCATAATTTTTATTTTGTCATATTTTCATTATTTTAAGCATTAATAACCAATAATTCGATTTAATTAAGGATTGAAAAGTAAAAGTAAATAAATCGCGTAAGCATATATATTTTATTCACTATAAAAAAGTATAAATGAAAGAAAGAAATTGTAGTGGTAAGCAACGTTTTGTGAATCATTGTGACTTTGTAAGAAGAATAACTTAACTTTGTAAGAACAGAGTTAAATAAACAAAAGTTCGATTTTTAATTGAAGCTTCTGAACGATTTCCCTCGTGAAAAACGACATCTACGGCTTCGTTCGTACGTGATAGCTGTCGTTATCTCCCGTTTAATCTTGACACAAAAACTATTTGCGTGAACACTAAAGGTAGGCATCTAGGGACATAAAATAAATTGTCCGACCGGCCACGCCCCGGGGCCCTATCTCGAAGAATCGAAATTAAAATGAACGCCCTGCCTCGATCGATCATTCCGATTCATCTTTAATACAATACCGTATTATTTTTACACCGTCTCAATTTGTTCGGGCGCGCTTGACTGACGTGTGATACGCACTCTCGTTTTATAAAGTTCGTTGTTGCTGTTAAAATTGCGAATAGCGTTGCGAAATGTTGAAAGTGTATTATTAACTTTTTGCGCGTGATTCATTTCGGAAAACATATGACAGGATTCGCTCGTGTTTTTTTAAGCACATTCGATTCGTATGCGTTGGAACAATGAAGATATTTATTTACTTGATATTATCAATTTTTTTTTATAACTATAGACGATCTCATTTATAAATGTCCTACTTCTGCCCTAAATACTTGAAATGTGTTCTGCACAATTGTTACTTTTTACGGTTACATCCCCAAATGTAAAACGACTTTATATATATTACTAAGACTCCGCTGTCTGCCTGTCTGTCCGTCCGTCTGTCGACAGACTGTATTACATGATCCCTGATAGACAGTTGAAATTTTCACAACACATATATAATAATAATAATAATAATAAGTTTATTTCCTTTGTTTTCTCGTCTGGTTGGGTTTATATATAAAAAATAAACATAGATATATATTGCATATATGAAATAAATATTATGATATCATATAAAATAAGTTTATTTCCTTTTAGTTAAACAATTTTGACCTTAGTGCTAATACATAATAATGTTACAAATGACTACAATAGATTAATAGCATCCGTCGCCGAACTAGGTTTTGAGAACCTGCTTTCGGCGCCATTCCCCATTTCAATAAAAGATGCACTGTATTAGACGGTAGCATCAGAAAGTACGTGATAAAAGGAAACATATTAATAAAAGAAATTTGTGTGTGTGTGTGTGTGTGTGTGTGTGTTGTGTGTGTGTGTGTGTGTGTGTGTGTGTGTGTGTGTGTGTGTGTGTGTGTGTGTGTGTGTGTGTGTGTGTGTGTGTGTGTGTGTGTGTGTGTGTGTGTGTTTAATGTGTAGTAATGAGAGCTTCAGTTTCTTCATAATTAAGTGTATATAGATATTTAGTTAATGTTTGTTTACAGTCATATTTGTTCAAAGTATTAATTGTTATATATTTACTACATTTATTATAAAGATAAGTACCAATGAATTTGTAAAAACGTTGCGCAAAAAATGTCCGATTTTGCCGGTTCTGATGATATATAATATCTTTTTTATAATCCTTTTACTCAATCTCATGTGGTCGGTTGGAGCTTCCAGGTGCTTCTTTAAAACAACAGATAATATAAATAGTTGCCTAACGGAGAGTACCTCGCAGTGATTTTATAAAAGATTTGTAGGATACAGATATGGTTTGAAAGTACAAATCTTTAAAATTGTTTGTTGTGTAACTTCTACACAATTCAGGTTCGTTTTAGGTATGCCTCCCCAAATAGTGTATATATACACTATAACAACACATACTAAATCAGAATAAAAAATATTTAAGTGAGGCACCCATACAACAGACATGTTTTTTTATAAATAATGGTACGGAAACCTTCGTGCGAGTTCGACTCGTACTCCGGCGCCTTTTTTCCTATTTTATTATAATATAATAACCACATTATAACCACTAAGAACCCACGCGGGTGGAGCCAAAAACGTTACGCATTTCCTCGCTTAATAGTTAAACTGAAAATTTTAGCGAGAAAAGAACCGACATCTCTTACCACGAGCCGCAAAAATAAGTTTAAGACATAATTGTTTCAAAAACTAAGGTTTGTACACAATATATCTATACAAAGAAACTCACATTAGTGCCATTTATTTACTTCGGTTGTCTCTAATGTCGCTCGGCCCTGACAGAAGTTCACCTTAGATGAGAGGTCACCAATATGTTGATTTGATGTTTTATTCAACATAAATTCGTGTTAACACTCTCTACTTGAAATTATAATAAAAGAAGTCTTTAAAATTATACTTTTAAATCAAAATAGCTTTGTTTTCACCAGTCATAACTAATGCTACTGCAGAATGAGTGTCCAGTATCATCGCGGAGTAATAATGGCCTACAAAAATGAGAAAAAGAACTAGTAAAATAGTTTTGAAATTAAACTAAGTTATGAATTTAAAACCACCTTATTGAAATAATTCACTCTTACAATATACTACGGAATAACAGCATCAGCAAAACTAGAAAGTTTGAAACGGATGTAATAGGAAAATAAATAATTTATTTTACGGCTTTACAAATATAATATACGAAATACGTATTTAAAAAAACTAAAATTTTCCTACCTACATTATCCCTTCAAATTTTTCCTGCTATCGAATGAATTAACTTTGTTTTGCTTTCGGTATGCCAATTATACCATCGACGGAACTGGTACAGCGGTAATATCTGGTTACCGACACATAAAATGTCAGGCGGGCACTCACTCCGTCATCAGTATAATAGGAACCTTGCTGTAACTTTGGAAAATTGACCCTACGCACAGAAATAAAGTATTTAGCCCGTAAAATAATAGGAGGGAAATCGCGTGAGCCACCGTTTGTGACGCGGCCTGTAACTAAACAACCGAAATATTCACTATAATACGAAGCCATTACGAGTAATGATGATGGCTTGGGAATTCTGTCATTGCATGCTTTTGTTTATGGACGATCCTTATTAAATATCGGCGATCAATTTGAGCTGGCAACGGCGCAATGTGTTGAAATTACATAAAATGAGACGATTTGGTTAAAGACCCGTCGAACAAAAATCGGTTCTAACTCGCACTGCGAGTAGACTTTCATTTCATTTAAATGAACTGAATCTTACGTAGCGTGACAAATAATTACGTTTCGAATAACAAAAACGTTTTATTACACTTTCAATTTGCTGCAATATTGCCTCGAAAGTGAATTTAACGCGTGTCTTGGACGTAAAAAAATCGCCCAGTGTAGTAACTCAGGTAGTTTGATCTTTGTCTTTGCACAACTAACGTGACCACAGATAGCAATAAATCTTTCGGCGGGATCTCTTTGATTTATGTGAAAAATGACCGTAAATTTGAGGTTGAGGCTACAGTCCCGGGGCGGGACCTTCTTGTCTCCAATCATGGGATGTCTCGCGCCAATTATGTGCTGTTAGAGGCTAGCGGCAATTTTCGAAATTGTATCTTCCTACAGATTAAAAAAAATAATTTTGAAATATCTAGTCTTATAATAACCGATTTCACCACCATTACATTAATGAATGTAGTCTTATTATTCCCATTGTTCTTGTTATTATTACTATTTAGTACAAAAACCGAAAACAATTTGTACACGGAACATAGACAAGGAATATATCCAGCACTATATTGATCTTATTTTAATCTTTCGAGAGTAGCTCAACTTTATTTCTAATCTATATAAATAAATCATTGTGAGTGTCATTGGTTTCATTTGCTAATAAAACACACTGGAACATGCCTAATTCCGCAGTTTAATTCATGTACTTACATAAATAATTAAAATTTCTCGAATTAAGAAATCATTAATAAACTATATGATCCAATATAAATATAAGATGTATTACATACTCTTGTTGAGCCTTATCAAACGCCACACATCATAAAAGCTTTTAAAAAACATTGTCTTTACTGTAGGATAACATTTTCCTGTATTGTATGGATGATACATACATAAATTTCACATGTAGAAACGCCCTGATCCGAAACAATTATCCATGGGTAACACAAATAGTTATCCCGTGTGGGAATCGAACCGACGACCCCCGATGCCAAAGCCGTGGCAATTGCGCCGCGAAGTCATCTCATAAAAGCCTCATCCGCCACGGAAAGCGCTCCTTCCCACTGGCAAACACTAAATTACAATATTTCCTCATATAATGATGGCATTCACCGGCTGTCAATACATTATGATTTACGCCGGTCGCTGGCAACACTTTCTCCTCCTCCTCATCCCTGTGGCATAAATCAATGCAGGCGACAACTGGCGTGCCGTGCCCCTCTATCGATAGCTCCGAATTGCCCCGCCTTCCAAAGGTTATCCTGAGGTGTCGCCTCACGTACTTTCTGATACTTCGACAGTCCATTGTTCATAATATTTTCTTTCTAATTTGCATACATTTAAAAATATAGTGCTGTCCCGGTTAATCTAAATTTGGTAAAACCTTATATCGATCTCAATAGTAGCGTAGCTTTTGTTGGCTCTACTAGAACAATAAATGTAATTCGACATAAATAGAATGGAGTACTCCAAAAAAATTTGATTGAAAAATAGCATATTTTTCGTGGGAGCGTTGCCTGCCGTAACTTTTTGTGTAAATTTACTAAAATTTTAAACCTATACATTTTTGCAGTTAAGAAATTAAATAAAAAACTGTGTATAAAGATTATAAGAAAATGCAATAGACTTCTTGAAGAACATTAAAGGATTTTAAATATTTTTCACATTGGTGTTAATATTAGCAATGCAATAAATTACCTCTTCAATAATTTTTATTAATAACAACATTGACACACAGACAGATATTTTGGAGATGAATTATCGACAACATCGCAGTAAAAACCGGAAAACATTCAAAATCCGATAATTAATTTATGATTTCCGAACGCTTACCCATATTCCGATTCATAACTGAGCTTTATCACTTCCAACCTTTCCGAACGCAACGGAAGCCGCCTCAACGCGTCCGACGAATAAAAACAAACAAACAAAACGTAATCCGAGCGAGCCGGCATAGAGTACGGGCCACCAATCGATAAATCACTTTCGCCGAGGGCGACCACTGGGCGCCGCTCTTTGTCCTCTTCATTGTCGGCGCGATTTTCACAGCAATTAGAGACAGTACCTGCGTTGCCCTGCGTAATCCTATTACGGGATCGCCATGAGAAAGGTACCGCGTGGGCGGCAAACACCATTGTGGCCACAGTTCCTAGCATCCAATGCCTTAATGAACCCTCGCGGAGAGGCTGACGATGGAGCGGTCGTTTTTGAACTGACGAAAAATAAATCAAGTTGATTTTTCAAAGGAACCCTTCGGACATTAAAAAATGTAGATGTGGGAACAGCGTTGATATAAACTTGAAAGAGGGTACACTATTGTCGAACTCTGAATTCCTTGCTAGGTCTCATTGTGTTACAGAAGCTCTTCACAATTCTACTACATATCATAGCAACATGTTAAGTAGGTTTTAAGCAAAAAAAGTCGATAATGATATGTGCGTGCGTGTTTTTGTTTGTGTACGCATGCCTGCGTTTATGTTTTGTATTATAAATGGAACTCAAAGTTTATTTTGTAACATCGTAATCAAACATCCTAAAAAAATTATAAAATTTTATCCAAATCTTATATTTTTATTAAACAATAAGCGATTCTATAACTTTTCAAGAAATATATAAACAAAATTTCTAAAGAAAAATGTTTAATAACCCTGTATTGAAAACATCTAAAAGAGGTACTTAATAACGACCAAACAGTTGAGATTTACAACCCTCCCACGGCTCTCAAGTGAACTGTTAGTACTTCTAAACTGATTTATCATATCAGCGAGATCGCCAAACAAGCATCATCTTACACACATAAAACCCCCATAGAGAACACGGTCGCAAATATTGTCCGGCGTAACAAAGCGTTTTGAACAATATGCCATTGAACTTGAAGTCCTCATTCATATAACCAGGACACATATTCGGAAACACCCGAAATAGAATCGCTCCAAACAAGTTTGTAACGCAAAGTAATTTAAATCTTAAAGCTCCGAGTTTAGGACGCTATTTCGTTGAACTGAATTGTTTGAAATGGGCTCTATGTAGAGTAACAAAGTCGACACACAGAAGCTTGTCTAAGACGAGGGTGCGATTTTGGACGTATCGTGATGTCCGGTTTCCGGATACGAGTCCTCTCGCCCGTAATTAAGAAACTCTCTAAAGCTCCCATAAACATATATCGATAGTTGAGAACTCTATGTACATTGTAGCATCTGACATTTTTAGATATATGTAATGTTCATAGTAAGCATGAAAATTGATGCCAACTTTTCAAATTAGCAGTTTTATCAAAAATTAAAGTAAAATAGCAATCGATAATCAAAGTAAAAATAATCAAAGTAACAATCTTATCATGTGCTCCGCGGTGAAGGAAAACATCGTGAGGAAACCTGCATATTTTCGAAATAATAACAAAAAATATATATATTTCGAAGACATGTGAAGTCCGCCAACCCGCAGTTGTCCGCGTGGTGGACTATGCCCTGATACCCTCTGTATAGAGAAGGCCTTTGCCCAGCAGTGGGACACGTATAGGCTGTTACTATACTATACTATAACAATCTATAATACATGTCTCACTGCTGGGCATAAGCCTCCTCTGTATAGAGGGTTTTCGGGGATAGTCCACCACGCGACCACTGAGAATTGTAGTCTTCGAAATATTCTTTTATTTTTGTTATGACTTTTAAAATATTCATATTTTCTGAAATCTTCAGATTTCAGCACGTGATAAGCCAGCACTTGAAATTAACAATTTCATTGGTGCTGGCACTTCGAACTCAGGTTGCCGGAGTATAATTAATTAATAGCGAGCGCCCGTACCCCGAGCTGTCACAGCTCTTGTTTTTATAAATAATTTCATAAGTAATTTTTAAATAAATCTAACCAATTTAATCAAAATTCTCAGACAGTATAGAAATATTGAGTTTGTTTTTTAAAAATCAAAATAAAATTATCCCATGTATTTCACCCGAAAACTTATCAATTTATTCATCTCTTTTTTTACGGATATATTTTTAACAAATAAATTGCCTTTGTGGATCACCCATAACACCCATAATACCTTTTTGGGTAAAATAAAAATTACACATAATTCTAATCCAGTGGGCCAACCCTATTTAAACGCTCATATTTCATCCAAATCAGTTATGAGGGACAACGATAACGTATTTTTAGTTTTACAATCATACATTCGCGGAACAACGTTTGGGTACATTTTGAGGCAGTAATATTGCGTGGTTAAATATTCACACATCAAAACCGCAGGAGCATATTAGGGCGTAGAGTATAAATCACAAGCGTCTTAAAGCCGTGCCGCGGAATCTGTTAAATCATTTCGCACGTTATTAATAACGCCTTTGAGATTAAACAATAAATTCGGCGGGGCTAATCGCCCGGCGCGGTCGCTACCACTCGCTGAGTAAACATTTATAGAGACAAATTGTCGCACCACTAACACGGCCTCTACGATGTATTAATCTTAAGCCGTAGCGGTTACGGCGTAGCGGAGGGGGCCGCCCGCGCTCAGCGTTTACCGCGCGATCTTAATGATGCCAGGATCGGTAGCACCTTGCAAAAGCGTCTTGATCTAATAATGTCGATATGTATGGAAAATTTTCTACTATTATTTAACTATGAATGTGTGGTTATTGTAATAGTGTATTAGCTTTCAAATATGTTTAAGCAGGCGTTAATTTTTTGTTTTTTGTTTATGTATAGTACCTAAGTTTGTACGACGAGGGTGATATTTAGCTGTGTTTAAAAACCGTCTTTAATATTTTTTTAATGAATTTTGTATAATTTTTAATCAATTTCGTTATTACTTCAAAATCTGTTTATTTTGATTGTATAGAATAGTACGAAAAATATTGAGCAACTTATGGCGTGAGACACTACCCAATCAATATTCACTCAGATAATCAGCTAATCATAAAGCAAATTAAAATATACACCTATTGGAATTTAATATCAACCCAGTACTTCTTCACTGGGTTTATGATAAGTTTAAAGTCAGTCAGTTTTGTCACATAATTGATAATAAAAATCGATTTATTGAAAACGAAACTCGTCTCATACGATTAAAGCGATTAATATATAGCGATTTAAAAGTAAAAAAAAAAAACTACCCGCCGGGCGGTTTACAAAGCGTCCGCAGATAGCCCAGCACGCTGATTAGACAATAAGTCGGTACGGCGTCTTGCGGCGCTCCTTATCTCGTACGGAGAGTGATGGTGAGGTTTCCTCCCCATTTCCCTCGCATGATATACGGCCGGGCGGCGGTGGCGAATGCGACACAACTATTAGTGCATCCGTCATTAGTCACCGTCAGCGCGCCGTTTAGCCGCCGTGGTCTGCGGCCCCGCTGCATAAACAACTACATCTCTGTGGCCCCTCGTTTCGCGGGTGAATCGTTGGCGCCGAAGACGCGTGTTTTCCTTAGGTGAAACTCCAATGAAACAAATTGGTTTATAGTAGCCGTGAAACGTTACATAGAGTATGCGAGCTTTCATAAATGTCAAGTAAGGTAAGATGAAGCTGTTATTTCGGATTTAATGGTGGTTAGTATAAACTTCTAGAATTTGGAGCCAGAATGCTAAAAATTTTTAAATCTTTTTGTTTCAATTTGAAATCTATAATGAAACCATTTGAATTTATATTTAGGTAATGTGTAAATAATGATTTCTTTAATTTACTCGAATTTTAAAAACTAATTTTACTTTTTTTGTGTTGACAGATTTTTCGACCGATGATCAAGAATTACTGGATTGTTTTAAAAAATAGGAGTAGCGACACCATTTTAAATGATTTTTATATGTTAGTAAAGCGAATTTTATGGTTTATTGTAAACATTTTATATACTAAGCTAGAACATCCTGGTCAAGTATTTGGGATATGAAAAATGTATTTGTTGATCCAGGCGCTTTTTCTGGTTTAATTTGTTTTAGTAAAACAATTACCAATCTTACAGTATAAGTAATGTTTTTTGTCAATAATAGAATGATATTAAATGCGTACCAATAGCAGCAAGATCATCAAGAGAAAGACATTCTATTCGTCCATAGACAGGCAATATGGGAAACAGTAAACGTTCACCACAAACTCGTATTAAACAACGCAATCAGATATATAATTTAACGCACACGCGCAACAACGCGTCGCAAACGAAGCCATTATCAACCGTACCCTTTTCACCATAAGGTCGTTATGTCCAAACTTAGTGCACCGTTAAGACACGTCAAGAAGGGCTCGTTGGACTCGTCACGAGGGTGTTAATTTGCTAAGACTCCGTGCTAATGAAAGCCACGGCTCACAGCCAACGTACCCGATCCCGGCGCGATAAACCCTCCCAAGAATTTCACAGGAAATTGACGTTTCCCAACTAATACTACTCGCTTCTACCGTTACGTTATCTCGACGGCGAAACATCACTACGAGAACATTATGTGAACAAGTGCTGTAAGAAAAAACAAATAATTGTTATATACTCGGTACAAGCCTAAAAAAGTTAAGTAACAGCCTCTACAAGTCCCACAGGTCGGCCTAGGGCTCCTCTATACAAAGATATAAAGGGATACTCCACCACGCGACCCCAGTGCGGATTGACAGAGTTCACATATATTCGGAACTTTTTTTGTTATAATTTTAAAATTAAATTTCATTTAACTTAAATTTCGAAAATGTGCAGGTTTTCTCGCAATGTTTTCTTCATCGCTGAACACGTGACATTCAGCACTTAAAATATAGATAATTTCATTGGTGTTGGCACCGAGTTTCTAACTCAGGTAGCTCAAGTATACTGAATTAAAAGCTTACACCCAGACACTGAGCGGCTCAAGCCTACTGCTTATTAATGGAGGCAAAATATATAGAATCAAAATAATGTAACACTAGATGACCCGTGAGAAATATTCACGCAGTTACGTGATCCGCCACCGAATCGTAATAAAATGATATATAAATAAATGTTTATCAAGTGGTTCATAAATAATGCGATGACTAACCTAGGCACCGTTTACATATAAAGATTAGAATACCTTACCTTAAAACGCACTCAGCGGAGCGAAACGCGGGGCGCGCGGCGCGCTCGCAATATCGGGAGTGCGATCGATTGAGGGAATCACTCCGCTTTGAAACTAATTTGATTTTAACATATTAAGGAGGGGGGACGTTATGTCTAGATATAAGGAGAGCGTCTTACGAAACCACCCCGCTCGTAATAACCGAAATGATGTAAGGTGCGCCCTTAATATCCATCACGCGCGTCCCCGTATTTGCTTATCTATGGCAACACGGAAGTTTAAAAATCGTCTAAGGCCACGGGGGCGCCGCGATACCACCTACGACACACTTAAGTGTATTAATTTTTATGCAAACGAACGATAACCCGCTAAAAGGTATGCTTCTCACAAAACTCTAGAAATATATCGGCATGTATTTCACATATTTATAAAATACTTTCAAATTAGTCTCGGTCACTATTTAGCGATAGGTTGTGTATTCTAAAACCAATACAATATCTTTTTATAATGTGAATAATGTGTGCATGTTGTCTAGAACTGATCATGTTCTATTCTTTGTAAATATTGACTACTATTGTTCTTTTCTCTTTGTGTGTTCCTTTTCTATGCTAACATGAAGGAACAAAAATATATAGAGCACCCTACATCTGAGCCGTTTACCAAACGAAATCCTTTCGAGTCGCCCGCGAACAAACTCATTTAACTTCCCGAGAGTTGACTCTTAAAAATCTCACAGCGAATAATTCACCGCTTCGATTCCTCCTCCCCCGCCCGCCGCGGTTCACGATACATTTGTTTTATTTATCACAATTCACGGATTAAGGAATCTTAAGCGTGGATCGAGATAAACCACTGCCGGGGAAGTCCCGGTACTTGTGAGTGGCGGCCGGTTCGATCTGAACGGCACAAAGCGTGGAACGTCGCGCGGAAATAAACGTACACTCGGAGGGTAGATACGAATAAGTGAGCGCACGCAAATGTCGCCGGCCTCTCAATCGGATGTGGAGCTGCGTACGTATTTATGTAGGGGTGAAGGTGCTCGTTATCGGTGGCTCACCTTACATTCGCAGACGCTTACACATAAAATTTAACAAGTACCTTTTTGGTAACAATTTTGTTTTAAATTCATGATATTTTGAACACAACAGCTTCCGAATGGGCTTAGGTCATGGAACAGAACAATTCTGTATTCAAATAAAGTAGATCTGTTGTGTTAACGATAGCTTGGGACATCAAGATACTTTAAGATATTACTACGTATGTCGGATATTTGAAACGTTGGGCACTTCAAAAACATTTAGTTAAATTTCATAAAATCTGTTAAATATTATTTTTCAATTAATTTTAAAAATAAAAAAACCATTGTATTTAAAACTATACAGAGATGGAATTCATGCGGAAAATATAATTATGCACATATGTTGCGTAAATTATGAATATTTGTTTAATAACTAGAGTATATCAATTTAATAATTTTGATAGAAAAATAGTGTTTTTGATCTACTAATGTCAAGAATTACCAAGCTTTTTCCTCGGTATGCAAGAATCTAATTCGTCTAAAACGGCAGCCCGCACAGTGGGCTGTTTATTGAACCGCGAAGCATTTGTAATCGTTTAATACCCCCAGTTCTTTATCAGCGCCGCGGGGGAGTATCTCTGTATTTGCCCGGATTCACCCCCGGTCGCAGCTCTAATGTATAACTTGACGAAATCTATCCGATTGTCTCCTTCCGCCCAACATTCGAAATCCCCAAATAAAACGAACAGAGTTTAATCACCTTTTAAAAAAAAATATTTGCTTAAAATACGTTTCGTTACATACAAAATTTATGCACATTTCGTTTGGAAATTTTCAAGAAACATAAAGTTGCACGCCATCAAAGCACGCCTAACTTAACGTTCAATCAAAAGTAACGAAACAAACTAAGCTTAAGTCAATAATGAGGTCATTTGCTTATCAGTTGACCATTACCGAAAATCGAATTTCACATTACAGAGTCCGAAACGATTTTAACTGTTTCGGGCACCGAAATAAAAACATCTTATCGGGCCTCGAAGGCCAAACTCTCAGTGGCAACGCACATTTTAGAGGGGACATAAATTCATTCCAAGGAAAAGTAGAGAAAAAAATAAATAAAAACACTTCGTTTCTTATCGTCTTCGATTTTTAAATAACGGTGCGCCATCGGTAGCTTAGTTGGGTACACGGTTTTTGTCCTCCGTTCCCCATTTTTCCGGAGGGGGGGGCGCGTTTCTTTTCGGCAATTTAGAGGCGAGCAGATAATAAAAGGGCTCTAACTGCTTCGATCGCACCCTAATGAAAACTCCAAATACTTCATTTCAGTATCAATAACTTCTATTTTGCAAGACACGTGATTCTAATTTTTAAAGTTTTATGCGAAACCATCGCCATCTTCGTACGTAGCATTTTTCATTTAAATGTAATGAAATCGTTTTTTATCTTTTGAACAATTTGGTACAAACTACATACACACTAAGACATTCTAATGAGTGATATAATACAGGAATTTCTGTGTACTAAAATTAGGTAAGCACGTAGCACGTATGACACAAACTTTGAGTAACAAAAGCACCAAGATGAGGCGGTACTTACACTATATCTGATTCACAAACTGTCCGGTGTGTACCTATATTGTCTGCAGTCAAAAGTTAGATGAGCACATGACTTTTCCCAAAAAATCCAAGCCCCAGTAAAGAACTTTCATGTTCTAATAAGAATAAAACCTCGCACGACAGGTTATTTGTATAGACTGAAAGTAGTATTGTCCCGTCATAGCAGTGTGACAAAAAAATCTGCTGCTGAAATCTGTTTTTAATCAAACACAAATTTTACGTGACGGTATCAGAAAACTTATTTTGCAAATTTTTATTGAACGTATCAGAAAACTATGTCAAAGTCTGATAAAGCTCACACTCCATACGCTCGCGTCAAACCTGTTTACTTTGCGAAAATCTACCAAATTCAAAATCTCTTTTTCGAAAATCTTTCCGTTCGATGACGTTTTTGTTTTTTTGTAATTTAATTTTTCGAATAACTAAAGCTACACTAAATACTATTTACTGCTTAAAATACTCACCCGTGCCTAAATAACAGCGGGATCAGTAACTTTTAATGTATGTGCCTTTTTTGGGTGTGCTAAAGCATAAATTAATGCGGCAATGACGTTAGCGTGCGTATGCCCACGCAAACACTCGTCGGGAACGTTCTGGCATCCCTGCACAACAAGAGCGCTGTATGGTGATCTTGTTGGCCAGCACTTGACCCACTTGTGCTTCTGCGGGAGCAAATCGAAAATCGATATGGCAACGACCCCCGACGCCGCCGCGTGAACTCCCGCGCTTTACGCCCTCTCCTGGATTCCTTTGTTTCCAACCGATACCTATGCAACTCTACTCTATACACTACTCTATCACATGACATAGAAAATTTCCGAAGCATTGTTATAGACTTAAAGAAAATAGAGAGACGCTACTTTCAAATAAGAGTGATACAATGCTACGTTAGCTTTGATGTTATCAGTTTTTGCGAAGGAAATAATGATAATTATCGGACAAAGTAACTCGGACCTTCTAAAATTTATGATTATAATTATATCACACATTGAATTAATTAAAATTATAATAAAAGAAAGAGATAAAACTTCGGCTGATGTTACATTTAAAAATCGTAAAGCAAAAAGTGACCAAACCCGTTTTCTTATTTTAACCTTATTTCAAGTTAGTCCGTTTTTGCGACTTCCGCCATAGTGAGTGTCTACAAGATATAGATTTTTATGTGCCTTTACTATCGATGTCAAACAAGCTGTTGTAATCGTGGCCGAGGGATTAAAAAAAGAAAAAATGTTTCAGTGCCACGTAATAAGACAAATAACTAAAATCATTTCGTCCGTGCGGCACGGATGTAGTTTTTGTGTTGTCGGTTATTCCCCTCGGCCACGTGGTGGTCCTTAATTACTCAGCTGGGGCGACGTAACATTGGTCGCCCATGTCCTTTCAAACAAAAATGATCACAATTGTAATATAACAAAGGTTTTTAACTACAAAAGTGCCACAACCAATAGTTGTGAGCAATTCAACAAACATACTACCACAACTCTCAGGTCTTCGAATCCATACAAATAGACATGTGACTGTTGCGAATAACAAAATCATTTCACAGCCTTCAAGCAGTTGACGGCTTTTCAAATGAAATTATAACATCTCAGACGTCAGACGTTTACATAGATTTCCCATTGAGTGTTGAAACGCACCGCTCGAGGCACCCAAACTTCGCGAGACGCCGGAGAGAATTAGTACGCCCACCGTATTGAGACTGTTTAAACTCGCAAACTGTGTACCTACAAGCGGCACATGTCCTTCGACGGAACCCGGGAACTTGGGCGCGCGTATTCGAATTCCTGTATGGAGTAGAAATACGGCTTTATAGGAGTAAAATCATACTTTCTCCTCGCCGGGCGCGCGGGGTCCATGCCACTAATGACCGCGCGGGGCGAGGTGCCTATCTATACCTATCTATGTGTATACACGCTACCACAACCACACTTTATATTGCGTTTAGCGAGCTACCCACACTCTTGTAGCTTACACACACACCGCGCCTCGAGAGCGGTTCGTTGTTTTTTTTTTTTTTCAGTTATTATTTCGGCGTGCACTATTTTTTTTTCTTCAGTCTACCTTGCGGGTAGTTTTATTAGGAAACACGTAGCTTTTTGATACAGCAACGGATAGTCTTTGAAGATACTTCGCACTCTTCTAAGCGATTGCTCCTGGCGCGGTGTTATTTGGAAATTTGCTTTTTGCAGTTTCAGTGTATGTATGTTTCAAGATTATTACCCGGTATTACGTTGTAATTGTATTGACTTGTCTTCGGGACCAATTAGAAAGGCCCGCCGGGCTTCTGCAAGTCACGTTAGGGTATGCATATGTTAAGGGCAAAAGTCGGCGGCCGTGCAACCCGCTGACTCACGGGACCTGCGTCAAATCTCAATGGACACGAGCCGAACTGGTGTTCAGCACGTGTATTCTGGAAATTTATTATTTTTAAAACCTATTGCCAAAATCTAACAATAAAGCTCGATCCATTAGCTGTAACTCAACACAAAAACTTCGTGAGAGAACTCAAGCATTGATTCGTTACATTCAAAGAAAAGAAACATGGCGAATGTAGCATTTTTGTCTGCAACTAACGCCGAAATTCGACACTAATTAGCAATCAGAATAGTGCGAGAAATATATTATATTGATGTTGCAGATCATTCAAGTGACTTTCATACAGAAAAATTATTACAAAAATTTTATCTCGCAAGTTATAAAATTTGAGTGCAGAATTTTGGATATTATTATTACTTTTTATCGAGAACGAAACAAGGAATACTATATATGGTCATTTTTTGATATCGCCATAACTAAGAAAAAGAGAGACAAATTACTACTTTACTGAAAGTATAAATACTTATAAATAATGAAACTATAAATAAAAATACAATATGAAACTATAAGTATAAATACTGAAATTATAAATACTTATTGTATTGAAAGTTATTATTTGTCTGTTATTACATCATTCGATCTGCGTAATGGATCGTGAACCTGTCTCCTGGGCAAGAGGGTGTAGGTTCGATCTCCACTACAGAAAAAATATTGTGTAAAGAACACAGGAATATTTTGAAAAACTCACACAATATTATTCTAGAACGTTCATACCTATTACGAAAAATACTTTCAGTGGGAATGAAAAGACTGAAATATATCTTGATCAACCGCAAAAAAACTATTTTAAATTATTTTCATTTAAAAAATTTAATTTTTACCGTGGTAGAAGGATCGATATAAAATAGAATTTTTCTTACTTTCCTATTTCGGCTTAGAGTAAGAGAAACTTTAAAACTTTAATTTAAAAGTTTCACTACAGGAAGCAATCTGTCTGTCTGTCAACTGATTGTCTATATCGGTCTTAATAACACATTTGAACATAGTATTCAAACGTGCAAGCAAACAGATCTTGTATCTTGTATTAACTGATGTTTTTGCTTTCAGTCCCGAGACTATTAAAGCTTCATCTGACGCAGAACCGGTGGGCTAGCCAGAACCCACGGGTGCAAACAGAACCTTTGTTCTGACAACGCTCCTGTTACAACTCTATACTTGCTTGTGGCCATGGGCGATGGTTATCACTTACCAACAGATACACCGATTGCACGTTGCCAAATACTTTAAATAAACCATAGAAAAAGCAATGGCAAACGCATCGTTTCGCAATCTGCTTTTGTTAGTTTAAATTCTTGTACCGTACACCGGTTTAGGAGTTCTCACGTTCAACAATAAGTAGTAGATTTTCCCGTTATAACCTGGTGTGTTATAATATATGTATATAGGTAGTTAAGGTAGGTAAGGTAAGTAAGATCCCCTTCCTCACTTACCTACCTGTCATGATCAAAACTTAGTACGCTCGATATAATCTGCACCCGTCTATCTCTATTAACCTTCGAGATAGCTTATAATTAGCTCTAAGCTATTCACAGTAAAGTACACAACAGTACCTACTCTGACCAGACGAAATGACGAACTGCTCTAGGCTGCTCTTAGCAAAGCATACACAAAACGAGCTAAGTGTCTTGAGATTAAACTGCCATGCACTAGTGTCTCTATTATATAATGAATTTTGTTTACTTACACTATTTGTATTAATAGAAACACAAACAAATAATATTCTAGAGGAATCGTCTACCAATGGCAACCTGCCAGAGTTACCATGCCACTTATTGACGTTTGAATCACAAAACAAATATCGTGGCAAAAGTTAAAAGTAAAACTTTCCGTTCGATGTAATATTGTATATCGTGACAAATATGTGTCAGCTGTTAAATATACATATATTGTAACATGGCGAGCATTAACAACCAGGTGGTCTTTAGAACCATGTTAAATTTTTACGTTCAGAAAAGTTTATTAACTGATGAACAGAAAATTTTGAGGTCTCTACACTTGTAGAATATCCCTTTTAAAGTTTATAGCGTGAACTGAGCCATCGTAAAAGTATATTCTGAGAAGTGCAGAAAGCTAAAATTAAGAATATATGTTATAAAGAAATTAAACTGAATAATGCATTCAGTGTTTAAGTTCACTAATCATCAGTGTCAAACACAGAATGGTCTGTGATGAAACAGTCTTAGAGAGAGATTATAGAAAAAAAATCAGAGTTAAAGATACTGATAACATATTAATAAAAATTCTATTATAAAAAGTTATATTATAAACTCTACATTAAAATATAAACAGTATAGAGTTACCTGCTCCATAAAATTGAGCTAAAAACGTTATAAACTTTTCCAACGTCATTAAACTAAGATATTTTCATGTTTGCAATTACACAACGTTATAATAATAACTATAATGGAAACATGGAAAACACATTCCATTCGCAAATGATTTTCTATAACACAGAAGTGCTAAGAGCTGAATGAGGCAATATACAATTTCTATAATAGAACGACAACTTTGAAATACTTGTCCCCACATATTCATGTACCTACAATTATTACCAAGAACTTCATCGCGCTGAACATACCAACTGCTTATTACGTAACTACATAACAACATGCAATACAAGCGGCTTAATAGTAACAAGACGTAATAATGTTTAATACGTTGAATAAACTGGAGTGTTCACAAGTTAAAATTTTACTTACGCAACTGAAAATTCATGCATTGTTTCTATTGGATGTTTCTTACTTTTTACGTTATTTTTAATAAATTCATTTTTAATTTATTAATAGTCAATATAAACAGAAGCATTTCCTAATTTTTTCAAAATTTTTTCTGCATGTAGGTATTTAATTTTTGTTGTAACTATCCTTTTGTATTTATATTTATATATTAATTTTTCTTTATTGGTATTGATAAATTTGATTATTAATTACTATGTTTTATATAAAGTGCTACGGTTATAAAAATGAGTATATGCGACTGGACGATACTCACCAAAATCAAAATTTGATTTAAGCGAAAAACAGCATCGCTATCAAATTTATCATCATTTTAAATATTTTTGAATATATTAGACACGAGTGTATTAAAGTAGTCTTTTCAAAGGTGCCGTAATTTTGGTTTTTATAACATATTATCTTAATTCTAGTCGATTACTAATTTTAATAAATAATTTTCTAAATAAAATTTTGAACAGATTTCTAATCTAATTATTCTATTCGCATGAACATAAAAAATGTATATTTTTTAATTTAAGTCTTCATTTTTCTGGTAAATGTCCAGGAGTACATTTATTTTGTTTTTAGTTTATTTTTTATTCGTAGCGAGAGTTTACCTGATTAAGAGAAAATTTCAAAATTAAGCATACGCCCTATTTATCAATATGCAAAATGTGATATCAATAAAACTGTAAAATTAAAAAAAAAACATACGTATGATGCTTTATTCGAAAACGTTATTGGAATAACGCATCATCCATCAGTCGCGCGGCCATCGGTAGGGTGAAAATATTGCATAGAACGGGATGCCACCATAGCGTGCGCTGCAAGCAGAAGGGAGAAGGATATAGAAGTTTAGAATTTACATAATCTGCTTGGGCACTTTATCATAGAACCACGTGGCGGTGACTAGTGCAGTCGCGGCTTACGCGGGGCCGGATTAAATCGGCAACTCCACGCCGTGGTCGTTTATGTCACGCGTCTAAGTTTTACGGAGCGTGCATAATGTTAAAAATTATCTATTCTCATTACCGTCCGCAAGAACTTCGTTACATACAGCAAATGGGCAATTATAGACCCCTACGCTTGAATCCATCACAGCCTTAAACGCGTATGTACGTAGGTAAACCTTAGAACGTTTTCATCCGTTCACAATCACTCATGTCTTTGTTTAATGCGTTATATTCAGTGTTTTATAAAGTCATAGAAACTCTTTTATCGACTTCATCGAATTTAAAATTTAAAAACATAAGCCTTGTAAGAAATATTTGGGCAATCGATTTAAATGTTAAAGATTTATAAACATTGCTTCCATACAACATCAATTGTTTGAGAAACTGTCTCATACTACTTACTGTTCTATTATTATAGTGTTACAAGCTTTAAATATTCTATTTCACAAAAGTATAGTGTATGCACAAAAGTATAGATATACATAAAGAATTGTACGGTTTCTTCTGGTATAAGTAGGTTGACAATCTAAAGGTAGGTTGACAACAAATGCAGGATGACTCCGTGGCGCAGCCATGGTATTGGCTTCAGGATCGAGGGTCGTGGGTTCGAACCCCACATGAAACAACTATTTGTAAGACCCACAGATGGTTGTTTCGCATCCAGGTGTTTATCCACGTGAAATTTATGTTGTAACACGTTCTTACAACACAGGATAATGTTACAGTTATAATGTTACAAGTTGTTCATAATACCAATAGTATTCTCTGTGACATTTATAAGATTTTGGAAGACAGAGACAAAACTAAAAATTACTTATGTTTAAAGTTGTATGAGGTACACAAGTCAGACCTTATTAGGTCGTAAATCACGCCTATAGCAATTAGTAGCGATACATAGAGATCTTTTGTGCGAGAAGGTGGCAAGGGTGCTGGCGGTTCACCTAAAGTGATAAATTGGGGTTGGAGATAAGTTGCCACCTTTTAATAAAGTGGGTCAAACCCAAAATTAAACCACTTCCTCTTCACGCTGGTCTTCTGTGGGTGGCACTTCTCTGGACGAACCTGCCCATTCGCGCAACAGAATGGTCTGCTGTGTCTTACCACAGTAAATGTTTGGTTTGGATTAAGTAGAATGGTATATTTTAAGCCACATTTTAATTTATTTTTTTACTATTTCATTATTTATAGTTTTAATTTTATATTTATTGTTATGATGTTCACTTATACAAGAACTTATTGTTTCTTTTCTTTTTTATTATTAAGATATAGTGTAAATAGTTGTTGATTGGCCTTTTAAAAATAAAATTAAAAATAAAATAAAAATAAACTAATGGACCTAGTTCCTACCATAAACTAATGGAAAACTCTTTTTTGGGGTTAACACTTTTTCTCTGTTTGAGTGAATAGAGAACACATAATTTCTTGTATTTACGCGATTACACATTATAAATGAAACTAATTTTACGGATTTATCGCGTTTATTTTTAATTTTAATTCCCGACGTTTCGAACCCTTACACGAACGACACCCAACATTTACGACGGGACAGACACGGACAGTCTGTCCCGTGACCATGAACGCTGTAAAGGGTACGAAACCTCGGGAATTAAAATTAAAAATAAACGCGATAAATCCGTAAAATTAGTTTCATTTATTGAGACCACATACTTTTTAAGCTGTCTTATCGAGCACAAAATTTCTTACCGCAATCGCTCTGAATAAATGTTTGCGAACTAGTGGATGTAGTAAGTCATAATTGCTCGGACAAAGGAATAAATTGCATGAAAAACTTCGACTTTGAAAGTCAAAGAGTTCCAACGACAAAAGGAAAAAGGTTAGCCGAAATCATAACGAGGAATAATAGGGCTAACGATTAGATTAAACGCTCCGAGTCCGAAATCGAAGCGGCGTAATGATTCAAGTTTTATACGAAATGATAAATATCACACCGACAGTCGTCGGGCTCGTCCAAAAAACGCTTAACTTGTCCCGCTACAAAAGGAAAAAGCCAGCGCCTTCCGTTCGGCCCGGCCAGGGGAAAAAATCTTCGCGAGGGACGACGGGCCACCATTTATCATATTCCATATTCATTTATTCGTCAAGTTCTGGATTCATTTATTCGTCATGTCTTGATTTCGTCTCATTTATTATTAAAAATGAACTGTCTGGCGCAGGCCGCGGCCAGGCAATAGCGCCCCGGCCACTGTTTCAATCTTAGAATAATTTCATGCCGAATTAGGTCATTGCACGGTCGCGACTGACGCAGTTTTTGCTCCGAAACTGATGAGGGACAGAGCATTATTTTTTCCCCAACAGATTCATTTAACGGAATATAAAAAAATAACATACGCAAATGTATTCGTATATTATTATCATTGTTGTAATGTAATGTTTACACTCTATTACTTGACACAGACTTTTTAAATTACAATGGTACAAAATACATCAAATCCTTTTTACGTTATCAATCAATCCTGGTATATCTCGCGTATGATATTTGAGAAAATTCTAACTATTGTCACTGCGTTCAAAAAAAAGATGGAATCGGCTTCTATCATATATCCTGTTTTTCAACTAAATTCTATGTATTACCACCAACGAATGCATCGCGCTTACCATCCGGTATCTGAACAAATGCATTTGCCTAACGGATGTGGAATCAAAAATTATAAAGTATTCAAGTTATATTTAGGCTGTTGAAGAGGTCAGTGACTTAGGCATCTATCGGCGATCCCGTCGCTGGCTTGCTGACCCCGGGGTTTCTGGATGATGGATAGCGGGACTAGCGGTCCGTATCTCGAGCGCAGTATTTCAACTATGGCCGTTTCACCTGTTAGAGCTAAATTTGCAACGATGTTATTCCTGGGGTAAGAGTAAATTTTTGACCTATAAAGCGGTAATACTTCAATTATAATATTTGCCTATTTCATTCCACCTTCATTATGAACGATAAAAGTTTTAAGTTTTTATTTTTGTACATTATAGAGAATTGTAAAAAAATAATAATATCTAAGTTATTTATTGTGAGATCGACATACAACAATATAAACAATAATTATTACACCCAAGAACCTTCTGGTTACTTCCACATCTCATCTCTATTCTTACATGGCCGTTTTGATTTTTTTTTTTATAATATTTTGAAATATATTTCATTATGACAATTTTGATCAAGAAGTCCGAACAGTCACTTCTTAATAATTACTGTACCTAGTAAGTATTAAAAATACTGATAATCCACAAGTACTTTACATCATTTTAATCTCTCCCTAACAAAGCCTGCACTCATCACATCGATTGAGTGTTCACTACAACTCACAGTTCACGTAACAAAATTCATAAAAACGTAAGACAATCCAAAACAAATTTTAGACTTGATAAACCGTCATTAAAATATACAAAATAATTTTTCAAATGGTTCGGGAATTGAAACTTCAACGGTTTGAGCATGTATGTGCCAGTATTAAAACGCTCATTTAATGCAATGTTTTGAATTTAAAAAAAAAGTATTGGAAGAGCGGAAGAAAGCGGCGCGTTCTAGACGAGGTCGAGCGCGGATACAGGCGGCCCATTTGTAGGCAATCTCGACAATAAAACGTCGGGCTTTGTGTTCACTGTCGGCGGGACGTAATGCGGCCATTTCACGAACGTAACAAATGAGGTTACATTACGAGTGGCCCGCGAAGTACATACGTCATACGGACCCATTAAAGCCCACGCTACGTAATAGTTGAGATGGTGTAATGCGTTGACGTATACTGAGTTGAAATAGTTTGGAAATTGACGAATGATTTGTCTGAGATGCAGGTACAACAATTATTAGTAATGCCGATTACAATTATTATTAAACGTTGGTCGATATTAATCAATGAGATCCGAGCATCGGCGGACAATTTTGTGTCAATTTAATCTATACATTTTTAAGTTTTTTTCTGAGTAAAGACCTACGCAAAAACAAAACAAAATTCAAAAGCGATATGTCTAGTGCTCAAAGATACATTGGAAAAAAGTAATTTGTGAAAGTGTGATTGATGTAAATGAATCGCATTAGATGACCCCAAGCATTGCTACAAATGCTATAAAACGAAAGAAGACAAGACATCGATTTTCGCGCGGTTAGTATGTCGACCGCTTAGCATTGTGGGTAAAGCTTCTGGACGCGTAACTAAGAAGGTGCAGGTTGGAAACGTGTCAATGACGAAAAATTTTGCGAGTTTTATGTATACATTTTTAAAGAATTTTAATGATGACGAACCAACAATTTAACAGCGTCAGTTTTCCCGCCATGACACGATCAAGCAATAGTCAGTTTAAGAGAGAAAGAAATAAAAAAGTCCACCGTCTCCATCATAGCGCATCATTCCCGAAAATTTTTATTTCCTTTTTTTTGGTTTTCATTCCATTATAGTTTTAATGACTATCAAGTGACGTCACGAAAGCTGATCTATTAGCGACACCGCCCCAAGGTCAACGTTCAGCATCCCCATCGTCACGCCCGTGTCTCCAGGGCAACGCAGAGGGCCCGAAAAAACCCATATCGAGTGCGGAGCCCTGATGGGAATCGCGGGGACCCGCCCCGGGCGCCGGAGCGACAGGAACAAATGACCCGCACGCATCATAATAAATAAAACAATTTGTTGTTAATTAGATTTCGTGAATTTAATTTTCATGCCCGTAATTGGTCGGTGGCCACAAAGAGCCGGCTCTATCCGTGATGGATGATCGGGCACGTCACTATTTACCTTCGCCCGATCCGATGCAATTAGACGCTTCGGAAGTTTGCCTCCATTGTCGCCCGGGGCGCTGTTAATGTTTCTAATATAGATTTCAACCCGCCACACGTCTTACTGTCCATAGTTACGCTTTTGTTCTACCGTCCGAAATACGTCAAGTTACGAACTGTACTCTAGATATTGATTTTAGTAATGTACAATGAACTTCTTTATTTGCGGTATGAGTAACCAATAATGCTGGCGGAAGCTTTCTTTTCGAATTATGAATCATTAAAAATGTCTGTTACGGAATTTTCCTTCTTTACCAAAACGACTTCGAAATAAACGAGCAAAACAAATAAAGGAATCGGAAAGCGCTTGCATTCATACACTCGCTACAAGATGGAGCCAAGCGTAAGTTTAAAAAAAAATAAACGCCGAAAAAAATCTTGAAAAGTCACGGACGCTTAACTTTCTTCCCCCGTTTTATTTTCTTACCCTCTTCGCAATCTGTTGTCTCCTCTCGCCGTAGCAGTTTAAAATAGGTGCGTCCCGTTCTATTTAACTGATAAGTTACTTTTTTAAACTGCATGGAAATCGAAGCTGTTCTCTCCGCGAAATTAAAAGCTGGCACTCGCAGACACAAGTCATAAAAACAAAATACGGCGAACGTTAATCGCGTCATTTATCTTTATTTATGTTTCTTATTTCCGCCTTGTAAAGAACTGCGATACTCGTCTTTCTAATGTAGTTCACGTTAGAAAGGCAATTTTTAAAACTAAATCATATTTCACGTACAGTATTACGTAATTTGCTTAATATACTATCGTTGGTATAGGTACGACAAAATTTATGTAATAATATGAATCATTTCGAAAATCTGTACATACTCCACGTACATACCGCGGAATGTCAATATTATCAAGTGAAACTGCATTTGAGCTTTTTATTTGCAAACAGAGAAATGTTGCATCGCAATACTGGGGTGATACTTGCAGACTCACTGTGGTATCTGTACGGTATACAAACAAACGAGAGATATATTTGTACATTCATTTTTTACCCCATCTTCTTCAAATCAAATGCACTCCTCGATGTATAAAGTAAGTATTAAACTAAACTAGTATAGTTCTCGTGACGCTATTCCTATCAACATAATCAATTGTGCACTCTAAATATATTTCTTTTCACGTTTCAAATACTTATGCGAGTTTAACAACATTGAATGATTTAGAACCGTTTTCTAAAATCCTTAAGGTACGAAGTACTGTACATTAAAGACAATTAAAAATTTATCGCTTATCGTTTATATTCTTCATCGGTGATTGTGATCGGCAGAGCTGACATAGGCTGTTGCTGGCCACAATCCGTGATAATTGTCCATCTCTTCTCAGTGTTATAAAACTAAATACCAAGACTAACATGGTTTCATCCGTTTTTCTCTCTTCACAGAACGGGATCGATGAAAAAGGATGATAGTTTTTACGCAAGAAGGTGGCACTTATTATCCTCTTCATAATTGACTTAGTCATTTATAAAACAACTCGGTAACACAGTTAATAATCAATGGGCTTCTGTGCCATGCGCAATATCAATAATCAAATCGCTTTCTTAACAACATGATTCACATTTTGTGCCGACCCCACCTAGGTGATTATCTCACGTGGGCAGGGAAAAAGAACTGATGCAATGCAAAGAAAAGGCATGTAATATAATAAAAGCAAGAATAAGTGTCGTTCCTAAACGTAATGTCTTCCTGGGTAGTTCAAGAAAGAAAGCTTAAAAGAAATTGCATGATTTAATTGTCCCATCACCAATGAAATAGTCTGCAGCTGGTGCGTTTACCATCTAAGATGACATCTAACTTACCATCGGGTGAGATAGTAGTCAAGTACTAACTTTCAAGGTAAAAAAAGCTAAGGCATTCAATGCAATGAATCCTTTTAAATGGAATTATAACGTCGAAAAAAACATTGACGACAAGGATGTGTAGAACTGCTGCTGATTTTATAACTCACTAATTTCGAGCTTAAAGAAAGTCTTCATTGAATAAACAATTTTGACTTTGGCTTTGACTTTGAATGCGGTTTGAAGTGTTTATCTGCTGACCGTACCGCGATGCAAATGTAACGGGCTGCCTCGTCACCGCCGCGGGGCGAGGGCGGCGCTGCCACTACTCCACGCAAATTGCACCGACGCCCGCACAAACCGATCCGCTTTCCCGGGAAACGTTCTTCCTCCGGCGTCATTTCATCGCGCGCACCTGGATTTCCCGCTACTAACAACTGCACAAAAAACCTATGACGCCCATCGACGCGCTTCTCACGACGTATCATTACTCCACAAATATCGAGGTTGAGGTGAAAGTCTGCAAGTCTTCGTTTTTAGCGTTAGTTTAACGGTGGTCCGTCGTGTTATGAAGAATATTTATGATAATGCCATAAACTTTATCATTATTCTTTTAATAAGATTGGTTTGCCGTTGTGTTATAAAATAATATGATAATGTCATCTATTGACATTATTATAGATACATACATATATTATTATAGATACATACATATATTATTATATATATTATAGATACATATTGATTGACATTAGACTAGGTTATAAATGATACCTTTTATCAATTAACACTTATTTGCACATTATTATGTTACAATTCGGTGACTGATAACGGTACTGTGCAAACATTTCGCACGGGTCAAGTAGTTTGGGTCACTTTATACTTCATCAGGTATGTTGTTGTGTGTATGTTTACATTGTTGACTTTACAGCTTTTGGGAGTTTTTTTACATCACACGAATTGTGTTCATAACATGAACATTTGAAAAAATTCATCATCATAAACAGATATACTCTACAGGTTAAACTTTTTCTAATTGTTTTTTTTTATGTGAAAAGTTCCCAAACGAGCAGACGGTTCACCTGATGTTAAGTGAATACCGCCGCCCATGGACATCTGCCACACCACGATGCGTTGACAACCTTTTGAAAATTGGGCACAGGCTACCTCACTCACCAGACGAAACGCGAAAGTATTTGTCATACTTCCACTTTACGCTGGTCGTCTGTGAGGTCGTGGTACTTACCCGGACGGGCCTGCCCATTCGTGCAACAGCCGAGGCTGTTGCGTGGCTATACCACCGTAAAAAAGGTAAAAAAGTTGGTTAAAAAGGGGCAAGAGAATCAAAAATATAGCACTGATGCGTGAAATTTAGCCTTTAATTAATTAAAAAAAATTATACCATTAGGTAACATAAATTTATTTGTATTCGTAATGTACATTTAAACATCCCAATTTATCTCCATCAACTTCTATGACTTACATTATGTAAGATACTTCTGGGTACAATTCCTTGATTTGACTTTACCAGAATAAATTACAACCTATGACTATGAGTAAGAGTCTCAATCTTCCAAGATTTTCTTCAAATTCTCGCGAACCTGTTCTTCGTAAATTTGATTTTAGGTATATGACCAATATTTAACCGCAAGACTTACGCAAAAACTTTTAGTACTGAACCAATGAAGCTCCGATGAGTTCCGTTGGATATCGATAGAGGTGACTTGCAGTTAACGCCCTTTTGTCAGAGCAGGGACGATGTTATGGGCAACTAACGCCAGTTTGCTCCCCTGTCATCGGAGTGAAGTTTACTCGACTAATATTGTACCCGCAAATATTATATTAAGGACTAATAAGGCGCTGTAGTGCAAGTAGTTTTAATATAACTAGTTTTGAGATTTAGTAATGAGAAAAGTGGATTTCCCCACGTAATAAGCATAAAAATCCAATCCAATATTAAAACACAGAAACAGCCAACAGCGTCGATGTTAGGGTTTACTAATTTTGAACAAAAAAAACCGACTTCAAAAACTAAACAAACATTGTAAACGCCTATAACATTTATGGATTGCCCTCGATTTCTCTGGGATACCATCATCAGATCTGGGTTTCCTTATCATGGTACCACCCTTAGGATATCTTCTTTCCAACAAAAAAAGAATCATTAAAATCGGTTCATAAATGACGAAGTTATCCCCGAACACACATAAAAAAAAAATATGTACGAATTGAGAAAGCTCCTCCTTTTTTGAAGTCGGTTAAAAATAGCGTTTCGTTGACTTTTACTGTGGTAGAGTGACGGAACAGTCATCGCTGATGCACGAATGTGCAGGTGCGTCCGAAAGTATCAGGACTTCGGTGTGAAGTGCAAGTGTTAAACTGGGTAAAAGGTCTAGGAGGCAAACCTACGAGTGTTACAAATACCACGGATGGCGGTCATCACTCAACATTCGACCGCCAGCTCGTTTGCCATCTTCTTATATATTAATAAAAGATAAATCTTATGTTACTTCCAAATCGATCACAGCATAAGAAGTTTATTAAAAAGCATAACAACTCTAAATATACATGCACATTTGCGTATGGGGGAAGCTTATTGGGAAACTAACCGTATAAAGTCGACACTATAAAGTTCGCCAGTAAAATTCCCTTCGGCGTGAAGCGGTAAATCTTATCGGGCGACAGTAAACGGGATGCGCGGACAAAAGTTCGCCCGGCCACAAAACCGGGGAAATTGCCGCGGGAGTGTCCATAAACAAGTGAACAAACGCCGGCGGAATATGCAAGAGGAAAGTTGCCCACCCCGAGTCCACTATATCGGCGACACTTGTATGTAACGGGCGGAGTTCGGACGTCCGTCAGCGTGCATTGTCCGCTAATGAAGCCCGGCCCTAAGCAAGTTTCGATGGCCCAAGTTATTGCTATCCGAGCGCGTTATGATTGCCACTTTGGACGCTCCCGGGATCCTCTAAGTTTAAGTTTCTCCATTATAAACTTGGATGGAGACAGATTATGTGATTACACAGACTGTGTGTAAATGTTGTGTTGGCAAACGAGTTGTGAACTGATTTTATGTCATAACCGAAAATAGGGTCAATGTGCAAGATGGTCAAATTGATTATTATGTTCCAGTAGTACAATAGAAAGTATTGACAGTAAATACTAGAAGAGAAGAAAATCAAGTAAACTGTCATAAAGGTCTGTCTCTATTACTTACAGTAAAAATCTTACAAATATAAGGGCCATACGGATCGAACTTATGACCGGCTTCATTAATACTGTCGATTACAACTGAGAGAAGGTTTAATCGCCCATACTACGCCTCTGCGGTTTGGCAGGCTTCACATATAAAAAAAAACTGTTATCATTTCAAAAATATACAGGTTTCTCCACGATATTTCCCTTCAACGCTGAGCACGTGACAAGTCAACAATTCAAACCGTCATGGCTCAGCGCTAGATAGAAACAATAAAGTTATGACAATAGCCAACAATAAAGTGAGAGATAAAAGAAAACGTAAACGGTATCCACAACTATTTTTTTTTTCATCTCACACCGTTCGATTCGACGGTGAGCAATTCTCAAAAAGTTGCCGCTTGTTCACATGCTGTTTACGCAGTGAGTGACGGGCCGGTCGCGTTTGTCGTCCGCGTCCATCATCGCCGCGTACGAGAATGTCGCTCGGGCGGATACGGCCGCGCGGTGTAGCCAGCCGTCAGTCCTCGCCGGGGAGTCTGAACAAATATAAACTTGTCACACCGTCGATCGACGGCTTAGTTTCATACGAGTATTATTAGAACCGATTGTTTGTTGAGATTGTGAATGAATTGAAACTGGGGACACCAATACTTTATGAGCCAGGTTTCCTTACTCATGCGGAAAACCATTTATATTAAAAAAGACGGCGGTGCATCTAAAAATAATACAATAGCGACAACCAGCAAGTAATTTCTTATGTTTGAGTATTTATATTAAGTACATACATAATTGGGCCAAGTGGAGAATCTTACAATAGAAATAATAGAGTCAGTGAGGGTTAAGTAAAATAACAATCTAAATGACAAAAATACGAATAATCATATACAGCCGTTGAACTATTGTGAACTTATTTTATGCTTCGCTTTGGCTGAAGTTACTACTGTACTAATAGGATTATGAGGCATTTAATTCGAGGTACCACTTTTTGTGGGATTTGTTCAGAGATAATTATTGATTTTATTTACAAAAAATTATTTATATTTTATTAACATATTTTTTTACAGAAAACGTTAACTACAATAAATGTTAAATAATTGTACTATAGTTAAATTTCTGTTTGCTATATTATTTCCTATGTCATGTTATACGGTTTTACTTTCAAATTTTAAATTTTCTTTGTAATCAAAATAGATTTTATAAACTAGAAATGCTCATTGGCGTTTATTAAATAAGGCATGATTTATAATATTCTTGATGTACCCAGTTAAAGTTGAAACATTTAAGTTTGGTTAATTTATTTATATATAAAATTAAATTTGGTGAAAATACCAGAGGAACGCACGCACTGCCGCGGCACCGCCTAGCGGTTACGGTCATTCATCAAGACTGTCAGCGACATCTATTGACAGCTATCCACAACCCTATGCCGACAAGACAGACCAAGAAAATGCTTTTATTGTCATAGTTATCCGGTACCGTTTGAGATTTACTAGGACCGAATACATTAAGACGTGAAAACATTACAAATATTACTCACTTGAAATAACAATTAAGATTATATGAATAAGAGTTTTTATTTTATTTAGTGGTCGATATTCGACCATATTTAATTATAGGTACATGGTAGTGTGTGTAATGTTTTTTTAATGATTTAATGTAATTTTTGCATAATTAAAACAAAATTGCATTCTGCACTGCTTCTCTATATAAACTTTAAGTGAGGGAAAATTCAAACTCCTCCGTCCGCGCAATTTTCGTAAAAAGGATTAGGTACAAAGTTTTTGTTTCACGTATTAATGTACATATAGAAGACTATACCAACATTGATTTGGTAAGTTATTATGTATTCGAACATAATTCAATAAAGTTCTACCCTATTGCCCTTTAATTATTGATTGTTGTAGTGATGATTGTAGTGATATTATATATTTTTTATGTATTTTTACTATGTCCCTGCGTACATAAAACAGACATTTACGTTATTCCATTTTTTTTCTGTCGCTTGCCACTAGCCTGTCTGCAATAGTGATAAGAATACTAAAGAAAAATAAACCATTATAACAGCATTAGTCATTGTGGCAACCCGGCGCGGTCAGCGGCCGTAAAAAAAAGGTCTTGAGCCGAATTCAAATGAAGAATGATTCGTATATGAAAACGAAATGACAGAATGAATGAATGCAAAGAAACGGGCACCATTGTGGTAGCGGCTACCGACCACCGCTTTGAAATGTGGCGCGAAAGCTCAGAATGACCCATCGTAAGGGTCCACCGCTTCTGTGTTCATGTAGATCCGTGTAGATCCAACTCATCCGAGAGTATAAAGGCAATTGTTTCTTTTTTACGCCAGTACGGAACTCTTTTGATATACATAATCACTCCTGAAGGAACTAGAAGCTCGACACGTGTCCTTCAATTGTTTTGTTCATTGGATTCATTAGTGGCCATGTTTATAATGATATTTTAACAGCTGCTTTGAAATACTTAATTTTAAAACTTAAGTTATACAAATTAGTTATTAAAGGAAAGCCAATTGTTACGGGTTAAGATGAATTGTGAATAAGTGACAATATGTTTGAATACAGTATGTTAGTAGATAATAATATGCTTCGAGTAGTTTGGTAGATGCCTTTTTTATTAAAACATGTTTCACAAATAAGAAATAAAGTAACTAAACGTTTAAAAGAGTCTTCAACTAAATACCAGCATGAAGTATGTTCGACATTCAAAAATGTGACCTTATCTCGTAATAATGGCAATTACACGGTACCCCCGCTATCGGACTGCAGCCGCGACTTAGTGAACTCCGACAAATACTTTGAGAGGAGGAATGGGCAATGAAATTAAAAATATGTCTTAAGGGCAATTAGCTTTAACTTTTACAGTAAGTGCCCTATCTGGCCCGCGTTCCCTCGCGGCTTTCAATTGTGGGGAACGCCGGCTTTCCACTCTGAGTGAATTTTATGAACTCGCCGCGGCGCACGTTTTTAAGTTCACTTACCCCACTCATTCTTTTGAAAGTAATACTTTGAGTCGGTTTCAAATTTCTCAACGGCGGTTTAATTTCATTAACCTCCCGAGTTACATCAGCAAACGAGTCTATCGTGTTACGTCAGTATAGATACTAAATCTTAGCAAAGGTAGATCCTTAGAAGTTCTATAATCAACGATATATTTATATGTATGTATCATTATCACTAATAAAACGACGATGAACATTCTGGAGGAAACACATTTTATGATTCAATGGATCTATTAGAAAAAAAAATTACTCTATGACTTTTGTGCATAAAAATTCATAGATACGCGGTAAATGGTTCTACCAATTCATAGATGCGCGGTAAAGGTTCTACAGTTAAAATTTTTAAGTCGGTAAATGGGATCTCCGTTACAATGAGGGTGAACTTCGCTGAGGAAACAAAGGAACTAAGTGGACAATCATGCCGCGGCGCGAGCTAGGTAAAAATTCTCGAGCGCGCTTCTTAGGAGGGAATTGACGGAGTGTTTTACAATAAATTTCCATTTAAAAAGCCACAAGCGGGCGGCTCGGGCTTCGGGGTGCGGGGGTTGTGGGAGCGGGGGGAGGGGGAGCAGCTTCCGCCGCTTTTTTCCTTCATTTCCTTAAGGCCGCGTGGCTAGGGCGCACCGCCCCACATCCAAATTAAACGGTCGTCTACTCTACGTATAGACTTGTTTAAATACGACACATTTTGATCTTATTTTTACTATAATATATTATTGTATAATATATTATATGTTGCATTCATGCCATAGAGTGTTATACTCGTATGATACTAAGTAGAAACGAATGACACATCGTTATCATTTAAATTTGTTTCCGTTTTATTTAAATATTTATAAATATAACTAGTAATTAAATTTCAAGTAAAAGTTTTCTTTATGTTTTAACAAAAGAGTTTAATATTGACAGTATGAACGCATACAATGGACGTTTTATATTATTTCATGGATTTGTAACATGTATTGTATAAAATTTTTATTTCTCTGTACTTCTTCTCCACATAAACAACAGATGCTCAATATCGCACGCAATATTCTTAAAAATAGATGCAAAATATTGGGTTCATGTATTAATATATGTATTATCATCATAACCTCCTGCCCTTACAATTTGGGAACAAACCAAATGTGAATCATATTGTAAGTGGTTTTGGTTAGGTTTTTTACCGGCCACCTTTCTAACGCCAACCCCCTTGGTAACAAACACCCAAATGCGGATCACTTATCTGTGGGTCAAACAAATACTTGTCCCATGTGAGAATCCAACCCACGAGCCACGGCGCCGAAGCCTTAGCAACTGCGTCACCGAAGCTCCATACGTATACGAATACGTCTGTATTCTTATTAATATATGTATATAGATTAAAAATAAAGCGTGTTTCGTGCAATACATGTCAGTTTTTTACCGCTTGCTGTCTGTTGTGTTGTGTTTGTCCGATGCCTGCTGCCTTCGTATGTTCAACACGTGGGGACACATGTATCTAAAGAATATTACGCATTACCCTACAAGATAACGTTGGACGTGGAAGTTTAGTCGTAACTTAAAAAGTCCATATAAGCTTATTAAAACGACCCAGAACGGCAAACATCGATTATAAACTTACGAGTATTTTGCAAGAAAGTTTTATTTAGCAACAAATGTAGGAAATGAACGAATCCTTAACCACAGAAGGTGATAGTGGGCGTTGTATAAAATATCGGCGGGATAATAATTAAAAGGAGCGATAATGTCCCCGGCGCAGTGAAAAACGACCGCGCCATCCTTTTTATTTGATAAATAAAATTTATTCCCCATGCCTTCCTCGCTTCTTTGCGGGTTTTAGATTCCCATAATCGCCATTCTTTGTTTTAGGCCGATGCTCCATTTCGTCTACGATTTGCAATAATTTGAAATTCTCGTGGTAATTGAGGAAATGTATTTATAAAAAAATCGCATTGTATCATTAGCAACAGACTCTATCGCTGATGATTAACTATTTTAATTAGAAAAATACATATCCAAAAAAAACCGTAGCTTAGAAACGTTATAATATGCAATACGATCACTCCATCTTCATTATTATTTCTGCACATCAACATAATAAAAAAAATATAAACGACGTTACAACAAACTTCAGTAAACGTATTTACTATACGTTTATCCACCAACTGACATGCCAATTGCAAATCCAATTCGGTATAATTTTGTTCATAGTATCGTCTACAATATCTGTACCTCAATAATCTAATACCTATATAAAAATTTATGTTGCTTTATTCGTACTTTATGCGCGTTCATCCCGTTGTGCTAAAATTTTGTCAACTTTTATATGAGCTTATGACGGGAGCTTATTCGCTCTTTCAAACGATATTCGTAAAATTATAACTTCTGCGGAAGCAACGCACCAGGTAGTAAAGTAACTAATAAAAAGGTAAAATAACTAAATAAATGTGATTTCGGATTTGTTATCCAAATATAGTATGTTCACTATTTTAGGTTGTGCACATATTTGTACTTACCTTTCTTATATTGCTTTGTATCTTTATGATAGGAAGAGAAATGTTCAAATGGTACATTTCTTCTGCTACCACCTGTCGTGGTCCAGTGACTAATGAATAGAAGACATGTCGTGAACATCGTGTTTCGGACCAGACGTCTTCATACGCCCTCTCACCCCCAACTATTAACCTTCACGGCGTTTTTGTTCCCTTGGGATTGCTAGGGCTACCTTCTGCCTCCTCTAACTTTATCAAAGAATTGTCAGCTTTCTACATCGACTGTGACTTAGGGCTTTGACACATAAAAAAGGTTAAGACTTTGGTGGTTTCACTATAGTAAAACTAACGTATACAATATTTGCAGTAAACGCACTCATTAACAGGTACATCTATCAGATAATCACTACATAGTATAAAACAAAGTCATCCCGCTGTATGTCTGTTCCTATGTATGCTTAGATCTTTACAACTACGCAACGGATCTTGATGCGGTTATTTTTACTATATAGATTGATTCAAGAGGAATGTTTATATGTATAATACGTTGCACCCGCGCGAAGCCGGGGCTGGTCGCTAGTCAATAATAACGAAAACCTGTTTAAATAAAATATTTTATAGAGGTGTACTGAGAGTACACGATGGCAAAATAATATAGTTGGCATGGATAGGTATCATAAAATGTAATTATTAAAAATATTAATTTGTAAAATATAATTTTTAATTGCCTTACAATGTTTAAATGTAAAACGCCTTAGCAAATGCCAAAACACCCTCAAATATGGTAACCCTGCTTTAACTGCGCACTAAATATTCTCCCGGCGACAATTGCGATTATGAAAAGTGCACCGTTATTTATATCCCGGGCCGTTTATTTTTTGTCGCCCCTTTCAAGGGCAATTAAATACCGCCAGTCTTAAAGCGCTTTGCATATTCCAAGGAGTCGCGTCTTTATTATCGAATCCCTAATAAAGATAGAAAAGGTCGTTGCAGCAATTTTTGAGAAAGTTTAACTATCTACTAATATTACCAAGTGAACTTTGTGTTTCGGGTGTTTTAATAGCATTTGAAATTTAGATTTAAAACAAAGACATGTTCTATACAAATATATAGTTTAATAATATATTAGTATAAGTTATTAATGAATAATATGTAACACTGTTATATATTTACGGCTACTAAGAGTGAGTGCCTCTTAGTAGCCGTAAATATATTATTTATATTATTAGCACATATTTTCATAACATTCGTCTATTTGCAAAGTTTAGTTTAGAGATTTAATAATAGAATTCTAGTCAACAAGGAAACGCCAGAAACATTTTTTGTTTAATTGGACACGTTATACCCGTTTGTACTTCTCATGAATCACTTATCTACTTTCTAAATGTAATGATAGAAGTCTGCAAATGTGAACAAGAAGAAACAACTATTTTTATTGGCACTACTTATTCCGTGATATGTTTTCTTGCCGTGGAAAAGTGGAGCATGCGGTGTAGCTATCAATATAATAAGCAACGTAGATGAGGTCGCAGGTATAAGCTAGTCTAGTATGTTTGAAATTAATGAAGAATTTTAAAAACCTATAGTGTGGCCTTACGCATCAGTCCATCACGTAACTTCGTACTAAAGTATTCGTATTCGGAACGAATATAATCAAAGTTAAAATAGAATGCTGTATAATCCATAAAACTAGTTTCATTTCAAAATTTGTAAAGTTCACATAAATGTGACAAATTACTAGATATTATGTTATAATCGATAAGAACCATAATGATCATCTATGAACCACAAGGGAACTGTCTATGTGTACGAAATTTATGAAATCTTGCATAAACAGATTAATTAATTCTATACTTTGGCAGAATCAGAACGGAATCTCCGAGGGCAGGCTGTCAAAGTATTTGAAATTCTCCGTGTTCTCAAGAAAACTTGAAATACCCTGTATCAGCCAAATGGATTTGAGGCCCAACACTTGGCTTATTTGCAGAAAACTTTTAGTAAAACAACCAATAAGAGTAAAATATATAGTCATAGGTTATCAGAAATTTGCAAGAAGGAATTTTAAATTAAATGGTATTAAAATCATTAGTTTTAATAGCTCAATATTTAAGATTTTATTGCACTTATAAATTAAACACAATAATTACGGCGTCACTTCACTAAAGATTTTTGGAAAATAGCGGTCATGTGCGAAAAGCAAACCGCAATATAATTTTTTTATTATAACTAGGTTTATCATATGAATTTGAAAATAAAACATCAATTTGACTTCAATATTATGAGAAGTACCTAACAAGCTAAATAATGATACCTACTTATTTATTCATAATGATATCTTTTTAATTCATAAACACTTTATATTATTATGTATTGATGAAAATTTATCCAGCTGATTATATTAATATAAATTAATAAAAAATTATAAAAAAACATAAGTCTACAAAGCATTGACCATACTTAAAATTACACAATGCGAAAGTGTTCATTGACATCATACATTACGAATAAGTAATATGCCGTCATAGCTCATTATCCAGGCACTTGCTTCTAATTCATTATACTCAAGCAACTCGAGTTGTAGCCCCGGTGCCGGCAACAATGAAATTGTTAATTTGAAGTGCTGACTTATCAAGTGCTCAACGGTGAAGGAAAATATCCTGAGGAAACCATATTTTCGTAATAATAACAAAAAAATTATAATTCAAAGATATGTAAAGTCCGCCAATCCGCCAATTAGTGGAGTCGCGTAGTCGACTATGACCTAATTAATACCCTCTATACAGAGGAGACCCTCCGGTAGTGGGACGTATATAGGTTGTTACTTGACATTACTTAATATGATAAAAGCAAGTTAAAAACAACACATATATATCCCACAGCTGGGCAATGACCTCGCTCTAGTGCGGATTGACGGAACAACGATACACGCAATATACTACTGCACTTACGTATGTGTATTTAAGAGTTCAATTAAATTTGAAACAAGAAAACAGCGGAAAGGGCAATCCTAGCGGGATCCTGATACCGTCTCCCCTCCGACAATCGAGGCAGCAGAGCCAACCGTTGCCAAATGGAACCGTCTCGGATCTGTCTTCGGTAATCCATGCTTATAATTGATGCGACAATGTCAAATAGGCCCCCGATACGGCTAATCGGAAGAATGAGAATCCGTCGCGCTATGATCGATTGGCACGTCTTCAAGGACGCGTTACATTGCAACATTTTGCTTTCTCGCCTCCAAATATTTCTATTGTTGGTTTAACTGGAATGAACTAGTACATTTTGCCGCGGAAACTATCGCGGAAAGCGAAAAATTAGCGAGAGTTATGAAAAACACGTTGGAAAATGTTGAAGCTATATTATTTTACGGGTTTTATCATTGAAACATTATTACAGAAACCGAAAATCGATGTGCTGACGTTGTGTAGCCATGGTAAATAAATTCGAGCACCTAAGTCTGTTCCGTGACAAGGCAAAAGCTGTAAATCTTTCGGAATGCCGAGAATCTGTAAATCAGAAATGGCCATCAACAAAATTGTATAACGTTACGAAAATATAATGTTTTCGTACATTTAAACTTATAATAATTGCGTATTTATGACCAATATTTATTATGCATTTCCTTTCTTACCCATACATAACATTCTATGCACTAAAAATTCAATCTTGTACGCACCTATTATGCGCAGTTAGTTCCCCCGCAGCACCTTAAACGACATTACAACCGAGGAGTAAGGAGTAACGGAGGAGAAATTCACTTCGGGCTGTTCGAATATTGAATTTTTACATTTATGTCTTTCACACCTCATAACGTAATATTTCTTCCTGGAAAAACTCCCCTTTTGATAACTCCTCCGCTGCAGCAGCGGCAACATTCAAAATAAATGTTTGGCAGTTTGTCTTGGTACGCGGCGTGTGGCGTGCGACATTTGCTCGAACGGCTTCAAGGAGTTTTCCTATTTGATGTATGTCGTATGGAATCAAACAGCGCAGGGGAATTTATTAAACAGTTGCCGAAGCGTCCCGCTACCTACAACCCGACACAAATAATGTGACCGCAGCATTTAGTGGGGGCGTCGAACGCTCTCTAATGGCATCCAACCGCCAACTGGCCACCGCATTAATCCCTTACCGGCTGTTGATTAATTATTCAAACTCGCCCCGAGGGCTCATTCGGCACACGTCCTTCGCAAATTGTTTACAACTACATCGCGGAAAGCTGCACAAATTCCAAGATTCAGTCAGCTAAATGATATTCGCCTGTTCCAATTGAAATGCTAGCTGTTACTGGCAACTTTGTCCGTGGTTTCCGATAGATAATTTTTATGGTATAAAAGCATTCTACGTGTAAATTATACATACATATATTATACATACAAGTTATTACACCGAGTACGTAATTTATATAATTCACAAATTTCGTTACAATCCCAAAAAAACACTTTTCAATTATCGTGTTTATAACTCAATACGATGGATAGAATAGCAAACATATGCGTCGTGATATCTGTAAGGTTCTCTACCCTTTTTATGTTTTTACGGAAATTATCAGACTTTTGCTATCGTGTTCTTGGAATATAAGAAACAAAATAGTATTCATGCAAGGTGTCCTAATTTATAAGAAAAATCATGAATGTCATGGGAGTTTGGGAGAACGATATATTCTATAATACTTTAATTACGATTAAATATAATATATATTCTCTAAAATAGTGTGCGACAAAAGTTGGCACACTATTTTTTGTGAGGGCGAAATAAGAAAAATATACAAAATAAGAAAGATTCTTCTCTTTTTCATTAATTTCCGAAAACAGACATCAAAACGCTCACCTTTTCTAATTGAATAGTACCAGGGCGTCAGGACTAAGGAGATATTATCAAATGGAGTGCGGCCAACGCGACTCTTGACTTGACCGATGTAAGTGACCCTAATCCGCAGTAAATCTTCGCCGCTGCTTACCCCCGGCCCGAGAGTTGTCGACCCGCCCGCCAGAGGGTTAAACAAGCACACACGACTCAACAACCATTTATTACCCCACTTGTTTTATAACCGAACAAGGGTTTATACTAATATTTTAAGGCCTCACGAGACCTTTTTGTGGGCCGATAAAGATATCGGTCTTAATGTGTTCACACTGGTGCAGTGTGAATAAGTTGAGATTCGTAATTATAAAATCAAAAATTAGAAAAACCAGCGTGAGCCCATCTAATTTGAACAATCACTAGATTCAGATTACGTTTCAAACTCGTTGCAATTAGTAAAGTTTATCGATTGTTGTTACCCGAATATTTTTGTACTGGTAGAAATATCCATTAGAAACAATCATACCTGTTCGATCGAAACTTTTCGAATAAAACTAGCAACCCTGCCGAAAGTTGGCGTTGCTCAGTGATGCGTAAGTGCGGCATATCGAGATAATGTGAACATTATACGACGCACCTCTCAAACTCGCATAATCGCCTCCTCTACCACAGACAAAAGCAAAAACATCAAGCCAACTTGCATCTTCTGGATATTCATCATACACAGTACAGTTCAGTATACACTCCTTAAGAAATTGAAAATATAAATTAATAAATTCTTGACAAGATTCGGAGTGCCAATATTAGATAGCCTTAAGGACTTTTATATTTTCCTTAATCATCGTAAAACACCGAGTAAATATTATTGAACGCACTTTATCCAAACATAAGATACTCGAATACACATGTTCAAATCCAAGTCACTGTTCCAATGCCAATGCCAATTTATTATGCGGTACATCGGAAACCAAAAGCTGAAACTTAATACAATGGAATAAAAATTTATTGTGTAAGACACATTTTTTAAAGAAATTCTCATACGTCTTCATTTGTCTTGCGTCAGCTTAGCTGAAACATGACAATTATAACATTCGAAGAGCTAAATCACTTTTGTTGCCAACGATACCTCTTCAACTCGTATTTCAAGTAGCTGACCAAGGGCTATCTAGTTTAAACTCCAGTTAACTGATGATAATTTAACGCTGTTAAAGTACGTACGGTACGCTCGTTAAGAACACTGCCAAAGCACGTTTTAGTTGCTGCGTAGGTATACACTATGTAAAATAGTGAGATTAAAAGCAATAACTTACAACAGTAAAAATTAAAATTGATCAATAAACGCCGTTCGTTCATCACGTAACGTACATAATTAGCTTTCTGAGATATATATACTTATAAAAAATAACATAGACTAAAGAACATCCGTAATCTGCCAAATCCACTATTAAAAACATTTCATTACTAAACATCATTCTCAAGATATAAACGTGACATGAAGTTCTAAGTAATCACTACATAGTACAAAACAAAGTCGTCCCGCTGTCTGTCTGTCCCTATGTTTGCTTAAATCTTTAAAACTACGCAACGGATCTTAATACAGTTTTTACTAGATAGAGTGATTCTAGAGGAAGGTTTATATGTATAATAGATTGCAGCCGTGTGAAGCCGGGGCGGGTGGCTAGTATAAGCGACAACACCATGGCTCAAACTCCATATGTCAGTCCATGGGGCGTTCTTGTCCAGCCAAGTGGAACCGAAAGGCGCGAGCGATGCATTTGATTGACAGCTACCCCTAGCCAATAGCGATAGCGATACTGACGAATTACGTCAATCATCTGCAACCACCATCGAGCCCACCACGCTATTCACATAACCGGATCAAAGCAATCTATTCCGTAACACGTCACGATAAGAAACACGCAAACCACACTCACAATGCGAATAAACACGAATCACAAGTTCCCGTCACGCGAACGCCATCCCCCATTATTCGCCGCCCTTCAGTAATTTGAATTTCGAATTTCAATTCTTATTTGTGGTAAAATAAAAAGTACCGTTTCGACACAATGGCGTCAAGGGCGGTTCTCTGACATGCGATCAAGTTATTACATTAAAGGAAAGCACACCCGCGAACGCCAACCTCGCTGCCCTGTTATTTAAAGTTTCCAGGAATGGTCTGTAACATTAATACCTCCATTTAATATAGACCGCGATAAAAAGACGATTATTGATAATAAGAAATTATTTACCATAGGCCCGAACTCTATGATTGGATTGAATTTTATTTTACGTACATAAAAAATTAATAGTGTACCTTTAGGTTTTTAAAAAGTTGTACATTTATCATAACAGAAAATTTAAAAAATTTAACGTGAAAAAATTAACTTTGTTTCAGAAAACGGTTTGCCGCGGCGACTTCGTACTGCGTACACCAACACACAGCTATTAGAATTGGAAAAGGAATTTCATTTCAATAAGTACCTATGTCGACCTAGACGGATTGAAATTGCTGCATCCCTTGATCTCACTGAAAGACAGGTGGGTGAATAGGTTAAGAGTTAGTGTCTCAAAGAAGAAATTCGCTTAAGTAAATAATTAATAAATAATTCAGTACATATTTTTACACAACCTTAATACACATAATTTAATAAAATCATTACAATATTTGTTTACTAGCCTATAATTGAGACCTGCTGTAATCAAGTGAAATTGTTAATTATTGAATTATTAAGTGAATATATAAAGTGAATTCTTACTAATTATTGCCATATATTGTTCCAGGTCAAAGTCTGGTTCCAAAACAGGCGCATGAAGCATAAAAGACAGACACTTAGTAAAAGCGAAGATGGTGACGACAAGGATTCAACGACTTCAGAAGGCGGCAAGAGCTCGAAAGCGCGGGATAAGTTCCTCGATGATGACGGCCCGCTTTCGGGGAAAAAGAGCTGTCAGGGTTGTGAGCTACCGCCCGGCGCTTTGTGCTCACCAGCCGAAGATTTGCCGGAGCTAACATCTCGAACTAGGAACAACAATACACCCAGCGCTACAAACAACAACAGTTTTGCCAGTGACGGCGCATCTAGTGTGGCCTCTTCGTCATCCCTCGACAAGCTGGCAGAAGACGACTCGCGAGACGCGCATCCGTCTGCAGCGATCGCACCAGTACCGCGGAACCTGGCAAAGAGAATCAAACAAGAATCGAGGAAACGGTCGCCTTCGTTAGATGCAACGGGATGCAAGGTGTCCCCCTCTTCTTCTAAAGATGGACTAGTTGCAATTGCAGGTTTGCCAGACAATGGAAAATTTTCATCAGTCAGTTTAACGCCGTCGTCGACGCCTGGCACTCCGTCCAGCATGCACCCAAGTCCACTTGGCCATTACCCACGACCCTCGCCGCCTAACGTGCCACCGGGAGCTCCACATCCGCAAGCGGTTCCCAACGCAATACCTCCGTACGTCATACGCGGCAACGTGCCACCAGGCCAGTTCGGGCCCCACGCAGACTTCCGCATGGATTCCAAGCAGTTCGTCGGCAAACTCGCACAGTACCCGCAAGGAAACAGAGCTTACGACGGCTACGGGCCAGCACTGCAGGGCGTTGAACAGCACGCGTACACCAGAAACCAACAGCACACGCGTGCTCAAGACGGTTCCCCGTCGAACAGGAGCAACGGCGTCGGCAGACAGGCTTATCCCCACGAAATGTATCAAAACTACAGCTACGCCGGTTACGGCAAGGACCAAGCCGCCTACAGCCACCCTGGATACGAACAGCCTCAGGGATACCCCGGCGACCACATGGCTTACTCAAACAGTCACTACGGCTACCACTATCACGAGAGCGGGCAGCATGAACACGCCCACGCGTACTACGGAGCGGACGGCCAGAAGGCGGCGCCAAACGAGTACGGACGATGGAATGACCCGAGTAATTACAGCCAGCAGGCCGCCGTGACCCCTGCAGGTTACGGGCCCGGCTCGCAGCCCCCCGCGCCGAACGAGGCCTACGCAAGTGGGGGGGAATGCGCCGACGGCTACGGCTCCTTCCAGCAGTTCTACGAGGCTACGCATGGCACCCCCGCCGCCGGGGAGAACTCCAACTCGTCTTCGGACTTCCACTTCTTAAGCAACCTCGCTAACGACTTCGCCCCCGAGTACTACACCATTTGAGACAAGGACTTCGCCGAACAGGCGAGCGATCTCTTCGTGTAAACGCTTCCCATATACGTTATCACACACGGCTTATTAATAAGGGTTATGGTTTCGAGAATGAACTTTTTGTGACGCCGTAGGCACTCATGAGTGTATGACAGATGATTTTCCAATTACTATATCTCTGTACCGGTCTACTTAAATCTACATTTACTTTTTAATTGTAACGTATTTAATGTTGTAATAAAATGTACATACTTATAAAGTCGTAGCGTTAACTTTCACTAAAAAAAGTACGTAAAAAGTATTTACTGATTAATACGTACATAATTATTATTAAGGTGCTATTCGAGTATCGAATACACGCTCACACTTAACTACAGGCTGTAATGAATAAGATTACTTGTACTTGTTGTAAATACTGGATGAATACATCCGATTTTTGTTATATAATATGCAATGAATACCACTGCTTCGAGTATCTGTTATTGTATCTAAGTGAAAAGATACTCACGTTGTAAATTTGTCCTTGTCTCCTATTTAAACATAAAAATTTTATGTATGTTCACAGCCTTTCAAGTGTTCAAGTTAAAGAAAATTATGTAAAATTCAAATTTAATTTAAAATTATACATTAAAAAAATTGTTTACAAAATTAAGGGATAGTCGTTGCCTTATTTAGTTAATATTATTTTGTGACTATAAGACATATTGTAGATACATATAGTAAGATAGAATATTAAGCGACTACGATGTAGATACCAGCGCTATCATTTTGGCCTATTAAAAATAAATAATTTGGTGTCGCACATGCTCTTCATTTTTTGTAATTCTAATAATGTTCAACAAATGATTAAATTTCTTTGAGCATTCTTTATTTCCATAAAGTCCTTTTTTTAACATTTTCATCTTGAAAATACTTAAATATCCTCTTAATCCGTGAACATGTCATGCGTTTTAGAACGTTCTTTTTAATTTTTGTTTAAACATTACCCTTATTGCAGTACATTATTCTTTTTTTGTAAGGACGTTATTGCAAAGCACCCAGATCGGGAACAATTATCAACAATTAATTGTCCCGTCTGAGAATCGAACCTACAGCGCCCAAGATGTGTTCACTTTCAGTCTTTAGGACTTTAGGATTTTATCTCTCAGCTTCATCATAAAACAAAATTAAAAATATCTAAATGTAAATGCGCGGTGTAGTTTATCTGATGGGGTTCTCACCACACGCAGTTAAGAAATAATACATTCAACGGCTGCTGATGTCATGATCGTATAATCAGATGCTTACTTAACCACTTACCAGCGATTAACGGGCTGCAAATATCTACGTGTATGTCGGACTTATGACGACTAAAACTCCAACGATGTCGACTTCACGACTTCACGACTTCCACCTAGGGCGCATATTCGGAGGGAAACACATCCGCGACCCTACCGTCCTTGGCTGCCTTAGCAGCAAGTCGTGCAGGAACATAAATAAAGCGCGCCTTTCTACTCGGCCACACTTGCAAGGGCATAAGACAGTCAAGTACACTGCACAGATGCCATGGAAGTCAGTGCACCAAGTGCTAAAAAACAGTAAGCTTCCCTGGCTCCGACAGTGGAAGCGATCTGTGGTTTCACCGCTTCCCCACTTCGAATGGGACAGGTAGGGAGGGCGACGCATCGCAATACCAACATTCCCCTTTCCCCACGGCTCCACCACTTCTGCATCCCGCAACTCCACCTCAGTTAAGAGGACAAGGAGAGTGGCTCCACCCTCGATCTGCACTCCCATTATCAAAGCTTTATTATTTGTTTTTGTTTTACTGTAGGTATTTTCATTGTGGGTATTCAGATTTACGAGCCATAATAGCTCAGTGTCCGGGCGCTCGCCTTTAATTCAATATACTCCAGCAACCTGGGTTCGATCCCCGGTGCCAGCACCAATGATATTGCATATTTTCAAAATAATAATAAAAAAAATATTTCGAAAATATGTGAAGTCCGCCAATCCGCAGTGGGGCCGCGTGCCCTGATACACTCTGTACAGAGGAGGCCTTTGCCCAGCAGTTGGTTTTGTATAGGCTGTTACTTTACTTTTTTACTTAACTTTTATTCAGATTTGGTCATCCAAGGCCAGAAAAGTTCATCATAATGCGCTACTTTAATTTATTTTTGTTACTCTTCCGAAAAAATATTACGAATTACTCCAATATACCCTGCCAGGTTTAGACCATTCGGTAACTACATGGTAAGAGGCATTGTAGGCTTAGAAGGTAAACTGAAGTAATCGTCTTGATTGCTTGGCAGGGCCGGCTTTATTCATGCGAAGATTTGCGGAATTTCTTGATCCGAATATCGAGAATCGAAAAAGTTGTAAATATATGTATATTTTGTTTTTAAATTGTGTATTCCTATATGCAATTTTAAAAATCAAATAAGAAACAAAAGTTACTAGCACAAAGAAGGCGTGTCGTAATTATCATCAGGGAATCACAAAATAAGGTTTGCGGGCTGAAATTAATTATTAAATTACAATAATCTAACGATGAGCTACGTAGTTTTCAATTCAAAAGATAACAAAAGCTTAGCCAGATGTCATAGAATTCCTCACATATGTTTTAATATCTACTTTTAAACTTGATTAAGTCCTTTCTGGTGACGCAAATGTCACTACTTCCTCTTTTTCCCCAAACCCGTGGGTTCTGGCTAGCCCACCGGTTCTGCGTCAGATGAAGCTTTAATAGTCTCGGGACTGAAAGCAAAAACATCAGTTATAAAAAAAAAATTTCATATACACTTTATTTATTTTTTCTTTAATATATTTTAACACCGAGCTACTGACATAGTTTCCTTCATATACACGAATAAACATGTTTATTTCTTCACATAACTTATGTCAAACAACATCGGATGTAATAAAGATACTGTTACTGTTTAAGATAAACAACAAGCAAGTACCTAACTGCATTTCTTTCAAAGTTAAGTCACTAAATAAAATAAACTTTCGTTATTTTAAGTAGCTTAAACCTAGATTGGCAGCTTGCAGATATTGTTCACTTAAATTTCATAGAAAATTCATCCAAGAGTTCATTTCAGATATATAAAAGTACTCTTTTAATTCCATCTTCCCCGTCATATTCAAAATTAATTTTAAACGTTTATATTTCACGGCTTTGAAGTTTCTCTCGATGTAATTTTTCTCAGATATTTCTCCTGTAGTTACAATGGATCATTGGAAACCGTTATATCAATAAGGGCTTTCCAATGTGTAAATGCGTCTAAATTCTACCTCATCTAGGTGCATCTTTTCACTATCTCATTTTACTCAAGACATTTATTTTCGTAAGAATGTCGAACCATACGAAGAGGGCGACTATAAATTCGTAAGTAGGTATTTCCTTTTTCCCCGACAACGATAGAAACGTTGCTAGAGTTTTTTCCGCCACTTCTCCCAGCGCTAACGCTTTCCGAAGTGTTAGTAATGACAGCTATAGAAATTCTTCCAGCCAGACTACAGCTAGCGATCGAGACGAGAGTCGGCCCCCTTGGGCACTCTCGGGAATGTTAAACGGGAATTGAATGACAGCCCAAGCCGAGGCCCTTGAGCCTAGTCACTCCATGGAGTGTCCGCCAAAGCGACATAAAAGCTTGGCGGCCTCAAAAACCGGTGAAAATAATAACAGCATGACGGCACGAGCCGAGGCTCCCTCGGAAGCCCGCAATGCACATTTGTAATAAACAAAAAAAAAAGATTTTGCTTGGACATACACCGGACGATGTTGCGTCCACTTATATCCGATTCTGGTTTCCTTTACAAGATTAAAAACAAGCAAGTGAATTTTCCGGTATATGTTTTTGTATATGAAATTTCTCAAAGCATACTTGTTCTATTGTCACCTTGTCCTTTGCAGTTTTGGGATAATATGTCCAGCAGGACATAAGATAATAGATCAGCAGATCTAGCTCTAATTACCTGTTTAATTATTCAAATTTTCAACTCTAGTTTGGTTCTTCGTTGTTAGCTGTATTTGTATCAATAGTCTTATAATAATTGAAAGTTACTGAACATGAGAGAAAATCAAATAATCGAGTAACATTTATATTTCAACAGTTTTAGTTTTCAGGTGTCTTGGCCATCAAATTCAAGACCTTATTTTGAATATGTTTTGGGAGTTGGTTGAAATTGTAACACTGGCTGGATAACGGATCCTAACACATATAAATATCTCTCTAACTCTAAAGGCCAAATTGTGTGATGCTAAAAAATAACAATATTTTACAGACTCATTGTCTGTAAAATATAACTTCAATGTCTCCTTTCTCGGTTAATTTGGGGCATTTCCCAAGGCTAGAGTCAATAGTTGTACAGCTTTTTATCTGTTTTTATATAGCACCATGTCGATGTGAGACTTTAGGAATTCACCCGTGTTTTTCCAATTACACATCTAACTGTTGTATTTCTAACTGGAACTAATTGTTGTATTATATTTTGCGCAGAATATTATCCATCTCTACCTGTCCCTTCAGGGCCAGATGATCAGGTACCTTATTCATTTTCTTCATGTAGTTATTAATTTATTAATAACTTTATTAGGAAAATTTTGTTATTTAATAAATTTATTGTTATCAGTAGTTTCAATTGTAAATTTCATTGAGGTCAAATGAATTAACCCACACACTCAAGAAAGTAAGGAAATTTAACAGCTTCCATTAAAGTAGCCATAAGGTTTTATATTTTGAAAAAATCTCAGAAAGAACTAGGAAAACTTTAATTGTGATTATAAATCAGAATTTTGTTAGAATATAAATATTGATAATTCATCTACTAAAGCTTATTAAACATTTTTATTATAAATTATGCTATATTTAATTTTTGATTTTTATATATATTTAATAACTTCAACAGTACACATACTTAATGAAAATGTATTTTTAAGCCTTCCAATAATTTGCCAGTGTTTGCTTTTAGAAAAGTAAATGGTTAATGTAACATGAATTGTGCATAACTATTATAAAAGAATTGTTTATAACATTTAAAACTTTTAATATAAGCAGTGTTATGAAGCTGACGGCTTCTGGGTTTGAGATTGAGCTTGCATCTTCATTTCAATCATCATACAAATAGCATCTCTTACTTTCGATTTTTCAATTGCCAACACTTGTATTTTCTCCATTTGCTCTGTCACAAAAGCAACTTTTCTTTTGAAGTAATCTTTTGCTCCATCAATGTCCTTTAATTAAATTCATAGAAAATTTAATATCTGCTGAGAACATGTTATGGTAATTATTTATTTAATGATTTTAAAATTTAGAAATTATATTCACGCAGAAGCTTTGTTGTTACTTAAAATAAATAATAACAATTTGAAATACCTTTTGAGCATAATAGCCTGTTCCAACATCAATTAAAACATGATCTGTATCTGATATTGCACCGGGAACGTACATAGAGCTAGTTAATGGAACCAAAATAGTCTTCCCTTTAGTGTCCGGTGTTATTCTTTCCACACTTTCCCCAGATTCCACGAATTTTCCTTGGGCTATTTTGAGAGTTTGTAATGAATCTGTGAAAACACTTAACTCCTGCATAGAAAAATTACATAAAAGTGAATATAAGATATAAAAATATAAAAACAATCACTTTTTAACTAGTAGTGCTTACTTGATCCATTTGTTGTTTGAGTTGAGCCAACTGGTGCAGGTTTAGTTTAGATAGATCAATCTGATGCATCCCTGGCGCCGGAGCCGTTGAAACAGATGCCATTTTCAATAAATGTGATGTTGTAATAAATTAAACAATAAACTAACTTAACCAGTTTATTTTATTTTCAGCACATACTTATAACCTCAAACAGCGTCTAATCATTAACATAACATTAGCAAGAACAAGACAGTAGAAGTGGGCGATACAAATCGTATCAGATACGAAATCTAGATATTAGTAAAATATCCGAATATCGCTTATTGGCTCGTTCAATATCTATGTATTTTACAATATCTGATATTTCCGAAATCTGATATACCGAATACTCGCTCGCTCACTATACCGACACGAATCGCGATATCATACGGTTTGCCACAATATCTGATTTTTAAACAGATTTCGAGAGACAAAGCGCGTGAAATACAAATACTCACTAGTTAGAGCGGGACGGCAAGCAATGAACGATATCAGATTTTTAAACAGATTTTGAGCGACAAAGCGCGTGAGATACAAATATTACACTAGTTAGAGCAGTACGGCAAGCAAGGCACAATATCAGATTTTTAAACAGATATTATGAATAAGTTAAGTAATTTTGAATCTTAACACGATGCAAATAAGATCCGTTTTAATTAAATACTAATCATGGTATCAAAGATTACTACAACGATATTATTATATTTCTATTGCTTTGTTTAGCCTTGAGCCGTAACGAGCGACAAAGCGCGCAGTTAAGTAATTTTGAATCTTAACAACATGGAAAAAAATCTCTGTTGCATTTAAATACGAATTACAGTATTAACGATGTCTTTAAATTTTGTTTAGTCTTGAGCTGGATTGCATTGCTACTAAGCACGTAATAGTAAGGGATGCCAACTTACTACTTAAGAATTTTCTGCCTAAATTAAGGAAGAAAAATATAAATGGAAATTTTTTAGGAGGTAAATTTTTTGTGAATATTTTTATTAGTTAAATTTTATTCATATTTTTGGAAAAAAAATAAAAGTACACAAAAAGAAAAATATAATTTAATAGTGTAGTGCTGCTTGGGTGGAAATCAGACCAAGGCTTATGTGCTTTGTGTGTATATTTTAAATTCTTCCGCCCTAAGTTATAATACTGAATGTATTATTTCTTACACAAATTATAAAGATATTGTCACTCATGATTGCGTGTTTTAAAAATATGTTAAACTCAATTATTAAGCGATATATAAGATGTTAAAATAAATCATTTTTATATTACTTCAATTTCTATTTTTAATGAAATTTTTAATTTTATCAGGTAATGTTTTAATTTTACCTTAATAGTATAAAAAAATCGTGATTTTAAATTCAGTAAGTTTTTTGAATTTAGTCAATTTTAGTGGGTTTTCGAATTTATTTAGAAGTATTCTTTTTGAACAGTTGGTATCACTGTTAATACCTTTATTTATGTGTATGTACAATGATCGTCGAACAAGACTTTCGACGATTAAAGTCAAACAGCTTACGTTCGTAAACGTGAATTAAAACCCGGAGGAATCTAAATAATTATTAACCCACACATCATTGTAAATAAGTTAAGTTTTAAATATCAGGAAAATTATGTACATAGAATGAATCAACTTTTAAATACTCTTTTTTTTTTTTAGAATTCAATGTGGATACGGGACCGTAAAATATCTAGATATTAAAATACATAGTTTCGAAATCTGATATTTGAAATCGATATCTGATTCAGATACGGTACTCAGAAATAGCGGTACGACCCATCTCTACAAGACAGACAAAAGCAAAGCAAGACAAGACAGACTACAGACTCCATACGGCGGTAGGGTTACCAACTGTTTTTGAGATTTTTTTCAAGTAGAGAAAATGAAGTATAATGAATATATTTTTATATTAAATTTTTTATACATTTGAGTTTTTATGTATTTCGCTCATATGGAGGAACCTCCTTGAACCTCAACTTGGACTGTGATCAATAGTGAGAACCATCCAGAGAAAGTCATAGATTGAAATTATACATATAGATATAGTCATAGGATGCCTACGTGGTCCAAGGGGTGCGGATGTATCCCGCTGACTGCAAGCTTTTCGCACTTAAAGGCAATTTATTCCCTTAAATTAAAATGTCCACATAGCGGCGCCCTGTGGTATGTGCAGATCGAAGGAATTGAGTTTAATTTTCTTGACGTGGGTTCGAAGTATTGGCAAGGATATGCGCAGGTTTATGAAACAGACACTAGCATTGTTATTATGTATTGTATTGATGAACTTCGCGTCTGAGTGTCATTTGACGAGACCAAAGATCTTATACTTACAAAAGTAGGTTAGTAAGTGTAAGGTCTTTGGACGAGACATAATGTAGTCTGTTTTATTTACATTATAAATGTGAGTTTTATTATTTAGGTGTTAACTCAAATTGCGTTCCCACGCATTGGGTTTGGTTGAATAATTTAACGGAAAGGATTTTTTTCTATTGTTGGTTGACCGAATGACAATTAAATATGATCTTATTACTCTGCTTCGAGTTAACCTCCATCCGCCACTTTTTGAACCATTCGCCTAGGGGCGCCTACTGAGTTTATTGTAGATTGTAATCGGATTATAACCTGGGTTTAATGCAATCAACCACGTATATGACTTTATTGTTGACGTATACAGCGTGTCGTTACCATCGCGACAATAAATGAACACACGTCGAACGCTACTTGCCAATAATCATAAAAAAATATTAACGTTAAACAAAATCCATAATTTAAAAAAAATATTTTTCAAACAAATAATTAATTAAAAAAGATACAAAATTTGTAACATCCCTATACAACTCGCGCCACATCGTCGCATTTCAAGCCTTTCCTTCTAACAGTATGTTTTATCTCTTTTAAATTCATTCAACCCATTCATATGCTTTGTGACCTTTACAAATGAACTTTCCGTTACAGTTTTATACGTAAGGGTGTTCTAAAATTGTTTTGGAAAATTTAATAACTCTGTAAATATTGATATTTAAAGAATGTAAATGTTTAATACAATTTTAAAAAGTTATCCCCTATATGTGTGTACATTTATTGTCGCGATTGTAAAGACACGCTGTAGTACCAACTCGGCCTTAAGAATCCAAAGAATGTCGCTGGAATAGGGAAAGTACCGATCCGAAGAGAACACACGCAAGGGTTAGGTGCGGGATATTGAGCTGTCGTATAGCCTTATCGTGTATCCGATAACATAATATATAAAACATAATTTAAGTCGTGATAAATAATACAAAAATAAGAAGCCTAATAAATTAGATGTTTTATTTATATTGTCAGCCTTTCAAGGTCAATACTTACATAAAAATAATCTACATATTATTTTTTATAATTACGTACACATGGCGCCGAACTTAATGGCAGCTGTGTTGTAAGAGGCAAGGCACTGTTTAATAGACTATTGGTTAACTAGAAGGCATTTTAGATGAATGCTCCTTGCGGGTGTTTAGAAGGAGGCAGTTTGGAGGCCAGGTGTTTAGTAGGAATTAGTTTTATTTACATTTATCGGTACTCGCAAGCTAAGCAAACTGCCCAACCAGGCCTAGGGTTATCGCTCGATCACGGTGTTCGAGCGTATCATGCTCAACAGGCTTAAGAATCATGTCTACTCCAATAACCTTATTCTCCCAGAACAGTTCGGCTTTCGACCGTATCCGTCCAGTCCCAAACAGATCTAACGCCTGACGGAGTATATACAGAGGCCTCTTTTTCTCAACGTCGCAAAGGTATTCGACAAAGTCTAGCACAGCGGCTTGCTTCATAAGCTGTTCCCATTCAACGTGATAGACAGGCTCAAGACAAAAGCGACTCGACGGGTCCGAGCCTTCCTGTCGAGTCGCTCTTTTCTTTATCAAGTAGAGGGTGCTCTCTCCACGAAACGCTCCGCTTACTACGGACGTTCCTCTGGGCACTGCCTCTTGCCTTTGCTGTTTCCTCTCTATACAGCATCCCAAAAAATTTACATGTCAATCTCGCGCTTTTCACAGATGATCCATGCCTATATCTTATATATTTTTAGACTTTACACTGAATCATCTCGCCCGAGTCATTATTCATCTCCATCACAGACTAGGTCCACCGATGGGGGTTGGGAGGCTTGTTGCTTATTAGTACTGGCTCTCTTGGTTCCCATGACCTCTGGTCAGTGAACTCGGGGGGGTTCGGTGCCATAAAAAAACGAGGCCTACATAGCGATTACATATACCCGATGCGACGCAAAAGGAGATGGCCCAAAAGCAAATCCTCGCGGGAGTAGCGCCGAGAGCTGTGGGGCGAGAGATCGTGGGGCACGATCTCTCGCTACGTGAGGTCGTGGGATCTTTGCATTCTGCTAGGACATAATCACCCGGAAGGAAGCCGCGGAGAGAGAGAGAGAGAACTGCCACCCTGGAAATCCGCCGCCGGAGACCAGCGCGCAGGAGTCTGGCCACTACGCGCAATCTTCCCCCCTGGTAGCAAGCCCCGGGGCAACAGATGCGGGACTAACTGCTGCCCCGCATAGGGCTTATTCATTGCAGCGACACGGCACCATTTGCCTGGACCGGGTGTCCAAACACCCGGAGAGAGGAAGCCTGAGAGGGCCACAGTCGCGCCGGGGTTCGCGGAAGACTGCGTTTTCGTGTTTCCGTGTCCCAGGCAAAAGCGACAGCGCAGGTTCAACGTGGGTTTTTAGTGGGTACTCTCATAACTCCAACATAGTTACCCCTGCTGCCTACCCACAAGGTGGCTCCATAAAGGTGGAGAGCCATAAAGGATTTTTCCCACGTAAAAACGGCGAGACGAACCCAACAATGATTAACCCACGACCCGCAAGGCGGGTCTCAATGCCTCCAGTCAGTTTAAAACGTCACGGTTTATACCGAAACTATGGCATGTAAGAGACATTTCCTAACAGATACTTAGATAACGCATGAATGAGCAAACGCGCCGTTCTATTCAACGCGAAAGGCCTTATAAGGCTTAGCGCTCATTCATCAAAGCATTAAGAGTTTATGGACTGAAAGCAAAAACATCAGTTCAAACAGCATCTATACTAAAAATTTTAATATAAGAAACTTTTCAACTGCCATCAAGTTGGGCTCTGCCATGTATAATACAATTAATGATTTTATAATTGTCACATCTACTGAATGTATTTGAGATGTGTATTTAAGATTAACATAACTAGAAATACACAATTGACTGTGGACCCACAATGTGGCCCACACGATTGCACGAATGAGCACATCCTCACAGAAGACGAGTTTAGTGGAAGTGTTATACTTCTGCACTTCGTTTGGTGAGTAAAGAAAACTAAGACCCACTTTATTAAGTCGATCTTGGTTTAATTTATAATCCTATGGATGCTGCAAATGTCCATGACCAGCAGTTATCACATACCATCTGGCGAACCGCCAGCTCACTTGCCACCATCTCACAGTAAAATAAAATTATGGAAAACGGATTATATTGAATTCCCAATTATTTATTTAAATAAATAGAAATCAACCAAAGAAACACTGCACATGTTATGCTTTTAATGTTGACTCCAATTCACCATTGGCTAGCAATTCTTTAATTATATCTAACCCTCCAATCAGTTCTCCTTTTACATAAAGTTGTGGATATGTTGGCCAATCAGAATATTCCTTAAGACCTTGTCTTACTTCTTCATCAGTTAAAATATCAAAAGTATCATACTGTACCCTGCAAATAGAGAAATTGTTATGTATCAATTATAATTAATTTAATGTAACATGTGTATACATCATAATACTCCATACAATTAACAATGTAATCATAGTTTCTAACAAGTTTTTTTTTTTAATTTTTGCAGTCTCCAAAATTTTGATAGTTAATTATCATTAAAATTTTAAATATTAAGGTTTCTCATACAGAAATATAAAATGATTGTTAATACTGATGACTTAAGGAAACTATTCTAATCTATTATTTTAGTACTAGTTTGTAAGATATCTTTGTCATAAGTGATAACCTCACAAACTTTTAAATAATAAATCTATATGATAAGAAAATATCTATATTGGTACTTGTATTTATGATAACATGTGAAATTAGGAAACAATAATAGTTTTATACACTTTTATAAATTAAAATTTTACCACAAATAACTAAACATGTTTTTTAATCAAACATTTTCAATTTTAAGTTACATTTAATACACATACAGGGTGATTTTATAGACAACGGATTTTATAAAACTTTTCGCTGAATGCATAATGACTAAACCACTTATCAATAGGGTGACCAATCTTAAATAAAATATGTTTAAATTGATATTTTTCTGGTTATTTCTAAAAAAAAATTATATTTTGAATTATGAAATGCTCAATTAACATTATGTCAAAGTATGTACTTCGTCAAAAAAATCACCCTGTACAATTCCCTTGCTTTAAATTTTACAATAAATTATATCTAAATCTTAAAATTTTTGTAGAAAAAGGAACGAAAAGTTTCTTGCCGCTTTGGATATCTAAATCAAGATAAATTTGAATTAATTATGTTAATTGTTTCAGTTCAAAAATAAACCAGATTGTTTCAAGAAGTGTTATTGTCAGATAATGCATACACAACTTTGCAGGTATTGTAAATATATATGGGTTGAAATCAGCACTCAATGTCAAGTGAACTGTGTTCGTGCTTATTAGTTTATACATAAAAAAAAAAATTACCCAGTTTCATTGATGATTTGTATAAGAGTTCGACTAAATCCACATCTTGGTGCATCTCTGTTGCCTTTCATGAATATCATCACATTGTGTTTATTAATTAAAGCTTTCAGTCTTTCCTCTAGGGATTGTTTAGGGGTAGTTGTAGTTGGTGCAGATTTGCCACAACTAAGAGTTTTTACCTTTGAGGTAATTTGTGCAATATCAGCCCCATCAACTCTATCAACTTGTGTGCTGTTTTTGAAAAGTATTACTGTGGGAACGGAATCAACCTGTAAATTAAATCAAAAAATTGCTTTGTTAAGTGCACAAAATCTACTGGACTAAATAATTATGTGTTCTGTGTTTTATCAATTGTAAAAAGGCTTTATAATTAAAAAACATTTAGCAGCAGTCACCTTAGATTAAAAGCAATATGGACCCTTTACATGAATAATTTAAGTTATCAATGATAGACAATTATAAACTTTAAGCAATCCCCACACACAAAAAAACTCAAGCATGTAAATCACATCAGCTTTCAAACAAAAAAATCTGCACAATAATTGGTCCACAGTTTTGAAGCTAATATGCCACAGAAATACGCATCAAACTTATAACAATCATCTTTTTAGATCTGGGGTTAAAAATACATAAGATATATTTAAATCAAACATAAAATTATTGTAATAAGAAATTATATTTCGTCTGTAATGTAAGCAGTAAATTAACATGTACTTATAGCAATGTATTTTAGTGCATACTAGTATTTCCCAACCGAATGATCAATTTGGAAGCATTTATTTTAATCAATTACTTTATATTTTAATCTAAAAGGCATATCATACATAATAAACTATTACTATGGTATGAATAAACACCAGTATCCTTTTGATTCAGCAACCTATTATAGAAGTTAAACTAATAATAGGTGATCTATTCACATTAATATTTAATGTAAATAGATCACATAGAAACAATTTTCTTCACTTATATACAAATATTTAACATAGATTTGATGAAATGTTAAAAATTTTCATAATTGTATAATTATTATTACAGTTATAACAATAACTAATTAAATATAGCTACTAATTAGGTTTTGATATGAGTAGAAACATTTATTTCTAAATCTGACTATGATATTAATCTCTCAATTAAATTAGTGTTATTAAAGATATATAGGTGAAAAAATGTTAAATTAAAGCAGCCAATAATCAAATAAAGCTATAAATAATTACAAACCTTATATTTAAGTGAGATTTCTGAAAGACTTTCAGCGTTACATGCGCCAAATTTTGTACCACTAGACTTTATTTCTGGAACTGCAGCAAGTTCTTCTAGCACTGATGTTATTTGAGGGCACTGCTCTGCCCAATCAGTAGAAAAATGGACAACCGTTAACTGTGGGCAACTGAAAAAATAAATATCAAGATCTAGCTAGTAACATATTTTATTGCACAATTACAAACAATATCGAAGAAAAGACTTACCTTATAAAATGAACAAAATTGTCGATTGAATCGATGTTGCTTACTGACATTGTGTAATAGGGTTTATATTATTTTTTGGTTTACTCTGTGAATGAAAATAAACACTATTTAAATATCACGAGTTATTTATTGCCACATTATAAAAATCTATTAATTCCTAATATTACAAAAGTATTTTTAACTTACCACAGTCACAAACTTACGCAAATGTTTCAGAAATGACAATTGTCAAATATAAAAAAGTGACAGATTAAATTAAGTAGTGTTGCAGCTTAATCTCTTACAGCAATCTGTTTCATGAATTCATGTAGTAGTTCAACTGTTTCAACTGTTGTTTCATATAATAATTAACCACAATCCAACACTGGTTGAATCCTCAACATCCACAAGTGTACTTAATCTGCTATCCACTATCTATTATTAATACTAAAGATAATTTAATCAACAAGATTCTAAAGTGATGGAAATAAAAACATTTTTCTGATGGTAAATAAAAAATAAGAATAAAAGACAAGTGAAGAAGAATTAGCAGCCTAACCAATATTTTAAAATCTCAATTTACTTCATTCCTTAATTAAGTAAATTACGAAGAAATCCTTTTTTATTTCATTATAACAAAAATATACCCTCTAAAAATGTCCTTTCTTTTTATTGATTATTCTGAGTCGGGCCATATCATATATGAATAAAATAACAAAAGACAAGTTTAAATATTGCGTTGTCATGTTAAGTATTTCTTAATATGTATATGTAATGATGTAAGCTTCAAAACAAAGAAGTTTTTGTTCATAATTTACTTTTATGACACAAATAAAACATATTTCTGCTTGTATCCAATTACAGTTTTCTATACAAAGTTATCAAATAAAAATTAAATAAATTTCATATACACTATGAAACTGTAGTTAAATATCTTGAATGGTAGGTAGGTAGGCTAATGGGATCACTTAAAAGCCAAAAAGACGTTTGGGTGCACTGCATGTGCAATCACGTCGGGGTCACCAGTTTGGGAGCCGGCAGGAGGGAATAATTAAGATGCAGTACAAAGAACGAGCCGTGTTGAGAAAACCATCATCTTTTTATTGTCACTCGTTGCTATAATAATTTGTCAATATTAGGGTAATGCTAGACCGATGAGACTAAGGGTGTAAAAGATAAGAGCGGTACTACACAGTAGCAAATGAGTCGCCACAGACGCTTAAGGACTGATAAGAAAACTATTTATTTCATTTTTAACATTTTGAACTCAGTTTTAACGAAAACTAATCATTATGAAATTTATATAAAATACAAGTTATGTTAGATAGCTAAACATGTTACTTCTCCAAACGATTTTTACGGAATCAATCAAAAATGACAATTCAGTCTGAACAAATAAAACTAATATTCCAAATTTAAAGTAATTCAAACATAATACATAAATCAACCAGGTAAGAGTTAACATCAAAAGAGTATGTATAATCTGAGATGGTAAATGTAAATAACTTTAACTCCGGCGTAATTCAAATCAAATAAATTTTAAACGATAGAGAAAAATCACTTATGAATTTATCAACAAGCAGAATTCGGCGGTCGCTTCTAGTATTCGAAAAAATAAATAATGAAATAGTGTGATTTTTACTATAGAAATCCGCCATTTTTTTGTTGTCAATATGTCAATTCAGCTCGTATTTCTTGGTGGTCATAAAAAAAAAACCTAACATCGAAGGTTAAGGCGGGAGCTCCGCTCCCGCCTGAACCTTCTAACCTAATCTATCCGAGTCGGATTCGCTCTGTGTCGGTTCTGTGATTCATTAAATTAATAAAATCGGAATATCGATACGTGTATGATGTCGCCCGCTTCCTATATTTATCATATTGGCAGAACTATGTATTGAGTTTTTGAAGTCAAAAAAATAAAATGGTGGATTTCTTAGTACAAAAAACAAGTTTTAAATATTTTTTTTCTCGAAAACTATACGCGACCGCCGAATTCTGCTTGTTGATAAATTCATTAGAGATTTATCTCTAACGTTTAAAATTATTATTTTAATTGAATTACGCCGGAGTTAAAGTTATTTACATTTACCTCTGAGATTACCAATCAACAGAATACAGCTCTCAAAAAAACTGAAAATGGTTAACAGTAGCTATCTACATCTGAACTTCGGTAGTTCGGTAACTTATCAAAAGATGGCGCTGTTCACGATGACACTAATAACTCTATATTAATAATGTACCTATTCTTTGTTCGCAACCGACACAAGACTCTTCAAGTCTTCTTTGAATTTATATTCCGTGGCCGGATGTCAAAACCTGACGTCTTAACGTCACTGTCAACTTCTTATACGTCAAAATCATAGAACGTCAACGTAAAGTAAAAGTTATTAGTATAAAACTAAATAATTTTTTGAACTTGGCTGTTTGTAAATATTTTGTTTGTTAAACACTCTTCGTAATTTATTTGTGTTCATAAAATACTCGATCAATAGAATGAGTAAAATGAATCCTATTCGCACCGGTAAATAATATAATATTTTCTTGTTATAGTTAGTAAACAATATCGAAGTGATTGTACATTTTTAAGTTTTATTCAATATTTTTCAACAGTGTCAAAGTAATATATCAACATATACATTTTTGTTAAATTTCAGAAATGTTGACTAAAGCACGAACTGCAGGCGATGGAATGGAATCAGTTGATTGTTTTTCTGAAAGTAGGGCAAAACTTGAGTTAAAACGTAACACGTCGACACACAGTGCCGAATCTCTTCTACCTGGTCGTTTAGTTCAAGTGTATCCTTCTAAAATAATCAGCTCGGATAAGAAAAGCTCACACATATATTCCAGGAACCCAAAATTTGTACCATATGAACCATATCCTGGAGCTGTCAAGCCTATTACAACACAGGCAATCACTAAAAACACGAAAAAATCAAGAAACAATATGGATATAAACACACTGATCTCTCAGATGTCACAAATGGATACAAATTTAAATGAGTATAAACCAAGGCCAAAGCTAGCATCTACAAGTGATAAATCAACAACAGATATAGAAAAAGATAATGTTTATAATGATTTGAAGAAGAAACTTGAAGATGCAACCCAAGAGAATGAGGTTTTAAAAGAACAATTGAAACAACAAGTTCAGGTAAAATTTTAAAATTTTACCGATTACTTAGTAATCAATATCCATGTTTATCGAACCTGCACAAGAAGGCTCAGCATGGTCCTACCTTTAGAAAAATTATTTTTTTATTTTGTATTTTTTTAAATTTATCTGACTCATTCTGTAATCCTATAATATTTATTTACCTGCTAGGTAGAGTTCCCTTCTGTGAAAAAAAACTCAACCGGTATTTCTTAGATTTATTGACCTTTTTGATCATTATCTTAATTTCTTATTAGGAATAAGAACAATGATTAATAGATCTCATAGTAGAACATATTTATATAAAAAAATTATGTTTAATAACACTGAATTGCATAATGATAAAAGAATAATATTTCCAGGTCAACAAAGAACTAAAAACCATGTTGGTTGCCTCTATGGGAGAAGACCTTGAAACACAAGTGCAGTCACTCAATGAAGATAAAAAGCATCTTGCTAATGCATTACTTAACTCTGCACAGCACCTTTCAACACATCAGGTTTTTTTTAATCTTAAACACTTTTTTTATATAAAGATATGTGATAGTTGTAATTTTTTCTATCAAATTTCCCATATGATAATTATTTGTTATTTTGTCAGAGAAGTTCTCCTGATTCTAAAAGTGCATATAGATAGTATATAAAATTAGCTCAAAAATATTTATATATATAACAAAAAAAATCTTTTTTTTTGCTATAATCTGTTAATAGCTCCTAAATGTTTAATAAGCAAGATATGATTCCCTCTCTCTGTTCACTCTGATTATCTTTCTGCAATGCATATGTTTATCAATTTTACAGTTCATATCTCTACTGGGGTTGTTTCCTCACTGCTTATTAATGTCAGTCTCCACCTTCACTATAAATTTGGCATGTGAAGATTAAATTAGTACTCTTGATAATATCAAATATTGTAGAGAGATTAGCCATATTTATTAGGTAACAAGGGCCTTTTTACCTTTCTGTAAAGGTCCTTTGTTAATATTATTTGTAAGCCACAAAAACTCTTATCTTTAGAATATAATTTTTAATGAAGAAGACCTAACTTTACAAAAGCCAGTAATAGGTTTTTAAAAAAATATATTTACTAAATGTCAGCCCAGATAATGTCAAATCTGTCAATTTGAGATTCAGGTAATTTTACTTCACTATGATTTATTTGTGATCAAGTTATTAACTCTAATCTATGTATAATATATTTTATGAACTTTCAGTGGCAAGTATTTGACACAATAAGTGCTATCTTACAGAATATCTTTATCAGGTAGAACAATATCAAAGTATGTCCTAAATGACTTATTAAAAAAGATTCATAGATATGCATAGATAAACACAAATTTTCTTGATTATGGATGTGTGCTATTTTAAGTTATTTCTAAAGTAACAGCCTATACATGTCCCACTGCTGGGCAAAGGCCTCCTCTATAGAGAGGGTATCAGGGCATAGTCCACCACGCGGCCCCACTGCGGATTGGCGGACTTCACATATCTTCGAAATATATATTTATTTTTTGGGTAAATGTAAATAACTTTAACTCCGGCGTAATTCAAATCAAATAAATTTTAAACGATAGAGAAAACTCACTTATGAATTTATCAACAAGCAGAATTTGGCGGTCGCTTATAGTTTTCGAAAAAATAAATAATGAAATAGTGTGATTTTTACTATAGAAATCCGCCATTTTTTGTTGTCAATATGTCAATTCAGCTCGTATTTCTTGGTGGTCATAAAAAAAAACCTAACATCGAAGGTTAAGGCGGGAGCTCCGCTCCCGCCTGAACCTTCTAACCTAATCTATCCGAGTCGGATTCGCTCTGTGTCGGTTCTGTGACTCATTAAATTTAAAAAATCGGAATATCGATACGTGTATGATGGCGCCCGCTTCCTATATTTATCATGTTGGCAGAACTGTGTAAAGAACTTTTGAAGTCAAACGAATAAAATGGTGGATTTCTTAGTACAAAAAACAAGTTTTAAATATTTTTTTTCTCGAAAACTATAAGCGACCGCCGAATTCTGCTTGTTGATTAATTCATTAGAGATTTATCTCTATCGTTTAAAATTTATTTGATTTGAATTACGCCGGAGTTAAAGTTATTTACCTTTACCATTTTTTGTTATTATTTCGAAAATATGCAGGTTTCCTCACGATGTTTTCCTTCACCGCGGAGCGCGTGATAAGTCAGCACTTAAAGTTAAAAACTTCATTGGTGCCGGCACCGGGGATCAAACTCATGTTGCTCGAGTATATTGAATTGAAGGCGAGCGCCCGGACACTGAGCTATCACTAATTATTTCTAACTGTTGACTAAATATGAGGAAAAGTGGTAAATTAAATGATTGGATATTAAGTATTGAATGCAAGTTTAGAAACAGAACAGAACTTCAATTTTTAATATTTTATGTTCTTTTATTAACATCCAACAATTATTATATTTTTTATAAATTATTATGAAATAATGTAATCATTTCACAATTATTTTAATTTCATGGCGTTTTATTTAGTTTCTTTGTAACTTTTAGGAACAAACAGAGTGGCTTGCTGGGCAATGTGAGGTATGGAGGAGTAAATTCCTAGCTAGCAGGTAGACCACAGTAGTGCATAATATATTTTTAATAAAAGACATTTTTAATAATACATATCTCATTCTCTTTATAGTTTAATGGTAGAAGAATTGGCTAACTGTAAAAAAATACTTAATGAAAAGGCAGTTAAACTACAACAATCAATTAAGCAATTGCTAGATGAGCGTTACCGAGCAAGAGATATGATGCTTTGTACATATAGAAACTTGTATAGTCTTCATGAGAAATGGCTAGAAAATATAGCCATTTCAGAATATACGGGCAACAATAAAATGTACAACAGACCCATAGGCAACTTGAACTTTTCTGCCACACTGCCCCATTCCACAAATATTTTGGACATGGCATCCGTGAATTTGAAACTGTCTGAGAATATCAGTAGTTCTGTTGAGAAACAAGATATCACTCATTTCAATATACTACCATCAGCCACCGAGGCAGAATTGTTTGCTGAAAATGTAAGTATGAAAATGTAACTACTTGACATTATTCATTATAAATGAAAATATTTTTAAGGATTTATCGCGTTTATTTTTAATTTAAATTCCCATAAAAATAAATAATAAGGGTATTAAAATTTAAAAAAAAACATGATACATCCCTAAAATAGTTTCATTCATAATGTATACTCGAGTAAATACAAGAAATTGTCGTCATATTATTCAAATAAATTTTCAAGCTACTAATGTTCTGTATTCTCAAGTATGCAGGACTGACGAACCCTAACATTTCAACATTGGATTGATGCTTGATGTCCCTGTCCCCATTTAGAATTTGGTTTCCAAAAACCAAGGACGCCCACGCCATTTTTCAAAGCATCGTAACATTGGACGGTTGGGAAGGCTTCTGCCAGATTATCTAAAACAATTATTCACTGGAAAAGGTGGAAAACTGATGAACACCGCCCATGGAGACCCATAGCAACTATTGCTGGCTTTGCAAGGTCGGATCCCTGTTAATCTGAATCACCGGTCTAAACGCAAAAGTATAAAGAAGTACATATAAAGAAAAGTATGAAAAAAGTATAAAGAAGGCCAGGTCGAGACGATCCATACCTCAGAATACAGAAAGAACCGAACGCGAAAGCGCGTTTTCGCGTAATTGCTAATTGCGTGTCACTCCGCTGTACTGTGTCCAGTAACAAAACAGGCGCCGCGCGCCCGTACCCCTTCCAAATCGCGTAATATTGCTAGCTCAGACATTATTTTTCCCATTTTGGGGTAAAATTGAGATCATCGAAGTAAAGTAATAACAAAATCAAAATTGAATCTATGAAATCTTACGTATAGATGTTTTTCGTATAATAGGGAATGTATTGTATTTTGTATGGAAGGGGTTCGGTAGTAAATCCGAACGACCACTGCAACTTAGAAGATCTAGTGTAGTCTTCCCTTCGCAAACATTATCCTGTTATATAAGGACAAACACCTCGGATCCGAAACCGATATCTGTGTGTCAAACAAATAGTTGATACGTGTGGGAATCGAGCCCACTTCCTCCAGCGCCGAAGCCAATACCTTGGCAAATGTCGGTCATCTGTATGTAATAAGGATTATGGTTAGTTGACAATTTAAATTCAACCTATTATAAGAGCCGCAAGTTAACCCATACACACACTCCCCACTCCCCACACCCCCACCATCACACCACAAATTTGAAAATGTAGAAATTCTAATAGATTTTAATTGTATTATGAATGTTTTGCAACTCCGACAACCATCACATACAAACGGTTCGGATTAGTCGGTTAAAATTATTTTTTAAATACATGCCTACTTATTGTCATGCGTTACGACCTGGGAACATTCAAGAAGGGAGCATGTTCTGTTCTAAAAGGCCGGCAACCCATTTGCAAGCCATCCGGTGTTGCAGATGTTCATGGGCGGCGGTGATCACTTAACATCAGGTGAGCCTCCTGCCCGTTGCCCTTTTTTCCATAAAACTTTTTTCCATAAAAAAAACTATACAACAACTAATAAAAGTCTTTAGAAATTCGAAAGTAGGGAAAATTAAAACTCTTATATCGCCAACACCGATAACATGGAATATCGGTTTCTATGATAATTACAAATTTAACATAATTAAATAACACAATATCCTGCTTTTTTAGTCCAGTGGCATTTGTACAGTTAAAAATGACTCAAGACGGCACATCACGTCAGGCGATACAAGGTTCACACAATAAATAAACAGCCATCTCGCCAAACAACTCAATTTAGTAGTTTTTAATATTTCAGTATTAGGCGTGTTCACACTTTCTGGTTCTCTCTGTATTCTGAGCATACAACGCTGTGTGTGTTACCTAATACGGTACACGCATCAGAAATTGTCATGTGAAACAGTAATTTGAATTAATGTACTGCTGGTGTCTTAAAATAAAATAAAAAAAAACATGTAGGCGATATACGTGGCCATGGAAACTTTTGCCACCTCTTTATGAGAATGTCTTGATGGTTTTTGTTTTTTTTAGGTTATGGCCATGCCGATTGAAGTAAAAAGGCAAAGCGAGGAACCTGTGAATGCTCTTGTGAGTCACGCGTACAATAACAGCACAAACGTGTCACCTCCCGTGGCCTCTTGCGTGCATTGCAATGGAAAAGTGCAATTACTATAATATTAAAATTTTATACCAAAGCCCTACAAAGCGACGCACTATTAGGATATTTGAAAATTCATCAGGTTTCTAAGTTAGTATTCACTGTAACTTTTCTACTAACTGTGACATGCTTTTATATAGCATTAAGCGATTGTTATGATAAAAAAGCATTAATTATAAAACACCGATTAAGTGATTGTGAATTTGTTGTGATACGAAATATTTAATAATAACGTGGCCTCTATCACGCGATAATTAAATTTTTGCATGTGCGATGTCAAAATTAAACGATATTTATCAAATTTGAATTAATAATGAATTAAATGATTAGTTTTCCTGTAAGATTAGCTAGATATTTGTAAATCTCAGACCTTTATGAAAATCTATTAAACATAATAAATTCAATATTGGGACAAAATGTCATTATTTCATATTCATCAGGAGACAAGTAGAAGTTTGTAATTTACTTTATAACTATGGTTGCTTGTGGTTGTTTAATATGATCTGTGATTTTCCTGTTTCATTCTAATTTATTTATAAAAACAAAACAAGTATAGTAATTTGTTTATATTTAAGTCATGGATTAGAAAGATATAAAACTAAAAGGTAAAGGTAACATACGTCTCAGAAGCGACAAGATCAAAATCTCGTCATTGTTGTGTGCGTGAAAACTTAGTTTTATGGTTTAAAGTTACATATTTCTCTTTCCAGAAACTGATAATGGTATCTAGTACTTACTAAACATTTAAAATCTAGGAAAGGCGACCAGTGTTATCTGAATTTTAGATTATAGTTCGTATACACGAGACCTATTGACATGTGAAATATAACAGTGATAATCTTTATCCTTTAACATTAAACATACATAGTTTTGTTCACACATCTATTAATATTTATTTCATTTTCACTTTGATAGCAATGATAACTTAAACTTTTGTATATAATCATATATAAAAATTATTACCCATACGATACATACGCTGCTCTGATCTCTACCAATAACACTACTATCAAGGCCATCTTAGGTGTTTGTGTGTCATTTTGTAAGATTATTTTGTGCTTATAAGTTAACTAGCGTCCCGCCCCGGCTTCGCACGGGTGCAATGTATTATACATATAAAACTTCCACTTGAATCACTCTATCTAGTAAAAAAAAACCGCATCAAGATCAGTTGCGTAGTTTTAAAGATCTAAGCATACATAGGGACAGACAGACAGCGGTACAACTTTGTTTTATACTATATAGTGATTGTTGGTTATCTTATTGTTAATAATTTCTTGTATTTACGCGATTACACATTATAAATGAAACTAATTATACGGATTTATCGCGTTTATTTTTAATTTTAGTTCCCGACGTTTCGAACCCTTTACAGCGTTCATGGTCACGGGACAGACTATACTATGGACCATGAACGCTGTAAATGGTTCAAAACGTCGGGAACTAAAATTAAAAATAAACGCGATAAATCCGTAAAATTAGTTTCATTTATCTTATTGTTGTTTAAAAGTTACTAAAATATGGTGAAAACGTCTGCCGGCTGGATTTAAAAGATCATGTACTCTTTACGTGTTTTTCGTTACGACTTAGTTTAAAAATAAAATTTTACAGTAAAATGTTTAATCTTTTCTACCTCTCTGACTTATGGAGGGTAGAGGTAAGCAGAACTGTCTCATATGGATGAACTGCTACAGAAATGTCCAGCAGTAAGCATTTCTAAATCCCGCCAGAATGCTGCTAGAGTAGCAGGATAAGATTATCTGACTCTTGTTGAGTTGAATTTTAATGCTAACCAGTAAAAATGGTACATATTAATTCACCGCCACTGCCTAATGCCCACATGCTACCGATACCCTGCTACTGTCGGCTTTTCGATGGCTACTTTTAAAGGGATTCTTCTCCTTAACTCTCCTCCATGTTTATCCCGCCGGTTTTGATGGGAATTTTATAAAATAGAAATCGTTTAAGAGCGTAGAAATTTTAAAATTTGTAGAAAAAGTGCGAAAAGTTTGTCGCCTCTGAGGGAATGGAAACCACATCTTCGGCATTTGCGGCCTGACGCTTTAGCCACTAAGCTAAACGATTGAGCCACACCGACGGAAGCGTAGAAATTTGTAAAAAAGTTTTATTGACATTAATTCTTAAAATTAAAAAGAAATGGTAAATGGTGTCGTAGGACATAAACGACGATCCATCCGTATGTAACAAGCTTCGACAAAATCAGACAAAACAGCTAGTTAATTGGACTTCAGAGGAATGGTAAAGCAATTGGTATGTCAATAGACTATGCATAAGTCCACTCTTTATCTTTATAAAATTTGTTTTAATGTAAAAAATTGGTAAATGATTCGCACAAATACACATTATTGACAGGTTTAACGCTTCCCCTAATTTTAGTGAATAGCCGTAAGAGAAATTATTGTTTCTTTTAATATTTAACCAAAAAAAACTAGCAAAATAATCCGAAGGGTATAAAAAATCAAGATATATTTTATTTAAATTTACAAATATTTCATTAATATTTACAGATAATATGTACCACTGCCAATGTCTATTTTCTGGATTTTCTAGCAGAAGTGTAAATGTTTCATCGTTACGTCCAAATGCTTATTGGAATCCGAATAATGTGTCGACGGTGTTTGATGATTATTAGTCATTCTGAAATAATATCATATTGAAAACGTTCCAGAATAGCATTTAGAAGTAACGCGGCTTTCTTTTCGCTTTATGGAATATTGGTAGCTATTGATGTTCTGAAACTAACTAATACAGTTTTATCTTGTGCAACACACGTATCGCGCTTAATTTAATTTAATTAATCTCTTTTACCAGTTGACTAACAATAGACCTTTGAAAACTAACAATATGTAAATAAGTAATTAAACACTTGTACATATGTAAAAATGTTTTATTTCAAACACTGTAACGATTGCTATGTTCATAGAATAATAAAATACACGCCGGTATTATGGTTTTGCAGCACTTGTATGAATTTCTATAGTTTTATTTCTTTCGACTTTGCACAAGGTTTTGTTTAACACAACTAATGGTGCAAGCGATTGTAGTAGTGCAGCATTTCTTGACCAGTGTAATTGTATGCGAGATAGTCCTTCACCGGCACATACTTTGCCCCGCCAAACCAGTCGACCATTGCTATCTGGGCGATTTTCATCTTCGCAACGAACCAGTCGTGGTCTAGGAGAAAAACAGAGAGAAAACAAATCTAAATGTATAACAAAAAACGAACAGTATGAGATATTTTCATAGTATAACTTGTTTTATATGTATTGTACTTGCTAGCGGTCTTATTGAAGGCAGAAAGAGCTAATATTAATTTACCATTGTTAAGGCGGTAAGTATGCCTTTCACTCGTTATTGTTTCCTAGTTTTGTGTAAACGTAAAACTCGAAGTCATTATCGAAAGTATTTTTATAGACATTTGTTGCTCAATAATAACAATTTATACAAATATTTTCTAGATACTTTCTATAATAACTTGATATTTATATAAGCTTGTTATAAACTTGATATTATAGAGCCGTGATAGCTCAATGTCCGGGCGCTCGCCTTTAATTCAATATACTCGAGCAACCTGAGTTCGATCCCCGGTGCCGGCACCAATGAAGTTTTTAACTTTAAGTGCTGTCTTATCACGTGCTCCGCGGTGAAGGAAAACATCGTGAGGAAACCTGCATATTTTCGAAATAATAACAAAAAAAAAATATTTCGAAGATATGTGAAGTCCGCCAATCCGCAGTGGGGCCGCGTGGTGGACTATGCCCTGATACCTTCTATATAGAGGAGGCCTTTGCCCAGCCGTGGGACATGTATAGGCAGTTACTTTACTTTTTACTTTTTTATATAAGCCTGTGTGCGATCGCAATATAAATTGTTACAGCTGACGAATGCATACCAACGTAATCGCAACTTAACTGGCATTTTAAATAAATTTATTAATTCTCGAAACTCAATGTTAAAGACATCTCATTAACACTGAACTCTGGACGATAAATTAAATAACAATTGAATTCTCTGTGTGCGTAAAACCCTCCCAGTAGTGGTGTAAACCAGAAAAATGGGAGAGATACGAACCCGCCGGGAAATGCGCCATGGCCGGATGCCTTTCGAACAAGGCAGCTTTGGCGAATGTGTACTCGGGTGTACCTTCCTTGACCTGCAACGATAACGACTCGTGTAACACAAGCTAATTCATTATGCGGCTTCCTCCTTCCTCTTTATAATAAATATACCCGGGCAACATATAATATATGACTCATTCTCCGGTTTTACCCTTTGTTATCCTACAAGTGGATGCATACCACATGGGTATGTATACCATCCTCCACGAAAGTATAGGGATACTTTTGTACCCTTTTGTACTCTCGTACCCCGATACTTTTGTGGACGAAATTCTTCGCCTTCGATCCATAAACTATTGGCCTAGTTCATCGTTAGAGCAGAACAATCGGCCTCTGACCCTCCCTCGAATTTTGAAGTGAGCGATTTAGTGATAATGGAGCTTAGGTAGTTAGGTACACAGAGTTAGTTTGGCAGAAACCAAAGACATAGGTACCACTGCTGGCTATTATAACCATGTTTATAATGTGCGGTTAATGCGGAGGATTTTAGACCTAGTTTACTACTTTTTTCGTCCTTTTTTCCTGAACAAGTGCTAAATATTGGCATTTATCTCATCATTGATATCTATTTTCATGCGTTTCCCGAAAAACAAGATATAGGAGAAAACTCAATGGATACACTTATGTTACATTTCATCAGTGAAGATCTCTAAAATAGTGCAAAATGTAAGTATTGAAAACGCAAGGGTGTGTTCGTACTTACATTCTTTAGAAACGTTATAGTGAAAATACGACTATCTTTTACAATACATTAAATATATATGTATATTTAAGATAAACTGCAATATTAACTTTTTAGCCAAAAATACATTTCACGTTAGATTATTTAGGTATATTACTAAATAAATGAATATGATATCCTCCACGTCATTAATCAACATTTTGATAAGCCGACAGAAATATCTATGTAATTTTAGAAGAGATTATTTCGATATTAAGACAGCTTATTAAGAGTGGCTAATTAAACAGTGTGTACTGTTGTTGACGTTAGACGACCCGTTGTATCGTTGTATAATCGTTCGCAGTTCCACGATAGCGAAACAGATAGCAGGGACGTGTCATGCCTCATGTAGCGAACGCGAAAAAGTAAATACGGCTCGACTGATAACTCTGGCTTATCTGCTCTGTGGACGTGACGCGCAAGGATTTGGAGCAATGCGAAAAAGCGACCGGTCATCTGATTGAAGCGGTATTTTTGCAATCGACTCTCAATGTGAACCGCATTGTGAGAGCAAATGCTTATTTATGTATCAATTGATACCGTAGTATTGGACAGACAGATATGTATAAATCTATTTTTATCTCGACCAGTTTTACTTTGAATCTTATAGCCGATGGCGGTCAAGGGACCTTGATTTGATTTTCGATGATCCTTCAGGGTAAATTTCTACTGTTTTATTAACAATGATCCCATAGGAAAAGATAGATTCTACTAATCATGTCTAAACTAAAGTTTGTCTTAAAAGCCATTCGGTCAGAATTATTCATATCAATTTGCCCCGCGTTAGGGTTTTGAAACTGCTATACATAAGTATAATATACAAATTACTGATACATAGAAATTTCATATTGCATTGGAACCAGGAAACGTACGTACAAATCCATAATTAACTTATTATTGAAACGCGTTTAAAAGTCAAACACTTGTTTACATAACTAGGTTTTTATTTGTTAACATAACTAGGTACCGTATATAGCGTTTTACAACTTTCATTACGTAAACGAATACTTTGTCCTTCAAATTTTTGAATCAGTTCTTCATAATCCTAAAGAGAATATTCAACAAGACAACATTTACAATTTCTAACGTTAACTAATCAAGTTTAATAGCAGAATATTTATTCCCGCAGTTTTCCATATTAAAATTTTCTCCTTCTGCTATCTTTAAAACATTATTTGATATACTAGTCAGAGCCCAATTTTCTATTACGCCATGATCATACCAGTACCGTCTTTACCATAAGGGCGGGCACAGGGGGCCGTGTCCAGGGTTTGTATCGTCAGAGGGGTCCCGCAAGGCCGATGTTGCCGATTTTGACACAAGAGATGACAGAAAGACTGTACACAAAATATTGACACGACCCAGCCTAATCGCGTTAATGGTTAAAATGTATTTAAAGGTGAAAAAATGTATAAAACAGGTCATATATTTAATGTCATAGAAACAGTATATTTAAATGGCCAAGTGATAAAAATTAGATAGGTTATATTTTCCACGGAACACCAAGTGTGCTCTCTGGAAAACTATAAAATTTTAGGTATAATTTCACGCTTGACGTTAGGTATTTGTAACTTTTGCAACAAACCTTTTTTACTCTCCAACAGGGCCCCAAATTCTTGTGTGCCCTAGGACCCGCGATGGCCTAAAATGGCATTGGTCTTAACGACATTTCCGATTACATGTTTATTTTTATACGTACGACCTTGATTAGCATATTACTTAAACCTCATTACTATCTTATCACTTTAATTATACCTAAATTTTACTGTGAACACTTTCTTTACCGGGTCTATTTCACCCGCAAATATATGTGCCACTTTTTTAGAACGGGCTTCTTTACCGAAAACACAATATGTATATGGTTTTCTAAATAACTTTAATAATTAAATACATATATTAATACTAGAATCTCAAAATGCGCAGTCACTTATATTTAAACACGGAATATTGTGCCCTAGTCAGACCACTTGATCATGACCAATGACCTATAAATAATGCTTCATCCAGCCATTAGGCATATAAAATTTCAATACGTATTAAAAGCGTAAGTTATACTTTATTATTTTCATTCTTTCTCCAAAGTCATGTCCGCTACCAAGTGATTCACGAATGTCGTTCTTTATGCCACTAAGCATTAAAGATTGGATTCCCGTCCGGGTAAATTTTATACAAATATAAAATTAAAATATTGATCATATCATAAGAGGTTGTTGAAATATAGATCCTCAAAATCTTGAGTGGTGGCATCAATACTACGGGACAATTTCGACTATCATCATCTATTGGGGCCTACCAGCACCTATCGTACTATACTGCGATGGCTAATACGAGGCCGCCACTGGAAAACCTTTCTTCCCAACGGTTTTCAGTTCTATGAGCTATATGGCCACTTCAGCTTTGGAACCTTCTGAGTTATGTCGGTTTCCCTTTCCAATAATATTATTTAAAACAAAATCATGCTGGATCGAACGACCTCAGCGGTGTATGGAGCCGTTTAAAATACTTACCTTCTTCATTTTACCGGAGAGCATAAGTCTGGTGCATCGCGGGTCTTCGGGGTCCCACTTTTGACTCTCGCAGTATCTTGTCTCCTCGAGGGACACAAGAACGGTGGCCCGTGTGTTTTTCTATCCAAAAAAAAAATAAACTTGGTCAGCGTTAATATTTTATTCACACAATTACATACGCATCCTAATAGTGACTTTATGTTTCTGTGTACGAGGAACTGTACAGTCCGATTCCGAAAAGGGTCTATTTGAAACAATTTTATTTTCAGCCATTTCGCGGCTTTGAAACCTTGTAAGTTGAACCTTCCAATTGTAAGTTGGGCTTCAATCGTGCTTTTGAATTCAATTCTTAACAATATTTCAATCCCTAGGCAATATTTTTAAGAGCATAAACACACTTAAGAGAGTTAGCAAGAGTGGTTTTTTTTAAGAATAGTTTTATTTTGTCACCTTAAGCAATTATTAAATCTTTTGATTAATTCAATAACATGATCCCTACCTCCAAAGATATTTGTTAAACATTTTATGTGAAGGAAAACATAACAAGCGATTGTCTGTTTCACAATCGAAAAAGCAAAAGTGCTGAGAGAACAAAATATCAATTCGGTCGATCAGCTTTCGTGACACAACATACTAAGAAAAGATTTGTAAAACATTCGTTTTTCCAAAATCTCAAGTGTTAATTTTATTTCTGAATTTTACCTTAGTGATGATACAGGTGCCAATTGATGTTTATGGGGTTAACACAGTCCTTAATAATTTAATGCGTAATAAAATTTTTTCAAGCTTTATTTATACTTTGGCTTTTGCTCATGAGCTCAAATTCAAAGTAAAGAATCATAACTTATGAGATCATAGTAGCTGGTCAAAATGTCTTGTTTATGTTTCTGAATACGCAAGTCTTCGTTGTTGCACGAATGGGCAGGTGCATCCGGGGAAGTACTACGACCTCACAGAAGACCGGCGTGAAGTGGAAGTGTTATACTTTTGCGTTTCGCCTGGTGCGTAACGTAGGCGGAGCTCACTTTATTAAAACGTGGCATCGCATCTGCAACCACGCGGATGTTGCAAATGTCCATGGGCGGTGTTCATCATTTAACATCAGGTGAACCGCCAGCGCGTTTGCCACCTTCTCACATAAAAAAAATATATTTTTAGGCCTTTCATTTTTATTTCATGTAATACAACTATTTTAAAACTACAGTCTATTTTAAGATTCGAGTCCAAGGTCCGAATTCTTAATTTACAACAAAAAAAGCTGCTTAAATTGGTTCAGGCGTAATTAAGTACATCAGTGAATGTCCATAACTGTGTCAGGTTCGTAAAACGGGTTTTCTTTCAATTACTACAATTGCTGAGCACTTTCAAATGTTTGCGTAACATTTTAAAAATAGCCACCCTGACTCGCCCCGATTGAACTTACCGTCAAATCGCGCGCGGTGAAATCCAAAGGTGACATGTAAAAGTAAGGCATGCCGGTCGAGTTCGCCAGAGAGCCGTCCACGATAGATTTGACGTTGGAAAACGGGAAGCCTTCGATAGCTGGCTGGATCGATATGGTGGCTATAGTCGCCCAATCTACGGGCGTATTACCAAACCGTTAGAACCACGAACTTCCATACGAAACATTCACACAAAAATAATCATGGTAATTATACCGCAGTTGTGCATCACGTATCTCGCCATCTCTACCAGCTTGTTGTGGTCGGGGGGGTTGGCGGAGCTCTTGTGGTGGTTCGACTTCCTCTGAGACACGTCATTTGTGTGTTCCCTTAGCAGATTCCTCCGGTACCTGTATTCTTCTGCAGACAGTTGTTTGGATTGCGTGTGAAGATAGAGTAGGCATAGCGTGACCGCAAAAAGGTTCCACCTCATCTTTGTTCTTTTTTTAGACCGACTCTGAAACGGAATTCTTTTTTAAAATTAAAGTATATATAACGAACGCACTAATGTGCGGCCATCGTAAATTTGTGCAGCAGAGGATGTGGTAATGCAAGAAAAGTTTCATTCCGTTGCACCGTCTATGCGATAAGATCGAAAAGGTTCCGCCCAGAGTCATTGAACCTTGTAATGTTTTTTTACTCAGATGAAGTCGATGGTGACAATAAGTTAGCGCGTGTCCATTGAAGAGTCTTTTTAAAGTGACAACCACACATTTCTTGGATACATTGTCACACTGCCCGAAATTTTCTCGAATACCGAGAGGGAAGACAACATTGCGCATGTGTTCGAAACTGGGTAGTTTGGACTCAGCTAAGTAGAGTTCGTGAAAAGATCGCTCTCCCTATAGTCGAGAGCGCCAACATTACATTTTACGGCATCACTTCATAAATGAAAAAACCGGTTAAAGTGAGTTGGACTCACGCACGAAGGGTTCCGTACCATTATCTATAATAAACTAATTGGCAAGTACGTATAGGTTGCCTAGCAGCCGCATCGCGTTTTTGTATGTAACCCCTAAGTATAATTTATTTTATTCTGTTATATATATAAGATCAGGTTTCTTTTTATAACGGCAACAGAAATACATCTAAACTATCACGGTTCATGAGATAAAGTCTGGTGATAGACGGACAGATAGACAGCGAAGTCGTAGTAATAGGGTCCCATATTACTCTTTGGATACGGAACCCTAAAAATGCACCACTCATGACCCATCTTTTGTTTTATAAGGTCTGAAAATATCTAGCTGTGAATTACATGGGCTGGCCCCTTCGATTATTTTTCCTCGGTAGGTCAATTTACCTGTTAGCTCTGTATGTAAGCTTATTATCTAATATTATTCTAACCTCCATTATAGTTACAAACAACAATATCAAATGGCCTAAAGAATAAACATCAACTAAATCTGATTTAAATGTTAGATATAGAAATCTTAAGTAAACCAAATTTTTCCAAACAACATTAACGTGATTTAAAGTTCGTCACATACATTAAATATTCACTTTGAAATTACTACAAGTATTCTTTATAAACGAGTCCCATAAAGCGTTGGCACATTTTCATAACGTACATCGAAAACTTTGCATTATGTTATTCCTATTGCATTATGTTTTTCCCTATGAATTATTTAGTCTGATAATAATATATGACACAGCAAATATGTTTCTATTCCAAAGAGGCTTAACAATCATCGATAACAAAATATTAAAATTATAATTCTAAGAACTATTTCCGTAAATAAAAACACATTATTGAATTTTTATTATGCTTCTTTATTGTCTATTTAAGTTTTTAAAAGAACCGTCACTAAAAATACATGGAGTCTATAGAAGAATAAACGTTATTATTCGCATGGAATTAACAGTGATGACCTTGTGAGTTCGACACCTACGAGCTATAATTATTTCTTTGAGTCGAAATAAATACAGCTACGCAACATTGAACTGTCTAATTACTCTGGTTTCGTATGTTCGTACTACATACAAGTCAAGTTCATTTTTGTTTATTAGGACAAAAGTTTTGTGCGCCAAAATGTAATAGAATTAAATAATATAAATATACTAAATTTGCACAGTGCATTAAGCGATCAAACTTTGCGCCGACGCGGGCTCCGGGTTCGATTGTTAAAAAGGTGAAGATATTTGAAAACTGTTCTAAAGCTTAAAAAAAAGTAGTTAAAATGCTTATGCAAGAAACATTACATTAACGCCATCGAAATTAAGGAAGAGTGTATAATAATTATTGACAATCATTTTAAAGTTTGAAATCGTTCTAAAGCGCTAAGAATTGTTTCTGATTAATTAATTACACTGTGTTTAGGATTTTATGGAGTGTAGATGGAATGCCAAAGGAAAATATTAAAATTACAAGAAATTCTTGTAACATTTAGTTACAAAAATAAGTACTCTATATATTTAATTTTTAATAAAATCATTTTTTTTAAATAAAACAAATCTTTACCTTATTAAAACTACGAATTTGTAATAAAAACCCACATGAAGTTAACACTAATCACTGCCTATGTTATTTGCCAAAGTTACACTAATAGCAGAGCGATGACAATAAGGAATTGAACTACACGCGCTTTTCTAAACGGAAGTGAGAAATTAAACAGGCACCTACCGCAGACGTTAAAAAATATGCTGAGTGAATGGTTCACTGTCACTGTCATAATTGTTTATTGCTTCGTTTTTTATCTGTGGTTATTACATCTTTATTAATCGTAGGGATGAACAAGTGAATAATATATACCGATATTTTTAAACAGAATCTTTAATAATATAATAGTATCTTTATTTTATGCTATTTTTAACAACTATTTATTAATGCTGATAATTTATCCTAAACTTGAACGGATCTGTAGATGTCTTGAGGAGAGTTTAGGGTAACGAGCATGTGAAAAGTTACAAGCTCCACATACATTAAATATGGCGCTAGTTGCATTAAAAATGTATCTAAAATTATAAAAATTCGATATATTTAATCCATCTCTAGATATTATAATAACAATTTGCAGATTGTTATTTATTATATTATAAGAATAGGTAAATATGATGTTTCGTGTATTAAAATATAGCATATTTTTTTTATAAAAAAATCACAGAAGATATTTCACCACTGTAATTATTGCGCATCCTTTTGGATCAGTCAAATAATAAAAATAATTCTTCCATGAATGTTAGAGACTGTTAGTGTTGTTTAGGGATGAGCTAATATGGATATTTTAAAGGGAATAAATCCATATTCGATATTTATATAAGATCGAATTCATATCAATTTCGATGCAACTCTACTTTAATATTTAATGTTTTTCGATATTCCTTACGCTCTTTGCGTTTCGTTTGTAAAAAAAATCGGTCAACCTCTCCCGAGATATTTTGATCCGTTAAAATTTAGGATAAATAATGATCTAATCCTACCGCTTATATCGTTACTTCCTAATTTGCCAGGCTTCTGAGGCTTCTTCAAGAGTCTTCCGAAAGTGTTAATTCAACCTTGTAATATAACCGTACCAAACGCCAGAAGCCGCTTGACAGGAAACCACATTAAAAGTTGTGTAGCTCGCTAGTGAGTATAGAAAACTTATACAGCGTGTCTTTACAATTGCGACAAAAAATGAACACACATATAGGGGAGCACTTTTTAAAATTGTATTAAACATTTACATTCTTTAAACATCAATATTCACAGAGTTATCAAATTTTATAACACCCTTACCTGTAAAAGCGTAAAGTAAAGTTCATTTGTAAAGGTCACAAAGCATATGAATGGGTTGAATGAATTTAAAAGAGACAAAACATACTGTTAGAAGGAGAGGCTTGTAATACGACGCTGTGGCGCGAGTTGTATAGGATGTTAGAAATTTTGTTTCTTTTTTACTTAATTAGTTTGTTTGAAAAATATTTTTTTTTAATTATGGATTTTGTTTTACGTTAATATTTTTTTATGACTATTGGCTCGTAGCGTTAGACGTGTGTTCATTTATTGTCGCGATGGTAACGACACGCTGTATACGTCGGTAAGATCGTAAAATGTTATGCATATTTCATTACTAAATCTTTTTGTCTAAATGTAATTTCCAAAACACACGATTTACCAAAGTCCTCCAGGTACTTATAATTAATGTATGTACACAACTAACTAACATTTGTAACCAACTTCCAGTCACACGTCTGCTGGAAGAAATTTATTAAGAAATAAGCAGGGCCTTTGTACAAATTCTTTCATGTATTTACATTTCTGCCATAATTACCTCTGTACATAAATTATAAAATAAATGAATAAATAAATAAACGATTGACAACGCCACACCTTTCAACGCAAACAGTACCTTAGAGATACATAAAAGTGATAAACAATACAAGATACTAAATACGATCGTTCACCACGACTATAAATTATTTTGTTTAGTTTTGTAAACGTCCAAAATAATATTGTTTTTTGCGGCTAAATGGTAATTAATTTGTTTTACGTAAGATTCAAATTTAATTAACATTAATTGCAATTCCATGGTAACACCATAAACTTGGTGTCGCGCATATTTAAATTCACTCTCATCATTTTTACCAACCGCGCCAAATGCAGTATAACTTTAAAAATTAAATAATGGAGTATTTATAGTGGACAGTGAAACGCATAAAGAAGTCTATTTTTTTATTTTTACATAATGTAATTAAAATGGTATACGAAAAATGTTTTTGAAATTCCACTTAACGCTGCTGGGTACTTTTCGCTATCTGTTCTTTAAGCATAAGAATACTAGCGCGTTGTTCGGGCGGCAACAGCGCTATTTGCTCGTCTGATAATTGCAAGACTTGCATAATTAAGGCGGCCTGTAAAAAAATAAAAGAACGATAAGTAATTAGTCAAGTAAATTTATTAGAAATGGTCATTGTTCATTAACAGAATAAATGTAATAAATGCATCTATTACATTTATTCTGTTAATGAATAATGACCATTTCTATAAAAAACTTATACCTTAAACATATAAGTACAGCTTCAAATTCAATAAAATTATGAAACTAAAGTTACTTACTTTCTCTTGATCTGATGCTCCGGAAGGTATACCTTGGATTGTCCTAGCCTGTGCGACGCTCGGCATTCCGGGTGGCATTTGTTCTGGCAACACAATAAACTAATTAATACTAGTGTTCTAATGAAAAACGACAACGATTATTTTTTCACAAAGAATGTATAGGAGAGAATAGAGGCCCAAGAAGTATAGGAAATGGCTACTGCTGATCTGAAAACACATTTTGAGCTCTCATTGTTTTAAAATTATAATTTTTTTGATATGCACTCACGTTGTGGCATCTTGGCTTGATTTCGTGGATCGTTTGAACGAACGCGAGGATCTGAGTTGAAACCCTGGGAACCTGCAAGACGGGGGTCTCGCGGGAACATGCTAAAGGTAAATAATATATCAATTTTAAAATACAAACATGAGAACGATACAAATAAGACTACGTAAAATGGAGTAGTGACAGTATCAACGTACGACACATTAAATATATTCGAAAAACTTTTTTGACAATTTTTTCTACCGAATTCAGGGAAATCAGAAATAAATATTGAAATGCAATTAAAATTACGTTATTTATATTATTATTAATTACCTACGAAATAAATAATAACATGCAAGTGCTGCAACATCATAAAATTTATAATTCAAATACACTGAGTGTATAAATAAAAAATCAGTTTCTATAAAACATAAATATATATTTCTAAAAAATAGATTATTGAATATGTACTTATTTATGATAACACTAACACTTACATTTCACGGGTTTCCACAGTAGTGGATAGACTTGAAAAAATGTTTTCATATTGGTAATTAATTATATTATTGGTAGTTTCAATGACAAAGTAAAAACTAATGACTAAAAAAGTCCGGGTCAAAATTGCGTTTATATAGACCCCTAACTATTAAATGAGGCTATTTATTTTAGTTTATATGATCTCATTTATCGTAATACGACCCAGACCCCACACACCCATTGAAGACAGTAGGGATAAAAATAAATTATTCAAATATACATTATTTTAATTGTTACGGTAATTCAAATTTGTAAAGAATAAATAGTTTAAAAAATTCTCGTTATATATTCAATGTTAAAAACAAGAAGATGAAACCAAGGACTAGAAAAAAACAGGTCTCTGCGGCTACACTACGCACACAAAAATGAAGCATATTAAGTTTAAGGACCGCTTGCACATACATCGCACACATTTTTAAAATATTTAAATATTTTTTATAATATTTTTGTTTCGGCAACACAAAAAGAGGTCAGTGTCGAATATTTTTGTATTTTGCAGTTTTTTATCTTTCTGATAGATCTGATAGGAACAACTTAGAGATCTTGAAGAGAAAATGTTTCCACTGAGTTGCGTTTGTTAACATCTGTATCACCATCAGGAGGGATATTCCAGAACTAAAACAATTGTCAATTTCCAATTCATTCCTTTCCAGTTCACATAATGATTTCTTGTGAGCATACTTCTTATAAAACAGTTTTATAGAATAACGGTCGGGCGGTCTCTAGTGTCTGTCAGGTGTTTGGAAGGGGTTGGCCTGGGCAGTAAATCCCAACGATCACCGCAACCTAGATAGATCTAGTCCTCCCTTACATAACATTACTTGTGTTGTAAGGACGTTTTAAAACATAAACTCCACGTGGACAAACACCCAGACCCGAAACAATTTCTCGTCGGTCCAACAAATAGTCGTCTCGTGCGGGAATCGTTCCCACGACCATTGGCGACGAAGCCGATAACTTAGCAGCTGCGCCAAGGAGCCATATAACTACTAGTGTTGCCAGCACACGTACTTATCTTGTGGCACGGGGGGCGGAACGGGGTGCGGCACCGGTGGCAGGCTGCGCATGTCTTGGTCGAGGAGGGGCGGAGGAGCGACGGCGGTGGGGGGCGCGGGGGGAACGCGCCCTCCCCTCAAGTCCACGTCCGCCATCGCGGCCCGAGCTGCAGAAGAAAACAACACCTGTATACACATACCCATGGGCCATAAACTTATTTTTCTTCATTCTTGTTCAAAATAAAACGCGAGATTTGAACCTGCGTCGTCAATGATCACACGAGGCGAAAATCTCTTCATCGTTCTGCGTTCTTTCTATTGAATTTTTAGCAGTTCTAGATTGCGCCATCTAATCCTTCACAGCACACAGATTAACATTGTGAGCACAAGTTGGATTCAGATTGTTTGTTATAAGATATTGTATATGTTCAATGGTATTTATGAAATGATGAAGCACTTGACTTAACTTGAATCCATTTTAAGTAAGTCCTTCGGCAAATATGACAATGAGCTCATCAAATCTTTTGTAATGATAATATCATTTATTACATTGATGTAATTGTAGGCTTGTAGATAACATGACATGTAGTACTTACGAACATATTGATTTGGTGGTGGAACAGGAGTACTCAGCAAAGGCGGTTGTTGGGCTGAAAATAGTTAAATATTCTAAATCTTCCAATTCACAGATTTTCAATTTATAAATATTTAATTTTAATTATAATATGATTATTATTAAAATTAAACAGACAGAATTATAATATGATTCACAATTCATAAATATTTCATTTAACAATGCATAAATACAATATTACTATGCAATAATAACCTGATAATATGTTTGGGTATATATATTGGTTCCGAATTGATTCCACAACTTGGTTGTGCGTGGCAGTAAATATACTTGATAAACGCACAGTGGTGGACTGCCAACCACTGAGGTAGTAGCCATGAAGCAAAAGGGTCGAGATTATTGAAAAGGAGGTCCTTTTGTCTCCAACAATTCGACCAGTTCTACGTTTTATGCGGTCAAATGGGAAGAGCTGGTATTAGTCCGCCCCAGACACGAGTTGAGAACAGTACTCCATGTGCAGCCAAATATGCGTTTTAGAAAGCTGCAGATGGTGGGACAGCAGGAAATACTGTCTTGCTCATTTTATGTTACTAATACAGCTCATAAGTACTTTGATTATGTGCAACCAGAAAAAGATTTTATTGTTAGTAAGCTTAATAATTCTTATGAATTCTGATACTTATAAGGTAAGTATTCTTCATACCTGTTTGTAATGCTTTTATCAAAAATAAATAAAAAATCTTTAAATATAAAATATACTTTTGAAATCAAAGAAATATTATGACTAAGCTCTTCAAGTAAGAGCTAAGTCAGAGCCACCAGAAACTTAACAAAATATCGAATGCCTAGTGGATTGAATAAAAACTTATAGTAAAAAGTATTAACCATTACCTTGTTGCTGATTTGTTGGAACATAATTGTTTAGTAGAGGAGGCTTGTCACCTGGCTGCAGAACTGGTGGCACAGGATTGCTAGGGTGAAGCATACTCTAAAATATAAATAATTAATACAATATTTTATTGATATAAAAAATAAAATAATACAAAATATAATATAGTTATTAGTTATACAGCGTGTCTTTACAATCGCGACAATAAATGAACAAGCATATAGGGGATAAGTTTTTAAAATTGTATTAAACATTTACATTCTTTAAACATCAATATTTACAGAGTTACATTAAATTTTTCAAAACAAAGAATTTTAGAACATCCTTACGTATAAAACTGTAACGTAAAGTTCATTTGTAAAGGTCACACAGCATATGAATGGGTTGAATGAATTTGAAAGAGATAAAACATACTGTTAGAAGGAGAGATTTGTAGGGCGACGCTGTAGCGCGAGTTGTATAGGATGTTACAAATTTTGTTTCTTTTTTAATTAATTAGTTTGTTTGAAAAATATTTTTTTAATTATGGATTTTGTTTAACGTTAATATTTTTTATGATTATTGGCAAGTAGCGATAGACATGTGTTCATTTATTGTCGCGACGGTAAGGACACGCTGTATACTGTAGAAAATCGTGATCTAATTACATTATTTAGCAATTACCATGAAACAAGTATAAAAGTCTCTGTATTTAAATATTCAATCAATTTCAAAAATTTAAATCTATTGACAAGAAATAATTTGATAAAGAAAGAAATAATAAAATTTAATGGGGTAGAAAAGAACATGTTCCATTTTTTCCAAGCTTATTTAATCCAAACCTAACAGGTATAACTCCTAAGCCACTTTAATAAATATAAAAGCTACCTAGTATAACCATGACATGTATAGAACCATGACCTGCTGAAATTGATGAAAAAACTTAGCATTTGATGGATAGAATTCAATATTAAAATAAAAGGAATATTTTGCATATACAATGTGTTATCTTAGTAGATACTTACAACTGCTGTAGCAGGATCAACAATCCTCATAATAACTTGAGCTTGAAGTAGAGCATACGCCAATTGAGGATTTTGGAGAAGCATGTTTCGCGCTTCAGATGGATTGTTCTGCAATTTAATTTAATTGAAAGGCAGTTAAACCATATGCGTTAATGGGTTAAAGGCATTATACAAAAACAAACATTTAGGACTATAATTACGTTTTTTTTAATAAATAAAATAAATGTATAAATGGAGAGACCTACACCTTTTGTACATTTTATATCTCAAGAAAGCAAAAGTCAATAATGTCCTAAATAAATATATCTTATAAAACGTGGCGCTACTATCGCGACCATAAATAATCACTTTTTAAAATTGTATTAAACATTAACTTTCATTAAACATCAATTTTTACGGAACTATTTAATTTTCGAAAACAAATAATTTAAGAAAACCCCTTCATATAAAACTGTAACATAGAGATCATTTTTAAAGTTCACAAAGCATATGAATTGGTTGAATGAATTTTAAAGAGATTATACAGTGTGTCTTTACAATCGCGACAGTAAATGAACACACATTTAACGCTACTTGCTAATAATCCTAAAAAATATTAACATTGAAAAAAATCCATAATTAATAAAAATATTTTTCAAACAAACTAATTAAGTAAAAAAGGAACAAAATTTGTAACATCCTGTACAACTACAACTGACTGATTCATACATTCAGAGACTTTTTCATTCGTTGCCAGTGTTGCATTACAAGCATCTCCTTCTAACAGTATGTTTTGTCTCTTTCAAATTCATTCAACCCATTCATATGCTTTGTGACCTTTACAAATGAACTTTACGTTACAGTTTTATATGTACAGGGTGTTCAAAAATACCTTATTTTGGAAAATTTAATAACTCAGTAAATATTGATGTTAATGAAAGTATATGTTGAATACAATTTTAAAAAATTTTCTTCTATATGTTTGTTCATTTAATGTTCCGATTGTAAAGACACACTGTATATACTGTTAAAAAGAGAGACTTGTAACATAATGTGACAACGAATGAACAAAAAGTCTCTGAACGAATCAGTCAGTTGTAGGTGTAAAGGTGTTACAAATTTTGTTTCTTTTTTTTTAATTAGTTCGTTTGAAAATATTTTTTTTTAATTATGGATTCACTAAGGAACAATTAAAGGTTCTAATAGCAGTAACACAAAAAACACCACCTAATTTTCGCATTCATCTACTTTAAATATATATTCCTAAGTTAGGCTTTAGCATTTTAGGATTTTAAAACATGTAGAAAAAGTACGAAAAGATTGTCGCCGCTGTGGGAATCGAACCCACGTCTTCGGCATTCGCGGCCTGACGCTCTAGCCACTGAGCTAAACGGCTGATACCCACAGCGACGAAAATCTTATTAACGCCTTCTTTCTACATTGTTATTTAGCATTTGAAGCAATGCTTGGCGCATCTATTGTTATATCCTTTCCAGCATACAAACAATTTCGAATATCGTTTTACAACGATAATTCGAACGAGAGATGTCGCCATTGCTTTTTTATAAATTTTAAAGTTTTTTATAGTGCTAATCTCTGCACTTAAGATTTGAACATTAAAACATGTAGAAAAAGTACGAAAAGATTGTCGCCGCTGTGGGAATCGAACCCACGTCTTCGGCATTCGCGGCCTGACGCTCTAGCCACTGAGCTAAACGGCTGATACCCACAGCGACGAAAATCTTAACGCCTTCTTTCTACATTGTTATTTAGCATTTGAAGCAATGCTTGGCGCATCTATTGTTATATCCTTTCCAGCATACAAACAATTTCGAATATCGTTTTACAACGATAATTCGAACGAGAGATGTCGCCATTGCTTTTTTATAAATTTTAAAGTTTTTTATAGTGCTAATCTCTGCACTTAAGATTTGAACATTAAAACATGTAGAAAAAGTACGAAAAGATTGTCGCCGCTGTGGGAATCGAACCCACGTCTTCGGCATTCGCGGCCTGACGCTCTAGCCACTGAGCTAAACGGCTGATACCCACAGCGACGAAAATCTTAACGCCTTCTTTCTACATTGTTATTTAGCATTTGAAGCAATGCTTGGCGCATCTATTGTTATATCCTTTCCAGCATACAAACAATTTCGAATATCGTTTTACAACGATAATTCGAACGAGAGATGTCGCCATTGCTTTTTTATAAATTTTAAAGTTTTTTATAGTGCTAATCTCTGCACTTAAGATTTGAACATTAAAACATGTAGAAAAAGTACGAAAAGATTGTCGCCGCTGTGGGAATCGAACCCACGTCTTCGGCATTCGCGGCCTGACGCTCTAGCCACTGAGCTAAACGGCTGATACCCACAGCGACGAAAATCTTAACGCCTTCTTTCTACATTGTTATTTAGCATTTGAAGCAATGCTTGGCGCATCTATTGTTATATCCTTTCCAGCATACAAACAATTTCGAATATCGTTTTACAACGATAATTCGAACGAGAGATGTCGCCATTGCTTTTTTATAAATTTTAAAGTTTTTTATAGTGCTAATCTCTGCACTTAAGATTTGAACATTAAAACATGTAGAAAAAGTACGAAAAGATTGTCGCCGCTGTGGGAATCGAACCCACGTCTTCGGCATTCGCGGCCTGACGCTCTAGCCACTGAGCTAAACGGCTGATACCCACAGCGACGAAAATCTTAACGCCTTCTTTCTACATTGTTATTTAGCATTTGAAGCAATGCTTGGCGCATCTATTGTTATATCCTTTCCAGCATACAAACAATTTCGAATATCGTTTTACAACGATAATTCGAACGAGAGATGTCGCCATTGCTTTTTTTATAAATTTTAAAGTTTTTTATAGTGCTAATCTCTGCACTTAAGATTTGAACATTAAAACATGTAGAAAAAGTACGAAAAGATTGTCGCCGATAGAACTGATTCTGTGGGTATCAGCCGTTTAGCTCAGTGGCTAGAGCGTCAGGCCGCGAATGCCGAAGACGTGGGTTCGATTCCCACAGCGGCGACAATCTTTTCGTACTTTTTTCTACATGTTTTAATGTTCAAATCTTAAGTGCAGAGATTAGCACTATAAAAAACTTTAAAATTTATAAAAAAGCAATGGCGACATCTCTCGTTCGAATTATCGTTGTAAAACGATATTCGAAATTGTTTGTATGCTGGAAAGGATATAACAATAGATGCGCCAAGCATTGCTTCAAATGCTAAATAACAATGTAGAAAGAAGGCGTTAAGATTTTCGTCGCTGTGGGTATCAGCCGTTTAGCTCAGTGGCTAGAGCGTCAGGCCGCGAATGCCGAAGACGTGGGTTCGATTCCCACAGCGGCGACAATCTTTTCGTACTTTTTCTACATGTTTTAATGTTCAAATCTTAAGTGCAGAGATTAGCACTATAAAAAACTTTAAAATTTATAAAAAAGCAATGGCGACATCTCTCGTTCGAATTATCGTTGTAAAACGATATTCGAAATTGTTTGTATGCTGGAAAGGATATAACAATAGATGCGCCAAGCATTGCTTCAAATGCTAAATAACAATGTAGAAAGAAGGCGTTAAGATTTTCGTCGCTGTGGGTATCAGCCGTTTAGCTCAGTGGCTAGAGCGTCAGGCCGCGAATGCCGAAGACGTGGGTTCGATTCCCACAGCGGCGACAATCTTTTCGTACTTTTTCTACATGTTTTAATGTTCAAATCTTAAGTGCAGAGATTAGCACTATAAAAAACTTTAAAATTTATAAAAAAGCAATGGCGACATCTCTCGTTCGAATTATCGTTGTAAAACGATATTCGAAATTGTTTGTATGCTGGAAAGGATATAACAATAGATGCGCCAAGCATTGCTTCAAATGCTAAATAACAATGTAGAAAGAAGGCGTTAAGATTTTCGTCGCTGTGGGTATCAGCCGTTTAGCTCAGTGGCTAGAGCGTCAGGCCGCGAATGCCGAAGACGTGGGTTCGATTCCCACAGCGGCGACAATCTTTTCGTACTTTGTTCTACATGTTTTAATGTTCAAATCTTAAGTGCAGAGATTAGCACTATAAAAAACTTTAAAATTTATAAAAAAGCAATGGCGACATCTCTCGTTCGAATTATCGTTGTAAAACGATATTCGAAATTGTTTGTATGCTGGAAAGGATATAACAATAGATGCGCCAAGCATTGCTTCAAATGCTAAATAACAATGTAGAAAGAAGGCGTTAAGATTTTCGTCGCTGTGGGTATCAGCCGTTTAGCTCAGTGGCTAGAGCGTCAGGCCGCGAATGCCGAAGACGTGGGTTCGATTCCCACAGCGGCGACAATCTTTTCGTACTTTTTCTACATGTTTTAATGTTCAAATCTTAAGTGCAGAGATTAGCACTATAAAAAACTTTAAAATTTATAAAAAAGCAATGGCGACATCTCTCGTTCGAATTATCGTTGTAAAACGATATTCGAAATTGTTTGTATGCTGGAAAGGATATAACAATAGATGCGCCAAGCATTGCTTCAAATGCTAAATAACAATGTAGAAAGAAGGCGTTAAGATTTTCGTCGCTGTGGGTATCAGCCGTTTAGCTCAGTGGCTAGAGCGTCAGGCCGCGAATGCCGAAGACGTGGGTTCGATTCCCACAGCGGCGACAATCTTTTCGTACTTTTTCTACATGTTTTAATGTTCAAATCTTAAGTGCAGAGATTAGCACTATAAAAAACTTTAAAATTTATAAAAAAGCAATGGCGACATCTCTCGTTCGAATTATCGTTGTAAAACGATATTCGAAATTGTTTGTATGCTGGAAAGGATATAACAATAGATGCGCCAAGCATTGCTTCAAATGCTAAATAACAATGTAGAAAGAAGGCGTTAAGATTTTCGTCGCTGTGGGTATCAGCCGTTTAGCTCAGTGGCTAGAGCGTCAGGCCGCGAATGCCGAAGACGTGGGTTCGATTCCCACAGCGGCGACAATCTTTTCGTACTTTTTCTACATGTTTTAATGTTCAAATCTTAAGTGCAGAGATTAGCACTATAAAAAACTTTAAAATTTTAGGATTGTTTGTTATTAAAAATAGATGTGCGACAAATAATCATAGCTTAGAGGTGAAAAATTATAGAGCAGAAATACTCAGACAGTAGATAAATGTCTTAATAAATATTTAGACTGAAGTTTTCTTTCTACATGTCACTTGGATAATTTTCGTTTCCTCGAAGTATTACCACCATAGAGGTAATCTTTTTAGAGGCTTTAATCAATTATTATTACTCAGACCTTATATAACTAGTTAAAATGCAGAGAATTAGAAGAACTGTGCTTCACATTCTTTGTGTGTACAGACAAAATCAAAAACTTGTAGTGGCATGGATGTACATTTGAAAAAACTAGAATGAGTCATGTTGATAAAAGATGTCCCTATGCACTGGTCAAACACTTTTGCCTAATGCTTGCTTATTAGGCTAGCTAGCCCGCCGAACATTCAGTATTCAGTAGGTAGCCAAAAAATAAATTATTCCTTGAAAATCCAGTTTTTGACAAAAGGTACTGCACTGTACTGCAGTATAAACTCACACATATAATGCTATCCTGTGCTCTATACACCATAGGCCAAGATTATCTTGATATTTAAGTAACTACATAATCAGTTAATATTTTACAAATATACTATTCCTACAAGAGTTATATGTGCCCCGGTTCTAATTTTACAACTTTATGAAGTGACTAATATATACTTGAACACATAGTTTCATCTGCTTCATAAGTTCAAACATTTGTTCTGGTGGCAGAGTAGCAACTGCTTTACTGATTGCCTCGGGTGCTTTTTCTGGTTCCACTGGATCACCATATGGGTTTTCTACCTGGAAACATTTTCAAAATAAACATTCTCAAATTATTAAAACATGTAGAAAAAGTACGAAAAGATTGTCGCTGCTGTGGGCATCTAACCCACGTGTTCGGCCCACAGCGGCGATAATCTTTTCGTACTTTTTCTACATGTTTTAATGTTCAATCTTAAGTGCAGAGATTAGCACTATAAAAAACTTTAAAATTCTCAAATTAAATCATATTTTCATATATATAACCATTATAAGGGGGTTCAACGGATTGTCATACCTGTGGTCCTTGCATCAAGGCTTGCATTTCCATTCTAGATTTCTCTGTACATGCATTATCAACTCTGAGCGATCGACCACCAATTTCATACCCATTTAAATTTCTCATGGCACTAAGAGCAGTCTCCTGATCTTTATATTCACAAAATCCATATCCTTTCGGCTTTCCAGTTTCTCGGTCAAATACTAGTTTAAAAGATAGTACTGGCCCCACTTCACTAAATATATCTTTGAGTTTTTCCTCCGTAGCTTCATACGGGATATTCCCCACTGAAACATTTAAAATACATTAGCCTGCTTTTTAATATTGAATATACTCGTGTTATAAAATTTTAATTGAAATTTACCAAATACGGATCTCATAGATTTATCCATAATACTCTGCTCTTCTTTTTCTTTGCTTTTATCCATTTTTGTCGAATTAAGAGCACTAGTAAGAACAATTACAATTAAAAGAGAAAACTTAATAGTTTGCTCTTGTTATTTTAAAGTTATAGAACTACAGATATTACAGGATGTTTTGACGTTAACGTAGTGGTTAATGGTTATATTCTTTGGCTCAAATGACATTTCCGTCAAGCTAGTGTTGCCAACAATGCTGGGCCTGATGTTGCCATTTTATGAGCTTATGTAGCCCAATCTAGCCGAATTTCTGTGTCTGTAGCTTTAAACAGCCCTAACACCAAAATATTGTCACTAAAATAAAGTGCAATTTAAATCAACTGGTTTATTTCCACCTACTATAAAAGCAATTAAAGCTTAGTTGCTGGCGTTAACCTGCTCTGTCTACTAGCAATAATAAGCCACCAACAATATTTTAGCCGCCAAAGTCATCAGTGGTAGCTGATGTAGATATTAGTACTATGCCTATTGCTATGTCAATACTGACGCAAGTTTTGCTTCGACTACGGGAGATGTACATTTTGCCCATTAATTCTTCACATATTTTCCCACTTTCTTGTCACAATACAAATGCTTTTTAAATTAATTTGAACATGTTCAGGAGGTGTTAACTGTGGTAGGGTCACGCAATAGTGTTCACTGTTATACGAATTGGCAGGTCCGTCCAGGTGAATAGCACGACCTCACAGAAGACCGGCGTAAAGTAGAAGTGTTACACTTCCACCTTTCGTCTGGTGAACCTCACTCACCGGGACCACTTTATTTAACGCGGCAACGCATTTACAACCCTATGGGTGTTGCAAAAGTCCATGGGTGGCGGAAATCACTAAACGTCAAGTGGATCGCCAGCTCGTTTGCCACTTTATTACATAAAAAAATACTATTTTTAAATAAAATTTGCCTAAACCATTTATTCAATATAATATAGACCATTGCGGTAGTCATTTATTGCAAAATAAATACATATATCATGTCATTTTTAGTAATGTCTATCTCGTTCTCCGGCCGCCTTAACTGTTTTCGTCACACATTTTCAATTCATCGAGTTTCTTATCACAACGATTCCAATGAACTTTGGATTTAAAAAACTGCCTTCAAACAGGAAACTAATAAACCATTATCAATGCCTATAACATTTCAGGATTGCCCTTGATTTCTCTTGGATGACACCATCAGATCTGGGTTTCATTATTATGGTACCACCCTTGAGATATCTACTTTCCAACAAAAAAATAATCAACAAAATCGGTTCAAAAATGACGAAGTTATCCCCGAACACACATAAAAAAATATATGTACGGACGAATTGAGAAATCCTTTTTTGAAGTCGGTTAAAAATACAACCGAATTGAGATATTGAGTACGTCCTATTTTGAATTCGATTGGAAAACCTTCACAAAAAAGCAATTTAAAGCACAAAAAAGCATAATATATTACATATGGTAGACTGTAGACAGTAGTGAATCTGTGCGGATTTGAAGCTTTCAAACTTTCAATTATGCACATGAAAAAAGGGCGGGAAACTTTGAAAGCTAAGCGCGCGTTTTTTTCTCTAAATCACATTTATTTAATTTTAGTGATAATAATCAGAGAAGTTTTGGGTGTATATATGTAATTTTTTTACTTTGTGTAGTTAATTATTAATAGTAATAGTTTAATTTCTATACCTAGGTAAGTTTTATATATTTTATTATAATGAATGAACCCCCTGATCCCGGGGGTGGAGTCCCCGAGGTTGCGTACAATGTAGAAGTTTCTAATGGCGAGTCTTGTATGGACACTGATGCGTCGAATACTCTTATCATTAGAAAACGCTCACGTTTGCAGAAAATTTGCAAACATTGCAATAAAAAAAGGAGGAGCAGTCATTCTGGTACTAAGAATGACCAAACTAAGCATGCCTGTCATTGCGATAGTGATGAGAACAGCACCATTCTAAATAATGTTGCATCACCAGTAACAACAGAATCAAAAGAGCCCGAGCAACTTAGTGTCGAATATAGAAAGATTTACCAAAACAGTGACTTATCACCTTATATTATACATGTTCAAAAAGAAGTATCTTCATTTAATGATGGTACTTCATTCCACCCTGTGTCCTTTGGCAATTTTCTAAAAAAAAATGCATTTAGGAATATCATCAATGGCAGTATAAAAAAAATTGGTAGGAACAAGATTTCCCTTGCATTTTCCAATTTTACTGATGCTAACACTTTTATTAATCATCCTTCTTTGTCTACACAGAAATTAAAAGCCTTTATTCCAACCTTCAACATAACTAGGATGGGTATTGTAAGAGGAGTGCCAGCTGAATGGTCCCCAGATGAAATTAAAAATAACATAACTGTGCCAATGGGTTGTGGTGAAATTTTAAAAATAAGACGATTAATATTATAAAACAACTGTTGATGGGTCTCCAGTTTGGAAACCTTCACAGACAGTAGTTATAACATTTGATGGTCAGGTTCTTCCAAAACACATTTATATGTGCTATAATGCTTTATCTGTCGAACTTTACACATATCCTACTATACAATGTTACAACTGCTGTCGATATGGTCACACTAAAATTCAATGTAGGTCCAAACCACGCTGCTTTAAGTGTGGAGATGTTCATACAAGTGACTCTTGCAATAAAGATGATGACTGTGCTTTCTGTTTCCTTTGTTCTGGGTCACATTTTGCTATTAGCAAATCATGTCCTGAATGGGCTAGACAAAAACAAATAAAATTGACCATGGCACAAAACTGCATCTCATATGCAGAGGCTTCCAAAATGCTCCCCCCTGTCACTAAGTCTTATGTTGACATTCTTAAATCTGTTCCCTCTAGCACATATTCAGCTGAGTCTATGAGGCCACAACATTCTTTGTCATCACATATTAACCAACCATTGAAAAACTCATATAAAAAGACAGTTTCTTTAAAAACTCGACCTCTTCCCCATTTCAACAAAGGCTATGACAAAGCAGCTCATCAAGCTCTAATTAAGGACTTTGAAATGCCAATGTCGTCTAACGGATGTGCATTAACACCCAATGGGAATGAAAAACAAGACATATTTACAGATGTTGTAATTCCTTTAATTAATTCTTTGTTACTAAGTAAAATAATTTCACCGAACAACGTTGCTCAAACATTTGATATTCTTAAACAAATTCTTAACAATGGACAATCAAGCCAAAGTTATACAATGGAATTGCAGGAGCATAGTTAATAAAAAAAGTGAATTGATATATTTGATTAACAAATTTAATCCTTTCCTTATCTCTCTTTCGGAGACTTGGCTGCGGCCAAATTTATCATTTAATATGCAAGGATACATTTGCCATAGAAAAGACAGATTGGATGGATATGGTGGTGTAGCAATCTTAATTAAAAAAACTGTTATTTTCACGTATGTTCCACTGCCTCCACACTCTGATAACTTTTCGGCAATTGCGATTTCATACAATAATGTTTGTTATGTATCTATTTATGTTCCTCACCCATCTCAACAAGTTTTAAATGAAGTTAATCATCTCTTATCTTCACTGAAAAAGCCATTTTTGGTTATGGGTGATTTTAACTGTCATCATCAATCCTGGGGTAGCTCTTTTTCTAATCCTAATGGAGATCTAATGTTAGATATCCTTGATCATCATAATTTATGTGTTCTAAATACTTCAAAGCCGACAAGACGTACAGAACCGAATGAGAGTGTGAGTGCTGTAGATTTATCTATATGTACTCCCAATCTTTCTTCTGTTCTAGAGTGGGACATTTTGTCTTCTACTTATGGCAGTGATCATTTTCCAATAATTATTTCGTTTCCTTTCTATAACCTTCCAAATCAAAAAGTTCCGCGTTCACGTATGAAATACAGATTAAGTACTAAAGGCTGGCAACTTACAAAAGCAACACACTACAGAACGTTTCTACCTTGCCAGATGTCCAAAAATTTTATGAAATTGACTCCTATAATTCTTTTGTAAATTTTCTTAATAACGCTGCGGAACAAGCTTTTCCTTTAAAAGAAAATACCTACCAAAAAGCTTCACCCCCGCCATGGTGGGATAAAGAATGCTCTGAAGCTGTTAAAAAAAGAAAGACTGCAGAAAGACAATATTGTTCATCTATGACATCAGAAAATTTTGAAAGTTTTCAAGTTATAAGTACCAACACACACAAAATTTTAAAGATGAAGAAAATCGAAGGGTGGAAAAATTACTGTTCATCGATCTCTCCTAATACTAATCCTTCAGTTCTCTGGCAAAATATCAGACGATTCAGATGTAGTAAAATTAGTTCTCCCTCAATATCTCTTCCAATAGATCTTGCTGAAGATTTTACAGACCGACTTGCCCCCCCTTTTGCTCCAGAATTTCGCCACCCAAATTTAGAGTGAATTTAAAAACGATCACTCCGAATTAGCCTCGCAGTTTTCTATGTCAGAATTAAAAGGCATATTATCATATCTTAAGGATTCTGCCCCTGGGGAGGATGGTATTATATACTCTTTTATTTCAAATTTAGACGAAAAAATTTTGTCTTACTTTTTAAATCTTTTAAATTCCATAATAGCAACTAGCAATATACCAAAGTCTTGGCAAACACAGGAAATCATTGCTATTCTTAAACCCGGGAAACTTTCTACTGAGGCCACATCTTACAGGCCAATAGCATTATCATCTGTAATAGGTAAGCTTGCAGAACATTTAGTGAAAAACCGGCTTGAATGGCTTGCTGAAAATAAAAAATATAATAGCAAGCAGTCAATTTGGTTTTAGGAAAGGAAGAGGTACGATAGATAGCTTGAGTATTTTAACTACTGATATAAGACTGGCGTTCACAAATAATAATTTCCTTCTATCTGCGTTTTTAGACATAAATTCTGCATATGATAGTGTTCTTCCGCATCTGTTACGGCAGAAATTAATTGATTTAAAAGTTCCAAAAATATTCATTAACTTCATTTATAACATGTTATATGAGAGGACTATACATATTTTTTTAGAAAATGGACATAAAATATCCAGGACGACTTGGAAAGGATTACCCCAGGGCTCTGTTCTTAGTCCGTTACTCTATAATATATACACATATGATTTAGAACATTTCCTTAATGGGTCTGCAAATATTCTACAGTATGCAGATGATTTACTTCTGTATGTTTCGGATGAATCTGCTCATAAAGCTTGTGAGTGCTTAAATTACTCTTTGCGTCTATTGAGTATTTGGAGTGAATCAAATGGTCTTGAATTGTCTGCCTCTAAAAGTACCACTGTAGTATTTTCCAGAAAACGTGTTCTTCCAAAAATCCACATTTCTTATAAAAATAGTCCAATTCCAGTTAAGAATAATGCAAAATTTTTAGGTCTAATATTGGACTCAAAACTTACTGGCATTCCGCATTTCGATTATGTAGTAGCAAAATGTGAACGTCAACTAAATATGTTAAGATGCCTTTCTGGTGTATGGTGGGGTGCGCACCCCATCTCCTTAAAGTTAGTTTACAACGCTATCATTAGAAGCATTGTAGATTATGGTACATTTTTATTGGAACCTTGTAACGCATCTGGTCTTAAAAAAATCGATTTAATTCAATCAAAAGCTTTACGAATAATATCTGGTGCAATGAAATCCAGTCCCATTAATGCTCTTCAATTAGAATGTGGAGATCCGCCGCTCCACTTAAGAAGACAATATTTAGCTGATAGATTCCTGTTTCGTTGTTTACAATTTTTAAACCATCCTTTAATAACAAAACTACAAACCTTATGTCAAGTCATTAATTCATCTTCGTATTGGAAACTCAAGGAATTGCCATGTCTTGTTAAAAGTTACCAAAAATATCTTGCTATTGAAGCCCCCATGTATCGTTCCAAAACTCTTCCACTGTTTGAAACGATTATAAAATCTTGACTCTTACACCCTCCATAAAACTCAATGTTGGAATAAAAAAAGATGAAATAGAGATTCATACAGCTTTTAAATTCATTATTGAAAATAACTGGGAGAATTGGCACTATATATAGTGATGCTTCTAAACATACCAATAATAGTTGTGTTGGGGTTGGAGTATTTCATTCTCAGTATAATATTGTACAAAAAATTAAATTACCTCCTGAATCATCAGTATTTACTGGGGAATGTTTTGGTCTATTTCGCGCAGTAGAATATATATTATTAACAAACTTATGTAAAGCTATAATTTTTACGGACTCTCTAAGTTCTTTACAAACATTAGCACATTTTCCGCTTAAATCAAAATGCCAATATCCTATAATTTTAGAAATAAGAAAATTGTTATACAAATGCCAAGTTAAAAACATTACAGTAGTTTTTGCATGGATTCCCGGGCATAGCGGCATTAAAGGAAATGAAAAGGCAGACGAGTTAGCAAATGAAGCCGTGTTAAGCGGTGATATATATCCTTACACTAATTATTGTCACGATCTTCTTTCCTTGTCGAAGCGATATTTGAAAGAGTCCTGGGAACATTACTGGACATCTCCTAGCCTAGTGAAAGGAAAATTCTACTCCTCAATTCAACCGACAATTCCAAATAAGCCTTGGTACACTCAAGTCAATTTAAATAAATATTGTACTAGTTCTTTAATTCGTTTGCGATTAGGTCACTGCTGTTCTCCGTCTTTTCTGTTTAAGATTCATGTTGTAGATACTTCTTTATGTGCTTGTGGAACGGAAGAAGGAAATTTGAACCATATTTTCCTTTCTTGCCCATTATATGACCGCTCCTCTCTTTTTACTGATCTTCTATTGCTCCGGATACCTTTTCCTATTAATATACCATTCCTTTTAGCATATAACGACCCTTGTGTATATAAAACATTAGCTTCATTTATTCAGAAAAATGCTATAAAACTATAGTATAATTTGGTTAATAGGTTTATATATATAAATGTATGCGTATGTATGTGTGTATATATGGGTATATATATATATATATATATATATATATATATATATATATATATATATACATATATATGTGTGTATATATGTATATATATTATGTGTATTTGTGTAAATACGATATTAATAAAACTAAATATTCTGTAATTAATAATACTTTATCACATTGAATATATGTATCGTAAATCTTCTTGATTATTTTCCTTTTTCCAAATTCCGCTTCCTAGTCCTGTTGAAATAAATTTATATTTCAACAAAACCACTGTTTCCTTCCTTTTACTTGTCATTGGCATAAAGGATAACAAAATGCCACAATAAAAAAAAAAAAAAAAAAAAAAAAAAAAAAAAAAAAAAAAATTATGCACATAACACATTGTTATCTGTATTTCTAATGCTATGTATTTGTAATTTTTCCTATGTATGCATTGCATTTTCATTATTTTTAGAACGGCGAATGTTCTTAGTTAAGTTCTACGTATAAATCTGAGAAATCAGACTGAAAGTCTTGTTGTTACTACTGATCTAAATTCAAGCTTTTGTGAGCTGTGGACATAAAATTCCATTAGAAGTGTCGTGTTATTGATTGTATTTATTGCAAAAAATGAAAAGAATACTACAGAAGGTTTAAAAGGCATTATATTAATTAACAAATCCATAAGAGAGAAAGTTAAAGTGCATTGAAAAATTATCGGAATGAATCTTGATAATTCATCGAGAGAAAATTCGGAAGCTTTGGACTCCATCGGTACTGTAAGCCCAAGAGAAAAATACCACGGTATGAGGGAAAAAAAATTATCAACCGCTTCTCTCACGAATACAGAAGGAGCGCGTCCTAAGGTTGTAACGGTAAAGCATCCAGAATCAAATAAGCCTAAACCTACTGCTAAAAAGAATAAACCCATTCAAGCTGATTTAGATGTCATTAAAGAATTCATTCGGTGCCGTGAAGATGGTGTGAAGCGTCTTGATTTAAGCAAATCTAGTATTACTTCTTTACCGCCGAATGTCCGTGACTTGACACATTTGGTGGAATTTTATTTATATGGAAATAAGTTAGTAGCACTTCCTGCTGAATTTGGTTGTTTAACAAATTTGCAAACTCTAGCATTAAATGAAAATTCACTAACTAGTTTACCAGACTCCCTTGCTAATTTAAAGTGTTTGAAAGTATTAGATTTGCGACATAATAAATTAAGTGATATTCCTGATGTTGTGTACAGGTTGACATCGCTAACAACTCTATTTCTTAGATTTAATAGAATTCGAGTGGTTGGCGATGGCATTGCCAATCTCACAAACTTGACAATGTTGAGTTTAAGAGAAAACAAAATTAAAGAATTATCATCTGGAATTGGCAAGTTAGTGAATTTGGTAACATTTGATGTTTCGCACAACCACTTGGAGCACTTACCCCAAGAAATTGGATTTTGTGTTAATTTATCTACTCTAGATCTGCAACATAATGACTTATTGGACATCCCCGGAACAATAGGAAACTTACAATCATTGACCCGTTTAGGTCTCCGCTATAACAGGTTGACAGCAATTCCTGCAACATTAAGCAACTGCAAACACATGGATGAGTTTAATGTTGAAGGTAATTCCATCTCCCAGCTTCCAGAAGGACTTCTCGCCAGTCTTAATGAGTTGACTAGCATTACTCTCTCTAGGAACTCTTTCATGAGTTATCCTTCTGGTGGGCCTGCTCAATTTACTAATGTATTTTCTATAAATCTAGAACACAACCAAATTGATAAAATACCATATGGAATATTTTCTAGGGCAAAAAATTTAACTAAACTCAATATGAAAGAGAACTTGCTTACATCTCTGCCACTGGATATTGGTACTTGGATTAACATGGTAGAGCTTAATTTAGGCACTAACCAGTTAGTTAAATTGCCTGATGACATTCAATGTCTCCAAAATTTGGAAGTGTTAATACTCTCCAATAATTTGTTGAGGCGTATACCTCCCAGTATTGGTAGTTTAAGGAAATTGAGAGTCCTGGACTTAGAAGAAAATAAATTAGAAGTGCTACCAAACGAAATAGGATTTTTACATGAGCTTCAAAAATTAATTGTCCAATCAAACCAGTTAACTTCATTGCCCCGCTCCATTGGTCATTTGATTAATCTTACTTTTCTTAGTATTGGTGAAAATAACTTGCAATATTTACCTGAAGAAATTGGTACACTTGAAAATTTGGAGTCCTTATATTTGAATGATAATCCAAATTTATGTAATTTACCCTTTGAATTGGCACTCTGTGTAAGCTTACAAATTATGAGCATTGAAAACTGTCCATTGACTGCAATTCCTCCAGAGGTGGTGTCTTCAGGGCCATCATTAGTAATTCAATATTTAAAGTCTCAAGGTCCATACAGGGCTATGTGATATCAGGAAAATGATAGACCACTAAATACTGATAGCACTTCAGCTTAACATTATGCATTTCTTTGAATATTACTATTTACAGCTTAAATTAAATATTGTCATCTATATGAATATTTAAAAATATTATTATTACTGTGTAGTACATTAGCTATATTTTGATTTCTCTTAAAGTTTCTATGAAGGTTTTATACACCTATCATTTTCAATAATTCTGGGTAACAATAATCTACTAATACAATGCCCGTATTTTATTTATAGTTGATAATATTTATATCTTTCTATATTAATCAACATTCTTAGAGTTAAAACTAAGTGTCCTATTTGTAATTAAAGAATATGAAAGAGTAATAAAAACAAAATATGAAAATAACCATGGATGTTAGTATGATCTTTGTTCTTATATTTTGATGTATATAATAATATGCATGGTAACTATATGATAATGTGTATGATCCTCCATATGAGGATTTGATCTGTTGTTAAACTGCATACAGATCAAGATATGAAATACATAGTGGCCAAATGTTCATGTACTCACTCCTTCAATCTATTTGTGAATGTTTTTATTTTGTAATTTAAAAATATACAACTACATTTAAAAGTGTTAATTTAATAAAGTCTCCCTTTCTAAACCATATTTCAATAATTTGGAAGTAATATTTGTAATACACTTAAAGAGATAACATTTTTCCTGTTTGTTGTAAATCAATTAGATTATAGACATTTTACATCTAGGTATATGGTTTTCAAAGCATATGCCTTGACATTATTTATTTGTAAGCAAAGTTAAGTCTTAGAAAGTCACTGATGCATCTAGAACATGGTGGTTGAATTTAAATATTACTCGATTAAGCATCCAACTAAATTCATTTGTTCAATGTTATATAGTTTAACTGAATTCTGATATTCTCTATTTAAATATTTTTTTTCACTATAGTTCTAGAACAAAATACTATGCTATGTTGACTCTGATTGTATAGTGATATTACTGTACCCCTTTTATTTTAAGTATAATGTTTAACTAGGTTTTTTTATAATCTATTAATAACTTTTTAAGCTAATTCAATAAAATGTGTTGCATTTATTAAAATAAAATTATTGCTACTGCACTTTTAATGAGAAGTTTTGATCTTACTTAATTATAAGTTGTTAATTAGAAGAGAAGCTTATATAAAATTGATTGAAGTTTTTATTACAATGTCTTAATATAAGCATTTTGGGCCGAAAAGTATCAAGAAAATTAATCATATGCATACTTATATTAAACCAAAATTTAAGAGAAAATCTCTTAATGTGTTAAATGTGCCAACTTTATAATTAAATGAACAGTTTGAAGTAAATTTTGCACCAATTATATTATTTTAGTTGCCAGATGAGACTTGACAATCATATTCCCTTGAGATGTCTTTGTTTGGTAGCCTAAGCCTGAATCTGCAAAACAAAAATATATGTGCTGATGACTGAGTGGCCAGTGTTATGTGCGCCCTAACCAGAGTACTTTGCACATAATGCCAATTGTCTTGTTAACTTAAGGAGTACTATTTGATATGTAGAGAATGATACTGCTCTATTGATGAGTCAATCAACTAAATTGGTGTCAGTTTTTGTCATGCCTTTTATACAAACAATTTTGATTGTTGTAATTAAGCAGCCTTTACATTTCAGTGCTTAATTAATGCAGCTAAAAATTAGTTAATTTTATATCATGCTAATCAATAATGATGAAGAAACTAAGTTATTCGAAACTGCACTGATGTTCATGTTCAGTTGTACATGAACATCAGTGCAAGTACAACGGTTTCTGACAATACAAATATATTGCAGAAAAATTTAATTTAATTGTTATAATCTTATATGCTGCTTTCCAAACTAATTTAATGATATTTATGTGTTATAATAAATACTATATAAAATGTGTTCTGTTGTTTGAATAAATAAAAGACAAGCTAAGCTGAGGGGATTGGATTAAATAATACAAAACATTTTTAATTTAATAATTTATGAAGTGCAAATTGAAACATTACACAAATATTCTTTAATTGCATATTTTATATAAATAATTGAATAGTTATATACAAGTTACACTGTAAATCAAAGCAGTTTACAAAATACATATGAAAGATTGATGCGATGTAATTAGATCACACTAAATGCTTTGTTATCCTTAAGCTATGTTTTCACATACAAAAATATTTTGACCTAATAAATCACTATAAAACACACGATTTCATCACATGCCTATCTAAAGACAATACAAAACTAAACAATACAATACTACATTATGTAAAAAAAAAAGAAACTAAAGTAATTGTGCTATATCTGCTTGCACAATTATTATAGCTAAGAAATTATTTTGTTTCCACAATTTTCAAAATAAAGAACCTGGCCAAAATTGCAAGAAACCTTATATTGATCTTAAATTTAAAAATGTTATAAAAATAAACAGTTATTGTCCTCAAAGTTTTTAGAAAAAAAAAGCAAATTTGTTGTGCATATTTCGGTATTTGTAATCTCTATGTTATGATACCTATAATTTAAAAAAAACGCACTGATTTCACCCTGAAGCCGGCAAATGGTTTATGTAATGCATGAAGCAAATGTTATTCTAAACTGGGTTAAGCATGTTTAGACTCCGAAACCTTTTTAATATTATTTAATCCCGTTATTAAATCATAAGATAGAATTATTAAAATAAGCAGCTAAAAGATATTTAGGATAGAATAAGAAAATTCAAAAAGAGTACATCACAATATCCAAAATAAAAAAAAAAAATAACCCAAAATAGCCATTGCTTCTAAATATAATTAAATACTTCGTAACCAAATTTTGACATGGTTTTGTTTTGGTATATTTTCATGATTTTGCAGAGATTAACTGTTTTAAACAAATTTTAATCAAAATTATACAGTAACACATACCTTAGTCTATTTTAATTCTCATATATACTTTGTGGAAAATCAACAAATGATTTGTCATTATAATATTAATTTGTTGCAACTAATGAGAAAAAAATTGAGTATGGGTATACACAATCACTAGCTTCTACAATCAGTCCTTATACACAAGTTGCATTATACTATTAAGAATAATATATATCAAAACATCGAGTTAATGAGGTTTTTCATTTGCATATTATAAAAATAATATTATTAATCAGTACTAATAAACAGTAACAATTTGTTTCCAACCATAATGAATTTCATAATGGAAACTAAAGAGATAAGGCCTTACATCTATTTATAAATCTTTGGCATATTTCATCTGCTTGTACTGAAAGCATAAATAAAAATCTTCATGTGATGTTATAGGTATTTCAAGAATATACCAGTAAAATGTTATTGCAAACAAAAATTATGGCACTAAATTATGTAATATGAATCAATACATAGATAGATAAGAGAACAGTAAACTTTGGAATTCCTACAATAATTTGTAAAAATATGACAATTTTATAAAGTCTGGTATAGAAACATATTATTACTGTTGCCTTGAGATTCCTGCGCGCATTAGTGTCATTAATGACATTTTGGTCGCGGTTTAATATTTACATGATTAAACACTTTCTTTGATGTCTCTTTTGAGGTTCTGGTCTTAGCACAGCTCGTACCGCTTCGTCAAATACCTGAAATGATAATTTTGTAAAAAATAATAATGATCTTTTTATGATTTCTTTTTCATGCTACTCTGCACTGTATATGAAACCTAAATTGTGATTTTTAGTAGATAAATGGAGAAAAATTATAGGGGCTGCAAGATTAAAACTTGCATCATCCTGTTAAAGCGCTCATGCGCTTTACAAACTTTACAACATTTTTTTTAATTGAATGCTTAACTTAATTTTTTATCTTCCAAAAATACACAATTTAATAAAGAAATTCACAATATTTCTCAGTAATGCAAAATAAATATAATAAACTTCAAGTTGTAGAAGTTTACAAAATATTACTGTGATAAGAAAAATCATGATATTCATGACAAAATTGTAAAAATTAACCAATTAGTACTAATTGGATTCCCTGAATTTGATGGCACAATTATAGGCTATGTTAGGAAATAATGTTCTATTTATACAATGTAATTAATATGTTTGTTTGGCATATCATTATTATTTTCTATTTTATGTTTTTATAATGAATGATCAATGGTAATTGGTCATACACATTTTTATGGTAAATCACAAGCATACCTGTTTTAATCCACGTTGTGTCAAGGCTGAGCATTCCATATACTTTACAGCTCTAACTTTATTTGCCAATTTCTGACCCTGTTCTCGTTTTAATGGAGACATTCCTTGCTCTGAGAGCAAACTCAAAGTTTCTCTGTCATCTCTTAAGTCAATTTTTGTTCCTAATAAAAATAAATAATGTAATTTTGTAGGTAACATAGCAAACTAGTGAAAGTATTTTATATTTTATTAAATATACTGTAAGCCTTATGTAAATGCAAACTTAAATAAGTATATCTCTATTAAATAAGTACATATTATAACCTTTATTATAATCTTTATAATTTCACTTACCAACTAAAATAATTGGCGCATCTGGACAATGATGTTTAATTTCAGGATACCACTTAGATGTGACATTTTCATAGGATGATGGACTGTAATATTTAAGAAATGGTTATGAAAGTGAACACTTCAAAACATGTACTAGGTACAGACTACTTTATTAAAAATATTGTTTACCTTGTTACACTGAAGCATATAAGGAAGACATCTGTTTGTGGGTAGCTCAATGGCCTCAGTCTATCGTAATCCTCTTGACCTGCCGTATCCCATAGACCTAGTGACACAGCTACACCATCCACCACCATAGGTGCAGAGTAGTTATCAAATCTAAAAAAAAGTTATAAGGCATATAGTTCTCTGCCATAAGTCATGAGCTTGATGAAAACGAGTATGTTAAAAAATAATCTTATTCTTTATCTACATGGTTTCTACATGAATAAATATAATCTTACACTGTAGGCACATATTCCCCTGGAAAACTGTCTGTTGTGTAAGAAATTAACATGCAAGTTTTACCAACAGTTCCATCACCAACAACCACACATTTGATAGGCCTTCCTGAAGACATCTAGAATTAAAAAAAAATTAATAAATAAAGGCCACCCTATGAGTCACGGAAAATCCGAAATGAAGTAGAAACGGTTTGTTTACTTTGAAACGAGATAATTTAAATTCAGTCCAATGAAGACTAAATTATTATACTCGCTTGCTATGCTTAGTACGAAGGTTTCAGTAGCAAAAAAAGGATTTTTAAACAAATTCAGATCACAATATTGAAAAAACGCATTGAATGATGGATGGATGGTGTCCTTTCCATAGATAACATATAATACATGCACTACATCATAGCCATACCATACACATAACAGAGTCCAAAACTAAGGTTTACTGGACACGATCGACTCGCATTTAATTATTTTAATTTATCTAGGTAGCACCATTAAAAACTATATGCATAACCATTATTACAGCTTAGTGCAACTCAAGGTTAAAAAATGGTGATATTACTTATACCGTACATAAAATGATTCTCCTTGTTTCTTCATTTCCTTTCCCCTGTAAATTATTGCAGACAACACTGAAACAAATGTCAGTCAAATAAATTATTTAATTTATTTTATTCATGTTTTGTTTGGAACTACTTTAGTTTAGCCAAAGTTTAGCGGTCTGTGTGGTCTGTGATTCATTCTGATTCATTTCATTCAATTATTGAGATAAGTTGCTTAGATTAGGTTGATAATTCTCCGTTTATGAACACAGTGAAATATTTTATGTATTCTATATATCTAAAGCAAATGTATTTACCACTTACAACATTTTGTGCGAAAGAAAAGTAATATACACACTTATAACGAAATCTTAATAAGTTTATAGCAACATATACTTTAAGATGAGTGAGTCTTGCGTGGAGACTACGGAGGCACCCGCTTGGTTGTCTAAGTTAGAAAGCCAACGCGAGAAATTAAGTAAAGCCCGGCTTGGCCATGATAGCGGTGCCGGCGCTCCATGTAACTCTTGCGGTAAGTGAGCTATGTACTCAGAATACTGTTGTGGATAGGCTAGGTCGATCGGAGAAGTACTAATGTGCCCAACAAGACAGGTGTAAAATTATTGATTCTTTTGTGTTTCATCCAGTGAGTATAGAGGTAAAATGGGTAATTGTAACTTCTGTGGTGTTTTAAATGTCCATAGGTCCTGGCTTACCATCATTTGGCCCATTTGCACCATAGCCATCCAGTTGTTATAAAAATTAACACATAAACCATTTCAAATTTTGTATAATTTTATAGCTTTTATTATTGAGGGTTTTTTTTTGTTTATGTTAATTGTTACTGTTAACTGTTATAGGTTCAACTTGTCCTGGGTTGGATCTACATTTTTGGCGCAAGGTGTGTCGTGCATGCCACTGTAGTAAAGATGTTCACGATGTACAGGATGATGATTTGTCAGGATGGGCTCAATTTGAACTACTTGGCACTGCTAGACCTAAAAAAGCCTCATGTAAGTATATTAAACTTTTTCTTCTTAGGTAGGCTACAGAGCAGTGAAGGCTTCATTCCAGCATATTGAACTGTGGCCAATGCCTCTTTCCCATGATAATGTCTTGCACATGTCCACAATATAGATTTTCTCATATTAACATTGTCTTGTTATTGGTTAAGATGAAGAAGTACTTCAGCATTTAATGCTCTTTGAGTCCAGCTAATAGCCAATATGTGTCTATATGTCCATGCCTCTAAACCTTATAACATTTCCTGAGGTCTTCTTTGATAGTCTAATCCTTATATTCAGCAAGATATACTTCAGTTGTGGCTTATTGAAGTTAGTTATATTAATGGAAACAGAGCACTTTTTTCATTTTGTTATCGGTACATTGAGCTACTTTGATTTGGGCATTTGTTTCTTAATCACAACTCCAGGTGTGATTGATTCATATACCTAAGTATTTATATTTGCATACCCTCTATATTTTGGACTTCTTTCCCTACTACTGTGATAGCAGTCATCAAAACTATTTAGATATGACCATGGTATTCTTTATGTTCACCTGCAAACCAGTCCTTTCCTCTGGCTGAGACTCTGCTATCAGAACCGTACCATTGAAATCTTCATTGTTATCGTTGTTATCTTCTAGCCATTAATTTTAACTCTGCATACTAGATCTAGAATGGATAGAGTGGGTGATAAGGTACATCCACAAACACCACTTTTGATTTAGACCTTGTCCATGTCCTCATTACCAACATGAATGAGTACATGTGGATTCCAATACAAGTTGTGAATGATGTGTAAGTCCTTGCCATCTAAGTTAAGGTTGTATAATACTTGCACTTTTTCGTAATCAATGAAACAAATGAAACCATCTTGTTGTGCACACTTGCGTTTTTGCATCTGCACTTGTATATGCAAAAATAGTCTTGTGCCTACATATCATTGAAAATCAAAATTACTCTGAATGTTTATCTTGACATTTAGTTCATTTACATTTGTGCGTGATATTTAAAAATATTTTGGAAATTTCCTCAATATAGCCTCTACAATTCTTTAAAACTTCAAGCTTTGTTGACAAATATAATGAAAGATCTGCAAGTCTGCCAAAGTATATGCCAGAATCATACACTAATTTTAAGAAATTTAAAAGAGCATCAATGTTTTCTCCTCAGTAAATTATGCCTCTTTGTAAACATTGTTTGGGCCGGTTGTTTCCTATTTAAGGTTTCCTCAGACCTATTGTATATTCTCCCTTGAGGATAGGGTACCCGTCATTATGGTAAAAAGGTACAGCCAAACCTAGAGAGTCATCTGTAATAATAAAGTATTTTATCCACAGTGCCCTTGATCAAGATTCGTGGTGTAACAGATAAACCTGTCAAATTAGACTGGGTGCCTCCTAATGCATCTACTGAACTGGTAATAATGCTAAGTATATAACATAGATAACCTATCTTGAGCTATTCACAGATAATTTTATCACTTGTTTTAATGTATATGTATGAACAATACACTACCCACTACCAGCAAGGTTATTTAGGTCACAGGAAGTTTTATTGGTTATATTTATATATATCTATATATATCTATATATATCTATATATATGTTTGTAAGAGATTTCTGTCAATAATTGACTCATCACAATATCTCTGGAACCATAAGGGGTAGAGAATCGAAATTTGGTAGGAATATTCCTTTCGCCGAGTAGAGATTTTCCGAAATGTTACCTGTAGGGTCAGCTATTTTAGGTATATATCAGCACTTACTTAAGGGACCTTTGTAGTTTCAAATTTTTTTTTGTGTATGACTCTTTAGCAGTAGATATTCTTTTAATTGGGCAAATCACCAGTGTCTATTAGAATACAAACTGTTTTCATATTTGGACAATTGTAATAAACATATTTAAACTTTTCTATTTCAGGTATCTGAGTACATGTCATGTTTGGGGCCATTAGCACCAGTGTCTGGGTCGGCTGCGGCGCGAAAGAGACGCGCTCAACTCCGAACCCAGCTGCCGCCTCATGACGTAGCGCCAGCCGCCCGCCATCACGCAACTGACCAAGAAAAAACAGAACACACGGTATGCTGTTTATTAGCTTGTTGCAATAGTGTTCCCTTTTACATGAGTAGTCTTTCAGATATGTCTATGATTTTTAAACTTTAATATGATTTTATATCACGGTGGTAGAGTCAAGCAACTTCTGCTGTTGCATGAATGGGAATTTGGCCACAACCTTACAGAGGACCGACACAAAGTTTAAGTATTTGTACCTTTGCATTTTGTTTAATCAGTGGGGTTTCATTATAGACAAAGTGGAAAAGGAGTAAGCAACACACCTGATGGTAAGTCATCAGGTGAACCCATGGAGGAGCATGGCATTCACATCACCAGAGGAGCTGCAAATGTGTGGCTGGCCTTTACTGTAGGAGTAGGCATTCTTCTTAACAGGCCTTAAGCCATGTCAGTCCGAAATGTCCACGGATCTGGTAGAACGATAACCGTGGGCCGTGGTAAGCGCTGGTTTGTCCTCACTATACTTGAACCCTTAACTGACTAAAATAGTTTTTTAATATTATGTTTGTATAACATGTCTACACATGTAATGGAACTTACCAACAGAGAATAACGTGATATTTTTGTTACAGGAATATATTACAAGAATTAAAGACCATGTTGTTGGTATGGGCAATGTTGTCAGAGTGGGGCCTTTGCAAAATGGAGAAGTCTATTTAGTTGAAAATAGTAAAACTCATCCTTCAACCAAGTCATATGCACTGCCTTTAAAAATATCTAATATCTCAAAAGGTGTTAAGTATAACATAGTACCAAAAAATGCTTCAGACAAAAAACTTGTTTTAGATTCTCAAGGAAATGTCGTTAGTAGTGCTGCTAATCTTCCAGATTATAAGTCCAGTCCTATATTAAGTAGGATTGTAAAAGATAAACTGCATGTGATGCACATTGAATCTGATAGAATTAAGAGTGCAGTGGAACATGGACCAGTATATGATAAACTGCTTAAAAATTTAAGTGATTTGAATATGCCTCTCTCTAATGATGTTTATTTACAACCTATAAAACTTTTTCGTGATGAATACAATAAAAATCCTCAATTTAGAGATGAAACAAATGAATTTGCCAGCAAAGCTTTGGGTGCTCAAATAATGGCAGATTTATGGCCCACCAGCAACAATAATGTTATGGGTACTGCAAAGATGTTAGATAGTAGGATACAAAAGGGCACTATCTTTGCACCAAATGGAGAAATATGGAGTTGGAAACATGAGCCAACTACTCCTGAGCTTAGTAGCACTATTTGTTCTACAAGAATAAATCCACAGTTTTCTTCTTCATCAAAACCTATGAATCAAGTTGAACCACAACAGACTGCACCTTTAAGAGAATATCTCCGAACTCATTCTGAAGAAGAACTTCCGCCACCCCCAGTGCCTAATTATCACACATATCCTGGAGCTTTGCCACAACCTACTACTCTTGTTGATTGGAATTCATCTGAAAATCACAATCTACCCGAAAATGCCGCCCAAATCGTGGCGCAACCTGTGATGAATTATGCAGAACAAGTAGATCCAATACTTACACAATTTTCTGAAATGTCACTGAGTCCAGCTGAAATGGAATTCAACAGAAAACTATACAATGAAGGTGTACCATGTCAACGATGCCACAAGCCGATGTTTGCAGGCGAAGTGGCTGTGAAAGCTGAAAGAGCAGGCCAAGAAGCTATTTGGCATCCACAGTGCTTTACATGTTGTAAATGTGGAGAATTGCTCGCCGATCTTGTTTATTTCTTTTATAAAGGTGAAATTTATTGTGCAAGAGATTTAGCTAATGTTCTTGAGATACCACGTTGCGCTGGCTGCGATGAATTAATATTTACTAGACCGTATACGGCTGCTGAGGGAAGAGCGTTTCATGTGCAGCATTTTTGTTGCTACCATTGTGATGCTCCACTTGGTGGTAAAAAGTATGTTCCCGATGATAAAACGGGACTGCCAATTTGTCTTTCGTGCTATGATCAATATTACGCTGAAAGATGTCGTGCTTGCAGCGGTGTCATTGGCCCGGAACAACAGGGGGTGTCTTGGAGCTCTGTGCATTGGCATGCGAATTGCTTCATATGTTCTGGAAGAATGTGCGGCAAGAGTCTTCTCAGTGGTAGATTTGTAGTCAAGCAAGAAATGCCTTTTTGCAGTGTACCTTGCGTACAAAGTAGAATTAAGTAAAAGAAAGCTTTCTTTTTTCTTTTTCTTCTTTTCAGGTCTTTTTCGAATGACTATTTTGATACTACTTTTTATAGTATATAGGATATGATATTTTTGAAGGTTGTGTATTGAAGTTGTTTAGCTACTTTTGAAGGCCTTCTTAACTTTCGGCATTGCCAATATTTATAAAAAATTATCATATAAAAGAATGCATATTTTTGTACCATTAAATATGGTTTGTTTACCTATATTTTATAATAATAAGTTAGAATAATTATTAAATAATAGCATAATAAGTTAGTCAATATTTTTTATACAAAATTATATTGGTATTTTTTAAGAAAAAAAGTGTTCTTGTTAAAAAGAGTATATGTATCCATCTATCTATATACAACGTGTTGTTACCATCGCGACAATAAATGAACACACATATAGAGGATAACTTTTAAAAATTGTATTAAACATCTTTAAACATCAATATTTACCGAGTTATAAAAATTTCCAAAACAAACAATTTTAGAACACCCTTACGTATAAAACGGTAACGTAAAGTTCATTTGTAAAGGTCACAAAGCATATGAATGGGTTGAATGAATTTGAAAGAGATAAAACCTACTGTTAGAAGGAGATATTTGTAGTGCCATGCTGCGGCAAAGAATGAAAAAGTGTCCGAATATATGAATCAGTCAGTTGTAGATATATAGGTGTTACAAATTTTGTTTCTCTTTTATTTAATTAGTTTGTTTGAAAAATATATTTTTTTAATTTTGGATTTTTTTAACGATTTAATTTTTTTATGATTATTGGCAAGTAGCATGATTTGTGTTAATATATTATCGCGGTTGTAACGACACGCTGAATATATATATATATATGTACATATATACATACGTAAATATATACATATATATAAATGTCATATCAAGTGCCAATGTATAATTATTAAGGGACCAAAATTACATTTCAAATAAATGATTAAATATTCCGTTACTATGTTCCGTACATATCAATATTACCAAAATTATTATGCATTTATACTAAAATGTTCTGTTGTCACTACAAGAAATATATGATTATTTTAAATGTATCTTTTACTAGTGTTACATATACAGTCTTGATTACTGAAATAAATAGTAAAGTTGGCATAAGTATCTACCAAATTGATGACAGGTTCATGCCAATTTTCTACTTGAATTGTCATAATATTATGTTGGTTATTGGTAAGAAGTGAAACTCTAGTTAGTGCTCATTGGTCAGAACACAATGGTAATAAAAATTATTAACATATAAGCACTACCTAACAAAATAGGCAATGTTAATTAGTAATCTTCTGATGAGATCACCCATCCTATTACAAATTTGATAATGTTCTTATAATTTAAAAATAGAAAAAAATCATTGGTGTACATCATTGAATGCAAACCTGCGTCCTTATACCGTCTTTATTTGATATATATTAACATGCCTGGCCATCTATATAATACATATTGATGTGTCTAAGCGAATAGCCAGTAATTTATTTATTAAAATGAAATTTTTTTAAGCATTGCATTTATCTTATTCTATTTACAAATCTGCATTAATTTAACCAATTATTACAAATATGTTTGTCTGATAGAAAGAGGTGATATAAATTGATTTCTGTACAATTCACTGTGCCATTACTGTAATAAAACTGGAGGAAAGGTTGACTAGTAGAAAATGCCATTAGGCATTCATTCCGCCCCTTAGCTTAAGGTGTAGCAATAAAATTTTAATACATAAATAAATAATATTTGTATTCAGAAAATAATTAATTTTACAATAAATATTCAACACAAATAGTTTTCGTTTTTCTTTAATTTTATCCAAGTCTTTTGTCCATTCAAATTTACGTCGTGAGGCATTGGCCACTTGGCTTATTTGGTAAAGCGTCTGGGCGCCAAACCAGAAGACGCAGGTTCGAATCCGTAGCCCCTAAAGTTTTTGTTCATTTACAAATAATTGTGCGAAAAGAAATCATTTTTCGTATAGAAACAACATAATTTAAATAATTTACATCTACATAGTTAAAATCCTTTGATCAACTACTATTTTAACATACTTATGATACATGGCTATAACTAATTAAAACCATTTCCAATTTTGTTAATATTTATTCACATAAATGACACAATGGTGGAAGTAGTCACTTTGCCACCTGTTATTTTACACCATGTTAGGGTTCAATCCCTACATGGGATATACATGTTATTAAAATGAATTCTCCCAAGCCTGGGTATATACACTGCACTACAGATGCACTGTTCCTTGGTATGCATGTCAATTCTATAGAGAAAAAAAAAGACATTAGTTGAAATACAAGACATTCCTAAGAAGAGAAATAAGCAGCAAGATAACACAAATATTTAAAAAAATCAGTGAAGTGCAAGTCGAACTTGTGCACTGAGAGTTCCGTATCTACTAATTATACCGCCAATAAGAAATTTGGTAAAAATTCACCACCATTTTTTTTTGCTTGTGGGGAAATCCGTTATGGGTACCTGAGCTCCCTGTGAGGGAAACCTCGGTTATGTCGGACTCGCACCGACTAAAACCCCACGGTGGTCGCCAGCTACTCAAATGAGGGGTCACGGGATCTCCTTTCGGAACACAACCGCGGCCATTCTTTGTATGGCTAAGATAGCCCCATCCGCGCAGTGTTGTATATAATTCAAGACCGATTTGAGCCATCGGGTCCTACTCTTATGGGTCTTTTTGCAAGACCTTTAGGACTTGTACCTGCGTAGGTCTGCTGCTCTCACAGCGACCGTTGTGCCCCTGTTTAAGGTAGGGGAGAACCATCAATATTTTGTATTTGGTATTTAGTTGAAAACATTGCCATTACTTTAGGATAACATTATCATGTGTTGTAATGATGTTTTACAAACATAAATTTCACGCAGACAAATACCCAGAAGCGAAACAAATATCTGTGGGTCACACGAATAGTTGTCCCATGTGGGAATCGAACCCACGACTCCTGACGCTGAAGCTAATACCTTGGCAACTGCGCCACGGAGTGATTTAAAGGGCTATGAGATGCGCAAGGATCTCTGCGGCCCCTCCTGCTTTAAGACATTGCTTTTAGCCAAATTTCATGGTTTTAGGTCAACAGGAACTACTATATAGGCTTCCAACCCAAAACCTATAGGGTAGTTCGATTGACTTAGAATTGTATCAGTTATATGTATATATCAGTTACCTGGTACCCATAGCATAAACTGATTAATGTGGGACTATAAACAGTTGAATAAAAATGAGTCCAGAAGTGTTAATTAAAAAAACAAACAAGAAGACAAGTCACATCCTAAATTCATGGTAATTTATGTTTGTGAAAGGTTTATAACAGAATCTAACAAAATATCCTTTTAAAACATAGTGTCACACTGAAAATTGAAATAACAGTAGTTATTGATTTCATTTAATAACCCTATGAAGTAAAAATTTAAATAGGATAAAAGGTAAAAAAAAATAGAAATTTGTTATTTACTTTATTCATATATATGACATATTCATATAAATTACTATTTATACAAGTGATAAAAATAGTTTCAATTGTTAAAAGCTTGTAGAGTTATGGATAGATAAACAATTACTAACCTTCAGTAGGATAATTCTTGTTGAGGTTTTTAATTCAAAACTATAACAAAAAATATTATGTGATGACAATTTTTTTATTAAGTTGTTATTTTCTGAACTGTAATGGAATTAGAAAAACACAGAATGGCATGGAAAAAACATTTAAAAAACTTAAAAAACTAAAAAATTAAGCTGCTATCTTTAAATTGCCAAGATCACTTCTTAGTTTATTAAGATTTGCCTGTATAGCTTCCTGTTTGTTTTCTAAAGTCAATATGTGACCATCCGTACGTTTTATTTCTTTGGTGATATATTCCATTCTTTTTGCAACATTTTGCTTTGCTTCTTCTAATTCTTGCTTAATTAATACGGGTCCGATGAGCTTGTATACTTCTGCATCTTTTTTAAGTAGGACAAGTTCTTCTTGTACGGCTTTATTTTCATTAAGTTGACTATCCAATTGTTGTTTTTGTGCTACGGCCTTATGATATTCTTTTTGAACACCATTGAATATTTCTAATTCCTTTTGCATTTTTTTCTGTATTTCTTCAGTCATTTTCATCAAAATTATGTTTATAGTACTTAGATTTATATAAAATCAGAGGGTACTTTATAACACTTAGCTGTTTATGAAGCTACTATATTAAGCATTCTTTGAAATAAGAAAAAAATTCTGAAGTCTGACATAAAATTTTAGGTTAGGTTAAAATTAAATACATATTTTTTTACAGCAAAGTTTCAGTTTAAGTCGTTATTGGATACAGCCAGAATCGTGGTAATATTAAATATTTAATTTTAATTTTCATATAAAATTTAATAATATACAGAGTCTTCAATTTTTTTAAAAATAATAAAGTTTTTTTTAAAGTGTTTCGATATTATTACACGATTAAGTGTTTGCTGTTAGTCCGGCAACTTTGATCACTGCTTCAGAAGCAGAAGTAGAAGTGAGGGGCGTATTTATCGTAATAGGTAAATATAACATATTTATTTATACAACGTATTTATTTATAGAGATAACATATTGTACCTGTTACGTACAAACTTAAATAACAGTTCCTGTTCCACACAACGCGCTGTCACAAGCTTTTCTTTATTTATGCTTACGACTGTTCTGTTACCTTAGTTAGAAAGAGATAAAAACTGTCACGCCTTGTCACAGTTGTTACTAAACACTGTTACTGTTACAAGCTCTTTCTTTTTCTTGCATCGGTCTTATAGCTTTTTTAGAAAGAGAAGTACGGACGTTACCGTAGGGCAGAGGCGGATTATCCTTAAGGCAAACTAGGCATGTGCCTAGGGGCGCGAGGGTACAAAGGGGCGAGTGGGCGGAGTTGTGAAATAAAGAAAATATTTATAATATAGCATAAAATTAATTGCGCCAGTAATTAAGCCACCTAATTACACAATAAAAACTATTACTTTTGCTTAGAACCTCAATTTTCTCCAATTTGTAACAAAAGATAAACTTAACGGATAGGACTGACTAAAAACTTGCGCCTTCAAACAATCTTATCGATGGTACATGATTGAAGAAGGAAAGATACGGCAAGTCAATCGCGACTTGTGAAATCAGACGTCCCTGTTCCTAAAATTGCGGCGACGAGGGTGCGATGCGGGGGCGGAAGCTAAGCGGTCAGGCGCGACCAAATGAGTGGAGAGTGATACGACTTTCAACTTTTTTGTTTTTGACGCGTGCTTTTTTTTTGGTAAACTTATGTTTTCATTCCTTAGACTACTAAAGCTAAATGGAACGCAGAACTGGTGGGCTAGCCAGAATAGGTTTGAGGTTCCCTCAGTGTCTACGGCCTCCTCCTGCCCCGTATCCCGACGGCATCCCGGGTCGAGCATGGGTACTGGCCCTGGAGGACGTTGTTTAGCGCCTGTCTGGGTCAAACCATTATCCCAAATAGGTGGAAGGCAGGCAGACTCATCTTCATCCGGAGGAAGGGCGTCCAGCGGACTCCCTGACTGCCTATCGGCCAATCGTGCTTCTCAACGATGTGGGAAAACTCTTCGAAAGAGTGATTGCGGGCCGCATAGTCGATCAATGGGTGTGCGTCGGCCCGAACTTGGCAGACAGACAGTTTGGGTCCGCAGGGGTCGGTCAACCACCCACGCGGTGCTGCGAGTGACGTCCCTCGCACACGAGGCGATTTTCTAGGGTGAGGTCGTCTTGGCGGTGTCTCTCGACATCGGTAACGCCTTCAACACCTTGCCCTGGGTTTGCATAAAGGAGGCGCTCCGGTACCATGGAGTGCCTCTCTACCTACGCCGCATCATCGAAGCCTATTTGTCGCACCGTCGTGTGGTGTACCCGTGCCGAGACTGCCACTGGACAACAGAGTTGACGTGTGGAATTCCGAAGGGTCGGTCTTGTGGAACGTAGGGTATGATTGGGTGCTACGTGGCGCCTACCTCAAGGGGGGCGAGGTAACGTGTTATGCTGACGACACCCTTGTCACCGCCCATGGCACAAATTTTCGCCGGGCCGCTATTCTTGCCCGCCGCCGGAGACCAGGGTGCAGGAGGCTGGCCTATGCGCGCAACCTTCTCCTGCTAACTGCTGCCCCGTGGAGGGCTTGCCGAAGCGGAGGCTTGCCGTGTTTATTGCACCGACACGGCACCATTTGGCTGGACCGGGTGTCTAAACACCCGAAGAGAAGAGGCCTGAGAAGGCCACAGTCGCGCCGAGGTGCGCGGAAGATTGCGTTTTCGTGTTCCCGTGTCCCCGGCAAAGCGACAGCGCAGGTGCAACTTGGGTTTTTTAGTGGGTACCCCGTAACTCCCACATACCCCTGCTGCCTATCCACTAACCGGCGGAGGATCCATAAAGGATTTTTCCCTCCCTTTTAATTGGCTACGGCCTCCTAATGCGTGCGTTAATTATGGCAATCCCCTACGGGCCGTGCGATGGGTCCGATTTACTTGAGTCCCCTTCTTCGACCGGGTCGATGAGGACGTTGTGAAGGCGACGCTTTTTGACGTTGAGGAAATCCCAGATGGTTGGGATGATGTTCAGCTCTGTCGAAGAACCATTTGGTGAGATCTTTAAAATGTTAAATCGTCGGGAGTCTGTAGCCATTTTGCAGGTCCCCGTTGCGATGATACCACTGCGCACCGGTTGCGCGGCGGATCAACTTATTTAGCACTATTTGCAACTTGTAAAAGCGGGTAGGGTTTGTGTGGGCGTAGGTCATGCACGCGTAGACATAATAGGTCTTACGCAGGCCTTATATTGTAATAATTTGTGCCTTAAGGGCATTTTAATTGACGATTAATTAGCTAGGTGATAGAATTATCTAATATCGTCAATATGCGATGAGAACGCCTTGGGTGAGTCGAAAGCGACACCTAGATATTTGGCCCTTTTCTCCCAAGTGAGTGGTTGGCCGTAAAGAGATATCAGCCCCAGTTTTCTGCATTGGCGAGGGCCTTTATAAAGGTGTGACGGGTAAGTACTTCGTGTTAAGTGAATTGTCACACTCTTGTCGGGATTAACTTCTATTCTCCACTTGCGGAACCTATCGCCGAGGCGGTCGGCGGCGCTTTTTATCTGTGTAAAAGAGCGCCGTGTCATCCGCGTAAATGACGTGCGGTTTTTTTTGTATGTCGCTCGTATAGAGCGTAAAAAGGAAAGGGTAGAGGCAGAAGCCGTGAGGAACGCTCGCCGTGAGAGGGCAGTTCGTAGAGAGGGTGCTCTCTACTTGATATCGAAAGAAGTGATTCAACTGGAAGGCCCGGATGGTGTGCGCAAGTATGTCTGGCACGTTGAGTGTGAACAGCTTGTTAAGCAAGCCGTTGTGCCGGACCTTGTCCAAAGCTTTTGCGATATCGAAGAGGAAAACCCCGGTGCTTAGGTGTTTGGGGTGATTAAGGCCTTTCGGAATGTGTTCCGTCAGGCAGTATAATTGGTAGGTAGAGTGTCTCGCTCGAAGGCCGAATTGTACAACTGGCATAAGAGCGTTTTAAAATACCTACTCTTTGGGTCTATTTAATATGAGCCACTAATAGAGCTTCCCCAAGCAATTGAGGAGGCTGATAGGTCGATAACTAGATGACTTATTAGCGGGTTTCCCAGTCAACCCAGGGCGTGGTGAGAAATCGTGGTAGGCGCAATCACGATGCAATGCAAGTATTGCGATTAAGATATTTTTGAGTTACCCCTTTTATTAAATCTCTTTTTTTTGTGATTGTGATTTTCGTGTCAAATTTTTTTTAATGTGAAAGTAATTTCATGTAATTTTTTTTAAATGTGAAAAGACGGACTGCCCATTTGTACAACATCAGAAGTAAGACTATTAGACTATGACTACTAAGGTTACTACGGATATTAACGCAAAAAGATGTAAATAAGCATATAGAGAATTTGACACGGGCCCAGCCGAGACTCAAGGTATCGTGCTATTCTTCATCGCAAGTGTCATTGGAGGCCCCCGGAGAAAGAGATCATGATGAATGAAAACACAAAAAAGGGAGAACACAAGAAAAGAAGAAGAAGGGAGACCTTATCTTAAACAGTCAGTGAACTTTAAGAAACAGAAGGCATCATTAAAATTTCTGTTATGGTTAGTTATAATTGTGGTTTAACACAAATTTGAATTTGATTTATAATCTGTACTGAAGGTACATTATCTTTAACAACAATAAAAAAGTCTAACGATGGGAATCATAGCAGTGATGTGACCAGTTGGATTTTTTTTTGACTCGAGTTACTCGAGTTGATTTGGCTACTGACTCGAATCGCAACTCGAGTTGACTCGCATCGAAGTCTCCGGTAGGGACAGAGGGGGGAGGGAGGGGGGGGACGACTACCAATTCGGAGAGCACAAGTCGACTCGACGCTTATTAGATAGGAAGTAATAATGATGTTGAATCGTGATGTTATATGGCTACTCGAGTCGATTCGCTACTTTGTTTGTGGTCTGAACTAATCCTCTCCTTTTTCTATACACCTCGACCTCGAACAGTGTCCGACGGTTGTTTCAAAGACAAAATTTACAATCAATTGGCACTGTTGGCCTTAGAGGCCTTTACAGTTCCGACGGGCTTGAGGTGGCCTGGCGCACGAGGCGCCTAGCCTGAAGGCCTGAACCTCGTATTTCGAATATCAATCAACAAAGGTGTATATTATTCCAGCGCAGATCTCAATATCGTGTTTAAGAAAATACGAAAAAAAATACCGCCATCTATCGCCTCAAAGTCGTACTTATGAAATGTAATTGTACATAGTCGATTGCTTATCGAAAATAAAGTTAAAGAAAGTTTCTTTTTTTATAGCAAAGAATTCCTACGCCACACTTCTGTTATTTGACGTCGTTACAAACAAAACAAAACAGATCACTAACAAATCAAAAATGTTAGTTCGCACGCGGATCGCCAACGGCCAACTAATAAAATTAAATAACAAAATGTCAATCAAAAAACAAAATAAACTTTTAAAGGCCGAACGAGCCCGACTCAACCCGAGTTCTATTCGAGTTGATGCGAGTAAGATGCAACACCTTACGGACGGCGCGCGCGCGTGTAAGGTAACTTTGCATTTCACTCAACTCGAGTTGATGCGAGTTGCAACGCCTAACGAACTGCGCGCGCGAGCCGCGTGTGTAACTCGGATCAACTCGTGAGGCCCCCGCGTATAGCGTCCGGTTTGCGTTCGGACGACCGAGTTGATTCGAGTTGCTTAAAACTGAACTCGAGTTGACTCGTTTAAGGTTTGACTCGAGTTACTCGAATCAAATAACTCGAGTCGCGCACATCGCTAAATCATAGTTCTCTTTGTTCTTTAGATAATCCTGATAATTTTTTTTGCGTTCTTAAACAGCGCGAAATTATGCATTGTATTTATGACCAGTGTGGACTAAACCTTTCAGAAGCCTGGGGCGGCAAAGCTAAATGAGGAAGCTGAGCTAATTTTACAGACTTTTTATTCACTTTACATCTATACATAATATTTATAACTGTTTGTTTATTTAGTTATTGTAGTGTTAGTGGGAGGGCCATACAACAGTGTTCACTGATGCACGAATGGGCAGGTCCATCCGGGTACATCTACGGTACCACGAGGTGGTTCACTTCCGTGTCAGTTCCTAGAAGACCGGCGTAAAGTAGAAGTGTTACCCTTTTGCGTTTCATCTGGTGAGGGAGGTAGCCGGGGCCCATTCTTTTAAAGGTGGCAACGCATTTGCAACCTTACGGGTTTTGCAAATGTCCATGGGCGGCTGTTAATATAATAAGCAGGAAATTCTGAATAAAATGTAGTGTTTAATGTAGACTCATCGTGATTTCAATACACTTATTTGAGCGGGAACTTTCAATCCCTCCTAAAATATTTTTCTTCCTTGTCTGGAAAATTATCATAAATTCATGGTCGAAAAAATGCTTACCGAGAAAATCTTTCTTGAGGTTAGAAAGCCGAAAGTTATCACTACGGGCTTGGGCCATGACGTAGGATGCATGATTTATTCAAACCCGCAATCCTGCACAGCAGCCTTGGCAATGCGCCCTTTGTGACCTGCGCGTTGTCGTAAAGAAGCAAGACTTTCACGTCTTATTTCTCTTATTGCCTTCTTTAAATTACGAAGGGTGTTTGCAGTAATAATACTTGGAACTTTTTTTGTGTACTAAACCAGTAAGATTCTCTTCCCCACAGTCACGAGGGTCATCTTGAATACTTTCTGTACCCCGTTTGTATTCAATAATTTAGATCACTTCTGAATAGTAGATAATGAAGGAGCAAGTATGGTAAAAGACAAATATTTCTTCATGAATTACTTATGTTTCTCCTTGTTTTGTAAGGAACTTTATCATGGCGCTATGCTCAATTTTTTTTAACATTATCGTATGTCTTTATAGTTGCCTTTTAGTAATGATATCTTCAATACTAATGGTGACAATTAAATTTTATGTTTATACTCAGAAATAGTGTCTAATGAGATAATTTAATTACTCTCACCATTAGTATAGCAACACGATACCGAGAATACATTGCAATATGCAATAACAGCGACATACTTATGGTTATAGTAAGGTATCTTTTTTATTTACCTATTTTATTTGTGTTATTCTATTGGTGATCACTTTCCATCAGGTGAGCCTCCTGCCCGTTTGCCCCTTCTTTTCAATAAAAAAAGTTATCTCAAAACCACTCCTTAAATTTTTCTTTTTACAAGTATTTAACAGCAGTATTTTACCTGAAACCTACTTTATCAGAAGCTTAAATTTATATCTTTCTGCTGTAGATATCTCAACTGTGTTCCATAAAACACTACTGACGCTAATCATACCACTGGTAGCCTCACCCAGTGGACAAACGGATGTGCCAAAAAACAGAAAGATTATCTTGTATAGTGAGAAGGGAAAGAAAAAGATGACTTAGTGAAAGCGGAAGGTAGGAGATAACAAAGCCCCTTTGAATATAGAGAACTTATAATAAGGTAGGTATTTAATGTGTTTGAATTTAGGTTAAACGCTGATATTAGGTTCATGTTTAGGTCATTTCTTTTATGGATGATGTTCCGCTACCATTCGCGGTTTTTAAATACACATGTCTAAGTGAAACCGATTGATTGTTATTGGTCAACAAATTTTTCGAAAATTGAACGACATATGGTCATGAGATCGCGCACACTATAGGTATACTTACTGCATCAAATACATATTCTAGGAAGAAGTGTAAAATATCATAGTTTTGGTTTTTTATATAAAAACTCACACAGAAATTTTGATTTGAAACAATTTATCAATTTCATTTCAATTAAAAGGCAGGCAAATAATATTGGTTAAATAAAAAAATAATGTTTTACTTAGTTTTTTAATTTAGCGATAATAGGTATGTGCTATTCTTAAGGTTTTAAATAATAATTCTATTTATAAATTAATAATTTAATCAAACCAAATAGCAAAAAATCATTTAAAAATATATTAATTAAAGTTTTTCTCCATATTCCAGAGTCCACATGTAATTAGCATTAGGATCCCCACTTCTTTCAGCTTGTTTGTGGATGTTTGCAGTCTTTTTTAGAATACTTTTTATTTTATTATGAAGTTTTGGATTTCCATGTACGTGTTCAGCTTCTTGTATATTTTCGGACCGTTTTTTAAAAGTAGTTTTTCCAAATCTTTCTCGGACAAATTTGTCATATAAGTCTTCATTATCTTGATCATTATCAATTACTTTTCCACTTTTATCCTCTTTTTCATTTTTCTTACTATAATAATTATATAAACTATCTTCTTTAGGTACATTTTCCTCACTTTTCTCTTCATCGAAATTTTCATCATCATAATTAAAGATTGAATATCCTTTATGCTTTTTATCCTCTTTATCACTATGACCATCATCATATCCAGCTTTTCCGTAATCAAAATCTAAAATATCTTCAGGCAATTTAATTTCAGGAAGTGTTATGGTTAAATCGTGAAATTTAATTTTTAAATTTTCATCATATTTGTCATCTATCGGTGATAATATATCCAATGTTCCTTCTTTATTTTTATCCTCGTGTACAATGTCTATTTCAGCATGTGGAATTTTAGCTTTGCTTGCGCTTTTATTATTTGTCTTTGTTTTAAATTCCTTTTGGGCATGATTATAATCTAACGGGATTCTTTCAAACTGTTGTTTAACATCAATTTTTTCTAAGTTATCATTACGGGCGGAAAGTTTTTCTTTCTCTTTACTGACGCTTTCATCACCATTAGGTATTGCTTCAAATCTGTCATTATTTTTTGTATTAGAATTAATATCGGGAATTTCTTCGCTTGACTCACCACTTTCATTATTAAGTTCAATTACAGGTTTGACTTCGTCATCATTAATGTGTGTTTGTTTTTCGTTTTGTCTTTGTACTGTATCTTCTTGGGAACTTGAATTTTCATCATTGCTTTCATTAATATTGGTCAATGTACTTTCCTCACTTTGAGAATTCACTGCGGATTTTTCACCTTCATTAGATGTGTTGCCTTCAACTGAGTATTTTGGTACTTCTACTTCATCATCATTATTAATAAATTTTTGCCCTTTTATTAAATACATCTTGTTTGCATTTGTTGGCTCTAGACTCTTATATTTATTGGAATCATGGCTTTGTGACTCATTTGACTCCTGCGGATCTTCTACATTTATTTCTTCGCTAATTGCTATGGATGTGTCATTAATTCTTTCGTCATTTTTACGTTCAACGCTAGGGTATTGGGATTCTATTTTCTCTCGACTTTCTTCTTCTATACTTTGTCCACCTTGTCCAGAAGAATTTGATAGCTCTAAACTCTCGTATTGTTCATTACTTCCTGAATTATCTTGTGTATCTTGTTCTTTTTTAAAGTTTTCTTTACTTTTGTATATCGTATCCCGGTTTTCTACGCTTTCTTGAGAGTTCATTAATTCAATTTTTTTCAGGTTATATGGTTGAGAATTTAGGTCAGATTGTTCGTTTTCTCGTGTCTGATAATCTATTTTGTTAATGTTTTGAACAGTATTAATTAATGGTTGTATTTTTTCAAAATCATTTAATTTTGTGGTGGTCTGTACTTGATTTAAAGGTTGAACGTTTTTGCTGTGTATTGTCTCTATATTAAAATCTGCCAAATTAGAATTTTGAACAATGTCTTGTGTTTGCGTAAGGGGTAAAAGTAATTCTTCTCGTTCCTTTCCTTGATGAGAAGTTACGTAATCAAAAATAACGGGTAGTGTTTCGATAGATTTTTCGCTAGTAACAGAGTCTGTAAGGCCAGATGTATTAAATGATCTTTTTCGCCTTTTCAATTGATTTCTAAAATGACCTTTAGATTTTTGTGGTGCTTTCATTTTCTCAAGAAACTTGGTACTTTTTTCATTTTTCTGGACACATGGGTCTTCGCTCGCGGTGGTATAATTTAAAGGTTCATTCGTATTTGTTTCGGTTACGTTATCCGAATTATTTTTTGCAACAGTGTGATGCTTAATACTTAGACTAGGGTATGTATTGCTAGTATTGTTATTATCTTCTATATTTTTGTCATTGATAACAGCTTCATTTTTATCTTTTGTTATATTGTAATGCTTAATCTGCTTAAAAACATTATTATTTTCATTTATTTTCAATGTTACAAAAGCATTGGTAATCTGTGAATAAATTTTATTGAATTACTTTAATTGTATATAAATTTTTTCAAGCCATATTATCAAGTGCAAATTGTTCTATTAGTGTGGTGAAATTTTCAATAAAAGAGTGTTTTGAAACTATTATTTATTTCTGGCATTTATAAAGTATTTACAAAAATAATACATGAATTGTTAGAGTGTATAATACAATACGCAACATTTACTATAAATTAAATAAAAATCAACAAATACATTAACATGCCTAATTAAAAGTTTGAGTGCAACTACTCTACATAGTATATTGTAATGGTTACATAAAACAGCAATTTTAAAACTAAAGAGCTATGTGAATTTACTTACACATGACTAATAATAAAAATAAGGCAAGAATGACACTCATGCACTTATGTCATATGTTTAACTTAACAATTTTAAAATCTCTGTACTTGAGGTTGTTGTTCGAAACAATAAATACTAACAAATTCCTCTTGTAAATATCGAATAAAAAACAATTTAACTTATTTACTACAATCAGTATGTCATAGTTTATTGATCTGATAGCTATGAATACAAAGGTGTTTTAGTATGTCCAGTAAAAAAAATTAAATACATTATTGTTCATGTATGCAAATATGGCAAACAAACATTTCTTTTTGGTTTCTGAAAACCTTTTTTAAATACAATTTGTACAAATGTGTCTACTAATAGAATATTAATATAATATATACTAATAACATATTACTAATAAAATCTACGGTTACTACATGATAATGTACTCTTACTACTACTACTCTTTATGTACATAATATATAGCTTAAGTCTTATACTAATAATGCGCAGTGCGCACTCATTCAATTAAAAACAAATGTTTTAAATTTAAACCTCAGGCATCGAAAATAATTAAAAATTTATTTATATATATATATAAACTAGTTGTAGAATACCAAATTATAATTTGAATTGTTCATCATAACGAGTACACTAATTATTTAAACTCCAGAGAATTGTAATGGAATGATGTTCAATTACGAATGATAGTTTTTTAAGCTAATTAAATAAGTTTTGTTGTTTGTTCGATTTTTTTAAATAAATTCGAGGCCTGTGGTGGATATTGTGATTAAACAGAGAAATATCCAGGCATCGGTAAAATACAAAAATATATTATGGATTTACTCTATTTAATCTAATACATAAATCTACGAGTGTTACGACTACAAAGTTCTTTAAATAAATACTTGGTGCTGATGCAACTACTTCTTGCCCAAAAATGGGTTATATGTGAAACTACTCACAAATTGTTTCGCACCGCCGTGAAATGGGACAGGATCTGCCCATTTGCTAAAGTCCATTTGCGGTATAATACCACTTCTGCATGGGACACGGGGATTTCTGTAATAATAATTGCACATTTTTTTATAAGATCTCAAGAAATTAGAGTTAGCGCAGATGTCGACTACAGCAGTCTGAAGTTGGCGGTATAATATGTTGTTTTAGTTTTACTTTTACCTACGAAAACCGCCATCTTTTTATGTATCGGAGATTCGTCAATAACTATACGTCGATAATCTATGTTATTTTGGGATTAAAAATTTCATGGAAAAATAGAGTGTATTACCAATGTACTAATTTTGTTATTTTGATGTTTAAAATATTTGTAAAATTCTTGTTTTTCTAAATTTTATTTAGAATAACAAGAATTTATATTATATATAATTTTGATTACGTAGGGTACGGTGTTGCTTTTCTCAAAACTATAATTTTTTTTGCTTACGTCGTTTCAGTGATGTCTGAAAGTCTACAAATGCATAGCGTTTTATATGGATTAAATATTTAAGAAGAATTAAGGGAAGAACAGAGTTTATGGAAGTAAACTTGTAGCTCAGTCATTCCGAGTTAGGCATATTCATTGTCTTGACATCAACTTCTAACTCAAAATTTATTAAACATGAATCGAGCCATACTTACAGTTCATGATCGGGTAAAACCATGGGGTAAAGTTGGACGGTGTCAATGATATCAGTGTTGTCGCAGATAATTCGTGCGAGTCGGGATTTTCTTATTTCAGAAAGCTGTTCCGGCGTAAATGACGAGGGTTGGTGAGGTAGTTCGAACCTAAAACATATATATATATTTATATACCGGTTAAAACTTACATGACTTAGAAAAGATTTTTATTAAAATAAAGTGACACTATATTTATCTAAGTATAAACCATTGATGAATAAGTAATTATTGGAGCTAAAGTAACTTACCAGAATCTATCACCACGCCTCGAGTAAGAGAACTGTGTAGCGATTATGCAAGCGAATGTTGGTCCAAGCATTGAACCTGGTAGGGGGCGTTCAGACACGCCACCTGACCACAGATCGACGTCAATTGGATGCTCAAATATTGTCTCATACTTTCGTACGGTCTCGTTAGGCATGGAGCCAAACAGCTCCTCGAAAGTCTCGGCGCCGGAAAGCCCACAGAATTTTCTGAACTCCATGTAACCGGGCAGCCCGAATTCACGACCTCTTTGCATGTTCAAGGACACCAAGTCCATTCCGAATCGGGCGCCCACTTTCTTAAACAGATGGTTCGTAACTTCTTGCGTGATCGAATCGTCCATGGCCTGTGCCACTTGATTCATCAAGCCCATTATGTATTCGTCGAGAACTCCAGCCCTGTACAAGTCGTACGGCCTTCGAATGAGGTCGGAGAGCCGTTTTGAGGCTGCAACCATAAAATTTGGAAGATAAATATTAACCTGTTTTCAACAGGTTCAAGGACATGACATGGAAGGAACTGTATTGTTGTATAATAATTCGAATCGTCCTGCACCTACCGATAAACTTATGAGCTTTGGACCATCTTTCAACCGCTGTCGGTAGTAGCGAGTGTCCGAATCGATAAGCGGCAGCTGCGAATGAAGCGAGCACATCCGGGTTCACTTCCGGATCGTATCCATTCCAATAGCCCTGCCAAAAGAATATTCAGTCATTATCTCCTCATTTACCATTTTGATCCATTAACAACATAGACAGCTCAATATGAAGCCTAAATATCACGGCCATCGATCGAACAAAGCTTATCACCTGCTTCTCCAGCACCAAGCCGAACTTCTCCATGACGTCTTTTCCTAGTAATATCGGCAGGAATTCGTTGAAGGTGATGTGCTGTATTTCGGCGATGTTGATCCTCCTGGCTTCTTGGAACAGGGTTTCGTCGTCCCAATGCGGGTTGACACCGGCCAAAGCTTCCGCGACGCGGTTGTGCTCGCGCGCCATAAGCGTGTGCATAACCGTTAGTACCAACTGCTCGTTGACACGGATCTCGCCTGAAACGTAAGATCTTAAGTTGGTTCAATGGAAAGTGAACGTCCTTATATCTCAATTAATGACTTTACGATCAACCTTGCTCGTTTTTGTGCCATTTAAAAGAATACTGTAACATTTATTAAGTGGATTGTGTAATAAATATATAATACAGATGTCCGCTCTTTTAATGACTTGAATACAAAAGTGTTAAGAAATATCGACAGTTGGCAACATTGTATGTAATAAATTCGTCTTTCCGCTTTATATGTTGTCCATATTTTCTAATGGTTTTCCCATTAGAAAATATGGACTAATGAAAATGTTTATGAATTTTAGCTTTTGACTACTTAATTAACTTACAATACCAGCATTCACATAAACACAACAAGATTTATATATTTAAATCACGCGTTATTTCGATGAAATTTATTGAAAAAGAATTGAAATGTATATGTAGATGTACGTATATTAAATGGGACATACCAGCTTCGAAGCAGTACATGTTTTTGTTCGGACGTGTGCAACCTTCGTCGGGAATATCCAGTTTCAATGGTAGCAAGTCCTTGAGACCATATTCCTTAAAAACGGGATTCATGCGTAACAATCCTCCATAACCTGTACGTAGCTTTCTGTAAAACGTATATTGGACAATTAAACTGTGTCATATCGGTTAATTCTTATTAACGGGTATGGAAATTTTGGCTTGTAAACAACATTCGCCCGAAAAGAAAGTAGTATGGTTGCTTCAATTATTTTGGAAATCACACGAAAGGAGCGCGTGAGTAAAGCGCTTCGAGTTAAATAGTTAAGTTATTTACAAAGTACAAGAAATGGTTATGGCTATATTCAGAACCCTAGTTTGTACCTGGAGAACTTGTCGGTGACTCCGTATACGGTGTTTCCGTCTATAACGCCAGTCAACGTGTTGAACGGAATTCTCGAACCTAAATAATAAAGCAAAAAAAATATCTTAAAATTTGTGTTAAGTTTGTTTTAACTATATTTATGCGTTTCTATAAACATTTATGCGATGTAGGATAAGTAAGCTATTGGCTATAGAAAAGTTTACTATTCAATAAAAACTATGTATAATAAAACTTAAAGCTTTCGTAATATTTCGCATGACAAAAACATTGTCAATTAATTTGATACAATATTTGATTGCATTATATTAAGAATAATGTGTTATAGTAAAATTTACTTTAAACAGAATTTAGTCAATAAGCATTTTTTTATCGTTATAGATATGTAATGAAACGTTTGATTCAAATATGTTTAACAGCTTTGTAATTTGATACACATTATGCATTAATAATTGTGGGATATTTATTTGTTTTCTCGTCTGGTTGGGTTTATAAATAAAAATAAACATTTAAATAATTGTTATTATTAGATTTTTATTGATTATTATACACTTATAAAACACTATTGTAAATATAAGGTAAGCAGTGATATATTTTTCTACTAAAATATCGAACTCAAAGTATCGAACTCACGAAATAATAAGGGCGCACCCATCTCTCTAGATCTAGACTATAAGAATCAATGACCGTCTGGCGTGAGGCTGGTACTTCTTTTCGATGACCTAAATGATATTTCCGCGGCATGTTTGTTAAGACACGGCTGATAATGAGTGCTAACGTATTTTTAGCTTAAATATGCATGTATCCCGATGAATTTTTAAAATTAGACTTTTTGAAAATGAACTTAATGTCGGATTCAATATGATAACCCTCTAATTGTAGGTTATAGATTATGACGATTCCAATATACTTATTATGACAAAATTGCATATAACCTATCTAATGTTTGACAAAGGATAGCCGATTATAAGAGAAATATATCGGAAAATAAATGTTAGTCTACTTTTTTAGATATTATTTTTTGATTTTTCTTGTAGAAAATAAATCTTTTGGTTTGTAAAAAAAAAGTGTGTTATATGTAATATCACTACTTATTATACATTACAATAGATAATTATTGGTAAAAGTCAAAAAGTTGTTATTGGTACTATGTAGTATCATCGTACTTCAAAAATTCAGTTAGTCGGTCTTTAACAAAACCTTGCATTTTTGCGTTCTTAATTGAATTATTATTCTAAATAAAATTATTAATCTTATATCTACTCATATATGTAAGTAGGTATGTATTTGATATTTAATTGTTAGTAACATTGGTGTTATAATTGCAACATTTTGCAACGGTTTATGTTAAGTTAATGATCTTCTTAGCAAATAATTAACGTTTTTTACACAATTGTGGCCATGTTGGTAGCCATTGCCTATGACGACCTATGACGTAGTTATTAAATCAAAGCTTCAGTCGTTAATATCAAGCATTTGACATATTATTCAAAATAACAATTTCATGGGAGTCTTTGTTAACCAAATGGTCTTATTAAAAATGAGAACTCGCCTTTCAAAAAATTCAAAAAGCCATTCTAAGAATGTTATTGACTTTCTACACGTGCAAACGCTTAGCAAGCTTCCATTCATTTGTTGTTGACATTCCTCGCAAATATCGAGCAGCGAAAAATTGGATTAATTATCTAAGAGAGTCTTTCCAACAAATTCGCAGACATTGAGAGTGTGAGAAAATTAGATATGATATTTGATAAATTGCAAACAATTTAACTCGGTATGTACGTATTACAATTTTTTTTTATTTTATAGTTTCTTTCATTCACACTGCCTTCTATATACACATTTTAACTATAAAAGTATATATTTTCTTGGTAGAAAAATTTAAGAAAATTTTTTGTAGACAAATTGTCGAAAATATTTTGAACAGTTCACATTTTAAGTTTCATGTCGAGTGCGGAGGCTAGCGCTAAGAATAAAATAGATCATGAATAGTTTCCTTTTAACCGTACAGTATGGTAACAAATATGGCGGAGCGATCATAAAGAGAGAGGCGCCAAAACTAGCTGTATACGAATGTCTGAATCGGGCGCCCTCGCGAGTCTCAACAATATTCTGCACTAAATTGCGCAACCTGGGAGCACCGGCTCCTACACGTAACGGATTAACTTTCGCCTCTCACTGTGGCAGACGATGCTAAAGCTGGGACCGGTCACACGCTATAATGTCTCGCCACGCTCGATTGGATAATACGAGTGATCGAAAACGACAGTCACCTCTCTCTAAACACCCACAAGTGTTAAGGGTCAGTATGTAATTAGCAAGGCGAATTATGTGGTAATAGTAGCAAACGTATACAAATATCGAAAGTGAGTTCGCTTATTTGAAGATTTATTCGTTAGTCGTGTATCGAATTTCGCAAGTCGACCGCAAGGGACCGATTGTGGTCGAGGCAAGGCATCGGACTCAATATCGGGCACGTTTGACGAGGTGCCTGTCAAACGTATTGTGTGAATGATCTGATAATCACCCCGCACAGAACAATTGAATTGTACTTTACTGTTACTGTGACCTTGCACGACATGTTATAATGTATTTCATGTTGCAATTGTAACGTATAAATCATCGCACGATCCTTGATTGCATGTCTGACAGCGTAATGGTAAACTTGGTACTTGGTGGCAACATCGCTATAAAAAAATAACTGAAATAAATATACTGTTATCTTTTGTCATTTTACTTAGTTTATATTTTAATTTGTATACATAACACGGATACAAAGATTTATATCTAACTAGTGACCCGCCCCGGCTTCGCACGGGTGCAATGCTGAATGTTTGTTTTCGAAGTCGCATTAGAAACGTCTAAAAGTATCAGTGTTTCTCTACTATGTTATGCATGAATTACACATTTAAACCTTCCGTTTGAATCACTACCTATTAAAGAAAACCGTATCAAAATCCGTTGTAGTTTTAAAGATCTAAGCCAGTGATTCTCAACCACTGTGCCGCGGCACTTTTGTGTGCCGCCAAATTTCAAGTGTGCCGCCAAATTTTGCAAATATATAATAATGTTAATATTATTAAATTATATCATTTAAAAAGAAAACTATTGTTTGGCATTAGCTAACATTAAAACTAAAAAAAGATCAAGATTGTTAAATGTAGAAGACGATATGAGAGTAGCATTGTCATTTTTACGACCAAATATAAATGAAATTATCAAAAAACATCAAGCTCAAATTTCGCATTAAAAATATTTTTATTATTAGATTGTAATTAATCCCTTAATAAACGTTTAGTTATTATTGTAATATATATTAGTTGATTTCGTATATTTAAAATTTTTATCATAAACTATTTATGCAGTGTCTTGTAGTAAGTAAATAATTTTCTTTGTGTGCCGCCAAATTTTGAAATCGTTTAATATGTGCCGCAACTCAAAAAAGGTTGAGAATCACTGATCTAAGCATATATAGGGATAGACAGATAACTGGATGACTTTGTTTTGTACTATGTTTTGATAATATACTAAAGAAACGTTTTAAACATAAAAACTATAAGAAAAAAAATTAAAAATTGAATGCATCACGTATGTTATTGTGTTCAGAAAACCTTGTCTAAAGAAAGAAAGTCTTAAGGAAGTAAGAAGAAGCTAGTAAGCCGCAGTTAAATTGTTTCTCACGGGTGTGCTCTCGTTCTTAGAGAGTCTATGTTAGGTATATCAATTACCTTGTAAGATATTGTACTTACCGAGACGACATCCTGGTCTGGGTGAAGGGAACCCACGCACGAAGTCCATGCATTTGACGCCGAACAAGCGATAGAAGTAGTCATCTTCTGGTATTCTGATTTCGTTACAGTAAGGATGTTTAAGGTGTGGTGGGCGTTTGCAGCACTCTTCTGGGTCGTTACGGTGAACAGGGTCTATAGTACAAGAATTATTTAGTTTCTCCTCTGTACAGAGTTTAGCTTGTATATATTTATTACATTTTTGGACCATTTGGACAATTATGAGCATATTTTGTCGGGTATAAGGTTGAAGGTTGGTTAGGAAGGTAATTTTATAAGGTAAATAAATAACTTGAATTTTTCGGAACGTAAAAAAGTTATCGGCTGGCGGTATTTTTGTGACATTTTTATAAACCCAGACTAATAGAAACAGTTTTTAGTTAAAGAAAAAATACTCGTGCAATTAATTTAAAGTTCCGAATCATATTACGTAAGCGTGAAGTCAATATGACTAAAACTAACTTGATGGTGCTTGAGAAAGGAATGCGACTGACTCTGGTCTGTCTTACAGTAGTTTTTTTTCATACAAGATTACATAATTATATATTTTTGTAACAGGATCTGTTATCGTAAGCACATTCTTAGCGGCAGCTGCTTCAACTGATGTGATAGTGATCCTCATTTTTATCAAGTGGCCGAGTCTTATTTCATGGCAATCGAAGGTTTCCCTTATTAATTTTCATTTCAACTCACCGAGTGGCGTCCCAGTGAGGGTGTAATCGTGGTCCATGAACTGCCCCCAAGCGATGACCATCACGGTTCCCGCGTGGTCGTGGAATCCGTCATCGGGGTGCATAGTCCTCGACACCACCCGAGATAGCGGCAGGTCGCGGCCGGTATGTGAGATACGCGGTGCGTTGATACCATCAGAGAATAACGGTCCGATCAATCTAAAAATTCTCTCTTATTACAAAAACTCTTTGTATCTTTTTGAAGAACTAAAATCATGGAGAAACATCAAATTTCGTTACTATAAACTATGCGTTTATTACGTTGAGATAAATTCCTTTTTTCATGTTCCTCTCAATACCATGTTTCTGCTATTAGATCTAAGCCATGCTTGAAGTGACAAATTTCTAGCTTATATTAATTATTAAACCAAAATGTAATTAAAAATTTGTTCTGGACAGCCAAATAGGCAGGTAAGAAACAAAGAGAATTAAGAAAACCGTATAGTATAATTATTTTTCATACAAACTTGTATAGAGAAAACACTCAAACATCTCTCTGCACGTATACGAAATAAGGTCTTTGGTGTGGCTTCAATAATTTTTAATAAGTTGCCAAGCAATATAAATAACTCTAGTATTATCCGTTTTAAAAAGAAACTGCGGCCAATCATTATTTATATATGTTATTATAATCTCAATGAATTTCCAAATTACAACATTAATGAATTTATTACTGAATTAATAATGCTTCATATTGTTCAACCTTGACTTTTTATAAATTAGTAACAGGCTTTCACTTTATACATTTTTTTATTTTGTATGTTAATTTGACTGGGATTTTTATGTATTCCTTAATTATAATGTAAAGTGAATTTAAAGTGTTACTTTTAGTCTCGAATTAAGTAAAAAAAAACAAGTCACACTTTAGAATAATATAGGAAAAATAATTAGAAAGGAAGTATTAGTACTTGACGCAGGCAGGCAATATAGATAATCTGTTACCTTTGGAATGGCGCCATGGTAGCCCCCCACGTGGGGTGTTGCAGGTTGTTGCAGAGCCCGTCCAAGCGGCGGTACTTGCCGGCACGGCATTCCACGTGGGAGAACACTGGTGGACACACCTCACGGATGAGCGTACGCGAGGTGTCGATGAGTGGCAGCCCCTTCTCAATCTCCTCGTACGTCAAGCCGTATCTAGCAACGGAGATTGCGATTTTCATACCACTCGATCAACCAACACATTTACTTTGATAAATTATTAAAGCTCTACGCCGAGGGTCCGAGTAGGTAGCGCCAATGGAATTTATTACAGAAATTTAGAAACATAAGATCGACACGGTGGTAGGGCCACGCAGCAGCCTGAACTGTTGCACGAATGGGCAGGCTCGTCCGGGTAAGTATCACGACCTTACAGAAAGCCGGCGTAAAGTGGAAGTATACCTAATACTTTCGCGTTTCGTCTGGTGAGTGAGGTGGCCGGAGCCCAATTTGGAAAATTAATCTAAACCTGGGATTCAAAGCTGCTTTAAAGTAACCAAAAGGAGTCGTTGTATTATATAAAAAAAAAAAAAAACAATGTTAGTTTTCGATGCATCAGTTAGTTATGTTATAAATTGTGTAATCCATGAATGCAACAATCTTTTAACAAGATACGTTTGCGCAAGTGTTACTTTTGATTGAGACATCCACATAACGAGATGTTCGGTAATTTGAAATTGTGCATGTATTTGACAATTGATAATTTCGTGTCGTAATCGTTTTTTAATAAATTTCAAGTAAAACTGTACTAGGATTTTGAATCTGTTTCCAATGAACAGCTTTCATTGGTGTTCGCAATTTGTAAAATTCATTAATCTTTTCAATGGTAACATTTTGACGTCAATTTATTTCCTAACTGGTGTCTTTAACAAGTGCAAAATGTAGAACAAGGCTGATGGATGAGTGGCAAAATTTTAAATATGATTTGATTTATATTTTGTTATTGTATAACCCAATACTAAAAATCAATATAAATGCTATGATTTTATATAAATAAAAATGTAACTGATCATACTTATATAAGATATATCTTAAACAATAAGGACAAAATCACTCCAAAATCTTGGGTCCTTTAAATCTTAGACCTTTTGTCTGATTTTAGAAATTCTATGAATATGGAGATGTATTATCATATTGTTATAACTTACAATATGTGTATTCTCTGTTGAAACAAATTCGGAAATTTTACGAGAGTCTTGTTCAAGTTCAGCATGTTTTGCATTTCAATGGAAGCGCGCATGTTAATTCGTTTCGCGTACGATTTTTTTGCGTGTAACAATGACCGACTACAAGAAATCGGTGAAAAATGTTTCGTGTTGCATGTAATGAGAGTTAAAGTAAGAAAGGTCGTTCGTTGCTCGAAGCTGTTGTTAAGCAGTGGTTGATCTTTACGTTTATTGGTGCAAGAATATAGTTTGTACTTATGTTGTGTGAAATTCCATAACTTTTACCATCACAAGCAAATGCAATTGATTGTGGTATTACATGAAAAATGTGCAAAAAGCTTCTCTATATTTAATTGATAGATAAAATAGTGTCTAATTAATAAGTAATCTTTAAAAAAAAACTACGAACAATTAACCCATAAATGCATAGATATAAACCGCAGCTCAGATAATCAATGATTTCGTATTGCCTAGATGATACGCAGTGATGAGTTTATTGGTAGAAAGATTACTTAACGAACGGAACATACTTCTATACGTTTATTTAACACTTGGCTTCCTGTCCTTGGATCTCCATTAACTTTACTTACTTTTTTAAGTTTGAATGTTTGAAATATTTGTATTTTTATAGATCTAAATCTATGGTCAAATGTATATTAATTTTATTTTAAAAATAAATTGAATTACCATATACATAAATAATTGTACATGTTTATTATTATTACGTAGATAACCATTTATAGAAGTATATCTAATATTATTGGTGTAATACGAGCTAGTTAGGTTTTTATTAAATTTATTTACTTCCGTACTCCTATTGTAGGTTATAAGAACGGTTCCCATTTTATTGCTGACTCAACGGGGATGACATTTCGAAATCCTGTCTCTCAAACTTTAAAGGTCATTACACGGTGGCATTAAGGCGTGACCCGATTTTTTTACGCTCATTTGGTAGAGACACTTAACATAAATAAAATGAAGTATTATTTGGGCTCTTCGATCCCTGTTACGCAGATATTTGTACATACTCGTACGTGACAAGGTGAGTTCGAATTGTTGATATAATTAAGTAATGTTCTTTAAATAAACTGTGTACATTGATATTATTATTGTAACAAATTTATTTACGAGAAACTCTATATTAAATGAAACTATTTTACAGAGTTTATCACGTTTAATTCTTGCTTGTTAATTCCAGACCCTTTCCCACGTTTATGATCACGGGATCGACTTAGTTGTTCCACCGCTTAATGTCTAACTCAACCCGGGCTACCGTCAATTACGGTGTGAGGTCATTTAATATGTATAATATTCTCGTAAAAACAAGAAATCAATATGTGAAAAAAATACACTCTATAAAAATATTTTTACGTCTACTGCTTTTTTTAATTAAGAAAGTCCGATAACAAATTAATATATATTAAAACGATCTTTTGAAATTTTAAAGCATCAAAATCATTCCGCATCGTGAGCCTTCCATGGCCTCGGTCAAATCAGTCAAAGAAAACAAAAGGGCGGATTCTTCAACGACTTGCTGTGGTCATAATAGACAGCGACCTTGCTATATGAGTATTGTATTAGTGTCATTAATCTAAACCAGGATAAGGAACGCATGATTTGAAGGTCAGTCCAATGACGTTTGTTTAAAACTTTAAAAGCCCGTAGGGTGTCATGAATAATGAACAAAACCTTATGGCTTAACTTTGACGTTTTAAATACAATGTTTATAACTGTTGATTAAGATTGAAAAAATTAACAATATTACGTAGATGTTTAGTACCTTTTGATAAGCTCCTCATGTGGTATTAAAATGCATTGTTTCTATAAGGTAAACATTTTTGTTTTAGAAGAAAATAGAACGCAAGTGAATAAGAAATATTAAATATGAAGAATGATTTTTAATACTCACGTTCTGGCCAATTGGATCGAAATATCCAGTACCAATTCACCGACGCTTGCGAAATCCTCAGGTTTCCAGTCTCCCTTTGGCTGCGCTACGACTGTGTTAATATAATAAAAGTTATTTTAATACGATATGATTAGAGAATAAGCATAAAATAAAATAAGCGATCATATTTAAAATGCTTTTATTTCCAAAACTCCATTTTCAAGTATGAAATGTGCTCTGAATTTTGCATGTTTTCTCGCGTTTAATTCGAATCCAATAATTTTAAATGATGTAAAAAAATCACGCGGCATAAACACAATCTTAAAATCATGAGAAAATTAAAATGTCCACAGATTGGAAATATAATTCTACTCTTCCGCCTGCTTGCGAGGACGTCAATTGAGACGAATAACGTCACAAATCAATCGGTATCAGATGAAAATGCAGTTGGGCATGACTTGTCAAATAACAAAAACACGAGCACAGATCGAGTTGGAGCTCAATAGAGCGCGGTTCATTTCCCTGTTAACCTCTTTCACTGAGCAAACGGAACGTGCTAATTCATCAGTTACTTTTTCGCACATACGCGTTATTTTGAGCTCTTTCTCTTTACTATTATTATAACGTGGGGACGGGTGGTTTAATTTTCTCACGTTATCGTTAAAATCAAATGCTTGAAATTTTGCGTAGGCATTATGTTGTTACTTCGGTAAAGACGTAAGTCAGAATAAAAGAAAATCTACGATATACTGATTTTAAAATGTATGCAGAACGTAATTTGGGTATTTCTCATATAATTTAAATTAAATTTAGATGATGAAATGAATTCGATGTAACTTACGGATTCTATTTCTTGCGTCAAGGTACGCTTTGTTGATAGCGTCATAGGTGATGCAGGTGTGCTGACCGTCATAGACACTGTAATAAAATAAAATAGGTGTGTAGTATGGATAATATTTCAATACAAAACTAAAAAGTGATACGCGATCAAAGTTATTTAAATAAATATTACAGCATACAAATTTATTTGCAAAAAGCTGTTGAAGTAAAAAAAACAAAATTGTAGAGAGTGGTGTAGAAATGCGTGAAAGGTAGGTACGTTTATACAACTATAACCTAGTACTAGACATTGTAATAAAAGTATTGACTGATTGATTGATGTTGCAACAATTTCAGTTCCACGACAGAATTTCCGGAGGCATTTACAATTGGTCTTATTCTACCCTTGAATCAATAAATTAATATGCCTATATTGATTTCTGTGATGACATAAAACGTAATTATATCTGTAATAGCAAATCTGTCCGTTTGATAAGCCTTTATTTTACGAACTTATTATGATCAGACTAAAATAAAAGATTTATATAATTATTTATGCCATAGTAAAAAAAGTTTACCTTATATTACTGTACATGCTTTAAAAGCATAATTCGCAAATAGTATCTGCTTGTTATGCCCTGCATAAACAAAAAAGTTAAAAAATGTCATAATATCTCGGCCATTGAACTTTGGTACCAATAGTTGTTTACGTTTTAACGTCGTATTTTAATAAAGACGATTTGAATTTTTACGCACTGTTGTTCCGGTAGAGCTGTGACTGGAATATTTTTACATAAAATTAGTGTTGTGAAACGTCAAAAGCTTTTGTACAATAATACGTCTGGATATTAAGATGTATATGCCGAAACAAATAAAGATTTATTTCTTATATAAGTTCGAATTTATTCACATATATGTTTCATAGATTCTAGTTAAGGGAAGAAGAAATTAATGCTACAACCTGTAATAAATATAAGTATCGATGTAAAATAAATTAAAAGGATATATTATGGATAAGCATTCAATTTAACTAACACTATTAATCTATCTGCTTATTTGACATTTTCATAGCGGGGGAGCCTACGTATTTCCACGTGAAATGGTGGTACTGGGTTAATATTTTAATGGTATTGAACAAACCTATCTGGCATCTATCTTGGCTGTATCGGGGTCAGCGACTTCTATATTTTAATTGCATTGATTAGCATTATTTTCGGAATACAATATTACCTACGGATACCAACCATTACGAAACAAGATACGATTAAAATTAATATTTTTTTCGAGTCGGATGATTATCCTCGGTTTATCAACGAATTGTCGTAACGAAACTAAGATTCCTCAATATCATTTGTCAAATAAATAACTTTTTTAATTAATACGCTTGCGGTATATAACGAAAATAATTTGTGCGAATGTAATTTTGTTTTTCTCTCTTAAGTTCGTGTTTTTTCTAATAAATGAAGAAGCAACAATTTGAAAAGTGGTACAAAAATAAACTCTCGATTTAAACATAAACTTACGTAAAATATTATCAGGAAAAAAACCAAACCGGAATTCATCTAGCGAGTATAATACGAGCAGGGCGTGACCGATGCGATAGAAAGTGGACGAGTCTCATATCTCGAGTCGATTTGTTGTGTGAATTTCTACGATATGTCAACAAAAGTGGACGGGCCCGTTAAGCGGAGAGGCTAACGGTAACTTCGAATAATTCTGCTGTTCCTATTGTACCTGAGATCACAGCTAAGTACAGGCTCCAGACCGACCGTGTGCAGTGAACAAACGATATCGGAGAGCGCGAAGCCGTTAGGTAAGCACCTGGATGTACTAAATATCTTGGTCGTACGTATGGTCACGTATGAAGCGCTGACAGTTATGACCACATATTTGAACTGTTGACGACCGTAAAGGGCTTCTAGTGCTAATAAAATCACTGCAGTGTTTGAAGGTCATTAAATGTTTATGATATCGGATCGGCATATAGAAACTCGCAGTTAGCAACCACATTTTGTGATGGACAGGTTTTTAAAAAAGTGTCACGTCTCCATCGACACGAAAATAATGAAATCAGTGAAAATAATTGATACGATTTATAATACGTCGCATATCATTATTGTTTATACCGCTAGCTACACCTGCAATGATAAGAATTTGATTGTTCAAAGCTCTTACAGTAAATAACGACGTTTCACTGCACTGAAACGAGTTTAATTATTCAAGTTGGCTATCGAAAGAATATTTTTAAATTACTAGAAAAGTAGTTTTGAAAAAAAAAATCGTATTTTGCCTGTATCGTCGCCAACAACAGTAATCGTGTTAAGCGAAATTGTTTCGAAAGTGAGTGCGGTGGATCAGCTCAGGTCGTTGCCTAATGTAATGCGTGCGAGATGAAAGCATTGTCGATGGCTGGATGTTACTGCGGTTACGTAACACTGACTCCGGGTCAGTTCGTGAACGGTGAAACGTAACATGCCACGCGATACAGCAAACCGTTGGTAATGGTCTATTAAACAGTTACTTATCTTCTCGTTTTTTCGTACCGCTTCATAACAAATGTAATACGTATACGATGTCAAAATTTCATTTAAAGTGTTAAAAACATTTCATCGTAACATTAAGTGATTTGCTATAGTCATTGAAAAATATTTTTAATCAAATACTAATTAAAACACAAGATACACTTATAATATAAGTTTACTTTTTCAATCGCCTTTAAAAAGGAGTAGGGTCAGTTTATTTATTTACCTTGCCTTACCTCAGAACAGAGACATATTTGTACCGATTGTAAAAGTTATCGGTTTAGTTCCATGTGGTTCCATTTTAATTTAATTTCTATTGGACATTTCAAAATCAAATACAAAATGTGTAGTGAGTAGAATATTTGAAGTCGGTTTTCTTACTTAATATATTTTACTTGCTTCGATTAATAAAATTCTAAACAAAGATTTGGTTTAGTTAAAATTATTTGCGTGAAGTGATGCTTTTTACATATTAATGTTTTTTTTAATTTAGTTAATAAGTATTGTGCCGTTAGTATTAATCAGTAAAATAGTGAACTTATGTACGTGTATGTACCTATATTTTGACGCGATATCTTCTCCTGCATTTTAAAGAAAAATTGGAATATTTCTCGTTTAATCATTTATTGATTTATCAGGGTTCCGTGCCCAAAGGATAAAACGGGAGCCTTTTACTAAGACAGCGCTGTCTGTCTGTCCGTCTGTCACCAGGCAGTATCGCATACCGTGATGGTTAGACAGTTGAAATTTTCACACGTGATATATTTCTGTTGCCGCTATAACATCAAATACTAAAAAACACGATAAAAAAATTTAAGTGAGGCTCCCTTACAACAAACATGATTGTTTGCCATTTTTATGGATAATTGTATGGAACCCTTCGTGCGCGAGTCCGACTCGCACTTGGCCGGTTTTTATTTTTAACGATTTGCTCAGAAATCACAAAGATTATCATTTAAAACTTTATTATTATCATTTCGCAGTGATCGTCGAAGATTTGGACATGTCTCAAATGAAGATGGTATTACGAAAAGTGAAGGGTTCGTTCTACACATGTACGGTCTCACGAAAGTGACAGCATTGCTTACATCGTTTTGCACGAAACCCGCAAAACGATGCTTCACGTACAAGATGTACAGTTCGAAACAAGTGCTGCGGTAATGTTGTAGCATCAGATATTGCGCCATATCTTACAGCTAAATGAGCGTTGAACAAGAGCAAAACGGCTTGTTAAAATACACTGTCGTCGTTTACCGAGTAATGGAGTCTGAGCGAGTGTGTCAAGTTTACCTCGGAGTGATGTAAGCGTCGGTTTTATGACGTATCACTACAAAGGCTGACTTTCTTTGTGACATTGGCTTGACGTGCTCGTTTAAAAAGAAAACTGTATGTAGTTGTCATTTCGCGCAACTTTTAATTGTGAAGCTTCATAAAGTTAGCTTCGTTAAGTTTTAGGTTTGGTACTGTAAAGTGTAGTTTAAGAACGTTGAGGCTTAAAAAGTTGAGTATTCTGTCATTTAATGGAGCGTAAGCTATACCACAGTAATTTAGACTTCCGATATGTCTTGTTAACTACAGGTCGTTTTTAAATTTAGAATGTTGATTACCTTAATTTTCGAACTGTCAACTTTATAGATATCGTTTAGCATGTGGTTTTATGTTGTATATTCAATGCCGTTCTCGTTACATAGGAATATTAACTAACTACAATTAACCAAACCAGTGAACACCGAAAGCAAATAAACTTCGTTCTAATTTGATATAAATAAATATAGTTTAATAACGGAATTTAATTACGTGATACCGTTTAAATGTAATTTGATGCCGATTTTTTAACCAGAAAAGTTACTTTATACAGGTTTATGTCCAATGATTTACACCTTTTTATCTGTTCACATCATTATCAGGGTATAATAATTATCGGGGTAGAATGAATTAATGAATATATATTTATTTACTTTCAACAACAAACACAGTTATGTAAACAATTAAAAGAATATATATCTAAGACATGAAACCAAATAGGTATGTACTCGGTACGATTTCCCGATTTTCAGTACATACCAAAAATTAAAATTATAAATGAATGGATTTGGATGCACTCAGTAGTAAGCCGAACTTAGCTGAACGATCTGTAGAGTTTGCCAGGTCCATGGTATTTGTAACGGGTTTTGATTCAAGCATAGATATTTATCAATTCTATTAATGAATCATTCTTACAAGTTTCCTTTCAGTAGATTGAGGCTGTAGTCGTAGGCCGACGACCGTCCGGGCCCATTGAGGTATAGCGCACAGTCGTCGTCGGCTGGAATGGCGAGCGGAGCTAGCGCGGCGGCACACGCGCCCCATAGCGCTAAAAACAGCGCCCTGCGAAATTTCCAAAAAAATTCATTGACAAATTTCCAAATCGGAACACTGAGTTGAAGTAATCTCCCAAAAGAATTGTAAACTTAGAAATAGGATAAGGATAGCAATGTAATATCATTAAATACAGTAAATTTCTTTCGTTAAAAAATGTGTTTCAAAAATCTTGAAAAATGACCATAGAATTTAATTATTTTTTAAAACCACAGAAAGGCAAAGTCACGAGTTCAAAAATATAATCAACATTTTTCTTATTGTTTGATATTTCTTATACAAATATGTTTTCGGTGATCGTCAAGCAAATCCATCAGACCGTAGCAGATCCTTTATTCTTTATTCTTTAAAAAAAGTAGACAAGTGAGCAAGCGGTTCTTCTGATGTTAAGTGAAAACCACCGCCAATTGACATTTGTTGACACCCGTAGGGTTGTAGATGAGTTGACAACCTTTAAAAAAGTGGGTGCCAGCTTCCTCACTCACTGGTCTTCTGTGAGGTCGTGGTACTTCCTCATATATTAAACAATCAAACATATCACTAAATTTCGTAACATATCAAAACTCTACGCCAGTAAATTACAAATTAAAAGTTGTATAGTTAACCAATAAGTAATGAATAATATTGTATATTAATAGTACGAAACCGCGTCATTTGATACAGCAAACTCGGTACAGTCACCGAATGTAGGTCAATCTAACTGAATTTCTTCGTAATCTTAGTTTTCTTAACTGAATAAGAATTTGTATTATACTATAAAACCATTTAGCTCGTAATTAGTTCGTTGACTGACTTAAATCTCAATAAAGTTAAGATAGTTGGTATGGTCTTAAAGAAAATATGTATTATAATATACAACAATGATTTTTCATACATAGTTAAATGTTACTTTGAATTTTTTCTCATGTTTTCTAATTTGGTCAAGTTATTCAAAGTATTTACGGCAATGTCAACTAGAGCCAAAATATATTAGAGAGAAATCTAAGAGAAATCAATTGATACTACAATGAAACTGGGTATCATTGAATAATGTCTTTTAACTGAAACTGACTTTCATCTGAAAATGACAACACATATGTTTTTATTCGAAAGCATAAAATATAAATATGGCTTTATCACGAGTTGTGAATTTGAATACTGGGGCATAACTTATTTTAGTTCAAAATTAAGCACAACCAGTTAGATTTATTACATTGAATATTGAATACAGGAAATAGTAATTACTTTAAAGAAAATAAATACTTAGTCATGAACTTGTTTGGAACTGCATTACGTTTTAATGTGTTCCGTAACTATAAATATTACTCCTTTTCGCAACAAATTTAAATAGGTAACGTGACTTTTCTATGGTCAGTGAAAGGTTCTTCTAGTTCCTGCCCAACGAGGTTCGCGCAACATCACTTAATGTATCGTTGTGTAGATCTGTACTTCCTAGCAAATCGATAATTTTTCACGGCTAACGGTCAATCCGACTTTAAAAACCTCTTGATTTCCTTTACTCGCTTCCGAAAACTTTTATAATGTAGTTACATAATCATTTAATGTGAGAGTAAGTGAAATTTTATCTATCTTCATTAATATAAATTATACGTTGCTTTACATAATGGCCAGAATTGTTTAAATGTAATTAATTGGTGTGTTATGTTAAAACACTTTTGCGCCATATATGAATATTTCTTTTTATTTTTTGTTTCGTGTCGCCACTGCGTACATATTTAAAATAATCCACCGTCAAATAATCGTCATAAACATAAGTAATTAATAACACCTTCCTATTTATAAATATTAGTAAGATGTTTTTATAAATTTATGGTTACGATTAAAAAGAGAAGTCAGCTTCTTGTAGCCCTTTAATGTATGGGCGTTATACAAACGATAACTACTTAAACATATTGTGTTGCATGTTAATGTATTTACTTGATATCTTTAGCGTTTAGATAAAAGTATATTGTTTTATACACATAGCGAGCTAAAGGTAAGCGAGACGCACGTATCACACACCTAACGTGAACAGTAAATTTTTCGTACGTAAACCACTCAAATAGTACTAATATCAGGATGTGCGTAATAAATACTTTGGGCACCTTCGTTTTATATCAATTTCCGTTAGTCGGGAGGCTATCGAGTGGTCGGTGACCTTGCTTCAGTAAATGCCATCGTTTAATATTTTGCCCTTTCACTCTCAATATCGATTTAGTCAGATGATGGCGCTGACGTATATCACTTTTAAAAAATAAATAAATTGAAAGCTCCAGAAGCTCAAAAAAATATACTCTTTCAATATTTTATTAATATCTCGTTTCTAGTATCTTCTTTATTGTAGTCACGGCGTGAAGAGCAAGTATTATACTTCTGCGTTTCGTCTGGTGAGTGGGTTAGCCGGGGCCCACTTTAACCCGGGGCGACGCGTCTGCATCCCTGCAGGTGTTGCATATTTCAATGGACGGCAGTTATCCCTTAAAATCAGGTGAACCACCTACTCATTAGCCACCTTGTCACATAAAAAGTGAAAAGATCTCTGCTGTAATATAGATTATTTATCTTCGCCTCCTTACTAGAAGAATCAGCTTAATGGGATGAGTATTATGCTAAAATAGATTTTATAGATTTTCATATATTGTTAAATATAATATAAAATATAAAATTCAAACAATGCTTTTTTACTGTATTCAGTGTTAGTTTTCGAATATCGTTACATTTTTTGTTTGAAATGTGTTAGAGAACGATTTTAAGGCCCGTCATCCTTTTTCTGGCGGTGTATTCGTCATATAAGAGAATTCTCAATACTGAAGATAATTTGGAACTCATGAGCGTTATCTAACAAATCGAGCGTGGTGCAAGCCAGAACTAGTTGTTGATTATATACTGTATTTAGTAGTTTTCCAACCAACCCACTACAGTATTGACCGGCGCGAGTCATTAAAATGCCTCAAGATCTTTTTTACTATCGTTCACCTGGGTTCTAGTGAACTAGTTTTTCTTCAAAGATTGAGAGTTCGTACTTGCATTTTATTAAGCGCGTTTGACACGAATAACCAAAAGACAATTCGGAATTGCACAGCTGTTTTCAATTTCAAACTCGCCACCTTCTACTGTTAAATTTCGTTTGGAATTTATTATAACAAAAATCTTGTTTATCAACTCTTTAATTATGTGAAAAATATTTTTGAAAGCGATAAATTGAGTGTTACATAAAACAATCGAACATGTTTACCGCAACGTTGTGCAAATACAAAGTAATAAATTTTGTCTATCTGATGGTGGTTACGTAAATGTTAATTACCGTGAACATTGAGACAGCAACTACATTTTTGTTAGTGCATCTCTACTATTATGTAACGCTCTAGATCTGTAGAATGTATACAAAACTGAAACAATGAGGGGAGCGTATTCGGCTAATGATTTCACTCAATGAAAAAAATGAGAATACATATATTAAGAAAAAATATATGAAACTTAAGTAAGTTATTTGTTGGCACTGTTGTTTATATTTAATACAATATACTAAGTAAATTTACTTAAATTAATTAATTTGACGATTTTGATATCTTCCGGTTACAATATTTTTTTATTTTGATATCTTCCGATTACAATATTTTTTTATGCCACGGACGAATTAAACATTGAAAAGAATTTTTTTCATACATTATTTGCTATTTACTCGGTAGAATTAGGTCAAAACCAAAGTAAATTTCAATCAAAAGAGGAATAGAGAAAAATTCGAGTTTCACTTATTTGATTTTGATCGAAATTATTTCTGAAATTTCACGTAAATATATATTACAAAGTGGAGAGCTTGACCAGGTTTTAAGTAGGGTAAACGCTTGTTTTTAAACAAAACTGTTTCATAAAAGTTTAAAACCCATTAAAATACATATATGGCCAGTATTGGATAATATACATACAAGTCACTTGGATAAAATATTGCTAAAGCCAAGAACTTAACGTTCGAAGTTCTTTAAGTACTTTTGTAACAAGCCCTTAAAAAAGGATTGTCAGTTACATAGCATTATTTCACATTGCTCAGTTTCATTTCAATATAGCTGTTAATAACAGACATGTATTAAGTAATTGCGAATTAGATTGGGTTCGTTTCGTACGCTTGCTCGCATAATACTTATCTCAAATTAGAGACTGGCAATCGGCATCTAAGTTTCGAGCTATTAAGAAAACATGCTTTAAGTATAATGTAACTTAAATTTGCTGGAGTGGTTAGTTGCCAACGGTTTACATTTACAAGGCGTTTTTTTAATTTTAACTTTGTTATAAAATATATTGTATTTAATGTTACATTTTATTTTGTCAAGAAGTGAAGAATATTTTGCTTTCAAAAACACAATAAGGGTTTCTCACTGCATCTACTCACTTTAGTCGTTAAAGAAAACATGCATATATGTAGAAGTTAATATTTAACTTCATTCAAAACAATATAAGCAAATAAATAAAATTAATAGAACAGTCCGGCTGCAAAAAAACAACATATATCAACAAGTATTAAAAAACAAGATACCTTGTGTTTTTTTTGCGATAGCATTTAAGATACTATATGCTATAATAAAAATATTGTTTCTATTGTTGTTTGTATTATCATTATTTTTTGTTTGTGATATTATTAAAAACCAAGCCTTTTATAAAAAGCAATACCGATGGAATTCTTTAAGTGATATTGCAATAATTTTCAATTTCTAGCAAATTCCAACGTTCGCCTCCGCGAACAAAATAGGCGGTTTTTTATTAAGTTGCGATGTGCTTGATTATGCGCGATCGACCAATTTCACTTCCTGTGGTTATTTTTAGGCGTCCTCATTCTTCGCTTTCGTCCAAATCGACGTATGCACATAAAAAGTTATAAAACATTAACAAGTCATACATTTTCAAATTTAATTTAATTTATTAAAATAATAACAATCTACTAAATAATCATCGCAAAATTTGTCTAGGCTTTTAACACCTGGGCTGTGTTAAAAATATCTTCTAATATCAATTAAACCGTCTATCTAATACCTGACTTAATTTTATTAAAATATTCCAAATGATGGAAATGAAAGATTTTAATTTTATTATATTTATAATAACTACAAAATTAAAATTACCATTTGAATAAAAACTATGGTGATACGTAAAGAGACTTTAAAGCAAGAAGGTTTAAAACATTTCCTTGAACTGAAAAATGTTTGGAAAAATTACTACTCTGCGATGATCGAATAAGAGTAGTATAATTTTTATTTAAAAAAATGAAGTGTTTTTATATAAAAACCAGTAGACCGAATAAAAACGAAAATGTGGTCTTTAATTATTTAAATATAATACGTATATTTGTTACGTATTATATTTAAATAAATAAAGACCAACACAAAACATATCATCGGTTATGTCTCTCATCTAGGCCTAAAAACCGACGCATATGTTCATTATTTTATAGTACTAAAATTAATAATTTCATTGATGTTATTATGAATTCATCGTTGTATCGAGTAGACTAAAACATTTTTAATAAGCGATAAAACGTACTTCAACCAAGAACAATATTCTTAATTTTTTTTTTTCATTTTTATAAAAATAAACTGATTAAATATAAAAGTCTTAAAATAGCAATTCTTTTAAACAAAATTTGTCTAGCGATATCCGCTACGATGCCAGTTGTAGACATTCGTAGAGCTCAGGATTTCAACATTCTCACAAAAGACTTCAACGTGTAAAAGGATTATGTCAACGCGCAGATATTTTTTTACTGTATAAAATAAATTAAAATTATTATTAAAGTTCTTTATCGTGTTATTTAGTTACCTCATTCAAAGTTAATTATAATTACGGAGAAGAATATAAAACATTAAAAGTAATAGTAAAATAAAATAATTTAATAAATACCTTGCAATCATCATGTAACTGGCAAGTGCTGACAGTCCACTGGATGGCCACTTAATCACTCAAAAAAAAAGTTACACAATACGCACAAGGCTTCAGTTCGTTAAGATTGATGGTGTGATCATCATTTGTCCCGAAATATTGGTAGCTATGTACGCGTGCTGACGGTGGTGCGCCGGCGCATGTTCTGCGACGGGTCAAGTCGCCGTGAGCGTCGAAGCCTGCGCCAAGAAAGTGTTATCACGTGACGCGCCCCCAGCCACCGTGGGGGGCAGATTAGACTTTTACAGTTTACTCCACGCGGTGTCTTTATTACCGTCTAAGTATTGCTCGCGGCATCACTTGCTTCGTACCTTATTTGTGAATTATCAGATTATTTGGATGGAAGACCTGGAATCACAACACAGACTCATCCAACAACCAACCAGCGTTTTTTTTAGACAAAAAGTCTCTTTACAGTGTATAACTTACTAGTCGAAGTATCTAGTGGATCAATTCAAATTTGTTGTTGAGTGGAAAAAATCCATAGTAAAAAAATACTTCACAGTTATTATAACATTAAGGAAATGTTTAAAAAAATTTATGAAAATTAAAATAGTTTGCGCTTTTGTTTATGCATTTAAATCGAAGACTTAACAGAATCCATTACTACGTATATGTCCTTTCTAATGAATTTTAATTAATAGATAAATAAATATAATAAATACATTTTCAAACATTTTCAGTAACAAAGAAAGGATTTCTATATGATAAATTTAAAGAAACGAACAATGTGTGCAAAGCGAACAGTGCTAATCTCGGCACTTAAAATTTATAAAAAGCAATGGCGACATCTCTCGTTCGAATTATCGTTGTAAAACGATATTCGAAATTGTTTGTATGCTGGAAAGGATATAACAATAGATGCGCCAAGCATTGCTTCAAATGCTAAATAACAATGTAACAAGAAGGCGTTAAGATTTTCGTCGCTGTGGCTATCAGCTGTTTAGCTCAGTGGCTAGAGCGTCAGGCCGCGAATGCCGAAGACGTGGGTTCGATTCACACAGCGGCGACAATCTTTTCGTACTTTTTCTACATGTTTTAATCTATAATCTCATCTAATAAGTAAAAATCTGAAAGTAGCAACCGCACCTAATTATTCTTAAGGATAATATATTCGTTTTTAATTTTCAGAAATCAATAAGTCAAATCAAAACAGTAACAAAGTATTTTACAACAATTTTATTTGAACCGCAATACCCATACATAATGTAAGCTCAATTTCAAGGCATTAATAAAAATAAGCTTTTGTTATCCCAATACTCTTTACAAACTAATCATAATTTTCTTAAAATAATATAAATCAATAATAGCCACATAAGCTTCATCAAAACTTCTTTAAAACACATACTGAGTTTTTTATTTAACTATTTCCTTTATCATCAAAATCTTGTCATCAAAATCTTATCGTGATAATTCTTGATAAGGATATAGCTCAATATATTCGCACATGTTGTTGCATATGCACTAAAATCGCCCTAAACTAATTAAAAATAATTATGTGAGATATTTTAGTTCTTCTGCGAACGAATAATTAATTCATATTATGCTATCCGCCAGAACGACCCCGCGCATAACTCTTTCCATTGTTCTCTATGTCACTTTGAGCATATATAATTATATTGTTTGTTATAACTTTCGCTTTTAAATTCTGTCATTAAATAAAATGCTTAAGATTTTTAACTATTGATTCCAAAATACGTAACAATTATCTGTAGATACGTAATATGTGTCCCATGCGAGAAAAAAACGACCGAAGGCAACAGCTTAACAACTACGGGAAATAAGTCATCACTTTGTTTGCAAATGTCAACATAACAATCGATCGGTAGTTATGCGAGTAAATCAGTCACCCGATCGACGTTGCGCAAGCGTCGACGCTGGCCAAAACAGCGGCTTACTAAAAATAAAAGAATACAGAATGCAACGCTCGTACTTTTCGCAACAGCAGATGCAATTCTGTAGGTTTTTATGCACGTTACATCCCGAACTGCTGTTAGCGTTATAAATAAAACAATGAAGTGGTTTTTTCGGATGGTTGCCAAATTTGAAACCCGTGGCCGTAATTCAACCAACACGAGAGTGTACAGACTTTTCATTAAATGTTAAATCACACTATTGTTGTCTACTGATTTCGCCACGGATAAGGATAATTTATTTTTACAATTTCTTATCAAACAAGAATCTTCAAAGTATCTACATGATTTATGATGAATCAAAAAAATTATATGTATTTAATTTCATCAAAACATCAAAACATGTTCTGTACATGAGTTTTACGACTGGTGAATGGAATGCGTATTATACTTTTATAATTACACCTACACCTCAATTTGAGTAAAGTAGCCCTGATTCTGTCCGTCTGCCTGTGTTTCTACGAACTCTACAAGGTGTAAAGCCTTCCATGTGTAATAAAATAATGTACAATTAAGCTTTCAACTCAATTCAATCAAGCCATACGTTATTTACCTCAAATATTTTCAAAATCATTCTTATTAATCAATTATCGATACTCGAACTGATAGGCTTAGGGTAATACAGCGATTTATTGAGTAAAAGTTTTTTCTTCCGTTCTAGTCACATGCTATTATATGGTCCGTATTATAGGTTTCTCTGTTATGCGCAATATGCCTTTCACAAGCTCATCACGTGCTTTTCCCTCTCCAATCTTCGCTCCAAGTGGGGTCAGATCTGAATAGCAAGGCTGTTTAATATTTCTAGAACATTAGTAAAATCCCATCTCAATATTACCGATTTAATATGAGATGTTTCTCCTTTTCTAATCACTATGTCGAATGACCCATATCCAATGTATTTTATTTTATACATTTTAAAAATAATGAAAAGAACGTGTGATATCTTTTAATGAAAATAATAACTTAAGAGCGTAATTAATATATCCTTGTGTAATTGGCATATTTGCGAAATTTAATCAGAGCATGAATTTAATGCATACATCCTAGTTACAAACATAAAATGTTTGTGAAGGACCATGTACGTCATCCAAAGATGACTACGATCATGATCCATACAAACATCTTTCACACATAACATTCCATTTATTCCCGAAAATACATATGTATATATACATATGTATAAGGACGTACTTATTCTTGCTTTCAATTGAACGACATAAAACACATCGTACTCAAGATTCTCTTCTTTATTATTTGCATTACTCCATCTCTACAGCGACTTCTTCAGTTCAAGATAACGACATAGGCAAAAACTTTTTGTAAATATTGTTTGGCCATTTTATTTTATTGATTATCCTAACAAACGTTTCGGCACATTTATTGGAGCGCGAACGGTTGCGGTTGGCTATGTTACGAATAAATCGCGGTGTTAAATTTATTGCCGGGTTTTTTTATAGTACCATTGAATAACTCGCCATTGTATAACTTATTGGGCCAGCGATCTTCTAAAATTGAATAGAAAATTGAGAAGAAACATTATCGCTAAAGCAGTGATTATATAATAGATCAGCCGCATGTCATTATACCCTAATATGGCAGTCAGGCTCTGCGTTATCCTAGCCTGTTTATATCCGCTTTTCACCACAGCTTATTTGGAGAAAATTGGCTTGGCCATTGCTGACATATACAATAACTGTTGGGGCGTAAATCTACCAAGTTAAAACAATAATACTTTATTAAATGAAACTAATTTTACGGATTTATCGTGTTTATTTTTAATTTTTTTACTCAAAATTGTTATTATTGTTATTTAACATCAAATGATCTAATATTTACAAGGTTAAATCTGTCTAAAATTACATATTATCTAATAAACCTAATCCACGCGGCATGGTGCCAAGAACGCTAGCTGCATTTCCTCGCTGAATAGTTATGCTTAACCTTTAAGCGAGAAAAGAACCAGCTCTCTTGTCACCAGCCGCCGCGTTAAGCCTAGGACATAAACTTTTAAAAAATTTTGATGTGCGGGGACCCCACGGACCTAATGTTTCAACAGCAAATGGCACAAATACATAATCTAAACATAAAGACTCATATTTGCGCCATTTTTAATTTTATTTCGAATAGTAAAGTAGCAATGGGCTCCGCAGTATCTCCCATTGTTGCTGACATATATATGAAAGAGTTTGAGGAGGAGGCCCTTCGCACAGTTACCATTTATCTCAGATTTTATAAGAGGTATGAAGGTGACAATAAAGTTAATGCATTTTTAGATCACCTTAATTCTCTAAAGCCCAAAATACAGTTAACAATGTAATAGAACAGTAACTTTTTAGCTTTCCTATATCCTTTGGTCATCTGTAATCCTACACCCGCGTTCCGGGACGGTTCTCACCGCTCCCAGCCACCGATTAGCTAATTCCACAGTCGACGCCCATCGGGGTTTCGGTCCGAACCGCGACCTCGATGGCCCTTAGATGACACACCATACTTAAACGCACGCATGAGCACATGCGTGGCCCTACCCACAGCGGAGGGCCCAAACCCGTGGGTTCTGGCTAGCCCACCGGTTCTTCGTCAGATGAAGCTTTAATAGTCTCGGGACTGAAAGCACAAACATCAGTTAATACAAGATACAAGGATCTGTAATCCAAATAACACCCTTAGCCACGCCGTGTATAGAAGGCAAATCATACAGACAGATACCTAAAGGGTGATTCTCACCACGATCCATCCCAGTTAGCTACCGTGGGTAAGTCTGGTTTTAGAGAGCACAAGGAATCTGTGACACCTGGACACGGACTTACAATGTCAAGCAAGTTCTGCATGACAACAAACTTCGAGCGAGTACTACCTGCTGTTCTAACATACGTCAGAAGACTCATCGAAAATATTACTTACATTTTAAAGCAGACTTCGATTTATACGTTCTAAAAGCCCCTAAAGAAAATTAGTCACACTTTACCATCTGTCAAGTGCAACCTTAACATCAAACAAAACGAGCAATAAAAACGCGCGGGAAAGAACATATAACTGATTTGAAACAGACGTCTAACGCTTCAGATTGACCCGTGACCATATATGCTTAAAAACAAAAACATCGGGAAATATAACACCATTTACCACAACTTACTTTTACTTTAGGTGAAATTGAATAGTATTTTTTAACTTCGGTGGTAGAACCCAAGCGGTAACATCTGCCGTTGCACGTCAGTCTGCGAGTCTACCGCAGTAGTATACAAAAGGCTGGGTAAAGTAGAAACCTTTATAACTTAATATATCTTTTCGTCTGTTGATTGAGGTAACTGAGCTGGAACGCTACTGCAACTCCTAGGCCATGTTGGTCCGTGGGCTACGGTAGTCTCGTAACATCAGGTAAGCCGCCTGCTCGTTTGTAACATTTCTCTGTAAAAATGTTTGATAATTCGTGTCGTGTTTGTTTGATAATCTATAATTCAGACGATCAAACTAACTAATTTCAATAATTAACGCCTCATAATGACGGTATAATTCATTATAACTTTGTTTAAAAAGCTAAGCCGTAATAGCTTCATCGAGCCTTCATATACTTGCCTTGTATCCCAAACCCGTATACTGAATCTTTTCTGATCAATTAGTCTTTGGAAGAACACCCTCCAGCCTTTGGACCTTCTTTTAATATGGCTACTTGACTGTTGGGAAAAGAGTCTGTAGGTGTTAGGTACAATCCAACTGCAGGTGGTTATTCCGGCCCCGTAATAATATTACTTATAAAAAATATAAGAATTAAGCTCGATGTGCTGTGGTGTCTCAATGCCGTGGCGCTAACTTTTAGTTTAGTATACTCGAAGACCCTCCATTCAAACGCCGGTACCACCACCAGTATTTATCTCTACATAGTATAAAATAAAGTCGTCCCGCTGTCTGTCTGTCACTATATACGCTTAGATCTTTAAAACTAAGCAACGGATCTTGATGCGGTTTTCTTACTAGATAGAGAGTGATTCAAGAGGAAGGTTTATATGTATAATACATATCCTCCGCGCAAAGCGGGGGCGGGTAGCGCTAGTAAGCTAGTCTTTTACAATTTTATGTGCCTTTAGACAGCAGTTTAAACAGGGAAAACTTTGTATTAAAAATTGACTTGTAGCCATGTCAGCTATAATATAAAGCAATCGGAGAAATTTTAAGCAATACGGGTACGAGTGGAATACTAACTTTCCAAGCTGCTTAATTAATATGATACGTATAAACATGGAAGCAGGCATGTAGATAAAAGATGTTAAGCAAAACTGCCGCTATAAACGTATTACTTTTATGAATATAGAAAAGAACTAAACTCTCCCACGACCGCATTAAAGTGGTCAGAGGTTGAGGCAAATTGAGCAGCATAAATATTCTCCAGAGTTTATTTAAGACATTCCAGTTGATGATAAAATTGGGGACGATACAGCAATTAACATAATGTAATGACATTATTATACAAAAACAAAAACAAGCGTGGAATATAGTACCTTTTCCACAGTGGTCTGTTAAAACATGATATCATGTATAAACTGTAATTAAGATGTCTGAAGCATCTTAAACGGTAGCAAATATGTGAGGCGTCTTGCTTACAGATCATATACGAGTTGCTCACATTCTTGTCCAAGGCAGACATTGCGACAGAGCGCGTGGGAAGTTTCTTTCATTGTCGGCATGGAATAAATTGAGAACTGCATCCGTACAAATGTCGAACAATATAGAAAAAAGTTGATGAATAGACGAGAGGATGAAGGCATACCATTGTTTACAGTTTACTATGGTTACGTTGTTGGTGTGACCTGAATTCATTGGCGGTATTGTAATAGTGAAATTGTACAGGGTTAAGAATTGCAAAGGCCAAATAGGTATTTCTACGATAGAAAGAACAATTGTAGAGCAAGAAATTTTGAAAGTTGAAATGAGTTTTACGATAGGGTTAATCTGCAGTTGGAGTTTCAGATTTATAGCGGATGATATTGGTGAAAGCGGTATACATTAGGCGGTGATGAGGTATCACAGACCGGACAGTCTTAACAAAATGTCACTTACTTATTTACTTATTTCTGACTTGCTTCCGTTTAAAATAAAATAACCTTGTTAAGAAACGTGTTTCATGATCCGAAAGTTTTTGTGTCGCTTAATTGCTGAAGATATTTCGACACTCTTGCGGACGTTAATTTAAATTAAAAATAAATTCGATGCGATTTTTTTATTATGCAACTTTGCACACATCCTGCTATTGGTGTTTTCGAAAATATAGTCATAAGTTTGTGTATTGTGAAGCTTTTCGGAGGTCTTAAAATATTTCATCATATTTATAGGAATTATCACAACCGTTGTGATAATTCCTGACGTTAGAAAGACGTTACGTCTTCACCGTCATCATCATTTCAGCCTGTTTGAGTTCACTGCTGAATATAGGCTTTGCCCACAGACTGCCACGAAGCATCTACTTCCCGCACACAGGTCGTCACTTCATCTAGCGGGAGGGTAGTCCCATACTGCGATGGCCAGTACGAGGCTGCCACTCGAGAAACTTTTTCCCCAACAGATATGGGCAGCATGGGCTGGCGATGGCGCCACTAACGTTATCTTTGTTCTACTGCGCATGTCTTCGTTGCACAAAGTCTTATTGGATGACAATCGGTAATCCGTCCTCTTTCATGTAAATGCCTCTCGTCTAATGTAGACAACAAACTTACGTATAAACATACGAAAACCGTCTTGTCCTACAATTCGCTTCACAAATAACATACCTAATGGTGAATTAATTCATATCTAAATATACACTAATAGAAGTATATGATGTCTGATTTTATCATTTCTAAAACAGTCTTTATGTATGTTGACAGATAGATTAATAATACTTATTTTTTTTATTCCGATTCCACCTAATGGGATTTTTTATAATAAATGTTAACAAGCAAATAGGCCCTTCATTAACAACAAGTAACAACTGATAAGTTGCAGACATGTTGCCAACATTAAGAAAAGTGGGCCCTGCCTACCTCACTCACCAGAGGAAACGAGAAAGCGTGAAACTTCAACTTCACGGCAATCTTCCGTGAAACCGTGGTACTTCCCCGGACAAGCCTACCCATTAGTGCAACTTAATTTGAAAACAGTAGCAATAGACCATTGCGATTGTTTTTTTTTCCATCCCGAATCAGTAAAATTAATAATCATATAGAATTGTCTGTTATGGTCGATTTCAAACTGACGAATGTCGTACATTTGTATCAAATATCATGTTAAAATGTCCATCTTTAACTTATGTTTAAATAGAGCCATGCACCGTCAATTGTATGTAATCTTTAAGAAATAAGTTTTTGCTGCATTTGATATATATATATAAAACTATAAACGGCCACCTGCTTACACGTTAGTTTTGAAATATTTTAAAATCGTAACACACCTATTACTTTCGAAGACGAAACTATAACAATTTGTCATACACTAAAATTTTCTCACTGCTGATAATAAAACACCCAACTGTTCGCCTGTCAATCAAATTGGTCCATAAGCTTTTGCAAGAGTATGATAAGCACCTAACATGGTTGCAAATACTTACGCCGCCGTAATATACAGCACGATTGTGTTCACACATAAAGATCGGAATGTTCACTATGAAGATCGAAAGCATCACCTAAACAAATCTATTTTTAAGTCGAATTTCGTGTGCTCTTCATTTTATGTGCACGGCTGTGGAAACAAATGAAGCGATCTCGGATCACGAACCGCGGTGGATTTATGAAGGCGTGATGTGAATTATTGCTCGCAGATCATCTGAACAGCCTTCAATAAGTGCCCGCGTGCGCAATGTTAATTCAAATAGCTCGAACACGAACAAGCCACCAATGTAGCTCGAGGTCGATCTCTTATTAGGCTGTTAAGCTTCGATTTGTCTTATCTGTGTCGCAACTAAACAGCCCCGGGACACTGGACATTGAGCAGTGTACACTCTCGTCAATTAAAACTTCAATACCGCCGACAAACGTTACCCATAACTCAATCTGTTTATGTTTCTCAATAAAATAATTACAATTAAATCCATTCTGTACTGATATTTGAAACGTCTTTAAATCTTTATATGTAGCATAGCATAGTATAACAGTCAAAAAAAAACAGAAATTTTGAGGGCAGATTACAGGATGGAAGCAATGCCGCTAGCACTTCCGGTGATAAATATAATCTAATAAAAATATAGTAAGTTGATTCATTGATGTCATTAATTGAGCGTCTTTTAAATGAAAATGAAGTCGAGCCGCAATCGGCGAGTATTTCCCACTGCTGGGCCACCGCATTGTCTGTACAGAAGGTATTAGGACATATCAATCATAATTCGTAGTGAACTTGACTAACAGTATTACTGACTGCTACTACACATAACCTCCAAATATATTTTTAACGTCATTTAAAATTTATTTATTTGTTAATGACATTTCAAATATATTCACGGTGGTTTTCGTCACCGCCTAATAGTTAACCAAAACTAAATTCATACATTGAATTGAAAGTGAGCACTGAAACTGAGCTATCACTTCTACGCGATAATTTAAAGCTATCCAGGTTACATTTAACATGATTTAATTCATATTTTATGCACGACAAATTAGAGCAAGCAACTTGTTAATTGAAAAGTACATAAAAAATTCTTCAAATGAATCAATTAGCTCAGTCTTTCGCGTTATGCAAAGATTCGTTAGAGTCGTGTATAAAACTCGATTCATCAGATTAATTTATTACATCCAATAGTGTCAAATCATCCGGCGATAATTAATCACTTGTTGAGTATGAGATACGTCCAAATATGCCCTATTTTCGGGTGCGGCTGGCCCAGTTTTTAAAAGCTCGACTCGCCTGCGAGCAGTGTAGGTGAGCAACGTTTACGCTCGTCAGTTGTCGGCGACATTGACCTTCTTTGGCGAAGGAAAGTGAAACAATTTTGTCACAATTAATATGCACAGGCATCCACCGAAGTCGCTCGGCTAAAGTATATTTTTGCGTCATTGTTCATCGTCGGGTCATTGAATATTTGTTTATATATATCTCGTACTTATAACATTGTCGTTGCGGAGATAGCCAATTGCTTATGTTAATAATTAAATATTAATTGCTTTTCTCTAACAATGATTGCTAATTTAAAAGTGATAAGGAATGGAATAACCTGCCGGCATCCGTCTTTCCGTCCGAATACAACGTAGGCGTCTTCAAGGCAAGAATGAATAGGTTTCTACTGAGCTAGCGCGCTTACCATCAACGGCTGCATCGCCACTTACCATCAGGTGGGATGGCAGTCAAGTGCTACCCAGTTTTGAATTAAAAAAACAAAAAGGGGAGAAAGGACTCGGTGGCATCGTTGCTAAGCTATTGTTTTCGGCGTCGGGGGTCGTGGGTTCAATTAGCCCTTTGGACAAATATTTGTGTATCACACAAATAATTGGGTGTTTGTTTCCTAAGAAGGGTTGACTGACTGTCAGACAGGCGACATGTTGTGCCGATCCCAACTCAGTGGGATAGCGGCAGGAGGATGAAGATTACAAGACAGGGGAAAGTAGTGATGGAGATACTTTAAAGATTCACTTCGCCATTTATAATACAATTGTAATTATCTTTTTAAGGTCGGGGTGAGAGTGAATAGAGGGATTCTAGATTCAGTGCGATTATCACCAATGATTATACATCACATTGCTTACAGAGATTGTGCTTACTCACTATACCACATAGTGAGTAAGCACAATCGAGTCGTGTAAACGATTCTTCCCATACTACATATTAAATATAGCATTATACGAGAGGTCGACAACATATAATCAATTAATTTATTCCAATGGCATTAAAAATGGCTTTTTGTAAAAAAATTGTACTTTTCGCCAGAAGTTATCAAAAATGTTTAGATTTTACAAAACTGCGGTATCTCTAAATTAAGTAGTAGTAATTATATGCAGAATTAAGAGGTACCGCGGTATTGAGTACCTTCAAGAAGAATAAACAAAACTCTTTTAATTTAAGGTGATATAATTAACATAAAGGTATAAACTTTATTGTTAAACGTAAAGGTAAATTAAATACATTCTAATATTGAGGTAAATATGTGAATGTTAAAACCAAATGTCATTCGACGATTTACGATTAACGACATATGTGCAATATTTACCTTACTGCAAATTACATAATATTTAAATCTATATTCTTACGAGATTCCAGTTGTCTCTAAAAGAATAAACTATGCTAATACGTTTCGTAAACAAATTAATTTTGTCTGCATAGTGATTTAAATTAGAAAATTTTAACGAAAAAATTATCAATGACCTGTATAATTTGAATTTTCAATGGTTCTAAACACAGATAAAGAACAATTTATTACTGTCACCTATGACTGTGTGTTTCGTTAATAAGCTGCATGAAAATTTTGTAAATTTCTGTAATTATGTAAGTGTTTTTTATGTGAAATGTTGTCAAGTGTGTAGGCGATTCACCGGATGTTGAGTGATCACCGCCGCCAATCTACAACACCTGAGGGCTTGAAGATACGTTGATGAAAACATTCAAAATACGTGCGCCCCGATTACTCACTCACGAAACGCGAAAATAATATACTTCCACTGCTAGCTGGTCTTGTTTGAGGCCGTGGTACTTTTTCAACAATCCTGCCCATTCGCTGCATTCCTGCCATTCGTGCAACAAACGAAGCTGTTGCGTAGCCATGCAATTGACACTGTGAATTGCACGAGGTATGGATGTACCACTTGCTTGGCTTGAGATTGCTAAATCAAATTTTATGTGTGGATACAAATAAAAATTGATTTAGCAATCTCATTGGCCGTTTATACTTAGGGTGATAGAGCATACAGAATTAAAAGTAAGCGCTCGGACTAAGTTATCTACTAGTTTGTCCTGAAAGATGTCAAATATTTGAAAACAATTTGTTCCTAGTAGCGAAAATTGAGTTCGTCACAATTTAAATTTAAGCTTTCATAATGTTGTATTAGATATGATTTATATGTATAGGTTATGTAAGCAACGTCGATCGCATTTGTAGTACATTGTTATTTGATTCGCTGTATGCTGTTGACCTCCTTTTTCGTTTAGCATTTTTAAAATATTGTTATTCCATTGGTATTAGACTCGTGGTACACCTGGCGTACAAAAGCAGTACTAGCAATTAGGGTTATTTGAATTTTGCTATGGTTTTAAGGCTCTATATGGTTGTAACTCTTTTATACAGCGATATACGGGTATGCTGTTAAACCGACCGTCGTCATCTTTATACATATTAAATACTATAACACATTTAAATAAATGACAACTATAAAATCTGTAGAAACACAAGTTAGAAAGATTTCTTTGATTTAGTAGGTCTTTTACTTTTATAACAATTTTATATTACAAAATTTAATAACATTGTAAATCATAAAGTTATGAAATCATTATCAGTAATCAACATTTTACTTTGTAAATAAGTTCCTTTTTTAGTAAAAAAAAAACATTTGTTTGTTAAAATTTCTTCCTTCACAGCCGAAGCGTTCTGATTCCAAATGTTGTTGCTTAAAGGTAGGTCTCCAACTTTGCAATACCAGATTTCGTAAGTGTATAAGTAGTTTGCCCCGTTCAATATTATAGTTCTAATTGCGTTGGTTCAATAGCTTAGAATTCCAAACACATGGCACTGGAATTCGCAAACGCCAGTACGGCGAAGAAAATTATGTTCTAACCTGTTTTAAGAAAAGCGAAATAAAGGAATCTTATTAGACAAAGTATAACAACAAGTATAAATAGTCTCTTTTGTAAAACACATGGCGGATTAATGAGCCTCATTCTTTCTTTGCAACTCGTTTTATGTTACAGTTTGACATTATTACAAATTGACAGACACAAACACACAAACACGCACACAAATTTCAGACACTAAAAATTGTCTCGGAACTTATGTTTGCCGTGACATAATATGAAAACGTGAATAGGAAAACGTGAAAGTGACAAGAAAACGTAATTTTTCTGGACAGAATAATTGTGACATACTAGGAGAATAGCCATGACGGCTCAGTTTCCGGGTGCTTGCTTTTAATTCAATATATTCAAGGAACCTGAGTTCATATATCGATGTCGACACCAATGAAATTGTTAGTTACAATTTTACGTGCTAACTTATCACGTGCTCAGCGGTTAAGGAAAACTTTGTGAAACCAGCATATTTTCTAAATTATAACAAAAAAATATTTTGAAGATAGGTAATAATTTCTTGTATTTACGCGATTACACATTATAAATGAAACTAATTTTACGGATTTATCGCGTTTATTTTTAATTTTAATTCCCGACGTTTCGAACCCTTTACAGCGTTCAGGGTCACGGGACAGACTGAGGTGTTAGACGTCTGATTGTCATAGTTAACCCGGCCTACTGTCAGTTTTTGAATTATTAATTTTGTGTCCGATCTATGCAGAGGGAGCTAATTGTATCTTGTCTTGCAGTAGTGGTTCGTTTGGGCCTAGATTTAATTTTATTGATGACAGGATCCCAAGCTGATGGTAGTACCCAACCTTCTTCTCTATTGAAATTAGGGTGTTTTTTAATTTCAATAGCCTCGCGAATCATCCTTGGGAGGAATCGGTGTTCTTTTGCAAGGATCTGTGGTTTGTCAAACCTGATGTAGTGGTTAGGCCTATTCAAAATGTGCTCACAAACTGCAGACAGTAATAATTCAAAAACTGACGGTAGCCCGGGTTAGCTATGACAATCAGACGTCTAACACCTCAGTCTGTCCCGTGACCATGAACGCTGTAAAGGGTTCGAAACGTCGGGAATTAAAATTAAAAATAAACGCGATAAATCCGTAAAATTAGTTTCATTTGAAGATAGGTATATGAAGTTTGTCAATCCGCGATGGGGTCGCATGGTAAACTAAGCTCTAATACATACGGGACCTCCTTTTATTTTGAGAAGGTTACAAGCGATCTGGCGGTTCACCTGATGTTAAGTGATAACCGCCGCCCATGGACATTTGCAAGACCCGTAGGGTTGCAGATGCGTTGCCGACTTTTAATAAAGTGGGCTCCGGTTGCCTCAATCACCAAACGAAACGTAGAAGGCAAAATGTAAGAAAAATATTGACATGCGTCATTATTCCAATGTACCAATATACCAATGTACCAATACCAATTCATTTTATAATAATCTATAAAATAAATTGCTTTGGTTTTGCCCGAATCTCTCTTATGCCCTGGAAATTTCTAAGCAATCAAACAAATTTTATAAACGTACAAAGCGATCGTATTCACCAATTTCACCACACTAACAAACATACTTTCAGTAATATGCTAAATGCCAACAAGTTATTCTTCTATTCACATATGCAGATAAAATTTAGAAACCTCTTATGATTCTTTACGAGATTTACTCGATCACGAATTGAATGGATTCGAAAACCGATGTAGTTGAACTAGTGCTAATGTGATGCATATAATATTCCATAATTAATCCCCACAGGTCAGTGTCACTCGATGCACATTTAAAATATTATTAAAATATCGTAACAAATAGTTGTGTAGTAATAAAATCTATGCACGGCAGTAATTAAAATAACATACAAGATATAAGGAAACTGCTTTGACGACGCCCGTTTCGTCTTCGTTTTTCACCCACTTAACTTATAATTATTATTTGGGGATATTTAGTTGTTGTTGATTGGGTTTATAAATTTAAAAAAAAAAACATATAGATATATATATTCCAGACGGAAGCCCTTGGCAGAGGAGATCAAACGGCCGAGGGTTAGGTTGAAAGCGAGAGAAACCGGCGGACGATGCGGGCGGTATCGAGAAGCACCGCCTTCTGCATTCGAACTTGGAGCGTTCCGTCCCAGAGTCCCAGTCGCCTCAGATGTTCGGAGAGGTTGACTGGGACCAACCCATTCGCAGACACGACTATCGGGATAATTTCGGAAACCCCATATGTCGATCACCTCGTGAGTCAGGTCCAAATACTTCGTCTTCTTATCTGTTTCGGCTTTCACAACGGTCTCGTCATATGGAATGGTAATTGTAAGGTGTTAATAGTCTACTTACGTTTTATCATTTACAATTTTTATCTGTTCAGTAATGTAACCTGGACTCCAAAGAAAAACTAGGAAATTAATTTAAGGATAATCCAAAACATATAGTGATGTGCATGATATAAATAGCAGGAACAAACATAAATTAATTCTATCCACAACTAGACTCCGTAGAATAAGTACATCTTTTATGGGAAAATGTATACGTTTCTAAAACTAAATCCCAGAAAACTTTCAAAATGTATAAGTTTCTAGATACAAAAAATTGTGAAGGAGTGGTTGTATTTAAGGTTGTTATAATATTAGTGATTCTTTTAATGATAGCACACTTTGGAAATTAATTGAACTCTTCAGGCTGTTTCAAGTGGTTTAATATTTTGTATACACATTTTTAATTGTCAAATAATGGTGTAAAAAAGTAATAAAAATAAAGCAGCCCGCTGAACTTTTCTTTTCCGAACATCCGTATATCCTAGTTTATCCCAATAAAATCTCATTGCCATATTTCCAATGGGTAAGTGACCAATAAATTAATTTAATAAATTAAAATTCATTAGTTAATATATTTTATAACTTTATTAATCTTTTCATAAATATACATCGTAAATTCAATCTGCGATTTGAGTCGAAAGCAAGTCAAATTTAAAAAAATGATACAAAATTTGAAGCCAATTTTTAAAATACATATTGTGAAATATTGTTTCTAAATGTTCCATTTCAGATGATATCATCAACATTGACAAATCGGGTTTTTTAATCCTATACAGTCAAAGTTTATTCTTTAAACTCTATATCTATCTATTCTATTCAATATTGTATCTATTAATGTTAAAATTTAGTGTGAAAATTAAAATTCATGCCTTATTATATCTATGTTAATAGAATACCAATTTAATATTAAGAGTGATCAAAATTAAAGCTAAAATTAATGACAGCATTAGATGTCATATTCATTTTTTGTTGAATTCGAAATACTTAAAGAGTAATCCTATATGCTGTAATCCACGTATGGCATTTTAGACATTTCTGCACTTCTGTTGATGACAAAATCTGTAATGGCATATTATCAACTATGGTGTAAACATTCCAAATCATGTCTGTGATTATAATCATTATTTCAACAACTAGCGGACCGGCAGACGTTGTCCTTACACACGACTACTACTAAATACAACAACTTATAAATAAAAATAATGTGAAACTACCCTTCTCGAATCGACTTGAACAAAAAATTTCATTATAATCGGTTCGTCCTTTTAATATAATATAATGTATGAAAATAAATACTAATCTTTCAAACAATTTGCGTATAATTGTTCATTGCAGTCAATTACATATTTTATAATAGTGCATAGTAGAATGTTAAGTGACCAACTAATATCATTTAATAAATGGATCATCATAATAAACCTAGTTTTGACTGCCGCGTTAAATTGCTGGCAACTGAAACCAACTGCGTAACCATTTAGTTTTATTAAGAAACAAAATTGGATTTTCGATTTAACTATCCGATGTTCATATACTCGTATATTATTTAGCGTAAATTATTCCGAATTAATAGACCATAGGTATTAAGTAATGTTATGATTTCGTATATTCTATGTTTATTTATTTATTCAACTTAATGCCTGAGGCATTATCTACCAGGCAACCTACTAAGTGATTCAGAGATAAAAGGAGTGGATATAAATTTAAGACAAACACAGACCAGCAAGTATGTTACAGCAACTAGACGAAATCTCCAACAAGTCAATCCAGTGCCTCGATCGAGATCATACTCGTATAATGGGAAAGGGTAGTATAGATGTCATTACTGATGGTACGAATATTAAAGGCCTTTGAGAATATGAACATAAACCAACGCAATAATTTTTCTGGCCTCCATTCTCATCCTAATCCTAAATCCTAACTGATCATCAGTTATTTGCAGAAGGGCGAAGAAAGTGCTATGGCCAAAAAACTAAAACTAGACTAATAAGGATTTAAAAGTCAGAATGGAACCGATATAGTTGAAAATGCACGCAGGCCTAAAGTAGTTTAGAAAATAGGGATTAAGAGACATCAGGTCGAAAAATGCTGTATAGTCTAATTTTAAGTCTTAGGCTAGGGAAAAATGTTAGCTTTAATAATATAACTAGCGACCCGCCCCGGCTTCGCACGGGTGTAATTTATTATAAACACCTTAGCAATACATAGGGACAGACAGACAGCGGGACAACTTTTTTTGATACTATGTCGTGATTTATATAATACATAAATTAAAAACACATCCTGGGCTGAGGAAGTAATTTACATCCAAGCAATGTTGGACAGAATCCAATTTTCGATAGAGCAAACGTTTTAAAATTTACGTGTCTCTACATTTCATAGCCGCAAAGTTGAAGACGCTTAAGATAAAAAAAAATTGATGGAAGTGCGTACATCGTGTAATCGGATCTATTTAAAAAACCGTCTTTCTTTCTCATCCACTGTGATGGCAGCTTTCAAATTGTTCCAGCGTAGTTTGGAGACATCTTAACAGACACAGATTTTCTTAACATCCATACTATCTAAGCAACGTATGTGGAGTATTTTAAGTGACGGACTGGCCGGTTTAAGGAACTAGGACGAATAAATTAAGTTGTGACAATACCCAAGCCCTCTTTACTATCAGTAAAAAGGGCTTGGGTATTTTCTATAAGAATATGCAAGAGATGGGTCTGGCACAAGATTAATTAGGTATAGCCAAGTGCAATTGCAACTTAGTTTTTAATGTATTAAAAATCTCTGCGTTAGGACAACGCAGCAGATTCTGCTCTTGGATGAATGAGCAGACTCGTCCAGGTGAGATCTGCGTGTAGTGGAAGTATTATACTTTCGCGTTTTGTTTGTTGAGTGAGGTAACCGGGGCACACTTTTTTAATGCTTGGTAACGCATCCGCAATCTGCCAGTTCTGTAGATCACCATGAGCAGCGGTGATTATTTAACATCAGGCGAACGGTCTGCTCGCTTGGCAATTTTTCAAATAAAAAAATCTAAATACCTAATCAGCAAATTATTATAAAAGACATCAAGCCTCATGAAAAAATATTATTTTACTAGTTTTATCTAGTTATACTCGTAAGATCATTTAGACCCACCAGGTTTAAACTATAAGAGGAACCATGTTAGTCCATCATAAAACAAGTTTTTTATGAGTGTGAAACAAACGCAAAAGTGGGCCGACCTTATATAACTGAGCAATATTTACCAGCCTTCATTTATACAGTTGTTTCTTTAATTGCGAACGCATTAAATAGGGGTATCTCAAGGTACATGCGCAAGTTATAAATCCTCTTTATTTCCGAAGCTTTTAGCCCACAGAGTATGTTTTCACGAGCTCACTTAAAATTTCTCAGTCTATCGAATATTTTTATGATTTTTTGTGTTGAGCAACAGATATTATTTATTTAACGCACTTCTAATAATAATAATAATAATATACTTTATTGTACACCAAAAAAATAACAATAAAAAAGTACAAAAAAAGAAACAAAATATTTATCAAAGATTGGTCATCAAAAGGCGGCCTTATTGCTACACAGCAATTTCTTCCAGGATACCTCCGAAATTTACCAAAAGGAATTGTTGACGAGTAGGATGTACATGAAAGAAATAAAAATAAATATATAATAAAAAGAAAGTACCAATCAAAATTAAATCAATAAGAAAAACATACCTCATGTGAGTTATCATAGAGATCGTCGAAAGAATAATCATAATTTTTAATATCTTATAAGTTTTATTATCTTGTTATTAACATGATAATTAAACAAATAAAATCCTTAAATATTTTCTTATCCAATAGGCTCGATTCAAGTGAAGAAATCGGTAAAAAACACTTACAAACTACGCCACACAAATCCGATTTAGGGCGTTATTACGGAATATTCAAAAACGTAAGGGACTACACAACATATATATACTTATATGGGAGCTTTAAGCTTCAAGCACCATTGATTAGATAAGCTTTTAAGGAATAAGTGAACAGAATTCCTAGCAGTTTGGCAACAGCGGTATGGTTTTGCAAAAGGTACTTAATACCGCTATTGTTATCAGACATCTTGAGTGCTTTACAACACCCACGGGATAAAGCGAAGTATTCCCTCACATTGGCGACAAAACTAAAATAAATACAACAACTCAACACATATTCTAAATTTTAAGCTAAATTTCAAAGTTTTTTTTTTCTCTGGTTGCTATTAGAGATGAACAATTTCCTATGATGTTGCATAGCCAACATCGCAATATCGTATACACTCACGATGCAACAAATAATTGACATTTACCCGTATATAAAATAGAGTAAATACAATATATTACAAAACCTTTGACTTTCCGTTTGCTAAATTATTCACCAAAGGCATGGCTCACTTCCTACTGGCATAAATTGTGGTTTACACAATTTCACACCACACTAACTGACCACAAAGTATTTCATTTGCTCCGATACTGCTTGTTACGTTTCACAATCTGAGATTAGTACTTATGAGTTCTGTTGCGAAGTACTGTGCTTTTATAACAATAGTTATCAATAAATTTATTTTATCTACGTAATTACACATTATTAAATAGAACTATAACTGACCATAAACGCTGTATTCATATTCAGAACATCGATAACTTCAAAATTGTATGATAGTTTTGATCATGCTAGAGATAAATCAAAGCGAAAAATGTTTGCTTTTTATGTTGCTTTATTTCAGCAGCAAAAAGTTAAAATCAACCACCGTTTCACAAATTTGGACTCGGCCAAAAAAACTGTCAAGAAACTGTGAGTATGCGGTCAAAAATTAAAATTTTTTTAAAGTGGGTGCATTTTGCCTTCACCTATTTCACTTATAATAAACAGAAAAGATTTTATGGTTTCAGTCAATCATCACATGAGCTATTAAGGTATACAGTAAAATGACGGGAAGTTTAGAATTCAATAAATGCAGAAAACAAATATAGTTGCACCTAGAATCCAGTTAATTCTTATCCTACCTCTTTAATTTACTTTTTCATTCGTATCCAACATCATACGCAATCGGCAGAAGGAATCTTTTTCTCATACTAATACCGACTTTATGTTCTTCTTATAAGTGTGGAGACAATGAGTTTTCATTATAAGGTTTTCTAAAATCTACGCTATTTTTATTGAGCTTAGCTTAGCGTTAATATTGTTAATAATAATTTTTTATTGTTCTACTCCACTCTTTTCTAATTTTCTCTTCTATAAATAATGTTTTTCTAAACGATGAATAAAAACTATACCGTGATCAACACATCTATTTAAATGGCCTATTAGAAAATTACAACAACTAACGCCATTACGAGGAAATAAGTTAACACAACATAAAGAACGCATTTTTAATCTGCAAACATTAGAAACGGCAACGAGAATGTCTGGTCTAAAGTGAACCAGTGCAAATCTTTAGTCATGTGACAGCGAAGGTCGTCTTGGAGCGGATGACTTGCGGGGGGAGGGGATATGCCAAAGTCTATCAGACATATTGCAACTACCTATGGAAGGGATTTAAGTGATTCAATAATTCTACACGGTATCTTCGTCATCCACCTACACGCAATTATGATATTATTGGCTGTTCAGAAGCACAAGCAAATGATTTGAAACTTAAATTCTACGTACATAATCCAAACTAAATTAAACTACAAATGCGTTTCCATACTATGAGCATCGATTTTGTTAGTGTTTGTAAATCAAAGGGAATTTAAAAATAAATTAAAGTCGACAAAACCCGCGAAACCGTATTACTTTATAATAATTAGATTAAACTGAACATTACAAAAAAACATAAATTACAATGAAAGAGCACTCCCATTTTAGTCCCCGAGTTTGTGATACTTAAAAGTACTTTTTGAAGTTTTTCGGTTTTAATGTTAAACTGTTGACAACATCAGCGTTAGGCATCCAATAGAGATAATATCGACTGCGTTTATGCGCAATCTTTGGTAGGTACGCCGATCCATTATTCTTTCGAACGTGCTCTACTCGTACTACCGAAGCCTATTTACGTAACAAAGTTTAAAGCAACACATAATTAAACGATAGAAATGTATGAGCATTAACGAAACGAGATATCATCTGTGCCTAGCCTTGTACTACTTACGAGATCCAACCGTTGTTAGTTTAAAATCGAAAGAACGTACTTTTACGTGACCTAAACATCGAAATGTTAATGTTAAATTATCGAAAGACTAATTGAATAACTGCTGTAATAAAAATCTGATAATATTTATAGGTTATTAGAGTAAGGCTAGTAGATGTAAATAAAAGTAATGCATTTATAGTACTATTGGCATCTTAATATTTGCATCGGAAGGCCTCCCTTTAGGTGGACCGACGACATCGTAAGAGTAGCGGGCAACCGGTGGATATAAATGGCAAAGTATCGTTCATTGTGGTGTCCCAAGGGGGAGGGCTATCTTAATATGACGATCTTAATATTTCATCCAGAAAAGCTATCCCGCTAGACTTCAGGGCAAAACCAAAATATGAATAAAAAAATAAAGGGACACAATGGTAAGCAATAAGCTGAAATAGTTATAGAATAGAATAGAATATACTACATTGCACACAAGGAAATACATAGAAAAAAAATACAGGAAACATAGTGTACAAATAGGCGGCCTTATTGCTAAGGTAGCGTTTCTTTTCAGGCAATCGTACAATTTGTTGATAATCATAAATATATATTTTTTATTAAACTTATGACGCAACGTTAACCATCGCTTGATAACCAATGGTAATACACAAGGCACAAAAGCATGGTACAAAAGCACGTGACGTACTGGCGATCGGACATGTGTTAGAATGTAACGCGCATGTTTGTGGGCGCGCCTGTTAGGCGGATTTGGTGCACCTTTCATAAGCCCGGGTCACGATCGCCTCGTGACGCAAACCGATCCACGACGCAAGGCTGCCTGGACAACTCTGGCTAATTGACCGAAACGTGCTGAGTTATTAATTCTCGCGGCTACAGATGATCAACTTAAGAAGTATTTATCAGTCAACACTAATTGCATAAACTGTGCCATTAGAAAAAGACGGAATAATATCTGTGTATTTAAAAAATAAGTACAAGAAAAGTTGTAAACAAATCATATTTGTCAACGGCGAAAATATGATGTATCCTTGATCTATTCATAAAATTTAAAAATGTTGTGATGACAAGAATAATGTGAACAAGTTATCACCTTGTAATCTGTACCGCACTTATATAATTAAATTAATAGTCTGCATTTTAAACGTGGGCTAAGCAATAAAATACCTATAAAATAAAGGTGAAACCCATAATAAATTAACATATATATATCAAAAATGACTTAGCAAAAGCAAAATTTTTATCAAACGTGGTTGTCCTCTATAACTTCTTTCACAAAAAATAGGACCGGCATAATAGATGGTTTACAAAGCTTAATAATTGTCCGAAAGCACGTGATTCTGAATGAATTTCATGAATTGTATGAAATTTTATCGGATCAACATTATATAAAATTTGGTGAATAATTCTATGATTAATTAATAAAATAGTTTATTGTTATTCATGTCAAAAGAGCTAACGAATTTACGGAATAGTAATAGAATTTACAGAATCAATCAAATGGTAATTAAAGGAACGAATGAATTAATCATTTAAATAAAATGCAAAAACACTAGTCAAGAATCTACTTTGTAATTTAAAACTTATTGGAAAGTTTTAAAACTGATAAAACAAAAATTTTCACACTTTCCATCGAAGAATAAATTTTATTGAATTTGGTAACATCATAATAGAATTCCATAGAGAAAGTTGGACACGCATACATATGCATTACGAGTATAACGTGAGACGTAGTAAAATTATTTTTTTAGGTAACATTTAATTAAAATATTAAAAATAATAAACTTCACCTTTTTATTTAAATTGACAAACAAAGATAAATTTAAGCCTAAATAATGATCAAACCGCCTTATTCCCAACAGCTTTGTCGACTACAAGCCGCAGCCACACGTGTAGGCTGACAAATTGGGAGATTGTGCTCAAGATAAGCAACAATCTGGAAAACATATTTCCATAGGTTTGATTATAACCATAACAAAAACATTCCATGTAACCCCGATATAATTATCAATACTTATCTACGTAAATAAAGTTAATCTGAACTTATATCTATACATGACTCACTTTCGCCCATACATAAATATGTACACGAGTCACAACTGGCTCATATTATGGTAACTAAATTTTTCCGTTGTATAAAATCATTTGTGCATATAATAAAAAAAATTCACCAAAGAACTCACGCTTATCTCAAAAGTATTGTCAACAAATTTTTACATTACATAATAACCGAACTCTGAAATGGAGTAAACCTTTGTTGCATTGTACCAACTAGCTTCAGTTAGAAATCAATGACGAGCAGAGTACCTGTAAGACAGGAATCTGTGACATGTTTTAATGAGGCAAACTTTTGCGATCGAATATAAGAGAAAACGTAATTATGTAATTAAATATAAAATGAACTTATAGAATAGCTAGCTCGACCTTTTACGAGTAGAGTCAGAATTCATAATTTAAAAAGTCTTATATTAATTACTTTTATAATAATTGTAATATTTTATTATAAATGATTTGGTGGCTCCGTGGCGCAGTTGTCATGGTAATGGCTTCGGCGTCGGGGGTCGTGGGTTCGATTCCCACACGGGACAACAATTTGTGTGATCCACAATATAGTTGTTTCGTATCTGGGTGTTTGTCCGAGTGAAATTTATGTTTGTAAAACGTCCTTACAACACAGGATAATGTTATCCTAAAGTAAGGGCAATGTTTAAAAAAAAAACAATTACTGTCAAATAATGTCGTCATATATGAAGGTGTGTAAGGCAAATGCTGTCTTTTTCTGCGGATAAACATAATTAACATAGAATACCTACTTTATTTCGTGTCTCGTTAACCTGGGTAAACCAAATGTTTAAAATTATGCATCGAATAACATAAAACAGGTGATAAAATTATAATAAACAGTAAATAATTTACAGGTAATCAAGCAGCACCCACATGCCAGGGCCGCTAACTGCATTTCTTTGTGCAATACCTGTGCTTAACATTTGAGCGTCTCTTAACAGCTCTATTGTCATCTGCCGCAGCGACAACTTTAAGACATAAATCTTTCAGAAATTTTAAAGTGCGGAACCCATCTAAGGTTTAATTGCAAAAGAGGAAAATATACATATAATCTCAAAGTGAAAGTCAAAATTTCTTTATTCAACATAGGCTTATTTTAAGCTCTTATCGAACATTAAAAACTACCACAGGTTCACTAAACTAGACCTGAGAACCGACAAGAAACTCTGCGGTCATACATTTTTTTTTATAAATTATTTAAGAATATACACAAAATTATTAAAGTGTAATTTAGCAGGAGCCAGGGGACTTGCAAGTGCAGAGCAAGAGTCATTTCCACACATCCATGTCCTCAATGTATTCCTCGACATTATAATAGGCCCTTTCCATTAAGCTTTCCATCTGAACAATGATACTCATTATTTAGTGTACTAACCTTTCTCTAGATTACATTAGAGAGACTTGATTCTGTGGTTTCAAAGATTGTCGATTGCACCAACAAACAATTTTACCGTTGTATTATGTTTCTATACTTTAGAGAACATAAACGCAACAGAAGTGCTAATTCTTTAAATAATCGCGTTTTCTCAGACTGAGTAGAAAGATAACAATTACTATACACTTTCACAAAGTTAACACTGCAGGACAGACTCGTATATGAGACTTAAGCACATAAAAACCCATATAATATATATGACCCAAACCCATAATATATATATGTAATATATTTTATGGGTTTGGGTCAAACTCGCGTTTTTAAAGAGGTTTTCTTTAAAAACGCGAGTTTGAAGGATTAAGCTGTATGGTTAGGTATATACTACGCAGGTGCGAGCGTTGTGATGCAATACCGCTAAATAATGCATTCGGCTGGCCTAACCCTTTAACAGTTATTCGGTACCTACTCATTTAAAATTTATAAAAATGCTCGACAAAAACATTCGATTCTCGCGAGCTCTCAACTTCTATTTTGTTGATCAACTTTTACGTAATCAATGTATTAAAATACAGTAACCATAACTTTACATTTTTGCTAAGGCAACACTATTTACAGGATACATATCAACAATATCTAAGAAAATTGTAATACACTTGAAAAAATTATTTTGCTGAGCTTTAAATTTTTTCAATATAAAATACCGTAATTTTTATAGTGTTAATATACTTAATTATTAACACATATTGTGCAATAAAATACCCAAGTTATAACGCCAGAACAGTCTAATAGAATTGGGTTGATGCCTGCCGTAAATGACGGATTACAAGCAAATCATAATCGAAAATTATGGGCTAGCCTACATATTTCGCAGCAAAGAGATCCCATCATTTACTTCAACAGTGAAGATAACGACATAAGAAGAAGACTTTTATAGGATATCAATTAAAAGAATACTTTTAAAAGGATGTAGTATTCACATTGCATACAAATAAATCTGCTTTTCACCGTTGTTATTAAATTGATGGCCATATATCAAGTGTTATCTGTAATTGAAATGACTTCGCGATCCAAATATTTCTTTAAGGTTTCATCAGAAATATTCAATTGTTTGCCACTTGGAGTTTTGCACGATGATAGAACCGCAATTTTCGCTTTGACAACCGTGACACCTTGTAATTTGCTTAATGTAATGTAACGTTGTTTCGAAAACTTAGAAAGAATTGTTTATCTAACGGAACCGCTAGACCAAATTACCATAGATCTTCCGTTGGCGACCTACATTTTGAAAACATTTTTTTTATGAACAAGATTTATGAACAGAATAAATATGTTTATAAACAAAACAACAAGAATCTATGTTATTATTTATCTTCTTTTTAAAAATATGGATTGACAGAAAATAGTTAGATTGTTTTTTTATTTTAAATCTAATGAATATGGTAATCGGTATCTTGTCAAAATATAAATAGTTTATTTATATTGAGAATTATATTTTATAAAGCCGGCCAAGTGCAAGTTGGACTCGTACACGAAGGGTTCCGTACCATATCTATAAAAACGGCAAAAAAAATCATGTCTCTTGCATGGGAGTCCCATTTAAATGTTTTTTATTCTGTTTTTTTTTATTTTTTGTTATTAATATTAGTATTTTTTGTTATAGCGGCAACAGAAATACATCATTTGTGAAAATTTCAACTGTCTTACTATCACGGCCCATGACATACAGCCTGGTGACAGTCGGACAGATGGACAGACAGATAGCCAGACAAAAGACTTTGGGCACGGGAACCTTAGGAAGAATGCATAAATATAAATAACATAAAACAGCTTCCGAACAAAGCGAATGACTGTTACGATTTTAGATTAATAAAAATTATAATATTTACATATTATAATAATAGTACAAAGTCTTTTCACACAAAGAAATATTATATCATAATATTTCATATACCTATATTGTTATATATTGAAGTTTATAAATGACGTTACCGTTTTGAAATAATGGAAGCATAACGGGTTTCGAGGTGATTATTGCAACATTTAAACTTGAATGTTAACCGTAATGTGACTACTGGTCAAGGGATTTTTTATAACCAATCGAGTTATGAACATATCCGTTTTAACTCTGTACGCGCCCTACCTGTGAGATGGAAGAACGAGTTCAGACGTTTTATATGGACTTGAGTCCATAAAGCCCTATGTCGAAATTGCAGTTGTCATTTACATATTTGTTCTGAACAAGTATGGACTGCAAATAACTATGCAGTACGTGTTCTAAATGAAATGGTCTTTTGTATGTCAGACTTTTATCCAAGCTCAGTGTCCGGGTGTTCGGCCTTGTAATCGCTCTCTCCCGAGTTTGGAAAAGGTAAAGAAAACAAAAATCACGGTCTCATACACAGGTCCTAGCATCTCTAGATTTCCACGCGGGCCTGTTAAAACGCCAACAGTGACGCTAGCTCCGATTATGATTGCGAGTTTGATGATATGAAATCGTGTCTCAATTATATGATAGTATTATCATATAATTGAGACTGAGAAGATCACTTTTCATCGGTAAGTTTTGTTTAACCACTTTTAATTATTTGAGACAACACAATTTTTTTTCCGTTATTTCGTATGTTAGTTTGGTTAGTCGGTGTTTTCAGTTTATTACAAGGAAGTTTTTTGGACACTGAGAGACAAAATACAAATATCATTGCATGCTCTTTCGATCAGAACATTTTTATTTTAAAAATTACTACTACTACTACTACTTGGCTGGCTCAGCGACCCAAAGAGGATGTATTGACTATAATTTTAAAAATTAAATTATTTATTTGATCAGTCAAATGAAATCCATGACGTCATTCACTAAATATTATTTTTGTTAGTTCTTTCTTTTATTTTGGGTTTCAGGTTTCCTACGGACCTATTTTGTTTTTATTATTATCTTCACCTTATTAAATAATGGAGAAAACTTAAGTTAATGATTTGGAGCGGGCATCCCTAAACACACACACCTTTTGTTTACAATAAGTATTAAGTACACGAACGGCACTCACACATATCACGCAATCGGATACGGTATTAGCGCGTCGTTTATTAAGCATTGCTTCACCTAGAAAAGTTTATAATCAAAGATTAACCAAACCAACATTGAGTTCCAACCAAATTATAGGTTTCATTGATAAATTCCTCTTCAATAATGGAGTCACCCCACACTATTGGAATTCTGTTTGTATGAGATAAATGCGTGACAAATACTGTAAGCGTTACAGATAATTAATTAAAGATACCTTCATAGAAATATATCCTTAATTTAAGATATCCTTAAAAGAAAGATTCCTTGTAAAAATGTGGACTCCGGCGATTTGCAAACGGTAACGGTGACCTCATTATGATATCCTTATAAAAAGGGAAACTATATTATGAAACGGTGATACGAATTCTAACCAAACATTTTATATTTATTTGCATTGATTTGTTTAGGTACTAATCATATTTATTATTAATACAGTTCCTTTTATTCTTTAGAAGTATTTCTTGAAAATATTGTCTATAACTGCAATTATCTTTTGTAACGCCCTAAATTAATTTAAAGTGAATATAACCTTGCCTTGTCTTTTATAACTTTTCAAACCGAATTTAATAATTTCTTTTAAACCTTTTGGTGAAATTTAAAATTCCAAGAGATCAAACATTGTTGTTTAATCACCACTATCCGGGACATTTAATTCATAATTCACCATGGTCTATCTAGGTGAGAGGTTTTGTGAAATAACTTAGGTAATAGACAGTTGAGGAATATTTACGATTACCGGCATGTCTACTGACCCGTCACTACAGTAACCCGTCGCAGCCAACTTTTTAAATGTAGCAATGGACCGATTGGGCGTGAAATTATTGCTTAGGTTAAACTTACAAATTCCGTCGCAATTACGATTATTTACGCCATATTGGAAGCAATTCATTGGCTTCCGTTATTTTCTTTCTCCAAAATGACTATTCAATACGATCTATGTTCCGGAACATAATATGATCTCAACGACGTAGTTGATACAGTAGTTATTGGTGTTGGTTCGATTGCTGTAGGCCCGATTCCCTCCAAAAATAAATATTTTTATGAATATTTACGGATTTTTTTATCAAGGTCTGAGTATTTTTATCTGTGTGTTTTTATTTTGTGTCTGTTTACTTCGCATGTGGTGTTTACCTTTAATTAATTGTGCATTTAGCTATAGAAATATACTGTGTACTAATTCTAATGAATGTATAAATGTAACAATTACTGGTAAACCAAATAAATAAAATAAAATAAAAATCTGAAACTTTGTGGGTGTAACGTTATTTCTACATGGGATAGTATTATTGTGATAATAAAAAAGATAAATGTCAATGAATGCAATGAAAATAAACGCGATAAATACGTAAAATTAGTTTCACGTATACATATATTTTTTTTATTTGTGTTCGCGGATAACTTCGTCGTTTATGAACCGATTTTGATGATTCTTTTTTTGTTACAAAGGAGATATCCCAAGGGTGGTATCATTATAAGGAAACCCGTATGATGAACTCTTTCACATATTATATTAGCTCTAGGGACTAGAACGTAAATCTTGTTATCTAAAGTGCGAGTTTACCTTTTTTAAGATATCCCGAATCAATTCGAATAAAGTTGCTATCTTAATAAAGTAAACAGTATTGGCTGCCCTGACAAGGCTTAAACAGAAGGGACAAAATTTAAGTGATCTCATCGTGCGTTAGGTGCAAAAGACGCCAGCCCTGTAGTCACGGGCTCGTAGAATAGAACTAAGGCTTGCCTTTCGTAAAGTCTACTTAAAGGGGACGTTAGGGTCACGGAGTATCAGCAGCGCGAAGTTCATCGTTCTACGCAGCGTACTCATAAGGAGTGCCGAGAGACACAGGTGCATTCCCGGAGAGATCCCGGAGTCTCTCCAATCGTACAGATGGTGGCCGCCGAGGGGGTTTTAGTGGGTACGAAACCTACATAACCTTGTCATGTGCGGGATGAGAGGTTTATGTATCTTTCGTTTTTCAGGTATCTTTTGAAGATTTTCCCCCCGATAAAAAAAATTAGGTGCAAGAGATGCGCTTTATGCACTCCATCCTAGCAGATTGTTGCCACAACCTGTGGCATTATAAAATAATTCGCAACAATCTGGGCTCAAGCCTTGTCTGCGTCGAAGTGTCTTTATTGCATTAGGATCGGCCCACTCACATCGTTAATATTGAAGCGTACGTATCTTAATAGGCTGTGACAGGACATCAGCCCATTATAGTGCCTTCATTTTATTAACCGCCTAGTAAAATAATAATAAAGGCCGCCATCGAGGCACTGGTTAATTGAGGAAACTGGGCTCTACTCTATATAAATCCTAACTTGCAGCAATTTGTAATTATCTTTATTCCAGAAACGTAAAAGTAGGAGAGGGGATTGATCACGAAAGACGGAGGGCCTAAAGAGCGGGCGGGAACTTTCCCGCGCAGAAAGCTAGCGTGCCAACAAACTGGCGAGAGGAGGCGTCCGCTTGGACGCCTCGTCACCAGCGCTGTTCCACTTGTTCTCGGCGAAGCTGTCATCAGAGGCTAAGAAGGCCGCCGAAGTGTCACGAGCTGCTAACGGTGACGAAGCTATTGCAGATGAAAGTTTGCTCAACGTGCATCTCAATCTTTATATCTATGATCACAATGTAAAAGGCCTTGTCCTTTTGTTTGGTGACCTCAGAAAGTATTGAACCGATTAGTTTGGGGTTAATAATAATAAAGCTGAAAAAGCTTGTTTAAGTATTTATAAAAATTTTAATATATAATAGGAACAATAAATTTACTATACAATTTGAATGATTGCAAAACACCAAGTTCGTGAAACATAATACAAAATACAAATACTATTTATAATACCTTAATAATGTATATCATTTGTATATGGCAATTTATATCAAAATATAGTGCAACACTTATATCCCAATAAGCTCCTTAATTCCATCAAATAACAAGTTATCTCATTACTCAAACTAATATAAATAATTTTTAAATTGTAAATTTTTGTAGATCAATGAACAAATTTCAGCGCTGCGGGATTCGAACCTGTGTCTTCTGGTTTCGCGCCCAGAAGCTTTACCAAATAAGGTATGCGGCCGATGATCTCACGTGGCGCAAATCTTAACATCTATCTACATTCGTTCTATTGAAATTTTAGCAATGCTTGGCGTGATCTAGTGTGCATGCTTTACAGCATACAACACCTTAGAAATAACATTCAACGATGTATATTTGTAACGAGAGATGTCGCCATTGCTCTTAAAAATATTTAAGAATGATTTTTATTTTTAGTGCGAGTCTATGCACTAAAGATGAAACTTTATATTGTAAAATTTTGAAGATAAATGGACAAAAACTTTCGCCGCTTTACTAACTAATCTAAGCGGCCGATTACCTCACAGCGCGAATATAAATCAATTTTTATTTAATACTAACAATGGTAAAATCACAAAATATTCTATACAAATTAAAAAAATAATTTCTTGTTATGTATTATAGTGTTCTTTTATCTTAAAGCTTATTTGTTAAATATCTTAAAGTTAAGAAATGAGAGTAAATATTGCCATATGATAAGTTTATAATGGAGACTGAGCTTTTTCAAATCATACATTACAAATAGCTTGATATGCTTCTAGATGTTTGCCCGGATTAGATGTGATGGTCAGCTGTCGACTAGCCTTGAGGAACAAAACGGATCCAGGTCTGACCTGTACTGGCTCTGTATCACACGCCTCTCCTTCTCCGGATATGAAAATAATAAGGCTTGGGCTTGCTCTTATTATTGTGTTGTAAGAATCACTTTGAACCTGTAATGGTAAAGAAACATTTGATGTCAGATATTTTTTACAAACACTTTTTCGTCATATTTTTCTTGGACCATAAATTCTGTTTATCTACTACAATTTATTTACATTTTCTGCATCTATTTAAAATAATGCACAATAAACAATTGACATATACTACTAACAGTTAAAATGCTGAAATATTTTCCAGTATTATTTCAGATATCTAGTAAATAAAAATATTTATATCTAAACAAATATGGCACATATTACTTGAAAAATTATAAATGCATATATTCACAACAAACAAACAAACTATTTTCGGATACATAGTAAGAATTAAGTACATAAGTTGTATACAGCATATTGTTACAACCGCAACAATAAATGAACGCACATATAAAATTGTATTAAACATTTACATTCTTTAAACATCAATATTTACCGAGTTATTAAATTTTCGAAAACAAAAAATTTTAGAACATCCTTAGGTATGACATTGTAACATAAAGTTCACAAAGGTCACAAAGCATATGAATGGGTTGAATGAATTTAAAAGAGATAAAACATACTGTTAGAAGGAGAGATTTGTAATGCGACGCTGCAGCAACAAATAAAAAAGTCTCTGAATGTATCAATCAGTCAGTTGTAGTTGTATAGGTGTTACAAATTTTGTTTTTTTATTTAATTAGTTTGTTTGCCAAATATTTTTTTTGTTATGGTTTTTTAACGTTTATATTTTTTTATGATGCCAATAGCAAGTAGCGTTAGACGTGTGTTCATTTATTGTCGCGGTTGTAACGACACGCTGTATATATAACTCCACTAACCCTTATTTTTACAACAGCAAAATCTGGCACTGGTGGTCTCCAAATGCAACTATTTTCGTCTTCTAAGTTTGGATTGAACAAGAGGTCACTTGGAGAATAACTAGAGTAGTCTAACATGTCAATGAGGGTTGTGACGTCAATATGTTTTGGAGTGAGCCCTGCTCGGACCACATTATCAGAGCATGCCATACACTCAATACAATCTGTGGGTGAAATAATTTGAAAATTGTACAGTTTAATATTTAATGTAAATTTATGACTTATGCATGATTGAGATTTAAGAACTCTGAAATTTTTATATTAAAATAATTTTTCAAATATTCATTGTAAAAATGTATTTTGAGAAAGTGTGCTTGCTGTAAAGGACTAACTGCTGTAAAAGCAATTCACATAACACCAAACAATGCTAAAAATGCAATACAAAGTAGTTAAGAGATTTTCTCATTGCTATTGTGTCAACCGCTTATCATAGTGGTTAGAGGGTCTGGAAGTGTAATGCACAGAAGGCCTGAGTAAAATTTATAGTTGTTGCACTGGCAGCTAAAAATTTGCAACAGGTTTATCTATACATTTTTAAGTTTCATCTTAAATGACTGTGATCAATACTAAAAATAAATTTAATTATGTTTTTGACCACTTCCTTTGACTAGTGCTATTCGTCATCATTTCTATCCAGATTTCATAAAGTTTAAACTTTATCCCAAGGGAGAATCGTAACAACCTTTTTACATGGAAAAGAGTTTTTGTATAAAACAATATTTTTTTTTGCTGTAAAAATGTTCCTAAACCTATTAGGAGCAGATCTGACAGCATGCAACAACCTAAATGCATCATCATTTATTTTTCTCTTAAATATACAAAGGAGATCATGTTCATTAATAATTTGTTTTAGTTTTTTATTGCATGTACCATTTGCATTGCATTTTTATTAACAATAATTACTGACTATTTATTACTTATTATTAAGTATTGAAAAAAGGGTGTCTTCAAAATTTTAATACCTCCACTTAAATAAGCATGTGGTAAGTTAGGTTTTAGAAAGATGGCTTCTCCTGGGCGCAATTGCATGAGATTCATGAAGTAAGGTGCATAACACCCTACATCTCCAGGAAACTCGGAATTAAGTTTTTGTAATGTTTTATACAGCAAAGCAGACTGAAGTGATGAATCTGTAATATAAGTGTCATAAAATTAAAAAAGGGTCATAAAATAATTGTTTAATCAAAAAAACTGCAACAAACTGATTGTAACATAAAAGTATATTTTCTTGACAATTCCTAGCCTTTTGTCAAGACTAGGAACTGTGGAATCTATATTTGGTGCAACTGCACTACATATTTAGTACTTCAAGGTGATTCAATTGACATTTGCTATTGTGTTTTTTACTCTTTAAAAATAACATATTACAAAATATTATTATGGAATTGTGTGGTGGCAAACCGATATACCTGCATTAGTTAACCTTTTCATAAGTGCTTCAATACTTTTAGCTACAACACTTTTATCACAAGTCATCAATGACTCAAATACTTGTTTGAGCAACAATTCTGCATCACCTGCTTCATAACTTAACAAAGCCTCTACACTGGGTTTTGATAGAATTTCTGTGAGTTCCGGTAATTCTGAAAATATATGGATAGTATGTTTAAAGATTGTTACCCAATGTAATCAATACAAATTAAGGTTCCTTTTTTGTACCTTGCTATATATTAGGATAGCTGGATATTAGTGGCAAGAGCTATATTTATGATTAAAATGGTTGTATCTAATTTTGAGCAAAACTTCTTAACCATATCATTAATACTTACTTTTAAGAAATTCCTTAATCTCTTGAATAGGTCTAAAACCACAAAGTGCTTCAAAAAGAGTTAAAGCTATTGCAAGCTCTGGCTTATGATTTGGATCTTTGTATATATCAGGAAAAGAGGCATGTAATTGTTCAGCATGTTCCTTATACCAATTAAAAACAAGCCAATTAAAAAATGGGAATAAAGTAAGAAGAAAATAATTGATACAACAAATTGTAAATATATATTAAGAGTACCTTTTTGGGGTGAGCCTGTATTGATAGAGATTTTTGAATGGATAATACTTTAAGAAGAAAAGGAACGGTTATACCAAACTTTCTTTTAACAACAGGACCAATTGCATCAACATTATCTTTTAAATATTCGGAGAGAAGTATGTTCCTCTCTATAATCAGAGATGGCCCATTTGGATGTGTTCCCATCCAGAGTTCAGCATATGGTGTATTACTGTTAATTTCAACATGAGGATCACTGCTTGACAGTAATTTAGCAACAATACTATCTTGACCTAATTTTCCCCAATCATAGTTTTGGACTTTGCACTTTAACTCCATACTAAAACTAATTCTGAACGATGAACAATGAACTTAATAGGTGTGTTCACTTAAATCCTCAATATATAAAATCTCTTTTACGTAATCTCTTAATTAAATTTATTACAACCAATTATAACTGCCAATCATAATTACATACATCATAAATTCAACTTTTAACAAACAAATTAGCAAGCTTTATAATACAGCCTAAGAGCTTATATTATTTTATGTTAGTTTTATTCTAAATTCCAATTTAAGATTATTGAAATACAGAAGTTTATTTATTAGCAATGACTAGGCATGGGCAAAAAATATCGTTTTTTTCCCAAATAAATATAGATATATTTCGTCGATATTTTTATTACCGATATATCGATATTCGATATTTATTTTCGACTATCGAATTCGTGTCAATTTCGATATATTTTTTAACGCAACTTTGTTTTGGTGTTTAACATTTAGGTAGATGCGTGCAAGATAATACCTTTTTTTTTAATAAAATAAAGATTATAAATGGCCTGGTAACAAGACCTTTAAGCCGTAACAAGACCTTTACCGTGATACTTATGTCAGTTGGCACGATTTCATTTAACGTTGCGTCGTTCAATGAGTCACAATTATTAATAAATATAATTTTTTTCTTCATGTCTATTCTTTTTCACGTATTTTGAATGGTTGGGAAATGTAAATAATAAAAAAAAACGTTAAAAAATTTATCGGTATATCGGTTTATCGATATTTTTCACTCGATAATTATCGATGGTTTAATATAAATATAAGATAAATACGGATATATTTTTTACTTTCATCCCTAGCAATGACATGATATCCAATGACATTCATTCTTAGTAGGCATGGCAAAATATCGATATTTTTGTATACATTTAACGATATCCACTTATCTTTTTTCTGTATTAAATTCATAAACAATTTATTTTATAAGTACCTACTTTAAACGACTCTAATATTTACAAGATTAAATCATCTAGAGTTACATATATCTAATAAACCTAATCCATGCGTCATGGTTGTAAAGTAACGCTAGCTTGTTATAGTATCGATATATATCGGCGATATTTTTTACCGCGATATATCGGTATTCGATATTTATTTTAGACTATCGAATTCGTGTCAATTTCAATACATTTTTAACCCAACTCTGGTTTCGTGTATAACTGTTTAATGCTATTAGATATTCTTTGCATATCTTCCTCGCGTATCGTTAAATTAAAAATCTCTTCAACTATTTCCTTCATGTATTTTCTATTTTACAAATTTTGAATTGTTTGAAAATATGTATACCTAATCATGAGAAAAATGACTCAATACTTGATGCAATACTTTAAAATAATTAAATTATGTACGAAACATAAGAATTACGAAAATAATGGATGTAGGAAAACCATCTTATAAAGATATTTAGTAGTTTCGTAATTAAGTAGTTTCGTAACGAGTGGACGATCGTATGCACTCTCCATTAAGAACATTGGCGTATCTAGAATTATTTTTCGGTGGGCCTGGGCCTTTACTAAAAAAAATCGAACACTATGCGTCGCATTAGAAAAGCAACAGTTCGTTATCGTTGATAATTTTTATTAATTTATAATAGTAGTATTAACTAATTAGTAGTTAGAATGTTGTGTATTCATAAGTAAATAAACGGAATGTATTGTAAAATAGTATGTAATAATAAAAATAAAAACTAAGTATGTACATAGATTTCTCGGCTGTAGATAATTATAATACGATATACGCGGTTCAAAAGCGTCTTGCAACACGAGGATCATGTAATGACCTCCCCTCCTTCTTAGTAGAATTGTACACAGGACTACAGTACAGTCATAGAGTAAAGTAATACTACAGAAAGTACAGTGCTTTCGTTCACATGGTGTATGCGTGAGTACATGGTGTCAGCGTGTCTTTGTTGTGCATAAGCTACGTTGTTTCTTCTGAGTCCGTGTGTCGTTTACCCATGGACCACATACTACGAAACTGTCAAAGCCACCGGGCTTACAGCCTATTTCATAAAAGTAACTATCGCTTGGTTCAATTATCATAATCGATCGCTTGACAATAATGTCTCGTGATTAAGATAATTATGAATCTTATATTAACTATGTAAAATTTTAAAGTTATATTTTACGTTCTATGACCATGATAAATGTTCTATTGTAGTAAACGAGTTGTATATTTATGGTTTTATTTTCCAGGTTTACTGAAACAATCAATCTATGAGTTTACGAATATTTGAATCTTCTGAAAGTTCCACTGTAATAGAAATAGGTTTAAGGAAAAGTAAGTTTTTCTTAAATATTTGGAATTGAGAAGTTTCCTCTATGGTATCACGCAGCAGCTTCTGCTGTTACATGAATGGACAGGCTTATACGCGAAAGTCCCATGCCTTCACAGTAGACCAATTTTTGAAGTGGAAGTGTTACATTATCAACTGACTTCATAACCGGCCAATTTTGAGTCGGACTCGTGCACGAAGTGTTCAGTGCCATTATCTATAAAAAGGGGAAGACAGACAGACAGCGGAGCCCTAGGGTTCTTTTTACCTTTTGGGTACCTAAAAAAAGGAGGAATTTCTTAATTCAGTAGCATTTTTTGTGTTTGTTCTCTGAGAACTTCGTTTAAGAAACGTCATTTAAGAACTATTCCATATTAATTATATAGTTATTGGTCCTTGGTCTCCGGAGGTCAAGAAACTCCTTAAACTCAAATAGACAATGATTAGTGCATGAGATATTTGAAGACGATTTTGTTTCTTGTAATACTAAAATGCACTTGTTGAGCTTCGTATAGTGAGTTCGCTGCGGCCCAATTCTATCAAAGTTAGTAACACATCTGCCATCCCTAAGGAGTTTCAGAAGTCCATGGGCAGTGGTTGCCACTAACATCAGGCGAACCACCTGCTAGCTTACCAAATTATCAAATTAAAAAAAGTACGTATGCTTCACATGTTCTTCCGGTACTTTAATGAAATAAATGACACTATTGAGAATTATCATGTTTATACAATTATTTCATAGCCTTCACCACTAATACATAAAACTTTTTATTGATTGTAATCATGTAAAGAAAGAGTTTGTAACATTTGATTTTTATACCACTGAAACTCTTAATTTTTAACATATTGTCGCTAGTGTCAAAGATAAGTAGCTGTATAGTCTTATTTTATTTTATTTTTTTGTAAATACATATTGATATCATCTTTTAACATGGTCAAAATATTTTTGTCTGTGGGTTTCCTTACAAAACTTTCGGTATTTTCAGCCTTCTGCTTGTTACTTTCTAAATCACTTTTAAATTTATTGTGCTTAACAAGTTGTGTAGGAATGGCAAATCCCGAAAGTCCCCGATTACTTATTTCTACGTTGATTGTATCTTCTGCAGGTTCGCAAATGCCTGATTCAGGTGGAATATTTACTCGAGAATGAAACTTTACGCTTTGCCTTGTATCTTTGTTTGATGTTGGACTATACTTCATTTCTAATTCTTTAATATCCAAATACGGATACTTTTTCATAATAACTAACTGTTCATAATGTCGAATGTCTTCTTCGCTAAGCAAGTTTTCCTTCGAAAAATTTTTAAGACCCAAAAAAGCATTTATCTCTTTTTGAGTTGAATTTCTTATTTTCCTTATTACGTTCTGAAAATCAGCTGGCATGTTTTTCATTTTATCAATATAAGTATCATGTTGAAGACCTCCGTGACATGTTAATGTATCTGTATTTGAAAAAAATAAATAATAAGGGTATGCCCTTATTATTTATTTTAAAAATAAATAAATAATAAGGGCATAGGTAACCTATTTACTACAAGAATATACCTCAATATACTTATACATTCTGCATGAATTACTGATTTATGTTTGTGCTTATCAAAGGATGTTTTGAACCCACATATTGATAAAAATGGCATTATGTGTTTTTAGGACCAATCCTAAGTTCAAATTTATTAACTGTCAATTATTTAACCGAAAGTATTTTTGTAAGAATGTAAGAAACACGTGTAGAGGCAAGCCTATGCGGAAAGGTTCTATGGCCTTACAGAAGTCTAGCTTAAAGTAGAAGAAAAAATAACTTTTTGTTCGTATGGTGAGTGACGTAACCGGGGCACATCTCTAAATGCGTAACGTAACTTCAGGCACCGGGTGTTGTGTTAATATTTGGGTAGCGGCTATAATTTACTATCAGGTCCACCTAAAGACATACGGGTACCTACGTAATAAGTAATTCTTTTTTAGGGAAATGGACATATTTGCAGTTGGTACCTATTGCACACTTGCATGACTTGTGTGTTTAAATATCTAAATAGTTCAGTCTTTTTCTTATTTAAATCTTTCCCTGTTTTCGAGAGTTCTCATAAGTTTATTGTCAATCATGATAGTTTCATCGTCATAATCATCATCGTCAGCCTGCGGTAGTCGACAGTTAAACGTAGACTTTCAGGAGGCACGCCTCTTAGATCCTTCACAGTGTGCCGTCAGGTGATTTGCTCTTATCGCAGTACCATCTTATTCCTTTCGTACTACCTTATTCGTTTCGTACTTTACAAAATTATACAATCCTTCATTGACTACCTTACCATTTCTATAAGTAGATTTGTCAGGTTTCAATGTGTCCTTTCGCATCGGTAAAGTATAATTAAAAGTAAAAAGCAACAGTACACAAGTGGCCGTTAATAGTGCACCATTTTTCTGCATTATTTGACGCATGAAAAAATACCTGATCATTAAATTTCTAATTCATTGACAATAGTTGACATAAAACTGACTTTTTATGGTGAGCTTCAAGCTATTAAACTCTTTGCATCAAGAGCTCTAAAATGATTTACATTTTAATAATTTTATATTAAGAAATTATTGTTTGCAAGAATGAACTATGCTTAATTTGTTTTTCGATAGTAGGAACTATAATAGCAGACGAGTAAAGTTTGGAGATATTTATAAAGGTTTTATATTTTACTAAATCAAGTTTGTTTTAAATAAAGTAATAAAGTAATTTCATGTCTTTACGATAGAATGTGTACCAGTTTTTTGCGACTTCAAACAGTGATTTTTTTTAATATAACACGACAAAGCGGAGGAGGCTGTTTCTGGGATTCTAGTTCTGTGCAGTCAAAATTCTTGGTAAGTAATATGTTAATAACATGTTCCTGAATTGCATAAGTTGGTATTTCACTTGTACCCTTGTTCTCACAGGTAAAAACAGGCGAGGAATAGGTAAAGAAATTAACTAAAGTCTCTACAGAATTGAATTTCCAATGGAAGACTCTTAATGAAAACAACCCAAATGAAATATACAAACGAAAAAGTTAACTTCTAAAACTGACGTGTCTTTTGAACGTGTCAAAGAATAATGTTTCATAAAACCTCATAGAAAAAAAACACAAGAAGGAAACGGTAGAAGCTATTACTGTAACTTAAATGAATTGGGTGCACTAATGTCAGTAATATTACGAATAATTCGGGATACAACCAACTCTAAGCCCGCCTTAGGGGTTGGTTACGGCCGCATTAAGCGTTGCTATTGGCCGCTCGCGCCTCCTTCCACTGTATCGCAGCTTCCGTCAGAAGGGACAAATTTTGAGTAGGCGTGGCCAGGGTTCCCGAGGGATCTCGGACGCACCTGACGCGCTGACCGCAATCCACGTGTTTATGGGCATAGGACAACACGTGTGCCGCGAACGGACTTTGTGATACCGTTCGATTTTCTAAACATAATGCACACGAATTGAACATATTGGCTCAGTTTTATTTCTATTCTTTCAATAAAAAATACACAATGCTCTGTGTATAAACGGAAGTTGATTATATACGCACAGAGTGTTGGAAATTTGTGATTAACGAAGAAAAACTTTGGTGAAGTGTACAGAAAAATGAGCAAAGATCTTAACAGTCACGATATGCGGAAGGACACTTCGATGCAAACGACGCGTCCTTCGTCCCCGAGGAAGTTTTTCGCGCGGATCTACGGGCATCTGGAAGATACGCAGAGTACGGAAGTGCAAAAGGAGACGCTACATAGGAAAGCCGAGTCGGACAGTGATTCTTGTTCGGATGTCGAAATAGGTGATAACGAGGACGTTAGAAATAGGATGCCGCAAATTTGGGCCCCACCAGCTCCAATGCCGCTGTGCCCACGACCGATGCTGCTGCCGCACCAGCAACTGGCCTTTGGCGCCGGCTTAGCAGCATTCCGTAAGTAACTCTCTAAAAAAAATTTAGTAAAATCTACACTACTCTCTATATAATTACTAGCGACCCGCCCCGGCTTCGCACTGGTGCATTGTATTATACATATAAACCTTCCTCTTGAATCACTCTATCCAGTAAAAAAAACCGCATCAAGATCCGTTGCGTAGTTTTAAAGATCTAAGTATACATAGGGACAGACAGGCAGCGGGACGACTTTGTTTTATACTATGTAGTTTATTTCTTAAAGCTCACACCGTGAGTTCCATAATTCTTCATCATATTTAATGATTTCAAATACCATTTTAAAGTTTATGTTTGCCGCTAATGACGCATAAACAAATAGAATAAAATTAAGTTAACTGTTAACTTGTCATAAAAAAACTTTCGTATAAAGTCATTCTAAAGATTGTACAATAATACCATCTATTGACAATTAAATTAAATGAAAGTTAAAAAATTTTATTCTTTAAAAAGAAATACCTTGCATTGATAATTACTTATTTTCACATCATTATATTATTCCCATTCAGTGACTGATCACTGTGCGAACATTTCGCATAGACAAAATAGGTACTAATAATTTTCAAATTCTTTACTTATACTAAGAAAGAGTGCCAATTCTGCGAGCTTGTATGTTTGTGTATGTGGGCGCATGTGTGTGTAAGAAAATAAGGCCTATTTGAACAGATACATTATTCCAATTTCATTCCATTGTTTGAACATTTTGATGGCACGCACAAAAGCATTTTTTTTGTAAGTTGTTATTTTTGATAGAAATTAATTAAAAATAATTAATCTACACTTAATTTATAATTTATGATATAAAGTAGACTGAATACCACCTATCTTATTATGTTAACTGGAACCTACAAATTATACAGCGTGTCGTTACCATCGCGACAATAAATGAACACACATATAGGGGATAACTTTTTAAAGTTGTATTAAACGTTTAAATTCTTTGAACATCAATATTTACAGAGTTATTAAATTTTCCAAAACTAAGAATTTTAGAGCACCCTCACCTACAAAAGCGTAACGTAAAGTTCATTTGTAAAGTTCATTTGTAAAGGTCACAAAGTATATGAATGGGTTGAATGAATTTAAAAGAGACAAAACATACTGTTAGAAGGAGAAGCTTGTAATACGACACTGTGGCGCGAGTTGTATAGGATGTTACAAATTTTGTTTCTTTTTTACTTAATTAGTTTGTTTGAAAAATATTTTTTTTTAATTATGGATTTTGTTTAACGTTAATATTTTTTTATGATTATTGGCAAGTAGCGTTAAACCTGTGTTCATTTATTGTCGCGATGGTAACGCCACGCTGTATATTTTACTATTAAAACTAGCGAACCGCTGCAGCTTTACACACGTACAATGTATTATAGACTAGTGACCCTCCCCGGCTTCGCACGGGTGCAATGTACCTTTCTCTTGTGACATATGAACCTATGAACCTTTCTCTTGAATCACTCTATCTAGTAAAAAAAACCGCATCAAGATCCGTTGTGTAGTTTTAAAGATCTAAGCATACATAGGGACAGACAGACAGCGGGACGATTTTGTTTTATATGTAGTGATGCACAATAATGAGACGTTTACATTTCAAGTGACATTTTACCACAGTCACTCACTTGTTTTGCCTTCCCGGAACCCCTCCACTTACACTTAAACCTTATGGTATGGTATTAAAGTTCAAATTGACTTTTAAGTATTATTACGAATCTTTTGTACGGGAATATATAAAAGTGTTATTTTTAGACTTTTTCAGGCAATTTTTTAATTTTTTTTCATAAGAACCTTCTTCTGATAATAACAAATACAACAAAAAAAGTGAAATCGGTCCAACCGTTCACGCGTGATGGCGTGACCAAGGGAAATAGGGATTCATTTTTATATTTATATAATAATATAGATATAGATAAACCTTCCTCTTGAATCACTCTATCTAGTAAAAAAAACCGCATCAAGAACCGTTGCGTAGTTTATACATTTCTACATAAAATTTCTATATATTGTTATTAACAAAGTCGCAGAAATTCACGCCTGTATGTTATATTCTTTAGCTACCTAGTACTTGTATTTTTAAAGGCAAGCGGGGATAGCATTTTATGATATGAACATGTTCTCAAGAAAAAAATTCTGAATCAATTATACTTATGTGGAAGCTGAAGAAGAACATTTATTTGGGGTATTAAACAAGAAAACAAGTTTCTGAATAAATCTTAATTTAAATCGCGAGTTAATTTAAATAATCTCGATTGCAACAGCGAGTTAAACATTTCCGGCCTTTTTGCGTGCAAATATCTTAATCTCATAATATTTGTGAGATAAAAGGTAATACTTATTGTTATTGAATAATTATAGTGTAAATATTCATTCCATACTATCCAATGTCGCGGATAGCAAAATGTCGCCGATACCGTATTGATTAACACTTTTCATTGGTATTGGATCTTGGGTTCTGGATACTTAGGGAACTCCGGAAAATCAATTATAAAATGAATACAGAACGAGATATCAGTTTTGTTTTTCGTTAGTAAAAATAATAAACTTGTCGTGTATAAAAATCGTCATTGCCTTACAAGATGCCGGATTTGGAAGTATGGTTGAAAAATTAATTTCAAATAAAGCGAAAAACTCACACACTCCATTTACAAATAGTTCTGACTGTATTAAACGCTGCAGATTTTAATTTTGCACCTAAATAAAACCTTAAATTGCAGTAAAGCTTTTTTTCTGTACTAACAGAAAAAATACTGTGCAATTAAGGGAAAGATCAGCTGGTCCGACCGCGTTTTTGCGATGGGACACCGAAGTTTTACGGTGAGTTAAAGTATCTGGAATTGAGGTCTACCTTATGCGTCGCCATCTTCTTTGGGGCGGATGCGTTTCGAGGATGGCAGAGGGTCGAATGGCTAAGCGCGTCTTTTATTCCGAACTTGAGGAGGGCAAGCGAAAGCATGGAGGGCAACTCCTAAGGTACAAAAATGTGCTTAAGCGCCATATGAAAAACTGTGGTATGGACCCGTCACAGTCGGAGAATCACGCAGCTACCCACTCTAAATGAAGGTCTCTTGTAAAAAAAAAGTGACCTCTCAATTTGAGTCCCGTCGATGTACTGAGTTAGACATCAGACGGGACGAGCTGAAAGCCCGACCACCTGCAACAATAAGCTACAATTACATCAGTGGTGTGCTCACATGTCCATTACGCGCGAGGACATATTTTGTCAACAAAATTGGCTATGCGAGTCACGCTAAAGCTCATGAACGCTTAAAACAACGGAGCTGAAGCGGTCGCCTTGACCGATAAAGGTCAGGAGTAGTAACCACAACAAAGAGCGCATCGGGTAAGAATCCCATTATTAATACAATTAAATAAATTATCGTTAAACAGACTACAGCTTTTATTCGGCTATCGCATGGCCCTGAATATAGTAAAGTGATCAAAGCGTCGGGAAATTAATAAGTAAATGTAAGCGTTACAAGATTAATAAAATACTTAATATCTCGAAAATACGTTGAAATATATTACGTTTAAAGTTATTACGACCAATGTGTAAATAAAAAATGTATGTGTGTAGGTACTTATGTACGCACGTAAGAATTATACTTCTGTGGCGTAACAAAAGACAAATAACTGATAAATTTAATCTCCTGTACCAGAGTAAGCTCTTTGTTTGTGAAAAAGACATTAAATGCAATTGTTATCGGTTTAATTAAATAACTTTAAATTGTCTACTACTATGTAAATGTCAAAAATTTGTTCTTTTTTCTTAAATAAATGACTTCTCTTTAAAGGATTCTGCCAATATCATGTCAGTCAAGGGAGTGACGTTTATTCTTAAAGATCAGATAAAATTTTAAGATTATATTTAGATTTCCGACCTGAAAGTAGAGACATTTGCACATTTAAATCCCATCACCTTAATTATACACGTCACAGATGCACACATTACAAAATCTAAATACATTAACATTTAATATTATTTACATGGATAAAATCACACAGTGTTTTGACAAAGGGAGTAAAACAAGATAATATTACAAACATATGTACCAATGGTAGTGATGATTTTTCTGTTGTATGTCCACAGCTTGTATAGGTACGCTTTTAACATCTTAAATGGTCCGAGCCTCAGATCCATACAACACGCAGTCTAATAAACGAGTGTATAATGATGATAATGTCATAATAGTGGTGGGCGATACATATCGTATCAGATATGAAAACTAGATATTAGTACAATATCCGAATATCGCTTACTGGCTCGTTCAATATCTATGTATATTACAATATCTGATATTTCCGAAATCTGATGTAACGTGCTCGCTCGCTATACCGACACGAATCGCGATATCATACATGAGATACAAATACTCACTAGTTAGAGCGGGACGGCAAGCAATGCACTATATCAGATATCGAGAGACAGAGCGCGAGAGATACAAATACTCACTAGTTAGAGCGGGACGGCAAGCAATGCACGATATCAGATATCGAGCGACAGAGCGCGTGAGATATAAATACTCACTAGTTAGAGCGGGACAGCAAGCAATGCACGATATCAGATATCGAGCGACAGAGCACGTGAGATATAAATACTCACTAGTTAGAGCGGGACGGCAAGCAATGCACGATATCAGATATCGAGCGACAAAGCGCGTGAGATATAAATACTCACTAGTTAGAGCGGGATGGCAAGCAATGCACGATATCAGATATCGAGCGACAGAGCGCGTGAGATATAAATACTCACTAGTTAGAGCGGGACGGCAAGCAATGCACGATATCAGATATCGAGCGACAAAGCGCGTGAGATAATAAATACTCACTAGTTAGAGCGGGACGGCAAGCAATGCACGATATCAGATTTTTAAACAGATTTTGAGCGACAAAGCGCGTGAGATACAAATATTACACTAGTTAGAGCAGTACGGCAAGCAAGGCACAATATCAGATTTTTAAACATATATTTTGAATAAGTTAAGTAATTTTGAATCGTAAAACCATGCCATTAAGATCCGTTTCAATTAAATACTAATCATGGTATCAACGATTACTACAACGATATTATTAAGTATATTTTTATTGTTTTGATTAGCCTTGAGCCGTAACGGGCGACAAAGCGCGTAGTTAAGTAATTTTGAATCTTAACAGCATGGAAAAAAAAACATTTTTAGTTGCATATACCTTGAGCTGGATTGCATTGGTACCTAGCACGTAATAGTAAGGGATGCCAACTTACTACTTAAGAATTTTCTGCGTAAATTAAGGAAGAAAAATATAAATGGAAATTTTTTAGGAGGTAAATTTTTTGTGAATATTTTTATTCGTTAAATTTTATTCATATTTTTGGAAAAAAAATAAAACTACACAAAAACAAAATATAATTTAATAGTGCTGTGCTGCTTGGGTGGAAATCAGACCAAGGCTTATGTGCTTTGTGTGTATATTTAAAATTCTTCCGCCCTAAGTTATGATACTGAATGTATTATTTCTTACACAAATTTTAAAATAATTGTCACTAATGATTGCGTGTTCTAAGAATATGTTAAACTCAATTATTTTGAGCGATATATAAGATGTTGAAATAAATCATTTTAATATTACTTAAATTTGTATTTTTAATGATTTTTTTTTTTATTTTTTTTTTTAGAATTCATTTACATAGTTTCGAAATCTGATATTTGAAATCGAAATCTGATTCAGATACGGTACTCAGAAAAAGCGATACGACCCATCTCTATGTCATAACTACAAAACCTACCTTTTTCATAGTGCTGAGGCTCTGCAGGCGACATATCATATACTCCTCGTTAGACCTTGTGCTCAAATATTTGTACGTCTGAAGTATCTAGCGGAGTAAATCTTAAATTTGCTCTGATACGAAATGCGGGCAAGGATATCGTGTCGGCGATTCTGCTTGGTTATAAAAATAAAATATCACTAGAAAAATATTTGAATATAATAGAGCGATGGGCGATAAGCCCCACCGTGGTATAGGAATAGCTATCTCTAATCCCCCGCTCAACTCTTTGCCGGACGCTCCTTTATGGCAATTCAATGGGAAGTACGATACAGAATTACTTTTATGTGTATTTTTATAAGAAAATCTTTCCTACTTTGAACGGATATTAAAGAACTCTGTTGGATATAAGATATTATATTTTTATTATTCTGTAAAATTTCATGAAAGGTGGTTTAATATTGTACTAACCTAATTATTTCCATTACCTTATTGTAGTTGATTAGATTATGCTTGAAAGAGGTTGCACGGATTTGCCATATCATTAGTAATCATTGCAATTAAAATATTACAATCAAGTTATTTGAAAAACAGATGATCCTATGTAAAGTTACATCTATCAAAGATCTAAGATGACAAGGAAAATTCCAGATATACGAGTATATAATTATATTGAACGAGTTCACAATTTTTTTCGAAAAATTTGAAAATAAATTAGCTGAAATCTATGGTGGAGATTGCAAAAACATATGTTACAAAGACAAAGCGACAATGGTACACTTATTCCAACACATTAAAGCAAATGTTTACTAATGTTTAACCTACCACGCAATTACAAATCTTTAATTAAATACATTGAGTAGGTACTTACTTCCAAATACTAAAAACAAAAGAATATAGCGCAATTAAAAACTTATTTTGTGTCTTATCTTCTCACTATGTTAAATGTTGCCGCGAAACTAATGCGATTCTTCTTGATGTTTTTAGACCGAGAGAAGAATTTTCTGAAGTGTTACACAACACAGAGACCAATCTCGGTGTTGTGTATCACTTCAGAAAATCGGACATTTCATTGGTCAACCACTAGGCAACGAATTTGTTTAGGTTTTAATTTGAGAAATGAAATTTCGAGGCCCCACTCAGAGATAAGAAGTAGCACTTAATTTAATACAATACAATAGTATTAACTTATTAATAACACTCCATTTGACAAATAAACCCAGTTCATATATACTCAGGGTGCAGCCCTAAGTGAAGCACGCATTTGGGCTTTGACTCGTAAACATCGTGACAACGTCTCGGCCACGAGACGTAGTTTCCTCTCCTTAATTTGTTTATCCTTTTAATTGTTCTCAAAACAAAAAGCTGTTCAATCTATTCTTTATACACAATAACAATAGTTCCCGAACAATAATTGTCAGCGAACAACGGAACGCTTATAAACAATTTTCAATTAAGCCGATTAAAACGAGAATCATTTTTCCGGCACGATCTCAATATGGCGTTGCGAAAAAAAAAAACGGAATCATTATGGTTTGTCGCGTCGTTTGAAACGGTGTTTCGTGTTCCGACACTCGGAAGGTGGACGCGGCGCCCGGAGAGACGGAGGAGCCCAGATGATGCGATTAAGACACCACGTCTCGGTGCCCAGCTATTGCGCCATGCCGCGCCCCATTCAGGGGCGCTCTTTCGCGAAAATTGCTCGCACTGTTCTCCAACTCCGCAATAAAATCTCCCCATTGTTCAACAGCTATAACTATTAGGAAATCGCGCGCCGTGAAACTGAACGGCGAAAATTTGAAATGAACTTTGACGAGCCGTGATCGTTCTAAATTGCAATTAAAAATTTACGCGACAGGCGTTTATTTGCATCGGTGGTCGATGTCGCGTAAATTAAATTACGACAGCACGTTTATTGCGTAAAGTTGAAGATAAAAAATAACATCAGTCTAAGTTGATTACTTTGCAATCTAATGATGCTTACTAGTTTATTATTTCAACATTAATTACATTCCTTATAATTTTTCACCGAAATAAAATATTTTTTCTTAACTTATACCTTATGTTAGGTACACATGTAATTTAATATACAATACTATATAGTTTACACTCGCTCAAATCCGTGTTATCATTCTGAATATTAAATTCCAAACAAAAAAACCAAAACAAACACAATGGACAATGAGATATTTACATAAAGCGAACCAAAAACTATTTCAGGCAATGATTAAAAATATATAACAAGAATTTAATTCCGCGCATGTTTAATTGTATCGAAAATAATAAAACCGGAGTGGATTGCGGAGTCTGTGGGAGCGGCCACGTGCGCAGTGCGACGCCGGCCGATCGGAGCGCGCTCTTCTGGAAACATAACATTTCGATCTACATTAGCCGCAATTTGTATCGTCCTCGTTTCACAACGTATTTGAGCCGTGATCGAAACGAGTTAATCTCATTACTGCAACGATTTTATCACACGTCGATGTATCGGTTATTTTCTTTTGTTATAATTTTGGCGGTAAACATTGATGGAATTTGCATTTTGCATTTAAGACAACAACGCACTAACACGCAAGTACATACCGTGCGAATGTGTCGATGTCTATAACATGGAAGTTATTTTGTTATATATCATAATTATTTTGTAATAATCATAATTATCAAAATGTTAGGAAAATCAAATGTTTATAATATATACATATAATAATATTACTATATTTTTTCAAAAATTCTGTAAGGCAGCATATGATGTTTAAATAAAAAAAGACTTGGATAAATAACCTGGTTGTTAAGACTCGCAAAATATTCAATCTGAAAAAGTAAACAGCGAAAATGTTTTTATTCTAATTCTGCTCAAATGTCAACAAGAATGGGAGCCAAAAACGCTATTTGCTGTGGAGCAATAGCTTTTTTTGTAATAAATGTAAGAACCATTAGAAAGAACCAAAACTTCTAAAACAAAAAACAATTAGACATGAAATCTTCGCAGCAAAATTTTTTATTCAACTTTCCTTTATTAAGGAATACCGATTCAATACCGGTATTTTATATCGGTAAGATTATTGGTTTCAATTGAAATCCTTTCAAGCAAGCGTCCTCCACAATATCAATTTCCTATTGCAAGCCATTGAAAACAAAACACAGACGCTAGCAAGTCAGGTGTAGGTCTCTCATCTCGGATTTAACTGAACGGACGCTCCACTGGACTTGTAATTAGGGGATCTTCGCTAATGAATATTATGGGGTAGCAACCCCAATATCTGCATAGGTCTATTAGGGTATTGTTAACATTGGTGGTTAAACACAATCGCGTTTTTTTAATCTGAAATAACAAAACAGCAGGGGGATACTGATGAAGTGAAATCAATAGTTTGACCAAAACGTATTTTTATGAGCTGTTTTTTTTTAATACTTAGATTGATATGCTTGTCACATTGACAAGTACCTATATAATCAAAGATTGAGAAGATCCGATACTTATATCCGAATATCCACTGAAAATAGAGTAAATCAATAAAGTCTATAATTAACTACGGTGCACACATGAACAGATTATGAAAATGTTATTTATTTCATAAATTAAAATTCTACTATGTTTATTATTTATTATATTATGAGAACAAAATATATTGATGATATCCCTATTCTAACCCCAAAACGTCAAATAAGAGCACGAACAGTTGGTACGTGTAGCGTAATGTATGTACATCAATGAACGTTCTTAGTTTTAAACCAATATGGAACTCCCTCGATATCTCGTATTATAACGTTTTAGAGCGTAAATCCTTTTTAAAGCACCACTAATGTCATACTCGCTTTCGAGTCTATCGAGCGCGTGACGATTTAATGTGACAACGCTCAGTCTGTTAATACCCTTTTGTGGACCAATTACATATGCAGCGGGGTGACCGCAGCTGACGTCTCTCACGTCGCATTCAAACATTTTGCGTTCTTGTGAAATAAGCCAATATAATAGGTTGGGGAAAAAGTTTCTTTGCATTTTATATGAAAATTCAAACCATTTTTTATTAAAGTTTATCTACATTTAACTAAAGTATGTAGGTGCCATTTTGTTCGATAACTTTCTGCCATCTTGTAGGTAGGGACATAATCCCATTGCTATAGAAATTCTGGGGCTTCTGATCAAAAAACCGCGACAAGTGGTTTTGGCAGTCCTCTAGTGATGTTAACCTGACACTGCCTAAAGAATTATGAATAGACCGAAAAAAGGAAATCTGAAGGTGCAAGGTCAGGACTATATACGGTGGATGCATTAACACCTCCCAGCCAATCTCTCTTAATTTTTGCTTGCTGACTGTTCACAGTCGATATTAAGTCTGCCGCTTGATCAATTTAAACATAAAATCAAAAGTCAACTTATGGTTAAAGCATATTACACTATTGCGGAATATCTCGACGACGTCAATGTGTGCAGTCAATACTGTTGATACTGATATTTTTGAATAAGAGCAACTGTTGAGTTTCTTGCCGGTCTCTTCTCAACAGAAACTGCTTTCCGAACCGGTGGTACCTTACGAACCTATATGTATAATTATATAAAATATATGTTTTTTATGTAAAATTTGACGATTCATAAGAACGCGCAAGCGTCTATTTGAATAAAGATTTTTGATTGATTGATTAATTCCGTCCGCTTTCTCTCAACTTCTTGCTTTAATCTCATATCTCATCAGTTGTTCGCAGTAGAGTTCAGAATCGATGGTCCTGCTTGGCGGTAACAGCTCATAACGAATAATGCCCTTCCAATCCCACCATGAGATACCATCTTGTTGCGAGATAACCCGGGTTTCGCCAGAGTCTGTGGAGCCTGACCAGCCTTTGACCACGACCTTTTTCTCATCTTCTCGTCGTACGTGATCTACTTTGCATCACCAGTTATCATGTTTTTCAAAAACGGTTCGGTTTCATTACGTCGTAATAAAGAATCACAAATGAGTACACGGTTCATAAGGTTTCTTTCAGTGAGCTCATGAGGCACCCGAGCTTTTTTGTGTACTAGTGTAAAACTGTTTTGTGGTCAATTCCCAGTTCTTCAGCTACATCGTGATTATTAATATGCCGATTTTGCTTCACTTTTTCAAAAATGGCATCCATTTTATCCGTAACAGGGCGTCCAGAGCGAGGTGCATCTTTGACATCAATATTTCCGGATTGAAAACGCTTAAAATAAATTTTAGTAGTAAAATTTTAAAATACGTAATAAATTTTAAATTATCGAATTTCTTCATTAGAATCACTCATCTTAAAAATATTTTTTAAATAAACTAATTAAGTAAAAAAGAAACCAAATTTGTAACATCCCTATACAACTACAACTGACTGATTCATACATTCAGAGACTTTTTCATTCGTTGCAACAGCGCCGTATTACAAGCCTCTCCTTCTAACAGTATGTTTTGTCTCTTTTAAATTCATTCAACCCATTCCTAGGCTATGTGACCCTTACAAATGAACTTTACATTACAAGTTTTATACGTAAGGTTGTTCTAAAATTCTTTGTTTTGGAAAATTTGGTAACTCGTTTAGAAAATGTTCTTTTATCCACGTTTTCAGGGAATGAAAAATATCATTCGAATATGACAGTAAATTCCACCGCAAAAAAAAAATGTTATAATAGCTCGGTAGGTAATCCGGCGGCCCCAAAACCCCCGGTTCGTATCACGATCATTTACACATTTATTTATTTTTGTTTTTTGTCTATCCCAGATCATTTTCTTTATTTTTTTTTTATTTCCAAAATAAATGATTTACCAAAAAAAACGAGCAAAGCTCGGTCTTCCAGGTACTGTTACTTAAGATGATAAAAACAGTACAATTAATCCACTGTGCGTGATCAGCTAAGTATTACATTTATATATTATGATATTGTCCAGATTTCTCCCTTATTGTATTAACGTCAATTGAGTCTTTATATCCGTCATTACACGAATGGGCCTATGTTTGTACAATAACAAGTAATCAACGCACAAAGGAGAAACAAGGGCAGAAAACGCATTAATCTTCCCTAACGATATGGATCATGCGAACTGTAAGGTATCCTTTTCTACTTCAGTATTTTTTTAAATAGACGGCTTGATATAAAACAGAAATTATAAGACTTGGTTCTCTTTTTTTTTCTTTGTAAAACGTTCTTCAACAAGTAGGCTGCTTTGTGTACTTGCTGCCGCCTATGAACATCGACAACACCTGACTAATCACGAAAATATAATACTTCCACTTAACGTCGGTCTTCTGCGAGGCTGTTGAGCCTGCTTCATCGTGCAAAAGCAGCACTGATAGGACCATAGTCAGTCTTGATAGGCTTTTGCTGTGGTCCTATCACAGTAAAAGCCTATCAAGACTTTGTTAACAACACTTACAACAATGTTGTACTGTGACAATATTTTATTTGTTACGCGTTAATTATAAAAAAAAAAATCAGTGAAACGATTTTCAAAAAATAATTTAGCGGACATTACACTTTACTTGCCATGTAGATTGTATGACAAAATTATTTTTATCTAAAATGTTGCTAGAAAGGATTTATTATTTAAATATTTACTCAACTATTCCTTCGAAACCGCAAAAGTCTTAAGTTTAGTTTTTGCAATGGAAATCTTATCCACATTCATTATGCTCATATCTCGGAAGACCTGTTTTTATCCGTCTGATCAATGAACCGCACGGAGATCGCAAATCGACAGGACTTCACAACTCCTTCGGATATGGTGCTTCAGTTATGTGGTGTGCGAGTATTTAGTTGGCTTAGACCCAATTACAAACGTCCGTCAGAGGAATGTACTCCATTTCTGTGCTCAAATCTTTTTTCCTTTGATTACATTAGGTTTATGGACGCCTTTCATACAATGTACCGGTGTTTTTACTTACTTATTTTTATAAAGTAACTTCAAGTCAATTACGACAATTTTTTCAAAGTCAGTAACGATATCACGATATACACTTTAATTTATACCAAAATAAAATGTGAGTTTAATAAACATGTGTATTAAAGTTAAGTTAATTATTTTTTTCTTAAATCCAGAAGATCAGTTCATTATTATTTATTACATTCGTTTTTAAGACTTTAATTTAAAAAAATATACTTTATTGCACAAACAAAGAAACTACAGTATTATCTACAAAAATTCAAATAAAAAAACATGTAAATAACAAAACTTTAACATTATTCGCGTAATAGGTTAACCCTAAGCATTTACAAATGTGAAACATGAAGCGGAAAAAGCGACCATATTAGAATAACCCATGCAGCAACGAGTAAATCGGAAGTTCGTTCCCGATTCCCATGAATCCTAACAGATGGTGTATTAAAATCTATATGATACCGGCCGCCGCGAGGCGATATCCAGGTATCGGATGGCCAAAGTTATGAACGATTAAAATGAGCGTGATTCACCCCTGTTGGGGGCAAGGTTTCCTTACTTCCGCGACAGTATGGCGAGGAATCGGTGCTCTTGTAAGCGCTCTTTTCTCATGCCTCAATCACTTGCCGACGCTTATGAAACCGCCGAGAAACCATATGACGGTTTCGCGTCCGCTCGTGTGAAAACGAAATTAATCACTCACACTAATATGCACATCGATATTATAGTTGCATTCTATGGTTATAAGCTTAAGGAAGAAAAAAAATATTTGATGAATTAAAAACTATTCTATTAGTTAAATTCAGAAATTCGCCGAAAACTTAGAAAGAAGTTCTAAGATTTCAACTTTTTTACATAATTAATAAGTTCCTAAGTTAATTGAATAAACTTCGACTGCTTACAAATTACGTGCATATAATAAGATCGAGTTTCTCCAGGAATAATTTTGTTTAATAATCAAATTTAAAACAATTATGTCAACCATTTCGGAGATTAGTCCTGACAAATAAATGAACAACCAGACAAACATTTTTAATATGCGTGTAAATTTCTCAGTAGCTTTTATATTGAGACAAAGATTTATTTGTACATAGAATAAAACAAAGTCGTCCCGCTGTCTGTCCCTATGTATACTTAGATCTTTAAAACTACATAACGGATCTTGATGCGATTTTTATTACTAGACAGAGTGATTGAGGAAGGTTTATATGTATAATACATTGCACCCGTGCAAAGCCCGGGCGGGTCGATAGTATGTATAAAAATACAATTTGTCCTTAATTTGGCATCACGTTAGGATTGTTATAGTATTATGAGTAGAGTGAAAGTCCATTAGTGATCGTAAAAAAATAAATTAAACTTATAATAACCGGAACATGGTAACATCAATATTTTAAACACTAAGTAATATCTTTATGTTTTAGTAGCTCGAAGGAGACGCAAAGAGAGCCGACCACGACGACAACGGACCACATTCTCCGCGCATCAAACGCTCCGTCTTGAAATGGAATATGCCCGAGGTGAATACGTAGCGAGGGCGCGAAGGTAAACTATTTTTTTACAAAGAAAGCATACGATCATTCTCCCTTCGATCATATACATGTCATGGATATTATATACTTGTATATATTATAATATATTGAATACTTGACAAGATAATCAAAGCATTCTCCCTTAACTATAATTAATGAGCACTAGAACCTATGGGCGTTCACAACGTAACCACGGCAGACGCAAATGCGTCGCAGGCGTTCAGAGATGAATACATAATTTCTTAGGAGCCCTAAATCTCTTTCGTCCGAAAGTATAATAGAATAAAGACATTGTTTTTAATTGTATGTATTTCTTGAAGAAATTAGAAAAAAAAAAATTATTGCCATTTTAATATTAAATTAAAATCCGTGAGTGATTTATTACGTCATAGCTTTTGCTTCGATAAAAGTATTAGCATCTCCGTTTCGTCATTTAATTGTGACCGTTGTTTTCCCTAATATTTATTAATATACTAATCATTTATTTTAATATAGGTGTGAACTGGCATCTGCACTGTCTCTAAGTGAAACACAAGTGAAAATTTGGTTTCAAAATCGAAGAGCCAAAGACAAAAGAATCGAGAAGGCGCATCTTGACCAACAATATAGGTATGTGAAATTTTTATGTCATAATTTGTTCATTTTTACACAACGTTCTCTAGTCCCAAACTAAGCAACGCTTATACTATGGGTACTAGATAACTGATAAACATACTTTTCTTTTCTAAATAAATACATCTTATTCATATATAAACACCCAGACACTAGAAAAACACTATGTTCATCACACAATATTTACCAGTAGTGGGGATCGAACCCACACTCTCTGGCGCAGGAGGCAGGTACACTACCCACTACGCCATTCGGGTCGTCAATATAGCTACATAATTATGTTTTTATGTGTTACAAGTTAATAATGATATTCGTATTCCCCTTGTTTCAGGCAAATTGCGGCGGCGTCTGGTTTTTTCCCAACAATACTCACAAGTCCGTTTGGTTCTTCCCCGCCATGCCCATGCTTGCCAATACATCCTCAGCCAACAATCAATAAGTGATGGACTTATTGCAAATTGTTGTAGACATAAGAGTTCATAAGAATACTAGAATAGAGAAAAAACATTGAATTTGACCTCTATTGCATCCAATGCTAACTAACGAATCAACATTGCTAATATTATCATTTATCGTAAATGTATGCCATTTCGTTAAAGAATATCTGTAGATAGTTATCACTGATATAATGGATGTGTATGCGAGCTCCATGTGGTTTCTGCAAACCACGTCCTTCGTATTATCATTGGTACTTTTCCTTTAGCCGGGCGCAAATGGCGCAAAAGTTTTTATACAGGGTGGCTTTTTTAAAGGTGCCCAAATTCACACAGGAAGTTTAGACTCGGTAGTATAATAGTTTATTGAAATAAAAACTTTTTTCAAAAAAAATTCTATTCTATTTCCTAAAAAACAGAACTTGTTGACAATGCGGTAGTCATTCATAAATGCGTCGTATACTTTTGAAACGAACTTGTGTGCGTGTTAGTTATGAATGATCGCGCGTAAAATTAGTTGCCCATAAATCACGCAACTTTGAGATAAGTTCAAATGAATGTAATTAATTACGAGGAGTTTTAAATATTTATCATTTTTTACATTATTTATGTCTAGCATTTAATAAAAAAATGGATACACTTAGAAAAGCCTCCCTGTTGTATAAGGAGCCTTGTCAGACCTAGATAAGTTAAAAGTGAGTCACAGATCCGACACAGAGCACCCCAAATCCATGTGGTCTAGAGCGACTATAAAAATACGGAGCCAGAAGCTCACAGAGAACCTGAGTGATGGAAGCCCGCGACGCCAAGTAGAGCGAAGGGGCGAGGTCCGTAGCACAACGAAAGTATAGTGGGTGAAACGACATTCAGGGGCGAAATGGTGACATTTCGGGCGAGAGCGTAAGAGGCCAAATCAAATTTAATAATGAAGTACTTATTATTTTTTCTTCTCGAAATATATATAGGAGCGCAGAATCCTACTTATTCATTATTTCATAGAATATATTTCGGGCGAGAGCGTATGAGGCCAAATCAAATTTAATAATAAAGTACTTATTATTATTTCTTCTCGAAATATATATAAGAACGCAGAATCCTACTTATTCATTATTTCATAGAATATATATGAAGGTTTTCGACTTTTATTCCGTTGACTACTTTGTCGTTTGCTTCGCTTTCGGCGACATCAGCGGCTGACTAACGGAAAAGTACCTTATCATGTACTTAATATAATGTGACCGAGAAAATATTGAAATAGCTTATTTAGTGTAATTAGAGAACATTTGAAATAGAAACAACAAAGCTACCTTTATATTAAACTAGCTGACCTGGCAAACGTTGTTTTGCCATATAAATTATTTGTAGGGTAGAACCACATTTAGGGGAATGAAAAATAGATGTTGTCTGATTCTCCACCCTAGCCGATATGCACACAAAATTTCACGAAAACCGGTCGAGCCGTTTCGGAGGAATTCAATTACAAACACCGTGACACGAGAATTTTATATATTACCTATATTTTATCCAACAAAACTTCGATCACGATGCTTTTTTACGGAAATAAAAGTGCGTTTTACACTGTAAATTCAGTGTAAAAAGCACTTTGATAGCTACCGTATTTAAGAGATCTTTTGTTTAAAATATAACCAGAAGTGTTAAGATATTAAGCAAAATCAATCACTTTGAATAGATAATCAATCATCTTGGAACTAGTCAAGAATCAAACAAGCTTGATCAACACAAGTATGTGGTTAAAAAAAATTGTATATATATATTGCCTTTATATATATTGCCTTTACATTTATACCCTCTGTTCAGAGGAGGCCTTTGCCCAGCAGTGGGACATGTATAGGCTGTTACTTTACTTTTTTTTTACATTTATCTCTTAGCATTCATAAGTAACAATGTATCATATGTTTTGTAAATATTATAAAACTAGTCAATATTATAAACATACTACAATAAAACATCTGATAAATTTTTCAGTATTCATTTATTGGGCTTAATCAACTTACCATGGCCTTTTCCACAAACAGAGGCTTGTCCACCGCGTAGAAGAGTCCATGGAAAACAGCAGTTATTTAATTTATTATTGCACACAAATATCCATATAAAATTATCACCAATATTGGTATGGAAATGGTACATTTAATAGTATAAATATTATGTTCAGATACTAATTTTTATAATAACAGAACATTAGTCTTATTGCTACACATGTTATAAACGAAAAAAACAAAGTATTTCCTCATTAAATTGTAGCCTTTATTACAAAAACTAAATAAAAGCTTGTAATCTAAATAAATAATTTTACACAATACAAAATTTTGGAAATCAATAGTGGAATGTTTCATGCTCCAAAATTAAAAACTTAAATATTTCTTTTAAATTTTTACACATAATGAACAACATAAACGCAACTTGTTTTTAAAGGTTAAAAACTTGATAGCCTCCTATATGCTTGATAGCTTGGTAGTGATAAAATTGGTATATCATTTAATATTTGTGATAGTATATTTAATAAATTGATGTCAAATAATAAACCAGTGCTTAAACTATTATGCCCCCACAGTACCTTCATTAAAATATGTCTTAAGCGAAGTGTAAGCAAAATTTTTAATAACCAATTAACACATTTCTTGCCTAATTCCGCTTGTCAGAAAATCTAGATGACTGCTGGCCTAGTCCTGTCTACTCTACCATCAGCCTGCCTAGCTTCCACTTAGTGCAACTTGACACCTAAGCATTAAAAATTATCCTGTGAGATATTTAATAAACTATAAACAAAAGTATTATACAAATTGAGTTATTTATATTATATTTAATGGGTTAAAGAATTTATGTTTACTTTTTGAACATGAAAAACAATAATTTCTGCCAATGTTTGAGTGCAACAGTCTTGAGAGATCATTATATTTAATTCCTCTGAAAAACTTGAGTCTTAACAATATTTTTTTACAGTTCATTATAGCATCGGAATTAAATTTTATAGATCATAAAATTGTAATTGAAATATGATGGATATACAAATTAGCCCTACTCTAGATTGCTAGTTGTAACTTTATAAATTCCGAGTTTTGTTGCAAACAGATGTACATTCTTACAATGAAAGTTGTAAATATTTAATTAAGACATAATTTATTCAACCATAAAAGTATTTTATAAATAGGAAGAGAATTTTATGTTTGTCTTTCTTAAATAAATAATTTTCTTAATAACACAAATTAACTTTTTTATTTCATATATCTAATTCATATACATATATGTCAGTTAAGACATACAATGAAATAATGATAGATTTGAACGATTTGGAATATTTCCATCCATTTTTTTTTCTCGTTTTGCAATTTTGTGGCTACCTATATTAAAAATCGATTATTACCACAATGATTCGGCCCTACATAGTTCAAACCTTTTTATTCTCACTATTTAATTTTGTAATTGATTTGTTTTTCTTTTTTTATTTACATTATAATACATGAGTTAGGATGATTTCCAAAAAATTATAAATGATAAATGAGATTTTGAAATATATTATGTTGTTTTAAAATGAAGTTGATTTTCCCTTCCCTAAAGTTAATTTAATAGAAATTATTGTGTAAAGATAAGTAAACTACGTAAAAAAATAGTATGAAAATAACTAAAAATACTCACAAGACAAAAGTTGTTTCTAGTATCGGCGGTTTCCACTAGTTGAAGTATGCCCCGTAGAATTATAATGGCTATTTCCACCACCACCTATATGCAATACATACAAAGTTTGTGTATAATAAAATTGAATATAAAATAAATTGTAGATACCACATTTAAACAAAAGATTTTTTGGTGTTACATGTTTGTAGATAACAAGTAAAAGATCCAAGATAATTTCTACATTACAAATGAAATTTTCATTCTATCAATTTACCAGTGTTATAAGGTTGAATGCGTTGTGTATTATAGTTTGATCTCAAAGGACCTCCACCATAGTTCTGCTGATATCCATCGCCAAAATCATCCTCCTCAGACCACCCTTGATCTCCATAACTGTGATTATCCCAATTCCCTTGAGGATTGTTAGACTCCCAAGGATTTTGATTGTTCCAACCATTGTCATCCTCATATCGAGAATTATAACCACCACCTAAAAATTTGTGAAAATATGGAGAAAAACGACACACCAAAAAAAACTAAAAATAAAACAACTTTTAGAAAATAAAAATAAATTTTGGAATTAAAAAATTGAAACCTTTTTTTTTATTTTTTAATAAAAAAATATGTAAAAAACATTTAATGGAAAAAACAGAGAGGGTTTAATCATACTTATAGGAAATTTATTGTGATAAAGACTTTATTTAGTACAAAATTACTCCTGGGGTATAGACATAGTTGATGGTTCCATACAGCTTGCTTAAGAGCATCCCATGCATACTCTATCGGGTTCAAGCCAGGCGAACAAGCAAGCCAGTCTAATCTTGTGATTTGTATGTTGTATTTTCACTAGGCAGGCACTTTATCATCAACCAGTATGAATTGATGTCCATGGTTTATTCCTACATGATCTGACGATCTCATCAATAGCGACGTGTTTGTACATAACTGCAGACATGGAGCCTTGATGAGGGATCAAAGCGTTCTAGCTCCAATCGATATTCCACCCCAAAAAGAAACCAATTTCCAGCTTTACTGAATAGTTCGACTGGCAATTCTGTGCGTTTCAGAGGTTGCCGATTAGTTTGCAACCACCATTAAGTTTGACGCAACTTAGAAAACAAATATTGATATATATATACAATTTAATACCCCAGTCTTGTCGGCTGTTCCAACCGCCATCACGACCACTCCGGCCACCACGTCGACTACCACCTCCACCAATATTAGGACCACCTATTTCAGTCCTTGACAGTGCTTTCTTAACATCTATGCGACGGCCATTTATTTTATGGCTTTGTTGTACTAACACATGAAAGAATAAAAAACTTGTGAGTGTTTTATATCATCAAAAACACAACATTGTTTATTGCTTACTATATATTACAGCATTATTGCATATATCAGTACATTTTTATAAATAGTGCTGCTTATTTCAGAAATTTAAAGTAAATCTGCAAAAAAAATTATTACCCGGTTTATAAACGACTCAATCAAATAACTGTTTCCCGATTCTTCTAAGGACGAAAGAATATGTATTTTTATTTCTAATGGTACGTCTTAAATGGTGGTCAAGCTCTGAAAATAGTGCCCAAACTTGCTTCACAATACCTAACCAGTCAACTTGCGGAAGAGATCAGGAAAGATTTAATTTGTATGTTTTCAACAGTCTTCTCTGTTGCACAAATGTGCAGGTCTATCCCGGTAATTACCACGACCTCACGGAAGACGGACGGAAAGTGGAAGTGTTATACTTGTACGTTTTATCTGGTGAGTGAGGTAGGCCTACTTTATTATAAGGTAGCAATGCATCTGCATACCTACAAGTGTAGCAATTGTCGATGGGCGGCGGTTATCGCTTAACATCAGCTGAACCGCCAGCTTCTTTGCCACCTTCTGACATAAAAAGTACAAATAATATAAATTAATATGATATAAATATACAGCATGTCTTTACAATCGCGACAATAAATGAACACGCATATAGAGGATAAATTTTTAAATTTTTACGTTATTACGTATTAAATATTTACGTTCTTTAAACATCAATATTTACCGAGTTATTAAATTTTCCAAAACAACTAATTTTAGAACAGCCTTACATATAAAACTGTAACATAAAGTTCATTTGTAAAGGTCACATAGTATATGAATGGGTTGAATGAATTTGAAAGAGACAAAACATACTGTTAGAAGGAGAGGCTTGTAATGCGACGCTGTGGCAACGAATGAAAGTCTCTTATTGTATGCATCAGTCAGTTGTAGTTGTATAGGTGTTACAAATTTTGTTACTTTTTTAATTAATTAGTTTGAAAAATATTTTTTTTTAATTATGGATTTTTTTAACATTAATATTTTTTTATGATTATTATGATTTTTGCTGAACACATAATTACTAAACCGCTTATCAATAGGGTCACCACTCTTAAAGGGATAAAAATGTTTGCATTGATATTTTTCCAGTTATTTCTGGTCAAAATAAAATATTAATATGTTTTTTAAATTATGGAATGCTCAATTAACATTCAAAAATCACCCTGTATACATGCATATTTTGGCATTTTGATTTCATATAATCGGATGTCCATTTATTACATTAATTCATTATTACTTACAACATACTCTGTCAACTGGATCGTAATCATCAAATTCAACAAAACCAAAGCCCCTTTTCTTTCCTGTATCTTTTTCAGTAACTACAGTCACTGAGACTATGTTACCATATGGTGTAAAATAATTTCTAAGGTCTTCTTCCTCAATTTCATTCCTTAAATTACCAACAAACAATTTCTTCACTGTGGCACTAGCATCAGGTCTTTTAATTTCCTCCCTAGGGACAGCTCTCTTAGGTTCAACAACTCTATAATATAAATAAAAATAATAAAACATCAACATTTGTAACTTATAGAATTGTAAATTATTATTTATAAAATACATTCTCACCTTCCATCTATTTTGTGAGGCCTATTATTTTGAGCATCATCCACCATATGTGCCTGAGAATATGTTATAAAGCCAAAGCCTCGGGATCTCTTCGTCTGAGGATCCTTCATAACAACGACATCAACAATTTCACCCCATTGTTCATAAAATGCTTTGAGGGAGCTGTCAGAGGTGCGGTAATCAAGACCACCGATAAATAATTTTCTAAGATGCTCAGGTTCTTCCTGGAATATTTAAAAGATAAAAAAATATAACAACATATATTTAAGATTGAACTAATAAATTATATTATTAGTTATTAACTTAGAAAACTCAAGTTTCATCTAAATTATATTCTTTAATTTTATTTTACGATATAAATCAAAAACGTACAAATTCATCACCTCCTCCGCTATGCTTCATATTAGAATCTTTTAGATTTTGGGCGTTAGAATGCGTATCAAATTAAAACAAATATGAAAGACTTATGGATTATGGAAATCGGAAACAACAAATAAAGATCACAAAAACAAAATGTCCAGTGTAGCCAACTAATTTAAAAAAACGCCCTTAAAATCAAGATGAAATACCCCTAAATATCCCTGAAAAATGCAAAGCTCCAAAAGGCCCTGTCATTTTGGGTTTTACATTTTGATTACATTTTGATTTACATTTTGAAGATAAACAAATATAAATTATTATTAATTTTAAATACTTTTCATTAGTAATAGTTGAAATAACTAATAAAACAACATAATATTTACTAAAATTTCCCTCTTTATTTACTCAGTTCATGCCCCAAAAAATTGCCCTAAACTTTTTGGACCCTAAAAAAAGCATATAATGCATATTTCCGCCCCAAATTTGGGGCTAAAAGCCCTAAGCTGGTAGTACTGAAAACGTCGTCCTGTTGTCTGAAAATGTAGGGATGTCGAAAAAATATCGATGTATCGATATTTTTTATTCAAGATATCGATATTTTTAGCCGATTTTTAGCCGGTTTCTGAAACACTGATCATTGTAGAAGGTAAATAATCAGCTGTCATGACATCTTTTGATTTTTTGGCTGTGTGCACTTTTACGTTTTGGGAGGCGGTTGGCTCCGGTGCGACGGAGCGATGGTTAATGGCTGTGGAGGAGGAGAGCTTTTTCTTTGGAGAGAAATGGCGCGTGGGAGTTGGTTGTTGAAAAAGAGGCTGAAGGGGAAGATTTGTGGGCTGAAGAAGTCTTTACGATCTAAAACCAGCTGCATCAATGTGGCACAGTGGTGTTATTGTCTTGATAGACGTTATTAAGAAATTTAAGTATTTTAATTCTAAACCTTTTAGTGTAGGTAATGCAAATGTAAGGGGATGTGGCGACTCATTTGCTACTGTGTAGCACCACTCTTATCTTTTACACCCTTACTCTCATCGGTCTAGCATTACCCTTTTATTGACAAATTTCTATAGCAACGAGTGACAATAAAAAGATTGTTTTTCTTAACACGGCTTGTTCTTTGTACTGCATCTTAATTATTCCCTCCTGCCGGCTCCCAAAGGGGTGTTAATAATAGAGTTTCGCACAGTGGAAACACGTGTGTGAGATTGTTGTAAAGGGGAAAGAATCAAATTTAAAAACGGAATTTTTCAGAGAAACATTTTACATAATTTTTGATCTCTTCCTTTATAATGTATTGTTTTTCTTGTATTTTTGTGGTTTTTATTAAGAGTTTTGGTTTTTGTTGTGTGTTATTATTCTTTATGTTTGGTGGTTTGTTTTGTTGAAGACACTGGCTGAAGATTTTTACTACATCATAGAGTTGTTTTTTGTGAGTGTCATTGTTCTTTTATTAATGTCTGTTCTTTCTGTGTATGTCAATATACAACTTTTCATAAAATATTAATTTGAATTAATAAATCCTTAAATCGGACCTTAATATGGTAGCAGACCGTTAGCATTACCATGAACAAATTTGAAATTAATATTGGAAAGTTGGAATGTGCTGCAAACTGGCCAACCTGGAAACATAAGGTAACCCTACTGCTTCGAGGTTCGGCAAATGATTTGGAACGAGCAATAAATGGTACCTTAAAGAAGCCAGTGCTATCTGACAATGATGCTGCGTCAGAGGAAGCAAGGGCTGCTTATCAAAAAGCTCTTAAGAAGTATCATGAAATTGACTGCGCAGCACAGCTGGTACTCACAGCAAATATGTCTGATGAAAATGTACAGAAAATTATGAGATTTCGTACTGCTCAAGAAGTATGGGACGAGCCTCACCGCCTCTATGATGGAACTTCCAAAGACCGATCGTATGATTTAGGTATGCAATTCTTCAGTTACAAAAAGAATCCTGAACACGACATGACTACCCATCTGTCTAAGATCAAGAACCTCTGGTTTGAATTGAAGACTGAACTAGTTAAAGATGAGAAGTCTGACCTCCCGGATATATTGTTAATATGCAAAATACTTGACACATTACCGGAAGCCTATTTCTCATTCAAGTCGAGTTGGATTTTACTGACGAAAAAGAATCGTACTGTAGAAAGTCTTACGTCTCAACTGTGCGCACATGAAAAAGCATTACTTTGCAAAAATGAAGACACTGCTGCTGAAGCTTTAGTGACTTCAAGCAATAGAGATGATGTCAAACGGAAAGGAAAGAAGATGAAATGCTCATATTATAAACAAATTGGACATAAAATAAAGAACTGCTCAAAATGGATTTCTGCGGGAAGACCTCCCAAGCCAACAGTCTCCCAAAATACCAACCAAACGAACCTTTTGGCAATGCAAATCACTACAAGCCAAGCTATGAATACTGTAGTTGAAGATCCAAATAATTGGTGTGTCGACAATGGTGCCACTCATCACGTCACCTTTCGCAACGACATTTTTGTCACTTTTGAATACTTCAAACAAGATAACACAGTGACAACAGCAAGTGGTACGATTAAAGCTATTGGAAAAGGAGCGGTTGATATAATTTCCTACTACATGATGTCTGGTATGTTCCTGAAATTCAGACTACATGATGTCTGGTATGTTCCTGAAATTAAAAGAAATCTCTTCTCAGTTCTCGCTGCACAAGACATGTTAGACAAAAGCAAATTCTTATCAAAGAGAGAAGTTTGTTATTTGAAAGTGAACGGCAAAGTTAAATTAGTTGGAAAACGAGTGAAAAACGGAGGGCTGTACAAGTTAAATATTCAATGTTTAACAAACATCGCTCCTAACTTAAACACTGTTGAAGCAACTGATAACGTCCTGCAACTTTATCATGAAAGGTTTGCCCACCAAAGGCATGTTAAGAAGGTTATTGAACACGAGCTTGGACTCAAAGTTAATCTGGATTCTGAATTATGCACTGGCTGTATTTATGGAAAAATGTACAGACGAAAATTTGGGACTAGAGAACGAGCTAAGACACCAGGAGAGGTCATTCATACTGACGTTTGTGGACCTTTTCCGGAATCCTTCAACAAAAATAAGTACTTCGTACTATTCAAAGATGATTTTACCAAATATCGTCATGTATTTTGTATCAAACATAAGTCTGAAGTACATTTGAAACTACAGCAAGTACTACAAGAATATAAAGTGGCCGGATTTTCAGTTAAAGAGATCATCTCGGACAATGGAGGAGAATTTGACAATGAGAAAGTGAGAAAAATACTTCGACAGGAAGGTACATCTCAAAGACTTACAATGCCGTATACGCCGCAACAAAATGGAAGCAGTGAGCGTGAAAACCGGACATTAGTCGAGGCCGCCAGAAGTATGATGCACGCTCAACAATTACCCGTTGCCAACTGGGCTGAATTAATATCAACTGCGACGTACATCCTCAACAGGACTGGACCTACTCCAGTACCAAATAAATCTCCATATGAACTCTGGTTTAATAGGAAGCCATCAATCAAACATCTGAGAATAATTGGCTCACAATGCTCTATGCACATGTTCCTAAACAGAAGCGAAAAAAGATGTCCAAGAAAGCTGAAAGATGTATATTGATTGGCTATGATGGAGATGATCGTTACCGTCTTCTAAAACGTGAACAAAATGGAAAATATATTTTGATCAGATCTAGAGATGTTCAATGAAAATGTCATTAAATCTATTGGTCTCGAGGAACCTGAAGTTTTTGAAGAATCTTCTATTGAAATAGAGCTATCTTCAAACAACGACAATCATAAAATGTATGAAGCAAGGGAGGAAGAACGTGAGAAACAATGCGAGCCAGAATTTAATCTGCCAATATCTGAAGTTGAATCTCAATCTGAAGTTCACATTGAACCCACTTGCGATGTGCCTCAAACATTTAATGATTTACCTGACCAAACTGTAAATGAGCATGAAGATTCAAATGACGAACAAATCTCTGAATATGATATACATGAAGATGAGATACCTGTTGAATCGAGAATGCAATTGAGAGATAGATCTCAACTACGACCACCAGTTCGATATGATGATTATGTTTTGATGTCTGCCGCAAATATTTTATCAAGTGGTGAAGATCCAAAGACATATAAAGAAGCCCTTGCAAGTCCAGAAAAGAACCAATGGATTCAAGCTATGAATAGTGAAATGAAATCACTTAAGGAGATGAAAACTTGGATTTTAGTGCCACTACCTAAAGGCAGAAAGCCAGTTTCATGCAAATGGGTATACAAAACTAAAACAAACGCTGATGGATCTCTTGATAAATTTAAAGCAAGGCTTGTAGCTCGTGGCTATACACAAAGGAAAGGCATTGACTACGAAGAGACATTTAGTCCAGTTGCCAAAATGGCTACAATACGTTAAGTATTGAGCATAGCTGCAAATGAAGGACTAACGCTAATACAATTCGACGTGTCAACAGCTTTTCTGAATGGATCGTTATCTGAAGAAATCTTCATGAAATAACCTGAGGGTTATAATGATGGTTCAAATAACGTATGCAAGCTTATGAGAAGCCTTTATGGTTTAAAACAAGCGCCACGGTGCTGGAACAAATGCATCGTTGTCTATCTAACATCTATTAACTTCAAGCAATGTGATAATGATAACTGTCTGTTTATAAGAAACACCAGGAATTCTAAAATCATATTGGTGTTATATGTTGATGATGGTCTTGTTGCTTCAAGTAATCCACAAGAATCAAAAAGATTTATGAAAGAGCTGACACGACGTTTCAAACTGCTATACGACATTTCTACATAAGAGAACTCGTAGAAAATGGCGATGTTACAGTAGAGTATGTACAAACAGAATTTCAATTGGCGGACATTCTGACAAAAGCGGTTCACAGACCAAAGCTTCTTCAGATATCCAAAGAAATTGGACTCACAATGATGTAGTCAAAAAGGGAGGATGTTGAAGACACTGGCTGAAGATTTTTACTACATCATAGAGTTGTTTTGAGTGTCATTGTTCTTTTATTAATGTCTGTTCTTTCTGTGTATGTCAATATACAACTTTTCATAAAATATTAATTTGAATTAATAAATCCTTAAATCGGACGTTAATATGTTTGAGTATAATTTCTAAATTTTTTGGGTTTTCTGTACTTGTCTTGTGTTATGATATATATCTGAGATTAAGGGGGTGTGTTGATTGGTAATCTCAGATTATACATACTCTTTTGATATCAACTCTGACCTATTTGATTTATGTATTATGTTTGAATTACTTTAATTTTGGAATGTTAGTTTTATTTGTTCGGCCTGAATTGTCATATTTGATTGATTCCGTAAAAATCGTTTGGAGAAGTAACATGTCTATTTATCTGACATAACTCCTGTATTTTATATAAATTTCATAATCATTACGTTTGGTCTAAAATAAGTTCAAATAAATAGTTTTCTTATCACTCCTTAAGTGTCTTTTCGGTTTCAAAGTGGTCCACCATTCAAGAATTTTCAAAGTAACTTACTAATTTAATTTGTTTCAAGTCTTGAATGATAGTATCTTTTTCTAATAATGGTTTGATGGGCTTGTCCATCTATGAAAATTTCTTCGCAGCTGTCACTTTTGCTCAAAAACTGGAAAATCTCCAAAAATATAGATGTTTCTGGGCCCATAACCTCTTGAATGGTGGATGTGGCTCATGGGATCGCTCTCAAACCAAAAAGACACTTAAGGACTGATAAGAAAACTGTTTATTTCAACTTAAACATTTTGAACTTATTTTAGAGCAAACGTAATGATTATGAAATTTATATAAAATACAAGAGTTGTGTTAGATAGATGGACATGTTACTTCTTTAAGCAATTTTTACGGAATCATTCAAACATGACACAATTCAGTCTGAACAAATAAAACTAACATTCCAAATTTAATTTAAAGTAATTAAAACATTAATACATAAACCAAACAGGTCAGAGTTGACATCAAAAGAGTATGTATAATCTGAGATTACTAATCAACAAATGTAACATATACAATATAATATGAAATGGTCCTTAATATTAAAAGTATTTATTGAAAACAATCACAATTTAATTGATACCCAAAGGGACAGAGAATTTAAAATTTTCCTGACAGCTGGTGGATGTGACGTTACAATAATCAACAGTGGCGCTAGGTCAATGTTTCCGGCACTTTACTCTAATGACATGATGTGGCATTGCTTGGCATCGCATGGCTTGGCTTGACTCGGCGTGGCATGGTGTGGGATCGTTACAAATATCTAGTTTTCATAAAAAAATTCTTTGACATCATAGAAATAATTATCATTTAAGCACATAAGTAACTTTTTTAAATTGTCGTTCTGCATTTTCATGTCAATCAAACAACTAATACTAAATTTTACCTGATGTAGGCAAATTTAGGACAATTCTCTGCGGGTTCGACTAAACCGACCAATTGAACTAAATACATTAAATTTTCGATATATCGAGGCTGATATTGATATTTTTTAAAACATCGATATATCGATATATTCTTCGCCAACGTCATTGTTAAACTAACCTAGTGGTTGTATTCTCTATATTGTCGAATGTCAATTGTTAATCGGCTTATATCAACATCTCAATGATACCAAGGGAACAGAGAAAATGGATTGATTTCCTATTTCTCTATTTTCCTATGGAAAAAATCTTCTTTCTTTCTTTAAAGAATGGCTTCTCTTTAAAGAATTCTGCCAATGTCCAGTCAATCATGGGAGTGACAAGAGAATAATTTTTGTATTAAATACGAAAAAGGTTTTTTCTTGCAATTTTATTTAATGCTTCACAATCTATAAAAGACACAACATATAATAAACCACGAATCCGTTTGAGGCGAAGCCAATCAAATAAATTTCCTGTGAAGTGTAACTTCACGTAATTATGTTCTGTTCTGTTTCGACAACACAGCACTGCAACATGATAAAGATTTGTAAAACACTTTACTTAATAGGTGAATTATAATAACATGATAAAATTATTGTTATATTTAAGTAAAAAACACGAAATCTCTCAACTACGGGAATGGTTGACACGTAAATGTCAAAATAGCTTGGAGTCTGCCGGTTACACCGACAAAGATAAAACGAATACCGTATATATTTCTCTTCCAGATATGTTACTTTGCCATAATAGCTATTTCATTTCGGTGCAAACTGTATACTGATTTCGTACTCGAACTCGATGCCCTGCAAGACGTCATTGGAGAGTGATAGAGATGCGTTCTACGAACGTATATATGAGTGAGATGAATACCAACGCAGAATGACAATCGACCTTATAACTCGGAGATAAAGACCATGTCACATGACTATGAGCGCTGAAAGGGTTCGAACCCTTGAACGTGGTTCAAGCCGTGATAGCTCAGTATCCAGGGCGCTCGCTTTTAATACAATATACTCGAACAGCTTGAGTTCAATTATGGGTGCCGGCAATTTTAAGTGCGTTTTCGAAGCATTAATAAAAAAACCGGCCACGTGCCAGTCGGACTCGCGCACGAAGGGTTCCGTACCATCATTTACACAAATATCAAAAAAATTATGTCTGTTGTAAGGGAGCCCCACTTAAATATTTTTTATTCTGTTTTTTAGTATTTGTTGTTATAGCAGCAACATACATCATCTGTGAAAATTCTATCTCACTATCACCACACTAAGCCTGTATAGCCTCTTGTGCAAATTAAGAGATAGAGAGAGAGTTGTGTTATCGACATATGGTTTTATTGGTTCTTTAAGTCGCTTTAGATACACAGATCACACCACCAAGGCAATCTTTTAGAAATGATTTTTTAAGTGATCCTCATTGCCACTGTTGACCACTTCCCACGCCTCTTTCTAATACTTTGCGCAGTCGGATTTCACAGCGCTACTTAGCTTCTCCAAAGTAAGCTGTCTTATTTTTTCATACTATCTTGGGATTCTTAGTAACCCAAATAACTGAAGCCATCACTTTGCTAGCCTAAAAATTGCTTTTGGTTTGCGTATGTCTCTTTTGTTTAGAGTAGTTGTAATGCCTAACATGTGGGCCAACTGAATGTTCTTACAAAATCTTAAAACAGTTCAATGTAAAGAGTTGCAAATACTTTTATTGTTGTTCTAAGCAGTCTCCATTCCTTTCTATACATCTTAGAATTCGATGGAACTTTGAGAAAAAGCAGTGGCACTCACTGCATCTTCAGGGCTCGTAAAGCACAAAGTTTATCTTTGATTGTAGAGTACTTCCATCATCCAACACAGTTGTCGCGAAATGACCTTCTGACCAAAGAACGAGACAATTATCTTTTTTCCTTGATTTCTTCCTTTATTTAATTTAGTTGGCTGATCCTCAAAAGGAAATACCCACTGAATAGATTGCCTTTTGGTTTCAGGTTCGTAGTAATATGGCCAGTTCTAAAAGCTTGCATTAAAGAGTAAAAAAGCTACTGAATACAAAAAAAAAAACTGGAACAGAAAGCCGAAAGTGATGGATTACAGTTATTATGTGAAAGAGAAAAAAAATTGATCATCCATGAATATTTTTTTTTATTAAAAGTAAGTGTTTGCCTTGGTTTTCACGTATGTAATATTTAATTATTAACATTTCTCTATCGATTAAAATTTTTTTCTAGCTTGAAAAACGAGACGTACTATTCGGAATATTAGCCATTTTTTTACTGGCAGCACAATTTTACCGTTTACTTTTTTCACTGTAATTTTCCAACGCAGCAATTTGGTGTCATTTGAACGTTCTTTTTGGCGTGGCTTCGGTTGGCAACGGTTGTATCGCTGTAGTTATCCCGGTGTTTCCGTTTTATTACGCGTTAAAAAGATACTTTACAGAATATATTTTGTTTCTTTGTCTTATCGAAAGCTGTAAAAATGAGACCGCAGCAAAATGGAGATGATGGCTTCGTAAGTAATTTTATCGATTTTATTGGATGGGCATGAATGAAAACTTAGCACTTGTTAAAAAAAAATATTTTATCTTGATCGTATTAACTTGCCATAATTGCAATTAATATAACTGCCCTTAATTTGTGTATGGATTGCTTTATTTTCATGTTAATATACAAGATGTCTTTCATTTTATGAAACCACGCCATCCGCCATTTTGTTGTTGATGATGTACGTATGTACGCCCTACTTCTCAGGATGAGCCCGAGGTCCACCGTAAAATCTTCATCGGTGGATTGAACTATAGAACTACCGATGAGTCATTAAAAGCTCATTTCGAAAAATGGGGAGAAATTGTGGATGTTGTAGTCATGAAAGATCCTAAGACTAAGAGGTCTCGAGGTTTTGGCTTTATTACTTACTCGAAAGCCCACATGGTAGACGATGCACAGAACAATAGACCGCATACGATTGATACGCGGTGAGTGATTTAGTTTTTTTTGTTTCATATTTTAGTTATTTAATGCAGTCCAGCTATATGAAAGCTAACTTTCGCTTTCATATCGTTTCAAACTGCAAAAAATAAATGACACTGCTTGGTGAATGTCTCGTTATTTTACACGTGGCATTTTCTGTGGGGTCGACATCTTTAAAATATATCTTTTTTTATTAAAATCAAAAAGTTCACATTATAGTTTATTAGATACTTAAACCCAATATAACTTTTAGTGTTGTGGAGACAAAGAGAGCTGTAGCCAGACAAGATATTAAGAACCCAGAGGCTGGTGCAACAGTTCGAAAGCTTTTCATTGGTGGCATAAAAGATGATCACACTGAAGATCAACTTCGTGAATATTTCTCTAACTACGGCAATGTACAAAATGTTAGCATAGTAACTGACAAAGCCACCGGCAAGAAGCGCGGTTTTGGATTCGTAGAATTCGATGACTATGATCCAGTTGACAAAGTATGCTGTAAGTATTGCACATTAATTGAATTTTGATTCCACAGTTTTGCCCCAAAATGGTATAACTATATCCAGGTTTGGCTTCTCTAACTGTGGAGATTAAATCATTGATTAAAGCTATACCGGGCTACTATATTAAGGGCAGATCTGGTACGCAAGTCAATGAACATTCTTTTCATTTTTGTTAAGACTTCACTTAAATAAGTAATGCCATTGATGTTGATACATAAATTTTCAGTAAATGCTCCTCATAAAATAAATGGAAAGCAATTAGATGTAAAGAAAGCACTTCCAAAGGATGGCTCTGACCAGAGAGGTGGAGGAGGTGGTAGACAGGGACAGAGGCGAGGAAATGACAATTGGGGTAGTTCTGGTATGTAGTAATGTTGTTTAATATATTTTTTTAAGTACAATCTAAAGCACCTAAATCCACAATAAATAAATTTGTAGATGAAAGTTATCAAGACAAAACATCTTTTATGACTACAGGAGGTGGTTATGGAAACAATCAAGGTGGGTGGAGTAATTCTAACCCATGGGACAACAACCAGGGTGGTTGGGGTGGTAACCAAGGAAGTGGTGGATATGGAGGTGGAAACCAAAGAGGTGGTGGTGGGGGCTGGGGTGGAAACCAAGAGTTTGGTAACTATGGCCAACAGAGCTATAGCGGGGGCCCCACAAGGAATCAGCAATATAGTAATAATCGCACTGCCCCATACAACATGAATCAAGGTGGTGGTGGCGGCGGTGGCTATGGCAGTGGAAACTATGGGGGAGGCCAAGGAAGAGGAGGAAGGTTTTAAGCAATGTATGTATACCTCTTTAAATTCATATCACATCACAAAAAGAATCCATAAACTATTCATAGACTCACCACAACCTTTTTATAGGATGATTAAAGTAATTGGGTTCTTTATTTTAGGTTGTGACAATAGAGCACTACATAGCATTAATTGAGAATAGGCAGTGTTAGCAAACTTTAATTATCGCTCATTAAGATTAATGCTATGAAGACAGCCCTCATTTACATTTACTGTTGGTACATGACTGATGAATTTTTTCAATCTCTAGGTTTCGTGCTAAGTACACTAGTAGAGCAGACTATACCGAGCTAGTGTAGGCAGTACGCTCCGGAGCACTAGTTACACCTCTGGTCTTCTCGAGACCAACTAGGAGAAGCCGTCAGGAAACCAATAACATGTAGTTTGGAGCTCTTATCTTTTTGTCTTATTGAGAAATATGAATAGATTACTTTTAAATAATGTACTGATATGTAAGTTGGTCTTCTATTTATTGTAGTACTTTAGGTACTTTCGTGACATATTTTTAAGATTTTTACATAGTTTGTGAAGTAAACTTTTTACGGATAATTAAGTACAACAACATAGGATTAATATGTAACAAGTCCCATGAAACAGATGCTAGGTTATGAGATCAGAGTTAAGTTGACATAAGATTATGAAATTGATCATGATAATTTTAATTTTCCTGACTTACTCAGTATTAAGTTCTCAAATAGCTGTTATTTGAAAATTTAGGTTTAGAATAATGGACTTCTAGGATAATTAAATGTATAAATAAAATTTTAATACAAAATTGTAGGGTTGTTTCCTTAGATGTGTACATATTCCTTTTTATTTTATTTTCAAAGTTTTCCAAGTGCAGTTTATATGCTAAAAGGCATTAAGACACATAGCCAGCTATGTGTGCATAATATAAAAAAAAGATATTAATGTACTAATTATGGTAACGAAACTGCAAACCAACGTGTTGTATTTGTGTATACCTATAATTTAATAAACAGTTCAATTCTTGGCTTTCTTTGTTGACATGAAATTGATCAATAGATAATAATTTTATTCTGTAAGGTATTTTAATATATCTGTTACAAATAACATTGTAATAGATCAGAATAAAGAAAGTCCATTAGTATGAATTGTAAAATTTAAGGAATATGATTTTCCAATTTTAGGTTTATTCAACATCATATCAACTGCCAGTAAGTACAGTCTTTAGGTCTTAACAGACTTAATAACCATTGATTGATTATTTCTATGAAAATACTATCGATTTTATGTAAGATATTTTTTTTATGTAGATATTGACTTGTCAAAAATGTCTGAAAAGAAAATTTGTTTAATTTGGATTATATGATGATTCCAGTCTGCGTCTAGTTTTTTCGATTAAAGAAACTTATATTGTTAGATACTTTAACTTCGTCCTCATTGCATCTTTTAAGCAACTTTAGCTTCTCGCTTTTTTTTTACACTTTATAAAATTATTTGTATAGAATTTATACGCTACATTTTTAATCCCTATTGCCACAAGAACGAGTTTGTTTCTAAAAAAATCAGTGCACTGCGCTTTTAAATTTTGCAGTACCGTTAATATTTTCATAGTATAAAAATAGTTGTATGTAGTGCAATAAAATAATAATTGCTACAATATTTACTATGTATCTATATAGATAGAATAACGTACGTCCTTACGTGGAATGCAATCAAATCAAGTAGGTAGTCACTGCTAATTCTTATGATGACTCACGATAAGTGATGCTCGGGTAACAATGAAAGATTAAAGCTCATTTCTACTAACTGATCTAGTTTCGTGATTGACCTGTTCATACATCTTGAGAAATTTTGGTACGATACCTCTATTAGACTGACGCGGGCTAGACTCGTGGTTTTTTTGATGGTTTTTTATTATTTTAAACCCCGACGCAGAGTGGTGTTATTATGTTCAAATATGTGTATGTATGTGTTAATAATGCGGGTTGTACATATTATATAACAGAAAAAATGGGCGCAGTGTCAATTCAGTAGGGTCTACCGTCAGTTATCTTTTAAGGTATAACTTTGTGCATCATTGCGAACCCGAAGCAATTGTAAAAAAGCAAGGTAAAAAAAATCTTTTAGCTGATAATCTATGGAACTTTATTTGATTATCAAATTTTGATGACGTTACTATTCCATTGTGCAGTGTTGTGGTGTTGATCGGTTCTTGAATGTGTGGTAAATATTTATTGAAGCTCTTATTTGAAACTCGAGTCGTAGCTTCATCTATGACATATAAAAAAAAGTTAGTTTATTTTCCTAGTTTTGATATTGATTCCTTATACAGGTTCCATTTGTATTTCGTCATAGACACTAGGATCTGGTCTACCATTAGTGAGAGTTTTTTCGTCCACAATTCTTCGTCGATTTCTGACTCACCGGAAACTGAAGAATCTCTTATTACTGGTGCTGAACGCACTGGTCGTTTTGTAGAAATATGGGGCAAAGTTGGCTGTTACGCTATTCTTTTGTCAGGAGCAGGAACAGAGTTACAATTTTCAAGTTGAAGTAACACTGAGTTGGCCGGACTATATCGCCACCTCTAAGCTAAGTGCTTTGGAGGTGGTGATATAAATAACTTTGCTGGAAGATGCCATTTACACCAGGTTTTTTACCATAAGGTTATTAAAGTGATTAAAGTATTTAAAAGAAAAAAATTGGTGGTGATAGTATTCCCTCTACTTCAAAAAGGAATAAAATAATACGTAGTCACATTATATTTCTTGAAGAAAATCCTCGTAGTTAACATCTGACAAAAAATAGGTATAATATGGGGACGAGAAAGACTGATGCAATTCGAGATTTTTTTTTACACTTGAAGTGAAACACTGCCGTCCTTTTTGTTTCTTATTGCTTTTATTACCTTAACCTTTTTATACCTTTCGAACGAAACGAATGTGTGCTGTCACTGGAAATGGGAACACTTGGTGAATTTTTATGCGTATAACATATCTATAGTATGAACCGAGGAGCGTCGGAACAAAAACCGATAAATCACATTTTAACAGTTTACAAGTATGGCAATCTACAGTTTACGTACATATGTATAGGCAGCTTTTATCAAATCTATAAACCACTAAAAACTTTCTCGAAACATACTAATCTGACCATAAACCGATAAATCAATCGAATTGTATTTTGTAATTGTAGTTTGGAGTATAAAGAATGTCAAACATCTAGAAACATTTTATAAAGAACTAGGAATGCGGAGTTTAAAACTAATACATCTAAAAAAATATGATGTTATACAATGACATATCAGTCAGTCTGAGTCTTAAATATCTCATCACATACTGCACACAAGTGTTATTTGGATATCAAAACGGTGTTATCAAGACTTATAAACAAGTAAACTTTGTTCGTCTCAAAAATTGGAAATCCAGAGATATGTATTATTTTTAATTTTACAAAAAAAATGTATCGGTTTTTGTTCTGACGCTGCTCAAATATTATTGCTGTGCTGGGCAAAACCCCAGTTATTTTCGCCCTTTTGTAGCAGAGGAATTTTGCATTGCAGTTCCTTCAAATATGAACTAAATCGTTTCACAACTTTTAAGCATATTAATCATCAATAGCTACTTTGTACCATCAAGCACTTTGTTCGACAGCTTTCTCTGGTATAATTTTTATAATTTCCTTTTCTAGCTTATTCTCTTGTTAATTATACTTAAAAAAGACAAGAATCTATAAGTTTTGCCTGCCGACCACGTCATTATTTCGTAAGACTGTATGCCTTTAAGCTTTCTTTTAAACTTACCTCAATGTCGGCTGTTAGTTAACTGTAGTGAGTAAAATTTATACATTTAAATACACTCCAAGTAATATTAATCCAGCTAATATAAAAAAAAAACAAACAATATGTTGAGACAGCAGGTTCATTGGATGCCGCTCAAGGAAGAGTTCCCCATTCGTAATATTGTTATTTTTAATATCTTTGTTTTTATATATCATCTAAAAGTTATTATCATTAACGTTTTTATATATCATCTAAAAGTTTTTTTATCATTAACATTGAACATTAAGGCTCCTACATTGCACTTCAGATTGTTTATTTGATATATAGCCACCTTTATAATTTGCCAATTCAATGGGCCAATGATAACCATGGTCAGAACGACGAAGTTCTTCAGGCACACTGAACTTTTTTTTAGCCAGAACCCACGGGTTTGGGCCCTCCGCTGTGGGTAGGGCCGCGCATGTGCTCATGCGTTTCTGTAACTGTTACCATTTACATTATATTACTCTATTGCAACGTCCGTAATTTTCTTTCTAACAAAGTTATATAACCGATGTAAGAAAAAGAAAGAGCTTGTGGCAGTGACAGTGTTCAGTAACAACTGATACAAGGTGTAACAGTTTTTATCTCATTCTATCTAAGGTGACTGTCGTAAGCATGAATAAAGAAAGCTTGTGACAGCGTGTTAAGGAACAATTTTTGTGGAACAGGAACTGTTATTTGTTTCTTCGTAACAGGTACAGTTGCTATCTGTAAAATTTTTTATGGCATTTACCTTTCTTTTTAGAATATCTTTTTCTTTTTTGTTTTTAATTTTTGGTAACTAATGTTTCACATAATTTACGACTATTTCGTTTGGTTTATCAATATTTTAGTTATGTTTTAGTTATCGCCAAGTTCTTTAGCTGTTTCGGTTTCTGATAACCTTGATATTTTTTTATAGTCTTTTTTTTCTCAACACAATTTTTTCTTTTATTCGTTCCTCTACTAGGATTATTGTTTTTAACGTTCTCTGTACATTTTTGTCTTTCTGCTGACGTCATCAAGGACACTATCAATTCCTAAAACAAAACTAAAAAATACCTGTATTTCTCATAACTCCGTGGCGCAGTTGCAAAGGTATTGGCTTCGGCGTCGGAGGTCGTGGGTTCGATTTCCACACGGAACAACTATTTGTGCGACCCACAGATAGTTGTTTCGCATCTGGGTGTTTGTCCACGTGAAATTTATGTTTGTAAAACGTCCTTACAACACAGGATAATGTTATCCTAAAGTAAGAGCAATGATTAAAAAAAAAGGTAAAAGAAAGAATAACTATGTGTAATAAAAAGTCAACTACAATAAATTATTTATAGATTCATAATAAATCTTTATTCAAAGGTTATCATTTGAATATGCTTATTAGACATGAGTTTGATTGCAAGAATATTTTCAGTATTCAATAAATATTTTTAAAATGGTTTAGGTGGGTACATTTTTGATCAAAAAATTTAATTTCAGGCACAAGGCTACCTTTTTTACGTATATGATACGTAATAACAGAAAAACATAAAAATAATGTTTATGGTGCCGTAATTAATTTTCACGAATGCCTTCTACTATTCAAGTTCTACTAGCAAATTTCTCTTTTCATAATGATATATAATCGAGATAGTACTAACCAAGTCGGATAAAACACAAAAGTTACACAAAAAAATAGCGTTACACTCAGTTATTCGCAATGAGTAACAGAACAAAATGGCAGAATCGATAGTGGCGGCACCATTTAGTGTTTGGTGTGTCCTGTTGCTAGTGAATAATTTATACGGTATTGGATAATTTTGCGATACAACACAATTGATTCTAAATCACAATTCAAAAGTTGAAAAGGTGGTTTATTCAAAGAAGTTTCCTTTGATTTGGGAAAAACATTAAGTTTAGATTGTTTAGGTATATCATACCTGTCATTAATCGAAGTACCTTTGGTCATAAAAACTAGATGTCCGTGGCGTAGTTGCCAAGGTATTGGCTACGGCGCCAGGGTTCGTGGGTTCGATTCCTACACGAGACTATTTGTGACCCACAGTTAAATTACTTTGGATCGGGGTGTTGGTCCACGTAAAATTTTATGTAAAACGTATCTACAGTAAGGAGGAAATGTTTTGAAGGGAAGACTACATCTTTGAAAGTCGCAGTGGTCGTTGAGACACTACCCAACCCCTTCCATACAAAATACGTGATAAAATCTAAGCTACCTGCCTACTTTATGTGCCATATAATTCTACTGTAGCTATTTATATACTATGCCTGAACCATTAGATAACAATGATGTTTGATATGAATACAAACGATCCCTTTTTTTTTAAATAATTGTGTCAATGTGGTGTTTCATTGTGAGCCAGGTAGTGTATTTTTATCTAAGAAATATATTTATTCCTTAAAAGTGAAATGGTGCATATGTTTCATCTTTATCACATAATAAATATTCACAACTTTTCTATTGATTTAGTTTATATTTTAGTATGTCGCTGTAGTTGCGAAAAATTTTAAAAGGTTAAATTAGCATTTAAAGTAAAATACATGTTAGTGTACTAATATCACCACATCTATGTTTTCTTTTATTTCTTCTAACTTATTCAATTTTATTTTCATGATGCCTTCGGACGAGTCTTGTCGATATCGATCTGTCAACTTCCTTTCAGTTTCAGGTAAGTGTAAGTTTTGTATCAAACCTTTTATTTAATAAATAAATTATTGCAAATATAAAGTATTTTTATTCATAATCCCAACTAAACTCATCCATCTAATCGATTGCAAATTTTATACGATTAATATCTTGACGGGATCCGTGTACGAGAGTAAAGCTAAGATATACATACAGGTTGGCTTTTCTAAAGGTGCCCAAATTCACACAGGAAGTTCAGAATTGGTAGTAAAATCGTTTATTGAATTAAAAACAAACTATTTTTTTTTAAAACAAAATTGCCATTCCATTCCCCAAAAAAAATAAGAACTTATTGACGACAATGCGGTAGTAGTTATTCATAAATGCGTCGTATACTTTTGAAACGAACTTGTGTGCGTGTTAGTTATGAATAATTGCGCGTAAAACAAATAAGTTGCCCATAAATCACACACTTTTTGAGATAAGTTCAAATGAATGTAATTAATTAATTACGAGTGATTTTAAATATTTATCATTATTTATATCCAGAATTTAATTAAAAAATGGATACACTTAAAAAGGCCTCCCTGTATATCTTTTCGTATTGGTGATGTACATCACTTTTTATTTTATAGCTTACTAATGATATATTACATTTTAGGCAACTACGGTATACAAAATGCAGTGAACTAGGAAATACGATATGTTTGTATGCTAACATTTAATTTACATCTTACAAAGAACTCAAAATATCTTTATTCAAATAGACGCTTGCGCGTTTTTATGAAACTTCTAATTTTATATAAGAATCCGGATTTTTTTTTCATTAGCGCCGGGTGGTTTTCGAAACAAAATTTATTAGGTAATGAAAAATCACTAATGAAATAAACAACAAGTAGAATTTTGCGTTCGCTTATAGTTTCGAGAAAAATAATATTAATTAAAGAAAATAATTTTTTTTAAGGTCGAAAAACGGCGCTTATAGAAAATTTTACCACAAATTCTTGAGAGGTGCAAGCCGAACCCGCAACTCACGGTAGTGTGCGATTTTAGACAAAGGAAATATAAATGTTCCTCATTTGGGAACTAAGGAATAGTATAAAATAAATTACACCTATTAAATCATTCGTATGGGTAATAAATAAATAATAGTGCTTTTGCCATATGATTCGCCAACGTGCGTTCGGTCGAACAACATCGTATCATATTTTAATTAATAGATTTAAATTAAAAAGTGCAGTTTAAAGTGCTAACTTTGTCATACAGCGTTGTTCAAATAACTTGAGGGTTCAGTATTTGTGAAATAGTAAATATAAAAGTGAAAGTAAACAACCAAATTAACGAAAATTAAAAAGATTTTATTCAAAAATAGGATGTTGGCTTGTGTTGTACATTCCATTTTGAACATTCGAAGCGTTCACGCAATTTCCGCGGTAATGTCAACGACACAACCGTGAAATTCCCTTGTATACATGAAATAGTTCCAAAATTGCAAAGATTATCTAAAGTGAATTGACAAAGTGTAAAATCCATGTTTTGGAAAGCTCTGTGAGGATTTTGATTGATACAAAATTTTGGGGTTATCATATTATTTAATTAGCTTATGGATAAAATGGCTACTCGCTTAAATTCAAAGCTTTGTTCCGGATGCAAAAATAAAATAATCGATTTAAAAAAATCTATGACGTGTAAAACTGAAAAATGTTCAAAGATATTTGATTACAAGTGTGCGAACGTCACAGATATCACGCAGGAACTATAATCTACTTGGATTTGCCCAGATTGTAAAGTAGATTTTCGAAAGAGTGGCCCCGCGACACCAGAACGAAATAACGTATCCTCAGAAGGTTTCACTCATGCAAAAAATACCCATCAGGAGATAGAGAGAGAAAATCGTTTTTTCGAAACCTCTTCAACGGATGTAACTGAAGAAATACGACTTCTGCGTCGAAATATTTCTGGATTAAGTGTCAAATTATGTGAAGCAGTTCAGTCTATGCAAGAATGCTCAAAAAGACTGGATGATGTCACTACGAAAATTAAGATAACGGAAAAAAGGCTTATAGTGTTGGAAGAGCAACAATCTAGAATTAGTCAAGAACTTAAAGCAAAGGTTCTTTTACTTCAGGAACAAGTGTCAAGAGTCAGTCTCCATCAATGCTCACAATTGAAGTTGAAATTATGGGACTGCCTGAAGCTAAAAACGAAAGTATAAAAACATTTAGTTATGTTACTTGGCAAAAAGATAGGTGTCGATGTTGTGAACTTTGTTGAAGACTTTACTATGCGAGGTGGTTCTCGAAACACAAATAAACTTGATATTGCCCGACCTATAGTGGCAGGATTTTTAAGAAAGCAGAAAAAGACGAATTCATCTTAGCAGCAAAATCGCGGAGAAATATTAGTTCATGAGACATTGTATCGGATCTACCCGAGCAGAAGCTCATATTAATGATAGACTTACAAAGGAAAATCTTCACTTATTTCGAGAAGCCAGACTACGCTCCAAGCAATCTAATTACAAGTATTGTTGGTCAAAAAATGGTGTTATTTACGTACGCCAAAAAGAAGGAAAGCATATACCCATACGTTATTTGGCAGATCTGGATAACTTATTATGTCAACTCGCGACATCCGAAACAAGAAGCAAAAAGTACTTAGGTTATTTACATTTTTAAGTTTCGTACTAGTAGTAGTATCCCACTCATCTTTGTATTTTTAATTTTAAATTTTATTATTAATATTATTAACCCTTTTTCATGTCTCTGTTATAATTTAAGATTTTCTTTTATAACAATTTTTATACCTTTAAGTAATAGTAACATTTTGTGCCACACATTTAACCACTATAGTTTTTAGCGACTATTAATAATAATACATAGTGAAATAGATACATTATTTTTTCCATATAATATACAGCGCTCCTATACGTCAATAACAATAAATATGATCTACACACCTGTATTAAAAACCTTTTATAGTATAAAGAACAAATACAACTGAAAATTGTCTTAAGAATTACATGAATGTGTACACTTTTAAATGGCAATCCCAAGCTTAGACATTTATTAGAGAATTGTAAAACTATTTTAAGCGGGGAATATAATTTCAAATTATTAACCTTCAATATTCGAAGTAGTAAACATAACTTTGACTCATTTCTGGTCGCACTAAAACGACCAGATTTATTATTAGATGTAATTATTTTAACGGAATGATGGCTTTCTAATAACTGATTATTTTGAAATTCCTGGCTATATGGGTTATGCTATAAAAAGTCTTCAATTAAAACGGGGGTGTAGATGTATACGTTAATTTACTCTGGAGTCCTAAAGTACATGAACCATCAATTAATGAAGCAGAGTGCTTGACGATTAAAATAGCTGATTTAAATATATTATGCATTTATTGAACACCATCCTTCAAAAATATGGAAAGTTTTTTGAACTCTTTACATATAATCGTGTCTTCTTTCAAAGAAGGTGAATCTTTAATACTCACGGGGGATATAAATATTAATGTTTTAAATAGCTCAAACGCACAAGTGTCAGACTATCTTTGTAAATGACTATGTTTGTCTGAATTTGATCTTCAACAAGTGATTAATAAACCTACCAGGCATGACGCTTGCTTAGATCACATTTATCAGAATTAGAACAAATCTTAAGGCAGGCGCAGTTTGTAAATCAAACATCACAGATCATAATATGGTTCTACTCGGATTATCACTGTCCAAAAATATATCCACAAAAAGCTCTCGCCTTATTACAAAAATAGATCACGAAGCTATCTCAGAAGATCTAAAACTAACCGATTGGTCAAAAAACTATTGTAGTCAAAATGTAGATTCAGCGGATACAGAATTTACAATGCACAAGCATAAGACAGTATATCGTGTGAGTGGGAATAAGTATGCATTGAAACCATGGATTACTCCTTGATTGATTAGATGCATGAAACACCTTGATAAACTACATTTAGAATTAAAAAAAATCCCTAACGATCCCGTTCTCGTTACACGACAACATGTGTAGAAGAGTAACAGAAATTTCTGCAATAACCTTATCTACATCTTACATCCTACAACTATATATGAAGTAGATACAATTATCTCAGAGCTCAAAAATGACAGTGCTCCAGGAATCGATGGAATACAGGTAAGGTTTATCAAAGAAATGAAAACACTCATAATTAGACCTCTAACACACATCCTTAATCTCCGTCTGGCCACGGACATTTTCCCGGCTAGCTGGGAAATAGTTTGTGTAGTCCCAATTTATAAAAATTGATCCAAAATGTGCCCCGAAAATTATAGACCCATATCGTTATTAACCATATTTTAGAAAATTCTTGAAAAGATAGTGAATAATCAACTTATTAAATTTGTTAATACTCAAGTTTATAAACATCAATACGGTTTTAGACCTGCTCATTCCACAGAAGATGCAGTTACTGCCTACTTAATTAATCAAATTTCTACACTTTTAGATAATAAACAAAACCGTATAGCCGCCTTTTTTGATTTAACTAAAGTATTTGACACAATTTCACAGCCAATCCTGTTAAAAAAGCTAGAATATTTTGGCGTTAAAGGTCTACCATTAGTGGTTTTGTAGTTATCTAACAAATAGAAAACAATGCCTCAAAGTTGGTGATTCTATAAGCACTCAACTACCTGTTACTCACGGTGTACCTCAGGGAAGTGTTTTAGGTCCCACATTATTCATATCGTATATGAATGATCTACAAAGCATCATCAAAAACTGCATGAATATTGTCTACTAAGCAGATGATACTGCATTAGTATTTCATGGCAAATCCTGGCATGAAACTGTACAAAGAGCTGAAAAGGGGTATAGTCGAAGCAAAGACATGGTTAGATAACAATCTCTTGACAATAAACACTAGCAAGGCCAAATTTCTTTTTTTTTTTATGCGAAAAGTTGTCAAACGAGCAGACGGTTCACCTGATGTTAAGTGAATACCGCCGCCCATGGACATCTGCTATACCCGAGGGTTACAGATGCATTGACAACCTTTTGAAAATTGGGCTCCGGCTACCTCACTCACCAGACGAAACGCGAAAGTAATTGTCATACTTCCACTTTACGCTGGTCTTCTGTTAGGTCGTGGTACTTACCCGGACGGGCCTGCCCATTCGTGCAACAGCCGAGGCTGCTGCGTGGCCCTACCACCGTAAAAAAAGTTTTCACAAAAATAAAGCGTCCGAACCGAAAACAGATAAATCTTAAAATTTACGCCCACTGTTCAAAACCTGACATTTGCAATTGCAATGACATTGAGAGAGTACTATTAGATACCTTGGTGTACTAATTGATGACCAACTATCCTTCAAAGCGCACATAACAGCAATAGCTAGCAGAGTACGTAAATTGACCCATGTAATATACCGCCTACGTGTTATTGCAGACATTCAGACATGCCGATTAGTGTACACTGCGCTGTGAGAATCAACAATCATATGCATTGATATGATTGTTGATTCTCATAAACAATCATATCAATGCATGATATATATATATGAGAGATGTGAATCAACAATCATTGATATGATTGTTGATTCACATCTCTCATATTATCACTGCATTGATCCTTGGGGTGGGTCTAATATTTCTGCTATGTTTGAGCTCAGAGATCAGTTTTAAAAGTCTTGCTCTAAAAACATAGAGCCCTATAGTTAGAGGCAAAATTTCTTAATGTTAGACAAACTTTTGTATTAAAATTAGTTCAAAAACAACACAAAATTAAGAGAGTAGAACATTGAAGGCACCTTTACCAATAGTAAACTCTGGATTCGAGCAGCGATTTTCGCCAGTCTTAGGACACTTCATATATAATAAAATCATAAAGTGTGACATTAAAGAAAACTCCATATGCAAAGCAAAGAAAAAAAAAATAAAGTTTTTGTTAGTTCAACTTACCAATATAAGCATACATTAATACAAAATATATAACTATTTAGCTGTAGTATCTACTGACACTGGCACAAACTGTTAACCCCACGTATCGGATATCATTTTGTTTCGTGTACAATGTTCGACGAGCGATTTTAGGAATCATGTAGGGTTGGAACTCATGATACAGGCCATGCCTAGTGTGATGTTGACAATAAATTATGCCTTGAAGAAACATTTGTATTGTAGTCCTAATATATCTGTCACTTTTTAATATTTTATTTTTGTTAGTATAATATCTATTTTTTATTTTATTTTGTAATGTGTAGATGTGTTTTGATTACAAATAAAGATTATTATTATTAATAAATAAATAAAATACTACACGAAAGAAAAAGAATAGATTATAATAAAAACATTCAGACTACACCTTTGAAGAAATCTATTTATTTCTTTTCTTTCTCTTAGTTTTTTTTCGGGATTATTTTAATTAGTTGAATGGAGATAAATGGTTTGTCATTACGTATATGTCAATTTCATTTTCATATTTAATTAAGCGATGATTAAAAGCAAGTGCCTGTTGCATTGTATGTTTAAAATCGGCCAAATATATCGGTTTTTAAAAAGATTCTATGATGCGGCTTTTTAATATCAAGTCAATTTGTTTGATTATGTAGCATTGCTTTAAGTCGAGGCTCATTGGTTAGAAATGTTTAATTAAGAATCCTTAATTAACAAAAACAAGTTGATAAATAAGAGCGCTCACTACGTTTTATTAGTACTTATGTTACGATTTATGTGTAACATTTTAGATGAGCACCTTTTCAATTATTTTATACCAAATGCTTAACACATAAAACAATACAAACATAGAGCCGTGATAGCTCAGTGTCCGGGAGCTCGCCTTTAATTTAATATACTCGAGCATCCTGAGTTCGATCCCCGGTGCCAGCACCAATGAAATAGTCAATTTTAAGTGCTGAATTGTCACGTGCTCAGCGGTGAAGGAAAGCATCGTGAGGAAACCTGCATATTTTCGAAATAATAACCAAAAAAAAATATTTCGAAGATATGTGAAGTCCACCAATCCGCAGTGGGGCTGCGTGGTGGACTATGCCCTGATACCCTCTGTACAGAGGATGCCTTTGCCCAGCAGTGGGATATGTATAGGCTGATACTTTTATACTTTACATAAAACAAGTACCTACACATTTTTTTAATTAATAAACATAAAAAAAACAACGGTATAGTAACGGTTTTTGTCTAATCTATGTGCGGAGAACATCCGTCTTTCGTCTCCGTTTTGCTACCTCTTTCTTTGTTTTTTAACCTCCACACATTAAATAATAAGGAAAATAATTGAAATTTACTAATAAATCGAAGATATATTGCATTATTTACATGACATGATTAATCCATTGTCATTGAAAGAAATTGGTATTCTTTTCTAGTCTCATGTACTTAGGCTGATTTTTTTATAATGTTCAAAAGATATTTTCGGTCGCCTTGATCGTTTTTAGTTATTATCACTTGAAATGTTCCATTAAATTGCAACTTGTGTAAGAGTTCTAACGTTTTTACTTAGATTCTAATATTATACTATTTTTGAACTTGAATATTAACAACTATTCAACGACAAGCAGCACTAGTGGTCCGGGGACGCAGCTGAAAAGCAAGTGACTAGTCTTGTGTCGGTCGCGAACGATGAACGATTAGGAAACGTTCCTTTGCACTATACTAAAAGAAACGTTTCCGAATGATATATGTTAATCGGTCTAACAGCTCTTTCGTTCTTTCCATACATCTACCAACACAATTCATCGGAACGAAACGAACGAACGCGACTGAGCACTGAGATAGAGAGAGAGAGAGAGTCAATCGGTGACCGGTGAGCGGTGACCGAGTAAAAGAGTATATCTTTACTTTAGCTTAACGACGCGAAAAGGCGGGAGACTCGTGTTTATTGTCTATACAGGGTGGCTTTTCTAAGTGTATCCATTGTTTTTACTGAATTCTAGATTAAAATAATGTTATATAAAAATATAATATGATAATACAAATATAATAATATAAATATTTAAAATCACTCGTAATTAATTAATTACATTCATTTGAACTTATCTCAAAAAGTGCGTGATTTATACGCAACTCGTTTATTTTACGTGCGATCATTCATAACTAACACGCACACAATTTCGTGCACAGTAAAATTTAGGTATTTATGAATGACTACCTCATTGTCAACACGTTCCGTTTGTTAGGGAATAGAATGGCATTTTATTGGGAAAAAAAAAACTGTTTTTTATTTCAATAAACGATGATATTACAGAGTCTGAACCTCCTGTGTAAATTTGGGCACTTCTCAAAAAATCTCCCTGTATAATAAGTAGGTACATAACTAATATTATCGAAAAAGTCAAATTTTGTAAGATAGTTAAAATATAGTGGTTTGTACTTTTTAAATATTAAATATGGTTTTGTAATTTTTTTATTTTCCCATACTGTGGATAATTAAGGTAAGTTTCAAACGTTGTAAAATTTAAATTTATGTAAATTTTTATTTTTTGTGTTAAAGTAAATAATTTTACTGTGACTAACATTATTCTTATTTTTTTCTTTCGTTTCTTGATCAACTCATTACTATAAAATATGGTCTAATATTTCGATCCATATTAAGTGTGCGTGTTTGTGTACTAGGGACTTTGTTTAATGTCTTTGTCTTTGTTTAATTTAGATTAGCATTACATTCTAGGTGATATATTTATCTGCAAAAACCCCTCTGCAGGTAAAGGCCTCCAAAGATTGCTAGTCTTCTCTAGATTGAGCTACTTGAATCCAGTTCGAGCCGGCTGTTTTTTGAGTTTGTCTTCTCAACGAGCTTAAAACTTCACCATGCATCCATCGATAGATTTTCGCCTCGAGTCATTAATTTCATTGGTAAATACTTCGTGCAAATCAGTGATCATTACAAAATATATCACTTGAGTAACGCAGTTCATATCTGGTGGCCATCCATCATTGTAGGTACAACTAAATACTGTGGTGTCCCAGAAGTAAAGAGAATGAAAATTTTTTTAATGAAAAATTGTATGTCGACTGTTATGTGTCATTATAAATAATGCATAATAATAATAATAAATGTATATCAAATTTGCTCCTGCTGATGCCTTTATAGCCCATTTTTCTCAAATTAATGCTTGCACGTCTCATGACTGCTTTTCCAGAAGTTATTGCCACCCGTTTGGCTAATCTAGCCCATCTTTGTTTGAAAGATGTCAACGTTTTTGATTTTTCTGAATACTTTATATACTTATTCCTTTTTACACCGAGCCCAAAACATTTCGTTACCTCGAGCTTGAGGAATATTTGGAGCATTGTTTTGTTTTGATATGAATTCGACGCCTATAGATTGCAAATATTGACTGACTTCGATTCCATTCGAAGAACTCTTAACGATCCGGCCAGAATACAATGACTTGCCTCTGATAATATTTTTCTATAAACGGTATTAATCGCTTCATAATACACTCTCGATGATAAATTTGTGCGTTCATAGACCGTGTACAGATAAATGATTCGGAAACATTGGTGTTTTCGTCAATAGCTTGCCAAACCAGATAGGTACTTTTAAAAAATTTAGCTTTTGTTTTAACTTTTTCGCTGTAATCCACCTCACCACGACTGGTAGCGTGGAAATATTGCTTCCCAGGAATATCAGAGGGGTCAACCGGTACATAAGTTTCATCATCAATTATGAGAATTTTTTCAGAGTTTTGTGATAAACTCGACGGCAACCTCGCTTAGCACGCATTTCTTGATCTTTCACGTACTTTGGAGCGGACAATTTCACAAAAGCCTTCATGCCCAGATCTTGAACTTTAATTCTGGATATGCTTGACTTAGATATTTTCAATTTCTCTGACGCAGTCCTAACAGATGTTGAAGGTGCTTCTTTAAAAACCTTTTTTACCTTATCTATGTTTCGATCAGTTACTATGGTACGTTGTCTTCCCGGAATCTTCTTAAAATCAGTCTCTCCTGATTCTTCATACCATTTAATTATCCTGTAAATACTTGTTCTTAAAGCCCCTTCTTGAGAAAAATGACAAACTGCCTCGGATTTCCCATTATTCAGATAGTACTGAATTACTCTTTTTGCAAACGATTCTCGTTCGGTTCGCTTCATGTTAGAAAAACATCGACACTATTTTGCAAAACCACGCGAATTTGACAAATTTGTTACCATGGCAACACTTATTTTCTTTTTTGAAAACCTTTTTCTTGGCCGATATGAACACTCAGTTTTGTCTCTTTACTTATGGGACACTCTTTAGGCCTTGATTTTTCCGGTCACCTAGCTCCCCTAGCTCCAATAGTGACTGTTTTTTTAAATTATTTTATATTTTTTCCACAATATCTTCAATGATAGCTTCGGTAAAAATTGGCTGTGTGTATTTGTAAATTGCAAACGTGGCTTAACCAACATTATAGCGTTGGATTACATACCCTTGATATTTCCCAAATGATTGCCATGCATGCACACTTCAACCACATCATCTCAGAAGTAGCTCTTGTTTCTCATCGTAATTCTAGCTATAAATTGTCCTACAGAACGTAAAATGTGCTATTAAATCCTTTCTACTTTTAAAGGTGTAGGCTTCCTACTAGATATGTACTTATAGATATGAAAAAAATCACTATTAAATTTTTGTTTAACAAAAAGAAAACAAAGCGCTGAAAGTGATTTTAAGCTATTTAGAAGTAAGACACCAGTCCCCTATATGTCACCTATCGATAAATGGAAATGTGATAAAAATTAGTGCAAACATTCAATAAAGGCAGCTTCGTTCTCCTTTTAGATTCACGGTTGGTAAATGCAGTATTGCGAGTTATTATTACAAATTTCTTATTAAACATGGAGGTTAACAAAAAAACGGAAATAAGCTGTTATAAAAGAAATCCTATCCTCTCAAGAAGAGGTTGATTTGAAATGTCGCGTCTACGTGACGGCCGGAACCGGGCGCGTGTTGCGGAAACTACGCTGCGAACGTCATCATTTCACTTTCATTTTATCAGTATGGGAAATCCTCCTATAACAGTTCATGCGCTCGTATTGTTTTGTTACAAATGTTTTTATGTAATATGATAAATATATTTAAGATTATAATTATATAATAAATATATTAATCATATATAGGTAATTTTAACTTTTAATTGTGTATGTATAATTTAAAATAAATGTAAATTTTTAAAGTTGTTTTGTTAAAGCTTTTGTTACTGACAAATTATGTTTCATGACCGTTAATTATATGCCGAGCGCGAATTATACCGAGCTGTGCTTTAGAAGAGTGTGTTACAAAAGCAAACGAAATAAATTTTCAAATTACTACTATCACTAAAGTGGAAAATGAAGTGTCCTTCTGTTTAAACATTAGACAAATGTCAGCTCTTTCGAAATGTATATGGAAAAGGCTTGGATAAACATTTCAAGCAAAGTTCCAAATATGTTGTAAGTGCAAAATATTTTGGTGTATAATTTAGCTTTATTATTTTATGAAATATTATATGATTGAACATAGTCCGTTATGTGGTAAAAAGATGCAGTTCGATAACCTACAAGGTATTTTAAAGCTATCTTTACAAATAAATACGTTGTATGCCAAAGAGTGTTACGCCAATACATGTCCAAAAACGTATGTGTAGATTATAGAATAATGTGTATACATAATGCATGTTATATCATCGTTATTACAGTACATAGCTTTATTATATGACGCAAAAAAATGGTCATCAAAACAATATAACCAATAATAACCCTGCCTCGCTATACCTTGAACGTTGCCAATGGGTAGCTAATGAGTCAATGGTTGACACAGGCAACAGGCACAGTGGTGGGGCTTGGGGGGTCCGCACATTAGGTTTTCGGTTCGAGGAGAAAGTATGTGGTGGTGGACGAAGACCCCGGCGCGGTGCTCAGCGGATTCCGCGCGGCCGCGGCCGACAGTCGGCCTGCGATACGTTTGCGAAATAATGCCATTGAGTCGCCGCCGAAATTGCCAGTGACCGCGGCGCGCCCGGGATGACGCGCGAATAAATAGTGGCGGCAGGCAACGTTTACAACGCGCTCTCAGCTTCGGCTCTCCGACAATGTGCGGATGGAGGATAGTGGCTGTTCTTTATGTGCTCCTGGTTATTAAACCGATTAGCGGCAGGGAGATAAGCTTATCGGACGCCTCCACCGGTGACAATCATGTAAGTCCTTATCTGTTATAGCAGTATGCAATCAAATTAGCAGCAATTAATTTTTATCGACTTTTTTTAGTATGTTATCACAATAAAAAGTATCGATAAAATTTAATTGTTTGAGAAGATAGATGGTTTGTTGAAACCACACTGATAAGAAGACAGTCAATGTATACGTAACATTAGTGCATTGACACGATGCATGCACTTTTACTTTCTGCGGTTACCCTCGCTCATGCTGTGTAAGTATAATATGAAAAGGTTCACATTAAAGCGACGACCTACCGTTCGTAAAAAAGACAGTATATATATATATATATTGTTGTTGTTGTTTTTATATATTATTTAAAATATAATATAAAATATAATTTAAAAAATAGTTATTTTGTTACGAAAATGTGTTAATACCATTGACAGACATAAGACACAAGACAAAAATAATTAGAAACTCTTAAACTTAACGCCTAATTATGCCAAAATATTGGTTATACCTTAAAATAATAAAAAAATGCGTGTGTACAATGTATATTGCAATTTGTAACAACCACCGTCTACTCCGATCACTGTTATTTTTTTTAATTGTCGGCACCCTCGTTTTTCTTATACAAATAGTTGTTGGATAGATATATAAGTGGGGATCTTAATATATATATAAATAAGGTACGCTTCAAGAACGTAACCTATCAGTTTGAAATAAATAAATTTTGAACCTAATTTACGAATAGTAATGTTTTAAATGTCTTGTGTCACTGTACAAACAAATAAAAATGTGAGTTCCATTCATAAGTTAATTATTGTCAAAATTGAATTTTGTACTCAGCATAATGGCGGATTTCCTTAGTGTTAAATATCATATTTTTTTTTCCCTCAATCTATACGATGACGAAAAGTTTTACTTGGTAATTTTTGTTTCGGTTACGTTTCTCTATCAATTTAAAATATTCGTATACGAAAAACGAACGTGCCGATAGTGTAAGCAATCATTGGCTTAATTTTTTTCATTATTATCATTATGACAAAGAAGCTCCGTTGATAACAAATACGTTATGTTGTATTTAGGGTTTTGTTACAAATAAAAAACCGCTATAGCGTTTAATCATCGTTAGAATAATCTAATAACTGTGTTGTAACGTTATTCAAACGATGATTAAAAGAATTGCTGTTAAATAAATATTTCGTCGTTCATATTTGCACGCTATTCCGTTAAAAAGTCGCATAAATATTCATAAAACATTTCTCTTTTAAATTTTCTCGAAATAGTTTTTATATCATTTGTTATTTTTTTTTCGAATATAATCCAAAGATGGATTTAAATTCATAGTGATTTTTATTAAACGAATGAGATTTTGAAAGTGTGTAATGAAGACTAAATTATGTAGTACCTATGCGTTAGAAAAATTCTCATTACTTCTCTCTTTTGAAAGACAGGTGCCTATTAACCTTCACTCGTTCGAATTTGACTATGATGTCAAAATTACAACCAACTTAAGCGAATTATAATGATATGAAAGTAATAATTGTATATCAATCAGGTGGACTTGTACTACTTTCGCCTGTTACGAATATTGTTACGTAACTCATGAGCTATTAAGATGTGCTCTATTTTTTTCTAAATAACCCCACGAAATCCGACGCACCTTTATTCTGTCTATTTTTTTTCAATTCTGTACAAACCGTAAAAATTTAAATTTATTTTTACTATAAATTCTCGATTTTCCGATTGTTTATGACGTAAGAGATATTTGATTGTGAACCATATTACGAAATGCATTAAAATCTTCGGTCGTACGTAATACGTTCCTATTGCATTTAATTGACACACACTCGAATCTGCACTTTACGTATTTATGTAACAGCCACTGTGTCCGGTTCCGATATTTTGTGGTCAAAACGCTGGTTGTGTGGAACGGAGCACGCAAAATTATGCGAAATTGTGTTGCGGTGCGTAAGAGGTTTGCGGTTGTTTTTACTTCATAGATACTTGTTGATTTTAATAGCCTTCATTAGGAACTTGCTATTTTTGATCTAGATTTATTAGCCATTGTTCGTTTTTTTTATTTTTTTCGAAAAATTTCGTCGTCTTGAGTTGTCTATTAAATAACTTTTATATTGCCATGTATATGTTTATCATTTAGTTTATAAAGTTTATAAGTTCAATAATGAGTAACTGCTTCGTCGGTATAACGTAGTGATAATCAGGTTCCAGATATATTTTTCGAGTTGTTATAGCTAATTTTAACAAATTAATAGTAAAACACAGCCAAACAGTTATTCATTTATAGATATTACAATAGTTGCAGCAACAGACATGCGTATAGACATTTTATGAAGAAACAACAACCATCACCTTGGTCACTTTTTGCGTTTTTAAAATATTCTGTAAATTTAACCTACCTCGCTAAGATAAGAAAATAAACACTGATTAGTTTTTAACATGTTGTCAATTTGAAAGATATACCGCCTAATGTCTGAAATATATACGTTTTTATAAGGTCTTGTTATACTAATAGAATTAACTTATCTCTAAACTATAGCATTCAGTGGCAGCTGAATTTTTATTCTTGTTTTCATTTCAAGACATGTCTATTTAAGTCGATGACGCTTGATAACCCTTCTAATACGAAAGCAGATAATTTATTAGTTAAATACTTATTTCTATATTTTATATGCAAATATCCGCACCAGGAGCCGGCTCCTTGTTCAATAAACGACGACGAATGGCAGAAACGAGAGTGCCACAACAATTGCCACGTGAAAGGCAACCCGCAATTACACTTTGGAAAGTAGTTTAGTTATTGACCTCAGCAATTCAAGAGTTTGATAATGGCAAACGCGGGAACATCCGCAGTGAAGCGTCAATAACTCTCTATCGTTTTTATAAGACGTAATTTCGGATGATTTTCTCCAATTCGGGCGCTTTTGCTACTAGCTGTTAATAAAACCTATCGCGTACTACCTTGACCTTAGTACAACAAACCTTATATGTGAAATGTCTTATTAATTTTGATTCATTTTATGGATATGTCAATTAAGATTGATCATTGTTATACTCGTAATTTACAATAACCTATTTCATTTTATGTTTATACGTTATGACATTCTAAGCGTAGATATAAAGACATAATCTTGATGAAAGATTTGGTCGGTCGGAGTTCTTGGGTGTTGCCTATCCTATTTGTTGGGGGCTATGTGTTTTATGCATTTGCTTTAGTAACAAAATTACGTTTCTTTACCGCTTTAAAAAGCACTGAGTCTGAAGGTGAACAGACCCAATTCTTAACCTAATCGATATTTTTCAGCAGACCCTGACCTGGTATTGAACTTCAATTGAACGTCGTCTTATAAAATAAATACTAAGTAATTTTCGTTGCTAGCGACTTACGAAATCAATTGTCCATTAACCGGGTCACGGAACAATCTTTCGAATTTGGATGAGCTCTTTTCGGGTCTGACTTTTTTCTCTTCAGTGTTGACCTCGAATCTATTAATTTGTTCTCACAGTACAATAACAATTGAGACATCTATATTTTTCTAAGGTTTTTAATCGACTTAAATTCCTTTGTTGTAAATTGGACGTATTACTAATTTTCTATGTCTATATCTTGTCTATTCGTTCATTTATAGCAACCTTAGCCTACTTAATTAATAATATCGTAACATGTTATTTAATATCGCTAAATATGTATATGGAAGTCAACGAAATGATAACAGTTTCGTCACAAACAGTTACGTAAGTTGACTGAGCCAAAGGGAAAGTCCGTTATACATTTGCCTGCACGTATTCGGATGTATTTACGTAAGCGTATAATAGTGTGATTGCAAATCTAAACTGAATCGAATGTCACGACATTGACATAAGTAGATATGTAGCCTAGCTAGTACATGCCAAGGAACTCTCAGAGAATGTTATACATTAAAATTGCAATTCACTTAGTTTCCATATAAGACTACAGCACCAAATCTTAGATAGATGATTATAGGAACTGTATACGCGTTCTTTCACAGCGGCGATAAATCCTGACATACTAGCTAACTTTTGTATGTCTGATGCTTTCTCATCTTAACATAGCAAGTAGGTTGGGACCAACCTTACTTGAAAATGTTCAACAAAATATTTAAAGTTCAAAACTAACCATTTTTAATATTTACTACATAAATTATACATATAATCTCCCACTTTTTAGTCTGAGTACTGATTGAACATCTATAAGAGTTCTAACGTTTTTACCTTGATCCTAATATTTTAACTATTACTGAACTTCAATATTAACAACTATTATAACGAAAAGCAGAACTAGTGGTTATATCACCGTCCGGGAACGCAGCCGAAATCCAAGTGACCACTCCTCCATGCGACCATACTGTCCCTTGGCTCAAGTAGATAACGTCATATCCGGTAAACAGTGTTGCCAGCGCCAACACATCAGTTGAAGCTTTAGCAACCATTTAAAAAAACAATGGAACATCATTAATGTGAGAAAGTGCTCTTTGTTATTTCTAATGAACTTCACATCTCTAAGTAACTATGACACGACGCGTCAGATATGAAGATTATTTTATTGCATAACAAGACTAAAACTTTTACTTAAATAAATTACTAATTATCGATGTTATTTATAATGCGGGTAAAATAAAATGTAGTAAATACAAAATAAGAATGTTAGACAATACAGTTTAACACTATAATGTAACGTATTATAACAAATCAAAAGCGCACATCGTAAAATGTATAAAATTAATAAGTATATAAAATAATTTTGATGCAACCCTAACTGCTGTGACGGCTTTTGCTGTGCCATGCAACCGTGAAAGTAAATTTAAAATGGTAAACAAATGTTATATAAGGTTATTTCCAACGGAAGATTCTCATTATTGTTTAGATGCTTTGTATTATGTAATGCTTTGGTAACTCGCATTTGGAGAACAAGGCAAACAAGTTTTGGTTTTCGCCTTTAATTATATACTTGGAAAGTATCTATATACCAATTTGCGTGTTGACTTCAAGTTTTTATAAAAAGAATTTATTAAATTACAATTAATTAATTGAAGGCATTGAAAAATTAAAGGAAAATGGAGATTCAAAGCAAAAAAGTGACTAGCTCATCCGATCTGAGAATGTTGTAAAATTCAGTACATGATAAACGCAACCATTTTGTGTTATTAATATAATGGTAATATATGTTATACTTTGTTATGTATTAATAATAATACAAAATGTTATAATCTTTATTTAAATTTATTTAATGAATATTCTGGTATATTTGTTCAAGATTTGAAAGACACCGGGAAACAATTATTACATTTCATATTTACTTTGAAATTATGTATCTTTTTCGTTTATTAAATGTTTTTTGTATCGTTATTATCATGTTGTCATCATTTTCGAAATACGTAATAACAAAAAAATATTTCAAAAAATATGTGAAGCCCACCAATCCGCCGTAGGGTGCATGGTGGACTGTGCTCTGATACCCTCTGTACTGGCCTTTGCCCAGCCGTGGGACTTTTATAGGCTGTGACTTTACTTTACTAGAAACTTTTAGTAAGTAGCATAAGAAATCGAAATCTGTTACAGCTATGAAAACCATCAATATTCTATAATTCAAAGTTCAACTATGTCATGATATTTTCAAAAAAATAGGCCCCGAGTTTGGAAAGCTAAATAAACCATTATGTTTCTCTTTGCTCTATAATTCTTATTAGTTTTCATAAGTTTTTGGTTTGTTTGCGTTTTAAAATCTATAAAATTTATTGAGAGTTGTTATATAGCACTCCGTATTTGTAGAGTATGTAATTTGATTCTCGTTTAATTTTCAAATCGTTCTTTATGTGGTATGTCTTCCCTGTGATACTAGTCATAAGCACATTTCCTGGGTAAGTTTACAATATTTGGTACAATAAAACCTCCTGGGAGACTTCAAAATCTTTAAATTTAAAGCTATATAAAAAAATACAGAAACCATGTTAATTAATACACAAGACTCACTTGAGTAAAGAATTCGTATAAACCTTAACCACTACATGATTAGAATTTCGATACGATGCTACCATGCGCCGTAATTTTCTCACATAGAAAGTTTAAATAATACAAAAGAATTGCAAAATACTTGTTAATTTTTAAGATACAGGTTTAAGAAAACATGTACACATGTTAATTACTGTATAAACATTGGTTCCAAAATTGAACAAACAATTTAAAGCGATTAAAATGATTTTTTGTTCCAGATGACGATTTTGATTTAAGATTGATGTAAATAATCGTTTTTGGCAATTTCAGGTATCATACGGCAATAGGACGTCGCGTTTCCTTTTCGATGCCATCTTCGGATTGGAAGTGCCACTACTTGAAGAACAAAGCGTTGAAGACGATGAAGATGACGACACCCAAACAAAAAACTGCTCATGTGGCAAGTATCACATTGAAATATATCCATTCATATTTCGACTTATGTAGTAATTATAGAAATGTATATATTGCATCGTAACATATTTGAAAAATTTAAAAAAAGTGTCTACATGGAACACATCACAGCCGTTTAGCGTTATTACAAGCACTAGACTTACACGCGCTCAAAAAACTTATTTGTTTTACATTTTTTTTACCTAAGCCTTTTGGATTAAACTAACATTTAGTTGGCACTGACATGATTACTTTGCATTATTACTCTTTATTAAAAGCATTAAAATTGGCAGAAAAACTTATTGAAAAATTGTAATTGGAGGTTCTTATAAAAACTGTTCTAACGGTAAATAATAAATTAAGCCAACTGTAACAAGTTAAGGTTACTGTGTTATAGATAGATATTGTTTTCTGATAACGTTTTATTTATATTGTTTGTTGTTGTTTTTATTATTTCCGTTGTTTAGTAATGACTTCGTCCCATTATTAAAAACGTAAAGTAGACCATTACACGTTATGTACATGACAACAAAAAATATTTTTCAATTAGCACATGTTTTATGTACAGGCTGGGGTACAATGTGTATGGTGTTTGTAAACTTTGTTCAGTTATAGAATTACGTCTTTAGTCACAGCAATTTTAGTGTACATGTAATAATGAATATAAACGTTCACATTTTAGAGTGCGGCAGAGCAAACCCACTTCCTAGAAAGATGGGTAAGTTGATATTTGTACAGCAATCGTAGCTATTATTAATTATTTTGTACATGCTATTGCATATTTATGTAAAATTATGTTAATAGCACATGTTATAATATATTCGCACTAATATCTATTTTCATTTCTATCGCGCCAAATCTTCCTCTCTTCCTATTATGTTATTTCTTCTCGTATTACGTATACTTCCAACCGACAACCGACCGGAGGAAGTTCTCAATTCGACTGTAATTTTTTTGTTACCTCAGAACTTTCGACTGAGTGAATCGATTTTGATGATTCTTTTTTTTATATTAATTTCATTGGTATTGGATCTTGGGCTTCGGAGATATGAAGGGAACTCCAGAAAATCAATTATATAATAAATATAGAGCGAGATATTTGAAGTCGGATTTGTTTTTCGTTAATAAAAAAATTTACTTGTATTTCATGTCTATATTCTACTAATGTTATCAAAAGTAATATTAAATAATACATTAATATTTATTCAGATGTTTACTCTTTATATAGTTATATCATAATATTGGGCTGTATAAATGATTTATTTACACGGTCACGTATAGAACATGCAAGTGATTTTCTTAGAACAATATTTTTCGCGTCTCATTAGTTTGCAAATCTGTGAGATCGACGGTGAAAGTGGAATAGATTGCCTTCTCGATCACAGACCTTGTTCATTAAAGTGTAAAGTACATCATAATACTACCGGCTTGGACCGGATAGTAGTAACATTCCTACTGAATGCTAGTGTTGTGTCCGCGTTTCACTTACAGCGGAAAACTGGCCAGATCCTAATTAACTATGATCAGACTGAGGCCTGATACGTTTCCACCTCGCTTTTTCGTGTTTGCTGATGGGTGATTTATGTTTTGTGTTAAGTAGTATGCCATTTCGAATTTGGTTATATCTGAAGTTCAATAAAGAAGGAAAGAATTTGGAATATCATCCTAAATGATTTTCGGGATCTTAAAACATGGATAGCTGTGATATTACTATGAATTTAGTCAATCAGTAAGAAGTAAAATAAAATATCAATCATAATACGTTCCTGATAGTTAACATAACTCATTCTAATAATGATATGATGTATATAACTATTAACAAGGTATCAGACTTTACCTAACCAGATCTTTAGCTAACCAAACTTTACGATTTATATTATTTACGTATCTGTGCACATTTATTTATTTTATATTGTAAATAACTATTGATAATTCAATCAGTGTTAAATTGCCATCACTAAAATGTAGAGGGAGCTACATTACGGATTATATCTGTATTTTGTGTCATGTTTGTCATGAGAATCACCACCGGCTCGTGTTATTGCAGAATGCAACGGTTCCAATCAGGAGAATCGCATTGTGGGCGGAACGTCGGCTAGTGCCAATCGATACCCTTGGATGGCGCGAATTGTGTACGACGGCCAGTTTCACTGTGGGGCGTCGTTGCTAACGAAGGAATACGTTCTCACCGCGGCTCACTGTGTCAGGAAGTAAGTGGAAATAGTTACGGTTAAAGTGCATATGACACGCATTATATATCTATTCGTTCTTTACCAATACGACAGAGATCTGTGCCATAAGTTCATCCGTTTTGAAGACTTCTTGCGCCGATTACGACTGAACTTCTGATCTTTTTGTGGGTACAAATATTTACCGTTTTTACATTTTGTATGTGAGTTAAAATTTGTGTGGAAGAGTGCTTTATGAGTTTAACTTTGACTATCCGATTTAGGCTATATGAACTATGACGAGGTATTTGATATAACTAGAAAAAGTAACACCTCCGTTCTACTGTTTAATTATATCATCAATGTGACTCAGTAGATTCTTATTATAACACAAACGCGCTTGGCTACTGAAATGGTAATTGAAAAACAAACAAAGTATGCCTATGTATGTACATTCAATGTATGTGCTAATCAATAAAATTTTACCGAGGCAACGATATGAACATAAATACGTTCATTAGTTACGCGACAATTAGAAAATACAATCGACTGCGTATTCATTACGGAATAATTTATTGATGTTAAATTACGATGAAAATATTTACATCGTTGTCTGTCCGCAGACGATTAATCTGCGTACGTTGAAATTTTGTTACGTACTCGTACGTATAGCAACACGCAACGTTGAATTTCTTTTGAATTACGACCATGTTTGCAATTTAGCCGAGTGTGAAAGGAGTATTCTTTCCGGTGTTAATATTGTGATATAACAGGCAATTCATATCTACTATTGCATTATTGCTATCATTACCAAAGCACGCGTCCGATTTGAGTGTCTTGAATACGTTCATGTTTTCATATTAAATTTTATGGTACTACTCTCTGCACTTAAGATGCAATTAAAAAATGTGATAAAAACGAAATAAAAAAATAAGTAAATACTTTTTTTTTGGGGCTGTGATGATCATAAGCTGTTTAGTTCAGTGGCTAGTTCAGACGTCTGGCGCAGAAGACAATGGGCAATTGAAGTCAACATAACCACGGTCTTTCTGCACAATTCATCAGTTAACCTTTTGGGTCACTCCTTACAGCCTTGCGATTGCAACTAGTGACTTCTTTTCATTCCTTAAAACAGAAGATTGACCATAAAAAAACCCAGTTTCTATCGCTGGAAGATTATGAGCAGCATTCGACCTGAACATAGAAAAGATATCCGTGACGGGCGGTAGAAAACTTTTTATAGATGTTGGTGGAGTGTACTTTGAAGAGATTGAAATCTCTTGTTCAAGTTATTCAAGAAAATTGTTCGTTTAGTTTCACGAAAAGTTTTTTACGAACATTTTTGCCAAGTTATGTGAGTGGCACAATCAATGATATTATAACAAAAATGAGGTAGATAATTATGTCACTAGGGCACTGAAACTGGGGCGCTCAAATTACGCCAATTGGTGTAATTCTATAGACTGCTATTTTATTTCCTACTAACGTAGGTATTATATACCTACGTTCTATATCATCTGTCACATTCACTTAAACATGCCATATAATGTAAAGCGAAACATTTTAAACGTCCCGCAGTATGGACATGCGTCATCTATACGAGAATTATTAAACATCAATGGGCACAATCGTTAGAACCGTAACTCGAGATTCATAAAAACAGTCTCACTTAGTATTTCTCTTTTTTAAAAATTTACACGACGCTTTGCAGGCTGAAGCGCTCCAAGATCCGCGTGATCCTAGGCGACCACGACCAGACAATCACCAGCGAAAGTCCTGCCATCATGCGAGCGGTCAACGCGATCGTCCGCCACCGAAGCTTCGACGCGGATTCTTATAACAACGACATCGCCCTGCTAAAGTTGAGGAAGCCGGTCAACTTCTCGCGAATCATCAAGCCTGTGTGCTTACCGCCCGCTGGTGAGTGTTTTGATCAGGTCGTGGCAGACGGGTGGACGTTCTATATATCTTCGAATTATTTTTTCTTTGTTGACGAAAACGATTTCATGATGTTTTCCTTCACCACTGAGCACGTGATCAGTCAGCATTTAAAATTAAAAATTTCGTTGGTGCCGGCACCGCGGATGGAACTCAGGTTGCTCGATTATATAGAACTTTCTCTTTCTTTCTTTCTCTTTTTAAAAAACATTGCCCTTGCTTTGGGATAACATATCCTATGGACAATTTACAAACACACACTTCACGCGGACAAACACCCAGATGCTAAACAGCTATCTGTGCGTCACACAATAAGTTGTCCCGTCGAACCCACGACCCCCGAAGCCGATACCTTAGCGACTGCGCCACGGAGTCATCAAGGCGAGCGTCGGGACAATAGGCTATTATAACTCAGTAACGTGTTTATTGACGACCCGAATGGAGAAGTGGAGAAGAGGGTAGTGTACCTGACTCTTGCGCCAGAGGGTGTGGGTTCGATCTCCACTACTGGAAAAATATTGTGTGATGAACATAATGTTTTTCTGGTGCCTGGATGTTTGTATATGTACATTATGTATTTATTTACAAAAGAAAAGTATGTTTAAGTATGTACATCAGTTATCCATACCCATAATAGCCGTGCTCAGTTTGGGACTAGAGAACGTTGTTTAAAAATGTGTCCTAAAATATTTACAAGGGACCGAGCCGGCGGGCAAAGAGGGCATAGTGGTGGGCTGGGGGCGTACATCCGAGGGGGGGCAGCTGCCGGCGGTCGTGCAGGAGGTGCGCGTGCCGATACTGTCGCTGACACAGTGCCGCGGGATGAAGTACCGCGCCTCGCGGATCACGGGCAACATGCTGTGCGCGGGCCGCGCCTCCACCGACTCCTGCCAAGGCGACAGCGGCGGCCCGCTGCTCGTGCAGCAAGGCGACAAGTACCAGATCGTCGGTGAGCGATCTGTTATACGCGATATTTCGAGAGCCCTTTTTTTTAAAAAAAAGAACTTTATCATTAATTAACACTGGTTTTAAATTGAATAAGATTTCGCCATTGTTCTTTATGTTTCTAAAGCGCTCTTACAACACAAGATAACGTACAGTGAGGGCAATTTGTTTGAAAATTTTTGGCTATAACCTTAACCAAAACAAAGAATTTTAGAACACCCTTATGTATAAAACTGTAACGTAAAGTTCATTTGTAAAGGTCACAAAGCATATGAATGGGTTGAATGAATTTAAGAGAGACAAAACATACTGTTAGAAGGAGAGGCTTGTAATGCGACGCTGTGGCAACGAATGGAAAAAGTCTCGGAATGTATGAATCAGTCAGTTGTAGTTGTATAGGATGTTAAAAATGCTGTTTCTTTTTTACTTAATTAGTTAGTTTGAAAAATATTTTTTTAATGGTTTTTAATTAAAAATTAAAAATTATGGATTTTTTTAACATTAATATTTTTTTATGATTATTGGCAAGCAGCGTTAGACGTGTGTTCATTTATTGTCGCGATGGTAACGACACGCTGCATATTTAATTGATATATTTTTGGTTAAATATTTCCTTTAATGTAATTACAGGCATAGTGTCTTGGGGCGTCGGATGCGGTCGCCCCGGTTACCCTGGTGTGTATACCCGGATCACGCGGTATCTCTCCTGGTTGCGTGCTAATCTCAAGGACTCTTGCTTATGTGACAATTGAAATAATAGAAATTTCCGTTCATTTTTAATTTAGCACATAACCTATTTACATAATCAAATTGTTTACGTTTCGCAATGGGTTCTGAATGTTATGTCTACTAAAGGAAATATGAATATGAAGTTGGCGATTGTGAAAATTGTTTTAAATTATTCAGTGAAAATGCTGTAATCTTGTTAATATTTATAGTTTTACTGTTAAGTTTGTCTATTGTTTTTTTAATACTTATGAAGAAATAGAAGATTCTAAGACACCTATATAAATGTTCATGTTTATGTGTACGTTTGCTTTAAGCAAACTGTAATAAGTTTTAGGCGTACGACTTGTTTATTAGAATTAGAATAATATTAATGGGAACTAAGCAAAAAAAATTACATCAATGAAAGATAAGTTAAATTTCAAATGTGTTTATGTCATATAATTATCGTATACTTTTATGTAAAGATTTTTTATTTTTATACGTAATACGTATTTGTATAAGGTATCGTCTTTTGTACAGCATAATCAGCTATGGTTGACTATCACATATATGGTTTATATATGTATAAACCATATATGTGATGAACACTAATATGTGTGGTATAATATTTTAAATAATCTGTTTATTATTTTTTGGGTTAAACATACGAAAATTTTACAGCAAATTGCAGCTAGTTTTACGTCATTGCATAAATTATCACTTTAAGTACGGACAGTAGAATCTAAGTGAAAGCAGGCGACAAACCTTGTATATTTTAAAAGCCGGTTCACGCTTAAGACAATAACAGTTACGCGTTCCCGTTTTGATATTGCTACGATAGAAGTTAATCTAAAATGTTCTAAAATTTTTCAAGTTAAAATAGTATTTTTTAAGCATTAATATAAATAATTGATAAATAACCTATGTGTATTAAATATATGATCTATTTAATTGATAAATAAACTAGGTAGTTAGACATTTTGCCAAGCTCCGTGCTATCGTGCGTACGTTTCCGTTAACTAATTACTAAGTTTGTTGTAATTAAGTTTTGTTTATGAAACTCGATTAATTAATTAAGTTCAGGCCGGTGGTGCAGATTACCAATATAATATAAGTTCAACGTAGACTACCTAAGTGTTCAATGAATGCGAATAGATTTTAGATTTGACTTTTAAATTATTTGTAGGCAAATTTTAAATTATACAGTGTTAATGGCTTGTAACGGTGTTAATTTATTCTTTCTATTTATAGAATTTAATTGAATGTATGTATCAGATCTTTCTGTCAACTCCAGGCAGGTTCAAAATTGTTGCTACAACTGGTATCACAGGTACCATTTCAGAACTAGAAAGATATTTAGTTATACGAAAATTTCACGTACTAAGGTAAAAAAATAAGGAAACTAGTTATTATTTACAAGTATAGGCTTTTTTAAATGTTAATGACGATTGTAAATCTAAAGATATTTATGTAGTACAACAAGTACAACAACAACCTTAGGACTAATTTGTACAGGAATCTAGGAATATCGCTCTTTAGGCTGTAACTGTGATTACCTTCATCTTTATTTACGTTTTTTTATAGAATGAAATATTGTTAATGTTTATTGAATTGATAAATTGTAAAATTTATTTATTATTAATTTTAGAGCCTAAGTAACTTCGTAGTCCTAAGCAACTCAACTTGTAAATTTTATGTTGATTACATTTACGAAATCCTAGTTATTTATTTTGATTATTGCTTTTCTTTATCCTTTTTTGTTTTATTTATTTTTCTGCTTACTGGTAGACTGCACGAAACGATCACAAATTCTCATGTTTGCATAGCACGGAGTACAGCCCCTCCAAAAGATCTGCGGTGTAAAATAGGTGTGTAAAAAATTGTTTTATTTCTCTACTTTCAAACTACTGGAGAAGGTGGCAATTGAGCTGGCAGTTCACCTGTTGTTAAGTGATAACCGCCGCCCATGGGCATTTGCAACACCCGTGGGTTTGCGGATCCATGGCTACCTTTTAATAAAGTGGGCCCCCGTTACCGCCAGACGAAACACAGAAGTATAACTCTTCTACTTCACGACTTCTGTGAGGCATCTGTGAGGTATAATCTTCCGGACAGACCTGCCCATTCGCGCAACAGTCGACATTAAATTGTGTCGTAGTAATCGAAATACCTAATAAGAAAATTTCTGTTGAGCATAGTTTCTAGTTTTCAAGAAGAAAGTTTCTGTTTTAGGAAGTTAGGTTACATTGAATATATATTTTATGGCGCCTTACGGTGACGTATAGTCAATGTCCTATAAAAATTATTTGCTATTAGTAGGCAATTCGTCGCGCTGTTGTCAAAATTAAAAGTATTAAACAACTTAATATGAAATATTTATTTCTGCTTCTTTTAATTTATATTAATATTTTAATATATATTTTAATTAATATTCCTTTAATGGATGCATCATGTTCAAGTACATATACCATACTATATTTATACTGTGCCATGGCATTGTGATGTTCAATTACTAAGATTAAATAAATAAATATATGTATAACGATAAAATCCGTAAAATCGACAATATGCACTGTTTTTATAAATAATACAAATAGTACGAAATGTGTGAAGAAGTCATATCGTATGTATAACACTTCTCCGTTGTGCACCTATCTTACTTTTTATATACCACCCTAAAGTTGACTGGTAGAAAATACTTATTAAGTCCGCCTTGTACACGGACTAGTAAATTTATATTTTTTATAGTCCGTGCTTTAATAATAATAATAAAGTTTAAATAAATTTAAAAGATTCAGTCACAATATAATTATTTTGCTACACTTTAGTGTAATTTCTATCTCTTTGTTTAATTACCATATTTTATGCCAAATTTAAATTATGATATGTACCTATCTACTTCAGAAAGTTTCTAAATTCAAAATGTAACTGCCCTCTACCTTCAAATAAAATTACTTAATAAGCCTTTTATTTCAACTGGAAACTTTGACCGCAACCGAATGCCGAACCGAACTACTGGGTCAGTCATTGTTGACAATTGGGTCATACTCATACTGAGCGCCAAGACAAAATGGGTGGCATAAAACATTGTCAAAATGGTTATGAATATCACATTTATTTCTTTTATGTTTAAATAATCAGTAGCCAGTCAAGAAAAGCGGGCTAAAAATTCTAGATAACATTGTTTTTAAAAGGAATTCGTTAGACTAATGGTAAGAATCCTTTGTGAAGTATAAGTCTGTCGCAATATGACCTCTATAGAAAATCTTACTTTCGCTGGCAGCGTGTAGTGTACCGTTTAATGGAACTTTGTTAATTTTATACCAAATTATTTTATTTCATATGTTTAAAAAGTTTCTTATTTAACAATTGTATCATGGAACAATGTAGGTTTTGTATGTTATTGTTTCATATAGAGCCATATAGAGTCACACCATACATAAGCTTTGTACACACGTAATGTGCAGATGGCTTTTTATTTAATATAGATTTGCTAGTTGTTCCACAAAACAAACAAGATATCTGTCTGGTGTTAGTTAGGCATTGTCGTAAGCAAATCACGTTGGCCCACGAGAACATGGCAGCGGTCCGAACGCATCTCAGTGTGTGTTGCGAACGCGCGCGACAAGTTCAAGAACTGAAGACGATGCGCCAGCCGTGCGCGAAATTCTGAATTCGACATTTGAATTTGTTTATTTTTTTTCTATGTTTACTTTCTAAAAGTCGTAACATTATCCAGGATGTGGAAGTGCTCTCTATATTTAGTGGTTGTGTTAATAGTTTTCGCTAATTCTGAGGTTTGTGTAATATTACTTTCTTTAACGGAATTTTCTCTTTTAATTTATACGCAACGTGACATCCAATCCGCATGAGCTAATCCATTGTTTACAATTTTGATAATTTCTTTTTTACACTATTAGATGACTATTTTAAAAATACAAACTGATTATATATTTGTTTATCAGTCTTAAAAATTATAATATTTGAAATTATGTTGTATAATATTTGAATTTAATCCTTTCCTCCAGGAGGATGCAGCGCGTGATGGCCGAGAAGTGTCAGCGAAAAATTTCTTCGGTGGAGTGTGGGGAAATCGCCCTCCGATCATGGAAAAAAATCAACCTAAAGCGACGTGTACTTGCAGTAAGAGTCTAAAAATGTTTAGTATGAAATTATTTTATGATTGAAAAAGCCACGATTTTGTCTTTATTATCTGATAGCGTTGTTTCTATTTATCACATGTTTTTTACGTTAAGACTTACTCGAATATTTTTTGATATTAATTTCATTATCACTTTAGTTATAGATATGTAAAAATATTTTGAAAGAAGTGTTCGTATTTTATTTGCAATAAACTCTTCTTGAGTACACCTATTCCCTTGATACGATAAAAAGACGAGAATATTACTCGTTTTGTTGTGGTGTGTTTTATTTTAAAAATGGCTACCTTTGACTTTATACCGTGGGTCACCTTTGATTATGAGCAAGCCCCAAGTTTTATTTTGTGATTATCTTTGATTGCTTAAAAGGAATTGAAAAAAACTTGATATTAGGGGAAAAAATCATGGTACGTGCGGGTACCGCTCTTGATCTAGTACGACCTGTCTTAAAAACCTGCTCATAGCTGCGTCATATCATTATTTATTTCTTATTTTACTAACAACCTTATTGTAAGTAACATAAAAAGAAAAATAAGCTTTGTTTTCAAACAAAACAAATTGTGAAGTCTGTTTAGGTATGGAAATATACTAAAGAGAAGAATATTTTCGTGGTTCAGTACAGTTTTATTTTACCAAAACTGGAAATCTGTTAAATTGGAAATCTTTTGTTATACTATTTTTGTTAACGTCAACTGAAACAATGTTATGTTTTCAGACATCTTTAAAAATACTTCTGTCTTACAATTTCCTCTGCCTCATCCTTCCTATTTATTTAGCGACGACAGAATAGGATTGTGGCTGTGATGGCCTATTGATTAAACGGAGCCTTTTGATCTTTGGTGAGAGATTGAGAGCCCAATTTTCAAAAGGCTGTCAACGCTTCTGTAACCCTCGGGTGTAGCAGATGTCAACAACAGATGATCAACTTTTCGCATTAAAAAAACCAATCCATTCAAGACATAAATCAGAATGGTTGTTTCAATCTGTAAAACATAAAATCTGTTTTGTTAAATGAACGGATCAAATGAAAATTAGACAGAACAGTGGTTGTCTGATCTTCTGATTTCGTAACAGCCTATTTTTTGTTCGTATTGTTAGAAAGTCGAAGTCGATTGTTAGGAACACCGCCTGTGTTGGAACGGTGACATCGAAGCGATTTTACGTACGTGGGATCCAAATACGAACGGAAATTAGTATTTTTAGAATATTAATAAAAAAAAATGTAATAAAATTTATATGTAATAATAGCTTTGCACTGAATAGTGCTATCCATAAAGGTTGTGAAGTCTGGTAGGTATTTACTTATTTAGTCCGCTTGCAGGTGTTACACTTAAAATTTCTTATACAATAATAATTTTTAATTATTTCAACTACTCGTAATCGCACATGTAAATATGCACAAGGACAATAATTGAAGCAATTGTAATAATATTACAACTAAACTACTATTGTTTCTTACTTGAGTCCAGATTTTAAGAAAAATATTTTAATATTTCTATTATATAACATTCTCGTGTCACGGTGTTTGTAATTGAACTCCCCGAAACGGCTCGACCGATTGTCGTGAATCTTATCGTGCATATCGGCCAGGATAGAGAATCGGATAACATCTATTTTCCATCCCCCTAAATGTTAAGGGTGGTCCACCCCAAAATTTTTTTTTATTTTTTATATAAAATTTTTTGGTTTTTTTTTATCATACAGCATACAAAAATATCCCTCTAAAAAAAAGGGAAAAAAAGAATAAAATCATCAGGATCGACAAAAAAAAAAAAAAAGAAAGCAATGATCTGGTATAGAAAAAAAATAAAGTGTGTAAATGATCGTGATACGAACCGCGGCCGTCTGTTTTGGGGCCGCCCGATTAGCGATCATGTCAAAAAAATGTTGTAATAGGTTACAACATTTTTTTTGCGGCGAGATTTACCGTCATATTCGAATGATTCCCTATAAAAGGATATTTTCCTAGCTAGATTGATTTTTCCCTCCCGAATTTACGCACATACAAAATTTCATGAAAATTGGAGCCGTTTCCGATTCCGATTATATATATATATATATATATATATGTATATATATATATATATATATATATATATATACAAGAATTGCTCGTTTAAAGGATAAGATTTTATAAATCACTATGAAATTCGCCTTAGGTAGAAAATATGTTAATGACATAAGAACATTTTTTTCCTTTACTTGCTTTTATCAGGTAGGTCTGCAGCAAAGAAAAATATGTAATAAAATTGTTTAAGTTTTTTTTAATATAAAACAACACATCGTCGTGTTTAGTTTTATTTTATATTCTTTCAATTTCTAAGGCTTGGCCATGTAAATTGATTGTGGTGTTTAACATCCTGATCTTTATCATTAACCTGAGCTCCTGTTAGGTTATTTGATATTTTTGCCTCGCTTTTTTCTTTAAAAACATTAATGTTTAAGCATTAAAAAATTAAATTCGAAATGCTGCAGATGTGTAGTGTCATAAACATGAGCCACGAACATAAATTCGAAAATGCTTGCAATCGATTATAACAAACTCAAACAGATTCAAAGAAAAAGTTAATGTCAAATTTTCTTTATTCAATTTATGCTTGATTCAATTTATTTTTTTTGATTCAATTTAATTAATTTTTTTTTCTTATGTGTTCTTAAGTTTTTTTTCTTAAGTTGCGAAACGAGCAGACGGATCACCTGATGTTAAGTGAATACCGCCCATGAACATCTGCTACACCCGCGGGTTTGCAGATGCGTTGAGAACCTTTTTGGAAATTGGGCTCCGGCTACCTCACTCACCAGACGAAACACGAAAGTATACTTCGACTTTACGCCGGTCTTTTGTGAGGTCGTGGTACTTACCCGGACGAGCCTGCACATTCGTTCAACAGCCGAGGCTGCTGCGTGGCTCTACCACCCCAAAATGAACGCCACTAACAAATATTAACTATTGTATTATTAATTGTCCAAGAGGTTTTTGAAAAACAATATTCGTTTGGAGTTAAAATGTCGGCATCCACTGATATTAGTTACAAACATGCGATGTTCAATTCCAGAGTGCGGCGAGAGGAACGAGGTGTCGCGTATAGTCGGTGGAACGGAGGCCCGCAACGATGAGTTCCCTTGGATGGCGAAGCTGATCTATTTCAAAAGGTTCTACTGCGGCGGCATGCTTATCAACGATAGATACGTGCTCACGGCTGCCCACTGCGTCAAAGGGTGAGTACAGTACTACTGACGTTATACGAAAAAGAAGTAAAGTCAAGTAACAGCCTATACAGGGAGGCTTTTCTAAGTGTATCCGTTTTTTTATTAAATTCTGGACATAAATAATGTTATAAAAATGATAAATACATATATTATGTCCGACTGCTGGGCAAAGGCCTCCTCTGAACAGAGCGTTTTAGGGCATAGTCCACCACGCGGTCCCACTACGGATTGACGGACTTCACATATCTTCGAAATATATATTTTTTTGTTATTATTTCGAAAATATGCAGATTTCCTTTCGATGTTTTTCCTTCACCGCCGTGCACGTGATAAGTCAGCACTTAAAATTAATAATTTCATTAGTGCCAGCACCGGGAATCGAGCTTAGGTTGCTCGAGTATATTGAATTAAAATCGAGCGCCCGGACAATGAGCTATCACGGCTCAGTTATATAAAAGCCTTACACACTAATTGACGTGGTCGCTTTTTCAATCATGCTGTTCATGGTCTAAGGTCCGAAAATGACAGTACTTAGGCCATTAGCTTTGGAAGGTCTCCGATTAGAAGGAAAAACAGTGATGCAACCGGTGCAAGGTGTCGTTCGTTGTGTTGTTCTAAGCTCATATATGTCTCCCTTGGAAATGGTTACAGTTTAAAAAGTTTTAAAAGTTTGTCTTAACGTTTGTTTCTTTCCACTTATCTCTGCGGTGGTTTAACGGAATCGTTCTATTTCGGTATATTACTAGCTTATCGATTAACAGGTGGAACCTTTAAAATTATTTGTTTTGAGTCTTAACTACCGCACCCGCGCAGCTGGATATTCATTTTTATAATATGTCACTTAGATGCGATGTTTATGCAATAGTTATATATATGTAATTTTTATATAGCCCTAAACTACAGCTAAAATAACTAATATATGTTTTGCTTATAATAAGTTCGGTGTGCTTCCTGGCAAAGCCCTTTGCAACTCTTCTTCAGTTACAACCCACAGTTAATTTGAGTTCGGCCTCCTATATTTGCGTTGTCGACCTCGATTTCGTTTCCAATTTCTTGGGTACCATACCGTGAATATTTTGCCCCATTTATCTTGAGGGCTGCGTAGCATATGACCCGTCCATCTCCACTTCTTTTGATCTATCTTAATGAGAATATCTGTCACAATAGAAGATAATGAAAAGAAGATAATATAAATAGATAATATATGTAGAAACACATATATTAGAGCCAGAACAGAGGCTCTTATATATGTGTTTCTTTTCCTATTAATTTTTCTGATATTCAGCATACTTCTTTCCATGGCTCTTTGGCAGTGTTCTAGCATATTCCCGTGCTGTTTAGAAAGTGTGCAAGTTTCGCAGCAAGGTCCAGATATATTTAATCCTCCACATATTCGAGAGATTGATTAATGATTTTTATTTCGTATAGGATTGAATTTGTTAGTAACTTTGTTTTGCCTGTGTTCATTTATGCAGTAGTTAGTATTTGGTTAATGTTTTACAAATTTTGATCCAATTTCTGGACGGAGTAAGTTGCCCAAGTCGTAAATTTTCGATTTGCATTTGTTTTTATCTCTACCTGAGTCTGAGTGCTTTACAATATTTTTAAGTCTTCCTTCTTGGAAACTATTGGACTGATAACTTTAAAGGATTTTTCCATAAATTTTTGACTCAATCTTATCAATTTAGGTATCGCCGTAATAACATTTTATTGTTTTTCAAGTTACACTTCTTTTGGCGCATTTGAGAAAAATTATGCGAATTATTACGATGTGCAAGACATAAAAGGGACACCAACTTCATGGTGTTATCATGGCGACCAATACTCATAAAAATATTTTATATTTACCTATTATATCATTCATTAAAACCATAAGCAATTGCATTAATTTTTTTTTTCACAGACAAAGAGTAATGGATACATTAATCATATTAAAAGTGGTGGTTGTTTTCTCTAGCGCATCGGACCCTACTGCTGCGTATGTAAATATTAACATACTTTAAACGTGTAGGAGGCAAAAGTTAACACAGAAATGTTGTCTATTCACTCGCCTTTGGCAAATTTTCAAGTTACTTGAATAAATAACAGAAGCGTGAGTTAGTCAAATGTTTGTATAAAATTCAAGAGGGTGTTGACTTACATGTAATATTAGGTAAAAAGCAAGTAAAAGACATGTTTTGTTTTTCTTGTAGGTGAAGTTTAATTTAATTTGACTACAAATTTTAACGGAAACGCAATCGTGACATTAAAAGATTTGAAACGAACAATTGAACGTAAACCAATGGGTTAAGGACAATTGCATACGTTTGTACGGCCGGACTACCTACGGCTTTGTCACACTAGGGATGTCCAAACAATTATGGGTCGATTTGCAACACGTTAAATATGCTAATCGTATGTATCGTATCGTTATTTCGATACCGTAAATCACTGATATACGGGTACGATAACCCGAGAGCCGGCAAACGTCTCCTAAATAAGTTCTTGAGGCGATCTTTTAAATTCCAATCAGTAGTATCGGTGCGTTCACCTTTAAACCGGCCCAATGAGCAGGCTCCGAACATTAAAGTTCATTATCCTCGACAAATGTACATTTCGGGCGCGTTAGTGCGACCTTTTCGGCGCGACTTTTTTAACGTTTTTCCATTCGATTGTTTAATTTTGCGGGCGTACGTAAATGAGGGCGAAATACCGAGAACTTGGTGCCGTCCACTCGGCAATATTATCTGTGCAAATTCACGATTCTAAAAGGAAAAACGTGACGGCTTGTGGCGGAGCGGAATAAGACGCAAAAAATACAGTAAGTGAAAGCGTAAATGAGCCATCATTAATAGTATGCATGCCCGCGGTCCAACGAAAAATACTGTGTCACTTTCGCCCAATACAAACTCGGCCCCCCTAATGTCGCCGCGACGCGGTACAATGCTGTTCGATATTAATGTGCTTCTTAAAGAAGAATCTGGCACTTAAACAAGTTTTGAAAAGAAATCAAATTCAACACTTTCTTACGTATTACAATCGATGTAAAATTATAAATTACCACCTTTTTTTCGTTTTACGTTTGCGTAATTTTAGCTGAAAGACTGTTTGTCACACAATTTTGAAAATTTTGACGCGAATTTCTACGGAATAAAAACGAAAATCTTTTAAATGCACCATGATATGCCTATTTCCTAAGAGCTTTGTACTACGGCAGCATGGAATTACTAGTTGAGAAACTATTTCACTATAATATTTTTTGAAGTAATACTTCTTTAGGCGCGACAAGGGAGTAACTCAGATTTTTTCTGACGGAAGTAACGCTTTTTCTGACGGAAGTAACGTCATAAGTATATGTAATATTTTTAAAATATGACATATACTTATGACGTCACTAAATATTTAATCATTTCAGTGATATATGCCGTCAACGCCAAAGAAGTTTTACTTCAATCGCGCGTAAAGGTTACACGCACACACTTTTTTTTTATATTTACGTGAATACTGGACGTTATGAAACTATAGCCTCAAGAATCATCCTAGGTATAAATCGGTCAATTTCTGTAAGGAACTTCGATTTAAAGTGTGGTCACAGACTCACAGACTTGTAGTTTTTTCATGCGCGGGTTTTTAACTTCTCTGTTCGATTGTCCATTATGATTAAGATTACATTCGCAATGTCGAACGATTAAATGTCTAGTTACACTCCAAGATCATGTTAAGGATTTTGCACTTGACACATGAAGAAAAATTTATTAATCTTTCTCAGCGGCTCACATTAGATTGGTTACCAGGTGGTATCCACGTAACGTTGGTCTGCGTCATAGAGATTGGAGACTCCCGAAAACCACTCCATTCCCTGGTGGTAAATGCAACAAATTACTATATAAACGCGACCGCTTACAAACGTCGCCCGCGCAATATCCTCATCGACCCGGTCGAGAAAGGTGATGTAGGTACGTGGGACCCAAGAGGCTCCCGCTAAACAACAATACAACCACCATATTTCTGATACATAATAACCAATTATTTCGTCCTCGATCGGTATCACGGTCCGGACTGAAACTCGATGGTTAATATGGGACATACCTCCCATTTAAGATAACGCACGCATGAGCATATGTGCGGCCTTACCCAAGCCGGGGGTCTTACCAAGCTCGTGGGTTTTGGCTATCCCAAGAGTTCTAAATAAGTATGAAGCGATGGACTGAAGGGGGAAAACATCAGTTAAATTAAAAATAAAAAGTTTTGATCGACTCGATACATTTCTTCTCTGACGGTTATGGTTTAACTCAGTCACTGCCACGGAGGCTTGGTGCTCCAAGCTTGAAATTCCTCTGCACGGCCAAGTCTTCTTTGTCACAGAAATCACGTACTCTCTATTTGACATGTTAAATGTAAATAATTTCAGGTTATTAAGAGATTAAACCATTCCAATTTCAGCTTTATGTGGTTCATGGTAAAGGTGACGTTCGGCGAGCACAACCGCTGCAACGCGACGGTGCGCCCCGAGACGAGGTTCGTGATAAGGGTCATCGCCAATAAGTTCAGCCTCACAAACTTCGACAACGACATCGCGCTTCTTCGGCTCAACGAACGGGTGCCTATGTCCGATGCTATCAAGCCCATTTGCTTGCCCACAGATAAATGTAAGTTACTATCCAATTCGCAGTAGCAAAAACCTGTTTAGCTTTCCATTCGGGCCAAACCCTTCTATTTATGAAAGGGATTACATTCTGTATAACTTTTTTCATTGTCTACCAGCTCTTGAAAACACGCCCATGAAACATAAGGAGTATTTCTTTAAGATTTTTACTATAGGACCATGAACGCTGTACTTCGAAATGTCGGTAATAAAAAAAAAATAAACGCGATTAATCCTTAAATTAGTTTAATTTATAATGTGTAATCGCGTAAATACAAGAAATTATTAAGATTTTTACTTTAGATTTATGCTTTGATCAATAATTTATTTAATTCTGCTTCTATATTTGCTTTATTTTTTTCTCTTTATTATTATCTGTATTATTATTTTATTTATTTTGCGATTATATTATTATATTGGTATTTACATATGCTGAGAAGGAATAATAATTATTATATTTACTATTCCGACGTACATCGTTGGATTCCAATCGGTTCCGGTCGAATTCCTGGTTTAAATTCTAGATCTCTTCAATAAAGTACTGCATACTCTAACTTAACAGGAAAAACGAATGCTCATTTATATTTTATGTGTGCTTTCGAATGGAAATTGTAATTTGCAAGTCGATGGAATGACTAAAAGTGGGTTAAAATTAGGTTCTAAGATTTTCCTTGCTTACTTGTGATTAGCAAATCAAAGTCTAAGTGAAAGTAAATTGGACTTAAAAAAGTATTACAAAAACTAAGCGATGTTAAATGAACCGTAGAACATTTTTCACCAAAGAAATGTAACAATACGACTATTTACAAAAGTGGCATTTTGATCTTGTGAATTAAATATTTTTGCTGAAATGGTGAATGTGATTAATTCAGCTTAGACAGCGGTTTAGAAAAATCTATTCAGAAGAAAGATAAACATTGTTCAAGACAACAAATGTTCGCGTAAAAAAATTGTTTTGTCATGAGAAGGTGAAGGTGGTCAAAGAAAAGGTGGTGACGAATAAATTGAATTTAGTGGTAACAAATTTTGTTATAGCAAAATACTGAAGACTGATTACGGTATTAATAAATTGCTGACTTTTTTAGCTCAAGCAAAACGGCAAATATAATATATTTATAGTATCTTGCGGGCCTACGTTTAATTAAGCCACTACTTCTGTCTTCTGTTAGATTTTTACTTCTGCGGGCGAGCCAGCCTTATTTTTATTCGAAGTACCTACATATAATCGTGGTCCAGGCGTAGGTGCCCTGAGAGCCCGGCCACCTCAAGCCTGTAGATCTGTAAAGGCAAATGGTTTATCCAGCCAAAATAAAAAAATAAAAACCTCATTTCATACCGGTAGTATTATGAATTAGATATGAGACTGCGCTAGATGGCTTTTTGCTTTCCATCAGATGGTACAATAAACATTTCATTTAGATGCGTAGCTAAGACACATTTATGAATTGAAATGACGCAAACAAAATACTTGTGTAATTCACATAGAGTTGCTTTTTTTTAAATGAATTCTAATGTTTTCATCAATCTTGTTCCATAATTCGAATTAATCACGAAATAAACAATATCAGTCTCAATTTTTTTATTCCATACCACGGTGGGTTTTTACCTATTATGACCACGTTATAGACCAAGGATCAGTGCGCATAGGCAATTGTTTATTTTAGGATCATCGAACTAATATATGCTTAAGAGGAGCGCCTTTTGTAGCTGTTATTTCGTGTATCGACCTCCTCTCATGGAGTATACAACGAGGGAGTAAACCAATTGTCCGGAGTCAGCTTTTTCGTTTAGTGCTTGCCATTCGAAGTTAAAAGTTTTTTAATGTTCGACGATGCCAAGTGCGTTGGTCAACCTGATGGTAAGTGATAACCGCTGACCATGGACATTTGTGACACCCGTAGGGTTAAAAATGCGTCGCGACATTTTACTACAGTGGGCCCCGGTTACCTCACTTACTTCTTCCAATGCAAGTCGGTTCTCTGTGAGCTCGTTGTACTTTCCCGGACCTGCCCATTCGTGCAACGAATACTGTTGCGTGGACCTATTACAGTACAAAATATTTTGTCTATTTAATACCTTACTAGATTTACTATAATGCTTTCTGTATGTCCATAGCGTTGTTGTACGTCGGTGTGAAGGCAGTTGCGTCGGGCTGGGGCACTCTGAGCGAGGAAGGCAAAGTTTCATGCACCCTCCAAGAGGTGGAAGTTCCGGTTCTCAGCAACGAGGAGTGTCGCAAAACAAAGTACACTGCCTCGATGATCACGGACAACATGCTTTGCGCTGGTTACCCTAAAACTGGGCAAAAGGACTCCTGTCAGGTATGACACGTAACGGATTAAAAGTAATGTTTTGACATACATTTTAAATTATTCTGTAAGATATTTAGTCATTATTACTTATTACAACTAGTCTAACTTGCTTGGTAATGTTGCTTCCGATAATATGAGAGAATTACAAATTACAAATGAAATTGAATGTTGCTTCATTTATGTCTTTGAAATTCGTTTTTACAAATTGCGTTTTTCTACTGGTTATTGCTTGAATTCGAATTTTGAACAAACTGTAATTAACAACGAAACCGTGAAGAGAGAGTAGTTTTCCTATCAAATTTTATTTTTTCAGGGCGACAGTGGCGGTCCGCTGATAACAGAGAGGAAGCATGACAAACGCTACGAGTTGATTGGTAATATTTTTGTTTACGTTGCAACAATTTGTCGGCATTCCTTGGCCATATGCAGCAAACACCAGCTTTAATGTAGTAATTGATATACGGAAAAGCTTCTCTGAAGCCAGTTTTATGGATATCGGACGGACACGTGACATCATAGGCTGAGTGACATAAAGAGCGTATTGTCCTCTCTTTCGCACTGCAGTCTAAATCACTTGATGTCTGGCTTACTACGCTTAATTCAACAACTAAGAACGTTGGTAATCGGCTTTATAAGAAACTGGCTAGCGCCCGCTGCGCTTCGCTTCACCTAGAAAAATCTTATGTATAACCGTATATCAATTCAACCTATGGTTCAAAAGATAAAAATTACTGCAACCTGCACCACCTATCCGGCACTAACGTAACTATGTTCATCGGAGTGGTCATGTTGCCCTTTATATGTATCTGTGCTAAGTTTCATATCAATTGGGCTAATGTTTATCGAGTTTTAGGTAATACGAGTACATAAATGCATACCTTCCCTTTTATACAGGGAGGTTTTTCTAAACTTGTTTACATTCTAGACATAAATAATGTTATATAAAAAAATGATAAATATTTAAAATCACTCGTAAGTAGTTAATTACATTCATGTGAACTTATCTCAAAAAGTGCGTGATTTATGGGCAACTAATTTATTTTACGCGCGATCATTCATAACTAACACGAACACAAGTTCGTTTCAAAAGTATACGACGCATTTATGACTACCGCATTGTCAACAAGAATACAATTGCAAATTTTTTGAAAAAAAATTTCAATAAACGATTATACTACCGAGTCTGAACCTCCTGTGTGAATTTGGGCACTTTTAAAAAGCCACTCGGTATATATGTATATAAAAGAGAATAATTTTTTTTAATGATAAATCTACCTTAGATTTATTTTTATATCAAGCATTATAGAACGATATTAAGCGATGCACACGAAGAATTAGGGAGGAAAAATTCGTTTATTTATAGAGTTCGGGCACACGTTATCCTGCCACTCGATTGCGGATTGATGTACTTTACATATCCTCAAAATATTATGGAGATATGCAGGTTTTCGCACGCCATCACAATTATAAATATGTGATGCTATCAGGAATTTTACAGAAAATTTGATTGATGATTTGACACACACTTAATACCTTGGTTACGGATATACAGGTTAGTGAATAATTTAAAACAAAATGGCAGCCATGTATCACGGAATGCTGATAGGAATCCTCCGCCATTTCGTTGTTTTTTTTTTTTAAAAATGGCGGTATAGCTGTTGGTGAATCGTTAATCTATAATATTAATAGTTTTAAGTCCGCTATTTGGGACGTTGACGTGTTGAGACACGTCACGAGAACGAGTTCTTTCAGGTGTGGTGTCGTGGGGCAACGGCTGCGCCAGGGTCGGCTATCCCGGCGTGTACACGAGGGTCACCAACTACATAGACTGGATTAAGGAGAACACGCAAGACGCCTGCTACTGCACGAGCTGAAGTGGCAACCCTAGCTGGTGTAATTCCGACGTCACACTAATTTAAAGCAATATAAATAATATGATAAATGTTCAATCGCAAAATACTTTGTAACAATATCATTTCATTATGTGTCGGTAATTATTTTTATGAAACATTATAATATTTAATTATTGTGGAAACACACATGGAGTGTGTCATGTAACTTTAATTTTTATTTTGTGATATTTCTAAAAAAAATATTTATTGTTTCTATGTATTTCAATGAGATAATTTTTGTACCTATTGTACCAAAAATATCGGTTAGGTATATCAAAATTTTTTTGGAGTTACTATTTGTTATACTATTCGTGGTATTGCCATATTAATACGTACTATTGCCATATTGTATAATTTAGATTATTTGCGGATATTAAAGTTCACAATACGTAAATTAAACATGACTAATGTTTATTTTAATGAATAAAGTACTTTGTCATACATGATACAGTGTTATGTCCTTTCCTTTAGCTACTTATTTGCTCTTGTTCCTTTAAATTAGAACCTGGAACTAAAGGTATAGGGTATAGGATCCCGATATAAAAAGTATCTTCACCGAATGGATGAAACGTATTTTATATTAAATTTAATATGTCAATAGATATATTGCATATGGGTTGTCTAAAAAATTTCAGTCCAGGATATGATTAATTAATAAAGAAAAATAATATATTTTTTGTGTGTACTTGCGAGTGCGCATGCCCTGTTCTTGATAAGTTAATTTTTTTATTAACCAATAACAAAACCGACTTTAAATATCTCGCTCTGTATTCATTTTATAATTGATTTTCCGGAGTTCCCTAAGTATCTCCGGAGCCCATGATCAATACCAATGAAATTATATATAATACGGGACAATATGGGAAGCATCAGCTTTCAAATAAAAAAAGAATCATCATAATCGGTTCACTCGCTCGAAAGTGCTGAGGTAACAAACATAAAAAAATACAGTCGAATTGAGAACCTCCTCCTTTTTGGAAGTCGGTTGAAAATGAAAAAGATAGCGATAGACTCGTTAATAGTTTTTTTTATTCTTTTTAGTCAAAATTTTTCATGATGATTATTTAGACGAAGTATATACTTTGACATAAAAAAAAAAGTTTGAAAAAATTAAAAATAATCTTTGAAAAAAAAAATTAGGTCACAAGTAGGTGCCACATTCAGATTTATAATCAGATTCTGCATATGCTCTGTTAATATGTCCGTCGTCCATAAAATCCCCGTGTATGAGTATATAATATAGCTTTAGTTAATAACAAGGTTATAGTAACACATGTATAATACTAATCTTGCAAAAAATGAAAAACAACAATTAAAAATACAAAAATGTTTTAATTTTTTCAGATTGTTCAGGTTCCGAGTCATCGGACATATACTTCTGAACCTTGTTCGTCATCGCTTACTGTTTCAGTTTTTTCGACAATGTCTTCTTTCCTTAAAGGCATACGATCCTCAATGAATCCTATTGGTTTTACCTAAATATTCATCTAAGAACCAACCGCTGTTCTCAGGCCGAAGTTTGACGCATAATGAATCCGGAATTTACAAAAATAGTTCGTAAATTTTTTTGAGTCAGTCGTATCCAGCGTGGTGGTTTTTTTTCAAAACTGCTCGCTGTCTTCCTGTGCAGAGTATTTTTTCATAAAAATGCGATATCTCGCATCATTCACTTTGGTACTGCAGTTCTTGATGCCATACATAATAGCAGTAAATTCTTGAACGGTCTTCATTTTTTCGTCAATGAAAATATCAGCAGGATCTGTTAACGATGCGAAAACTGTTTGAAATCTTTCATTTTTTGAAAATAGCTCAAATTGTTTTATTTTTCCTTTATTATAAAATGCTGCCGTGTAATCGCAACCTGTAAACGCGTGGAACGCAGCAATATTTCACATTTTAAAAAATTCGACAACCGGAATTAAGGACTGATTTTTTGCAGACAACCCTATACCAACATGTTCGTTATTAAATAACAACCAGACCGGTGCAAGTTACTAGTATCGATTTACCTGTTCATACCTGCCTTCCCGAGAGTTGTGACGGAAAAAAAAGGCATTCTAACGTTTCCATATTCTATGGGCTTTATACTTTCGATTGATATAGAATTTCTCCATTAACCAAATCGGTGAAATATTTAAAACAATATTTTTTTTAATTATTAATTAATCATATCCTGGACTGAAATAGCTTCCATATATTGTTATGCTCCACATGTATGTCTCTATGAATTTCTTCTTGATGTTTGTTAACATTTTCGATTAAATTTTTTTTTTTATGAGACTTCATAGGTATTTTACTTAAAAGAATCTGACTGTTGTAATTATTCACTGTTGAATGTGATTTATGCCATTATTTTAGTTTTTGATGCTGTTTTAGTTCTGTTAATATTTATCATAAGTGAGAATTCTTTTAAAAATGTCATTTAGAAATATTTGAAAAAACTTGAAATAACTAATTGGAACTGGGAATCGAACTGAGGTCATTTGCTTCGAAGACGGGTCGAAAAATCATACGTAGCTTATGAAAAATTAAACTAATTAAAATGAATTATTATTTGAATAGTATAGAAATATTGATATTGTAAAAACATATGATTAAGATCAAGATCATTACAAATCCATGACAAGTATAAATTACGTTTTAATAAGTCCAGTGGGCATCATCGAGTAGTGTAGGAATTCGACATCGTCTTTATTCGTTAGGAGATAAGAATCAAATTGGTGATTATGACAGCTGGGTCATTGATCCCCGAGGTCATTGCCGAACTCGCTCGCCCATATAGCCTCAACGAGACGCCTAAAACGGTGCTTTTCACAAGTAGCTTTTTGTATTAAGCATCCAAACAATTCGCCTGTTTAATCTATCATTCGCACGTACGGCGAAAATTGCACAAAACAATTTGGCGACGATAAATTTCGTGTCGCGTTAACCTGTTTCTTTTTTTTTGCGGGTCTCCTTTTATTCAAGTATAAGTGTTACATTTTAGGGTGCTCAAACTTCATAAGCACGTCGAAAACGAAGATACCACATAGTGTATCAGGATCGGAAAGAAAGAACCCCTATACAGTGATACCGGTAAAATACGAAAGAAAATATTCGCTGGCGGTTTATAATAAATCGTCCACTCCATTTGTTTACGAAAATGAAGACAATATTGTGGTACTCTATTTACTTTGTGTATGTTTCTATCGGTGCCGGCAACACACTGAGCAAGGTAAGTCATTCATCGTCATTTAACGCTATGCTTTCGTGGGTTTGAATAGTTTATCTATTGTGTTTTATTCGCCTTTACTTAAAACGATTAATTTTGAATGATGTGCCTAATTCCCGAAAATCCTTTTTGGTAAATAAACTTGGTATCAATTAAATGTATAAATAAGACTTCTTAAGAAGAATTCAGAATCTTAATGGTTATAAGCCTCTTAAAAATATTATGAGTCAATTTGTTTTTATCATTAAAAGAATTGTCGTGTATTGGAATTTTGTTTGGCATATTTTCTTTGTTTTTGATGGCTGGGGTTATTTTTAGGTAGAGTTAAAAGTTTCGGACACATCCTACGCAGCATCAGACACAATTTCCAAAAGGCAAGAGCTTCCTCCGTGCATGGACTGCAGTAAGTTATTTTTCAAAATAATTGAAACGAGGCTCGCGTACCAACTACACACATAAACATATCGTTTATTTTATCCATTTTTTTATTTGGATACAGTACTGTTTTACTTGCATTCGTTTTACATTTTTGCTTGTATTCGTTTGTGATTCTTTATATTGATTCTTCATATTATTTTTAATTTAATTTTCGTCTATGACGAATCATAGTGAAAAATGGTTAAAGTGGGATGGTTTATAGAGTATTTTTTAATTTTGTGATCTAAAGATAGAGTGGAAAACTACATTAAAATAAAAATTCTAAATAAAAATGTCAAATCAATCGTAAAATTTCCACGTATTATGTATATGCAATGTATAATCGTAAATAGTTATGAGTCGAAAGCAGTGTGACAAAAGGAATTAAGATTTAATTGATATGTAAAAAATATAACGACTTGAAATGTTGTGTGATTTATTATTTTACCAGTATTAATGAGCTGTCAATAAAGAGCAGCTAATTAAAACCGTTCTTAAATGTAAACTTGTCTCATTAAGATGTAAAGCAATATTTATGTTAATAATGACATACTTGTATTTTTTGGTATATCTTCAAAATGTATTCTAAAGTGATCCGCTTATTATAAGTGTAGATATCTACTTTTTGTAACGTTAACAAACAGTCAACTTAAAGTATTGACGAAATTAGTCAGGGTCGTTAAAATTATCAGGTCTAATTTCATGGCCTTCATAAAAGGTCCACGGTAAAACTATTTATAAAATTATGCAGAAACCGTTGGAAATGTATGTTTTGGGAAGCTGAAATCGCCGGCGTAACGCATTTTCCCACTAGAATAATTGATTTAATCTGTTTAAATAATTCACCCCTTCTACGTGTCCTTCTGTAGAGCCGTGATAGTGCAGGGTCCGGAGGCTCACTTTTAATTCAATATACTCGAGTAATCCAAGTACAATCCCCGGTCTCGGCACCGATGAAATTGTTAATTTTAAGTGCTGACTTATCAAGTGCTCAACGGTGAAGGAAAACATCCTGCGGAAACCTGCATATGAAGTTTTATGGAGTAGATATATGAAGTTTGCCAATCCGCAGTGGGGCCACGTGGTGGTCTATGCCCTGATACCCTCTGAGAAGGCATTTGCCCAGCAGTGGAACATGTAAAGGCTGTTATTTTAATTTTCATGTGTCCTTCCATTTGAATTTCTTTTTCAACTCATAACATTCTCATTGTTTTATAAGACTGGTTTTATTATACGAATTTAGGTTTCTTTCTTAGGTTGTGGCGAACGTAACGAAGAACCGAGAGTGGTTGGCGGTTCCGGGTCTAACGTCAACGCATTTCCATGGATCGCCCGTTTGATCTACCACAAGTCATTTGGCTGCGGAGCCTCGCTCATCAACGATAAATATGTTATATCAGCAGCGCACTGCGTTAAAGGGTACAGTCAGAAACCGTTTAAATATCTAGATATATATCCCATAATAATTAGAAATATATCCCAGTAATATGGACATTTAATTTAATTAAATAAAATAAAAAAACCTAGCATCCTATAAATAGGTATTATTTATATTCGGGATCGAAGGAAAAATCGCTAGATGCTACTACTTACAGGCGGAAATGTTGACGATGCACATGAATAATTTATGATGCTTTAAAGAAATTCTTCCTTACATACTGTTTTCACCCTTGATTGCTTAGGTAGACACCGATCAGCTTTATGCTTAGGTTTTTAGTCTTAGATATGAGAGGCTTCTTTATGTGAGAAGCTAGCACACGAGCTGGCGGTTCACCTGGTGTTAAATGATAACCGCACATGCATATCTACAACACTAGCGAGGTTGTAGATGGGTTGCCACCTTTTAAAAATCAAAGGAACGGCTGCCTAACGTACAAAACGGAACGCAGAGGTATAACACTTCCAGTTAACGCTGGAAGTATTATCTGCTTCTATTACTACTTCTATGAGGTTGTGGTACCTCTCCGGACGTGCCTGGTCATTCATACAACATCAGAAGCTGCTATCTGGCTGTATCACAGTGAGAGTTTGGTCAAAGACAACTGTAAAACTAATTCTTATTCGTGAGATCTGAAGAATGGAATCGCATTTATAAATGCTAATGGGATCCGATCCCTCAACCTTGGTTCCCGAGTAGAATAAAAAAATATAGTCACACGCCACTATAGACTAGTTAATATACATTCAGTACACCAAATCAAATCAGGATTTTAGTACAATTTAAACTGTTTCTGTGTTGCGTTTCTATTTATGCGGCTTGTACACAATTAACGAATGAATCTAATTATTATTAATAAAATACAACTTGCGTAGATATACTATGAATTTTTTTACATGTTTTAACATGACCGTTCTTGAGGTGTCCACGAAACAGCTGCTCTATAAGGAGATCTATGTCTACCGATCTGATTTGGCATCCATAAGCATAGTACTTGTCCAGCAAAATTTATCTGTCCAACAATACAATCTAAATAATTCAGGTCAGGATTTTTCCCACTAAACGCTCAAGGGCTTTAATTTATATGTAGCTCAATGTGATCGAATGTTTTAGATTCATGTGGTTTATGTTTCGAGTGACGTTCGGGGAGCATGACCGCTGCGTGATGAAAACGCGGCCCGAGACTCGGTTCGTCCTCAAGATGTACGTCCACAACTTCACATTGACCGATCTTATGAACGACGTTTCGCTGCTGCAACTGAACGAGCCTATGACGTATTCGCACGCGGTCAGGCCCATATGCTTACCAACTAACACAGGTGTGTCTATTAACCAGTTCTTCATATTGTAGACAATGCAGATGATGAAGGGGTTGGCTGTGCTATGACAGACGCTGTTCCGGGGAAGTCACAATAGACCGGCGTGAATTGGTAGTATAACACTTTGACCTTACGTCATTTGATTGAGGTTTCCATTAAGCTCATCGACACTAAAGGTATTTCAGAAGATCGAGACGGCCATCGGGGTCTCGGTCCGCACCTCAACTTCGATGGCCCTTAGATGACATGTCGTAGTTAAACGCACGCATGAGCACATGCGCGGCCCTACCCACAGCGGAGGGCCCAAACCCGTGGGTTCTGGCTAGCCCACCGGTTCTGCGTCAGATGAAGCTTTAATAGTCTCGGGACTGAAAGCAAAAACATCAGTTAATACAAGATACAAGACTCAGAAGATCGCCTTTTCGCGTGCAACTTTCTTATGTACAAATCGATTCACCTGTTGGGAGTGTGTGAATATCGTTAATAAATTTATCCGGTGAAACTTATGAACACATATAAATACTATCAACAAATGGTCTTCTGCGAGATCGTTCTGCGTTCACGGTCGTACGTGTAACAGCAAAGTCGCTGCGTGGCTGTGCCGTAGTAAATTTAATTAAAAAATGTCGTTGATTACCGTGCTGAATTTTCTTTTGTGTCGTTTTTGACGTTTATGACTTGAGTTACGACTTGGATACGGAATGAGAAATTTTTATTAAACGTCTTCGTGCTGAAATTTATACAATCTTAACAAATTATGTCTACATAATAAATAGTTCTTCAATTGGTCACTTAGTGAAAAAGTACAGGTGATGAGTGTAATAAGTAGATGTTTTGGCCGTGATTTATTTATTTAATTAGTTATAGAATGTCAATCCTATAAAAGGAAACTCAAGCACTTCGACCTGGATAAAGTGTTGATATTAAAAAATTCTGTAAAGATGTAAAGATTGTTAATAAAGTTGTAACTGATTTTATTACGGTCAAATGATCGTATATGGAACACGTATATTTTCATTAGCTCTCATTTTTTATTTGAATTGGAGAAAACGATTATCACATAATATTTTTGCACAAACGTGCTTTTTGATTACGTAGTTCATAGGAATTATTTAAAGTCAAATGAACGTATTAAGTTTTTATGTGTGGGTTAGCTAATCTCTTAGGACTATTTTACGAAGAAGGATGCGCGGTATACTGGTTGTTGTTTTTATGACCTTAATCTTTTAAAAATAACGTATTATTATGCATCGTGGCGTCTTTATAAAAGCTGATTTAGTTATAAATTTTATTTTTAAAACACTTATTGCACAACTATTAAGGCGAACCCCGATTTGAATTTATGATACAGTGAATTTGGAATTTTATATCTGCGTTATCGGATCGTGTTTTACTTAGCAAAAGTTTTTTTAATCTCAACATACGTTTCGTATAATTATGTATGCTGCGACCCTTGTGCTTTGTTTAATACAAATACGTTTTGAAGGTTTAGTTTATGTTTTTTCGAGTATTAATTTTTTTTTATCAGGTAATTTTACAAACAAGTAGCCTATAGAGCCTATGCGGCCTGTGCAGTCAATAGATAGCAGATATCTACACCCGTGGAGTTGAAATTGCAGTTATTTCACTTCACGCCTGCCTATGAGGCCTTAGTACTGCTGCGGACTCTCATGCAATGCAGGGGTTGCTGTTTTTATGAAGGTGATAATAGCATATCGCTCTTTGCAGATAATCTGTATTATAAGACATTGGCGACCGTTGCCGGCTGGGGCGCTAAAGCCGAAACGGGGAACTGGTCGTGCACACTACTTGAGGCGCAACTTCCCGTACTAAGCAACGAGGAGTGCAGAAATACGAACTACAACGAGTCGAAGATCAGGGACGTTATGATGTGCGCTGGATATCCGGCGACGGCACATAAAGACGCTTGCACTGTTAGTTTTTATTTATCTCTTTCTTTTTTGCTAAAAATAAATTATTATTACAAACGTGCAGAGGCTCTCTTATTATTCTACGAAAACAAAGAAATGGATGTCAATCGAGTAACAATTATTAAGGCAAATGAATTTTTATTGACTTCATCATTCATCTAAACATGCTTAGTGGAGTTAAATGAGGCTTTTTTCTCCAACATATTTAAATATGGTACAGCGTTTCTAAGACTTAATTAAGCAAAGGTCACCCTTTCAGCGTGTACGGCAGAGACTTAAGTGCAAATGGATCGTACCTGGAACTTGGACTAAAACAAAAATCGTCATCCCAGAAGCTTCATCGCGCGTTCTTACGTACACTGAGTTAATTTATAAGAAGCATATAAACTCTAGTACTTGTTAATTCGTAACGGTTTTTTTCCGTGAAAATGTCATTTGTTTCTAAAGGTCAATGCGTTATACGACTACATAATGTACTGATACACGTGTAACATAATTTACAGTCGGCTATAAATTTTTAGTTGACGTTACAGTTCAATAAAGCGTGAGTTATTTCACCAACCTTTTATTCCTTCAGAGGATTCGTATTGGATTACAGAATACGATTTTCTACTTTATAAATATATTTGAAAAAATAGTTTACGTACGTTTGTTGATGACTCCGTGGTGCAGTTGCCAAGAAATTGGCTTCGGCGTCGGGGGTTGTGGATTCGATTCCCAGACGGGACAACTATTTGTGTGACCCACTGATAGTTGTTTCGCATCTGGGTGTTTGTCCACATGAAATGTCTGTTTGTAAAACGTCCTTACAACACAGGATAATGTTATCCTAAAGTAAGGGCAATGTTTAAAAAAAAATAAAGACTTAATTATGAAAAAGAATTATTATTGTTCTAAAGGATAATGTTATACTAAAGTAAGAGCAATTTTTTTTAAAAAAGACAAAAAAGAATTAATTATGAAAAATAATTATTATTGTTCTAAAGGATAATGTTATCCTAAAGTAAGAGCAATTTTTTTAAAAAAGACAAAAAAGAATTAATTATGAAAAAGAATTATCGTTATTCTAAAATGCTTTCTTATTTCGCAGGGTGATAGCGGAGGTCCGTTAGTAGCTGAGAATGACGAACACGCGTATGAACTAATAGGTAAAACCATCTTTGCGATTTTTGATTTTGTATATCTATCTAGATTTTAGTGGACCATTTTCATCAACAAAATCGTCATAATAGCCAGTTTTTCCGTCCGCTACTAAGCCCTGACACCTGTAATAACTTAAATCTGTAAGAAGTAAATACCGCATTAGAAAATTTTAAAACAATGTAATGCATTTACTCGAGTACAGCACAAACATTCAAGGAACTTGACTAGTATTCTTTCTGATGATTGTGTAAAATTTTCTGCGGTTGTAAAAAATTTGCGCACGTGTGCACGGCTTAAAAAGTTTTAATGCTTTACTGTGAAGAAATTGAGATGATTTTTCCTTTCTTATACGACACCATGTTGTTTGAACATCGAAAACGTACAAAAATACTTGTTAACGCCAATTTCTGCCTTCAATATTGGAAGTTCACACTGTCACCTGTACCGGAAATCCTTGATCAAAGCTTACCTTACCAATTGGTAATTAGGACGTCCAGGTCAGGACACGATACAACTATCGATCATCCACGGGCGGATTTACAAATTTGCCGCCAATAGGCTGTTCAATTTTGGCCGCCCCTATTGGCCTCTGAAATTCGATACCCTAGTTCGCAATCATGTTAATTACATTTATTCTGTCAATAATTATATAATTTGTGCTCTATCGTCTTCATTATATGAGTTTTTTATCGTTATTAGCAAGATTTTGAACTAGGGTTTAAGTTTGAAGATTATTTTTACAACTGAGCGTTTAGTGAAGATTACACGAAAAATAGTTTTTGAGTATAATCTATAGAGAGTTAAGAAAAGCTCAATCATGTTCTAATTATAAGACGGGGTAAAGTATGCCTCAAAATTACTTATACCAATATATGAAAACAGCTAACTCAAAATAATGTATATTTAGTAAACCAAGATATGAAAGACTCGCATTACGTTAAATAATCAAGACTCGTTTTCTCTTTGTATTTTTCTCTATTATTATTTTTTTTATTTTTGTAAGACAAAAATTTTTGCTCCAAATTAGCCGCCCCTAAAATCTGCCGCCCAAGGCTTCAGTCTACTTAGCCTGCTGGTAAGTGCTCACAGAAGACCGGCGTGATATGCAAGTTTTATACTGAAACGAAGTGGCGTTTCGTCTTGTGAGTGAGGTAGCTGGGGCCCACTTTATTAAAAGGTGGCAACGCATTTATAATCCTACCTGTGTTGCAAATGTTTATGGGCGACGGTTGTCTCATACCATCAGGTGAACTGGCAGTTCTCATCTTAACTTTTAACGAATTTACTAAAACATAGTAATTAGAAGTGCATAGTTTTTCAATCTTCTCCACACTCATTAAATAGAAAAAATGGTATGCACCCATCCAGAGCATATGCTCTGGACAGCAGATCATCTTTTGTGAACATGTGAATGTACTAAGTACTTGATATTTGTAATATGTTATTCCATCGTGTATTATTTTCAGGAATTGTATCGTGGGGCTATGGGTGTGCAAGGAAGGGCTTTCCAGGAGTTTACACAAGGCTTAATATGTATTTGGATTGGATCAAAGACAACACTCAAGACGCGTGTTACTGCGCGTATTGAACTTACAGAGACACTCAATAGTGTTCAATCATAATTATAAGTTGTTTTTCAAGCAATCTGATAAAATTTTAGTGATACCTAATGCTTTATTAAACCTCGCTTTTACGCATATACCTATAAAAGTTACCTATCCTAAATAGTTTCACATTAAATTAAGCTTTAACAAATGAGTTTTATTGGAAATCATCCAACTTTACGATGGCTTTATAACATACATTTTTCTTATTAATAAAAATGTATGTTATAAATGTTAGAATGTATGGTAATGTTTTTATGTTTTTCCCAATGCGTGCTAAAGAAATTAACATGATTGTGATGAAACTTAGTGAGTTGCAAAAAAATTCTGTTAATTGTAGATAAGTTTTTCCTCTATGTAAATACTAGAGTAACTGTAATTACTCTTTTTATATACACGGAATTGCAAAGCATGACGAATACAGTTAGTTTAAGATAAATTTCACCACAGCAAAATATGCCTAATAAATTAAAATACATCAGTCAAACATCCGTTTAAAATTTTTATAATTTCCCACTTAACAAATAAAGTTTTATTGGAACTAGTTAATAGATACTTAGAAAGTTAGACAGTAATTAGCAAATTAACGAATTTAATATGAGTTACGATCGAATTGGATGTCTCTGAGGGCGGTTAGTTTTATCAGCGATTACATATCCTCGAATGCGGAGGCCGACTAAGGAACACAAGTATTTAAATATCATGGGCGTTTAGATACTGAGGTTATAAATGTACAGCTAACCTCAGGTTACTTGAATCGTGTTTGCGGGGATGGCAAAGGTAACTGCGATGAAGTCGACACAGATGACAGGTTTGTACTGGTATACAGTAAGATAGATACAAAGATATAGGAGCCTACACGCCGTGAAGCACACGGCGGGAGCATCGTCCTCATTCCCGTCCGCCGATCCCGGTTGGATTGCACATAGATCGCGTTTTAGAATACTAGGATCCGCTTAAGGCATAATTTAAAATATTTTCGAGTACCGAAGCCGCCAGAAACTCTTACGTTATATGTTTAAAATGTGGAAACTACCGTTTGTTGTTGTCCTGTGCGCTTTTTTGAATATATCCGACGTAAGTATATACAGTAGCTATTCGGTTTTATTTGAACGACTTTAGTTCAATATTGTTTTACTTTAGAATACACATGTAATTCTTTATGATTTTTTTCGATTTCTCCCTTTTTGTTTATTAATGTTTTAATTGAAATACGCTTATTTTTATTTCGATATTTATTTCTCACCAAACTGTCTAAAGTTTTAAGAGTAGACTTGTTTCGATTATAACCAAAATACGTGTAATAAAAATGAGATATCTCGATATTTATTTAATTTTGAAGCAACTTAGGACAGGTATGTCACGAACTGGTTTTCTAAATCGCTGTATTAATAAAGGTAAAAGCAGAGGACCCTGCAAGGACGACCGAAATCGACCGATACGGCGAGATATATGGATGCAATTGCCGTGAGTATTTTATTGCATTCTTTAATTCATTTTTCTTCATTTGTAAGTTTTATTATTCGGATGCGTATTTTTTTTTTCAAAAACGGATTTTGCGGTCACGCACACAATGGCATGTGAATATGTGTGTGTGAGTGTAAGATGAGTTTGATTCAATTAGGTAATGTGATTATTAAAAAGCGTCTCGATGCTTTTGAGATACGGTTATGGAGGCGCAAGCTTCATGTAAGCTAAATACTGGAAGTCAGCATAAATACAGTTCCCCAGAGTTTAAGTAAGATCCAGAATATTTATGTTCATAAATAATAATATTGATTTATAAAAAATAAAAAAGAAAAGAAAAAAACCATCGAAGTTAAAAGATTAATTAATATTGGACACGTGTTTCGATACTACAGATGTAATCTGCTTCGGTTAGTTATGATAAGCAAAGTTGTTGGCAAAAGTCGAGCTAGACGTTGCAGAAAGTAATCGCCGCGGAACATTCGAGAAAGAGACATATTTGTAGAACAGACGAATCACTTCAAGAGGCAGACTGTCAGTATATTGCACATTTTTTTACAATATGTTCTTGTTTAAGGTTGTGGGGAGCGCAATGAGGCATCGCGAATCGTCGGCGGGGTTGAGACGAATGTCAACGAATTCCCGTGGGTGGCTCGCCTCACCTACTTCAACAAGTTCTATTGTGGCGGCATGCTGATAAATGACAGATATGTCCTAACCGCGGCACATTGCGTTAAAGGGTTTGTCTAACTGTTTTCCTATTGCTTTCCCAATTATTATTTTCACATTACATGTGTCATGTGGGTACATGTGTGCATTTTCTATATTTGTATCAAATATTATTTACAATTAAATACAACTGCTAATTCAGCAATTAACTAATAAAATATATGCCATGAACCTAAGAATGCTAATTACATTTCCTCTTGGAACAGTTATACTTATCCTTTAAGCGAAAAAATGGAAAGGGCTGCTTAGTCTCACGTTGCGTCAATAAAACGAGATAAATATTCAGTTTAGGTGGATTATAGTTTGTGCCTACAGGCAAACGTTTTTTTCCATGGCCATAACATAAAAACACAATATATTACTGACATTTTCACTCGTTCCACATTATAATTAACCCAATAATATATCCAATAATTATTATTTATCCATAATAATCAGACCTATGTTATAAAAATCTAACATGCCCCTTTAATACTGTACCGAGTGTAAAAGAAAGAAAGGACTTGACAAGTGCCTGAAAAGCACACTATGATATTTAGGTAGTACGTATAAAATATACTTGTTTCATACAAAAGAGGAACTAGAATTAAATTGAAACAATATCGTGGGTATTGGAATTTATAAGGTGTGTCATACGCCTTTTTTAAAGTCAAATTAGAAATATATTTATTTAGTTTTACTATTAATAAGGTATTACTGGGGTTTCCCAGGAGTAAAGAGACAAGTCAATGAAAATTTTTTTTAATTAAAAAGTTGTATGTCAAATGTTATGTGCGTCATTATAAATTATGCATAATAATAATAAAAATACAATCTATATCAAATTTGCTCCTGCGATGCCTTTATAGACGATTTTTCACAAATTAATGCTTGCACGTCTCATGACTGCTTTTCCAGAAGTTGTTGCCACCCATTTGGCCAATCTAGCCCATCTTTGTTTGAAAGATGTCAACGTTTTTGATTTTTCTGAATACTTTTACAGACTTACTTACACAGAGCCCAAAAATTTGGATACCTCGATCTTGACGAACATTTGGAGAATTGTTTTTTTTTTTCGATATAAATTCGACGCCCATAGATTGCAAATATTGAGTGACTCCAGACTCGTAATGACACGAAGCCATATCCCAAATTTAGCCTTTGTTTTAACGTTTTCGCTGTAATCTACCCACGACTGGTAGCGTGGAAATATTGCTTCTCAGGAATAACAGAGGGGTCAACCGGTACATAAATTTCATCATCAATTATGAGAATTTTTTTCAATTTTTTTTGGTAAATTCGACGGCAACCTCGCTAGCACGCACTTCTTGGTCTTTCACGTACTTTGGAGCGGACAATTTCACAAAAGCCTTCATGCCCAGATCTTGAACTTTAGTTCTGGATATGCTTGACTTAGATTTTTTCAATTTTTCCGCCGCAGTCCTCACAGATGTTGAAGGTGCTTCTTTAACAACCTTTTTTACTTTATCTATGTTTCGATCAGTTGCTATGGTACGTTGTCTCCCGGAATCTTCTTAATACAGTCTCTTCTGATTCTTCATACCGTTTAAGTAACCTGTAGATTTTTTTATGTGATAAAGTGGCAAACGAGTTGGCGGTTTACCTGATGTTAAGTATTAACCGCCGCCCATAGAAATTAAATTATACATAGAAATTTAAAAAACACCCGTAGTGTTGCAAGTGCGTTGCCACCTTTAAATTAAGTGAGCTCCGGCTACCTCACTCACCAGACGAAACGCAGAAGTATAATACTTCTATTTTACGCCGGTCTTCTGTGAGGTCGTGGTAACTACCCGGACGGACCTGCCCATTCGTGCAACAGTGTTGCGTGGCCCTACCACAGTTAAATACTTGTTCTTGAGAAAATTAACGAACTGCCTCGGATTTATTCAAATATTGAATTACTCTTTTTACTCACAATTCTCGTTCGGTTCGCTTTATGTTAGAAAAACATCGACAATATTTGCAAAACCACGCGAATTTGACAGATTTCTTACCAGTGTTACCAAGGCAACAATTATTTTCTTTTTTGAAAACCTTTTTCGTGGCCGATATGAAAACTCAGTCTGTCTCTTTACTTATGGGACATCCTTTATTAACATAAGTTATTATTAAGGTACTGCCCACAGAAAATCGGGCATTAATATTTGCGGTATTGTTATTATATAGTTATATTTATATTACGAGCTGAGTTTGTTCTCAACGACAACTTGCTCCATCGCGATAAAACATTAATAAAAATCGGCCGAGTGCGAGTCGGACTCTCGCTCGAGTTCCGTGTCATTATCTATAAAAATGGCAAAAAAATCATGTCTGTTGTATCGGAGCCCCCCTTTAATATGTTATTGTTGTTCAGTCTTTCAGTATTTCTTGTTAAAGCTACAACAGAAATACATCATCTCTGACAATTTCAACTGCCTAACTATGACGGTTCATGAGATACAGCCTGGTGACAGACGGACAGAAAGACAGCGGAGTCTAAGCAATAGGGTCCCGTTTTTCTTTGGGTACGGATACCTAAAAATTATACAGAGTTGTAATAGGGCATTATTATACTCCCTAGTGAGGTTGGGTTATACCGTCCGTCGAAGACAGATTTTGTGTTAGAGAACATACACCTAAAGTCATTACAGACATCATCATCCTCCTCCTGCCGTTTTCCCACCTAGATGGGGTCCTAGATGGGAATGTTGTTAGCGGTTTTGGCTATGTGTTTACAACCTACCGTCTGCCTGAAGCCAACTCTTCATGGGAAACAAACACCCAAATCAAGGACAATTATCCGTGGGTCAAACAAATATTTGTCCCGTGTGGGAAACGATCCCACGACCTCCGATGCCGAGGCCATTTGCTTAGAAATGGCGGCACGAAAATATACAAAAGATATGGGTCGCTTAGGGTCGTTTGCGTGTGGATAGGTATTTCGAAACTAGTATACATATAAAACTTCCTCTTAAATCACTATCTAGGGAAAAAAAACCGCATCAAGATCCGACGGCGTGACGACTTTGTTTTATACTATGTAGTGATGTTATGTTTAACGTTTCAGCTTGATGTGGTTCATGATCAAAGTGACACTGGGCGAGCATAACCGTTGCAACAGAACGCATCGTCCCGAGACCAGGTTTGTGGTGGAGGTTGTCTCCCACAACTTCACGTACGTCACGTTCAGAGACGACATCGCCCTTCTAAGGCAATCTGACAAGGTCACGATCACGGACACGATCAAGCCGGTCTGCTTGCCTCACAATGACGGTAAGCAAAATTAGTTGAAATTATACATTTGTCTAATATGAACAACAAAAAAATATTTCGAAGATATATGAAGTCCGCAAATCCGCCGTGGGTTCGCGTGGTATATGCCTTAATAGATTCGGTACAGCGGAGGCGTTTACCCAGCCGTGGTATATGATTTTTTTTAAACTTGATATAAATTTACAATCATCATGATTTTACAGACTCGCAGTTAACTTTAGTTCTATTCATTTCAACTGTAGCTATTATATAGCATTTTATCGCAGAAACATTCAATGTGGTTCTTTAAGTTGATATAACTTTTTTATTTATGAACCGATTTAAATAAACACTAAATGTTGAGTGAAGTTTACTAAAATGCATTAGTGAAAGTTTTACCCAAATCGGTTAAGCCGTTTTTGCGATTAATGCGCAGAAACGCACAGACAAAAAATAAACAGAAAACATTTTAATCATTGTTTTGGGTTCTACTGCGTTGATAAAGGCCCCGAATAACAGTTTTTCTCAAATATCTGCCACGTAGAGACATTAATCACTTACATTGTTATTATATGTATAGATAATACGTACGAAGGCGTAAAGGCTATTGCAGTGGGCTGGGGTTCCATAGGCGAACAGAAAAACCACTCCTGCTACCTTCTCGACGTCGAATTGCCGATACTTAGTAACGAGGATTGCAAAAACACCAAATATGAGACGGCCATGATTGCAGACAGCATGCTTTGCGCCGGATATCCGGAAACAGGGAGCAAGGATACCTGTCAGGTATTAAAGCGTCAAATTATGTTAACTACAGTTAATATATCAATCATATTTTGAGAATAAAAATGCCAACCATGGCATTTTTTTAAGAGCTCAAGTTTTTTCTTTATTGGATCTTTCAGTGATACAAAATGCTTAAATAACATAAATTACAAACACATATTTTTACTTCACGAGCACGTATTACCGTTTCCAATATTTAAAATAAAACTTTGAATATCCTTACTAATCCTTACTAATATTATAAACGCGAAAGTTTGTATGTATGAATGGATGTTTGTTACTCTTTCACGCAAATAGTACTGAATGGATTTTAATGAAACTTTACAATAATATAGCTTATACATCAGAATAACACATTTATATACATACATATTTATATAGTTCTATGTATACTGTCTTTCTGTCTGAATGTTACGCCTTCAGCCTATTCTACGCAGACGTAGTCACGGGCAGCAGCTAGTATGTATATATAGCGACAATGCAAAAACAATGCCTCAACGATTGCACCACATGCATAAATACTTATGACATTCAAACAAAATATTTTTTTTATTTTATGTCGAATTACCAAATAGGACTTTTGTAGCCAGTAAGACCAAGGGTAAAGAACAACTTTCGTAAATTTAGATAAATCAGGTTCAAAAATCATTTGTATCAAATTTATTAATGGGCCTTTTATCTTATCCTTTAAACGAGCAATTCTTGTATATATATATATATATATAATCGGAATCTCGGAAACGGCTCCAGCGATTTTCATGAAATTTAGTATGTGCATAGATTCGGGGGCGAAAAATCGATCTAGCTAGGTTTCATTTTTAGAAAATGTCCTTTTATCCCTGTTTTCAGGGAATGAAAAATATAATTCGAATATGACGGTAAATTTCGCCGCAAGAGAAAATGTCAAAATAGCTCGGTCGGTAATCGGGCGGCCCCAAAACAGACGGCCGTGGTTCGCGTCACGATCATTTACACATTTATTCTTTTACTTTTTTTTCGATTCCAGATCATTGCTTTCTTTATTTTTAATTTTTTGTTGATTTGTTATTTTGTTATTTTTTTCCCTTTTTTTTAAAATTCTTTCTTTTGTGAAAAACATCAGTTCATATTTTATTATTATTACGTCGGTAAGATCGAAAAATATTATGCATATTTCATTGCTCAGTAATTTGTATCTAAATGTAATTTCCAAAATACACGATTTACCAAAAAAAAAAAAAAAAACCGAGCAAAGCTCGGTCCTCCGGGTACTATATTAGTATATTAACGAAGACGTTTATACGTCTTTCCGAGTCCTAAGTTGCCTAGGCCTTATTTACTCGTATACTAAAATGTAAGAAAAATTACTCTTGGGCAACTCAGACAAAAGTTATTAAAAACTTTTAAAAATAGTGTAGATAATTTATGAAATTACGCTAACTGTTTTAAGATAAAAGAACAAAACACAGGCCAAAATAAGTAATTTATTAAATTAATTTAGACACGTTTTATTTTAATGAGATAACACTCATGAAACCAAAAATGGAATGAGAAAAAAATTCTTTCTTGCTATTATAAAATAATGACTAGATTAATTAATTCATTCAAAATTGAGAAAAGTTTATTAAGTATGTCATCATACTTTTTGTTGAAGAATTTCATGTTTGAGTTTAGTTTTGCGGTGGAAGCTCATGCTCATGTAGAGAGACCCCCTACAGAGCTTCCACCGCAAAGGCTGAACAGTCGGATTTTTTTTTAATTTATGTCGACCCCCTAATAACCGAGCCCTCTCAAGCTAGATGAAGCATGTGGCGTGCTCAAAGCCGCTTCCTGATCCCTTTTTCCATCTTTCTGAGATCCTTCCGGCTGGTCATAGACTACCATGGCCAACCTGCAAGTCTTTAAATAGACTTCGGACTCAGGTTGGCCGAAGAAAGAAAAATATGTTCACTCTCAGAAAACTCAAACGTGGACTGTATTTGTGGAGTCCATGGCTTATCTAATGTCCTGTCCAGCCTGCCCTTTTACTTGTTCGCAGCAGGATTTGATGAATCCCTAAAATTGTGCTATCGAAGTGGCTAAGTCCTGGCCCGGAAAGATAAGATTTGTCATCGACACGTAAAGATGATATAGGTTATAATAGATGCGCCAAACATTGCTTGAAATGCAAAAAAAAAATCAATGACTATTTATAGGACGTTAAGATTTTCGTTGGTGTAGCAATCAGCCGTTTAGCTTAGTGGTTAAAAGCATCTGGGCGTGAATCTGGAAGACGTGGGTTTCATTCCCGTAGCGGGGAAAAACTTTTCGTCTTTTTTTCTACAAATTTTAATATTTCATCTTGAAATTTTGATTGCACTATTATGATTAAAATTTTTGGTCTTTGTTTGTATAGGGCGACAGTGGTGGACCTTTAACGGCTGAGAGGGGTGATAAGCGATACGAATTACTAGGTAAGTCAAGTAATCGTCTAAATAACAAATCATCTTCGCGATTCATCTATTGGGTTGGCAACTAAGTAATAGCCGACTCCTTAAATGAAATAAAATATTTTTTACTTTAAATGAAGTTTAATCTATAATGTATTTTCCATTTTCTTCGATAACGTTTTACTATTTTCCTGACAACTTGAAAATTCTACACTCGTAGAAAGTCTGATCTTTTACAGCCAAAAACTGAGTTAAGTGACATTTTCCAGTGTCATCATCATTGAATGGGAGTTGCCTAGGGATCGATTGTTGTAATCCGATGGCGCTAGATCAGAGCTATATAATTGGTGTAACATCAATTCCCAACATTTAACAACTTTGATTCGAAAATAATACAGCAAAATATGGCGAAAATATTCATTTTTGTACTCCATATTAATATTAAGGTAAAAAACAACTTTAAGAAAATATCTACGCAATGAACTTGTAAAGCTAGGTAAGAATGCAGCTAATATATATAAGAAGAAGATCATAACATTTACGGATATCATAAAAATGGGAGTGAGAGACATCTATAACTGAAATCCACAATCATTTAGTTGACAACCTTTTATTTTACACCGGATTTTCAGAGAACCAATAAACACCTTCAAATACTAGTGATTTGGATGTACTTCTGAAGGTTGACCTAAGGAATGCTTTTAACTCCTTTGACAGAACGACGCTGCTGAACGAAGTGGCTAACCATACACCAGAAATATATCACTATGTTTGGCAATGTTACAGTGAAAAGAGTAATTTATTTTATGAAGACAATATTATTGATTCCGCTGTCGGCGTTCAGCAGGGAGATCCGCTAGGACCAGCATTATTTAGTTGGGGAATTCATCCAATTATTTCAAAATTGAAATCTAAACTTAATGTCTGGTACCTAGACGATGGTACGCTGGGAGGTAAAGTTGACGTTGTACAAAGTGATCTTATCGAAATTATTAGACAATTTAAAAATATCGGTCTCGATTTAAATAATTCCAAATGCGAACTTTTCTTTTCCGAAAAGATTTCTTTTTCCGACAAAATCATTTTGACCCAAAATTTTAGCTCTATCATACCGGGAATTAACGTAGTCCGTTCAGATTCACTTTACCTCTTAGGTGCTCCTTTGTTGATACCAAGTTTGGAACCTCATTTAAAATTAAAGTTAAATCAATTTTTAGATCATGTTTACTAAATTCGCATATTGCGCTTACTATTTTGCGACATTGTATTCTTGTACCTAAATTTACATACCTCCTTCGCTCGAGTCCAGTTTGGAAATGCGGTAACTTTTTGAACGAAATTGATTTCCATCTTAAATCAGCTCTAGAAAAAATTCTAAATTTATCTCTTAATGAATTAAGCTGGACTCAAGCTACGCTGCCAATTCGTTTTGGTGGTATCAGTGTAAGGAAAATTTCTAGTGTCGCTCTACCTGCCTTCCTTGCTTCCGTGCATAGCGTAAATATTTTATGTAATAACATCCTTAATCACGATTCAGAACTTTCCTTTGCAGAGGAGGCAAGGATGTCTTGGCTGTCTATCTGCCCCAACGAAAATATCCCACTGGAAGTAAACCTACAAAAACAGTGCGATGTTCCTTTGGTGCGGAGAGTACAGAGAGATACGTTTCAATCTCTAGAAAGTAATTTAGAGCGTGCCCGTTTCCTAGGCGTCTCATCTAAAGAATCGAGTTATTGGCTTCACGCTTTACCATCAAGTAACTTGGGCACATTACTTGACGATGAAAGCTTACGCATTGCTATAGGAATCTGTCTGGGGGCACCGATTTGTCAACCACAGTCAGTGTAGACAAATTTGGTCTCCACGGGCTTTCTTGTCAAAAAAGTGCTGGCCGTTTTTCCCGCCACGGTTCCCTGAACGACATCATCCGTAGGGCTGTTGTTTCCATCAATGTTCCATCTATTTTAGAGCCCTGTGGCATTTTTCGCGACGATGGTAAGAGACCCGACGGTTTAACATTGATCCGTTGGGAGAGAGGCAAAGCCCTTGTTTGGGACGTCACTTGTGTAGACACTTTGGCTGCCTCTCATCTAAGGGGTACTTCAGTCAGGGCCGGGGCGGCATCGGAGACAGCTGAAGTAAGTAAATGGCGCAAATATGAGTCTTTATATTTAGATTATGTATTTGTGCCATTTGCTGTTGAAACGTTAGGTCCGTGCGGTCCCCGCACATCAAAATTTTTTAAAAGTTTATGGCCTAGGCTTAACGCCTCGGCTGGTGACAACAGAGCTGGTTCTTTTCTCGCTCAAAGATTAAGCATAACTATTCAGCGAGGAAATGCAGCTTTCTTGGCACCATACCGCGTGGATTAGGTTTATTAGATAATATGTAATTTTAGATAGATTTAATCTTGTAAATATTAGATCCATAAACATGACAAAACAATAATAATAATCATAAGCTTTTCGCACCGATTGAAAATGAGTTTTTGCAAATTTCGACTTTTTAAGTTCAACTAAAACGTGTGAGTTTACTGGTAAAATGAATTACTGGACGAGACCAGAGAAGAACCTGCTAGAGAAGAAATCCATATATATACATACATATCAAAATCAAAATCAAAATCAAATGTATTTATTCAACATAGGAGCATTACACTCACTTATTGATAGTCATAACACTACCACCGGTTCGGAAAAGAAAGCCACTGTACTGAGAAGAACCGGCGAAAGAAACTCAGCGGCCTTTTTTTTTTTTTTTAAATAAGCAGTTTGACATAAATTCGTTAAAATACAATATAAGAACTCCGACTGAAAGAGCCTGGAGCGATCAGTTCATTACCAGAGTGTGTTATCATTTTTAATAATCATTAATATTATAGTAGCCTTTAACACACAAACGTTCTTTTACTATTTTTTTAAATTTAGCTATTGATGCATTTTGAACGTTTTCTGGAATTTTGTTGTAATAACGTATACATTGTCCCATAAAAGATTTACTTATTTTACGGAGTCTACTTGTGGGTAGGATCAATTTATTTTTGTTCCTAGTATTTATCATGAACATTATTATGTCTTAAAAATTTATCCTTATTTTTATGGACATACAAAACATTTTCAAAAATGTATTGAGCAGCAACAGTCAATACCTTTATCTCTTTAAACAAGTTTCTTAACGATTCTTTGGGGCCCAGATTGTAAACTGCACGAATAGCTCTCTTTTGTTATATATATATATATATATATACATAATAGTATATATATATATATATATATATATATATATAGAATATACGAAATTAGTTTGATTTAAATTTAATCACATAGATACTAATGATATTATAAAAGTTTTGAATTCTATTAATCTTAAAAATACAGGAGATTTGTGGGGCATGTTCATAAAATTAATGAGTACAATAATATATATATACCGTATATTGCACCATATTTGGCAAATATTTTTAACAAATGTTAAAACATTATGAAATTCAGTAAGATAATCCCCGTTTTCAAAAGTGGGGATAAAAATGATCCAGGAAATTACAGACCTATCTCCATATTGCCATCTCTGAGTAAAATTTTTGAAAAACTAATTTTAAATCAACTCTTAGTACATTTTAATATGAACAAAATTTTCCACAATGAGCAATATGGATTCACTAAAGGCAGATCGACAACGGATGCGGGTGTCAAGCATATTTATAACGCCTGGGAAAGGTCACAAGATGCAATAGGTGTCTTTTGCGACCTTTCATAGGCTTTCGACTGTGTAGACCACGAAACCCTCCTTCAAAAGTTAGATTATTATGGCATTCGTGACATCGCCCTCAATCTCATTGCCTCTTACCTTAATAATAGAATTCAAAAAGTATCTATAAATGATGTAAATTCCACAGGGTCCCCCATGAAAATGGGTGTCCCACAAGGATCAATCTTGGGTCCATTATTATTCTTAGTGTATATAAATGATCTCCCCTTTTATGCCAGTGAGTTATGTGATATTGTACTGTTTGCTGACGACACATCGCTCATTTTTAAGGTTGACCGAAACGTGTCGGATTATGACGACGTGAATAGTGCACTTTCGCGTATCCTCCACTGGTTTACCGTTAATAATATGGTATTAAATGCTAAAAAACTAAATGCCTTCTTTTTTTTACCCTTCCCAGCGTAAAGGCGAAGTTTTAGCTTAACATTAAATAGCGTAACCCTTAATCCTGTTGAGTCCGCTGTATTCTTGGGTATTACAGTGGATTCAAAGCTCCAATGGAGTCCCCATCTATCATCTCTTGCGAACAGGTTAAGCTCCGCTGTTTTTGCAGTTAGGAAGGTTAGGCAGCTATCAGACATCGACACTGCCAGACTTGTTTATTTCAGTTATTTCCACAGCATCTTGTCTTACGGCATTTTGTTGTGGGGTAGTGCATCTGATATAAATTCTATATTTATTCTTCAAAAAAGAGCTGTCCGAGCAATCTATAACATCGGAGCCCGGAATACACTCAGAGACCTTTTTAAAGAGATTAATATACTCACTGTTGCGTCTCAATATATTTATTGTAATATTTTGTATGTTAAAAATAATATTAATAGTTATCTAAAGAATAGTGACAGACATAAACTAAATACTAGAAATAAGGACAAACTAACTACGCCATTGTTTCGTTTACAAAAAGTATACAGGTCGTTCATGGGGCAAGGTGTGCGCATGTATAATAAAATCCCACAGTCGATATTAAGTCTGCCACTTGATGAATTTAAACGAAAAATTAAAAGTAAACTTATGGCTAAAGCCTATTATTCTATTGCTGAATATCTTGACGACGCCAATGTGTGGGGTTAATACTGTTGATACTCACGTAGGCTAAAACAAGACTATTGTACATGTACTATTATATTGTAAACTGATTTTTTTTAAAAAAGAGCAACTGTTGAGTTTCTTGCCGGTTTCTTCTCAACAGAAACTGCTTTCCGAACCGGTGGTAACTTACGAACGTGTTCATTTCTTGTAAAATTTTGACGTTTCATAAGAACGCGCAAGCGTCTATGTGAATAAAGATATTTTGTTATTATTATGTGGTTCATTTATTTCTCTCAGGTATGACCTGGTGATATTAAGTTAACACGGGTTTTAACCAAGTGTTAACTTAAATTTGGGTGGTTGGTAACCTAAATTGTGGGGATGAATATTCGTTATCAGAGCTAAGTTGAAGAAATTTTCGAACGATGCGGCACGTGTTAAGTATGGCAGCTTTTTGTAAAGTTATGTATGTGTGTTTAGGTAGGTCTAGTAATTTAAGAGAGTTATGCAAGGCTTTAGGTATAACGCCCGTAGTGGATAAGATTATAGGTACTATAGAAACTCTGTCCAATTTCCAGACTCTTCTTATCTCTTCCTGTAATTCGGTGTATTTTCTTATTTTTTCGGTGATGGTTGATTGTATGTTGTTTTGTGTTTGGGACACCTATGTCTATGATGTATGCATGTTTACTTATTTTGTCTACGAGCGTGATGTCTGGGCGGTTATTGTGGATTGTGTGATCAGTAAGAATGGTGCGGTCAAAGTACAGTTTATGAGTTGGACTTTCCAGCACATGTTGAGGGTTGTATTTGTAGTATGGTGTGGTTCTATCTTTGATGAGGTCGTGTTTGATTGCAAGTTTTTGATGTAATATGTTAGCTAATTGGTTATGACGGTGGGTGTAGTCGTTTTGGGTTAAAGTTGTGCAAGCTCCTGTTATATGTTGAATGGTTTCAGGCTTATTAAGACATTTATTATTATTATTATATTGGGGGGATATTCATTTGTTTTCTCGTCTGGTTGGGTTTATAAATAATAAATAAAAATAAAGATATAGATATATATTGCATATATAAAATAAATATTATGGATAAAAATAAACATATATATATATATATATATATATATATATATATATATATATATATATATATATAAAAATAAATATTTTATATAATACATATATAAATAGGACCCAACCAGACGGAAGCCCTCGGCAGGGGAGACCAAACGGCCGAGGGTTAGGGCGAAAGGGAGAGAAACCGGCGGACGATGCGGGCGGTATCGAGGAGCACCGCCTTCTGCATTTGAGCCTGGAGCGATCCGTCCCGGAGTTCCAGTCGCCTCAGATGTTTAGAGAGGCTGACTGGGATCAACCCATTCGCAGACACGACTATCGGGATAATTTCGGTCGGCACACCACCCCACATGTCGGTCACCTCGTGAGCCAGGTCCAGATACTTCGTCTTCTTATCTGTTTCGGCTTTCACGAGGTTCTCGTCATATGGAATGGTAATGTCGACCAAAAATACCCGCGACTGTGCCCGGTCCATCAACACGATATCAGGTTTGTTCGCGACAATTGTCCTGTCTGTGATGATGGACCGGTCCCAATAGAGCCTGGCGCGGTCATTTTCGAGCACGGCCTCCGGAGAGTACTTATAATACGGCAGTTTCCGTTCCACGAGGCCGTATTTCAGAGCGAGCTCCTGGTGTCTATGCAGATACTCAGAGTTAGAAAGCATGGAAAAACCGGAGATAACATGCCGAAGCGACTCCCCGGGATGGCGACAAGCTCGACAGTTGTCGACGGTGCCATCCTTTAGGATGTATCTCCTATAGTTGTTCGTCTTAATAACCTGATCCTGTATCGCACAGACAAAACCTTCGGTTTCCCCAAAGAGGTCACCGAAACGTAGCCAGTTCAGGGAGGCAACAGTATCTACGAAAGGCTCGTGTAGAGCCTTGTAGAACCTCCCGTGGAGCTCTTTCTCCTTCCATACAGCCTCTCGGTCGGAAACGCTCAGTACTCCCGGGTCCTGCCATTGCTCGTTGGCTAAGGATAGAGGGGTAAGTCCTTTATCACAACTAATGACGTCCGTGTAGATTGACTCATCCGATCTCGCCAGAAAGTAGTTACGGAGGCTGCACACCTCGCGATTGTGCATGGTGAGGGCGCTTAAAAAGCCCCTCCCGCCATGCTTCCGCGGAAGGTACAGCCTCATCACTGACGATCTCGGATGATGCATTCTGTGGGACGTCATAGTTGTGCGGAATTTTCGGTCCAGGGCGTTGAGCTCAGTTTGAGTCCACCTGAGTATGCCAAAGGTATACATGAGGACTGGCATGACCCAGCCGTTAAAAGCACGTGCCTTGTTCCCGCCTGACAAATGGCTATTAAACACCTTTGTCAGGCGTGCAAAAAACACGTCACGAACTGACTGTTTCATGCCAGCCTCATCGATACACATATTTTGTGACATACCCAGGTATCGGTATGTTTCAGCCTCAGAGAGGGTCCTTATGTTAACGGGCATAGATAAGTCTATGCCCGCCGTATTAGTGACCTTACCCCTTTCGACATGAAGGACCGCACACTTATCCGTCCCGAGCTCCATTTTGATAGAATTGCTGAAATCACAAGTGACTTTAAGCAATTCCATCAAATGGGAGCGATTGGAGGCGAATAACTTGAGGTCATCCATGTAGAAAAGGTGGGTCACTTTTGCCCCTCCTCTCCGAAGCTGAAATCCTCCCCCTTAGCCCTCCAGTAACACGCTGAGAGGATTCAGGGAGAGGCAAAACCATATTGGACTCAAACAGTCGCCCTGGAAAATACCCCGTCGTATCCTTATCCGGTATTCCGCAGCCGTTATCCGCTCGCCTAGATGACAAAGGATCGTACTCCATTGCCCCATACAGTGCTCGAGGAAGTCTCTTACTGTACAGTCTACTTTGTACAGTTCGAGGACCCTCTTTAGCCATGTATGGGGCACCGAGTCGAATGCCTTTTTGTAGTCTATCCAGGCGGCGGAGAGGTTCCGACGGTTGCGTTTAACCATTTTACCAATGACCGCGTCGATGAGAAGCGGTTCCTTGGTTCCACGACCGCCGCCCCGACATCCATTCTGAGTACGAGACATAATCCGATTCACATTAATATGCCGGGTGATTCTCATACTCAGAATAGATGTCAGTGTCTTATAGATGGTAGGTAGACACGTAATGGGGCGGTACTTACTCGGGTCTGTGGTAACCTGATCTTTAGGAACCAAATGAGTGACCCCAGTAGTAAAGAGGCTCGGGAGCGACCTCTGATCGAGAGCCTCTTGGAACTGCCGGGCGAGCACAGCGTGACACACCACGAACCCCTTCAGCCAGTAGTAATGCAGCCCGTCGAGTCCCGGACTTTTCCAGTTCGGGGCTCTACGGACTGCCTCGGATACGTCGTCGGGTGTTATGACGACGGGGTCCATGGGTGTAATGTCTGCACATTGGCTCGCCACGACTTGTGTCCAAGGGCCCTCACTGTGGTCTACGGGCTCTGACCACAGGCTGCGCCAGAAGGCGACAGTGTCTGCCTGGTCCGGTCCTTGGCCCGTTCCACAACTCATTGGTCGCTCCAAAGATTTGTAGAGCCTCTTTTGGTCACTCTGGAAGAGGCGATTCTGGCTAAACCGCGCCGTCCTCTCGGAATATCTCCGAATCCGCTTCCCCCAAGCAGCGATCCTCTGCTTCAGGTCATCTATGCGCTCCGTTAGTTTTTGCGTAATGTCCGGCTGGGACAAGTTTATGTTGGTCCCAGCGAACGCCATCCTAACGGTGCGCACAATTCTGGGCCTATTATTGCCCGACCTGAAGCTTATCAGCCTGCCGATGATGGCCCTTACCTTTGCGATACGGTCCTCAATTCTGCTTCTCCATGCTGGGATAGTGCTACCTGGTCTGGTAGCACGTCCAGCCTTGGGAAGTTTGGCGCCAACGATTCGGCATACTGCCAGTGCAGCGCCAAAGAGAATTGAGTCCGTATCGCAAAGATCCCGGCTAGCTTCCAAATAGGTTGCCAGCATCGGGTTAAGAGACCTCACGACAGACCGACTCCGCTTACTTAGGGGTATGCGGGGGAGACGTGGTCGATTCTCGAGAGGCGTTTCGCGCACCTCCAGAATTGCCTCCTCCAATATGCTTCCCATCTGCTCTATTTCTTGGGCGACTATTCCATCATCGCACGAATCTACAGGAGCCGGGGGGTTAACCGCGGCCTCCGCATCTGCTTGTAACCCTGCAGGGTCCGCAGCTTGCAGGGCCGTATCCCCAGCCACTACATTCTCATCCGATGAGGGAACAGCTTCACGACGTAGTCGTTCGAGCTCGGTATCATCAAATATTTTTGAGCGCATGATGTACCGAACTCGGTCTGCCAGGTTTTGCTCGGTGACGGTTATAGATGGCTCCAGCTCAGCAAAAAAGCGATGCATCCTTGCCCGATACGCAAACCCTCCAGTCTCACTCCCTTTCGCCCTAAGATACGCCCGCATTGCGTTCCTATTCATATCTTCAGTCTAGCGCAAGCGGCGTATTCCACCAGCGGCGGGTGCCGATTGCTGGATCCGAGAGGATCCTGCCGACACCAAGCCAACTGGTGGGGATGATGGATGCGAGGTACTGCTTGGTGGTCGTGCAGTACCCCACGCTTGGCTGGCGTCCCGCATGCTGCCACGTCCAGCGCCAGCTCCAGACGCGCCCTGGCGGCCCCCAGGCAGCGGCCCTATGCGCTTTCCTTTTTTTTTCCATCGTCCATTTTTAGGGCGTCGTTTAACGGAAGACGCCCCCAGACCGGCACCGTTTTCTGTAGTGTGGCCGAACGCACAGACGGGCCTATGCACCCTCACTTATGCCGAGGCACGGTGCAAACACCTATTGGCAAGGCACTGACTGATTGCGCCGGCGCAACAGTTCTGTCACTTGAACTGTTACGCCGGTGGGCGATGGGGTCGTCACTTCCCTACGCCATATTATTATTATTATTATTGAAGATTTCAGTCTCCAGATATTCACAGATATTTGACAAGAAGATGCTGTGCCGTTGCAATAATGCGTCATTTATTTCTGAGATTACCAATGCTTCTGCTGGAAAAACAAGCCTCTGACGAAAATGTTACAATAATATATTATATGATCTAATTTTTTTTTTCACAGAAATTGTATCAACACTCACTGAGTAACTACCAATATATATTTCTGAATTTAGAGTTAGAGTAAATATATGAAATAGAATTAACATCTGAAAACGAGTTTGAGCCATTAATCCACATTGCTTGTTTTCACTTTTAGTAAATACACGTGACCTGACAATTAAAATAAGTGTCATTTTTTTGTACCATTGCAGAACGTACAATACTTAAAAAGTTATACATTGTTCTGGAATATTAGATTATATTAGAAATTCCAGAAATAATAGAAGCTGCTACGTGTTCTTACAACAAAAAACCTAATTGTACGGAATCTTAAGATAACCGTATACTTGCATTTATTATCGTGTAATAAAACAAGGCCAAACACTCAAACACTTTCGAATCGAAATTAATGATTTATTATTACTCCACTAACTGTGAACAAATAAAAATGTACTCTTACATACATACGTACGCATTTATAATTGTCTTTACCATTGTAGGATGTGTTAAATGTTAAACAGTCGGTATTTAACAATGCGTTCATTGAATAAGTATAACATTTTTGTGCCCTTTAATCCTATTTAGGTTAATGCTTTTGTTGCGTTCACTAATAATTACCCTACCGATAAACCTTGATCATTGAAACCATTGTTATATATTCAATGCCGATTTTGATTTATTTTGTGTTCTTTTGATTTCGCTTAACTTGGTTAGTATGAAATCGTGGTTACTTTTATAGGTGTCGTGTCTTGGGGCATCGGGTGCGGTCGTGCTGGGTATCCCGGCGTGTATACTCGAGTAACAAAGTATTTATACTGGATCAAGCACAACGCACGTCGAGGCTGCTTTTGCACTGATTAGGAAGACATATTTTACGAGCAATTTACTTATCTTCAACCTTGTATTGTATAGCGTATAAAGTATGTTCATTAGCAGAGATAAATGCTTTAGATTTATTTAAATTTTCTATTTTTTTTTACAGAAATACATGTTTATATTGACGTTTAATTTTAATGTTATTTCTCCTAATAACAAGCATACTTAGAAATTTACATTTTTAACAGTGCTAATTTCTGCACTTAAGATTTAACATTAAAATTTGTAGAATAATTACGAAAAGATTGTCGCCGCTGTGGGAATCGAACCCACGTTTTCGGCATTCGCGGCCTGGCGCTTTAGCCACTAAGCTAAACGCCAACTAACTAACGAATCTCAACGCACTAAATAATTTATGTTATTTTTTTTATCAACACAGGCCAATGCTTGACTTATACTCACCGGATGGTTGGTGGACGGACCGCTGCAAAATAATTAAAAATAATCGCCGATAAATCCGTAAAAATATTATCATTTAATAATAAATAACGAACATACTGAGAGCGATTTCACATACAAACTCCATTTTTAACAAAAACTTAAATGTACAATACAAATAATTCGATAGGAGCATTTAGGCCGTTGCGGTTTGTCGGGTGTTCTTTATCGCAGTGACTTTTATAACGTCATTTTCGTGGAAAAGGGGTAACCCTTGATCTTCGAGCGTGGCTCTCGGGGGGTCCGCCTTAGAACTATAGGTTGGGTTTAGTGGATGTACCGGACCGATGGCAGTAACTGCCGCCTTCGCGTCCTCGTTCCCCAATGCGTAGTGGGTTCCATCCCCAGTCCGAATTATTCTTTTCGCTATCTGAAATTGTAGATTTTTTTAATAGTATTTTTTCTAAACATTGCCCAATTATACGTAGACAAACATCCAGATCCGAAACAATTTTCTGTGGGTCCCACAAACAGTTGTCTTGTGTGGGAATCGAGCTTGTGACCCCCGGTGCGGAGACCATATTTTGACATCTACGTCACGGAGTCATCTTGTACATTGGATGTGTAACAGTTCAAAACAAAAACATAATCACAAATCTAAATATTCAAGTTTATTTTCTAAACTGAATTATTTTTAGAACTGTTTGCTTTCCGTTTCTACACAACATTACGTGTTCGGTTGTGGTAAATCCAAATCAAGGGTTCAAAAGTGACTTTTTCTAGCAAGAAATCCGAAGATGACTCCGTGGCGCAGTGGCCAAGGTATTGGCTTCGGCGTCGGGGGTCGTGGGTTCGATTCCAGACGGGACAATTATTTATGTGACCCACATATAGTTGTTTCGCATCTGGGTGTTTGTCCACGTAAAATCTATGTTTGTAAAACGTCCTTACAGCGCAGGACCTTACAATGTTATCCTAAAGAAAGGGCATTGCAAAAAAAAATAAAGAACATATTTTGGTATGTCCCAAAGACCATAAACACCGAATTTAAACGCCCACCCTCTATAGTGCCACCGCTATAGTGACACTTTAGTATTAAAAAAGTTTTTTTTTTCTTTAATAGCATTTCATTTCTTTAAAAAAAGGAACATGACTTCTAAGTGAAGGTGGGACCAACAGGGCAAAGTGTGTTACAAAGATTCGACCAAAGTTAACCACTGCCTTATTTTCTTTATTGCCTGTAATTTATATGATCTTCAAATAAATGCTTAAATGTACCATTTCCGGTGAGGTTGTCTTCAAGTCGTATGCCATACCAAGTTTTTCACAGATTCTTATAAGGGTTGCCGTTGGGTTGAAATGCATCGATTGCTCAGCCGCTTTATAGTCCCACGGAAACGTGTGGTGGTAATTGTGCCAGCCCTCGCCCATAGTAACTAAAGACACGAACCAAGACTCCACTGGCTGAAGATTTCTGTGGAAACCACAAAGTTTCAATCACCGATATGATGATCATTTCTTATATTTACGCGAAAACTGCACATCACCAAATCAAAACTATTTAAAAAGATTAATTTAGTTTATTTTTTATGTACGCGCGTGAGAAGTTATACTTCTTCGGCATCATTAAAAATAGTTTTTAATTGCATGCAAATAATAAATTACAATAAAATAATAAAAAGACTGGAAAAGGATATAAATAATATAAAATTATGAACGCGCCTTCTACATTGTTTATTGAGAACTTTTGCCATCTATAAAAAATAAGCGGTTTAGCGGGCAGCTTCAAAGGTGTTACTTTTGTGTTACGGTGATGCGCGCGCATCTTAAAATTTCACTCTCATCATTTTACATAATTAAAGAATTATAACTTTCAATAAATAAAATCAATAATCTATAAACTGGCGGTAGCCCAAGTTATCAGACATTCAGACGTCTAACGCTCTGTCTGTCTCGTAACGGTTAATCCTGCAAATGTTCGAAATTGTCAGGAATCAAAATAAAATAAAAATATAAATCCGAAACAAAATTTTCATTTAGTAATTGATACCATAGGAACTTATAATCCAATCTAGACAAGGCTATTTATAAAGTAGTTTAGAGTAGAATGTTTACTCACTTGTCGTAAGGTCTTGTGCCATAAAGATGTGCAGCGCTATTAACCAGCCAGGTTCCATTGACTTGAAAAAGGTAGCGGAAAAAGTAACACACTAAAAGAGAGTCACCAAAAGACTCCCCGAAACAATGTATCGGCACCCAAACAGGAATAAATAAGGCCATTATAAAGTAGAGCAAAAAGTAGTACCTGAAAAGAAGGAATTGTATAATTATAACATATCCGGAATGTTAACATTTCGCTTATTCGATAATTTTGTAACGAGAACTGTCATTGCTTTATTTAATATTGGCCTAGTGACAAAAATTTTACGTTGCACAATAATGAATAGGCAAGTGGCCTCTATCATTAAATTTCCGTACTTACTGTACTAAATATAAGCTTTTAGGTGGGTTTCAGTAGATATAATTGAAGAAATCCATAAATTGTTTAGATAGGACATCCTGGTAGAGAGCGAGGTAAGGGCAGACGTGCTGCCGCGTCAGCCCTGTCGTTTCAGGCTCATAGAATAGGACTAAGGTATCTCCTGTCTGTCTTAAAAGGCGACTAAAAGGGGACACGGTTTGGCAGCAGCTCGAAGTGGCCTCGAGCTGCTGCAAGATAGCGAGGGAATCGGGGAAGGTTTACCCTTCTTCGACGAGGCGTGCTCACGCCCAGTACCGAGGTACACCGGTGCGTTCCATAAAAGATCCCGGTCCCTCCAAACACACAGAAGGTGGCAAGCGAGGGGGTTTTAGTGGGTCCAAACCTCACATAACCCTGTCATGTAAGATAACAGGGTATCTTTTGAACATTTCCCCCCGATACCACAAAAAAGAGAGCGAGTTAAATAATAATCAACCCGCAATATACGTTCTTCTATGCGGAGGTTATGCATGTAAAAGAGGCAAAAGAGATTTGGAATGATGGTAAAGGGTAGAGATTTGTGCATATTGTCGATGATTGTTGTAGCTTTATCCTTACTTCTTTTGGAACATAACCATCCAGTCGGCCTCGAGATCGCTCATGTCAATCCTCTTGCCTAGCTCGATCACGTAAGGATGTTTCTTCGACATCAACCACCCGACGTGAGAGAAAAAGAAGCCGCGCTTCGAATTATGAGGGTCGGCGTCAGTATCCGAGTAACGGTGGTGCAGGCGATGATCTCGACACCAAATGTACATAGAGTTCTGGACAAAATTAAAAGATATCACACCGATTCTAGTGTTAAATGATTTAGATTATTTAACACTAGAATCGGTGACACTAGACCTTCAATTTATTTTGAATAGTATAATGAAAAAAAAAAAAAAAGAAATAAAAGTTTTTCACCTGGCCCGCTAGAGTTTGAAATAGCAGAAGAATAGCTCGTAGTAAGGGAGTAGCCGAATAGGTTTTGTGGGCGAACAGTCTGTGTGCGCCCATAAGGATTCCTTGTGAACTTAAAAGAATTAGACTAATGGCTGAAAAAAATTAAATTAGAATGAAAACGAAATATTAGGTCTGTGTGCGCTCATATAAAATGACTACGAAACATTTTAAATTATATAAAAAAGAAGTGTTTTAGTTCTTACTCCATATAACAGTTTTAAGAGACACACATCCTGAAATAAGTTTGCAGAAACCCCACAAAGCTAACAAATGCAGGATCAAGAATCCTATCGCATTTTTCCACACGATTTTGTGCTTATAATTGTAATCCGTGCCAATTACCCTGGCGGGTACATATGAATCTTTCATTACAATCGAATCAAAATTATTTTGATTCTCAGTTCCATCGCTTTTCATCGAAGTGAAATTCTTCGCAGTCATGTTCTCAGACAGTGAAACTTTATAACAATGTTTCAGATGACTGTTTACGAGATACTTATAAAGATTTTTCTGTATCCATTGTCTATGAATAATTCTTTCAATTGTGTTCTATTGCGTTAAGCAATGAAGGGATCTTGAACTGCGGGTGGCATTAATTAACAAATTAAAAATCGTCTGCAGCATTCATTTGAAGTAAAGATTTACTCGTTTGTTTTAATTTAATTGCTATACATATTCATTTCTAGCATTTACTAAACTTTCGTGTATCTGTAAACTATACAAGGTTAAATGAAACTAATTTACGCATTTTCTCGCATTTTATTTTAATTTTCAATTTACTACAATACGAGTCTGTCCCGTGACCATGAGCGCTCTAATGAGTTCGAAACGCTGGGAAATTAAAATCAAAATAAAACGTGATAAATTCCTTGAAATATTTTCATTTAATTTCTATACGATCTTCTATTCAGATATTTATTTTATCGTAAAAGCTTACACGTTATCTTTCTTTAGCTGATATGTAGTCGATATAGTATGAGATATACCTACTGATATGTTGGAATTATATAGTTTTTAGGACAGTCTCTCTTTTAGATTTACACTTTATTGGTAAACTAGCTGACTCGGCAAATGTTGTTTTGCCATATAAATTATTTCTAGGGAATTTGGAAGTGTTTGACAGACATAGTTGACAGATTGACATCTACAGTTTGTATGGGAAAATAAAATTGTTGCTATTTCGGTTTTCCATGCACCTTCTCTGGACTGCCACAAATATTTCAAAACCAAAATTATCCAAATCGGTCCAGCAGTTCTCGAGTTTTAGCGAGACTAACGAACTGCAATCCATTTTTATATTTATAAGATTCTTTTTTAATTTAATTGATTAAATAAAAATGGAATCAATTAATTTACAAATCCTTTTAAATTATCTTTTATTATTCTATTAATAAATAAAGTGAATAACACATCAAATATTTCAGTTTTAATTCAGCATTAAGTAAACACTGATCACTCATACAATACAAAAATAAATAAACATAAACCAGTAACCTCAATCACCAGGCGAACTTAAAAATATAAAAAATATATTTCTATTTGAATGCGTGCATCAGCACATTATGCTGAGTGGGTCAATCACTAGGCAAGTGCTTCATACACAATTCTAGATTTTATCTATCCTCCTAAAACGTTAACAGTTCTAAGTAGTCAGTATTTAAGAGATGGCCAGCGACATCGAGAGCGACAACTGATGCGCTGGGAAGATGAGCGGAAACTTACTGCGGACCCAAATGGAGGAGAATTCCTCAAGACAGTAAGCATTGGAAACAACTAAAGGAGGACTTTGCCAAAGGTACACTGAGTTGACGGACACCCTATAGCCAAACGAACCAAACAATACAGCCATAAAGATTAAATCTCTCACCCAGTTTAACGGACTAAATAAATAGGTACCATTGCAAATTACTTATAGATATCAAAATATTAAACTTAGTTTGTTTCTACAAAAAAGAAAGGTTTAAATGTATAATTCTCTTAATAGTTTCAACAGTTATAGCGAGCAAGTGCGCAACGCAATTTGTAATATTAATCGCCCACGTGCGTTCACCGAAATCAAACTTCAATTTTAATTAAATTTTCAGCTTGTACCTCATTCATTATCAAGAAACCGTTCCCTGCAGCTGGACAACAATGAATATAACATAGTTTTTTTCGATATACGAATGCTAAAGTATAAAATGAAACGGATCCTGCTTCTATTTGTTTTGATTTTCACTTATGTAATTTTGTCATCGACGTTACATTGAATTATTATTTTATGAATATGTATTAAATTTAATGTTTCGTTTTCTTTTTACATTAGACGGCAGCGGAAAATATTAATTATTCGTGCGGTAAGAGATTGTCTTTTTATTCTTTAGTTATTGAAGCAAAACAGGAAAATACAATCGTTTTTAAACATTTCTAACTAATTTTAACGAACAATATTCGATGGTTAGTGGCTTTCGATGAAATTTGGTTAAAGATACGTTTATCACAACACCCGTGGATTTGTGTCGATGGAACATTTGCCACGTTTACCAAACCAGTAGCAGATGCGTAAACACTTCTTCTTTTCGTCAGTTCTCTGGGAGGCTCTGGTACTTTTTCGGAGGAGCTTCTCCATCTGCGCAAACGTAATTGTGCTGAGTTATATCCCCCAAACATATTAACAATGAACATGTTAATCTTCGTACAATTGGCTGGTTCAATTCTAAGAGAATCATACTCTCGTTGCCACGGGTAAAGGAGATTTATAACGATTTTTAGAGTGCGGCGTAGGGGGCCAGAACAGGCGCATAGTCGGCGGTACCGCCGTGGAGCCGCACCAATACCCATGGCTGGTATCGCTGATGCTAGGCCAAAAGCTGCACTGCGGTGGGGCGATAATCACGGACCTGCATGTTCTCACCGCTGGGCATTGCATCACGTTTGGGTACGTCCCTTCACTCGGCCCGTCTTTAACCCATTAATTACTACTCCCAAAAGAATTTCGTTTTGTGTTAACTACTTACTTATTACATTTAATAGAGCATAATTATGCAGAATTTAATTCTGAATCTGGTACGTACTTGTGACCTTATTATACCACTCTTAACGGGGTAAACAAACAATGTTTGAATTGATATTTTTCTGGTTATTTATTGTCAAAATAAAATATTCATATTTTTATTTTGAATTATGGAATGCTCAAGTCGCGAGTTACATGATACATTATCTTCTGGAAATATCAATTAAGGAAATATCAATCATCAGTCTGTAAAATTCTCTTTTTTATGTGAAAAGTTGGCAAGCTAGCAGGCGGGGCACCAGATGTGATTAACACCTGACGGATTGCAGACGCATTGGAAACCATTAAGAAAGCGGGCCCCGGCTACGTCACTCACATATATTTTCTCTGTGTTTGTTAATTTTCGTCTGTTTTCAGTGTTCATTTTCGAGATTTGACAGTCAACGTGGGGATGCATGATCGTTTGCAATCTTCTTATTCGGTCTATCGCATAGAGAACGGAGAAAAACATCCTAACTTCAAGTCAAATGCAGTCAGGGACATAAACGATATAGCAGTCTTGACGCTCGATCGACGTTTAAAATTTACCGATAAGGTAAAACCGATATGCTTGCCTACCGAAGGTAATTCAAATTTCATTGTATTTTAATTCATTTGATGCGTGTGTATTTTTTATTGTTATTTACCTCTATTTGTCGCTGTTCATAAAGTAAATTATGTAAAGACAAAACGTATAAAAAGCATGTCGGCAAACCCGTCAATTTGTCTCATCTGAAGTTCATTTTTTTATGAGAGAAGGTGACAGCATGCTGGCGGTTCACCTGATGTTAAGTGATAACTGCCGTCCATGGACATTTACACCACCCGTTGCAGAAGCGTTGCCACCTTTTTATAAGGTGGGTTCACTCAGTGGGTTCACTCACCAGACGAAAGGCAAAAGTATAATACTGCTTTACGCCGGTCTTCTGTGAGGTAGTGCTACTTTCCCGGACGGACCTGCCCATTCTTGGTACAGCGAAGACTGTTGCGTGGCCTTACCCGAGATAGATTAAGAATTGGACAACCAAAACCAAAACTTAACACCTTTGTCCTGTTTATTACCAGCAGCACGTAAAAATTTCTATTTTTGCCCCGATATACTGAGACCCATTATGTTAGTATAGTTGTTCGTAATCTCACGCTGTTTAATTCATGGACGCAATATACGATCGCCTGGATCATTCAGACATCTAGTAGATGTAGAAACATGATAGATGTTTCTAGAATTCAATCCAATACTACAACGACCTCACATTCCAGGCACTTTGACATTTTGTCACCAATGTCGACTCGGTGTAATGGTTGATCAATTATAAGTGCTCAATTATAAGATGCTATTAATTATTAATTCAGATATGGATTTCACCGACCTACCACTCACTGTGGCCGGATGGGGTAAAACAAGGCAAGGAGCTTTGACATCTTCACGATATTTGCAAGAAACAAAAGTAAAAATGGTCAACTCTGATGAATGCACTAAATCAACGATTTACAAAGACAATCTAGTGCCTGATGGTATGATGTGTGCTTACAATCTTGGAAAAGACGCCTGTCAGGTAATGCCTAAATTTGATAATTCGTTTTATTTGGTCTCAGGACGACATGCTTTGCTAACAATGCATTACTTAATTTAATTAACTTCCTGTGCTGACGCCGATGGTTTAGCAACTGTCGCATTTTATATTATTATTTTATATATAGAAGCTTCTAAATTTTCAAACCTGATCTATGCTAATTTTGTCTAACATGCCTTTGAACGTATTTGATATTTATTAACGATTTTAGGGAGATAGTGGTGGTCCTTTGTTTTCGACACACTCGAAAACGCAAAACACAAAATGGTATCAAGTTGGTAAGTATTGAATTAATTCAAAAAATTAGAACTAATCATCAACAATGACGACCTAAAAAAATCTTTCCAGGAATCGTATCTTGGGGTATAGATTGTGCTATGCCCGGGTATCCAGGTAAATAACACGTTCCCTTGTTTTCTTGCTTACCATAAAATATTAATTAATGAGTCACAAGTCTCAGCTTCTAGACTGTTTGTCTTGTTTGAATTATGATGTTGCAGTCTATGAACATTTTTTAATTATTAAAAACTTATTAATATTTTAGGTGTCTACACGATTGTATCTAAGTACATTACTTGGATCAAACAGCAAACAATTACTGGAATGTATTGTAAATAAATTTAAACATACCGAAGCGGAATAAATTGAAACCAGCAACAATATTTTACATAAGATAACATTACATAGTTAAAGTAATTGAATATATAATTTAAAGTCAACGATCATTTGATAATTAAACTATTAGAAATAACGGTGTGCTTTATATGTATAAAAAATTTATGCACTTTCCGCCCTTGCATTTTGCGTACTGTTACCAAAAATAATTTAAGTTTAGTTCATATCAGTTTCGCCTTTTCTTCTCAAATTTTATTCGTAATAAAAATCGCTATGCACATACGACCGGCGATATTTCGATCATTTCCACGATGCTTTCCTACGTCGTAGTCACGTCGAGAACTTAATGCTGTAACGAATAATTGTTTTTATTTTTATTTCACATGTCTTAATATAAAGAGAGATTTAATACATTCGTTAATAGCTACTTTGGCGTGCTAAATTTACAAGGACATTATCGCGTGGATAATTTCCACGGTACGAACCCGTGTTAACCGCAACTAAGCATCAAGTGTCGTAAGCAGAAAGTAGTGCGGTGATCGTGCCTTGTGGTGTCAATTGTGTTCAAATGCTTCACATATTCATAGTTTGCACCATCATAGCTCAGGTTTGTAAATATATAAAAGGCAGGAAGCAATTACGGTTTACGTCTATAATTAATATCTGAAAAGACAAGCGATTATTTTTAGGTGCGGCTAACATGGGGATTGGATTGCGGTGAGAGAAACTTAAATAAATGTCTATATTTTTTAATAAAAATACGAGAAATGTAAATCGTTCCTTAAGTAAATGTTCGCCATTGTTACTGATAAGAAAAGCTATAACAGTGAAGTGGTTATTCAATTACACAGCTGTAATGAAATTATGCTGAAGTTAAAAATGCACAAAAAAATTCGTCATTATGACATTCTATTACAAGGTATGTTTCAATATTTACACGACTAAATTATGACATGAGTATGTAACATAATTAGGAATAAATAAGTAATCAAGAACGAAAGAAGTAATCAAGACTCATTAAAACAAAATATAACCCGAGTTATAATTACATTAATTAAATTTAATATTCATGTTACTGTAATTGATAACGTGAATTATGAAATAATATCTAAATGTCCTTTGTTAATGACTATACAAGTCGATCTATAGACAAAAAAGTATACAAAACATCGTAAGATAACTTGTGTAAAGGCGAATAAATAAATAAAAAAAATTAGGTTTCTTTCGCAACCATAGACTATTTTTGTCACCAACTCTATGCCACTCGTGGTTGTATGACCGAACCTAATTATTTTCTAATATTATCCTTGAGTAGAATGCGGCAAGCCCTCGGATTCGGTGTTCTCGTTGAGAATAGTAGGTGGTCGCAGAGCGGAGCCTCATTCGCATCCTTGGACGGTGGCGATAATGAATAATGGCAGAATGCACTGTGGTGGCGCACTTATTACCTCGAAACATGTTCTCAGCGCTGGGCATTGCTTCAAATGGTAGGTCTAGAATTTCTTATACGCCATTTAATATAAAGGAATGGTGTGGCTTGGATCCCCAATCTTCTCTCTCATTCTACTTCACAGAACTTAACTCCATTTGGGTACAAAGGAGTGAGAGCTTTTTTTTGACGTATCTAAAATGTTTGCATGTGGTTATAATTGACTCTAGTTTTGTTACAATAAGCTTTCTCCTTTCCGATACTAATTTGCATTGCCAAGTGTATAATCCGATTAGCTACCACTTAATTTGTCTATACGCGACGTAAATATTAGATAATTATGATAATCGAATATTCTGATATTATGACAAGAGTTAATAGAACAAAACACATCAATATGCTGATATGATGATATAGGTAATGCAATGTTTAGAGCTTAATTTTTTGGGTCCCTGGTTGAGTGCCTAAAATTTAAATTGTCTTTCGAAGTTAATTTTACATGTTCGCAGACGAAAGCCTAGTGTTTTGTTTACTTTTCATTTAAAATTTACTTGTTTTTAACGGAAGGGAAAACTGAAAGTTAAATGCAATTATTCGCTTACATTCCTTTACTGCTATTGTGAATCTTGGTTTAGGATCGTCGTGAATATATATACGAAATATAAGAGTTAATTTGATTGACAAAAGTGTTAATTTCATTAAAATCTGTTCAATATTTGTAGAGTGAAAAGGGTACAAACACTCACTTTCAAATGTGTATACCATTCTGTAAAAGTGTTCATATTTCTATCGAATAGAGTTTGAACTACGATATAAAAGTGTTGTACTATTCCAGGGACAACATAAATAATATGGTAGTATTAATCGGCCTTGACAACCTGGACGATCTTGCGGATGTCGAAACGCGAAGCATTAAAAGCGTCGTCATACATGAGCAGTTCTCCTCAACAGCCCTGCGTGATGAAAACGACATTGCGATAGCAACTTTGAACGCATCCGTGGCTTTTGGGAACACGATTGTTCCTATTTGTTTACCGAATCCTGGTTTGTATTGTTTCATGTATTGCATATATTTTCAACAGTTTTAGGTGAAGCGTAAATTAAAGGAATTTCTTGAATAACGTAGTTTATGTATTAAGTTGGTAATAAAACAATGAATGATGCTATTTTTTTAAAGTAATTCAACAAATGTTTTATTTCAATTATTATACAATGCGTGTGAAATAAATTTTCATAAACTGTTTATGTTTAGGGCAGGATTTCGGGGATTACGTGGGAACAATTGTGGGGTGGGGGCGTATTGGGGTCGACAAGACTTCCTCTAGAGTCCTCCTGAAGGCCAGTCTGAAGATACTCACCGACGAAGAGTGCATGGCTTCGAAACTAGCACCGCATCTCAAGCCGATGATGATGTGCGCCTTCTCAAAGGGCAAGGATGGTTGTCAGGTACTGAATTATTATTTTACCCGTTTGTTAGTGCAATTTATCCGCAGTGAGATCGCGTAGCAGCAAGCGGTAGCGCCGACGTGCCACGCTTGTTAATGATCTCGATGCTTAGCACATGAGTCACGCTGAGCAAAAAATTAAACACTTGGTGAGCGAGTGAAGCGTATTTAAAGCAATATTTCTATAGAAGACCCAAAGAATATTTATTTCTAAAAATATTTTTTTAGGACACATTTTTACAAACTTTCTCTAGTCCCAAACTAAGCAACTTGTAGTATGGGTACTAGATAACTGATAAACATATTTAAACATACTTTTCTTTTGTAAATAAATACGTATTATACATATATGTTATATAAATATGATGTCGCATTACTGCATTTACGAGATGCAACATCACTTTATTAATTATATGTTATTATTATTATTATTTAATAAAAATTAATGACTTAATTTGGACGATATTACTAAAAGGTGACATTTGAACCGAATACCGATAAAGCATTGAACCATGTTTAATTTTTCGACAATTAACGTGTGAAGAGGTATCTGTGAGTACGTTACAATAACAAAGCTGAGTTTTTATTTTTTTAATTGAAGGGTGACAGCGGCGGACCCCTCTTGGTGTTTGACACGAATGGCAGATATGTACAAGCAGGTACAGTTATACTTACATTAAAAGATTTTGTTATCAAGATAATAAATATGAATTGAATCTTCTTTTAGTTAAAAATATTTGCTTTTAAATTTTATATAAGGGGAAAATACATCAAAAACTTACGCAAGGTTACGCAGCAGCTTCTGCTATCCACGGCCTCATACAAAACCAGCGTGAGATGGAAGTACGAGTATAATAGTGAATGGTAAATATAATGAGTGGTAACCGGGACGCACTTTATTTTAAATTCGTCTGTCAACGCAACTGCAAGCCCTCCGGTGTCGAAGATGGCCTTGGGCGGCGTTAATCATAATATCAGAACCACCGGCTCGCATGACAACTTTTCATATGAATAAAAATCATATATACATTGAAATATTATAATTGTGATACAAACAGAAATAAAGTTACTTTATTTTGTACGGTTGTTATTAACATATATTGTTACATGGCAGGTATCGTTTCTTGGGGAATAGGGTGCGCTGATTCCAGGTATCCAGGTAAAGTTTGCCTTTTACAATATGCTAACTATTTACGGATCAGAGTTGTGTATCCAATATAAATTTCTATCTGCCCCAACGAAAATATGCCACTGGAAGTCAACCTACAAAAACAGTGCGATGTTCCTTTGGTGCGGAGAGTACAGAGAGATACGTTTCAATCTCTAGAAAGTAATTTAGAGCGTGCCCGTTTCCTAGGCGTCTCATCTAAAGAATCGAGTTATTGGCTACACGCTTTACCATCAAGTAACTTGGGCACATTACTTGACGATGAAAGCTTACGCATTGCTGTAGGATTTTTTTTACGATTTGTCAACCACACTAATGCCCTGACACCACAAGGGCAAATGGTGTAGACAAATTTGGTCTCCACGGGCTTTCTTGTCAAAAAAGTGCTGGCCGTTTTTCCCGCCACGGTGGTTCCCTGAACGACATCATCCATAGGGCTCTTGTTTCCATAAATGTTCCGTCTATGTTAGAGCCCTATGTCATTTTTCGCGACGATGGTAAGAGACCCGACGGTTTAACATTGATCCCTTGGGAGAGAGGCAAAGCCCTTGTTTGGGACGTCACTTGTGAAGACACTTTGGCTGCCTCTCATCTAAGGGGTACTTCGGTCAGCACCGGGGCGGCATCGGAGGCAGCTGAAGTAAGTAAATGGCGCAAATATGAGTCTTTATGTTTAGATTATGTATTTGTGCCATTTGCTGTTGAAACTTTAGGTCCGTGGGGTCCCCGCACATTAATATTTTGTGTCCTAGGCTTAACGCCGCGGCTGGTGACAAGAGAGCTGGTTCTTTTCTCACTCAAAGGTTAAGCATAACTATTCAAGAAATTCAGGAAATGCAGCTAGCGTTCTTGGCACCATGCCTCGTGGATTAGGTTTATTAGATAATATGTAATTTTAGATAGATTTAATCTTGTAAATATTAGATCAATAAAGATTGTAAATTCCAGATACAATTAGAATAATAAAATATGGTGTCCAATGAAAAATATATATATATATAAATTTTTCAAGACTATGTATATGAACTGATAGCGCTGGGGTATAGAGGTACACTATCATATGTGTCAATACTGTCATAACTCTGTATACAACGCAACTGAAGCTAATTTGCTATAAATGCCATACAACATTTTTTATAGAACTCTAGTACATAATTATATTCCTAATTTTCTCATTTAAAAAAAACATTGCCCTCACTTTAGGATAACATTATCCTGTGTTGTAAGATTGTTGGAAGCTGCAAACATAAATTACACGGATGCGAAACAACTATCTGTGGGTCGCACAAATAATTGTCCCGTGTGGGAATCGAACCCACGACCCCCGACGCCGAAGCCAATACCTTGGCAACTGCGCCACGGAGTCATTTAATTATATATACTATAAAATAATACATGCGATATTGATGCACAGTGGGTATTAGAGTAATTTCTGCGAAAGCTACATCACACTCTGCTGTCATTACTTCTTGTTTGTTTGAAGTTAGTTCCGGTAATTAATAAAGTTAATTATTTTCAGGGGTCTATACTAAAGTTAGTAAGTTTATCGATTGGATACATAGAAACTCTGCCGATGGGGACACGTGCAATAATTAAGTTGTAATAAAATTAAAGGTATATTATGCAAAAGTGTTGTGTTCTTATTATCGTTTTATTAATCAATCATATACCTATGCAATTATAAACAATATAAAGAAGATTGATGAGATGAAGGTTGATTGCAGGAAATAAACTACATAGAATCCCTATTTATCGTATCAATATAATGTAAGGAGTCAGAATGTGACGAGAAGATTTTGTGTTGATCCTCACACTAACGTATGGAAGTTCAAGTTAATAATTCCAGAAAAACATTAGTAAAAAGTATGCTATATAAGTCTCTGTTTGACTTATTTTATTCAGGTGGTTACCTTATTTATAAGTGATACGTTAGTTGATTTCTGTGAGTTCCTGTGTACCATATACGTATTAGTTACTTATAGTACCTGGAGGACCGAGCTTTGCTCGGCTTTTTTTGGTAAATCATGTATTTTGGAAATAAAAAAAAAAAAGAAAATGATCTGGAATCGAAAAAAAAGTAAAAAAATAAATGTGTAAATGATCGTGACGCGAACCACGGCCGTCTGTTTTGGGGCCGCCCGATTACCGACCGAGCTATTATGACATTTTCTTTTGCGGCCAAATTTACCGTCATATTCGAATGATATTTTTCATTTCCTGAAAATAGGGATAAAGGGACATTTTCTAAAAATGAAACCTAGCTAGATCGATTTTTCGTCCCCGAATCTACGCACATACTAAATTTAATGAAAATCGCTGGAACCGTTTCCGAGATTCCGATTATGTATATATATATATATATATACAAGAATTGCTCGTTTAAAGGATAAGATAAATTGCGCATAATAAATCAACGGTATTAAATAATGAAATAGCAAAGAACAGCAATGTAATGTATCGAGTAAGTTTTGTAAATTTCAAGTTATAGCGGTCAAGACTCCTAATTAATTTCAAAATTAAAAAAAAATTCAGGACACATTTTTACACAACTTTTTCTAATGCCAAACTAAGCAATACTTGTACAATATGTATATACTAGATAACTCTTAAACGTACTTTTCTTTTGTAAATAAACATATATTATAAATATTTAAACATCCAGACACTGGAAAAACACTATGTACATCACACAATGTTTTTCCAGATGTGGGAATGAAACCCACACGCAAAAGGCAGGGTCACCATCCATTAGGCCAATCAGGACCAAAGGAGGGTAAAAAAAAACTAGCAGTTATTGGTTAATGTATGAATTTATATTATTAAATTAATTTCTAATTAAATATTATAATTAACTTAATTAGCGTTCTAAGTTAGACAAGGCGTTAACGAGTAGCGAAACCTGTCTTTCAGTTTAAATAATATCGTAAAAATGTCTATCTGCCACGTTAAGAGACGGCGTTAGTTTAAAATATTTTTGTTTGTCACTGCGTGTGCGTGTGGCCCATAACCATATCAGCGCCAAGAATGAGTAATAAAGCCTTTAATAAAAAAAAGGTTGTAAAAAAGGTGCAAAGTTTGTAATCACGCCACCGTTATTTACTTCGTTGTGATCAGGTTTACGATTAATGTTGAATTGTAGAATATTATGGCATTCGTGGCATCGCCCTCAATCTCATTGCCTCTTACCTTAGTAATAGAATTCAAAAAGTAATATAAATGATGTTAATTCCGCTGGGTCCCCGATGAAAATGGGTGTCCCACAAGGATCAATCTTGGGCCCATTATTATTTTTAGTATGTATTAATGATCTCCCCTTTTATGTATTTTATAACCCACTGGGGGTTGTGTGATGTTGTACTGTTTGTTGACGATACATCGCTAATTTTAAAAGTTGACCGAAACGTATTAAATTATGACGACGTGAATAGTGCCCTTTCACATAATATCCTCTACTGGTTTACTATTAATAATGTGGTATTAAATACCAAAAAAAAAAACCAGATGAATTCTTTTTACCCTTCCCAGTATAAGAAGGAAAAGTTTGAGTTTAATATAACGTACCCATTAATCCAGTTGAGTCTGCTGTATTTCTGGGAATTATAGTAGATTCAAAGTTCCACTGGAGTCCCCATTTATCATTTCTTGCGAATAGGCTGAGCTCCGCGGTTTTTGCGATTAGAAGGGTTAGGCAGCTAACAGACATCGACAGTGCCAGACTTGTTAACTTTAGTTATTTTCACAGCATCTTGTCGTACGGCATTTTGTTGTGGGGTAGTGCATCAGATATAAATTCTATATTTATTCTTAGAAAAAGAGCTGTCCGAGCAATCTACAATATCGGAGCCCGGAATTCACTCAGAGATCTTTTCAAAGAGGTTAATATACTCACTGTTGCTTCTCAATACATTTATTGTAATATTTTGTACATACGTCATAACCTTATTTATTACCTAAAGAATAGTGACAGAGATAAAATAAACACTAGAAATAAGGAAAAACTTACTACGCCACTGTTTCGTCTACAAAAAGTAAATAAGTCGTTCATGGGGCAAAGTGTGCGCATGTATAATAAAATCCCAGTCGATATTAAGCCTGCCGCTTGACCAATTTAAATGTAAAATTAAAAATCAATTAATGATTAAATCATATTATACCATTTCGGAATATCTCGACGACGCCAATGTGTGGAGTTAATACTGTTGATACTCACGTAGGCTAGAGTAAGACTAGTACACCTGTATATTATATTGTACCCTGATATTTTAAAAAGAGCAACTGTTGAGTTTCTTGCCGGTCTCTTCTCAATAGAAACTGCTTTCCGAACCGGTGGTACCTTACGAACCTATATACATAATCTTTGATGTAAAATTTGACGATTCATAAGAGCGCGAAGGGTCTATTTGAATAAATATATTTTTGATATTGATTTTGAATAACTGACGACGATCTCGGATCTCTACATACCTAACTACATTCTCTTTTCCTTACCTTTATATTCACATAGTCTGTGGAATTGTGGATGTGGAATCTGTGGTTGAATTGGATAGTTTTGCCCTACTTGTTATTAATGTCCATGTCCCAAATATTTCGGTCAAATTGTGAATTCAATTACTAAAATTAACAAATGTTAAGTTGATAACGTCGAAATTGGTTTTTAATCATTTATTTTCGACTTCCTTATGCTTAGTATGTGCAAAAATGCCTGGCATAAGAAAATATCGACGTGACACTAGCGAAGTCAGCTGTTGTTTAAAATATGTGATTTTTGGAGTTAATGTGTTATTTTGGGTGAGTTTATAGTTACTTAAACTAATGTATGGTATGCTTTGTACAAGTAATGGTAAATGTAATAAGTCATTTTATTAATTTAGGGTCGCAAATAATTAGCCTTGTTGAACAAAGGCTCGCAATTCAAGGCTGCCTCATTAAATACAAACTTAAACATGAAATTGCTGTATACATCTAAGTATTATTAACTACTAATGCAAAATACATTTGCAAAAAAACTACTAATGATTACTTTTGTGAAGTAAAACATATTTCTTCTACATATATTCATTATATTATTCTTATACATAACTTCATAATTGCAGGATCACTTTTATTAAAATAAATTTCATAATACCTTTTATTTGTTATAATTTCAGTTTGTCGGCCTCATAGTATTAGCTGTTGGTATATGGGCATGGATGGAAAAAGACACATTCAATAACCTCTCAAGGTTAACAAATATTGCATTGGATCCTGCATTTATATTAATATGTGTTGGTAAGTTTACTTGAAACTTTGGTCCTTTAAAAGAGAGCTTCTTAGTTATAAATACTTAGTTTAATTTTTGATTAAACTTTATAATTACAGGCACTATAACCTTTATAATTGGTTTCACTGGATGTGTTGGTGCCTTACGTGAGAATACATGTCTTTTAGCTTGTGTAAGTAATAACTGTTGAATTAATAGTAAATTGAATTCTCTGTTTAGCACACAATGATTGCAAAGTATATAATGTGTCAGTTTATCAGTTTCCTGATATCTTACCATTTTCTTTTAATGATAGTAAAAAAAAAAAAAATATAAGTCTACAGAAATAGAACATTTATAAATGAAACTAATTTTACGGATTTACCACATTTATTTTTAATTTTAATTCCCGACATTTCGAACCCTTTACAGCGTTAATGGTCAGGGGACAGACTGATGTGTTAGACATCTGATTTTCATAGTTAACCCGGGCTACTGTTAGTTTTTGAATTATTAATTTTGTGTCCGATCAATGCAGGGGGAGCTAATTGTATTTTGTCTTGGAGTAGTGGTTTGTTTTGGCCTAGATTTAATTTACCCTCTTCTCTATTGAAATTAGGGTGTTTTATAATTTCAATAGCTTTGCGAATCATCCTTGGGAGGAAATGGTGTTCTTTTGCAAGGATCTGTGGTCTATCAAACCTGATGTAGTGTTTGGGCCGATTTAAGGTGTGATCACACCTGAACGCTGTAAAGGGTTCGAAACGTCGGGAATTAAAATTAAAAAATAAACGCGATAAATCCGTAAAATTAGTTTCATTTATAATGTGTAATTTCGTAAATACAAGAAAATAGAAAATTTGGTAAAAAGTGAGGGATTGCAATGTACAATCTTCGCCTTGAAAACTTATGTTTAAAAAATGCTGTTTCCATGGGGGTTGACAAAATGACATTTGATTTGTATTTTTTTAAAATTAACAAAATTTTTTTCCATTACAGTATGCGGTGTTTCTAGCATTATTATTACTAGCGGAAATGACAACAGGAATACTATTTTTTGTCTTCAAAGATTGGGTAAGTAAATGAAAATTAATATTAACATAATTTTACATGACACTGAAACTGAAATCCTTTACTCAAATAAGATCAAGAATATATATCCTCTCAGGGCCATAACTAATAAAAAATGTATATAGAATAGGCTGCTTTATTAATTTTATGCTCTAATTTTAGATAAAACAACAAGCTACAAGTGGATTTCAGTCATTCATAACTCATTATAGAGAGGATCCTGATCAGCAGAATTTAATTGACTGGATACAAGGAGAATGGGTAAGGCAAAAACTTCATTAAATATCCAGAAATCTTTCCAATTTTTAATAGAATATTATTTTTTATGATCCACTGATTATAAACTAACATATGAGAATATACATGTAATTAATCCAAATCTGTCAATAAATTATCTGTATCTTCTTTATGAAATAAGTATCTGTATTCCATATGTAAATATTTAAGTGTCATAGTAGATCTAGATATTTATCTTATAAAGACTTTAGATGTAGTCTGCACATGATATGCATATCCCATGGTGATAATAATTCTTTAGACGGTTGGATTATTTAAATGGATTAATTGATATAGTTTCAAAATAATTTTTAAAACATTAGAGTAAGTTTTTTTATTTCATTTCTTTGTTAAGGTTCTGCTAGGGAACTCATATTTGTTTTTTACTAATCTGTAATAAATTAATGTAGCAAAAATTAATTGACTTTCTTATAATTAAATAAGTTCTTTGTGTGTAACTGTTGCAATAACTAAGTTTTTATATGTAATGAAGTGTAAAACTTGGTTATTATGCTGATCAGATAAAAAAATGACGTATAATACTTCCACTCCGGTTTTCTGTAAGGTCATGATATTTTTTTATGTGAAAAGTTGCCAAGCAAGCACACTGTTCACCTTATGTTAAGTGAATACCGCCGCACATAAACATCCTCTAAACCCAAGGGTTGCAGATACATTGACAACCTTTTAAAAATTGGGCTCCGGCCGCCTCACTCACCAGACGAAACGCAAAAGTATTATATTTCCACTTTACGCCAATCGAGGAGGCAATAAATCAACTGATCCGGCTGGTGACAGGAATCTTGGGGGAAATCTTGGTCTCCATCGCGACAGGAAATGACACCTTAACGGCGTTAACGAACGCCATTAAATCTCTGACCGCGGTACACAATGGCGCCACAAATTAGGGCCATGTACTGGAACCCTGGAGGCATAACGCAGCGGCTCTCGGAACTTAGGATGCTGGTTCAGCAGCACAACATCCAGATTGTGCTGCTGGGAGAGACCAAACTCCGTCCGAGTCAGCCGCTCCGCCTATCAAACTTCGTCGTGTACAGACGGGATGAGATCTCCCCCGACCACGGCTATGCCTATAGAGGCACGGCCGTCCTGGTAAGAATGGACCTAGTACACGACGAAGAGGAGCTGCGTAGCTTTGTAAGCACGCGCTCCATAGGCGTATGCCTCCACGCGGGCGGGAAAGAGATACGTATGTTCGCTGCGTATCGCCCGCCCGGATCGCCCTTCAATGCCAGCGACATCCGGAATATTTTTTCCGATAGCACTCCTGCCATCATAGCGGGGGACCTCAACGCAAACCATCCGTCGTGGGGATCGCGAATTGTGTCCCCCGCAGGCAGGAGTCTATACGAAGATGCAGAGGAGGCGGGTTACGAGGTGTTGGGCCCTGACGAGCCCACACACGTACCCGTTGACGCAAATCAAGTTCCGGATGTCCTGGACATCGTGCTCTGCCACAAAATGCCATGCCCTGTTCAGGTAGAGGTGCTGTTCGATGCGGACACACAGCACCTCCCTGTACTCATCGTGCTGAGCCTGGCTGCGGACTCACTGGCTCCCAGAGGCCCTAAGTACAGGACCGATTGGGGGGCCTATTCGAGAGCAATGTCCGACTTCAGTCTCGGTGCACCCATCTCAACCGCGGAGGACGTGGAGCAGGCCGCGCGCAAAATCACCTGTAAAATACAGGAAGAATTGCGCGCGGCGACCAAGGCGGTGCCACAGGTGCACCGAAAAGACACACTCCCGCGTAGGCTCCTCGATCGGCTGCACGAGAAGAGGGAGCTCAGGAGGCTGTGGGCACGCACCCGCTGCCCACGATTGAAGACACGCCTAAATCGGGTCAAGGATGAGCTGTCGGCAGCCATCAAGGCGTACAGGGGTGAGGGATGGGAACGCCGCATAGAGCAGGCCTCCGAGTCGCAGACCTCCCTTCACCACCTTAACCGGCAGCTCAGCCGAACGCCACAACCCATCTGTCCACTCGTGGGCAGAGACGGGCGTAAGCACGTTGCAGCCCAAGACAGGGCTGACATACTGGCAGAGCACCTAGAAGGGCAATTTGTGGCCAACACATCGGCCCCAGGTGCCATTGCGTTCCACCAGGAAGTGGAGCGGCACATACAGGCGTTCCTATCGGAGCCGGTTCCACGGCTGGATGGTGGATTATTCATCACACCAGCCGAAGTGCGTAGAGCCGCGAGTCATCTCGCGCTCCGCAAGGCACCCGGCACCGACGGGATCACGACGTTGGCGATAAGGCAACTGCCGAAAAGGGGGTTAGTGGCGCTGTACCGCCTGTACAATGGTGTACTGCGCAAGGCGCACTTCCCCTCTGAGTGGAAAACCGGCAAGATCATCGTCCTGCCGAAACCGGGCAAGGACCGACGACTTCCGGGGAGCTACCGACCGATCACGCTACTGTCGCACGTAGCTAAACTTTTTGAACGGTTGCTGCTGCGGTTTCCGCAGCGGCCATTCCACCACGGCGCAACTGGCCCGAGTGCTGCACTATCTTGCGGCCCAGTACAACCGGGGCCGCATCTGTCTGGGGGTCCTTGTCGATATGGAGAAGGCCTTCGACAGAGTGTGGCACGAGGGCCTGCTACATAAGCTGCTGGAAAACACCACCACCCACCGTGCGCTCGTGCGGTTAGTAGCGTCTTTTCTCCGGGACCGGAAGTTCGTCGTACACGTCGAGGGAGCCGACTCGGCGGTACGATGTATCAAAGCCGGTGTACCACAAGGCAGTTGTCTGTCGCCACACCTGTATGCGGTGTACACGGACGACATTCCCACCTTGGAGCAGAACGCCTCCGACTGGGATGAAGACGTACTGTTGGCCCTGTACGCGGACGACAGTGCGTTCTTCACGTCTTCTCACGTCGCGGCGATTGCGGCGAGGAAAATGCAGCGCCAACTGGACCTGCTGCCCCAGTGGCTGGATAAGTGGCGGATGTCTGTCAACGTTGACAAGACGTCCGCCATATATATCCGCCGCATTAAAAACCAACCCACGCTTGAGCTGCGAGGTCGGGCGATTACCAACCAGAACGTCATAAGGTACCTTGGATGCCGGATAGACCGCTCGCTGTGCATGGCTCCCCAGGTCGGACACGCCGTCCGACAAGCCAGGGCAGCTCGAGCCATGCTGTACCCTATCCTGGCATCCAGGTTACCCATCAAGACCAAACTCGGCGTCTACAAGACGTACGTCCGTTCGCGCCTGACCTACGCCGCTCCGGCGTGGTACGGTCTGGTTTCCGCCTCGCAGAGGCGCAGGCTCTAGGCGCAGCAGAACCTCGCCCTTCGAGTGATCGTGGGGGCCGGGCGCTACGTCAAGAATGACGTAATCGCCTGCGACTTAAGGATGGAGTCCATCAAGGAGTTTGTGGTCCGGCTGGCCCGTCGCATGTACGACAGGGCCGACAACGGACCACACCCACATCTCCATAATATTGCACCCCTCCACGCCCGTCCTCCTGACGGGCGCCCGCTCCCACGAGAGCTACTGCGGTCGGAGGCCACTGGGGAGCCGGACCCGACCGCACTTCCGCCGTTGAGAAGACGATGTCGTCCACGCGTTACACACCGCGTGTAACGCTGTACACCCGCCAGTGCCGCTTCCGCGGTCAGAGAAAGGGATGGCCGTTGGCCATCCTCACCACCGACCAGCCTTTGCTGGTCGAGACTACGCCCGAGTAATGGGGACATGGCCCCGAAACTCGTTCATGCAGGGCCCTTGGCCAGCTGCAATACATCATCACTTTACGCCGGACTTCTATGAGGTCGTGGTACTTACCCGGACGGGCCTGCCCATTCTTGCAACAGCTGAGGTTGCTGCGTGGCCCTACCACCGTATTTCCAGGACAATCCCGGACAACAGAAATTGCTACATGACCATAGCATATTTATCCTATGAGATAACACTCATCGATGGAAAAATATTTTGCAGCTGCAATGTTGCGGTGTGGAAGGCCCTCGCGATTGGGATCGCAATGCTTATTTCAACTGTTCAAGTGGTGCTGTTGGCTCCCGTGAGGCATGTGGGGTTCCATTCAGTTGCTGCCGCAGCAAACCTCAGGACATCATAATTAAGAATAAACAGTGTGGTTATGACGTCAGAAAGCCTACTTATGTAAGTAATTTAAAAGTTACTATATATTAATCCTTGTATTGCTAACTATATTTTTGGCCACCTACTAGTAATTTGGTATATACAGTAAGAACCATTTTACAAACGAGTTTGGCCAAAATCTTGATGAACATAGCTGCTCCAATAAAGGGTAACTTAATTTACATTTCATAAGAAAAATATATATATATACTACACTACTACATATACTGATTCAATACTATAATGAACAGTTTGATTATATAGCAAGGCGTTAAGACCGCGCCCATAAATTAACACATTTTTAACGCTCCTTGCCAATAATCAGAAAAAATATGAACGCTAAAAAATCCATAGCTAAAAAATAATTTTGAAACAAAATTTGTAACATCCCTCACAATTACAACTGTCTGAAAAATTTAATAACTCGGTATATGTTGATGTTTAAAGAAAGTAATTGTTTAGTAAAATTTAAAAAAGTTATCCTCTATATGTGTGTTGATTTATGGTTATGGTAATACCACATAAATAGTCTTTTTAACAAATGTGTATTATTGCGGAGGTATAGGTTATAAATATACTCAAATACGATTTATGCGAGTGCAGCAAGTGAGCGAACACGTGATTTACGAGCGCGGTTGCCTGACGGCGGCCGAGCATTGGCTCCAGAGGCACTTTTTCTCCGTCGCAGCGGCCATTGTCGCCCCTCATGCCTTAAAGGTCCAATGCAAGCCACATGTGCGTTAACAGCACAGATGGTGCCACCGCAGCATGTCCTCTTAATGTGATTTTACTTGTAAACATTGTTTTCTTTTAATTTCTCTATGAAAAGTAAATTTAGAAAGCCAAATTCATCTTCTCAAAATAAAAATATAAAAATTTCTAACTGTGAAGAGAAAATGGAGGGGAAGGGATTAAAATTTTATTTTTCTACAATGTGTCAGTTGACTGTAATTGTACTAAAGGAACATGCTGCGACGGTGCCGAAGTAGTGAAACTAGCAATTTGTCTTTCCCAATAGCTTTTGGTGTTTTAGGATTGCATTATTGTTAGAATGTAAATTCAGTTATGTTGGCGTGTTTTATTAGGTTTCATTTCAACACTACACATCTCGTTCTTCTTTCTAAACATTATTTTGTTCACTTCCTAATGTCACTGTTCACTTTAGTTTGCTACTACTATTATGACATAAAAAGGTGATAAACTAATTGTTTTCTATCAGCAACTTGTGCGTCACTCATTATTATGTTTTTCTATGTTTATGTTAATGTTTAGTCTATGATTAATGTTTACCATGGATGAATTAATTTGGTGTGATAAGAACACAAAAATTTAAACTATGAGCCCATGTTTGGTTTTAATATGATTTTAGCATTTGATATCTGATACCAGAAGCCAAAAAAAGATACAGCAGACATTAATTCTATCTCATTTTTTAATTTCCATTATTTCCTGTAATTAGTAAATATTTCAGTGCTTAGTATGTATTGATTGTAAATTGTTTATTTCTGTTTTGTTTTAGAGTTTTGACATTGCTAAAATAATATATGACAAAGGCTGCCTAGAGGCTGCCGAGGAGTGGTTTGATCGCAACCTGTTGATTGTAGCCACTTCCGCTGTTTGTACTGCTTTTGCACAAGTAAGTTGTAGTAGTTGCACGATTGTCTACAAAACTATTGTACAGTTCAGTGTATAGAGTTATCAAGTGAATTATGCTTTGCTTTGCCATCTTTAGATTTAATTTCTCACATGATAAAAGTTGATTTCTCCATAATTAACAGCATTTTTTGAGAAATTTTAAAATCTCTTCTATTTAACTTTTACCTTCATATAATTTTTTTTATTTAATTTCGGAATATCCAGTATTTTAAATTTATTAAGATAATTGCAGAGCCGTGACAGCTCAGTGTCCGGGCGCTCACCTTTCATTCAATATACTCAAGCAACCTGAGTTCGATCTCCGGTGCTGGCACCAATGAAATTGTTAATTTTAAGTGCCGAATTATCACGTGCTCGGCGGTGAAGGAAAATATTGTGAGGAGACCTGCATATTTTCGAAATAATAACAAAAAAATAGTTCGAAGATATGTGAAGTCCGCCAATCCGCAGTGGGGCCGCGTGGTGGACTATGCTCTGATACCCGCTGTACAGAGGAGGCCTTTGCCCAGCAGTGGGTTATGTACAGGCTGACACTTTAAGACAATTGTAATGTTTTATACACAGTCTCTGTTTTAATTTTTGTAGTGCTAATTCTGCACTTACGATTAAACACTTGGGCACAAATTCGGAAGACGTGGGTTCGATTCCCGAAAAACTTTTCGTCCATTTTTTCTACAAATTTTGACACGGTCAAATCTCTTACATTTTCATACAAAGTAAGGGTCGGTTAAACTTTACTGTTCGCAGTGCATTTTATACGATCCTGGTCAAATTGTAAGGATTTTCATTAATCTGGACCAAATCCACAGATTCTCGGCATATGCTTCGCTCAGAACCTGCGCGCGGACATATTCGCGCAGAAGTCGAAGTGGCACTGACATTCGGCCCCTCCTGCTGCCGTGTGACCGTCGCGGCGCACCAGCGACCCCTACCGGCTACTGTACGGGACCCTTCTGAACGAATGACGTCCATTAGACCGAAGAGTGAATGAACAAATCCTGGACAATGAATGAATGATTGAAATGAAACGGACTGGCCGTTCGGGGGAAAAATGGCGGAATGTTTAACAATGAAATTACCAATACCGTTTAACTATAATGGATGTGAAGATCGGCCGATTCGCGGGACAATCGTACGTGAGATGCATATATATTTAGGGCAGCATAGAACAGATTGGATCGGAAAATTGTTAACTTTTTAAAGACATGTTTAATACCGCCAGTTTTAACAGAAAAGCTTGTATTGACTAACAATAAAAATACTTTGGTTACATTTAAATTATTGTGCAATGTGGAAAAGTACAATATCCTCGAAATGTTACTGGTAGGATACATATATTTTATGAATTATATTGATTGTTAAATGAATTATGCCTATTATATAGTACATAAAGTTTAAATGTTATGGTCTTCTCTGCCTTATCTAATGTTTCATCTTGCCCTCTTTAGTCTTTCACAATGTAATCACAAACACGTTCCTTTCCACTTGTCTAATACTTTGAAACGCTTGTTGGTAGTGTAAAAGATTTAAACATGTTGTAAATGTGTCTTGTTTATTGAATTAACAATGTCGACAATTTTATATTGAATTGTAACATTTTATAAAAAGCGGACTGACTGCAAACTGCTTTAATAATGTACATCAGTATTAGACCAAATATTGAACTAAATTCTTGACTGTTAAATGAAAACTATGTAATTTTAATACAGTAAATTAAGCAGTTTGTATGTCAAGGAGAGGTAGCTAAATTGTGATAAAATGTTCTGTAAGCATACTAAACCATGTGTTCATGTGCCCTCCAATTAGGTCTTAACCGGAGCTGTTAGAGAAATAACATGTTGTTGTTCGTATTATATGTAACTTGTTAAATTTTATTTACATTCTGCAAATTTTAATATTCATTACACTTTTTTACCAGACGAATGATTTTAATCATCAATGCTAACTTTGTTATTTTCGAACGTACAAAATGTTTTACTATCCTTTTCAGAGTGTTCTTGTCCGTATTTAAATAGTGTAAAAATGTATGTTTCAGTTGCGGATTGTTACGATCTGTTATTTATGTGATAGGCAACTTGAACGGGCCTCATGAATTATTTATAAATGCCGGCCCGTTCTTTTATTGTAACACCCAATATTATGGTGATTTTGCATCCAACTATTATAATGTAAAAATCCATTTTGATATGCGGACGGCCTGTGTGTTTTATTTGTTGATATGTTCACTATACTCGAGAAATAGTTAGTATGTATTTGGTGATGTCACATTGGAATATTTTCGTCTATTTGTATCCCTTTTGAGCCGCGATGGGTCGTTATTATGGCAACAGGAGAATAATGGCTGACAATACTAGATATAAGTGTAGTCTGTAATATGTTTAGTCGTTAATACTCGATATTGAATTTACGAAAAAAATGCCTTTATTTAATTCTATATTGTGTTAGAATATGTAAAGATAGATTAGAAGATTTAGGGGAACTTCGGGGAATTTAACGACGTAGGTTTTATTTTTCGCTATTTCCGTAAATCGCCATTATTTTATGCCTTGGACCAAGCACAATCGTTTAAGCTAATGATTATAGTGATAAGATTGTTCAGTGTTTCAATTTTAATTTCGTTTCGAATTTCAAATTTTGTTTCGAAGATTACATTACATATTGACATGCATTGTTAATTTCATATTAACTATCCGAATATGAATAAGAATCTCAAATTTTGGAACTTTAAATTCTCATGTTTTTTCTCAATGGTATTAAATGTCTAATTTTAATTTAAGAAAATTCTAAAACAAATATATAAGCACGGTAACACGTTATGTTGTGCCATTGAATTAAGTGGGAAATGTGGCGAAATTTTTAACTTGTATTAACAATTATTCTTTATGAAAATATTATTGTTAATATCAGTGACTTTGTTCTTTTGAATTTTAGTATTATTTTCAAATATAAAAGAACTAAGTAAGTAGAAGTCAACTAAAACGTATTCGTTGATCTGAAGAGTTATGTTTCAAGGCATTTTTTAAGAAATCTGTCCATGTAAATCTAAGAGCTTTTCCGTCTTTATTCAGTATTTTACTTTTTACTTACAATTTTCTATTAGTTAATAAGTTTCAAATTATTTCATCCATTTATTATTATTTTATATTATTAATTATTGTCATAGATTTAAATTACATTTGAATCGGATTCTACAAGTTTCTCCCACCTGGAACTAATTTAAGTCAACAACTTAAAACGTGAATTGAGTTTGCACTATGTACATATTTCAAATCAGCTGCTGAATTCATTTTGAATCGTAAATAATGTAACTATTACGTTAGAAATGTAAGATGCTTTTTTTATTCTATGTATTCACTGCCTTTATAATTAAAAAAAAAAGCTTTTTTGCTTTTTCATTTTACATTTTTACGTACAATTTTTGTATTCCTAGATTAGTTAGTGTTGTGCCAGCACCATATTTTATTATATTGAGGATTTCTCTGCCTTATGCCATTATAATAAATAATTAAAAATGATTGTATTCCTAAAAGTTGCTTATTTTTTTTTAAATTGTAAAATATGCCAAACCGACTTCGGGATCTGAAGCTCAATGTATTATAACCTGAGTTCCATTTATTTTGGGTTAAGGGCTATTATTCTGTATCTAATGTGATTAAGCTTGACGATTAACTAAAACTGATCAATTATTTATCTAAATGTTTAAAGATATGTTTTTTAGAGATGGTAGCAATGATGTATCTTGGTTTTTTGTAGATCTGGCGTAGAATATACTTATGATTTCATACAATTATGTTAACGATTAACTTTAAATTTAAACGCAAATAAAAAATTGGTAAAAAACAATTATTTATTTTTTAACTATATCTTTAGTGTAACGAGTATCAAGTAAATTGTTAAGCTGGTCAACTTCGAAGCTAATTCGGCGACTCCTCCAACCTCATGGGCTGCTGTGTTAAAGGGATATATTTGAAATGTACGCAATTGTAAATGAATAACTGCGTACGCAATTGTTCATTTAATTTCTATAAAATACTTATTGCTGATGTGGTCACGTAATGTTATACCCAACGAACGTGGATCCATAGTTTGTACGACTCGTCTTCTGTTCACTCCCTTTCGTGAGCGTCCATTCCGCTGCATTTGTCGCCAAAGGGCTGTTCAATTTTTGCCGCGCCTACTGAATTCTAAATTTGATATATTTTCTGAATTCGATACACTCGCATTCATGTTAATTACATCTGTCAATAAAATTGCACCTTTATTATTTGTGCTCTATGGTTCTCGTTACTAGTAGTAGTAAGTGGGGTTTCGTTGTTTCAGTTTGTAGATTATTTTTACAACCCACGATTGTGAAGATTACACGAAAAATAGTTTTTTTGGATATATTTCTAAGCTAAATTAAGCTCAAACATGTTCTAATTATAAGACGGGTTAAGGTATGGCTTAAAATACTTCACTGCATAGTATAAAACAGTCGTCCCGCTGTCTGTGTCCTTATGTATGCTTATATCTTAAAAACTACGCAACGGATCTTGATGCGGTTTTTTGACTAGATAGAGTGATTCAAGCGGAAGGTTTATATATAAAATATAAATAAAGGTTTATATATAGGAAATACATTAAACCCGTGCGAAGCCTGGGCGGGTCGCTAGTACACCAATATATGAAGATAGCTAACACAAAATATTGGATATTTAGTAAACGTTATTTTATTTCATTGCACTTATCGTTTAAAAATTTTAAGAACAGTATCTCGTTGACAGTTAAAAAAAGTTATGACCTCTTATGTTAATAAAATGAAACAAGTTATGAATTACAAACTAGTATAAAATTACCTTTTTGTGAGATTTCAAATTTGCAAAATAATCAATTATATGAAATGTTGTTCATTAAATCTGACTCTCTAACAACAGGCTTATAAAAGAGCTAAGTCGTTTAACTTTTCCTATTTTCTTCAATTAAGACAACACTTTTTAATGATCGATTCGGTTTTATCGATTTTTTTTCGAAGAAAGTGACATTGAATATACCTTTGAGTATCCTTCAACCATTATAAAACTAGCCCCCAGTTACCTCTGTGGGGCCGCAGTAAGCGCAGCAAATTACCAACCCGACACAAACGCGACCGTCAACAAGCTTCGTTCGCGAAACATCCTCATCGACCCGGTCGAGGAAGGGGACTTAAATACGTCGGACCCACTGTCGGTGGTTCCGCCGGATAACACTACACCCACAGCTAGTGTAACAACAAACACAATAGTTCGGCATCGCCTCCGAGCACGGCGAGGCCAACACAACGCGTACACAAGGTACACCCGCGTTTCAGGGCGGTTCTCACCGCCCCCAGCCACCTATTAGCAAAAAACAGTCGACGGGCATCGGAGTCTCGATCCACACCGCAACCTCGATGGCCCTCAGATGACATGCCGTAGTTAAACGCATGTCTGAGCACATGCGCCGCCCTACCCACAGCGGAGGGCCCAAACCCGTGGGTTCTGGCTAGCCCACCGGTTCTGAGTCAGATGAAGCTTTCATAGTCTCGGGACTGAAAGCACAAACATCAGTTAATACAAGATACAAGAAAAGGAGTCTGCAATCGCTGTGCAGGTCGACGTTGCGTTGATACCACTGCGCACCGGTCATGCGTATAATAGGTCGTACGCAGGTCTTATATAATAATAATTTGTGCCTTAAGGGCATTTTACTTCTAGCGTTAGTTAATTGTGTAGCCAGCCGGAGACGAATGCAGCTCTATTACGAACGTTATTAATGTGCGTAGTGAATGATATACGCGAGTCGAAAGTGACTCCTAAGTATTTGACCTTTTTCTCCCATGGGAGCGGTTGGCCAGAAAGGGATATTTGCCCCAACTTTCTGCATTGGCGAGGGCTTTTAAAAATATGTGACGGGTAAGTACTTCTTGTGAAGTGAATCGCCACACTCTTTTCGAGATTTACTTCTATTTGCGCTTTGGAGACGAGTAGTGAGTTGATTGAGATTATTATCTGTGTAAAAGAGCGCCGTGCATCTGTGAAAAGCGCGAGATTGACGTGAGGGTGGAGACTTTGGGTATGTCGCCCGCGTAAAGAGTATGGGTGAGAGGCAGGAGCCTTGTGGAACGCCATTCGTGAGGCGGCGGCTTGAGTTTATGAATTGCCAGCCTCATGCTCAGCCGGAAACTCATTCGTATTTATTATTGGACCGTCAAATAATAAATACGAGTGAGAGTTTGACTCCAATGGTGTAACCATCCCATCACCCCATCGCTAAGAGACAATCTGCAGGATTACATTTGTAATTGATTTTAGTTTCTACCAATAATTAATACCAATAATTTTTATTTGACGACCCGAATGGCATAGTGGGTAGTGTATCTGCCTCCTGCGTCAGTGGGAGTGGGTTCGATCCCCACTACTTGAACAATATTGTGTGATGAACATAATGTTTTTCTAGTGTCATTTCTAGTGTAAAAGAGATGTAAGTTAAAGTAGGTTTATCAGTTATCTAGTACCCATAGTACAAGTATTGCTGAGTTTGGGACTAGAGATAGTTGTGTAAAAATGTGTCCTAAAAATATTTATTTATTTGTGTATATCTGTGTTAAAATCTTTTAAGTTCAAATATTAACTTCAAATAAACCTATTGGATCTATTCGAATCGGCGCCAAAAACTTCTTTATACGAGGAATACAGTCAGAGCGAAAATCCCTTACCTCGAACACCACGTCCGAGGTGTAAAATAGAATCAGCGCGACAGAAATTGCGCGTTACTTTCAGTTAGGAAAACATTTACGGGAGCCGCGTCCATTTGTTCTTACACTTAAGGCGTTGTTATTTACGTATTCGTCCATTTCGTTTGACAAGATAAAGTATTAAATCTCAATTATAGGAAACCGATTCTATTTTGGAATGCGAAACAAAGATCCTATGAAGAAAACATTTCCTATTTTCGTACAAGTTTTGGTTAGGTTTGTTGTACATTTGTCGATCATCATTCAAAAATATGGGTCGCTGTGCATGATGTCAGTTTACAGGAGACCTTTTTAAATATTGAAAAATTTATTTTGACATGGGATAGATAAATGGAAAGATTTGCAAACATATTAAGCAAAGATAATGTTAGGATGACAATTATCAAGTTAGAAAATGATTTGGCGGACAATTTTTACCGTAAATGAAAATGATTTTACTTTGAAGCCAGCATAAAATTTACATAAAATTAGGAATTTTATTAAACAACAAATATTTATAATATCGAATACTAACTGTTACTTAACAAACCTAGTCCACGCTGCATGGTGACAAGAACGCTATGACGCAACAATTAGGCGAAGATATATTTCTGTCAGTTTAACAATTTGAAGCGCACCATTTTAAAATAGCGTTTTAAATCACTTAATCAAAAGCCCAATGGCCGTTTGTTACTCGTATGTCATTTAACTTTTGGTTACACTATGGTTGTAGCAAAGTAGAAAATCGTAGAAGTCATTCTGATCAATTCAGAGTTTAACAGTCCTTTTGGCAACTCAAATAACATTTGAAAAGCCATTTGACAGCTGATTAGTTAACTTCTACGATGATCAGTGTTTCAGAAACCGAACGTATATAACATAAATGTAAACGCGTAAAGGTTTATAAAACAATCACTTTTTACGGTGGTAGAGCTACGCAGCAGCCTCGGCTGTTGCACGAATGAAATGAAAATAATTTCGCGTTTCGTCTGCCGTAAGGTAGCCGGAGCCCAATTTTCAAAAGGTTGTCAACGCATCTGTAACCCTCGGGTGTAGCAGGTGTCCATGGGCGGTGGTATTCACTTAACATCAGGTGACCCGTTTGTTCGCTTGGCAATGTTTCACATAAAAAAAATACACTTAGGAAAGCCTCCCTGTATATAAATTAATAACATGGTTGGATGATCTTAATTGTCATGAATATTTTAATTTTTCAAATCTTTTCAACTTTTATAAGGATTAATTGCGCGTCTTGGCAACTCAAGTTTTCCGCGAACGTGTTCATATTAACACTCGCATTATGAATATTTAATCACTAATCAAAGTTGTATACACCACTCGTGACTTCAATATTGGTAAGTTTGGGAGAAAACTTTTTGCAAAGATGGCCGTTCAGAAGGAAGTTTAGGGTTTTGATGAAATTAGTTATGAAATAGCGTGTACTTGTTCCTATACGACAGCTAAAGTCCTTTAACGATGGGATTTTCGCCCGAAACATCAGTGTAAACCCTTTCTTCAAATATGCTTCGTATAAAATGTTACGTACGTCGTCCTATTTTAACTTTGTTGGAGTTAACCTTTTATAAGAATTTTTGTTACAGTGCTTTTTACTTTATATTTTTTAAACCGAGCGGCAAAAATAGAAAATTTTAAAAATGTGCGCAGAGTTTTCTGAATGAGCTTTTTGAAAAATGTTTTTTGTTTTCATAAAAAAGTTTTACCGTACTACCTTATCTTTTAGCTCATAATTTTAAGCGGGCGCTTAATTTGAATTTGAATGCACGCAGTGAGATATGCTTAGCTATAAAAGTGTACTCTAGAATATGTGAAAACATTTATTATTTTTAAACAATGTTTTGTTCGGTTACATAAACAAAGTATTCGGTGTTACTGAAGTAAACAGCGTAAAATGCGGAAATATCATCAATTTTGAATTTGTCATTTTAACCTCATTTTAATATCAAGTATAGTAAATATTTAATATCAATATTTTAATATTAAAATGTAAAAGTTAAATAACGTTAAATAATTCAATGAAACTATCTTTATGGATTATATTACGTTAATTTTAACCATAAGTGTCGAATACTTATTTTACAGCATTCGTGGTCACAAGACAGATTGTGGCGTTACCATTAGACGAACTGATGTTTGTTACCTTGGTTCTGTTCGTTTTTAAAAATTATCATGTAAGACCTACACAGTAAGAGCATGAATTGAATCTGGAAGTGGTGCATTCGTTATGTAATTGCGCCTGGATATGGATTTTATTAATTACAAGATCCAAAGCTTTCTAACTTATAGAAAATTGGAAGATTTTTAATTTCGGTAGCGCTGCGGGTCACGTTCAACAGGAATAGGTGTAATTCTACGTGAGAATAATTTCATTAATGACGAGTAGTATTCCCTTAAAGTTAAGAATATATTCGGAGTAATTTCGCATGTAATGAATACAATCGAATTGCCACGAATCGGCCTTCATTTATATGTTGTAAAAAACACAATAAAACGAATGCACGAAACTGGGACGCTTTTCAATTTGGTCGAATTACTGAGCGTATTGTGTTCTCGTATTCATTGTAAAATGCAGGAAATTCAATGAACATCCAAACGCAATTACTGTGAACGTACGTATTGTTCTGGCCTTAAAATATATGCCAAATAAGTTATCTCGTTCAAATTGTATAATTAATCATTATAAACTTTTAAAACTAGACCTAAATATTTTTATTACATAATGAAGTGTGCTTAACTTTGCACTTTAGACTTATACGGGTGAAGACAGGTTCTCTTCACTTATGAGTGCAGAATTCTCTTATATGAGACTCATGCGAGTTGTCGTCAAAATAGTTCCTTCAGGATCCCTCACTTACGTGCAGCTGTGCGGCAGTGTCAATTTTTCCGCAATTTTGTTCCGTACCTAATGTAATCGAATATTCTTTAAAACAAAAAAAAAACTGTGTCAATATCAATTACCCTGATATTTTTATTACATTTTAAAGTTGCAGCATTCTTAATAAAAGCTATATACAAGAAAAACCGCTTCTGCTTCTTATTGGGAAATTTTAAGATTTTCGGAGTAAGGTAAAAAGTATGAGAAGTTTGTCAGCTAGCATCTTGAAATTTTTCAACCTCAAAATAGAAAAAGTCTGGAGAAAAAAATAAGAAAAGTCATTATAAACGCTAGAGCAGTGTAAAATGTGCAGCCAACGTACTTCAGTTGTACTAAAGATAAAACAAGTGGCTACTAAGAAGCGGGAATGGCGCTGTGAACGGAACAAAGTACTTGGAGCTTAAAAAATTCTTCGCAGCAGAGCGCTGCTCTTTAAAGACAGACATAAATAGATGTTCGGTATGTGTTGTTGCTTTTATGAATGAGATTTTCCGTAGGTTTAAATAGAAAATGTTTTGTTATCACCATCTTGCTGTCATTGAAATGATGATAATAATTTGATGCGCCCTTGTAGCGATTGATCTGAGATCATCTATTTAGAGAATTTTTTTTTAAGTGAGTAGGTGGTAAGCGGGCTGGCGGTTCACCTGATGTATAGTGATAACTGCTGCCCATTGATATTTGCGACACCCGTAGGGTTATGTAGATGTGTTGCCAACTTTAAACAAAATACCCCCCGACGGAACGCAAAAGTATAAAATTTCCACTTCACGGCGGGCTTATGTGTACTTCACCAGATGGAAAAGCCCATTCGCGCAACAGCGATGACTGTTGCGTGGCCCTACCAAAGTTGACAAGAATATAATTTTTGTAGCTTAATTTTTTTTCTTTTTAAAACACGCTTTTATAGCTCGTTAATGAAGGGCCTATTCTTCCCTGTTAATGTGAAAATTATAAATCGTTGTTATGCTATGATCGATATATCGTTTAAAATGGCGGTTTTTATGTATTCGTTCATAAGTCCAAGAATCGGAATATGTCTAATTAGATAAACAAATATTCTCCTATCAACCTCAAACAAAAATGCTTCACTTTACAATATTAGCCTTGTGTATGTGCCTAATCAAAATTGAAGATTAAATAAAATAAAATAGAAGTTAACAAAGCAAAAAAAAAATGTATCTCATGGTATTTTCACGTATTTTTTTTAATTCTCACATAAAAAAAGAAAAAAACTTAGTGACTTAAGAGACCCTATGGTTTCTTAAAAACCAAAAAGGCATTTCGTAGCTCCTCTGGGGGTCATTCATGCTCGGCGGTGGCAAATTTTCACCATGCTTCAAAAAAGAAGGAGGTTCTCAATTCGACTGTATTTTTTTATGTTTGTTACCTCAGAACTTTCGAGCGAGTGAACCGATTATGATGATTCTTTTTTTATTTGAAAGCTGATGCTTCCCATATTGTCCCGTATTATATATAATTTCATTGGTATTGGATCATGGGCTCCAGAGATACTTAGGGAACTCCGGAAAATCAATTATAAAATGAAATACACAGGGAGACATTTGAAGTCGGTTTTGATTTTCGTTAATAAAAAAATGGACTTGTTGGAATAGCCGATAAATAGATAGCCGAATATTACATAGTTTGCTATGTAATATTCGGGGCGATGGCTTAATGAGCCAAGAAGCACTTAAGCACTTTGCTGTAGATCCACTAAGGGTCACTTATTCATGTACGTAACGAACCGAACCTCGCCTTAAATTGTAATAACAGTTAAAACTTGCTTCGACATGTGAGAGTAGGTCGTAGCTACACAGCTGAAGATATTTTTAAATATTTTCCCTAGTCTTTATAAAATAGTGTGTTCTTCTTTATAAAACTTCTGCGTTTAGTCCAGTGAGTGAGGTAGCCGGGGCCCACTTTATTAAAAGGTGGCAACGCATCTACAATCCTAAAACCAACCCGCCAGCTCGATTGCCATCTCCTCAGATAATAATTGCCATACAAAAAGGTAATACATTTGCTTTTCATCTGGTGATTGAGATAACCGGGGCCCAATCTTTTAAAGTTTGTAACGCACATAACGGACTTGATGTCCATGAATTACTTAACTATCTAACTAATCTTCTTTCTTCTGACCTTATCCCCAAGTATTGGCTAGATTTTTTACGACCGGTTGCCAGCCTGACGTCAACCTTCCTCGGGTATAAACACACAGATCTGGAACGTATCTGAGCATCACACCTACTATATAGCTTTCAATCACGCCACAGTTATAGTTCTGAATTACATGCCTTGTAAATGCGAATCATCTACAAAGCGGACATAATAGGCATGACAGATATTGAAAATGCACTTCACGTTTCTCTCAGCCTGCTTAATTTTGCCTCAACATACTTCTCTTATGAAAATAAATAGAAACAATACGTACATAAACATCCAGATATTAGATAAACACTATGTATGAACATAGTGTTACAAACAATATTTAAGCAATAGTAAGGGGTCGAACCCACACCCTCTGGCGCAACAGACAGGTTCACAATCCACTAAACCGATCGGAATAATTAGGAAATAATTTAAAAACCGAAAACACACTAGTAAGAGCCGTGATGGATCATTGTCTGGGCGCTCCTTTTTTATTCAATATTCTCGAGCAACCTGACTTCGTTCCCCGGTGCCAGCACCAATGAAATTGTTAGTTTTAAGTGCTGACTTATCATGTGCTAAGCGGTGAAGGAAAACATCGAGAGGAAACTGCATATTTTCGAAATAATAACAAAAAATATTTCGAGGATCTGTGAATTACGCCAATCCGCAGCACGTGGACTATGCCATAATACCCTCTGTACAGAGGAGGCCCTGCCCGGCAGTGGAACATATATGGGCTTTGTTTATGTTACTTTACACTGGTACATGCCACTGGGCTTCAAACCCGCAACCTCAACAGTCACTACACTATTACTGTTAATACAGCAGCGTTTTAACATTTAATTTATTCAGTACTAAATATAGGCTTATAATAAAAAAATATTCGGCTTGGCTATAGATTTATGAACATCGCGAATGTGTCGCAAAAATTCCGACCTAATAATGTGAGCCATATAAAACGCTACTTACATAATAACAGGTTGTTATTATAGAAATATATTGAGCTTGTATAGTACCTATATATTAATGATAGCTTTTAGCTAGCACAGCAGTCTGGGCCTTCCATTTCATACTACTCAATCGATCTGCGTTCAAACTTCGGTGTGGATGAATAGTTAATTTCAATTGCGAGTGTTGATTTACGCGGTACTCGTAAGTTTATTGATGAAGAACAATATAAGAAGTGAATTGAGCTGATTTAACAAATATCTAACTAAACTTTAGTATAAATTTACATATCGTCTTTTATTTAACAGTAAATTTGTTAGTAAATTTTACAATGAAGAACATTTGTTTCGTTTCGGCCTTCTTTACAAAAACACGCTCGTGCTTGTTAATTTTTCTTTTTGATAAAATTTAAATCTTTGCCATTTGCATACTAAGATCGTCCTTCTATCTTTGTTCCGTTTTCATTAGTCATACACGATTATTCATTTTCCTAATGGCTTTTTACGAAGATTTCCTAAAAAAAGGTCTGCACCTAGCAGCCAGGTGTGATGGTTATATAAATAAAAATATATTGTTTTAGTATTAAAATTATCTTAATAAATGGTTAGTTTAAAATTATGCAGATTTTAAAAATGAAGTTTTTCAGCAAATAGATCAGATCGAAAAATGAATACACTTGTTCCGAGTTACGATGCGATAATGATCCCGCGTATAAATGTAAAAGTCGGATTGTCAAGAAATAATATAACGTAATTTTTAAAAGTGAATTGACAGAAAATTTTAAAATGAAATTAATGTCTAATGGCCTCATTAGTTATTTCGATAGGTTTTCTTTATTGATTTGTTTCTTATGAAAAGTTAATTACTAAATTTAAAAATTTGTACCAGAACGTTTAGTCGTTTCTTTGTTATTTATCTACGCTTAAAATAACTTTCTAGTTTCCTTTCCAAACTCATTCCATCGCAGCAATCTGTGCAGCATTGTAGATGATCGCCACCACCGCTGCAATAAAAAAAAATCAAGTAAAAGTTACCATGTAAGTTATATAGGAGGTAAAAAAAAAGTGGGTATAGTTAAATTTTGTATCATTTGGCTTTTTCTTGAATAATTAAGTTTTTTGGTCTGATTTGTTAAAAATACTATAGTAATTTTGTAGTGACGAATAGAGGGAAATGTATTTAGATGCGTGCGATTTAACGTCATTAACAGACGCAACCCTGTCCATCGACAGCCACGACCACGCTGCCAAGAGCGTCCGACTAAGAAGAAGAAGAAGATGTAAAATCATTAATACCTTTATGATTAATACTATAAGATGATCTTCTTATGTAAGGAATAGAATCAAATCAAATCATTAATTCATCGAAGTAAGAAATATACATTTCATCTATCGATAGTCATTTTTAAAATCTACCACCGTTTTGTAATGAGGTTCCTCTAACAGAAAAGAAACAGGCGAAATAAACTCCGTAGGTAACCTCTTTTTTGTCATTTTTTTTCCTCAAACAATTCCATGGTTAAACATTACATATTTATTTCGAAACAGCTTAGTAGCGATCATCTCATTCCCAGGGATTGTTATTATTAATGTATTTATTTATATTATAATAATCCTTTTCAAAAAGTTTTTCTTGAATAAATTTCTTAAACCTGTTAATAGACAGGCGCATTAACTAAACGAAAAAAAAAAAGAAATATGTGATGCGGCGAGTATCTAAAGACCTATAACTCCTGTCTACTCCTCTGCGTTTCTATTTATATTAGTATTTCTATTTAATTTCTTATCATGTTCTGTAATTTGCAGGTAGTTGATATAAAAAGTTTGTCACTGAATTTCGGGGTTTGAGGTGCAAAGAGAGGTCTTCTCTGGTCTAGATTTACTCACGGCAAATTTTCGCCGATCCAGGTGCAGTAACAACTTATCTTCGTGCCGATGATGATGTGCTCTTCGTCGTTAAAGAGATCACCGGCGGATAAAGCGACAAGATGATTCCTGTGTACAGCCGGTGCGCCCGAGTTACCCTTCAATACCAAACGTTTAATAATCATTTCTTGCATTGACACAGATGCTGCTGGAAGGGTACTATGTTACAAACTTTTATAAGAGGACCAACGAGGCATTTGCTGCCTCGCACAACCACTCTATCGAACCAGCTGTCGCCAGCGGTCTTTCCGAATCGTTAGGACATGGGAAGCTACAGGAAGAGAGCATATTCTTAACTTGAAAGGCCGGCAACGCATTTGAAAAGCCTCCGGTGTTGTATATATTCATGGGCGGCGGTGATCACTTTCCATCGAGTAAACCCCTACTCATTTGGGCTCCTTTTCACATAAAAAAAAACGCCATTGCACTTGATGGTAAGCCGTGCCTCAAAGATAATGATTTTCGATGTATTTGGACGACCGATATTTGCACTTTCAGTCAGTGGATGCAATAAAGCTTCATCGGGTATACAGCTCGTGAAAAGGCTGATTTCCTATGAACTCGATTTCCTACATAAGTAGCAATGACGTCATTTTTAGGGATCTAGGAGGGATTGCTTTTATGATGCTACATAACTATGTAGCAATGCCCCATTTTTTCCTAATTTTTACTGTCAAAACTGCAGAAGAGTGTCAAATCTCGGTAATATCTGTAAAATAGTTAGTTTCCTCGAAACAATTGTGAGTAAGAATAGTTTGAACTATTCAGAGCACTGACATTTAGTGTTCATATTTTAATCTCAAACAATAAGCAAGATATTTTTATTGCTAAGTATCGTTTCTGTCTTGTCTGATTTGTCAGTGTAATAGCGGCATGTTATTTTTTTATGTGTATTCGGCATGTTACAATTAGCTTCATCATTTTATGTGTTGTCCTAATTTAAAGAAAAAAGACCGACCTGAACTTTCTTCGGGCCTTTTGTGTAATAACAAATAGTCTTGTTTTCGTTCACTGGAAAAGAGTGAAGAGTTAATTAACATAAAGTATATGGAAATTAATATATCCCTAATAGATTTTCTCACCTATTTGATAGACGGGTGATTTGGCTTTTTGTACCAAGTGCTTACACGAGTGTGCCTCAAAAATCGTGTATTCTTCCATACGTAGTATACTTTCCTGCAACGGTAGATAAATTAATTATATTTCAAAGTATTTTGAAAACCACATAAGCCTCAAATAAAGACAACCTTGTGAGTTGTATTTTTACATTTTTATTATTCAATTTAATGAACGTACGTGGTTGTTTGTTTTTATCGTTGTAGACTGAAACAAAAGAGCTGAGGTTACAATGACTATTCCTTATTTAAACAATATTAACTATTATGATTATATATAACACATTATATGTTTTGAACAAACCTTTATGTGTTCATCACTGTTGGCATGAATATTATCGGTCAGAAATGGGCGCGTGACTCCACTGGGAAAATATTCATCCTAGTAACATTAACGATTTTAGAAATCGACTTTATTACTAGTCCTATTTACGGAGAAGTAGATGCAAGAGACCTTAAAGTCTTGTATCTTTTTATTTTCTAATACTTTAATACCGCACAAGTGGTGTTGGTTGATATTTTATGAAGTAGTTAATTTTATCAAATTAATTGGTGAATCGACTATTTATTTAATATTTTTTTATAGTTATGGATTATTTTCTACTTAAATTATTTCCTTTGTAAAATAAACAGGACAATAATCACAACTACAATAATTAACAAGAGAATTTAAAAAATATTTAAAGAAGCGAAAAGAATTCTGCTTGTCGATTAATTAATTCATTAGCGATTTTTCTCTATTGTTTAAAATTTCTTCTATTGAAATATGTTTTAAATTTACCATTAGGTATTACATTACCTTCTCTTCGGATGATTCCGAACAACTGTCACTGTGTAACGATTTTTTAGTACTCGGCGGTGGCTACAAGAAAAAAAACCGCATTATATTTGCAACGGCCCGTAACAGAAAAGTGTTTGTGTGAGTTTTTAAATTCACTCTAGAGACCAAATACAAATCTCGGTACCGACCAAGTAATTTTTGTAATTTTAACAAATTTCGAACAATTTAAAAAATATTTTAAAAGTTATTTCCTTTAAAGTGGTTGCGTCCACGTGGACTCTAAAAAGGGGGAGTTAACAAATCACACACATACATATGTATGTACTTCATTTGATTTTAAAGAACCCTTGCTATAACCATTCTGTTTTAGAAGGACATACATAAATAAATAAAATCCACGCGGAGGAACACCCACATCCGGAACAATTATTTGTGAGTCACATAATTAGCGGCTGTGCAAACTAGGCATCAAGTAAAGGCTTAAAAAATAAACTTTTATATATAATACATTTCATGATGCAATTATGCGATTACAACTGCCGTTACAACTATTTAGAGCACCCGTAGGGTTACAAATGCATTGTCACCTTTCAGTAAAGTGGGCCCTGGTTACGTCACTCACCAGGTGAATCGTATAATACGTCCACTTCACTCCGGTCTACTGTGAAGTTGAGGTACTTCCCCGGACGGACCTGCCCATTGGTGCGACAGCGAAGACTGCTGCGTGGTCCTACCACAGGCAACATAACAATTAGCGGTGGTACATACGTTTCTTTTTATTTGATTCCAATTTAACACGGTGATGTTGGAATGTACAGAAGAGAATGAATTCCCTTCCGCCAAGGGTATTATGTTACCGGGCTTATCCGACATCATTCCCGCGAAAGTGTACACGAGCGCTAAATCCGCGGTCCACCCCTTGTAATCGGGGTGAATTAGGACGCGCTCTATTGGCAAATATTGTTCGTATCCTGTATCGTACATGTTCTTGGTTCCAATGATCACAAACGAGCCCGTGAGCTCCGGTTGCAGGAAACTGAATTTATCTTCTTCACTGAAATTTTGTGATGGAATTGTTACTGGCAATTATTCTTATGAAGGCTTCAATTTAAAATAGTTAAAAAAATACTTACAAACAGTGAGCAGCTGTTAAAACTACGTTATCGTGAATGATGGCTCCGGTGCAATTTCTTCTTGATCCATCGTTGAACATAATTCTAAAAGAAAAGAAAAAATCCGACAATTTTATTATGTCGCATACTTTTTTTATATAATAATATGTAGAAATTCTTCAGTAAATAATGTAGGAAACAAAATACAGTGCAGCGTACAGTGTTTTTAACATAAAGATATACACAACTCTTTGTTATTGTATAGACACATACAATTGTTACGTTAAAGAAGTATGACTTCATACGTGCGTACATAAGTACAAACATTTTTTTTATTTGAGGAGTTGGTACACGAGTATGTAGTTAACCTTTTGTTAAATGCTTACCGCTGCTCATGGACATACACAGCACCCGTGCTACATTTGACTTGCCAACTATATTACTACAACATGAATAGTGGGTCACGGCTACCTCATTCACTAAAAGAAACGCTAGAGTATAATACTGGTAAAATACTTACGCTTCGCGCGTATTTATTAATATTTACAACTAGAATAATGTCAAAATTTACTGCCGCTATCACTACTATTTCTCTCGTAAACTTGATTAATAAATATTGTTACTAACACTAATATGCGAACTGCAATAATTCTTAATTTAATTAATTGTTTATCATAATTACTCTATTAGAGCCACAAAGGAGTAGTGATCTGTTATCTCAGGTGGATCAGTTTGTTTTAATTCTGCCATCTTTTGTTTTTGCAGCTGCTGTTCAATTGAGTCGTTGTGATGTTTCACATAGATTGTTTCTATAAACAAATAAAAACAATAACATTAGAACTTCTAATTTTAGAATGGGTACTGTATCCCCACAGTATGCGTAGTGTCATTTGTTAGTACTTTTCTGTTAGCATTGTGAATAACGCCATGTTGTACTTTATAAAATTTATTGGACACACATTCATCGTATTGTTGTACGATTTATAAAAATAACAATGTATGAAGGTAAGTAGGAATAATTATTGTGCTTTAGTTTAATTAAAAAAAATCAAATTTATTTATAATTTGACTCCCTTACCCTAACGTTAAATTTAGATTACTTAAGACTTAGATTACTGTAGCATAAGCCTAATATTAATACGATCATCTCGGAGCATTAATTTTCATAACAGAATGACAATTTTCTTACCGTTTTTATTATATAGTAATTGGCTTTTGACTGATAGAAAATGTGTTATGAAACAAAATGCCGCCAAATGAACAGCGAACTCTGGTTTAAGAATTAAATTCATTTCTAAGAACGTATTCGTTTATAGACATTCAATTAAAACTACAATCAAGTTTGATAAACCGGTGACGTAAGTTTGATTGCGGCACGAATTTACAGCATCAGTATAAATTCAAATATTGAGTTAATTTTGGTTTGATCAATTTTATGAACAAGTAATTTTAGATCTGGTTAGCCTTTGATACATAATTGTAGTGGTATAATAAATAGTTTTCGACATTATTTGAAATTTTGTGGAAGCAGAAAAAAATTGTCTTAGATGATTTGTTAATTAAGAAAAAATATTTAATAAAACGTTATACTTTTAGTTATATTATTATTTTTATACTTGTATCTACTATTAAGGGTTTTATTTAATTTAATAATATAATTTTTGGAAAACGGTATTTATTTTTAAGTGCTTATTTGTTATTTATATAATTTTATGATTTAAATTTTTGTGAGAATTTCTTTAATTAATTTTCCTTCTTTAGCTTTTAGATCAAAAGAACCAATTGGTAAAAGCTATTTATACTTATTACATTTAGCTGTACTATTTGTATTTTTAGAATGTGACGATTTTGTCACTTTTATGCTTTTAAGCGCATAAGCTAAAATGTGATAAGAATTCTTTCAATTGTTTCAATTTTGAACCAACTAGATTGTAAGCCTTTGGTAATAAAAACCTTAAATTAATTCATATATGAAACGATTCATATTATTTCACTCTAAACTTTGCTGTAAGTGCCACATTTTACTATTGTTAAACATCAGTTTTATAAGCGAATTAAATTTTCGAAGCATTACAAACATAAAATAGAAACAAAATTTCCCGAGCGTGCAAACTTTGTCATAAATTACTACACATTTAATAACGTTTTACTTGGCATGGCGGCGTCCAACGTTTTAAAACTTTAGTTTTAAAGTCCCGACTTAAATTATTTAGTAATGCTTTCAAAACTCTGATGAAAGACCTACTAAGGTTATATTTGGGGTCATTTGGAATTATTAAATTTTAATTATACATCTGGCCAACAAAAACTTAAGTAACATAAAGGTTAAAAGTAACAGAAGACCGACAAAATGTAGAATTATTTATGCATTTGTATTGTACTTGTATATAAGTGGGGTATCCTAGGTCCACCCTTGTAAAGTTTCACAAAGCAACTGCAAACTTGAAGTTGTGTACATTGGTAATTATTCCATTTCAGATAAACTTTTTCCAAATAAAAAAAATATATTAAACATAAGGGGCGTAATAAATTCTGTATCATAATTATTTGAAAGTGCGAGAGATAAATTGAAACACGTAGTTTATAAAATCTATAAAACACACTTTTATCATGCACTAAATTTAGTAAAATGATTTAAATGACTTGGATAAGTTAAGATAAAATTACCAATGCATTTAACCCTTGCCAATATTTTAACTTCATTTGAAGAGAAAACGCAAACATATATATCTTTCAAATGATTACATGGTTTCAACTGATTAAAATTTTCCATTCGTCGTTTTCATTGTGTTGCTCTTTGCTTTTGTTAAGGTTTGTTTCATTATTATTTACCATCATATTGTTCCTACAAGTTTCGGTCAACTCTACAGTCAACCTTTAGGGTTAAACCAGAGCGATATACAAGTAATCACAGAAGAGTTACTATCCAACTCTTGAAACCATCACCTGGCCCTGGTTACCAAGTCTAACCTGTTGGTCAGTTCAAAACGTATCATGTGGGCTTAAAGCCGAGGGGTTTACTTATAGCCACTGTGTTTTACTATCCCCCTCATGGCTCCATCACCAGATCTTCGTTACACAGCCTTTTTATTGGACTCGCATAAGGCCATCCATCCATCATCAGATCAGCTCCAAGATTCGAAATTGTAGTTTTAATATCCGAGCCACATATCTGTTCGAAATTTCATTTCGATATGACAGTTAGAAGTATGTTTAAATTGACTTCTGATATTTTATTACATTGTTTGTTAGTAACAGAAGCTAATAAAGGTGTTTAAGAAATAAAATTACGTTATATGTAAATTTAAGAAGTTAAAATAACTCTTATGTATATTGTTATATGAAAACATGTCATATTTCACAGCGTGTACCAGGTAGATAACGTAATAAATAGATGAACGACGCAGATTTTGTCTCTGATTCCGAGTAATATAAATGTTAATTCAATATAACAAAGCGCCGGCACGTGTGTAAAAGTACACCCTGAAATCTGAAATCTCATTATTAAACAAACCTACAATATGTATTCAACATTCATTTGCCCCGAATGGTTAGACCGTAATTTATATGAAAGCAAATCTTTACTTCTGAGCTTATGCGAGGGCTTTACGATATTTTCTATAGTTAATGATGACAGATAGGCACGGACTCGCCCAAAATGGTTCTCTTTATAGAGATTACCTTATATAATTGATAAGGGATCAAGATAGCGGGTTCTTTACTTTTTATTTATCGTTTAGGTATCACCCAAATTGAATTTAAAAATAATTGTTGTTCCTTATTGTTGTAGTTGTACCTAGGAAAAGTTTATAGCGTAGCAGATAGAAACATGGCAAAAGATAATTCTGATAGGAATAATAAGCCTGAACCTCCATCAATCACTGGCGCCCCACACTGGTGTCTGCATTATAAAAGATATTGATGACTCGGCCTTTCAATTTCAATTTGATTTTCCTTACCGAGTTGAAAACGGAGCAAGGGAAAAATTACGATTTACGGCGTGAAAAATTTCACTGGATTTATTATGTTCATCTGAAACTGTTTTGTACGAACTATTCAATATTTAATCTTTTAAATAAACAACTAAAACATAATATATTTTAATATATATTCATTGCGATGTTCAGTGGGTCGACGGTGTCATATGAAGGTGGCATTCTAACATATTTCATGTGAAACAAAGTATTACTTTCTAATAGTAGTGAGCAATTATAAGATTTCAGGCTAAGTGACGTTCGCTATAAAACCTTACCGCCTTCATTGGGTGGAGGTACTGTTAGCTTATGTCATTATTATTTTTCTTACATATAAATAGCTTTTGCCGGCAGCTTCGTCAGCGTGGGTTTCGATTATCCCACTGGAACGTACTACTGGGATAAAAAGTACCCTATGCCATTCTATAGGGTTCGTTTAGCTCACATCTGAACTGTGATTTTAAAGTGTTTTTATGAACCCAATGTAAATCAATGTATGATTTAAATTCGTAAGTAGTAATGCATACTTGGTAATTACTGCTTTTAATAATACTTGGTCAGTAATGCATACAGCTTTACGCATACTTGGAAACTACTTTGCTTGATTGTAAAAGAAATAATATAATTTAAAAAATCTCTAATAGAAGTTAAACATCCTGTAAAGAGATTATCACGTATGAGGAACAAAAGATTAATGAATTTGAATTTCTTTTGAATTGGTTGGTAGTCACGGAATGCTGAAATTTAAGGCTGAAAGTTTTTGTCTGAAGATTCCTTTCATTAGAAAAATAAGACACAAAACAAAGATTAAAGCATTGCTTCAGTACATTGAATTAAAATCGAGCGCCTTAAGATTGAACAATCGCGGCCGTCCTTTACATCTCTTGAACTAAAAATAGGGAAAAAATTGTTTTCGACCTCTATATCCTCAAATATTAATTACACTAAGTTGAAATTACCTTTATACCATTAGAATCAATATTAACAATATTATTATAATCTATGATCGTAAGATTAAAGTTTAAATGAAACATGACATTAATAAAAATATTAATGGACATAGTTTTTTGCCTATACATTGTTGGTGTATAATACCTTTTACCATTGCACTTACTACTTGTGCTCTAAGATACGTCTACATACGCCTGAAAACATTTTCATGTCACGCACACATTTCTCAAAAGTTTATGAAACTCAAAACAAAAATGTATAATGCTTATTAATTGAAAATTGACAAACCGCGTGGTTTTTTACAAGATAAATAACTGTTTAAATCATAATTTTTCTATATTTTAGAGGTCTTTTTGAAAACTGTTTACTTATAATCTTATCTAACATATAAACTCTAAGGATAAATAATTCTTACTAATTGTGGGGCAAGTAGGTTTATTGGAAGCAGTAAAGAGTGATTATGTAAAGTCTTCATTCTAACTCTACTCAAAATCTATAAGATAATCCACACTTGTTAATTAAATGCTGTTATATAAAAATAAATAAATGTAAATATGTAATAAATATATATATTAATTTATGTTTAAGTTATATAATTTCCTGATAATTATGGTATAAGCTGCTTGAGAGAGGGCCGTTCGTTTTCAACCTTGTCCGAAATAATGTCAGACACGCGTAAATTTTAATTAAAAGATAACATGAGAATTGATTAAAATATTAAGTAACTAAGAGAAATATCACACTCATCAGCCCTTTTATATTGAAGTGACCTAAGCAGATCGTATGAACAACTTCACGATAACTTGTTTTACAAAATTTTAGATATATATTAAAATTTGTTAGCAGCCTGTTTAAAACTTGAAGAACGAAGTTTTGGGAAATTAGAAGCCTTCAATGTGCTAAATATTGTAAGTCTACGGGGGATCGTTTATGAGTTCGCGAAATAAAAGAGTATGATTGAAAATAATTAACCAACACTAATATACATATTATATAATAATATATATTATTACCCAACATCAACCAACCAACCATAATTAAAAAACAATTATATTGAATATATTCACTTGAAAGATGAATATATCAATATACATTATTATACAGACATTTCAATTTCAGCTTATGCATTTTTCTCTTATGTGAAAAGTTAACAAGTGGGAAGGCGGATCACCAGATATTTAGTGATTACCGCGCCCATGTCGACAATGGGTTCCAAGAGACTGATTACATGAATTTTCTGGCCAGCTGGGTCACATTAAATTAGCGTAAACTTACCACTAGTTTTTTTAAACTTCTAAACCAGACTTTTTTACGCCGTAAGCTATAGAATAGAGTTTATAAAATAATAAAGAAATTTTAATAACAACTAACAAGGAATAAATTTGCTACGCTTATCTTTTTTGAAAATCTCGTGAGAGGTGTTATTTCATGTACGCTAGTGTACATATCAAGCATAATACACTTATCGTACATCTTGCTAAGAGAACTCGGGCGTTAATACATTTTTTATTCTTTGGGTATTGGAACAGTGTAGGTACGTACTAATAACGGGAAAGCGGTACTGGTTGTACGACAAAACAGAGAATAATTTTAGGGTGAAAGCCTGATAACAATAACATACAGTTCACTTTGAATTTCCTTTCATTACAAGTAAAACGAGCGAAATTGAAAAACGTCTACAATGGTTGAACACCAATATGCAATATGGATTTGTCTATTTTCCGATTGAAAGCATTTTGTTATAACACGAGCGGTTTATTCCTTTGTTAAAATTAACATTTTGGAATTATTTTTGAAGAATAACATAGGTGATTTTTAAAATCAGAATTAGGGGTTTAAAGGCGTTTACAAATTAGCTTCATAGAAAACGCATTGCATAAGCGCAGACTCAAATATTCCTCCATTGAGTAATTTAATTGGGTTGTGCATACATACGTATAATATTCAGAGAAAGGTTGAAGTAATAAATTGCAGACGCCAGTCGTGCATGTTAAAAGTTTTGAAATATGTTTTTTTTAATCCCTGTTTTTAAGACTATAAAAACTACATAACGATTACAGTTTTTTTTAATTCTATACTTATTTTATTGATTTTTTAATATCGACTGAGTTATTTCGCCTAAAGTTATTGCGGTCAGTTAGGGCAAGTCTCCATGTTTGTATTAATAATAACAACCTGAAATCTTGATATTCTAAAATCGATAAAATATATTCATGTGCTTTAGCAAAAAAAAAAAAACAATGTATATTTATTTTCATAAATCGATAAAATAGATCAAATATCAAACTGATAAACTAAAAAGGTTGCAATAGGCTTAAATCTCGAATACTTATGGTCCTTTTTATAAACAATTGTATGTAAACGTGAAATTACACAATGCGTTACGTGAAATAAACGTGAAATTTAGAACATTAAACAAATACAAATCTCCTGTGACCACATTTTAATTAAACATATTTAGCAAAATTTTCCGTCAGTACACAATTCGTAAACTTTAATAACAAAAATCGTTTCTGTTATCTATATGATACTTCGGTATAAATTCACACTCGAAATAGACATCATCAAATTGAGTGGCTCACGTACGCCGTATCAATTTGTGCTACGTGAGGGAGATAGTAATCAGTGCTCCGTGATTATTGCTTTATATGTATGTATATTTTGTATAAAGCAAACTCCTCTATAAAATACATTATAACCATTTAGTTTTCTTTCACGTTAGTTCTAGACATTAAGTAGTGAGACTATTTATTTCTTTTACTTCTTTTTTTTTTAAATTGCCCTTACTTTAGGATAACATTATCCTGTGTTGTAAGGACGTTTTACAAACATAAATTTCACGTGGACAAACGCCCAGACGCGAAACAATTATCTGTGGGTCACATAAATAGTTATCCCGTGTGGGAATCAAACCCACGTCCACCGCCGAAGCCAACGCCTTGGCAACTGCGCCACGGAGTCCTGAAGTCCTCTTTAGACACTTCGAATGATCTTGTCTGTTGAAAACTGTTTAATTGGCAATTTTCATCAGCTTTTCCTTTTATAAACTATATTAACATAACATGTTACATCAACTAATCTCTAATATAACTATAGAACTATTTTCCTACATACTATTCAGATCTCTTGAGATACGTAATTAATAATAATACTTTTAAAGAAATAAGTTCCGGTAAGGGGTCGTGTTCGATATTTCACTGTTAAAAAAATCTGCAATGAAGACATCCACACCTCAAGACGGTAGCGGACATAGTTACTTTACTAGACTTACCTGGAGGAGAAGGTCGTTGGTCGTGGAAGCGTGCAAAAGCGTTATCATGGCAGTGTTTATGTTGAAAAACAATTAACAGGAAACGATTAGCGACCGACAGGTAATTAACCATTGATGGCAAAGGATTGTACACCATTTCCCCATACAGTGCCCGAGGATGTATGAAGTGCTCTTACTGTAGTTTTGTTCTACTCGAAGACCCTCCCTTAAGCCACGTATGGGGAATGCGTTTCTGTATTCTATCGAGGCAGCGGCTGTTTCGTCCAAACTATAATTCCTAATACCAAACATAAGTGGTGGAGTCGCGGAGGACGGGGAGTGTTGGTATTGCGTTTATCCACTCCCTATCCTCAGTGACGCGACGGGTCTGTAACGCCGGTGGATAATGGGGTCATCAATGATGACTCATCACTTCCCTAAACGTATTATTATTATTGCAGCATTGCCATTGTAATTATAGATATGTGTGGATAGAGTAGCATTAACATGTGTAACGAAATGAGCAGATATGAGAATAGTCTACTAAATTTATAAAGTCATTACAAGATTAAGATTTCCGTTCTGTGCTTATAATTTATGGGCAGTTAAAAGTCATAAAGGTTTTTTATGGACTATAACGATAGCTTTATCTCGAAAAATGTGCCTAAGAAATCTTTGTATTAACAATTAGGATAAAATCGGGGGAGATGCTATTTCCCTTTTTCAGTTATCTCCAGAATTTAATTAAATTAAATAAAAGAGTGATACTCCTAAATAAAAGAGTGATAGTCTTAGGCTATAATTTATTCCTAAATATGTATGTATTTCGCTTTAATTCTTTATATGTTTCGGTATCTCTGATTCATACAGATTTACATTCATTTTTTTATAGTTCTATAATTTAAACGAGCAATTCTTTTATATATATTATTGTTAGTATGTGCATAGATTCGGGGGCGAAAAATTTTTTTCGATTTCAGATCATTGCTTTCTTAATTTTTATTTTTTGTTGATCCAGATGATTTTGTTATTTTCTTCATTATTTTTTTAAGTTATTTCTTTTGTGAAAAACACCACTTCATATTTTCTTATTATTAGGTCGGTAAGATCGAAAAATATTATGCATATTTCATTACTCAGTAATTTGTATCTGAATATAATTTACAAAATACACGATTTACAAAAAAGAAAACAAACCGGTCCTCCAGGTACTAGTTATATAACAAAGCTTATTTTTCACAATGACATTAAAAGCTATAATAAGATTAAATTATTTAAAAGATGTTGTTTGTGACTTAATAAAAATAGCTTGAGCTTAGTACGCGTTTACATAAACTATCGAGCTCTTTATTACGTTCTCTGTTTATATTTACGTACTTAGCTTATAATTGAATTTATAAAAGTATAAAATGTTTCGAAAGCAGATATGGAGGAAAAATTAATTTTCTTCTGTTGAACACTGAAATCCCTTGACGGATGTTATTTCAGGTGAAACATAATATGAAGGATAATAAACTTACCGTGAAATTTGCCATGGGAGTTTGGTTTTAATATATTTTGTTCATATACATATTCATAGCAATATACATGTAAGTTCCCGCAAATAAATTTTTCTGTGTTCATAGTTTTCGTGACATATTATAAAGTGGTACAAATATAAAGTACGCTGTTGACCGTAGAGTCAAATATACTTCATTTTTCGAAACTCTTCCGAAATATAAACGTTGGAAAATATAGAAAGTGTTGCAGCAAAATAAAAAGGGCAAATAAATAACGCAACCTATAATATTTATTCGAGGACCTAAGCGATTCTTTAAAATTTATTTTGAATACCAAGTGTCTTCACGCCTCTGTAGCGACCAAGGCTCTAAGCAGCTTGCTCAGTTTTTGACAAGTATCAATCTATTAAAAAAAACATTTAAATACACTAACAGATTAGTGTTATAGCCAAGGGCGGATCCAGCTTTGGTGCCAGGGGGAGGTCACGTAGTCGTGGTCAAGTGATAAGAAGTTATTGTTGAGGGTATTATAATATAATTTATATTCACAACAGTTATAATTTAATTTTTATAATCATAGATAGAGACAAGTAAAAAGTAGGTATTTTAAACAACTTCAAAAAGAAGGAGGTTATCAATTCGGATGTTTATATTTTTTTTATTTATGTTCGGGCATAACTTCGTCATATAGACGGATTTGCAAAAATATTTTTTTGTTCGTAACAATTCGTTGCTTTTTATAATTACATATTATATAGGGTAGCTTTTATAAAAGTGCCAAAATTCACACTAGAGGTTCAAACTCGGTAGTATAACCGTTTATTGAAATAAAAACAAACCTTTTTTTTTAATTGGCATTCTATTCCCCAAAAAACAGAACTTGTTGACAATGCGGTAGTCATTCATAAATGCGTCGTATACTTTTGAAATGAACTTGTGTGCGTATTAGTTATTAAATAAATGAGTTGCCCATAAATTACGCACTTTCTGGGATAAGTTCAAATGAATGTAATTAATTAATTACGAGTGATTTTAAACATTTATCGTTTTTATATAACTTTATTTATGTCTAGAATTTAATAAAAAAATGCATACACTTAGAAAAGCCTCCCTGTATAGTATTTTTTTAAGTAGCTATTGGTAAGCTTACATATATTTGAAATTTCTTTTTATTTATTTCTTCGTTACCAGATTTTATGTAGTTGTAATACGTATTGTTTATAATATTTTTCGATTCCTCTACTCCGCACGCTGGCTCCACTTCAATGACAAGTAGACGGGACTATCGGGACATGGGTTAATAATAATATATAATCAACCCAAATGAAAACTCCTAAAATAGCCGTACACAAACTCGATCACCCATTAAGACGAATCAAAATCGATCCACCCATTAAGACGAATCAAACTCGACGCAGTTGTCTTCCTTAATTACTGAGTTCCTATGGCCATATTCCAGCTCTATCATCAGACCCTGGTTACCATCTAGCACCAAAGAACTCGTCATGGCGAATCAAACGAGCCGAGTGAGGTAGCTGGAGCCCACTTTATTATAAGGAGAAAACGCATCAGCAACCCTATGCATATGTCCATGGACGGCTGAAGATGGAGCTCCATCATCAGATCCTGGTTACCAATGAAAGACAAACTACTCGTCAATACTATTCAAATGTACCCAAACGCGATGAGGCTCTGTCGTTTCATTGCGAAGTTCCTTTGGCCACTTTCCAGCTCCATCATCAGATCAGCACCATGCCATAAAAATATTGCATCGTCTCGCGATTTACACATGTATACAAAATTTGAGCTCAACCGGTAACTGGGAAGTAGATCAAATTTAATTTGCAAGATTTGATGACAAACATTAAAATATTGTAAACATGTTCATAAAATGAAAACTAATTGGCCAAATCGGATCATAAATCTCAACGTAATCGGTGTACATACATCGAAAAAAATATACCAATCGAATTGAAAAACTCTTCCTTTTGAAGTGGGTTAAATATTAGATTAATTTAAATTAATATTGAAGGTACTTACATAAAATCTATATTGTGATCTATATCTATCTAAATACTTATATAAAAACATTATGTTTGACAATTTTAATTAGTGGTCCACCTAGGTTCTGGACCCAGCCCAGGGGAGGGTCATGACCCCCATGACCCCCCCCCCCCCTGGATCCGCCCTTGGTTATAGCTTTGTATTTAGCTAGAAAGTTAATAAAATGTGACATTTACGTGTGAATAAAATGCTTGTGTATCGGACCACTACAAGTTACAATGATAATAGTGCCATCAAAAAACTCGGAAGTGGTCATTAAAAACAGCAACGTCGCAAGAAATGATTAGAAAAGTGAAGGTCAGAGTTCAACGTAATCCACGAAAAATCGCAAGACTTTCCTGATTAGAACTGATGTATGTATCTATTGTTCGCTTATATGTCTTCAGAGTACTCGCGCTTCTGTTTTTAGTTAGTTTATCTAATATAAAAAATTCTCGTGTCACGGTGTTTGTAATTGAACTCCTCCGAAGCGGCTCGACCGATTTTCGTGAAATTGTGTGCATATCGGCCAGGGTGGAGAATCGAATAACATCTATTTTTCATCCCCCTAAATGTTAAGGGTGGTCCACCCCAAACATTTTTTTCTACCCTACAATTAATTTATATGGCAAAACAACGTTTGCCAGGTTAGCTCATATATAGTTTCTACACGTTTTTTGTGTAAATGTTGACACTGACGGGAGTCAGTCCAGTTCCCATTTTATTATGAACTAGCTGCTGCCCGCGACTTCGTCTGCGTAGAATAGGCTGAATGCGTAACATTCAGACAGAAAGACAGATACACATAAAATATGTATATAAATTATAGCCTCTGTCTTATTCTGATGTACAAGCTATATTATTGTAAAGTTTCATTAAAATCCATTCACTAGTATTTGCGTGAAAGAGTAAAAAATATCCACCCATACATACAAACTTTCTCCTTTATAATATTGGTAAGGATTTTAAAATATGCTTATAAAATAACAATCCTGTTACTTTTGTATGACCCAAAGCTTTGCAGTATTAGTCAATTAATGAATAGTCTTATAACATATTCGTTAATGATAAATAGTTACATATTCGTTAATTAGATGTTATATTTACATAATTAGTATTTATTTATCTTAATATAATAAGTACATATTATAGTACACCTCACACCACAGAATATAATATCATTGACTAACAAGACATGTGTTTCAAAATCGAACAACAAACATTTATAAGGTTTGATAGAAATTATTGTTTTTAAGATACTTTTAAATATTGTTAGAAGTGTACAGAAAGTTTGGTATAGGTAGGCGAAAGCTAATTTGTAAGCTGTCACAATAAATCACTTCCATTCGGTACTTCAGATTTTTTTTATCATTTCATAAGTGGCATAACGAGAGATATTGCCATTGCTATTTGAAATAAAAATATAGGTAGTACCAATCTGTGCACTTAAGAGGAAATATACAAAAAAGTTAAGTTCGAAAAGTTGATAAAGTTTGCTATAAATAATTTCAAAAAATTTCAAGAACTTGATTATTGATTAACATAACATTATAATAACATTATAATAACATTATAATAGAAATATAACCCCAATAATAAATATATAAATAACATTATAATTAACATATATTAAGGAATCAGGAGGTTTGAATTAATATAAATAACATTATTCGTTATGCATTTGAAGAAACCAATTTAATATAAATGTTAATTTGTTGATTATCCTTATTAACTAAAACTAAAATATTCCATATTGTATTCCATCGTCATTTGCTCTTAATGTTTGGCCCGTAATTATAATTTGTCAGATTATTTAATGTGAAAGTCGTGCCATCAAAGCAACGCAAACTATATTTTATAAAATAATGAATGACAACAGAAATAACCATTTGTCACAAAATTATTTTTATAACAGATATTGTCTTTATTTATTTAAAAAAATATTGTTTACACCCCAAAATAAGGCCAAACAAAAGGCAAAGTTAATGTTAATAAGCATTCTCTTGCAGTCAAATTTTCTTTAGTACTTGATAAGGAATCAACATAACCGACATAGCTCAGAGGATTAGCAAGCTGAAGTGGCGATGGGCCGGCCATATAGCTCGTAGAACCGATAACCGTTGGGGAAGAAATGTTCTCGAGTGGCAGCCTCGTACTGGCCATCGCAGTGTAGGACGACCCCCCACTAGATGGAGTGACGACCTGTGCAAATGTGCTGGAAGTCGATGGATGCAGGTGGCTCAGGATCGTACTTCATAGCAGTCTATGGGGGAGGCCTATGTTCAGCAGTGGACTCAAACAGGCTGAAATGATGATGATGATGATGATAAGGATTCAAAGTGGCGGGTGTTTATAATTGCCCGTATCATTTATAATTACCCGTATATTAATATTTATCATTCTATTTATTTTAGATTAAGCTATTTATATTTTGGCAGATAAAACAAGGAAAATTTTATTCAGATAGGAATAATAAGCCCTGAACCTCCATCAATCACTTGCGCCGCCCACCGGTGTCTGCATTATAAAAGATATTGATGACTCGGGTCTTTCAGTTTCAATTTGATTGTTCCTTACCTTAGAGCGAAAATCGGAGCAAAGAAATAATTTATGATTTGCGACGTGATAAATTTGCACGGAATTTTCAATTGCGAATTTCGTCCTATCGAATTTTAACATACCGCGCGTAAGACTTTGTTATGCGTACTTACTGTGCACGATGGTGCACGATGATACTCGAATAATGTCATATTTTGATGATTAATTTCAATAAATATTCATTGAATAATAACAATAAAATCTATTAAAAAAAATTAAACTAGATGTGGACGATTTAATAAGATCGCTGCTGTATCACTCCATTAATTGTAATTGTTTTAAGGAAAAAATATGATTTATCACTTAATTCAACGCAATTTTTATAATTCGCTATTATTCCTTTTTACATTATAATTTGTATGTATACTGCGAGAACAAAGTTGCGGAAAGTCGCTATACTAATATTATATCAAACAAGACGTTCGTACTTTATTTTTAATTTTTTAAAATTTCTTCTATTTCGAAGCAGGTCAAACGAACTTTATTTCCCGCAAAAGGCTTTTTATTTGCGCTATTTATGTTATTTTAGTAATTATTAAAGAAAGTATGCGGCGCGGCAGTTGTTACACATTTTCAGCAAGTTTGTGAGGACTTACGAGAAATTTAATTTGTAATTCACAATGCAGTCTTAGTGCTTCGTGTAAAATTACAAATTAGAAGCACCGGTTTTCCAGATATTGCTCGACTCTTTTATTAGAAAAATGTTGTTTTTGCAAAATTTAACATGGTCAATCATGCACTGTTCAATAAAGGCGAATGTCTCGCCTTTATTTATTACCGATCATTATTAAAAGGTCATGTGAAAGGAATTGTAAGAAAGGTTGGAGTAATTTCAATTCATAGTGTCGTTTAAGGGACATATACTTAGTAGAGATGCTATTGTAAAATCGCAAACAGTGTAATTTTTTGGTCCAGTTTTGGCTCTTGATGTTTGCTAACAATGTTTGTATGCTGGAAAGGATATAACAATAGATGCGCCAAGCATTGCTTCAAATGCTAAATAACAATGTAGAGAAGGCCTTAAGGTTTTCGTCGCTGTGGTTATCAGCCGTTTAGCTCAGTGGCTAGAGCGTCAGGCCGCGAATGCCGAAGACGTGGGTTCGTTTCCCACAGCGGCGACAATCTTTTCGTACTTTTTTTTACATGTTTTAATCTTTATTTCAATTTTTTCCACCGACTTCAAAAGAGGAGGAGGTTCTCAATTCGACTGTATTTTTTTTATTTTTGCTACATCATAACTTTCGATTGACCGATTTTGATGCTACTTTATTTATTTTAAAGCCGGTGCTTCCCATGTGGTCCCATATTAATTTCATTGGTATTGGATCTTGGCTACGGAGATACTTAGGTAACTCCTGAAAATCAATTATAAAATGAATACGGAGCGAGATATTTGAGGTCGGTTTTGTTTTTCGTTCATAAAAACGGACTTGTTTTGTGTTTCATATTTGAATAATCTGAAGTGCATAAAACGAAGGGGAGTTGAACAGTACCGAATAAATATACGGGGAAACGATTGGAACAGAAGTGTTTTCGATAGTTTTGATAGCTTAATCATCGACAACACAGGTATCTCGTAACTGGAGAGCAGTTGTTTTAGATGTAAGCTTCGACTATTATTATTTTTGTATGCGAAGGGTTGCCAAGCGGGTAGGCAGTTTGCCTGATCTTAAGTGCATACCGCCACTCATGGAAATCTACAAACTTCGAATGGCTTACAAATGTGTTGATAACCTTTAAAAAAATAGGCCCCGGTTACCTCATTCACCAAGAAACGCGAAAGTATAATATTTCCACTTCACACCATTCTTCGGTGAGGCCGTGGTACTTTTTTGGAGGATTCTGCCAATTCGTGCAGCAACAGGAGCAGTTGCGTGGCCCTACCAGAGTAAGAAAAAATAAAAAAAAAAACAATTGAAAAATTGACTTAATAAAAATTTTCGACATACTCGTATATTAACAATATAAAATGTGTAAATTAATAAATATGATTATGAAATGTATTGAACAAAATTGATCATTTTGAAGCTGACGGTAGTCCGTCCCGTGACAACAGATACCGTAATGTATACAAAACGTCGTCGGTCTTAAAATAAAAATTAAGATTAACAAAATCCGTGAACTTCCAAATGACGGTCCAACATTGTATGGCAATGTTTCCTAATTCCGTAGAGCATAGAGCATATTATATACAAGTCTTTCAACTTTGGGTTTCGACGTGGGCGTCTTAACGCCAAGCTGCTAGCGGGATATCCCTCAATTGGCAGCACCATTGGGATTTTCCATCTGGAGAACCATCTCATTGAAATTTTAATAAGCGGCACGGTTTTTATGTAAGACCGTTTCTTAGAGCCTTCGATTCTTCGAAATTCAATATATTTCTAATTTTATAGTCTTTCGCGGAACAAGTCAGAACATCTTCATTTGTGAGTTAATATATATAGAACCAGCGATGATGCATCATATAAGAATTATATTACAGAAATGTTTTAAGGCCAGTTAAAGGCTAGTTAAATAAGATCGTTCTGTCAAAGTGATGGATATACAGTTTTGATTTATGAATACCTGTTTGAAATTTTCCTACCTTGAATGATTTAGAAGAAATAGAACAGTGTTAAATTTATTTAGAAAGTCATTACAAGGTTATTATTTCCGTTTCCTTAATCATAAAAAAAATCACAATATATTAAGTTTGCGGAGGACAGTAGAAGTCATTAAGATTTTCATGGAAACTTATTAGCGTAATCCCTTAAATCCTTGTGTTACATTGAGGGTAAAAATCGGAGGGGACTACCTTTTCCTTTATCTCGGTTCAGTTATCTCGAGGAGGTAATTTAAGCAAATTGTGCAAAGAATGAAGATGTTATACGGTAGTGCTTAATAACAGTTTGGTGATGGTTTAGTATCATACAACTGTAACCACATTCAATTTCTTAGGCTATAATGTAATCTGAAATCTAAAAGTGTATATACAATATTAAGAAAAACGGCTCATATTAGGATCCGGTTTAGTTCTTAAAATATTTTTCTGCTTCCAATTTATGTAAACATATATATTTATTTTTAATTTGTTGTCATTATGACAAAAGTTACTTGTCACTAGAATACCAAAGCTGTTGACCTAAGTAAAAAAATTATATAATGAAGTTAGCATAAATGGTAATAGTAAAGAAATATAATAAAATATGAAAAACTAAGCATAAAAGTAAAAAAGAGACTTACTCAAAGTTTTGTAGTTATTTTGTTTTATTCTTAATTACTTCGTTAACGTAATAGCTTACAATTCAATTTATTTATGGCATGAAAATATTTTTATAAGCCACTAAAGAAGAATAAATGTTGCTGAACGCTGAAAATCCCGTGAGGGAGGATATTTCATGTACGGTCTGCATATCAAGCATAATAAACTTATGCATATCGCTAAGGGAGTTCTGGTGTTTACATTTTTTTTTATTCTCGACTTAACGCTTAATGTACTTAGAAATCCCGGTAGAAGCTCGAGTGATATTCGTTGTTCTGTTGAAAACTGGCAGTGCTGAATACCCGTACGCACTTCAAATTTATTTTTATTATAATAATTTTCATATTTTCATTGTTAAGGCTTTATTACTTTCATTGTTAATACATTACTTACTGTGAGACTTAGAAACGGAGAATGTACGTCCCATTGCCGGTCAAAGTCGTCTACTTAATAACCCCTATTTGGGAAAAGTCCACCACGTGGCCCCCAATGCGGTTGACAGACTTCACATACTTTCAAAATTTATTTTTTGTTATAATTTCGAAAATATGTAGGTTAGTATATTATGGACTAGTTAGTAGTATATAAGGTATAGTATGGAGTAGTATATCAGATTGTAACAATTTTTTTTATGGATAAAAGGCGCTAACGAGCAGAACGGTCACCTGATAGTAAATGATCACCGCCGCCCATGAACACCTGCAACATCAGAGAGCTTACAAATGCGTTGCTGGCCTTTAAGGAAAGAGTATGCTCTGTTCTTGAAGGTTCCCAGGTCGTAAAAATAGGTGAACGTATTAATAATATATAAAAATGATAAAAATTGATAAATAATGTTTTTTTATATTATAAATAAAACATGTTTGTCATAAAGTTTTTCTAGTATAGGTTATGTGTGCATGACGTTGCTTTAATTTTGATTCCATTATTAATCGGTGAGGAAGTAACAGATTAATGAAATATTTATTTATTGAGCTAACGGTAATGTCATCGTAAGCTACTTTCTCATTACAGAAGAAACTTAATCTTTTTGTGGTTATTAATGGTAAAATTCGAGTTAAGGGTAGTTTCTGAAATATGATAAAGCATTTATTTAAAATCGTTATTCATGACCACAAATTGGTCAGATAACGGAAGGTTGCTTTAGGAATTTACTCTTATACGTGGGGCATACTGAAAGTCCCTATGGACGTAAACGTGATGAAGATTGGCCGGCAACTACGGTTACAGAATCCAATATTGATAACATATGACAACTGATTGAATCAGCCAACAAAAAACTTACAACTCAAGTTCTTATTATTATTGCGAGCGTGTTCCGATCCAAATAATTTCCAATTTTTCCGATATCGACACCGACGTCACTCCATTGAGAGGTTCTCATGAACAATATGTATTTATTTAACATAGTCTAGATGTTGATTTATCTCTGCAATTTTCGTCAACGGCAGCCACTACAGAATAACTGAACAATTATGTAATAATTAGTCTGTACTTGCGAGCTAAGACTAACTACGTAAATATAGGGTGGAAATCATTTATTTGGTATCACTGTATATGACCACAGAATTCACAGATAACGGAAGCTATGAACTCCTTTCTTAATAAACTATAATGAACAGCTTTCATTATCATTCACCTGTTCGTAGAATTTGCCATTGTACTCTTTTCTGCAAAGTCAGAATAAGTAAGAATTCAAACAGGTTTAGCATACATAGTAAGTCGGGTTGTAAAAGAAAAAGTACCAGTTAAATTCTCCCGTGTCCTAGTATTGCCTGTACAAGTTTTATTTTGACTCGTTTTTTTTTTGTTTACGAATGAAATTACGGACTAAATAACTTACAAAGGGCCGCTGAATATGAGCTATTGCTGTGGATGTTGCTTTTCTTTATGATGACTTGTAATTTATATTGGTTTCCCATTTGAACATTGGTCCAGAAAACGAAAATGGAATGGAAAAAGGAAAATTAATGACTAGTAAACTCGTAGTTAAAATGGAACGCTTTTTGGAGTTAAAACGAAAATTTTATTGATGATTAATGATGAATGACGAGGCTCGAATAAGTAGCGACAAGGGGTAGTGTTCAATGAAAGGGTCCTTTATGCTTAAAGAAACAAAACTTAATTTGTGTACTTCATTCGTGCAGTGTTTATGAGAACCAGTTGAACTGTAACAGCAAAAAAAAGTTGAAACTGGATGTTTAGCAACTTCCGCCTGGAATACTTGTTTATAATCTGCTGTATTACTTATTCGAAAGTTTATCAAAATACGATTTAAAAATGTTTCTACGATTTTTTTCTTTATTTCAACATAGCCATAAGTGTCCGAATGAAAAATAAGGGTGTGAGGACCGAGGTAACAGGATGGTAAGCGAATTTTAGAGCTGAGGTGAACGATTTATAGAAAAAAATACAAACATTAATGAATGATGTGATTTAATTATGAATGTGTGATTTATAAACGTATATAAATATACTAAAAGTTGTAACTTTAACACAGAATCACTTTGCTCAAATGTCACAATGTTAAAACTTCTGATGTTTCATGTTACAGTGTTCACACTATGATTGAATTTTAAATTCAAAGCACGAGTCTAACGCGTTTACAAATTAGCTCCCTGGGAAACGCATTGCAGAAGCGTTGCGACAAATTTTCCTGAATTCATTAATGATATTGGATGTTAAGTCAAATTAAAATGAAGAGAGGCAGAAATTGCTGAATTATGCTAATGAAAATTGTAGAACGTGAAATTGAAAAGTTGTTTTAATAAATGTTAAAAGAATAAAAAAAAAAGAAATACATAAATTTGGTTTTTTACTTTTTATGTTTGCAACTCGTATTTAGACTTGATTGATTTCATAACTAATATCGTGTTATTTCGTACTAAACTGTTGCGTTCAATTATTACTAGTATTCTTGTTTGTATTAGAATATAATAAAAGCTTTTGAAAAAAAAAACACAATGGCACCTAGAAGATCAAGAACACCATTTTTATTGTTACTATTAGTATTCGTTAAATAAATAAGCAACAGTTTTCATTGTATTTAACATATTAATATTTTGTTTAAATTAATGAGAAATAATGTTATGCAAAATACCATAGTGGTATATGCTCCCTAAATAAAACTGAAATATGTTTTTATTCGTGTTTGATTTAAAAGAGCAGAAATATATAAAGCTCTGGTATGAAGTGTGAAACTTATGGTGTTTAGGTGAATACGTTTCCATATCACGTTAATTCATTGTTTAGCTCACTGATGGTCTACGGAGCCACATAAACTGATCTAATCTATAGTTTTAGTACGTCCCAGATAAGTCAAGTATCATTAGACCCTTCTATTTAGCAAACCGCTTACAATAATCACATTCGATAATTAGCGAGTATATCCTTACAGTTTATTGAGAAATACGACCCCACATCGCGGTAATTATATTATTTAGTTCTCTAATGGTCTGCGGAGCCGGCTGTAATGTATGATATATTTTTCGCTTCGGGTTGGTAAGATCTCTATGGGATTAAAAATGACGAACTCTGACCATTTAGCATGTACCGTATGCTTCCGGATTGAAAGACCGGTGGGTTTGAGTGTTGTGGTCATAATATATATTACATAAAAATTGAGTTTTCGCCAAGAGACGCCAATGCAATTTGTGCATGAGGAATTAGAACTTTCGTGATGTATCGTATGTTTCGTTATGTTCCCAGTTAAGTCTTGAGCCCTTTACGATGAACACGAACGCCTTACTATTCAACAATTCAATAACAGAGCCTCCAGCATAAATTGTATATATAATGAATGAATCAGCATAGAGCCACTCTTCGTAGTGCTTTATGGCACATTTCACCTTCTAGATACTAGCTTAATCGGAGAATAATCTCAGTCTTTTATAGTCCACACAATTTTGGGAGATGCTAAGTCTGGCAACTCCATACACACGTAGTAATTTAGGGCCGCGGGTCAGGCGATGGCTGTAGGTAGCATAAAGCGTGCCACTGACCGTCCCTAGCCTAAATTTCACATTTCTTACTTGTTAGAGGTCCACTTATGATGATCTGCGATTTATGAACACTTATTCACTAAGAAACCATCGTCCTATGAATTTCTTGATGATCTCTCTATGAACCGGTCTTCACTTGATAGAACCGGTCTCTTAATAACGCTACCAGGTTAACTGATCTGTGACGTTTCACACGATAAGACTCATGTTAAGCGTCTGACCCACGAAATTTGACTGCAACCCACGTCAAGAAGCACAATAATTTTCTGTTTCTTTCATCACTGTTTCGACCACTTAAACACCACGGTAATGTTATAACCGACCAGTAACATATGTACCTTTTTCGCGTAATATCCGGAACAAAAGAATCAAAATCTGTTTTTCATTATGTAACATATGAATGGTACACAAAAGGTTGGTATGAGGAGGGGAAAAGTTAATTTTTTAGTTGTCATAATAAATCACATCCATTCGTTGGCCGGGAATTTTTTTTATATATATTTTATATATCATAGACGATAAATTGAGCACTGTTGACACAGTTAATTAAGCCAGCACAAGCGATCAGCCCTTGATCGTTAATCTTTATTATTACTAGGGAGAATTTTTGTTAACAATTTAAATTGCACTCCCCAACCAAAGGCGTTATGTATAGCAGTTGGCAAGTAGAGCTAGGGCAGGTTCGTCGTTAACTGTTTCGGATCTGGGTGTTTATCCACGTGAAATTATGTTTGTAAAACGGCCTTACAACGCAGGATGATTTTATCATACAGTAAGGGCAGTTTTTTTTAAAAAAAAAAGGCTGAAAACGTTAATGTAAGCCATCATAATTATGCGTAATATTGAAAAAGGTGGAAATAAAACTTTTGAAGGATCTTTTGGTTTTTAGTAACTAAGGGAACCATGGTTTTATAGAAAATTAATTGTTTCCTACCGAAATTTATTCCTTCTTCACCCGAAACAAAGCCAAGTTGGCTGTTTCGCTGGTACAATAAAATGTAGCTATTCGCTTTACGGTGGCGTAGTAATAAACAAGTGTTTATTCCGACTGAACTAACACCGGTTTATTGTTCCTATTTTGTCCATTTTATGACTATTGCTTCTCTACCAAGTTGTCTTATACAAATCTGGCTTGTAGTTCCCCAGATTGCTTACTTCGAAATTCAAAATGTCTTATTTTAAACGCTCATCTACATTAAGTGGTTTACCTGCCAGACAAGTAGAAATTATATTAAAAAATGCTTTTTAACATAAATTTCGTCCGAATAAATGTTTTCATGTATGTTTTGTGTCCTTAAGAAGTTGCTTTTTCTTGAGTCTCAAGAATTCTAAGACTTAAGAAAATCCCGTAGGGAAGGAAGAACATTACTTAATTTTTTGTGGTAAGGCCACACACCAGTCTTTGTTGTTGCATGAATGGGCAGGTCTGTCCGGGTTCTTAACATGACCTCACATACGATCGGCCCGAAGTGGAAGGATTGTACTTCTGCGTTTCTACCAGTAAGTGAGGTAGGCGGGGCCACTTTAAAGGAAACGCGTATCTTCAACCCTACTGGTGTTGCAAATGTCATGACCTGTGGTTATCGCTTAACATCAGGTGAACTACCAGCTCGATTGCCACCGTCTCACATAAAAATATATCTTTCGTTAAAATGGCATCTTAATTCCAGTCTAAGTTAAAGCTTTTGGGTTCATATAAAGCAGAAATGAAATTGCGAAATTATCATATAATAATCAAGTATCCATACCACTTAAGAACCTTTATTTGAACCCTGAATTTGTGTATAAAATATTGTTAGCTCGTCACCATTACTCACTTCGTGTGCATTTCTTAAAATTACGTTGTTTTTTATACATTTTTTAATCTTTTTCAAGTTAGTCACTCATGAAAATACTTCGCAGGAAAGTAAGACCGCGCATCAGCAAAGTGTGATCTCACTTAAATAGAGCTAGCCCATTCCCAGCAACAGTAGCATATACTGATTTTGATTGGCACGGTGATTATCTCCATGACAGTATTGCAGAGACCAATATTGATACCGCGTTGAAAACGGCTTGACTATAAATCGCCAACAAGTGAATTTTTATTGGATTAAGCACTAGAATTACCGAAGTTTGAAAATATTCATCATGTACATCTGAAAGTTTGGAAGTTTCACATTCAATGGATACCACATATTTAACGGATAACCAGAAACGAATGACTGTTTAGTGGTGGCGTAAATTTTTTTAAAAATATAATTTATTACATTCATTCCACTGGTATGTAAATTAGTATGTAGTATGTAGTACATTGGTATGTAAACAATTGCTTGCCTTGTGTAAAGTTCATGAAAAGTATCTTCGCAGCAATTCCTTTCATTAATTTGACAAAGTGCCCAAACATTAGGATAAAATAACGAATGCGTATTTGAAGGCCATATGGAAATGTTGACGGATCTGTTATATAGCCCCGTGTTAATTTTTTTCCAAAGATTAAAAATAAGCATAGACGTTCACGATTTAGGAGCCTAAAAGCGGTGGTGAATCCATTAAGGAAAGGTGGGAAGCGTTGAAGAGTTCCCTAGTGAAGAGCAATTTTTCAAAAATGTGTAAATAGTGCGGGAAAAAAATTTATCAAAAACTTATTTCAGTGTGATCTAAGGAAATAAATAGTCCGCGTTGGAAAAGATTAGTGGAATGGCGTAATGAATAAGGAGCGAGCGCAAGATAATCCATATGCCCCTTTAAGCTTCCGCAAATTGGCTAACTAATCTAAGCTTTACTAGCGCTTAAGTATAATGCAGCTGGTAAATGTGCGAGCAAAGAATTTGGGTCAGCCGAAAGAAACCTTATAAGCTTGATGTACCTAATTTTTCATACGAAATAGATACATTTAGAAACATTTAAATCAAAACAAGATTATTTATATGAAAAAAGTTTTATTTTTTTATATATAATTGTACTCGTTCTGTCTATCAACGATTGTTATGCTTTATGTAAAGCTGTTGCTTTTCCATTGAAATTAAATATGATTAGAATCATTATGCATGAATAATCGGTTTACTTTGTGAAGTCTTTAGGTAACAATAGTTTCGCTAATTTAGAAAAAGGAAATAGTTTCTAAATTTAAATTATGCACTAATAACATAGAGCAGTGATAGCCGAAGAGCCGTGATGGCTCAGTGTCCGGGCGCTCGCCTTTAATTCAATATACTCGAGCAACCCAAGTTCGATCCCCGGTGCCGGCACCAGTGAAGTTTTTAACTTTAAGTGCTGACTTATCACGTGCATATTTTCGAAATAATAACAAAAAAAATATATTTTCGAAGATATGTGAAGTCCGCCAATCCGCAGTGGGGCCACGTGGACTATGCCCTGATACCCTCTGTATAGAGAAGGCCTTTGCCCAGCAGTGGGACAGTATAGACTGTTACTTTACTTTTTTTTTACAACAACGCCCATAATTAAGCTGACGCTATACATGTATTATTCTTGTGATGGTTCCTACGTTTGTGAATAAAAATTTAATAATGATTCAAACATTTACCCAAAATAATTGCGGTCACTAGGGTATCTAACAGAATAGTATTCGGTAATGCTATGTAAAACATTTTTTAAATAATGTACCTATGTATAGTTATAACATTTTTTCCATGACGGGTCATCAATTTTGGTCCACCACGAAGATATTATTTTAAAATAATTAATATGTATCTCTAAGATTATTTTTACTTAGATAGACAGTTACTAACATGTTCACAATGCCTTAACTCTCTGAATATTAGATAATTAAACTGACTTACAAGCTCAAAGTTAGTACGTGATGTCGCCTTCCTTATCTGCTTCGGATTTACATGACTGTTAAAATCGCTTAAACTTATGCATTTAACTTGAAGCTTGCTTAAAATTGATGAGGAGAACGGCAATTAACCTAAATTATTTTAATTTAACCCAAAATTTATTATTTTGGGTATTATTATTTATTTTGGGTTAAATTAAAGAATAAAACTTAAAATTGTTTAAATTGCGTAAGATACTTTAGATCGTTGTATTAAATGAGTATAATCACTAAATGTAAGATCATACATCGAATAAATCAATTATTTTATTATAACTATTTTATCCCTAACTAACAATATCCTTTATACTTACAGCATAAAAACGGAATAATCGAATATCGTTTTTAACCGACTTTAAAAGAGAGGAGGTTTTCAATTCGGGAGTATGTAGGTAATTTTTTTTTTATGTATGTTCGTGCATTACTCCATCATATATGAAGGATTTGCAAAATTCTTATTTTGTTCTAAACGAAATGGTTGCATTTATATTTCACTAGCTGCTGCCCGCGACTACGTCTGCGTAGAGGGGTGAAAATTGAGGATTGTATGTATTTTTGTACGTTGTATCATAAAAAAATAGAAATTAAAAATTTTGCATAAAAAGTAAAAAAAAAAAATTTTGGGGTGGACTACCCCTAACATTTAGGGGGATGAAAAATAGATGTTGCAGATTCTCATAGATACCGGATAAGCACAAAAATTTCATCAAAATCGGTCAAGCCGTTTTGAAGGAGTATGGCAACGAAAACTGTGACATGAGAATTTTATGTATTAGACTAGCTGCTGCCCGCGACTACGTCTGCGTAGAGGGGTGAAAATTTAGGGTTGTATGTATTTTTGTATGTTGTATCATAAAAAAATAGAAATTAAAAATTTTGTCTAAAAATAAAAAAAAAATTTAGGGGTAGACTACCCCTAACATTTAGGGGGATGAAAAATAGATGTTGGCCGATTCTCATAGATACCGGATAAGCACAAAAAATTTCATCAAAATCGGTCAAGCCGTTTCGGAGGAGTATGGCAACGAAAACTGTGACACGAGAATTTTATATATTAGATATAACTCTGATGAGGAGTTTCTGAGAGAGACAATGGAATTCTTAAAAAAATTAAAAAAGCAAATATACTGCGATTGCTGCTATCTCATTAATATGCATTGTTTACACAATCACACAAGATATCATCACGCTCCAAATGGTTAAACAGATGAGTTCAGTATATCAAGGTACAAATAAGTTTTATTTCAAAGTAAGTAGTGGTTACATAAATATTGTTATTTATTCGTGATTGGAAGCTAATTGTAGCACATAATATTCAAGCTGATTAATATTAAAAAATATCATTTCTCATTGATATATATAAAAAGCCAAGCCAAGTATCTCTGATCTGAGTATAAAATCATTATCTTAACTTTGTTACACAATTAAGATGGATTGGATATATTTCATTAAATACATGTTTATAGTTTTATAGATAACCACAGCATTCATTGTTGCTTAGCTTCTTTCTATTTTTTTACAAGTTTTAATGGTACACAACTATTACCCATGGTGAGGCATTCCTCCATGGATAGGTGTCATTACACCGACTCCAAAAATTGTTAAATTTTGATATAGGCTAGGTAAGTTAGGGTATATAGATTAGATTTTCAAGATTTTATTTATTAGGTTTAGTTAATACTAAACCTAATAAATAAAATTTACCTTTTATAATTTAAAGTAAAAAGTATCTATTACTATTTTATTTTGTATTCTTTAACGTAGACAGCGAATAATTAAAAAAAAATCTAGCAAATAATTGTTGTAGATACGCCTATTGTTGTGAAGGAAAAGTAAGTATTTATTCAAGACTTTCATAATTAGTCCATAACTAATAGTCAACTTATAAGAAGGCGGTATCCGAATATCGAATAAAAATTAAAGTCGTTCAAATGGTTTAGCATCGTCGATAATTTTTTAAGGTTATAAATATTGAAGAACGTACCTAACATCATCTTCATCATCCTCCTGCCCTTATCCCAACTAGGTGGGGTCGGCACAACATGTGAATCATGTTGTAAGCGGATTTGACTATGTTTTTTACGACCAGCCGCTTGCCTGACGTCAACCCTTCTTGGGAAATAAACATCCAAATAGGGAACAATTATATGTGGGTCACACAAATAATGTTTTAACATTAAAATATGTAGAAAAAGTACGAAAAGATTGTCGCCGCTATGGGAATCGAACCCACGTCTTCGGCATTCGCGGCCTGACGCTTTAACCACTAAGCTAACCGGCAGATAGCCACCCCGACGAAAATCTTCACGTCTTTTATCTACATTGTTTTTTAGCATTTGAAGCAAGATTTTCAATAAGTCTCCGTGGCGCAGTTGCCAAGGTATTGGCTTCGGCGTCGGAGGTCGTGGGTTTAATTCCCACACGGTACAAACATTTGTACGACCGACAGATGTTTCGCATCTGGGTGTTTGTCCACGTGAAATATATGTTTGTAAAACGTCATTACAACACAGGATAATGTTATCCTAAAGTAAGGGCAATGTTTAAAAAAAAAAAGAAAAGGAAAGGAAAGGAATTCTTCTGTAAATAAAATTGCACAAGTTCTTGGCACTTCATACATCTCTTCTTTATATTAGCTAAATATGTATGAAGAAAGATAATCAGATTTTCTCTGCGAAATTCCACTCTAATAATAAGCTATAAATTAGATACAATTTCTTCCGATCGAAAATCTCTAGAGAATTTATTGAATGGCACCATAAAATCTTTAAGCATCCTTTAACGTAATAGAAAGACGAGGCGTTTTTATTAAATTTTCAGCTCCTGCTGGGGAAAGTTTTCCGAATATTGTATATCTTTAACCTCTTTGTACTTTCTATCATTAATTAAGCAAATTAAATGACGTTGTTTCGACGTACATAAACTTTGGGTAGGTACGCTTTGTATGCTTATCCAAAAACTATTGGAAGATTTAGTAAATCTTCCAATAGTTTTTGCCATCACATCGATACTTTAAAGTCGATACGCCCCATAAATTTTCCACTAACAGTATCCGCAGAAGCTTTAAAAAACTTTTAAGACCTACAAATTAAGGGGAAGGTCTTGTTCTTGTATGTTTTGGTCGCATAATTTTTACGGTTCAATATGATAGCATATCATAATATATGCAGATGTGATAATTAGATACTACTTATTAAAATTAAAAAAATCAAATCTGTAATATAATTATTAATAAAAATATGAGCGACAGTGGATATCTTAACGAAAAAAGATAATTATTATAAATAAGTTGTAAACCGTGAAAAAATAATATATCTCTGTAGTACATATATCTACAGTATAGTAATTATATATCTGTGTAGTTCTGTAACAATTATTAAATTAACAGCCTATGTATGTTCCATTGCTGGAAAAAGGCCTTTGTACAGAAGGTAAAATAAGGCATAGTCCACCACGCGACCCCTTTGTGGATTGGCGGATGTCACATATCTTCGAAAATATTTTTTTGTTATTATTTCGAGGAAAATATAGTGAGATTTCCTTCACCGCTGAGCATGTGATAAGTCAGCACTTAAAATGAGAAAATTCATTGATGCCCCGGCACCGGGTGTCATGTTGTAAGAGTACTTTGAATTAAAAGCAAGCGCCTGGACAGTGAGCTATTCATGACTTTATTATTAGGGCATTATTATTTTAATAATAATAATTGTTATTATAACAAAAAATATTAATAACAAAGACATATTTATTTCGTTAACGAAATATACTGCTCTTCATTCATTATTCTATTTTTCTCCATGAATTTTTATTAATGTTCTTAAATGTAATAACTAGAGCTTTTCACATGTGCCGGGAGTCCCGTGACGGCCTATTTTTTTTTCTCTTTTGCATGAATTTTTTAAATATTGTCGTTACAAACGTATTGCTCTATATTTCTGTCCACCTATGAAAAACTGATATGTATACGATATTAAATAGATAGATGGTTGTATAATTAGTAAAGTTTTCTTAGTGTGTTTGACAAATGTTTAAAGTAATCTAAAATAGATTAGTCCAAATCGTGAACAGGATGAACTAATGGATCTTAATAATGTCGTCGTACCTAACTAGAAACTAGAACGCTTAAGATAAGAACTTGGTTAATATTATTATAAAGAATGACAAAGACATTATCTTTATCTATTCGTTTCCGGGTAGACAGAAAGCTTAATATGAATCTCGGAGATCACTTTCTTTTAAAAAATAACAGGTTACTAAGCAGTTTCTGTAAAGACTTTATAGACGCCTATGGAAAGTATTTCGCCGTTGTGGAAATCGACTCCACGCTTTCGGGATTTGCGCCCAGACTTTAACCACTAAGCTAAATGTCTGATTGCCACACCGACAAAAATCTCAACATTTTTATCTACATTGTTTTTTCGAATTTTAAACAATGCTTGGCGCACCCTTTGTTGTATCCTTTACAGTCATACAAACAATTTCAAATATCGTTTTACAACGATAATTCGAATGAGAGATGTTGGCGTTGCTATTAGAAATTTAAATATTTATAGTGCTAAACGCTGCACTTAAGAGTAAGATGAAACATTAAGATGTGTTGAAAAAAGAACGAGAAGTATAACAATGGATGATTTCAGAGCTAGGCAGGGCCAAATCCTAGAGTACGCTAAGAACCAGAACTCCCGAACCCGATTAAAACAGAAGCTTTAAAACTCCGAAATGGAGTAGTTTGTTGCGCAGCTAATTATTCAGTCTATGAACTTCGTATCCCGTAACGTGATTTTTTTTTAAGTGAAAAGTTGCCAAACGAGCAGGCGGTTCACCTGATGGTGAGTGAATACCGCCGCCCATGGACATCTGCTACACCCGAGGGTTACAGAGGCGTTGACAACCTTTTGAAAATTGGGCTCCGGCTACCTCACTCACCAGATGAAACGCGAAAGTATTTGTCTTACTTCCACTTTATGTTGGTCTTCTGTGAGGTCATGGTACTTACCCGGACGTGGCCCCACCACCGTTAGATTTACGTGTGTTCAATTACATCTGCAAAAAGGCAGCTGGACTCGAAAAGAAACAGGACGAGATCACATTTCATACATAAGTAGCGCATCGTGTTATACAATTATTGAATTAAATGTTCAATTTGCACTTGTCACCGTAACCGTTGCGTCCATGTTAGCGGTGCTTAAGTTTTATTCATTTTCCCTATTTTAAATAACTTAGTGTTTTTATACGTTGCATTATTTAAAAATAAATTTTAACCGATTAGAAATCCGACCCGTTTGATATATGATGGTTGTCAGGTTGAGCAAAACAATCATAAGACTATTAGGATGTTCACATGTTATATTATTTTTTATCATACGGCTCATCAAACAGGTAGCTATTATATATTATAACTTGTCAACTAACCCTATTTACAAAAACATGTAAGCATAAGATTTTATCGTTTATCATTTATTGATTTTTTTTATTATATTACTTCATTGTTCTCAACCTTACCCAAAAATGGCAAATAATTTCGGAGCTAGCAATATTACGCGGGTGAGAGCCGTATGCGTAAGCCGTAAATGCAATAATTATGTACTCTCTCCACTCTTCACTCCGACGTCCAAAGTAAATTCTTTTTAATAAATCAGTAAAACGTTTAGATTCAATACCGCCAAGACAATAGTTATGAAGCCGAATATATACTTTGAGTAAATATGTACTTATAAATACGAACTTTTTTCTTATGTTACGCTTGCTTTGTGATATTTTAAAGTATCTCTATATATTTTACTTTGAAATGTGCTCCTACACTTTAAATACATAGCTAGGATAATTTTGTTATTTTTCTATTGGATAAGCAACATCGCGTCCTTATACTTCGAAAAGAATCATAACATTTCACTATTACAAATTTCTCAAGCAAGATAGCCTTGAAAAGTGCGAGAATTCGAAATTTGTTATATTTAAATATTAAATACGGTACTCTTTAGAATAACTAGGGACAAGCAATATAAATGTAAATGAGATAAATTAGAATGCGCTAAGAAGCTAAAAGAAAATATCTTATTTTAAGACGTATAACTAATCCAGAAATGTATTTTTTCAATGTCGTAAACAAAATAGAATTTCAAAGATGTCGAAATTTCGAAAAAAGTATACGTTAGCCAAGATTTCTTTGGCAACGAAGTAATTTTTTTCTCAAACACAATGTAATCGATTAATAAATTGTTAGAAATAGAAACGATAACTGTTTTTTGCAGTGTTGCCATTCGACAATACATTTAAAAAAAATGCATGACAGAAACATTGCAGCGGCTCGCAAATCACTCGTATCGTCCAGACGAGCACGCGAGTGTCATGAGTCAGCTGCTGGTACCTGTATGTTTAATTACTATAAAAGACATAATACCTATAAAAGAAATAAATTTAAAAGATCAAGATACCTTATTCAAAGAGACAGCATACAAAACATACAGGTACCAGCAGCTGACTCATGACACTCGCGTGCTCGTCTGGACGATACGAGTGATTTGCGAGCCGCTGCAATGTTTCTGTCATGCATTTTTTTTAAATGTGAGAAGGTGACAAGCGAGCTGGCGGCTCTCCTGATGGTTAGCGATAACCGCCGCTCATGGACATTTGCAACACCGTAGGGTTGCAGATGCGTTGCCATCTTTTAATACAGAGGGCCCCGGCTACCTCACTCACAGCACGAAACGTAGAACTATATACTTCTATTTCACGGTGGTCTTCTGCGAGTATCCAAATGAAAACTAATGTTGAAGTAACGCACACGAGCTATCTACTATTATTCAACTAGAAAGTATAAGTTAACTCGTATGATACGGTGCTTTCTCGGAAGTATGACACGAATAGATAAAGTTTCACTTTCATTCACTAACAAAGGCTGGTTTTCATTTATATAAAAGTTACTTTTATAAATGTGCGCACTAATCATTGCACCTTAAGTTCATAGCCTTACATTAAAAATAATTATAGAAACTTTTAAGTTTAACTGCTGATTGTAATATATTCGTTCTAAGAACACATAAATTGCGGGTTTTACTCGGAGGTGTAGACAGTGCATCGTGATATCGAACATTTTCATGCAATACTCTCAGAAATGTTAAAAATCTAATTTACTTCCATCCGCCTGCGACTCCAAGAGCTCTTAGCAATGTTGTCACGACGTCCTAAATTCAATAAATTCTTTATTAAAACAAGGCTAGGAACTTTTTTACTTAATTTTTTTTGATGTTTTTTTATAAAGCGATTAAAGTTCCTCTGATATTTTTGTTTTTAATTTTATCACTCATTATATAAAGCCTTTTTGAAATTCACACCATTTTTTAATGCTTAATGGATACGCAAGCCGAAGTTTGTGATAGATTGCGGACAGCCGAACGAAGCAAAGAACATCATTGCGTTCTATGTTGCGGAGAAGTCCTATCTACAATAGTGTAGTCCTTGTAGTTTGGAATAAAATATGTATAAAGCATATGGATAATTTAGTTCACCTCAATAAGCTCGACCAACTTCTATTATGTGAGAAAGAATGAGAGAGAGCACGTGTTGCAGGATGGTTGGCCTAAGAAGGCGTCTAAAGCCCGCATGCCTGGGCTTTAGACGCCTCCTTAGAACAACTTTGGATATACACCTCTATAATAAACACAATGTAACGTAGGATTGCGTGGCATAGTGCAAGAAGATCCTCATATGTACATTGCTTCACTTAGTAGCCTTCTTCATTCTTATGTGTGGTCGTGGTAGTGGTCGTGGTCGTGGTAGTGGTCGTGGTCGTGGTAGATGGTCGCGGTCGTGGACATGCCCATTCGTGCAACAGCGAAAATGTTTGCGTGGTCCGACCTCAGTTAAGTGTTATTGTGTGTGCCTTCGAAAACGTTTTTGTAGACACACACACAATACCTCACCTCCATCAAGCGATATAAGCCGGTGTTCACGCAAGGCCAGGGCATTCGTGCTCAACGACAATTGGTCGGTGCACTCGTGGGACTCTTGCATTACTCCACTTTCCACCTATTTATTTAGTTTAAATCATGGAGTAATTTAGTTGTAATCGTGTGCTGAAGTGTTATTTCAATATAGTTAAATAGTTTCTAACGCGCTATGCCTACGATCCATGAAAAGGTTTTCTTCTATACTAAAAAATATCACAATACATTTAATGCAATAATGATGAAGGTGTGATTACTATCTCCCTAACGTAACATAAACTGATACGTCGTACGTGAGCTGCTCAATTTGAAGATGTCTGTTTTTAGTGTGAATTTATACTATGTATCATCTTGAATGTTAGACGCTACTGTTGTACACGCAAAATAATGAAGGTCATGTGTAAAACGAATTGTATACGATTGAAAATTTCTTTCTTGGGATTAATTTGTATTAAAATGTTATTTTAAATATGAACTAATTTATAATCTTCTCAACCCGGTTTCATTACTTATTTCATTTTCTCGTGAATTGAAGGGGACACACCAGAAGCTGCTACATGGGTGGCTGTACCAGGGTAAAAAATAATGTATAACTTTTTGACTTTTATTTGAAAAGGTGAAAAAAATTTCGTTAAACCTATAACCCTCCTTTAGCGCATCATATGCACTAAAATTTTAGTCACATAAATGATCTTACACATTGAAACCAGTAACCGTGTCCATATTTTTATTATAAACAGATCATGTAAAGAATAAACACAGCGACCGAAAATTAAAAAACGCGTCATCGACAAAAGTACATCTACCTACCTATCTATGATATAGACAAAACACTGAATATAATATATAGACAAAGTACTAAGTGATCACGATTTCTAAGAATTTCATGGTGCAAAATTAAATAAATATTAGACATAAGACATAAACTTTATTTTGACAACCAACAAACAGCACAAAAAATTCAAAAAAATAAATGACATGAACATAACATATTGATAAATAAAAACATAACATCGTTTCAACAAAAAAAGCAAGTTAAAAAAAGGAAAACAAAATAAGTACACAAAGTTACAAATATAAAAATTATTAATAAAGAAACAAAAAGACATATTGATAATAACCTTTGAAGGAAAAAAAAAAATGCATATGTAATAAGGAATGAATTGTGCTTATTACCAATAAACTTAAATATTACCATACCAATTTCTCACTCGTTTGTCATAAAAATACGAAAAAGGTCTGGTAATAACCAAGCTCTGACAGGATCACTCCTTTCAACCAATTAATTTGATTGAAAGGAGTGGATTATTAATATGAAATCAAACTAGTTATTTATTAGTAATCCCAGGTCCGTGGCATTGGTGCATGTTAAATAATAAACATTTTTGGACACCTTTTTACACAAGGTTTCCTAGTTCCAAATTAAACAGATAGACAACAGATAGACAACTAGATAACAGATAGACACAAACATACTTCTCCCTTTTTGAAAATAACACATTTTATACATATATTATCAACCAGACACTGGAAAATCAACATGTCCATCAAAAAATATTTTTCCAGTAGAGGGGATCGAAACTACACTTTGGCACATGAGGCAGGTACGCCTATCGGGTCAAATAAATAATTAAATTTTGAAATAATTAAAGAAGTTGTATAATAATTCATCAAAAGAAATTATGCAGGGCGGATACTCGATGAAAATTTAACTAGTCTCTAATTTGCCTTTCTAATAAAAATTAAAAAAAAGCTAATGTTATAGCTTTACATTAGGTTTTTTTAGCTTCTTTTGAGTTAAAATGAAATGTAAGAAAATTCTGCATAAAGCGTGTGCTCTGACTCGAATAAATATGTCGGAGAGAACGCTAGCCCGTTTGAGGAATAAACATTTATAAGGCACTAGCATTCCTGTTGATTTTATTACTGGGTACAGTGTTGTAACAGAAATTTAAAATACTGACCTTTTTGGCTGATATTATACTACGCCCTGTTCTAGATTAACTATCTTTGACTTCCATCAATCGCTAGCCGTTGACGAAATTTAAATTTTTACGCAACGATCCTACGATGCTGTAATAAGTACTATTTTCGAATCTTAATCCTTGGCCTTAGATTAAAATCCTTAAAAAAATTAGAAGTGTAAAAATAACATTTAATATAAGTCTATTTTGACCGGAAGACAATGACAAGAGATACAAGTGACGTTGCTCAACTAAGAATCAAACTACTTATTAAGGGAAACATAAATTTTTAATTATTCTTGTTTAAAATAAAATTATACTTATAAATTAGATTATGCTCAACAGACGAAGTTTCCACTATTACGATGTGCAATGTAGAATTAATTTCAATGCTGAACCACATATTCAAATTTCACTCCAACATTCCACGGGATCTGTAAGTACACTCAGAATTAACTCAAAAGCAACAAAAAATATACACAGCGCCAGAGCTCCTTCCCCGAGCACGATAAGTTTATTATGCGTGATATGCAGACTAGCGTACGTGAAATAATATCTCTCACAGGATTCTCAGCGTTCAGCAGAAGCGTAGCAATTTCATTTTCTTTCTTGTTAGTTATCTTATAAAAACTTATGCTGGTGTTTAGCCACACGTGAACCAAACTTTTTATAATGATTCGTGTACATACAAAAATGCTGCACATGATAAAAATATGAAACTAAATAATGACAGATTCTACCAATTTTAGGTCGGATCTCAAAAAATGACCTTAACTCAGAATTAAGTGGCGTGGTTGATGGCTATATAAGGTACCCGTTGATATCGGTTTAGCAATTCGCTGCGTTTACCACTAGATTGTGTCGTGTCAGTGTTGGTTATAAAGACATTTTACTGGGCGGCGTATTTGTTTTCCAATTATTTATGTCAAGAGTACATAGTGAAAGATTAAGGTCTTCAATTCAGAAAAACTGCAAGTTTTTGGAAGTAACGAACCGTGTTGTCATTATACTAATTTAAATGTATTTTTGTTTAATGTCGTTTAAGATATGAAATATCAATATAATTTATTAAAATTTATGAACTGTAAAAGGTAGTCCTAAATTAATACAATACTCCATAGATTAATAAAACAATGCTTACAATAGGATTCTATCAAAATGTATCGATGCTCTATATTGAACTCTGGTTTTACCTATAGACTGATTTCAGTTGTCGTTGACACAATTTGCTAATCCAGTAAATCAAGTTGGATACGGGAGATCAGTTCGTGAGTTAAGTTTCACTTACCTATCAAGGACGCTATAAATGGCAAATTGGTCGACATATTCATCATTTTTGGAACGAAGTTTCTCATCACACGATACGGATTTTGCGGATCGGGGCTTTGCGAAAAAAAGTGTATGAATTTTCCGTCATGACCGAATCGACGCGAAAGTGCCATGGCAACCAATAACCACTTTTAACATTTATCTACAATTCCAAGGTATTTAATTAAACCGTTACAAATTGCAATAAATGTCATTTTCATAAACCAAAAGGCCTGGCACAGGGGATATTTTTTTGTTATTGGAAATGTAATACGTTTATCAATAATATAATACATTTTTTCTTGGGGCATTCAATAATTTTACTGTTTGTATGAAAGTTTTAAAAGTTATAAAAGTTTAATTTTCTTGTTTGTTCAATGTACGCTTTCAATTGGACTAGATAGAGTAAAAGTTTTTTTTTTAAGAAAGCTTCTTTAAGGGCGTTGAACACTTTTGGGTGAATAAAAATCATGGAAATCGCGACATCGTCACGGAACGCATTGCCTGAGCTATTTTTAAGAAAGGAATACCCAAAAATATATTTGTAGCCCACTCTCTTAAAAGATGGTAACGCATCTGCAACCCTACGGGTATTGCAAAAGTCCTGGGGCGGCGGTCATCACTTATCATCTTCTCACATAAAAAAAGCTTCGTAGTGGGTGACAAAATAATTTAAATTTTTTGAAACGAATTCAAAAAGTAGTAGTCCGCCAATCCGCAATGGGGCCGCGTGGTGGACTATGCCCTGATACCCTCTGTACAGAGGAGACCTTTGCCCAGTGCAATGGGTAATGCACGAATTGAGTGAAGCATTCCAAAAACACGCTTGAGTGCTGCGTTACATTAATTACTTAATGCCACAATATCGAGGAATCTTTGAATCGTATTTTTACTTGTGTTACAAGCCATTTTTTTAAATGGTTATAAAAATGAACTTCCGGTATGTTTTCAGTAGAAATGGAAGCCCGGTTATTAAGAAAACTAATTGCTTCCTGTAGAAATATATTCCTTTTGCGCTCGCAAATAAAGCCAAGTTGGCTTGGAACAATAAAATCTAGTTGTTAGCTTTACTAAGAGGCAGCAATAAACATGTGCTTATTTCGACTGAACTAACACCGGTTTATTGTTCCTGTTTTGGCCATTTTATGAGTGCAGAGGAACTCGAACTCGAGGAGGAAGTATTGTCTTATACAAATTTGGAGAACTACACATAGTCCCATTATTTCTGTTTTACACTAGTTTTTATACCCTCTCTATAGAGGATACCCTCTCTTTGCCCAGCAGTGGGACATGTATAGGCTGTTACTTTACACTAGTTTTTAAGTTAATCAAATCTAACGAAAAATTCTGCATATCGTCGGAATTTATAAGTGTTCTTTTTTTAGGGTTCCGTACCTCAAAAGGTAAAAAAGGAACCCTTGATCACTCTCTTGCCCGTCTGTCTGTCCGTGTGTCACCACCACCGTTTTTTAACAAAGAATTATTATGAGAAATGTAATGTAACGTACCTCGATTGAACAGTTGCATGGAATGCCATGATCATTCTTTTGCGAAGTGTGATTTTTTACTATCAAGGATGTGGTAAACAAGCAATCGGTGTTTTTGCTGATTGGTACCTATCGCTACCTATTTGCCATACAAAAAAAATATTTTACCATTATCACAGTTATGTTTGCACCCGTGACGACTAGGAACAATAATTTGGACTTCTTGTCCGTCACGAATGGGCGGTATGCGTAATGCGTAAGTACGGACCGCATATGTGGTGGGCAGGTAATTGGTCCACAACGAGATTTTATCAGTGTGATCGTGTAGCTCTTATTCTAACAGCAAGTTTTGAAAGTGGCGGTTGTCTGATTCTTCGTATCCTGAAATTAGTCGATCTTTGATGCCTTTGTTCTGCTCTTCCTCTGGTCGCAGCATTGCAGGTCGATAATATGTTCATTGCCTTGCCATTCTGATTGCGCATTGACCATTTAAGCTTGACCTTTCTTAGTGTCGTTGGTTGCCGCTTCGAAACTTTTGAACCATAAACGTGAACGATCACGCCAGAAAGGTAGGATGCGCACTGTCAATGAAATGCCAGCAGCTTCCTTGTCTATTACGGTGTGCAGTATTGATGCTTGAGTCTTTGTGTCCGTTATGGTCTTTTTGGGCACATATTTTTGCTTTAATCGGAATTGTTTGAGCTTACTTCCCTTCTTGATTTTTCTTGATTAGGGATTTCTTTCGCCTTGATGTTCTAGCTAGGGGTCACGACTTTGGAGAAAGATATCTTGGAAAAATATTGTCTTGACTCCTTGCATCGTACAATGATTTATTTGGAAAACTTCCCAGTTATATACAAAAAGTTAAAAATAATGAAGATAAAATTGAAGATAGAAATATAAAAAGATGAAGATGAGATTCACGTGGCCCGTTATGCTATCATTTTTCTCAGTCTTTATCAAGGCTACACTGATAACTTAAAATAGCTCTTTTCAGAACTGTTCTATACCAGTTTCGCCGAATAAAGGACGCCACAAGTCTACTGAGGAAGTTCCTGAAATATATAAGTTTCCAGATATTAATGGCGACTAAATGGCGCAATATAATAAGTAATTAAAGCAAAATACTAATGTTAGTACAGAGATTTAACAGTTATGAACAGAAAATATTATTACAAAAAGGTGACCTTCTTAAATTGGAATAAGCTAATCAAATTGTTTTGCTTCTGTTTAAACTCTCTATTTGAACTCTCTATTTAAGCTGAGCTTCGCACAGTTATCCGTTGTGAGTATACAAATACAACTCTGAGGAGAATCAATGAAACTGTTTCAAGACGTCGTTTTATATTTGCCCGAAGGTGCGCTGTTTATGTTGAATTATAGTTAAGTTGATAAATCAAGTAGCTAATATGTATTGAGTTTTTATTTAGAAAGAAAGATGAAAACCAATTATATAATTGTAAGTAAATGTAATTTAATTAGTTTAATGTACTAAAAATGGAATATAGATATAATACGTTTCCCTCGACAATTTGCTTTCCTCAAATCTTGCAATTGCGTCAAAGGATTTACGATTGTACTGGAAGACATTAAGTAAATAATTATCCGTATAATTTAGATAGTAAATAATTATCCATTAATATTAATATTTAATATAATATTAAGATAAGTAAATAATTATCCGTATAATTTAGGCGTATCAATACATAGTTTTTTCTACTGCTATGTTTACCATAATTTTTTTCTTAGACTTTAGTAACGCTGCAACATCGCCTTATACTGCCAGGAACAACATTTGTCTTAATTTCGTTGATTCCTGCGAAGTATGCTTAAGAAGCAGTACATTTTATTCGTAGTGCCTAATGGACTTTCTGTGTTCTTTTGAGGAGTTGTCGGAACGAGTGTAATGCTTTACAGAGTTCCGTTTTTATTCTACAAACGATTTCAGTATCTTCCTAAAGAAGCCTTGAAGTATCTCTATGTTCATCGTTTCTTAAATGTTTTCAGGGGTATGAATCACATTTATTTTATTATATAAACACAAGCATTTCTAATTTTATCAAGATACCAGAATACAGAGAATTGAGAGGTCATAATAATACTCAACACCATCCAAACGAGATAAATGAGTGCTACATCACTCTTTTGTAACCCCTTTTTAGCCTAGCAAATACACAGAAATACTTTACTTATATGTAGAACAGTCCTGACTCCATTACATTTTATTGTAGCTTACACTATGCAAATTTGTTATTCCCATCTTTCATAACACTAACAACAAATAACATAAGCATAGAATTTATGCCATGGAGCACTATCGTTTGCAATCCTGCTGTGAACCAAACGCATTTAATGTTACTAAGACGGGTTCGTCACGAGAGGCAGAAAAAAAAAAACATAACCAACGTTCATATTTGCGATACCCATACACAAATGAGGAACACCCAAAAGAGATATTTGATTTATATCAATAATAGAGTCTTGTTGTGTATGTTTTAAAGACATGAAAATAAAATGGCTGTATGTATACTATATCATGTATCGTTAGTGCAGTTTTCACGAGATAAAATATTTGCAAATATTAATAGGCTTAACTGTTTATGAATAACAATAGTCATGTCACTCGCCGGACCATAAAATATGCCAAAAATTATTTCAATCCATTGTTCCGTTGCTTCGTGAAAGCACGATAAAGGAACAAACATACTTTCTCCTTTATAATATAAGGTGGGGTTATATATTAAAGGAGTGCAGTACAATGAATGTCGATGTTCATATTATTCTCAAGTATTGAAATCGAATTATAAAGCTTAACATGTAAATGGGATTGAAAAGAGTTGAATGTCGAAACTATTATGGGTTCCGTTGCTCACGGCTAAATGGCTTTTTAACCATTGGTATAATGCAAATTAGATTTCCGTAACTGTGAAGTATATTATTCAGTCAATATAATTTTCAGAAATGAAAGTTGGTAATTATAATATTGATTAGTTCTTTAGCATGTAAGTCAGATGCTTATTCAGGATTATGCTAGTTCTGCTGATCAACAACGTATTATGCTCTAATAGAGTTAGCTCACCCTTTGCAGTGGTTAGGTCAAATAAAAATTTTCTTTTTTAGTTTGAAGTTTGAATGGCGTACTGGTTTTCTAAAATTATATCAATTTCGCAGTAAAATACAATCACTTTTATTAGAACTTTATACTACATGCAGTGTAGGATTTCGGAATCTGTAACGTACTCCTTCCCATGATCCTGTTAAATTTTATCTCTATCACTTAAAAATAAAAATGAATAAAATATTATATAACTTATAAAATAACATGAATAAAATATATTTAAATGACATATCATCAAAATTGGGACAATATGTCAAATCCTGCTTATATTTATTCTTTATACGGATTTCTCGCTAATGCTCCTTTAATCTGATTAAAACTAAAGCTGGTAAAAGCAACTTAGGACACTTATAGTTAAGCCGTTCAGGCAAACGATGTGGCTTTTTGTGCACTTTCCATTTAACTGTGCCCAATGCGAGTTTATAGTTGGAAGTTTCTTATTGACTGTTATAAAGATAAATGGTCTATTCTATATGCTTTCAAAAACAGCAAAATATTCATTTAGTCATACGCAAATTTCTAAAAGCGAGATACTCTTGAAAGTGGATTTGTGCGAACACGAAATTTGTTTTATTTACATATTTCATGCAGATATACAGAAGTCTGCAGTGTTAAAGGGATCTGCTTAAGCCTCAAAGTAATATAAATGTAAATTTGATAAAACAGCTGGTGTAAAGACGTTGGAAGAAAGTAAGTATTTTATTGTTGAAACATAGATGTCTGTTTCAATTTATTAATATTTATATATAACCTATTATTTTATAACTTAATTATTCGCAAGCTGGTAAGCGCTTCATTTCGGATTCAGATTTTTCACAAATTTAAATTATGGTATTGTAGGAGTAATCACTGCCAAAACGCACAATTTAACCCTTAACTTGTCAGAATTAAAAAAAAAGTACTGTTATACTTGTACATATGAGAATGTGTACTGTGTACAAAATATGAGAATATGTACAAAAAATAATGAAACGGGTTAATTGCGATAAATATGTTCAATACAGTACAGAAGCAGGTTGAGTTTTTCATGTCTAACGAGTTTTGTGTTCATTTTCAGGAAGTTATGTTTTATCAGAAACTGAATGACGTAAAAAGGAAACGGACAAAGTGCAGAACGCGAATGTGTGAACTGTGTTTGTACATTCGAAGTGCTTAAGCTGGATTCTAACAGTGAGGAAAATACAATCTAAAAAACTAACCTGTGTTTTATTTTTTTTTTAATAGTATAAACATTCTCTCATACATTTAAACAGGAGTGTAAACTACAGTTGACTTTTTAATCTTATGGAGATTGAACGAGAAAATATAAATATGTGCAATTTTACTCATCAATAGGTTGTTTTTATTTCAGCCATGATATCCAAAACAATTTAAACTTTTAAACGCTCCCAATTGATTCGAGTAAATCTAAAAATAAATATGTTCCATGACTTAGAACAAAGCAATATGTTCCATGCAATTTGCTGATGATATAATAGTGATTTAAATTGTTTGTATGCTGGAAAGGATATAACAATAGATGGCGCCAAGCATTGCTTCAAATGCTAAGAAAACAATGTAGAGGAATGCGTTAAGATTTTCGTCGGTGTGGTAATCAGCCGTTTAGCTCAGTGGGTAGAGCGTCAGGCCGCGAATGCCGAAAACGTGGGTTCGATTTCCACAGCGGCGACAATCTTTTCGCACTTTTTCTACATATTTTGATATAATAGTGCATTATATCATCGGCATATTGTACTATGCAAGATATATGACGTTGGCACACCAGTAATGGAAATGTCGGAACAACTCCGATATATGTGTTAAAACTTTGGTTTTTAAACTGTGCTTTACATATTTAAACAACTAAAGCAATTATTTATTGTTTCTTATGCACAGTAATAAAGTGTTAAAAGGCTGTTTCTTTTGTCGTGATACTTCCTCGGACGAGCCTTCCCGTTCGTGCAACAGCAAATACTGTTACTTGGCCTGTTAATTTTCACTGTGGTATCTTACATCGTAGTATGGTCGTTCATCTTAGTTTTTAGATATAGATCTTTATTTATTAAAATTATTAGCTCCCGATAACAACAGTGTTTTTATTGAGAGCTAATAAGCACGCTGAAATTAATAATAATAAAATAAATGAATGATCCTGTGCGTTAATGTAGTAAAAGTCAATAGGTCAATCAAAAATCAATCAAAGTCAATCTCGAATACATATTTATTGGTATATGCAGAACATGCGTATATCAAAATGTAAATTATTTTTGGCATTGAAGAACCTAAAAGCTTGGCTAGGATTTTTGCTTCGAGTTTCATTTCATGTAGTTTACGAGTAAAATATTTGTTGAACACTTTGTAGCAACTTACATAAAAATAGATTATAATAACCTTATTTATTTGATAAAGCTCGTCATGCGTTAGTAATAAGGTACCGTTTTTGCAACTTCATCACATTTCTTAAGAGGCGTTACATCGGTGCTTGAAAATGAAGGCCTCAAACATATTGTATGAAAGCATCTGTTGTTGCAAGAATTGGTCAAGGCCGAAGCCCATTCTGTAAAAGGTTGACAATGTAAGAAATAAATGAACTCATAATGGACCATAAAGTAATGGACGATTGTTACAGTCATGGTGAAGGAATGTGCAAGTCTCAACCGATTGCGAAGCCCAATCGATAGATTAATCTTCATTTATTAACTTTGTACATCAACAAACATACATTAGCCGAATTGGTCCAGCCATTCTTGAGTTATGTGCTTACCAACATTCATTTTTATTAATTAAGATAACGTTTAGTGATACTCAGAACTAAACTGCGAATCATTTAAGACAGTATGTAGGAATAATCAGCACAGCGAATGAAGATGGCAAAGGATGGTGATAATGTATCCATATTAATGAGGGTTAGAGCTATAAAATTTTATGGCAATTTTCCTCGACAGGCGCCTAAAATTAATAATAACGTCTCAAAGTTTTATTACATCTTTCAATAAATGCTGTTGAGATTTTTAATCAGTAAAAATTGAATCGTAAATCGTATCTTTTGTGTAATTTTGCATATTAAGTTAAGTCTCATTCTAATATATAATAATTACAATGTTAAATTGATAACCATAAAGTGATGTGAGTTTACTTCCCACACAATATTTGTTTGATTTACAAAATCTAGGCTTTCGCTCTTTTTATAATATCCTCTTAAGTATAAATTACGGATAAAGTATTGCCCCTTCTGTGTATCATAGTAATGGCTGGTCCAAAATACTCCAAAATTGTAAAATCCTTTCTTTGCTGTTATCATACCATAAACTAACAAAATCCATACCATAAACAATTAGGTCAACCAGTATGTATAAACAATAATACATTTTATTGCTCACAAAATTAATGATGCTTATAGCATTTCCATATAAATTAATTTGAAAACCATAATTTCTCTTTATTCGATAAAATGTTTGCATTCAATAAATATTATTCACATAAAAGTGAGATTAAATTTAATAATATTCGTTGCTGTTTTTATTATTTAACTAATTGTTTGTTTGTTTCTTTATGCTTTATTACTTAATAACCTTAAATAAACCTGGTAACAATGGGCGCACTTAATGATGAGAATTGGTAATGCACTTACCAAAAATTCTCATCATTAAGTGCGAGGGATGTAATTACAAAATGTTAAAATGTATGGAAGAAAAATAAATTGTTAAAAAAAGGGAAAAATAAAAAAAAGCTGAGAAAAAATAATTTAATAAAATGAATTACGTCGGAAATGCCGTCTTTTATATCAAACATCATTTTATTATGAAACACAAACTTTTTTGATGTGAAAGTAATTGGTTTCATTGTGTCAAGTCTATCTATATGGTGGTCTTATAAAATGTTATAACAAATGATAAACCTTACGGAAAACAGTCATGGCAATAACGCCTTCTATCACTTAGAGGATTGCTTAGAGCATATATGCGATTGATGTAAGAATATAAAATCCAGATACATTAAAAAAATTAAATAATATTTATTCCTTTTAACTGTCTTCTAAAATGGAGGTTCTCAATTCGACTGCAGTTTTTCAATGTTTGTTATTCATCTAATTATTCATCTATTTCACTCTACTGACTGCTACAAAGTGCTGTGGTGAGCTACCTGTATATTTATTCTTTTTGTAATTTAATTTCAAATAAATTAAAATAAAATTAATCAATAAATAATTAAATTTCTCCCCACCGGCTATCAAAAATGATATATTTACTTTACATTATGTCTCACAATAATTAACAAATTTATAGCTAATTAAGAAGATAATTATGTGTATTGAAACCCAGAGTTTACGAAGAATACGGTTCATACGAAAGCAAAATTGTGAATAGCTCCATCGAATTGGAGTATGAATGTACGCCTGAAACTTCAAACTGCGGTATGACCACAGAGGAGTAAACTAAAAGTTAATGACAGTCACTGTTTATCTTTGGGGATTTTGTGGCATTTCTATGAAGCCTAAGTTAAGAACTAACAATAATGTAACGACTCTTCAATGAATATGTTATGGGCGACAGTGGAATAAAAGATGAAAAGTAAATACATACAATATTAGATATTCGTTTCTAATGATCCGGTATGAGAAATTACAGTAAAATCAGTACCGGGTTTTTTGCGAGACCTTGTTTTTCAATTTATCCATAATGTTTGCAGCAGAGTAAGATGTGAAGGTAAAGAAAAGGTTCACACGGGGTGGGGAAAGCTCATTTGTTACTTGTCAAAATAAATCACTGCTATTCGTTGCAGATTTTTATACGTTGTAGTATGTAAATTGGTGTTGGTTGATCATTGAGGAAACAATATGTTAACGCAATAATCCTAGCGCACGAGCTATCAGTTTTTCAGTGTTCATTTACATGAAAATTTAAATTAAATTTAACCTTTCAATATTAAATCATGGCCATATCTTTGACGATTTGCGACGTATGTGCATTAAATACATTTGAAATAAATCTGCGGTAGAAACACAATGTATTATTTAATACAAGAACACTCGAGGATAACCTACAGTACAGTACAGGGTTTTTTGCTGCGATGCTTGAACTTTGACAGAGATTTCTGGTCACGTTGGTAAGCGACAGCTGCCTTTGATAAGAATACTTTTTTTATATTATACTCTTAAATTTCTTTATAATTTCATTACGAACCCGTATAAAGTTGAAATTGTTAAAATTGTTGACCAAAATCTGTGATACGTCAGCCTAACGTTCCCATAATCCCGTTCGCCATAATCCGCTGCTGAATAGCTACATTTGGGGCAACCAGGTAGTCGATAAAGATGTTCATGTACGTAAAATAAACGTAAGAGTGTTATAGAATATTATTGCCTTTCGAGGCAGTCGGCAAGAACCGGATTTATCGGCGACTTGATCTTGATTATACGCCGACATTATTAACAAACCACACGCCGAGTGACCAAGAGCCGTGATAGCTCAGTGTCCGGGCGCTCGCCTATAATTAAACATACTCGAGCACCCCGAGTTCGATCCCCGGTGCCGGCACCAATGAAATTTTTAATTTCAAGTGCTGACTTATCACGTGCTCAGCGGTGAAGGATTTTCGAAATAACAACAAAAAAATATTTCGAAGATATGTGAAGTCCGCCAATCCGCAGTGGGGCCGCGTGGTGGACTATGCCCTGATACCCTCTGTACAGAGGAGGCCTTTGCCCAGCAGTGGGACATGTACAGGCTGTTACCTTACCTTATTACGCCGAGTATTCACTAATCGGGTCTCAGAGCATTTGGTCTCTGTCTTTGGAAAACATATCATCTTCAGTTATAACCACTATTATGGTTGAATGGCTTCATTAACAAACAAACTTTCTGTAAGGGTTAGTGCAATCACTGGTTTATTTAGACAAATAAATAGCCGCTCTGATAGCCAACATAACTCGCGTTCTTCATGTAATTGAAATCTATTTATACGAGGATGTCATCTAAAATTAGTCCATCTGAATACGTAATACACCACCTAGATTCCGAATATACCATCTATTTGGCGAAAATTCTATTTTATACATCATGTCATCCACTGTTCTTTAAAATTAAATGGTCTCAATATTCAAACACGATGTTTTATTTCATTTCAAAATTTTAGTGTAACCTTGTATGAATGGAATGCCAGACATTTAATAGCAGGTTTTCGTCACAATGGCGTACACCACAATGAGTTTTCAGTTTAAAAAACAAGGGGTAGGTTTAGTATTACATATGAGAATACTATTATGTATGGAAGCAGTAACATAGACCAATCTACATGAGGAAATTTCAAATACAAATTAAGGTTATAAATGATAAATTGTAGACATTATTTTGTTATTAGTATGAATGAGTTTCTTCATTTTTACACCTTAAAAAACGGTTGTATCACTTATGGGTAAGTCAAAATAAGTGGTATGAACAATTTTTATGATGATTAACATTTTTTTCTCAAGATAGCGTTATTACAGCTAATTATGTATGAGCTTTCATTGGTAGCAATCAAAACCAATCATGCCGAACAAACAACATTCACTTTAATCAGAGTTCTTGATGAGTATTTATAGCTATGGCAATATCATTTGTTTCCCAGAAAATAATAGATGGATAAATATAAAGTTACGAAGTTGTTCACATATACATATGTGCGCTGAGTATCAGAATGTCACCAAATAAATTTTACATATTCCCTATAAAACATGAGGTGTTCGAATATCTATCACTACGTAGTATAAAACAAAATCGTCCCGCTGTCTGTCTGTCCCTATGCTTCGGTCTTTAAAATTACGCAACGGATCTCGATGCGGTTTTTTTACTAGATAGAGTGATTTAAGAGGAAGGTTTATATCCTTACTTTCTTAATAATATTAGTTTGTATGGATGGATGTTTGTTACTCTTTCACGCAAATACTACTGAATGGATTTTAATGAAACTTTACAATAATATAGCTTATACATAAGAATAACACGTAGACTATAATTTATATACATGTTTTATGTATATCTGTCTTTCTGTCTGAATGTTACATCTTCAGCCTATTCTACGCAGACGTAGTCGCGGGCAGAAGCTAGTAATATTATAAAGGCGAAAGTTTGTATGTATGGATGTTTGTTACTCTTTCACTCAAAAACTACAGAATAGATTTTAATGAAACTTTACAATAATATAGTTTATACATCAGAATAACACATAGGCTATAATTTATAAAAGTATTGTGTGAATTATCCAAAATATAGGTAATGATAAGTGTCAACTAAGTAGGAAAAAATTACCACCATTAGCCACCTGGGAGATATTCTGGTGTAGGTATAATAAAACTCATTGTTAATTCCTTTTCGCCGCGCGGGTGAAGTCGCGGAAAACGATTAGTGTATAATACATTGCACCCGTGCGAAGCCGGGGCGGCTCGCTAGTTGTACTATACAACACAAACTATCGACTTTAAGCGGATTTTGATATATTTATGTTACATATGTTGCCAAAAATTAAAAATAAACAAAATTTTATTACAAAAGGGTACGGACATTACATTTTCAGTTTAATTTTTATTTTAGGCCACGATATAGTAGAACTAACCCTTACTCATCAATTCTAAGTTTACTTTCAATTAGTGGAACTAACGTACTACGATAACGTATTTATCTTAATTGGATTTTGTGCTAATATCCTGTTAACCCGGTTAAGTGTAGCCTTAGCAAATAGAATCTGCTCCACGTGATTGCAGCTTAAGATGTAATTGTTTAATAACAATTATAAAAACATATATCGATTATAAATTTGCGCTTTCTAAAAATATTAACTGTACTGAATTTTAGATTATCACAATTTTTTTTACATATATTTAGTTATTTCATTTATGTCCAAGTGGCAGTTTAGTGGGTAATATTAACAAAGCCACTTAATTATAAAGTACTAAAGTTATTTCTTTAATGCTAAGCTTAATCAATACAGCTTAATGACGTACGGTCGGGGTCAAATCCTGTATTTTTCCCTTTTCCAAGGTTGTACTATTGCATTTCATTGGCCTTGGATTCATTAATTCATTAATTTTCTATAAATGTATGATGCAATTATTTTGATATATTTATAATAACTAATACGTGACTTAACAGAAATATTGGTCATAGTGTTCTACTTACGTAATAGTACGTAGTACATACGTAGTAGTAGAAAAGATATTGCAGTTAAAATAAAATCTCATACACTTTCTTGTTGAGAAAGTAAGCGTGAAGAGCTTTAGATTTCCCTGTACCTAATCAACATTGACACCTATTGATAATTTATTAATTGTTAATATATATATCTAACATATTTTTCAGTACCATACTACGAATAGGTGATGTAGTAGTAATTAGCTTACAAACAGTTTAGCGGCGAAAAAAAAAAAAACTTTTTGTCTAATGCATGTAAGAGTTTAGATACTCATAGTTTTTCTATTTGACCCTACAAATTATAGCAGAAAATGGACGTTGAAATAATTACTAAAGTTTTCGTATCGTGTGAAGCCGAAATATCTACTGTATTCGGCCTAATTTAAAATAGATTAGTCCAAATCATGAACAAGATGGACTAATGGATGTTAATACTGAAGTCGTGTTAACACGAAGCCGTTACAGTGAAGATAAGAACGTTGTTAATGTTCGTTTAAGACTGATACAGGCGTACATAAGTATAAACGGATACACCAAAGCTTCAATGCTGTATGTATATGTAGATCCCGAAAACCAATTAGCTGGTAACATAATAAAATACAGTTTTCATAAACAGGTAAACGTTGGCAAAATCCTGGATCTGAGGTTATCATTTCGACTAACCCAAAACAATATCGTTAAAATCACATACGTCATTTCAAACTGTCATTGACGGATCGTTGACATTTAAGACGTCAACCCCGTAATCGTAACAATATAAATTTAGTTAGTTATTCAATAAGATACGTTTATATCAAAGACAATTTATCGGAGAGTTATAGAACGTTTTAGTGTTATAAAACGATTATGAATAAAACTTTTTGACAACCCTTTTTAGCGAACTTTTAAACATCCGATAACTTATTATGAATAAGACCGCAAATGTATTAAATTTACGACATCCAATGAGAAACATGTACAAACGGATGTACTTTTATATGAGTGTGTGTATTTATTAGCCTTTTTTATCTACTTAGATGGGAAAAAACCAATAATCTTTTTTGGAAGGTATTTTTTTTAGTAGATTGTCGTTGGGGCAGGGACCATTATCATCATTTCAGTCTGTTTTAGTCCATTGCTGAACATATGCCGAACATATGTCTTGAGACGCCTGCATACATTTTCCGCATATTTGCACAGGTCTTAGATCCGTCTAGTGGGAGTTGTTCTACACTGTGATAATCAATACCACTGGAGAACCTTTCTTCCTCATCGATTATCATTTCTCCGACCTTTATGCCCGGCCCATTGCCACTTCAGCTTACTTAATCTGCTGAATAATGCTTTTACCTTTTTTTTCTACGTATGTAATCTTCATTGAGAACTATATTGCACAGAGAGATACAGTTGGATTCAACTCGAATATCCCTAAATGTTCGGAGACTAAAGTCTTCAATCAACGTGTGATAACTAACCCAGTGATAACCTACGGAATCGAGATGTGGTTCTTCACTACTGGCTATATGAGGCAGCTCAAAGTTGCTCAGCGAGCTATGGAGCGTTCTATGTTCTGGAGTAACATTTTAAGCTATTATCGGTCCTACAAGGGTGCACACTCCAATGGCACAAGTTAAATCGGAGTATTTAGTGATAACAAAATAACGTTATTACATTTTAGAATGTAAAGTGAAATGTTTAGAAATAAATAAAATAGAAGTGCTGGAAAATAAATAATAAATCTCAATACCATTTTATGGAGCAAAATAAAAGGTAATAAGTTGTGTCCTCAAAATGTTGAGTAATCCGCTACAGACTTAATGAAAAGAGCTACGCGACATGAAATGAGAATAGGATCTGTAATTCTTTTCATTTTCTATCGTGAAATATTGCTGTCGGAACATTTATGAGTAGTGATCGAGTGATGATCGCGTAGCGGTTGAAACCTAAAGTTGTTAGTTGAAACGTGAAAAAAATGAAATGTTTTCCAATATATTTTGTATCATCACACCCTTTTCCTAGATAATAAATTTAATTATCTATTGAACATGGAATCGGCGACGGTTCCACTGAATAATTAATTCATGAGTAAAATTATTCAATGAAATTCAATGATGAGTAAAACGTGCAGCGCTAGGAATTTTTCTATTGCACGACACACTATTACATACATTTTATTTTTAGTATAGTTACGAACAAAGGAAAAATGAATCATGCTTTATTTATCTTTTGAAAAATTATTTATACTGTATACGAATTGCACATTATGTCAGGCTCTTTTAAAATTAAACACAGTAACTTGGGATAAAAACAAACAAAGTAACTTGGAACTTGCGTCCGAAGCTTTTAAAAAAGTCCCAATTCCTTCCACGTCCCTTGGGCGAATCGGAGCTAGACTCGAGGAGCTTTTAGTCGTTTATCCATGTACTACTCGATGTATTGCTGAACGACTGTCAGATTTATTTACTGGTTGATTTGGACAAAATATCAATAAAGAAGCAATACATTCGATTTGAGAAGTATAATTCATGATGTATCGAATGGAAGGTATTCGAAAAGAGTGACCGCTTTGAAGTCGTCACCATGAATTTGGGAACACTTCCGCCGGGGCCGTTTGTTATTTAAGTCCGTTTCCGGAGCAAAAAAGTGGGAACGACGTGGTAATCTATCCAAAACACCACGAGCTACACGGTGTGATTTGATCTATGCCGGCAAAAGAGCTGCGTGACGAGGCTGGTCACATAAAAACCCTCAACTAGAGCTGCAAAACCATCGTGTGCTCACCGGGAGGTGCCCCATCTAGGACCGAAAGCTATTAGGAACCACAGCCTCGGAGCCAGGTAGGTTACTTCAATTTTTGCACTATTTTCGCTAAAAAAAATATGCTGAATAAACAAATGGTTTGCTCTACACAATATAACTAAAAATAATACATACTCAGCATCACTGTAGATTTGGAAGGATTTCAGCCAATAAGAACTTTGATTTCAATTTGGAATAGTTGTAAAGATTTTAAAATGAAACTATATTTATTTCACCGAAAATTAATAATTGTAAATTTGTGACTAAATGATATTAAATTTTGTGATGGATCTGGAAATGATGTTCCGATCTGCTTATAAATTTACTTTGATATATAATTTTAACTACATTTATTTGCATCAGTGTAAAATCTATGACGGATTCCTAGTATGAATTTCTTTTCATCCTGGAACTGGAGTTCCCTGAAAACTATGATAAAAAATTAAATGCAGAAGTGAAGTCTAAAGGCTTTTACAAATTATCTTTGCGGCAGACGCATTGCAGAAGCGTTGGCTGAAAGTTTTATATGCAAGTATTACATCAGTTTCTATGTAGAACAAAAACAGAGTTCGGTTGAAATAAAAATCTTCTGATAAACCAATTAAGCCCAGTGACTAAGTAAGTTTAATCCTTGATAAATTTAGCTGGTATTCTTTTTTGTATAACGGAGTAATCAAAGTGACTAAGCGATCTTAATCTTCTTTCGAATAATAAAATAGGCATTATCCAATTGAGTAACTTAATTTGCTTAATAATATATAATGAGCATTTAAATATTTGAATGTAATTTTATGAGTTATCTTGATTAGAAACGCCACTGCGGTCAGAATCCATACACTATCCATAAAATATAACTCGTTCAGAGTATAAAAAATCGATTTGGAAAATAAGAACATGTTTATTGCTACGTCAGCAGTTAACCAGTGGCTACAAATTATTTGTCCGAGCGCAGTTGGCTTTGTTTGAGCTTGCGGATTGCATTTAATCTTGTGCCAGGCAATTAATTTTCTTTACAAAGCGATAGGTTTTATTTCTCGGTAGCCAATGTAGCTTAGCATGGAATTTGTTTCACGTTTTCTGTTTCACTCTAGTTATTTCTTAACGACTTTTTGTGCTAGGGTTTCATTTTATTTTCTTTTGGGAAGAAAACATTGTGAAACCCTTTTTAACTTTTATGAACTACTAAGAAACTTAATGGCTTTTTTTACATTTATTATTAGTGTTTAATTCGAACAGCTGGATAACCACCTAACTGACCCTGCCAATCCGATTTGGAATTAAATTAGGTAATGTATCCGGGCTTCAGCTATCTGCCTGTACATTTTTCGTTTCTTTCAGCAACTGAGGCAAGTTTTGGCGCTTATAAATCCAAAAGATTTCCCTCGTAAAACGTTTTATTAATTTAAAATTATCAATCATTTCAATTCAACTTTTAATTAATTAAATTCCTGCTGAAAATAAGTATTTCCGGCAAATTGTAGTTTGTTTTAGAAGCACAGTGGTATTTGGTTATTTCTGCTCTAGTGAATGTTGCCCAAATTTCATTTAAGAAGTTTGAAAAAAGTCCTTGCTACTGTAGTATCCACGTGCAAAAGGCGAACCCAATTTCGGCCCCACATGGAGTATTGTTCTCACCTCTGCATTCAACGTTGGGCAGCTAGGGTTATCAACGATCAAAGTCTTTCCAATCGGCTTTGGCTTTGCGTAGAGATGTTGCATTACCCTGCACCTTCCACCGCATTTATCACGGGGAGTGTTCAGAAGAATTGTTTGGATTGATCCAGCGGCTGAATTTCACCATTGGACATCGCGCCAAATCCAAAAATTTTATACACACTACCTCGATGTTCAGCGTTCCACAACTCTCGATTCTTGCCTCGCACAAACATTCTGTGAAACCGGCTGCCGCCTGCAGTCTTTCCTAACCGTTATAAACTGGGAACCTTCAAGAAGAGAGTATACTCTTTCCTAAGAGGCCGGCAATGCATTTGTGAGCTGTCAGGTATTGCAGGTATCCATGGGCGGCGGTGATCACTTACCATTAGGTGCACCTCGTGCTCATTTGTCAAAAAAAACGGGATCATCAGGGTCAGTGTGTAGAATTTAATTGAAGGTGGTTGGATTCAGCTGGTGAAAAAATACAAGACCACTTATCTCTAAAAAGACTAATGTCAATTGTACTAAAAAAGAGGAGATATGGTTCTCAAAGGGGATTGTTAATTCAACAAGTACAGTGTTAAGAGTGTGAAAATAAATGTTAAGTGTTATGTGTACACTTGTGTGAATTAATTAAGAATGTCTGAATGTGAATAATCTACATAATAATAGTTTTCTTGGATATTGAATTACTCCTTTGGGATCTCTCTATGTTAAGTTTTGACTACTTCGAGAATAGTAGGAAGACCTTTTCTTTTCCGTACACGTGACACAACCTATTTTCGATAAATACTGTCTGTTAAAAATTCGACCCATCCTTATCATCGAGTCAAGACAGCTATGAACACTTCTTCGACAGTGTTCTCATCAACAGTTCAACTACGTACTCAGTACAGGTTTAGCTCTTCTTCGAGGGAAACAATTTAATTAATTTGACAAAGTACGGAAATTCCAAATTACAGCTATTTATTGCTGTTGCTCGTTCGTACCGCATTTGTAACCCGCCAGATGTAGTACGGGCAGCGATTCTGAACATCATGTGTCCCGAAACTATTAAAGCTTCATCTGACACAGAACCAGGGGGCTAGCCAGAACCCACCGGTTTGGGCCCTCCGCTGTGGGTAAGGCCTCGCATGTGCTCATGTGTGCGTTTAACTATGGTATGTCATTTAAGGGCCATCGAGTTTGCGGTTCGGACCGGGACTTGGTTGTCGACTATGTTTTTAGCTAATCGGTAGCTGGGGGCGGTGAGAACCGCCCTGATGTACCTTGTGTACGCGTTGTGTTGGTCTCGCCGTGTTTGGAGGCGAGGGCGAACTATTGTGTTTGTTGTTACAGTACCACCAGAGGGTTGGGGTGACAAAAAAGAATCAGCTCTCTTGTCACTAGATGCGGGCACCCCACGGGCCCAAAGTTTCAACAGCAAACGGCACAAATTATGTATTTGTCTAAACATAGATCTAAACATAGTCTCATATGCACCGTTTACTTACTTCAGCTGCCTCCACCCCAGCCCTGACCGAAGTACCCCTCAAATGAGAGGCAGCCAAAGTGTCCATACAAGTAGTATCCCAAGCAAGGGCTTTGCCCCTCTCCCAGGGGATCAGTCAAGCCGTCGGGTCTCTTACCATCGTCGCAAAAAAAAATGCCACAGGGCTCTAAAATAGACGGAACATTGATGGAAACAAGAGCACTACACGGATGCCGACGACTATCTACTTTTATTTTGCATTTTTATTTGCAACTTTTTTTTTATTTTGCAACGTGGCACTTTTTGGTTTCTATCAATTGTCGCCAGTGCCATTTCCGGATCTATTCGACTTAGAAACTTTGACTAGAGACTTCGAAAATCATTAACTACCTTAGGGGCGGCAGCTCGCCTATAAACAAACTCAATACCAGAGGTATATTTATAGGCGACGATGATTAATAGTCATTACGTGTGACAATGTAATGTAATAATGACCAGGAAATAACAATTACCCTAATTTTTGAATAAGATCAGCGACTTTTACTGTACAGATTTCATTTATTTTTGGTTATTGTTTACAAAAATATACATTTTATGTAAGTAAATATGCCTATTTACCTTTTAATATTAAATTGCTCCTGCAAGTTTATTCGTAAGTAAATAGACTATTAATGCCCTTTGTTTTAGTAGGTCTTTGAAAGATTTAAATTGGATCTTGAAACGGTAACGGCTTCCGTACCTGACGTTTCCCTGCCGGCAAAATGGCAAATTACGTTTACTATATTGTATATTTCACTTTGGTTACCGCAAGTACATAGCATACTTTTTAATTTATGTTTTAAAATGTTGATATGAAAAATTATACCTGATTGATATTACGCATACTCGACTGTAAAGGCATTCCGAAAACCGTTCATTAACTGCGGTGCTTACACTGCGCCTAGCGACGCCTATGCCTAGAGCATGAATGAAATAAGTGTGACCTAGATGAATATTATACTCCGTCCGATAGGTACGCCAGCAATGCTGGACGAAAAGAAGGCCGAATGCCTGGCTGACAGCCTAGAGTCTCAATGCTCCCCCAGTCTGCTTCCGATCGACCCTGAACACCTCCGCAAGGTGAACGAAGAGGTAGAAAGGAAAGCTTTAGAGCCACTCCGCGATCCCGTTCCCCCGGTCACGTGCCTAGAACTAGTAGAGACCATTAAAAAACTACGCCCCCGTAAAGCTCCAGGCTCAGATGGAATCACCAATAAGGTGACCAAGCTCCTCCCTACTAGCATCCTTCAGATACTAGTATTAATTTACAACGCGGCTTTAACCGAAGGCTTCTTCCCATCCGAATGGAAGGAAGCCGATGTCATAGGGTTCCTCAAACCCTCTAAACCCGCCACTCTCCCAACCTCATATCGTCCAATAAGTCTTCTCAAAACATTTGGGAAGATCTTTGAAAGATTAATATTAGCCCGCTTAAGATCCCTTATGGACACCAAAGGGCTCCCCATCCCAGAGCAGTTTGGATTCAGAGCCAAACACTCATGTACCCACCAAGTGCACCGCATCACGGAGCACATATTAACCAAAAGCCAACGTGGACTCAACACCAGTGCACTCTTCCTGGACGTGGCAAAAGCGTTCGACAAAGTCTGGCACAACGGGCTCGTGTACAAGCTATACGGGTACGGAGTGCCTGACCGTCTCGTATGCATAATACGAGACTTCCTAACGAATCAAACCTTTCGCTATCGCGTCGAGGGCGTGTGTTCGACTACGCATCCCGTTCGAGCCGGGGTGCCCCAAGGGTCGGTGTTGGGCCCAGTCTTGTTCACCCTCTACACCAATGACATGCCGCGTGTCAAAGATGTAGAACCTGCTCTTTTTGCCGACGACACCTGTATCTATACCACAGGCAGAACACCCGAATTGATCCATCGACGCCTCCAAGCTGCGGCCATCACCATCGGTGACTGGTTTCGGCAAAGGACGATCGAGATCAATCCCGCCAAAAGCGCGGCCGTCCTTTCGCGCACAAAAAGAACATACCTATACCACCCCCCGTTAAACTCTTGGACAGCCCAGTACCATGGGTTAATAAAGTCAAATATCTAGGCGTCGTCCTCGACTCCCAGCTTAAATTCACCCAGCACGTGACCCAGGTCAGGAACACGAATTTAAGAACCGCAAAGATGTTGGGACCTACGGGCGTTGCAAATGTGTCTAGGCGGCGGTTATCACATAACACCAGGTGAACCACAAGCTCGCTTGTCACCTTCTCCCATAAAAAAATAAAAAAAATAAACCACTGTTTTGTCCGTCTGTCCGTCCGTGTGTAATCACTGATTTTCTCAGGAATGGGTGGATCTAGCAAGTTGAAATTTTGAAAGTATTTAATTAATTCTATGAAACTCCACGGGACAGGCAAAGGTTGCACTTAATATAAGCATTGTCTAGAAAATTCCGTCCCTTAACCCAGGTTGAGGTAAATAACGTGTATACAAAAGTCGCGAGCAACTTTGTTTGTTTAAAATTAATAGGACTGTAGTAAGAAAAATATAAGCGAAAAGGGGCATGTCATACGAAGTATATGATAAACATAGTATAAAAAAAGTCGTCCCACTGACTGTATGTCCCTATGTATGCTGAGATCTTTATAACTACGTAACGGATCTTGATACGGTTTTTTTACTTGATAGAGTGATTCAAGAGGAAGGTTTATATGTATAACACATGGGTGCACCCATGCGAAGCCGGAGCGGGTCGCTAGTATGATAATAAGTCAAAAACATCCAACAAGTGTATGGATATATTAATAGGTACTAGTTATTCGGTTAAAGCGGTCTATTCAAATAATAGATTATTAGAAACTTTAAATTAAATAAAATTAATATTGTAAGAACCACCAAAACGAAAAATATTGTCCTTTGAAAATGAACGAGAGTATTGTAAATGAGGAACATGGAGTTGTGACTGAGTTTCTAATTTTCTTCCCAAACGTTCATTAAGAATCCACTAGGCATTTGCAACATTGTAGCAGTGTTGTAATGTTCTATCTTAATGAACATGGCAACATTGTCCTCTTTAATTAAATCAAAATACATCTATTCGTAAATATATACCTTATAGATGGATATGGCGCCTATTGAAAATTACATCAATGTATACGTAAGTGAATTAGTCCATCATAGAAGATCGAGGAATATTAATGGGTCGAAATAATTGTGAAACAGAATATATGATGTAATAATAATGTAATATTAACGCGTATTTAAAAAAAACATGATATATATTTGAAAGTGCTCAAAATCATTTGAAAAGTTTTGAAAAAAACGTAATGAGCTTTAGCTCAGCGCCTAAACCTTTATAAGGCGCAAATTCGACCCCACATGAATATGTTTTCATCTCTGGGCGGGAGCCCCCTATTACCAGCTTCTTCCATTTGACCGCATTCAAGGCAGCTAGGGTTATCGACGGTCAAATTTTAGAATACTTTGGCTTTGCGTAGAGATGTTGGATTACTCTGCATCTTCTACGGCATTTATCACCGGGAGTGTTCCGAGGAATAGTTTGGAATAATACCGTCGGCTGAATTTCACCAAAATTGAACACAATAGCAAAAACTTATTAAACATAGGAGCAGTGAGTATAGAAATACAACAAGATACGCACATTTTGTCTCTGACTTCAAGTAATATGTATGTAAATTCGATATAACAAAGCGCCGGCACGTGTGTGAAAGTACACACTCGAATCTCATTCCGAACCAAACCTACGATATATATTCCGCATTCGTTTGCATTAAATGGGAAGCCGCAATTAATACCATACCAAATATGTGCTTCTAAGGTAAACTCGACGGCTTCGTGTCATTATACTATACTTATAATATTATAAAAGTGTATATTACAAAGTATACGTGTCTGTCTGTCTGTTTTTCACACTTTCTCACACTTACTCCGCTGAATAGATTTAGATTGCCCAGTGAAGGGCCACTTTTTGTTTCTGTGTGTTAACATTTTGTGTTTTAAACGATTGTTTGTTTTATATTAATCTTTGTTTGTATTCGATTTTCTTTAACGTTACCTTCGTTAAACTGATCCCTCACTGTTGGTTAAACAGGGACTTCCTAAGCCCCCTAAATTTTCTTACGGGATCCGTTAAACTTAGTGGAAGCGGGTGAAAACGGGCGTTAGACCCTTTTAAAACTAAATCACTAAACAGAACAGTGCATAAATCCCACTGCGGATGGCCAGAATTAACATATCTTCAAAATATATTTTTCCCAAAGTTTTGTGTCATTAATGTAATCAGCCCATTAAATTGTTATTCACAATTAAATTGTTGCTCCGGCACCAGGATTTTGTAATCGGGTTACAAGAGTACACTAAGTTAAAAGCGAGCGCTGGGATATCTATCGCAGATACCTTATTAAATGTACATTATAATTGGAGAAGGTCCAAAGCAAAACGTACTAATGGTTAAAGATCTTATCCATATTATGGAGTTCCTGAGACCTATCATTGCACCATCAGTCATATATAAAATACTACCATAACATACTACTGATCTTTACATGTACAGTGTTCTTTTAACTTAGTTGTAAATAGTTCTTTCTGTTACGCTTACTTGTAAACTTTAACTTACTCTTACCCGTTTAACTTACTGTTACTCTTTTTTTTATTCAATTGCAGTCTTGAGTATTATATAAGATAAGATAAAAATCAGGTCCCGATATTTGTAATAAAATTACTTGATCGTCTTAGATGTAAACATGTCAAATTAAAGTATAATTTTTAAAGTTACGATTAAAAAGAAATCAGTAATAGTTCTGACATACAGATAAAATTCACAAAGATAACAGGAATTCATTTGTTAGCTCAGACGTGCACATTTTATGTCCGGAGCTCAAGTTTCACGGTAAACGGACTCACAAAATTACAATTAAAAGATAAAAGGGTAAAACTAATGTTAGTTTGCAGTGAGCTCTGTTCGCGTCTATCTTCATTTTATTTTTATTGTGTCCGTAGTCAAAAATAATCCACAATCCCACTGGAGAAACTTGAGTGAAAATATTTTTTTATTTTTATTAAATATACTTACTTTCTGTTAATAATATTACTTAAAATTTGATAAAGAGACCGTATTATGTCTTAGCACTAACCTAATAGATGTAGTACAACAGTAAAGGGGAATTAATTTTTGTTAATAAAATTTCTTCATAAAGTATCTAAACCGTATAATACATTAAAATTTACTGTTTATCTAATGCCTTGGAACAAATTCACTAATTTGTGCTAGTTACTACTAACACCGATAGTAAATTAAGTGAAGTAAAGTAACAGCCCATATAAATGTCCCATTGCTGGGCAAAGGCCTCCACTGTACAGAGGGCATCAGGGCATAGTCCACCACGCGGCCCCACAAAGGATTGGCGGACTTCACATATATTCAAATTTATTTATTATTTCGAAAGCATGCAGGTTTCCTGACGATGTTTTCCTTCACCGCTGAGGACGTGATAAAGTAGTAGTTAAGTGACACCAATAAGTGTATTTGTATTCTTCGTTCCCTCTCCCACTGCGTCCTACAATTTGTTACAGTGATAGACAATTTCTTACATAATGACACATAGAACCTCATAAAATTGGAAACAGAGACGCAATTATCAGCTTATTAAATTAGTTGAACGATATTTATATTATTAATAAAAAACAACTACAAATTACTTGTTCTTTTAAATTTGACAGCAGATCTGTATCAATTTGTAATTCCCTCTTGAGTGAGAAGATAAATATATTATCATCAAACAGCCAGTAGTTAGAAGGCCTGACATATACAATGAATAGTTTGGTCCCCTTGTCATACTCATTAAGTAAGATAAATTCCATATTTCAATAAGGAGAGATGTTTAATTGGCTTCAGTGGCTAGAACTCCAGCAAAATTCAGGGCACATTTAAGCTAAATCTTCTTGTTCATCTGCGATATTAAAATATAGTTATTCAGTTAAAAGAATTTCTAAAATTACTAAAAGTTGTATTGAAGAATTAATAGAAATAGAATTAAAAAATTGGAAGAAATTGCTACCTAACCAATAAGGCTGCCTATATGTACACTATGTTTCCTGTATTTACTTTCTATGTATTTCCTTTGCGTGCAATGAAGTATATTGTATTCTGATCTATTATAAGTTGCTATCAGATTTAAGTTCTACATGTAAAAAAAATATTTTGTAGCTTTAGACAGATTAAAATATTGATTGATTTGAGCGAGAAAGAGGATCAATCACGGGGCACACCGTTGGATGTTTTTGCTTTGTGTTCTTGCAAATGATAATGATCATGTAAATAAATGCCTAACTTATTGCGTCATTAAACAAAATGAAAGAATGACGAAGCACGCTAAGATCAAGGATCAATGTTCAAACATACGGATAAATGAATGAATGAATACTTTATTGTCCACCACACACATAAAGGGATACACAAAATTAACAATAGACAAACAAATTTATGGAATGCACAATTTGGTGGCCGTATCGTTTCATAGTCATGTCTTCCAGGCAACCAATAATAAAAAATATAAAATATAAATATTTCGGACACATTTTTACACAACTTTCTCTAGTCCCAAACTAAGCAACGCTTGTACTAAGGGTACTAGAAAACTGATAAACATACTTTTATTTTTTGTAAATAAATACATATTATACATATGAAAACACCCAGACACTAGAAAAACACTATGTTCATCACACAATATTTTTCCAGTAGTGGGGATCGAACCCACACCCTCTGGCGCAAGAGGCAGGTTACTCCCCACGCCAATCGGGTCGTTAACCTATGGCGTAAAGAAACGTTTATTACGGTGGTGCAATAGTAACATACATAATATATAACTAAATCAGAATACGAATGTTATAAAGTAATAATAAGACGGCTGAACTCACGTAAACACGGTGTATGTACCGACTAGTCTACGACTATGTTCGGACTCATCGGAGGTCCTTCATCAGGGTGAGTGGGATTAGTTCACAGTTGCGACCCGACTCGCACTGCGAGCCTGAGCTCGCAGCGCGTGGGTTGACAGGGCGGGGGGCGCGGGTTGCGCCGGCGATGATGACGAATCCGGCGAGATTGGTCTAGTGTCACTATTGGTGTTTTGGGGCGCAAAAAATGTACTCACTTTGTCCACTACACAATCGCTAGCACTATCGTTCTTATTCCGTATCGCATTCAACAACACGGGTTTCCAAGTAGGCGGCAGAGCCCATCCCTTGTCTCTATTAAAATTGGCTCGGCGTTCGATCTCGATGGCTTCCAAGAGCTTCCGTGACACGAAGTTCTTCTCACGGGCTAACACTTTCACCTTATATAACCTAATAAAATGTGAGGTGTCGGAGGTAAGGGAGTGCTCTGCCACCGCCGAGGTGTTGCTGTCCATTTTTCGTATACTGCGGATGTGTTCGGTCAGCCTAGTACTTATGTTGCATCCCGTTTCTCCAATGTAGCTTTTGCCGCAGTTGCATGGGATTTAGTAGACGGCAGGGCCTTCTAGAGGGTCCCGATCCTTAGGCGATCGTAAGAGACTTCTTATCTGCGTCATGGGGTGGAAAATTGTCCTGATGCTACATCTACGACGTAACAGGTTTCCAATTTGATCCGTAACCCCTCGCTCATATATGGTAAATATACCTGGACTCGCTCCACATTCTGAGGCCGTTTTTTGGTACTCGTGTTTACCAGATGCTAACTCTGTCGCCAGTTGTAACCATTGCACTCTAACACCTGCCGCATGTGTGTCAATTCCGACTCTAGGAATTGAGAGTCGCATAGACGAAGTGCACGATTAATAAGAGTGCGTGGCACAAAAGACAGTTGTGACGGATAGTGATGAGAATCCGCTCTTAAATACCGATCCGTATGCGTCGGTTTCCTGAATACGGTATGTACCAGGCTTCCATTGGGTTCCCGCTTCACAAGTATATCGAGAGTTCCGTCTTTTCCACCTCTGTTTTAAAATGTATCTTTAGATGTAGGTATATGGTTCAGGTGGTCCAATAGTCGCCTAACACCCTGTCTGGAAACTATGGCAAACACATCGTCTACGTATATCCACCAGTATCTTGGTTTTAATGGTGCACTCTTCAGCGCTTCCTCCTCGAAATGTTCCATAAATATATTGGCAACAACCGGTGCTATTGGTGAGCCCATAGCCACTCCATCTATTTGAAGATAAAAATCCCCACGCCAGAGGAAATAGCCACTCGTAAGGCAAAACTCTATCAATCCCAGGTACTCAATAGGTAAGTTGTTTACGACTAGTTGTTGTTTTATTATATGGATACTTTCTGCTATTGGTACACTGGTGAATAGAGACGCCACGTAAAATCTGACCATTACCTCATCGTTTTGGACTTTGACGTCCTCCAAAAGACGGATGAAGTTTGTGGAGTCTCTTACAAAGCTCGTAGTTTTTCCAGTCACTGTCAGCACAATACTTGACATGTGACGTAACTTTTGTAAGTAGGCGAATCGATTTGGCTCACAATAGGACGTAGAAGCAGTTGTGTTTGTGTATTTTTGGCAGTCCATATATTTCAGGAGAAGTTGGGTTTAAGAGACGCAACCGTTTTTTCTTTCCATCTGACAGGGTGGATAAGATCTTGTTTAGCTTGGAAGTTACACGAGCTGTTGGGTTGTAGTTTATCTTGTTATAAGTATCGGTATCACTAACCAGTTGTGTAACTTTCTGTTCATACTCCACCGTATCTATTATGACAGTTGCATTGCCCTAATCTGCCGATAACACGAGGATATCAGGATTTCTGCGTAAAGAGATCAGTAGCTGGAACTCTTGCCTTGAGATGTTCGGTTTAGTACTCTTGTGTTTGCGTATGATAGCAGATATATCCTGTCTAAGGCATTCAGCTTCCGGCCCAGGGACTTTGTTGCGCAAAAGACAGTTTTCGATGCTTGAAATTACTGACTCCACCGGTACCGTTTTTGGAGCAATCGCAAACTTTAAGGCTCACGCCAGCGCTTTTTGAGCCTCAGCTGACACTACGTGTGACGATAGATTTAATACATTACTCTCCGGTATCATAGAGACAAAGTTATCTCTCAGCACTCAATGTTGTGCCATCGGTTTCTATTAGGCTTTAGTTTTTCTTTATGAGTTCTGATTGTCTCCGACTTTATTGTTTCAGCTCTAAAAAAGTCATCGCATCTAATCGCTGCCATACTTCCAAACCAAGAACCCGAGATAATTCCATATTTAACATAAAAAGTTCTTTGTTTACATACGCGATATTACGACGGTAGTCTTGAATAACTCGCTTCAGTATTTTGTTGTTCGTCGTGTTAAATAATTCTTTGAAACCCCGAAAGCACTTCACATATTTGATACGCGCAAATTTTGGTGTCACACCCCTACCACGGCACTGTTTCACAAACTGTAAACCACATTCGAGTTTGTTACATTTTATTCTTAACGCCGCGAACCGTTTCACTCGCGTTTGCCATACCTTGCCGTATCGGTTAGCAATATAATTATTAAAACTTTCGTGAGACATTGTTAAATAATAAGACGGCCGTCTTATTACTACTTTAACGATGTCTCACGAAAGTTTTAATAATTTTACGGATGTTATAGTTATAACATTATTTAATATAGTAAATAAGTATCGACAGCAAAGGTGCTGTAAAAGAACTGTACTTTCTATGCAAATTTAAATAATAACACAGACAAGTGATATACACGGCTCCAGCCTAATAAATGGACACAGGCGCCTCAAAGTTTTTTGTCTTCCGCCGCTTTCATTAAACTCCCATTTTTGTTTGCGTATTTCTTATGCAAATGAAAAAGGACTTTTTACGTGTTTTACGTATACTCTAGTTTTATGAAGCGATGCGCATCCGTAAGATGTTGTAATGTAATTCTACGAACATTGAGACGATTCCATTGTTGGCGCTCCTTTTTATATTTCAAAAGCTTCAATTACTTTAATTAATCCCCACTTTTCTTTTAAGACTGTCTAGAAAGCATCTTCTATGTTTTTATTGAAACGAATTAAATGAGACCTAAAGTCGCAATATTTGTTTCCCAATATTTAAATAACGAATAATATTTTTTTTATAATTGTTAATTTGATTTAGCTATCTAGTGTCAATATTGAATTATTGTGTAGTAGTCGAAAACTTGCAAATGAATTGTACCTACTTTTGACAGCACCCGAAACTTTTATGTAGTAAGTAAGATAAAATATGTTTTAATTATTAAATAAAGTTAAAAGTAAAGGTATATTATTAATCATCTCACAAATTAACTGACTCTATGAATTAAGTTTGGTGTTGTTGTTTCAATAATGAAAGGAAGAAATGAGCGGCTACTTTTTTTTTCCTGTCTAGTGAAGTGCAAGAAATAAAAATGAAGAGAACCAAGGCGCTTGTTAAGCTTTTACCTACTAAGCTTATACACAAAAAAAAATGTAAAAGTCATGTTTTTGTAAAGTTAAATAAATTTGAAGAACCAAAAGAAAGCTAAATAGATATTTATATGCTAATGGATACCATAAATTAAGTTACACTTCGAACGCGAAAACCATTTGACATACTTCGGGGCAAACCATAAAATAATTCCTTTTTCGAAACACATAACCATTAAAAATCTTGTTAGCTGTATTCATTATACTCGTAGTAGAGTTTAAAATGTCTAGACGGCGCCCAATTCACATTTTGTTATTTAAATTATTTTAATAAATGTTATAAAAGGTTCCTCCCATAAAATGTTCTAATAAAGTTTACCCTTTAGATATATTTCTTTATTTAATGCCTTATAGGGATTAGAGTAAGTTGCAGTCTGGGAGTGGAATTATTACTGCAGGGATTCATTTTGTTTTATGGATTTCTTTATTTTTTCTTGTTAGCGATTTATCGATTGTACCCATTCGAGACAGTTACTGACGCCCGATGAATGTGTCGCGACGCCAAGTCAATCAATAGCTTTGAGTAACGAAAGTACAGTTTTCCAGAATTAATTCTCACGTTCTGAGTATATAATAATCACATTGTTGGCTTTCGTTATTTTCATACATTTATATCACCGAAATTTGGGTTTTGTAATATAATGCATGAATTGCAATTCCTAATAAAAGTTTGCCATATGAATTGTTCGTAGCACAAGATTGTTTCTAAATATTAATATTCAGTTTTACGTTTTTTACTTTTTTGTGTCAAAAGATAGCAAGCAAACTGACGTGGTTGTTCACCCGATAATAAGGGATAACCACCGCCCATAGACATCTAAGGATTGCAGATGTGTTGCATTACTCTATAATAATATCTAAAATAAATTATTATACATATCTATATATAATAATATTATAGAACTCAACTCTTATAAATATCATGTAATATTGATTTCGGTGTTTGGTTTTTTTGGGTAGTATCTTTATAATAAATTAAAACACCGCCAAGTGCGAGTCGGGCTCGCGCACGAAGGGTTCCGTACCGTTATCCATAAAAACGGCAAAAATATCATATCTGTTGCTTGGGAGCCACTCTTAAATATTTTTTATTGTGTTTTTTAATATTTGTTGTTATAGCGGAAACAGAAATACATCATCAGTGAAAATTTCAACTGTCTATCTATTACGATTCATGAGATACAGTCCGGTGACAGACGGACAGACAGTCAGCGGAGTCTTAGTAAAAGGGGCCCGTTTTACCCTTTTGGTACGCAACCCTAAAATACTCTTTACTGCACTGCATTAACACTGAAGTATCTTTATCATTTAAAAATCTTTTAATAAAGTTGTATCTCTATAAAATTGACGACACTTTTTGGAACGAAGTTCCTTACGGCAGGCTTGGAGGGGATAGGGATTTTGCTGCGCGACCGAACTGAAAAAAATGTGATAGTAAAACCGTAAGAAAAAATCCGTGGAAAAAAGTGCATGGAATAAAACCGTTAAATGAGACGTGCGCAGGCGCGACAGTCGCATAATTTTATGTTGTCAAACAAAAATAAAGAGACATATTTTGTTATTTTAGTTGATAATTTGAATTACGGTGTTTTTATATTTTAAGTAATTTATTATTTCCTAAAATACTGAATTTCCTAAATACTTTCTTGTACTTAAATAAAAACTAATCAGCAAAATTTAAGAGAAAAATCAAGAAAACCTACATAAAATTGAGCACGATTTTTTTTGCAATTTGTGTCGATTCTACATTAGCCGAAGGAACTTCGTTCCTACCTGGTGTCCCACGACACCACATCATTAATTTTTTATTTTTAAACTTAGAGAATTAGTTACATAAAAATTTACCTAATTGCATGACTATTTTATAATGACTTATCTTAGCAAAATATTAATGTTCTAAATTGGTGCAAATTATCTATCTAGTAATGTTTATTGTGTTTCACTTATTTTATTTATTGGTTAGTAAACGTATATTTAGCTAAGTTATGAATACCAAACACATAATGAGAATTCCTGTATCTCCGTAAATTAAATGTCACTTCGAATCTCGTAAAACATTGAAGACCACTAACTAAACTTCTTTCGCTTTGTACCAAAAATAAAATAGTCGAATACTTAAACTTATACAATTGATATTCTAACCCTTATCATGTGACTGTCTAAAACACGTTATTTATTATTTTACCAACGTGTAGATAGTTTTAAAGTTTTTTTAGGTCACTTTAGAACCTTTTATATGTCCTATTTTATAATGCCATATCCTAGATAAACCAGTCTTTAGCAAAGTCGTGACACTTTAGATCTACGTAACAAATGTATCCAATTGTTTTTGTTGAAGAGTAAATAGAAATATCAGTGCTTACGGAAAATATTGCCGCCCATTTTTATATATATTTATAAATGTACTATAGATTAATATGTGCAAATGTAATATGTGTAGCTCTGCACAGATCTAAAACAATTTAATAACATTTATAAATTAATTAATTAATAGTCTAAATTAATTTTGTAGTCAATAAATTTTTCTAGTGTTTCACATGAAAACTAAATTGATTCTTACATTGGAACAAGGCACAACTAGACATTCGGCAAGGCTCCACCATATTTGTTTTCGATATTTTACGCACGTGAGCCAAACTAAATACGTCATCGTTCATTCAACATCGGAGAAATGGAATAACCTGCAGGCGTATGTCTTTTCGCTTGTGTATAACTTGGGCGTCTTCAATACAAGCGTGTAATTATGTTTTACTGGGCTAATACTTTTACTATCTACGGCCAGATCACCACTTCAATAGCGGTCAACGTCTGGCCAGTGTACATACAAAAAAATAAACCATTAATTGTGGTTAATGAAATGTTTCTGAAAACGACTCAAAGCGTGTTGATAAATGTTGTGTAATGTTGTAACCATTATTATGTATTTCGTCAGTTCAATTGCTTTGCCTACTGTTTACTGGTTATTAAATGGTTGTTCCGATTGAAGTGTACTTTAAGCCCGTAATTTTTATTTTTATTATTAGAAGGTATTATTTAAACATATTTTCCAGTGAGAGGATTCTTTTTAATAAAAATATAATAGGCAACAACAAAGACAAGTATTAGGAATTACAATATTTATCAACAATAGGCTTACACCAAGGCAGGTATGTAACATAAATTATGAATATTGTCATTATTTTGATTTCATCATAAAAATATTTTTGTACTTTAATAACTTTTTTCAAGTTAATTTACATTTTCATTGGTTCGAGTCATGACCGTTAAATGGCCAAAGTTGTTTCTGTCGCTACAAATTGATAAATAGCACCAGGCAATGTAATATCAAACAATATATTTATAAATTTACTAATTAGACTCACATAAGTTGATTAACTTTACATAGGTGATGAAAATGCTAAATAACTCTTATATAATCAAATAAATTTAGCAATGGAGTGAACGTACTAGTCAGCGTACAAGAACGCTTTGTTATAATTAAACGGCTGCCTTCTGGATTAAAATTACAGGTTAGCTGCTGTACAATGGACAAGACATTTTATTCTTCCGAGAAGTTAAATTACTACACACTTTGAAGTCTTAGCTCTCTGATATAGCTGACATGTTTCTATTGCTACAACCATAGTCCACACAATTATAGGGTATTTGGTAATAGTGTTAAAACATTTTTTACCACTTCGTTTTCAATACTCTGCCAGTGTGACCGAGTAAAAATTTGCAAACGTGTATGATCTGGTTATATTTTAATGAAGTTATTGTAAGAAGTAGTATATCTCGGCACTAGGCGTAACTTAACGTAAAAAGCTGTTGTTGCCCACAAAGCTGCTGGTGACCACATATTATTATTTAAGGTCTAGTTTTAATGATGCAATTAGTTTAAATCATTAGTGAATTAATTATTTACTCATTTTATTAAAATACATTCACAATTAAGTTCGAAAAACAAGTGAAAATCTTGTGAATCTGTCAATAAAGTATATATCTAAAAGTCCATAAAATATCGGATCGTTGAAAGTACAATTTTATCTCACCGTCAGCTTATCGACTGCCACAAGAAATATAAAGTATACTTTGACACGCCAGTAATGGGAAACGTCTGAGCATTTCTACGTTGTAAGTTTTTGAAAACACGAGTAAGTATGGCTATTAGGAATGTTACCTCGAAATTTCATTTATTTCTACCACTGTATGTTGGTTTTGATTAACATGTTTGATTCTTTTGCTTCACATTTTATTAAAATGATTTAGTTTCATTAAGTAATTGTTATCAATTGGGGGCATTTCACGTTAAGCGTATGGATAAAAATATTAGTTTACGATTTATATTACTTTAAAAATTTGACTAACCTGCAAATATGCGCTACTTTGAATCCCGTTACGCGCCTGCTACCAGCTTTAACCTTCAACGCTGTAACTGGTGTTATTCCTAAACGACTTTATTCCGTTATGAATTTTTGAAAAAAGGAAAAGTAATACAGATAGTAATTAAATGGTTGAACTTCGTGAAATTCAAGTTTAAAATTTTAATGTTTTATTTTTCAGTTTAAGCGTCTTTTCCACAAAATATTTTTTTAGTACATGAAAGCCGTTTAGTATTTTATTGTATTAATTGGATTTTTTATTGTATTAATTGATTATTTTAGTTTGTCTTTTAATACTGGGTAATGGAACCCGAGGTAGCATATATGTAACTGGCGGTTAGTTTTTGAAGTTTTTTAAGTCGTAAAATAGATATTTTATCGTAAAATATTTCGCTATTTTGATTTAGAACATTCATATTTAACATAATTAAATATCACTAAATTCAATATACTTGAGCAACCTGAGTTCGACCCCGGTGCCGGCGCCAATGAAATTGTTAATTTTAAGTGCTGAATTATTACGATCCCAGCGCCGAAGGAAAACAGCGTGAGGTAAACTGAAATTATAAGAAATAAAAATATTTTGAAGATATGTGAAGTCCGCCAATTCGCGGTGAGGCTGCGTGGTGGACTATGCCCTGAAAGCCTCTGTACAGAGAAGCAGTGGGACATTTATAGGCAGATAAATTATTTTTTTTACATTTATGTCAAAAAAATAATCTGCCAAAACCGCAGTGGGGTCGCGTGGCGGACTATGCCCTAACACCCACTTATATAGTAACAGCCTATAAATACATTTATATAGGATATATAATATTTATTTACTCTGTTACTTATCTTTATATTTTTTATTATTATATTATTATGTTAACATATTATGATACGTTCTTTGAACAATAATTCATATGTCAGAACAATAAATTCTATTTTATCTATGAAGGACTTCACTAACCAACAATATTAAATCGATAACTAGAGGAAAATTTCGTGGACAGGACAGTTCCCTTTTTCAAATTTATATATTGTCGTTAAAACCTTCTTTACATTAAAAACCTCATTTCACGTTTGACTCCACCGACTAATGGAAGGCGGTTTCTCTTTGTTTAATTACAATTAATTACCGTATTTAATTAAATTCTTCAACCTTTTGTTTAAATTATGTAGCAAGAAATTGGTATTAATGGAGTTTCGGACATTTTAAACACTCAGTGATGTTCCCTTTGCGGTATCCCTTGCAGTATGGAGATAAATATCGCATCGATGCAGTGCCGCGTTAATAAAGTTCAAGTTGTTTTATTTAATTAAAAAGCATTAAAAGTGTCGTATATCTACTTATGTTATCTTTAAAAGATAAAATAAGTTTCTATACATTAAATAAGTCAGGGACTAAGGTGCAATTGGACTACGATAGAGGTTTCTTCAACAACTAACCTTTTTATAGATGACCGTCGCGTCGTCGTCTTAGTTACCAATTCAAGGTAGCGTATATTTCTTTGTTAACTAGAAATTAAGAAGCTAAAGTTTCTTGCTTATGCCAGACAGTAATTTGCTAATTCCTTGCTTCTCACAGTAGACACATACATCTAACAAATTAAAGGCATACTATTGTCTTCACAATGTTAATTTAAATTCCTTGCTTTCCTTGCTTACCTTTTGTGTTTATTATTTCTTGTCGTTTTTACTTCCATAAAGTATTTCAGATTGGCAGTTTTTCTTATTGAGGAGGTGGTAAACTAGCATGCGGCCAATCCGATGAATAGTTATGGTGATAACATAGATCGGAATTACAAATGCAATGTCAACGCATAACTCAATGACAAGAAAAGAGTTTCTTAAAGGACGAGGAGGAGAACATTGTGCCATTCTGAAAAATACCAGAGTCTAGTGCTTATTTCACAAAGTATCGTAAAATATTAAAAATCACACGGTGCAGGACTGCGGTACATGAATTTCCTTTCAGTTATTCTTTTGTTCAGAAATAGTTAGTAATAATATAAGGTCATCCGTTGGGGATCATTTCAGATTGAGTCCACGGCTGAACAAAGGCCTTCCCCACAGGCCGCCATGAAGCACGATACTGAGCAAACCGCATCCATCGACTTCCAGCATATTTCCGATCCTACCTACCGCCCTACACTACGATTGCCAATACGAGGCTGTCACTCAACAATCTTTCTTCCCCATTTTTATCGCTTCGTCGAGCTATATGGCCGATTATCACTTAAAATACTCAAGTCTCTGGAGCTATGTCGGTGACCTTTGTTCTACTACGAATTTCTGATAATACAAGGTATTTAACAGTGATCAATATAAGACAGAATCGAGGTAACTGTCTAACAGGAAGTTTTAACAATATACATAATGAGTCATTGTTGTATTAAATATCGAGTGAATTTTAGTTTTTAGGTTTTATTGTGAGCAAGAAAAAAAAAAGAAAAAGAATTCGAAGAAAAACAACATGTAAGAAATTTAACACAAGGGGCAAAAGCTTTTGCACATTTTTATATCCCCAATTCTTATAATCATATCAGTTTATTTTGAATCAAGTAAGAAATAAGCTTTATTAAATATGATAAATTATTTTACTTCTATAATTATAACAAAATAAAAAAAATCTGTTCCAAACGAAGAGCGATCACACTTAAACAACACAACACAACTTAACTTCGTCTGACGCCTCTTAATCGCACGAACTGTAATACGATCTGAGCTCTTTAGCAGAAAACCTTTACTAACCGTTGCTTCTGTTGTTTCCTTTGATATTGGGTTTTGTAGAGATTCATAGAATTGGGAAGGGGCGTCGATAACGCAAACTATTGTTAAAGAGAAGAATTGTTTTCAAGTTTTTAATTCGGTGAACGCCTACACGGTTTTATATTTATCTTATCAGCTAGTAAAAGTGAAGTTCTTAATTATTTACCTTTTTTGTTTGTCTATATTCGAGTTAAATTAAAAGTAAAGTTCCAAGAGAAAATTATGGTTATTTACACTTCTTCTAGAGATTATAAACTGTTTACATATTATTTCCAAATTTAATCTTATCCTTTAACGGAGCAATTCTTGTATATATATATATATATATATATATATATATAATAGGAATCTCGGAAACGGCTCCAGCGATTTTCATGTAGTATGTGCGTAGATTCGGGGGCGAAAAATCGATCTAGTTAGGTTTCATTTTTAGGAAATGTCCTTTTCAGGGAATGAAAAATATCATTCCATTATGACGGTAAACAGATCATTGATTTCTTTATTTTTTGTCCATCCAGATGATTTTGTTCTTTTTTCCCTTTTTTTAAGTTCTTTCTTTTGTGAAAAACACCAGTTCATATTTTCTTATAATTACGTCTAATTCTAATTTGCATCTAAATGTAAATTCCAAAATACACGATTAACTAAAAAAAAAAAACCCAAGAAAGATCGGTACTCCAGGTACTATTTCTAAAGAGTCATATATTGTAGACAAAATAAGTTACATAAAATATAAGTATTTAGAAATATTATAATTTAAATCCTTTACTACTGTATAGACTCTAGACTATTATTATTTTGGTACAAATAAGTTATTATTTGTTTTATAAATTTATATAAAGTATTCTAGATTTAGATAAACATATCACCAGGGAGGTAGTGTATCAGCTCCTTTAACCATTTGATATCTTATTTTGCAAACAATTCACACACTACAGTCTTCACAATGGCCATGACCATCGTACACTAATGCAAAAACAGATATTTGTTTTAATTTTGTTGATTCAAAGTGAAATACGCGTAAGTAGCAGCAATCCATTCCATTTGCGATAATGGAATTTCTGTGTTCTTTAAGATTGGTCGTGTTGAGAGTCATGAGAGAGGATGAGAATTTTTTTCTACTAAAATGTGTATTAATCTTATACTTCGGATGCAAAGAATCGTTTTTATGCAATGTATTATTATTACCATTTACACACATCAACTTACACACATGACGAGTAAAACATTATTTTTATTTAAAAGGAATATAGCTTTTAAATTTATGGAAATTCGCTTCAATGAAAAATATTATTTTTATTATGGAACTGCAATATATTATAGCATGATTTCTCATAAATAATTATATCTGTATCAACTGTACGGCGACACATTCAATCCTTGTTCACGTTTTGGAACTTAAGCTGGTTGTTGAAAAATGTTTGATATCTCTTTTTACCATTTTAGTAAAGTGCATCTGCATCCACGCATATGCACATAGTTTTTACATAAATACGTTTTGTGAAATATACCCACATAGATACGTATTTTCGCTGGTAGCAATAAAAAGTAATACGGGTGAACACACTGTTAGTGTGAAATGTAGTGCATTTTAAATGGCTTCTATCAAACTGCACATATACTACACACGTAATATTAGAAAATTACTTCTATATATAATATGTAACCGAATAGTTGTAAGAACAAGTGATGCAATTTGACCTTTTTGAATTTATAACCTTATTGTTTAAACAAATGTTATTATTTGTAAAACCTGAAGATTATAATTAAATTCGTATTAAATCTTTTGACATATAACTACGTTATTGTGAGGCTTTGTTCCTCAATTTGTCTATAATGTTTAAGGCAGAGTGAGATATGAAGGGTACCAAAGGGTTCGTATTGAGTGGGAAAAGCTCATTTGTAAGCTGCCAAAATAAATAACCCGTATTTGTTGCCTTATTGATTTTTTTAATTAATTAATTAATTTATTTATTTATTTGGCACGGTTACAAAATACAAATTCTAACATGACTAAATTATTACAGACTAATATATATTACTAAACTTGCATTTCAATAACAACCGAGCACAACATGCAATTTTAATAATGTATGTAATAAATTATAGTTATAGTTACTAATTTACTTATAAAAAAGAAGCAGACCAATGTTCTTAGAGGACTTAATAGTTTTTAAAAATAATGACAAGTTTTGATGAAATATATCTATGTCTCTACATAAAATATTATACTGTCTACACATTCGAATTAAGGGATCGTTATGAGTTACATTATTCCGGGTTAGCGGTATATGGAAAAGATGCTGGCTACGACTAGATTTAGGTGAACATCTCAATGAAACATGGCATAGGACGTCAGAATCAAGGGTGTGATTGACTATTTTATGCAGTGTTAAGAGGTCGCTAAGTTGTCGTCGCATAAGAAGAGAATCCAGATTAAACCTTGTAAGTCTGTCATTGTATGTTAGCAGAACTTTTCCCAGACCTAGCTTATAACTGAGGCTACGAACAAACCATTTTTGTATTGACTCTAGTCTATTTATATGATTATTATAGCATGGTGACCATATGGTGCAACAATATTCAAGATTGCTTCTTACCAGACAATTGTAGAGGATAATTAAGCTTTTGATTTTTTTGAAAGGCTTAGTGATTCGATTTATGAAACCTATGTTTTTCCTGGCTTTTAAGATAATTGAGTGGTAATGGGTTCTGAAAGAAAGTTTTGAGTCATACCAAACTCCCAGATCTCGCACTATGTTTACCCGTTCCAGTGGGACGTTTAAGATATTATATGAAAAAACTGTAAGATTCCTTTTATTAGAGAATGTGATGACTTGACATTTACTGATGTTTAGTGACATTTTGTTTTTAGCGCACCAGCCGACTAACGTATTGATGTCGGATTAAACTATAGCGCAGTCCGAAATGGATTGAATACTGTAAAATAATTTTATGTCGTCAGCAAATGCCAAGCATTTAGAATTAAAAATATGTTAAGCAGGTCATTTATAAAAATTAAAAACAATAAAGGCCCCAGATTTGATCCCTGAGGAACTCCTGAGTTTGCTGTGAAAGGTGACGATTTTGTAAATATGAGCGCAGCCAACACAGGAGAGTGCCATGCAGCCCCAGATGTTCCGCTTTGATACATAATATAGAATGATCGACACGATCAAATGCTTTTGCAAAATCGGCGTAAATCGAATCCACTTGCCCTGACTGATCAAAGACTGTATTTAAGTAGTGCGAATAACTTAATAAGTTAGTAGTAGTGGATCTAGATTTGACAAATCCATGCTGATCGGGGCTTATGACTACTCTAAAATGAGCATAAAAATGTTCATACACCAAGCTTTCGAAAATCTTTGCAAAACAACTCAAAATGCTAATCGGTCTATAGTTCGATACGGACCTCCTGTCACCGGATTTGTATATGGGTACAATTTTTGTAATTTTCCACAAGTCAATAATCAATAGGATCTTATTTTATGGGTATTGCGTACCTATCCGTTGTGATTATTTCTCTATATATATGAATTTAATCCACTCGAATATAAAAATGATTATTAAACTAATTTATTAAAAGAATTTTAACATTTAAAAATAAAACTTTATTGAAACGCTATAGTTTACAATTTTTTATTTACACTTATTTTTTAATTTAGCAGCTTTTGTTGTGAAAACGTAGATATTGTTCCATTAAAGATTTACTTATGCATTGCAGTCTAGTTGTGGGTAGCATTAATTTATTTTTGTGCTTAGTATTAATATCATATTCTGCACATCTTAAATCGCTCAGACCACTACATAAGGTTTGAAAGACCATTGATCCTTGTAAAAGAACACCGATTCCTCCCAAGGATGATTTGCGAGGCTATTGACATTAAAAAAATTGTTGGGTGCATAATCAGCTTGGGATCGTATCATCAATAGAATTAAATCTAGGCCAAATCGAACCGCTACTGCAAGACAAGATACAGTACCACATATCAACTTCTGCGTAAATTGGACATAAAATCCAATGATTTAAAAACTTATAGTAGTTCGAAACAAAATGTAAAATACATACGATAAATATAGTTCATTTAGTAATGCGGAATCACGAAATTACAACAAATTATCAATAGTGTAGAATCTGATCTTATGAAACAAAATCATAGCTTTATTTAAATCCGGTAGTACGTCGGATAACTACTTCCTTTACCCACTAACTTTGGTAAAATTTTCATTAAAGCTTCTTCTTGATCAGCTTTAACTGTGGTAGCGGCATGCAACAGCTTCGTATGTTGTTGCACGAATGGGCAGATCGGTCCCGGTAAGTACCAGGATCTCATAGACAAACGGCGAGGAGTAGAGAGGTAGCCGGGGCCCATTTTATTAAAAGTTGGCAATGCATGTAATTCTGCGGGTGTTGCAAATGGCCATGGGCGCCGGTTATCACTTACCATCTGGAAACCGCTCACTTGCTACCTTCGCATGGCTATGGTATTTGTAAGATATTATATTTTCATTTATATTACGAAAAAACGGCATTTAATCTCTTAAGTAATTACTTCGCTTTGTAGAAGATTAGTTGAACGGCCCAATGAACAAGCAGCGAGCGTAGAATAATCCATATGCCTCTTAAAGCTTCCACAAATTGGCTGACTAATCTACGTTTAACTTGTGCTCCAGGATAATACAGTTCTTGTACACGCATGGAAAGTATTTGGGACAGCAGAAAAAAAAAACTTGTTAACCAACGTAATCAACCTGGTTTCTTTTAAAGAAATAGATTAAAACTCTTTTATTGTTCTGAAATTAGCTAAAGCTATAACTCAATCTATAACTCAATTTACACTTTGATAAATATAATTTATTTTATAAGAACAGTAGAAATTTCGTAAAACACTTGCATAAACGTGACTATGTTTGGGTTACTGTCCAATGCTATTCATGAACCTTGTATCCAAAGCTGGTATCCAAGGGAATTGGATGAATTGGGCATTGATCGCGGTCACTTGCTTTCCCAGAAACCTGCAACAATTTTATTGGTATCGGCAGCAAGGTATAAACGCATTTACGCTTTCAGTCAAAACTAGTCACTATATTTTAAAATAATAAGCGAGATATGTAGGCGAAACATATTTATGTACGTAGGTATTTCTACGTATAAATATTCCTATCTACGTACATCGATAAATCTGGAGCAGAAATCGATAACATCTGTGTGTTGTAGGACTAAAATATGGACCGATAAATTTTCTGTTCCGAATTTCTCCCGCAACTATAGTTCGAATAACAGTCAAATTGTTACTTGACACATTCTCAAACGCACAATATTTTTGCACTCCATGTTTTGTCTTCCTTCAAATTCATGTAATTCAATTTAAACGTCAATTAGTCATCCAATATTTTATGCGGTCGAATTCATAACAACAGCAGATTTTAATGCAGCTTGACTTGTTATGTGTGAGAGTAAGGTAATGAGATGGTAGTTCCAAGAGAGCCTCTTATCTTTATCCAATTTCGGCAGAATGAAAATATTACCGGTCTTGAGGTAACGGAGAAGTAACACGTTTACGTTCACTGGAACGATGTCGAGTGAGACAGAAATTAGTATACTGGATTTTTAGCCAACTTCAAAAGGAAGGAGATTATCAATTGTTTGTTTTTTTTTTTTATGTACCTTCGGGCATAATTCGGTCATTTATAGACCGATTTGCACAATTCTTTTTTTGTTCGAAAGGCCTTTGTTCTGAAATGGTCCCATTTTAATTTCATATCTAGAGATCTGATGATGAGTTTCTCACACAGACAACGGAATTCTTCAAAACCGCGATTGCTGCTATTGCATATATAACAAGGATTTTGGATATTCATTTAGTACACAAAAACGTAGTCTCTTCAAAATATAAATTATATAAAAGTTTCAGGAATGTTGATTGTTTAGGGAGTCAAAAATGATGAATCTAAGATGCATATCGTACCATAAATCTCATATTTAAAGCCAATCGCTTCTTTTCATTTTATTTGAAAGGGTAATTTTATTCAGTACGCGTTAGAACCTAAATCTTTTATTTCACTTCAAAGTAAGATAATTCTTCCACATAAACGCTAACAAAGCACCTACTGAAATATTAATGAGCGAGAAAGGGTAATTAATTACTTTTATCGCTAACAGAAGTTGAAAAAAAACATAGAAATTTTCATTTAAAATTAACACATTTAATAACATAAATTACCTAATTATTAAGGATGTGTGTTTTGATAGGCACAAATGATTGTAAAAATTATTATAAATTTAATTAAATCATAAGTAAATAGGAACTACTACTTATGATTTTGTTTAATATAAGCAAATCAGAGCTTGATTATATTATAACTACTCCTTTATAATAATTGTAGCAGCTTACATAGTAGCACTTGACTTACAAATTATAGGAGTGTGTTAGCTCAAACGGGAAGCATTTTTTTATGTGAAAAGTTGCCAAATGAGCAGACGGTTCACCTGATGTTAAATGAATACCGCCGCCCATGGACATCTGCTACACCTGAGGGTTTGCAGATGCGTTGACAACCTTTTTGTAAATTGGTCTCCGGCTACCTCACTCACCAGACGAAACGCGAAAGTATTATACTTCCACATGACGCCGGTCTTCTGTGAGGTTGTGATACTTACCCGGGCGAGCCTGCCTATTCGTGCAATAGCCGAGGCTGCTGCGTGGCTCTACCAACGTAAAAGCATTCATTTTGCATTATACATGTGGGAATTGAAGACGGTTTCGCAGTTTTTTTTTCAGTTACTAGTGATTTAACATAGTCTACCGAATTAAATTTTTGACTATGATAAACACTTGCAAAAGTAATGGTAGCCCGGATTAATTGTAACATAAGGACGTAAATTAACTCACTTTATCCCGTGACCATGAATGCTACAAGGGATAAAAAGGGTTGAGTATTGAAAATAACACAAAAAGAAAATATAACACGATTTACCATCTTCCGCTGTTGCTATAATAGGAAGGCTCGTTTGGTAGTGTCACAGTCTCATAGAAGACCAGCGTTAAGTGTAACGTTCGCGTTTCGTCTGCTGGGTGAAGCCCATTTTTGAATGGTTCGCATAGGCATCACTATAGGAGTTGTGGATGTCTATGGGTCATCGGACACATTTTTTTTTTACACATCGTTCTCTAGTCCCAAACTAAGCAAAGCTTGTACTATGGGTACTAGATAAACTGATAAACATACTTAAACATACTTTTCTTTTTGTAAATAAATACATATTATACATATATAAACACCCAGACACTGGAAAAACACGATGGTCATCACACAATATTTTTCAAAAACAAGTGAAGTGCCTGCTCTTATTTTACATAAAGTAAAAAAAAAGTATTTTAAAATATTTATTTAAGCAACCGTTAGTATTACTCGCGTAAATACAAGAAACCATAATCATTTGTATGTAAACGTTATCTGTAGCGTAAGATAAAAATGTTTATTATGGTAATTATAGTAATTAATACTCAAGATAAAATCTGTATTAGATGTTCTAAGCGTCCTAAGAATAAGATTACCGAACAGTTTCTTGAGTAAAAAGGTCTTCTACTATTTTTCTCGCTCGGACGATAATTCTCAAATGGATACAGAAAGTCCACCAGTAAAAATAAAAAAGGGGCGTGAGTAATTAATAATCCTTTATATTACGTAGGCGGGATTAAAACTAATTAGGAATACTTTTCGATTTTGTAAAACCATCTTTGTTTTAAATTACCATTTTTTTAGAACTCTATAGACCGACAGCTTGGCAGTATATATACATATATCATTAATTACATGTATGGGTGAAAGGTCTGTATGAGTCCTATTCGCTTCTGAGTTAATTTGACCTTTGGCTCTGTTGAATTATCGTTAAAGACAAACAATACACTCCATTGAGTCATTGTTTGTTTTGTGGGTATGCTGCAGTTTGTGTTCTGAAGTTTCGTTAGTTGCTATTGTTGTTTTGCAGTGTTTCACATAATTATGCATAGCGAGCTATTATCTACGTTAGTTTTGAATTTTCTTCATATTTTTATCTAAAAATGTAGTAAACAAAAGGTATAAATGTAAGAAATCCATATAAAATATATTATTATAAGTATATATTATGGATCCACGTAGAGTCTCATATCGTCTTAGTGGTTTATATTTCATCGGATCATTAGGGTATATATCAAGAACGTGTTTTGTGGCAGTTTTTTGTGGGAGGCCTATGTTTAGCAACAAGATACGAAGTGGAAAATCTTTACCTCCTATTGTAAGACCGTAATCGTCCAGAACGAGGCTCCTGAGTGAGGTTGAGAGCTTAGAGAGCGCAGATGCTCAGCTACCAAGGCGTTTCTCTTAACGGTCTCTCAAATTTCAATAGTGTTCCACTAACTGAAACTGCCTGGAACGGCCTGCGTGGTAACTTAAATTAATGGTAAAAATAAAAATTACAGAAACTACCGTATGTGTACTTGTATAGTCAACTTCTCTGATGATGTAACAATTTTACTTGTTGCTACACATATTACAAAGTAGATAATTTAGCGCTATGTTAAATAATAGTGTCACGTCTGAGACTAATAAAAACCAAATTCTCAAAAATATTTATATTTCAGCTTCACACATCATACTGCTATAAATTTATTTAAAACTACCCGTTGCCCGCGACCATGCCCGTGTGGAATAGGGAGAAAGCCTAAAATTCAATCATATACAGATATGTACAATAAAATATCACATTCATTGTTTTGCCTCCTGGGGCTGATGTGTATAAATTGTATATGTATGAATGTGGCCGTGGTGACGGCTAATTTTTTCAAACTTTAGGTCTGACCCTGAGATTTATCATCGCGAAGCAAGCTGCTGCTGGAAATTGTGTTCGCTTACATAGGAATAGGAAGTTGTTGAAAATAAGTATATTTTTTTAAACATTGCCCATACATTAATATAAGATTGTCATGCGTTGTAAGGACATCTTATACTTATAAATTTCACGTGGACAAACACCCGGATCCGAAAAAAATACTATGGGTCGCACAAATAATTGTCTCTTGTTGCCTAAGCAACTGCAACCGCGGAGTGATCAAGCGAGTGGTATTCGCGGAATAAACAAAATTTCGCCTGAGCCACACTCAGTGACGATCTCAGCTTCAATTACATGCCTTTGTAGAGAACTTACTTTAAGAATGCGAAAATGGGACCCGCCATTGCACAATTTCACATCGACTTTGACCTTGATTTTATGCGCGGAAATGCCACTTGTAGTAAGAGAACTTAAAAACTCAACCGGGTAATTTGTGATATTGTCTTGATTAACGACAGTGTTATAAGATTTTTTTCATTATTGTAGTGGCTTGGTCATTGCTTGGATTGAACACAGAGCGTTCGCATAACCAAGAATTTTCTTGATGTGTTACACTTGAAAGTGCTCCAAATACTGAAAATAAGTTAGTTTTCGGATGAAACGACTCTATAAAGTATGTCCGGCCATTTTCTTCTGAAAGGCTGGATGCCTTCGCCAATTTTTAACAAAACATCGGAAAATTCTTGTCAACCGCAACTTCTGTTTTTGAGGCAAGAGATAAGAACGCAGTAAGACATTTATTTCGTCGGCTTTAATCGTCCGCGTAATGACAGGAAGGGTGTGGTAAAATCCCCAGAGAAAACAACCGTGACGGTCTCCATTGTTTTTTCATGGCGTATGTACTGTAGCTTTCTGTCAACAGCCTACATGCACTCATTCGAAATTCAGTCTCAGTTATTTCTATAACTCACTCCAATATGCATTATCTCGCATAGGGGCGTTCCATATCAGCACTAAGTCGTGTTTGCATGTCCTCATTAGATTGTTCATATGTAATCGTTCTAATACTTGTGTTCTAATTCTCTGGTTTTCTGAGACAGACAGGTGAATGGCAAGGCTACTAAAAATCCCAATAATTTGCCGCCCCCTAACGGCCTACTCGACGTTTAGACAAATCCACCACTGCCCCACACACTGTCTACAACTTACCAAATGGCAAAGCAAAATTAAGAACATTCGTATACCAAGCGAAATTAAAATCGTAACTATCGTAAATCTTAATAGAAGAAATGCGCAATATTATATTATTACAATGCAAATAGTCTTAGCTTGTCTCTTAACCAAACTAGTAAAAACGTACGAGTAGCTATAGCGCAGTTTGCGAATTTAAAAACACCATCATGTTTTTTAAAACTGTTCAAATTGATAAAGTAGTTTATAACGTATATCTTTTGTTTGAGCGAACTGATTGTGATCAAATGAAACTTGACGAGGAAGTGACACTGACACGCTGTCAAAAACTCCTTGGAAATTGATCCTCTAGTTTGTGAGTACTCGCATATCTTCTGTTTGAAAGAACCGATTGCAATCAAAGATAAAACAAAGCTGTAATGTCGCACACATTTTTGCTCACTCTTCACATATTTGCAAAAACAAGAACCAAATTGTTCCAGTAGTTGGCTAACTGTGATAACTGAAATAAAAATTGCATCAAAATGCGGTAAGTAGTATTGAAGTTTTACGCCAACAGACAAAAATTTTAAAAATGGTTTTTCCGCGTCCTAAAACACTTTTTGTGATACCCTATTTAATTTTTTCATAAATCTATTCAATGTACAGACACGCCGATTTTACTATTTTATTTAAATACATTAAATACATTTAATAATGGTGCTCCTAATAAAAACGCTACCTCTTTGTAGAAATTAGTTCATGATACAATGTTTTTTTTGTTTGAATTACAATAGCATTTGCAAAATTGGAATGTGCTTTATCTTTGGCTTTCAGAGCTCGGAGCAGTTCATTAGTGCTTATTTTCCTAGGCTTGATTGCAGGTTTTACTAATTACTCGTGGAATGTGCGCTTTTCAAAATAATTTATGTTGGGAAAATTGCTTAGCGAAAATTAATTTCATACAGCTATATTTTATCACGTTGTATTTTCTCAAAACGTACAAATATACCAATCATAAAGATGATATGCAATCATCTTTATGATTGGTATATTCGTAGCACGCCTCATACCGCGAAGCGGTGAAGATTGTGCTCTACTCTCGGCACGTCATATACAAGCAACTTTTTGCTCTTAGCTTCCTCTACCACAACCAATTGGTATTTTTTTGACATTTATATTAGGAAGAAAACGGCTCAAAATACCGTTTTTATTCTGTTATTGGAATGTTAGATAACTGATACATTCCCACGGTACGTAGGGAATGTATCAGATCTCTGCGCCATTCCATTATTGTTTAATTTCGGTAGAAATTTGACTGAAACATTAATGACTTCATAGTAGTATCTTTCTAAGTAATGAGTTATATTATGTGCAAGCAGAAAATGAGATATTGTTATGTTCGAAATATCTATCAATATGTCATAGTTTCGAATTGTTATTATAAACCTTTGTGCACAAGTTTTCAAATTTCCATTCTGGATCTGGCATTCGTACTATGATTTAAATTTAAATTCTGAACCAGAATCTAAAGGCGTTTACAAATTAGCTTCGCGTTAGACGTGCTGCCGAAGCGATGCTTTAAAATTTCCTTTATTCCGTAATTGGATTGGGATGTAGGGTCAATTTAAATAGAAATAGTTACAATCAGACGATTTACGCCAGCTGGATTTTAAAGGGTTTAATGCACAATCGATAGCGAAATTAATGCTTCCACTCGTAAGAATATTGTTGATCCGATAATTATTAATAAAATCTAATTTCTTCAAAGCCTGTGTGAAGTGCCTGTGGAAATCTTGGAAGGAAATGCTTTGTACCACATGCAATCGACGGCTGTAGCTAGGTCCAAATTAACTGCAAAAGCCTCCCACTAACTTCTTCCCGCTAACTATTAAAACTTATACACATCTTAACAAACAAAATTTATTTTGAAATGTATAAATTGTTATATAATTATCAATATTATTGAAATATGTACGTATATTGAAAATTTAATACATTTTTTTTTTTACAAAATAAGAGTCAATCGTTTGTATTTTAACTCTTTAGTTACGATAAAGGAATTACACAGAACGCATCAATAAATTTTAGTAATGACTGCAATATTTATACTACGCCACGCCGCGCCACGCCGCCATCGTAACCTATTAAGCGCATCGTACGATATAAAAAGAGTACAGAGTGGATGGTCATGGTGTCATTTACTCAGTAATATTATTCTACTGATACTTGTTACCTGCGTGACTTTCCTTTTATACATGGATATACTGAAAATGTATCTGTAATAAGATATTCTTTTGCCTAGAGATAGATAAATGCGAAAAATATAAATGGTGACTTTTAAAAATACTTAGTAAAAATACTAATAAGTCGAGATTCTGTTAGCTAAAGTCTCTGACTGGGGTCGACTAAACTTAGTCCAATTCAACCACAATAGCCACAAGTTTGCGTGTTATCCGCTAAAAAGTCCCTATTTGTTGTAACTCCTTATTTTGAGAACACTCTCCGTTTCCCACAGCTAGTATAGGATACTTGGCGTCGACATTTCGAGCAATTTCCAGTTCTAAGGTCAATAGGAAGATAAGGACAAATTGGCTTCAAAGAAGCTTGGTGTGCTCAGCAAGCGAGACAGTTCATGTCGGCTCAACGCCTAAACCTCTATAAGGCGCAAATTCGGCCCCACATGGAGCCCTCGATTACCAGTTTCTTTCAATTCACCGCATCCTACTACGCAGATCAAAGGCTCTGCGTAGAGGCGTTTGATCACTCAGCATCTTCTACCCTAATTCTCACTGGGAGTGTTACGAGGAATTGTTTGGATTGATTTCGGTGGCTGTATTTCACAATCGGACATCGCGCCAAAACAAAAAAATTTCATCCACACCACCTCGATGTCCACAACAGCGCGATTTTTAAGGCATTTTCTGCTTCACACAACTGTTTTGCGGAGCCAGCTGCCGCCGGCGGTATTTACGAACCGTTACGACCGGGGAACCTTCAAGAAGAAAGCATATTCTTTCCTGAAAACCCGACAACGCATTTGTAAGCCGATGTTCATGGGCGACGGTGACCATCAGGTGAGGCTGCTGCTCGTTTGCCCATTTTTCCTTTAAAAAATATAGAATATGGTATACGCAAAGAAATGAACGCACGTTGTTTATTTATTTTCTTCGCTGTGTGTATGTATGTTTAAACAATTATTATATACTACTCTATATTACTCTCTACAATATGCTACTCTATTAATTGTAATCATTTATATTGCTTGTTGTCATAAAATATAAGTCAGTATTGTTCGGGCCTTCAATAGTTTCATTTTACCTCTAACTGTTAATATTAAATTATTAAAAATAAAACTGCATCGTATATAAAAAAGTACACTATAGTTAAATTTTAGCTGCTTTCTTTAAAAAAAAAGTACAAAAGTTTTCCCGCAATGAGTTTTTGAAACGAATTGCCCTCATCTTGAGAAAAATAAGCTAATTACCAACAAAGCAGTAATCAAGTTACGCAGAAAGTTAAAGTTGGCGTCATTTAGCGAGCATTATATATTTTTTACTGCGGCCCATTAGGTCGCTTGAAATCAGTTTTTACGCGGTGAAGTTTTTTCCTTCAAGGTCCTTTTACATTTAGGGTTTTTATTGAATATCTATACCAAGTTCAAATTGTTTCTATTTCTTCATTATAACTGAGCCATGAATATTTTAAACATATGAAGATTTTATATTATTGTCTTAAAGTATGCATTTGTATTTTTAAATAATTATATTACTTAAAGAGGAACAATAACACCGACAAATGGCAGTAATTTAGAAAATACTTGGCAGCTGACATTAGAATATTAAATTAAACTGGTAATAACAAATCACCACAGTACTACAGATGCCATGTCACCCGTCATAGCATATCGCTGCTATCATGGAGATCCCGTGCATATCAGGACTAAGGGACTCACCCTTAATAACCCCCAACGTGGGGTTTTAGTCGGTAGGAATCCAACATAACCTGTCTACCCCCTCTTGGTAGATAGGTATCCTATCCTATGCAGGATTTTCCCACAAAGAAGACGCTGCTATCATGTTATTGAATCTAACTTGATACGCCATTCGGGTCGATGATAATTGATACTATACGATACATTTAGTTAAGACTACCTACCTGGCTTTTCTTCTGGCGTTATACAATTAGCATCAACAACTGAACATAATTATCTGAGTTGGGAATTGTAGTATAACAAATATTATACTTTATTTTTCATGTAAGTGTACTTGTCTGTTATTTTTTCTTTATGTGAGAAAGTGGCAAACGAGCTGGCGGTTCACCTGATGTTAAGTGGTAACCGCCGCCCGTTGCCACCTTTTAATAAAGTGAGCCCCGGCTACCTCACTTACCAGACGAAACACAGAAATGTAGGAACACTTCTACTTCACGCCAGTCTTCGGTGAGGTCGTGGTTCTTACCCGGACGGACCTGCGCATTCGTGCAACAGCTAACACTGTTGCCTGGCCGTACCGCAGTTTCAGATGCTTGGTTCGAGGAGGGTGCGCGATAGATGCCGAAAGCTTTAACCAACGGACTGAATGGAAATTGATTATTTAAAAGTTTTTATCAATGCTTGTTTAATGATACCGAAGAAGCCTGGCAAACTATATATTTAAGGGCGATTTTTGAATTTCACTTCTTTTTAAGGTGTTATTTTTTGTAAATTTATTAATTTGTAATTGTATAATATTGTTAAATATTAACCAGGCAGACGATTTGGACTCATTGAACGTCGCAGCGTCAAATAATATCATGCGAACTGACATAAGTATCACGCTAAATAGTTCAAGAATTTAAGTAGTTAATCAACTTCTCATGATACTGAAGTTAGTTGAAAAGTTTGATGTATTAATCCATAGAATATGTTTACTCGTATTTACCAAGAAACACTGTGTGTAAGTAGGCTAGCTCAACGAATAAAATTAAACAGTCTTGGTAAAACGTGTAATTAGACTGCACAGCATCAGTAATTTTGCCTGTAGTATAAGTGGTTAATAGACGAGAAAAAATGGTTTTATTCTCATGAAAGGAAAGAAAAAAAGAAATATTGAGAGCCAACCCTACCCCTAAAACAACTCTGATCGCAGTTCAGCGTTATATAGGATACGGATAGGCGACTAAAGGCAGTTACGGAGATAGTTCCAATCTGCCCAAGGGACGTAGCGAGGAATTGAGATTTAAAATTTAAAAGCTTCGGACAGACGTAGTTTTGTTTTTAATACTCGATATCTTTGAAGAAAGAACTAAAAGAAACATTTAAATTTTTATAACGATTTTTTTAACTAAAATGTTAGCACTACTTAACAGTGGACTTGAATAGTTGAATAATAAAAATACCAAATGTATTACATCTACAACTTCCAATGTGAAACATGTAAAAACTGATGTATTTTTCTATCGGGAAGCCATTGGCATAACCATAGAGGCCAAACTGCATTGAGGCCCAAATATTAATAAAATAGCGACTGCCACTTCTCTCAGCAGCTTTTCCGGTTAAAAATAAGACAGTTGGCTGATGTACGATTCGCTTGGCATATTTTAGTTATTTCCAAAGTAAATAAAATCTTCATTCTTCGAGCTCCAAAATCATTAAGAAATGTGTGTGCTAAAGGTTACTATAATATTATTGATTATTTACAGACACACTCTGGTAATGAATTGATTGCGCCAGGTTCTGTCGAATCGGACTTTTTATATTGTATTTAATATATTCATGTCATAAAATGTAAAACATGTTCTCACTGTCAAAAAAATGGTAAAAAAGTGGCCTGCTGAGATTCTTTCGCTGGCTCTTCTCAGGTTAGTGGCTTTTCTTTTTTAGAACCGGTCGGTGATAGTATTTTGACTATCAATAAGGGAGTATAATGTTGAATAAAGATATTTGTATTTGAATTTGAATACGTACTCGTATATCTATACTAACAAAATAAATCTGAAGACTGTTTGTTTGTTTAAACGCATAAAATCTCTGGAATCTTCATACGAATCGTAGCATTCGGATGAAGATATCTTTTTACATTTGATAACCCAATTCTTGAAAAAGGTTATAGGATATATTATAACATCACGCTATGACCTACGGTGGCAAAGCAGAAAAATTTTTCGCGGATAAAATCGCATGGCATAATAGCTAGTTTTGTTTTTTTTTTTTAAACATTGCCCTTACTCTAGGATAACTTTATCCTGTGTTGCAGGGCGTTTTACAAACATAAATTTCACGCGGACAAACACCCAGATGCGAAACACCAGCAGAGGACCAAAGTCGTCGATATAATCCAAAAGTGTAACAAGCTGAAGTGTCAGTTGGCTGGCTACATTTTTCGTAGAACCAATAAGCGCTGGAGTAGACGGGTCCTCTAATACGTAAAATATCTCTTGATTTGCTGCGACGTAAGCTAAGATATACGTCTCAGCAAACCAAGTGTGGGACGTCCCTCTGCCAGGTCGGCCGATTACCTGAGAAATGTGGCTGGTAGTAGCTGGATAAGGAAAGCAGAAGATCGTGCACTGTGGCGTGCCATTGGGAAGGCCTATGACCAGCAGTGGATTGTAATAGGCTGATTGAAAAGAAGCCATGTACAATATCAGTCTATTGCCGTCCACTGTTGAACGTAAGCCTCCCCAAAGTGTGCCAACTATCCCGGTCCTGGGCAGCCCGCATCCATCCGAAAGAAGTACATAGCCATATCTTGTACAAAAATAAATAAATGATGCACGATATTTAGATGAATATATTTCAAAGACTGTGAACGATGATATCCCCAATTAACTAAAACGAAACCAGTAACATGCAACAAACAAACAAATATGTTTACGTAACACTTTCGAAAACATTTGCAGTTTAATTTATTTTCATGCGCCTGCAATTCTAAGAGCACTTAGCAAACGAGTCACGACGCTCCCATTCCAACGAGTTGCTCATGTACAACAAGGTGACCAACTTTTTTTGCTAAAACCCCGCTTTTCTTATCATGTGAGAAAAGTGTCCTCACCACTTTGCGCAATTTCAATTACTGGAATTTTGGAATCTTCAGACAAGTTTACAAAATGATATAGCTTGTCATAACGATAACGTTTAAGTTCAAATGCACTTTTTGACAATGAAAATTTGTATAATTTTCATATGTGAATTGAAAAATTTGAATAACCTTTTTAAAAATACATTCGCATACGGAGGAGTGTAAGATATTACATTAATAAAGTCTATTTGACGAAGAAGTACATACTATGAGTTATAAATAGATAATATATAGTAAAACATTCGTAGGTACTGTTAATGGAAAATTCATATAGTCTGTTGTCAAGTAGTGGTACAGTGTAAAGATTGTCGTCGAGGAATTTTAAAATATCAGATTGAACACTAAATCTGGAAAAAAATAATAATTAATTAATAAACACATAAAAATAAAATAATTAATAAATAACTAAAAAGATAATTTATTCAATTTGAATTTTAACAAACTATGTTCGATTTTCGACTTATGGGCGGTGACTTTTGGTAAATATAAACGCCTCACCGTTTGTTTACTCAAACATTATCAACGTACAATTACATGTTTTAGTTAATGGTTGCACCTTAATTAACTAAGAAATTAAAATAAAACTTAAACATAAAATACTTCAGTACCACGATTCCACAATAAAATAGCGAATTTGTGCCGTTGCGCTCCCGGCAGCATCGCATATGACCGCCAGCCGCGCAGCGATCCATTACCTTTATCAAATTAAAGTAAAAACAACCACAACTGAGCTATATCAAGTGATAGAAATTCTAGGTGAAAACACACATACACATTTGTTTCTTTAAACTTAAACACACGGGAATATGTTACAAACATGGAGAAAATTCCATCTGAAAGCATGAAGAGCTGTTTTTGAGGATATGCTACTTTTGACGCAGTTGGAAAAAAAATTAATCAAAAACATTTTGAAAACAATGTTCGCGCATACCGACAGCTGTTTGTCTGTCGACATGATGAAATTGGTTGCAAACCAACCAAGTTCACGGCATTACTATGGTATTCAATTACAACTTTTCAACATTTGCCTAAAAAGTAAAAAAGTAAAGTAACAGCCAATACATGTCCCACTGCTGGGCAAAGGCCTCCTCTATACAGAGGGTATCAGGGCATAGTCCACCACGCGGCCCCACTGCGGATTGGCAGACTTCACATATTTTCGAAATATATATTTTTTTGTTATTATTTCGAAAATATGCAGGTTTCCTCACGATGTTTTCCTTCACCGCGGAGCACGTGATAAGTCATCACTTAAAGTTAAAAACTTCATTGGTGCCGGCACCGGGGATCGAACTCAGGTTGCTCGAGTATATTGAATTAAAGGCGAACGCCCGGACACTGAGCTATCACGGCTCAACATTTGCCTATAATCCAAAATTATTTAATTAAACAGTAATCAATAGCATTTCTTTTTCACAAACTGTATTTTTCTTTTGTTACGCTAAAGAAACATAACTTCTTACGTTCGTCCATATTTACACACATACTTTCTTTTTAATTTCTCATTTTGCTTTTAGGATATAATTGTGTTTCACTTTAAACATACCATTTATCGAATTCCGTATGTAAGCAAATTGACTTCATTAAAAAAATTCTGTTGTATAAATTTGTGTCATTCGAGTAGTTTTACTTTTTAAAAGTTTTTGTTTTATTAATTTATCATCAATGGGTTCTTTAAAAGTTAAATCTATCTAAGCAAAGAGAAAACATTTCAGAAACTTTGGTACCTCTGTCAACTGACTTTATTCATTTAGCCAGTAGACTATTAAAGCTTCATCGAACGCAGAACTCGCTTTGGATAGCTTTCAGGGCTTAGTGATGACAAGGTGACCCTAATGGCCATGACTGTGGGGGTGGTGAGAACTGCACTGGAACGCGGGTGTATTTCTTTTTCTTCTTCTTCTATTTTGTGTACGCGTTGTGTTGGTTTCGTCGCGCTCTTAGGCGACGACGAACTAATAGGTTATGTGCGCCAGCACTATGTGGCGTGGTGGCTTTACAAGTATTGAAATCAGAAAACCAAAAAAACAAATTCCGAACCGGTAGTAGTGTTTTTTGACAGTCAATAAGTAAGTTTTGCTTGCGTTGTGTACGCTTCTATGTTGAATGACATTTGAGTTTAAATATAGTGCGACGTACCAATGTCCATGAACTCAACTGGGTCGATGAGAAAGTTGGAAATTAAAGACGATTAACTTATGAAACATCTGAGGATAATTATTATTATAAATTATAATATAATAATTTAGCGGCCCAAATTATTAAATTAGAACTCTAAAATAGTGGTCCGAATAGGTGACAAATGGTCAGTGATTAATAGCAATTGGTTAATACACAATTGACACTAATTACAAACAGTTAAATATCGTACAGGTAAAAGTAATTAAACACAAAATTTTTTCGGCTCAAATCGGATCAAAAATTATTTTAATTTAACATAAAATCGTTAATAAATTTTCATAATTGGTCATTTTTGTTTACATATTCATTGGAAACATTTTAAAAAGTCTGAGTGAGCTTTTACTTATTAGCATCTCAAAAAAATTATTTTGCAATATCAAGCAAAGATCCTATAAAGTTATGAAATACACACAATTGGTAAGAAGCTTACTACAATAATTGCACAATAGTAAAAAATTATCACAAAGAGTTTAAAATTTCAAGGATGTCTCCATCAGCATAGCACTTCAATTTGATCGGATGAACTGCTTTCAAAGATCATTGTTGCAACAACTATGCAAATGGTCACATTTTTCCGGCAATTGGTCAGCATTTTGTTGTTAGCATTAGCAGCTAATTGACGTCAACTAATATAGTTTGGTATAATAAATCAAATGCTTTATTATTTATATTGCTTTAAACTTCTTAAAAGAGTATGTGGTATCTAAAACATGTTGTTCATATTAAAACTTCGTGCAATTGCACAATATTCCCATGAATTAGAATATATATCCAGCAAGCACTACGTCGAATTTCGTTTGCTTTTAGCGATATGTTCGGAGAACTGACGTAAAGCTTTTTGGAGTGCCTCTTTGTCGTATTTACTCTGAATCGTTCGAGTCAGAGTGAGCTTTAAGAATTATTCTACATGTGCCGAGCCAAATACCTACGAGGTATTTGTTCATTTTTCGGGTTCCGTACCCAAGGGGTAAAACGGGACCCTATTACTACGACTCCACTGTCTGTATGTCTGTCTGTCACCAGGCTATATCTCATGAACCGTGATAGTTAAATAGTTGAAATTTTCTGTTGGCGCTATAACAAACAGAGACATTATTTTTTTATCGTTTTTATAGATGGTACGGAAATCTACGTGCTCGAGTCCAACTCGCACTTGGTCGGTTTCATTATATAGTGTACTCAGGCGGCTCTTTATTATTTACTTATATCATCTATGCATACTAACATTGCAGTAGTGGGTGTGAGTGTGTTCTGACACACTGTTAAGAATTGAATCAGCAGTGGGTCATATATAGGCTGCTACTTTACTTACTTAGATAATTATTATAAATAATAAAACAATTAAGGATATCGTAATTTTTTACATTTAATGCATATCAAATGTAATATTTAATATTGAGCTATGATGGTCTTTAGAGTAACTATTTTCGCAGTCACCATATTTTCAATCACTTGTCCCCTTAAAGCCCCTTTATATTACCTAGTAATTACTGAAAACCCACTTATCTTTAATAACAAATATGAAAAGCATCAATTGCACTAGCGAACAATTCGCTTTCTTATCATTCTTCCTCGCTTTCATTTCAGTTGTCATGGTTACTCAATACTTCATTAATTTTGGCTTACGTCTATATGTTTACGTAACTACTTATTCATTTCATTTTTACGTTCTCATTTCATATTCATAATTTTATGAAAAGAAAATTTCGTTTTATTCAGTTGAACCGATCCGATATTTATACAATACCAGTCTATGGTTATATGTACAACTTTTACGTAATGAATGCAAAATTGTATAATTATGACACAATTATAATTATTTTGCTACGGTATTTAATTTACGAAACATACTTTATTATTTAACAAATTATTTAAATAAGTTTAGCAGTCAAGAAAAAGTTAGACGACTCGTAAACCGTAACAAGATGTCAGTCATTAGGAGAAACCACATAGTAATGAAGGACTTTCAAGGAAAACCGCGATGTAATTGAGGATTACCGCCGTCTCCTGTGTCACGATAAGTTAATGATTTATATTTAAATTTTTTTGTTGCTTGTTTCGTGTAAGATATTAACTATAATAAAGCAATCGTATATTACTTATTTTAAAGAACCAGTTTGCCAGGCCATAGCATACTTTATAAAGGAGCATTAAAGGATAGCGTTGTGATCAAATGCTAAAAAACAATGTACATAAAGGATGTTAAGTATATCGTCCGACAATCAGCCGTTTAGCTTATTGGCTAGAGGGTCAGGGTCAGGCAATCCCAAGGACGTGGGTTCGATTCCCACAGCGGCGAAAAACTTTTCGTTATTTTTTTCTACAAATTTTAAGGTATGATTAGTAAACACGACAAAAAAGTATATCGGCTCTTCAAGTATATCCTTAATAGTATTTGAAAGGGAACGTTTCTATTTAAAAATTTCGACCCTGAGCAGTCAAGAAGCACTACTACATAGTGTATTAAATTCCACTGTTACCTTTTTAATGCCTTTCTCTTAACCACATTAGACTTATTGAAGAATAGAGAGGACCACTATCTTGCTATGGTCCTCTCTATCTCCCCCTTGGCGTTGGATCATACTGCATCACTGGACAGTGCGGAAAGGCGGATTTTACATATATGTGTGTTGGAAATATTTTTGAAGTGAAAACTTCTTTAAGCACCGAGGAACTCGTGTCATCGTCATCGAATGCATTTTATTTATTCAATATTATTATTTTTTAACCTAAAATAATTATTAGCCATTATTTGAAAATCATTACACAGTATAAAACAAAGCCTTTAATAAAACGGTATAAAAAGACCTCAATTAATCAAACAGATTCTTATAAGATCATAATTCCTTTCCGTTTGAACTGAAAATGGTAAAACCACTGTTATATCAAACAGTGAGGATATTAATTAATAACAAATTCGTATGATTACGCTATTGGTATGATTCATTAAATAAAATTAATAAGAAATTGCTTCAAATAAATGAAGATGATGATACTACAACAAAAGTAAAGGACATAACGCAATAGATACATATTAGTTTTCACATGGTGCGATCTTTTTGGATTTAACACGCAACCCAACAATGAAAATTTTCGGACAGATTCAATATCTTTTAATCAAAAAAGATATCATTTCTTAAACATCTTTCGATAAAAAAAGTGTATGTACGCACGTAAGAAGTTATACTTCTTTAGTGTAACAAAAGAAAAATGATCAAAAATTTTACAAATTGTGCCAGTAATCTTTGTTTGTGAAAAATACATTAAATGCAATTAATAACGGTATAATTAAATTTCTTGGGTTTATACATAAATGGCAAAAAAATTGTTATTGGTTTCGATGGTAATAGCGTGAAGTTTGTCGTTTTGCAAACTACTTCATCATGTCTGTTGTGGCAATCAGTGTGCGCGCGCATCGTAAAACTTTTACTCTAAAATTTTTCACAAACACGCCGAAAGAAGTCATCATTATTAAGTTACAAAAATTCATCGTTGAATTTTATTTATAAGGTTGTATGTTGTAAAAGAAGAACATTAAATGGCGCCAAGCATTTGTCAAATGCAATAGCACGAATGTAGAATGTAGATACATGTCAAGAGTTTCGCTTCGTAAGGTCATCGGCCGCTTAGCTTTGTTAACTGTCTGAGCGCGAAAATAGAAGACTTAGGTTCGATTCCCGCAGAGCCGAATGTGTCCATTTATTTCTCTACAAAAAATAAAATTTAAAATTATTAGCAAGATTAAGGTGAAAGTGATATATAATATTATGTATTTGTAGTATTATTTTATCTTAAGTTCTTGAAAGATTATTTGCATGTGCAAAAATTTTATTATTTAAATATTTAATTATTCAATATTTAAATGTTTAAATATTAAACAATTAAATATTTAACACCGAATATTATTATAGATAATTTACATTTCGTATATTTTATATTACATACATATTTTTTTAGCTCGCAATAATTGAAATGTAATGAAATATGTTTAAGTATCAAAATATCGTTATTATCGAAGAATAGACTAAAATGACAAATCAAAGAAAACTTGTTTTGTTCGTTTATTTTCGCACTGCAAATTTAAATCCGCGATTGCTGCCGACTAACTCCTTCAGCGTAGCTATACATGAATTGCAAATGGTCAATGAAAAATTCATATTGCGTTTGCATTTAAACTATTTTAAAGGAAACCGTTCAAACATCGTTAGATTATTTCCATTTGTCAAGAGACATTCCAACAATTGTTATATACTGTTATCTAAATAACTCGATAGCTTGATGCTTTAAATAGAAGACATAAATATCAATTCATTTCAAAGAGACAGTAAAAATGTCACTACTTACAAGATGCTTTTATGAAGTTTGCTGTTGTGTTTTCCTTTTTTCGACATTTTAAGGAAGAAACATTTGTGCTTGGTGGCAGACTATACTACTCATAGAGCTTTGAAAACGGACTGGGGGAAAAATAATAAAATTGTGCAATTGTTCGTGAAAACTATCGCCAAAGTAGTAACACATTGTATACAATATGCTACGTAGAGTTTCATTGACCGTGAGCACGCTACTGTTTCTTGACATTTCAGGGCAAAAATTCCTGAGGAGATATTTAAGACATTCCTTTTAAATAAAAAGAATTAACGACGCAATATTTTTTAATGTGACCTTTCATCTTGTATTATGTCGCTAAAGACTACGAGTTTATTACCCAAAAACTGTACTGATTGATGTGATTGCTGTTATTGAATGAGAAAGAAAAACTGTTCTCCAAACGAAAATATATCTAACCTAAAGTAATTGAAGTTGTAAGTTAATTTATGTACTTTTAGATTTAGTTTTAGTTTGTGTCTCTTTTTGTCTTTCTACATTAATAATTCTTACTTTTGCTTACCAAATTATTTCTTGATTATATAATTTTTTAATCTTTAATCAAAGATGAAACATAATACGTACATTTATTCAGACGCGGTCTAAGCTAAAGTCAAATTTATTCATATACGTAATGGGCAATTTCCGTGTAATTGCTTGAAAAGCATTTAATAAATTAAATATTTCCTTCAAATTTATTTTCAAATATTTTTAACATTAAATGTTTCAAGTACAGTCAAAAGTAATTCCTTAGTTATTCCTTAGCAAGTGTTCCACACAAGGATCGAATATTGATAATGGACAGTAGTAAGTAATAGAAAGTATTTCCTTTTCATTATCATTTTAATGTACCCGTGTAACATTAAAATAATAATGAAAAGAAAATAAGAAACTGTTCAGCCGTGATAGCTCCGTGTCCAGGCGCTCGTTTTGAATTCAACACACTCGAGCAAGCTGAGTTCAATTCTCGGTTCAGCACCAATGAAATTTTTAATTACAATTTTAAGTGCTAACAGTGTGTGTACGTGCTCAGCGGGGAAGGTATAAATCGTGTGGAAACCTGCATATTTTCGGATTAATAATTAAAAAAAAAATATATTTGAAGATATATAAAGTCTCCCAATCCGCAGTGGGGGTTTCCTAATGCTTTCTTTGCAGAGGAGGCCTTTGCCCAGCGAAGGGACATTTATAGGCTGTTATTTTACTTTTTTTATTTGTAGTATTTTTTTAAGCATAACAAATTAATGCGATTCCATTTACGTCTTATTCAATTTGTTTAAAGACAATCACATATGGTTTTCAAATAGTATCCGGTTAAATGAAACTTATTGAAGCAAATTTCTTGTGCTGGCCGTAGTACCGACCATACGTTATCTCTCGCACACTGTTATTAAACTAGGTCGTGTTAATACATACCATACGTGATATTTTCGTGTGTAGGGAGAGTCTTTCAGTTTGAGCTCATTGTAATACTTACACCCTTGAATTTAATTTGCACTGTATGAAAATCACATGAAATGCTTAAAAAATACTCTGAGATTGGAAGTCCACGCTGTCCTAAGTCTTTACAGTTGTCATCAGCAAAATTGACAAAGTACTTGTCGTTCATACACTTATTTAATATGTCGAATCAATATAAATTTTCTAGTATAACATCACAAGTCCATGAAAGAATAGCAGTATTAAAGGTATTCGAAAAGAAAATCAACAGTTTTAAGGATTAATTGGTGATGAGGAATGGCACCCAAGAAAAAGTAACCCTACTAAAAAAGTAAATCGAATATTGAGAACTGTAGACCGCTTTTTAAATTGTGTTATCTTTCTAAGATTTTAGAGAGATTAGTATAACTCAGGTATATAGCGAAATCATTCTTCGACGATAATCAACATAGATTTCTAAAGAAACAGTCCACAGTATCTAATTTGATTTTATATCTTAAAAATTAATTTAAAAAGCCTATCGAAATTAAAAAAAAAACTCGCTCAGGATTGAATTGTCTCATTAATTGTAGAATTACATTGAAACGATTTACGTACGCTCATTGCTTCAAAAAACTTGAATATATGTTAAACACGTAAAATGTTCATGACCTCGTGTTCATTAGCTTTAGAAATACGGCAAAAAAATGGGAGTTAGTTGAAAGCGGCGGAAGACAAAAAACTTTGAGGCGCCAGTCCACTTAATAAGTTCGGGCCCTATCTATCACTTGTTTGTGTTAGTCTTTAAATTTGCATACAAATTAAAGTTCTTTTAAAGCACATAAACTGCTAATACTTATTATTTAAGTATATATGGAAGTATAACACTTTCACGTTTTGTTTGTGTGTGAGGTGACCGGAGCCCAATTTTCAAAAGGTTGTCAACACATCTGGAAACCTAGGGTGTAACAGATGTCCATGGGCGGCGGTATTCACTTAACATCAGGTGAACCGTCTGCTCGTTTGGCAATTTCTCACATAAAAAAATGCTTCCCGTTTGAGCTAACACACTCCTATAATTTGTAAGTCAAGTGCTACTATGTAAGCTGCTACAATTATTATAAAGGAGTAGTTATAATATAATCAAGCTCTGATTTGCTTATATTAAACAAAATCATAAGTAGTAGTTCCTATTTACTTATGATTTAATTAAATTTATAATAATTTTAAAAAAAAAAAAAATATTTAAGAATATTCGTATATTATTTTAATATTCGTATATTAATTTAATCTTGATCTTAGCGTGTTTTATTAATCTTTCGTTTTGCAAAATAAGAAAAATTTTTAGGAGTTAAATTTTATTCGCATTTTTGAAAAAAAAAAAATAAAAGTACACAAAACGAAAAAGAAAAATATAATTTAATAATTCCGTGCTGCATTGGTGGACGTCAGGCCGAGGCTTATGTCTTGTATGTATATTTTAAATTCTTCCCCCTAAACTATAATATTGAATGTTAATAATTAATAAGAATATTGTCACTCGCTTTTTTTTAATGAATATAAGGTGGATACGCGAACGTAAAATATCTAAATATTAAGATACATAGTTTCGAAATTTGATATTTGAAATAAAAATCTGATTCAGAGACGGTTCTCAGAAAAAGCGTAACGACCCATCTCTAATTACAGATACACTAAAAGTAAACTGAATATACATGTGAACGGAGCTCACTGCAAACGAACATTAGTTTAACCTTTTATCTTCTAATTGCAGTTTTGTAAGAAGTTTACGGTGAAACTTGAGCTCGGGGCATAAAATATCCACGTCTGAGTTAAGAAGTCATTTATTCTATTGTTTTCTTTATGTATTTTATATAAATGTCAGCGCTATTTACGAATTCTTATTTTTATTATATTTAATTTTATTTGATTTTTTTTTATATCTAAGAGGATAAAGAAATGGACCTGTCCAAAAAACACACATCAACTCAACACGTATTGGTTACAAAATCGTTGTTTGTTAAAACTTTAATAACTGTACGTTAAGTGAAGATATCACTATTTTTTTATTTTTCATAAATGACTAGTGTCAAATAAATAAACTTATTTAGAATGAAACTTAACTTAGATTAATTAATTAAAATTTTCCATGAAGCGCGGACAAAAGCAGACTACTATCATTTTATTTGCGTAGATTTAAGGCAATTTTTCCGTGATATGTGTAGATTTACAGTGCAATGATGGGTCTCAGGAACATTTCAATAATATCAAATAGATGTTCCTTACATTTAATATCATTCTGATAATATTGGATAAAAAAAGCCGCACGTTTATTGCTATAACCACAATTGCAATGGCCACAATAAATCCAGAAATCCGAATATTCGTAGCAATGGTGATACATTGCTACAAAATTTCATCAATACCCGCTTACAACATTGCCAGTGAACCGTATAATTGTTGGTAATACATTATAAATATCTCTTTGAGCGTACTGTTTGGGGATTTTCATGAAGGCTTCATGTAATTAATTACAGTAACTGAGATATAGCACAGTTAGACGCGGGGTAAGGTTAAAATTACAATGGCAATAGACGTGTGAGTTTTGAGAAAACGATAAATTAATAAAAATTTAAAGAACTTTAAAAAGTTGCGTTGATTTTGTTTTATTGTTTGTGTGACGTAATTTTAATATTTTTACCTCGTGTTCGAGGCGCGAGATAAGGAGAGTTGCTTTCGCTGCCCTAGTAGGCGAGATTTATACTTTCTGTTCATAACGGTGGAGTCTATAAGAATATCCCTATACACAGTTGAAGTCGAAGATATTGGTTTAAAACTACGGCTTTAGGATTTTTATCATCGATCAATTCGAATTTGGCAGTAATTTGTTTTTAACGATCGTCCTAGAAAGATAACATTAATGATTATATTTTGGCATGCAACAACGTACAAACACCACTATCCGACATCGAATTAAAATAATTGGTTATTATCCTTATGTAACCGTAGGAATACTTATCTAAATTAACATGCCTATTTTTGCTTTCTTCCCGCACACACTTTACCAACCCAGTAAGAGAACTGCAATCACTTTATTTTGGGTACGAAATTACGATCTTTATGTATTAGATATATCGTTTTGTATTGTATATACTTATTCTCTTTTCATTAATTGTTCCTTATTGTTGTTAAAGTATAGATTACTTTTAAAAGTAGGCAAACGTCTTAATTTTGAAACACATTAATATACTTATAAACACAGTAAGAAAATTTACATATTTTATATTAAATTAGCGTTATTCACTTAAACATGTTGCAGATCTCCTTTTGCATTTTTACAAAGTCCCTTTTATGGCCACTTAAAGTAAAAAGTAAGTAAAGTAAAACCTATACATGTCCCACTGCTGGGCAAAGGCCTCCTCTATACAGAGGGTGTCAGGGCATAGCCACTCGGTCCCACTGCATTTTGGCGAACTTCACATATAAATAACATATATATAAGTATAAACACAAAAAACATACAAGTATATAATATGAACTTCATGAAAACAACAGATATAAAACTCGATTTCTTCTAAATAATATTTAAAAAATTATCCTTTTAGATAACATATAAATTTATTTCTCGCTTTTATTTAAAACGTCGTATTTTAAATATATAGATTTCTATTTGAAGGAGGTTAAGATTTCGTAACTACTGTAATATAAGTTAATACTTTGTTGACGCCATTCATTGAAACAAAAAAAATATTTTATTGCCACTGCAATTTCATCCTTACTAATTGCCACCGTGGTCACTTCCTACACTTGATTTCTATTTGTAAGACTTTCTTTGAAGTTGTGGTAATTGCATTGTCAAGCCGCCTCAATAATATTGGAGTGCTATACTAAAACAAATGCTAAATAATGAAGAAGAAAGCGTAACGGTAGCTCATTTACTTTTTTAAACGCTATTTTCGGAAGAATAAACTCAAAAAAATTACTCCTGAGAATAAATTTTTAGAAAGTCCATTAAAGGATTATTTATGTTAACACGAATGTTTCGCAACGTATTTTTTGCATTTATAACAATATTCAAATATAGGTACGACTTAAGTATTAGTATATAGTAATTTATATATTATAAACAATTAGGTAATCGAATCTTGTTAAGAATTAAGTCTATGCACAAATCGACCACCTAAAGTGCAATTATTATTGGTCTTTGAATGTTGTCCCTACCGAACGAAAAAGGAAACTTATTAAATACTATCCAAATAAAATAATTATTAACACCTAAACAGCAAACAAAAGGGTCGTTTAATTTAGCTAACTTTGTTATTATACTTGTTAAAACAAATTAAATTTGTGAACAATTAACCCTTTTAGGCATTCTACTTTATGCTTTTATACGATTAAGGCTGGTGTATATAAGAAACAATAGCAAAGTTTATGGGGCTGCTTTCATTCATTTTCGCAAATAATTATTTGAAACGCATACTCATAACTCTTTGAAACAAAAAGCATTATTGAGTTAAAGAAATAGTTTTAGTTTTATTTTTTTAAGCTTTTCTTCACTGTTTCTTGCAACAGTTTTCTTTGTTAATCGAATGGATAGATCCGTCCGGGGAAGTATCGCGAATTCATAGGAGACCGGCGTGAAGTAGAAACGGAATATTTCTGCGTTTCGTCTGGTGAGTGAGGTAACCAGGTACCACTTTCTTATAAAGTTGGCAATGCATCCGCAACCCTACGGGTGTTGCAGGAGCGGCGGTTTTCACTTACCACGAGGTGAACCGCCTGCTCGCTTGCCACCTCCTACATAAAATAATTTTTTTAACAGTTTTATTGAAAATAAGTTACTTTAACGGTTTTATTGAAATTGAAAATTTTACGGTTTTATTGAAAATAAAGATTAAAATTATGTAGACAATGTACTAAAAGCTAAAAAATAATTGGGTAGGTCCTATATACTAGTCATCACACCACTCTCCTCATCAATTTACGCTACTGATCAGAAAAAAAGTAGTTGGGCGCGCGTAACCTGGGTAAATATGTTATTGACTTGATAGAGATTTCACACGCCGTCCAATTCCGACCTCTATTAACGCGTCCACATCACCAGATTCGGGGTGCAAGAACTGTCATTCATAAAAACTGAGAAGAATCTCAGAACTTTCTCCGAGAATCGCCAATACGAATTTTCGTTATGTATCATACATAACGAAAATTCGCATTGAAATCGAGTTCTTATTCAAGCAATGCCGTTTTCTGTGAGAACAAACTGCATACCACCCAAAATAATTATTCTCATATTATACGTAATACGTATTACGTGTGACTTCTTCAAAACTTGTCTCTAACGGCTTCTCTACATCTTATCGCTATCAGTCTACACTTTATGGAGATATCCTGTCTTCTTCGAAGAACAGTTCTTTCTTCTTCATTCCTGTCTTCTTACGTCCTTAACTCATGATTTCGAGAGAAGGTTAGAAGGTTAGAAAGGTTAGAACTTTTATTAAAAGGATGAACAGCCAATAAACTTCTTTAAAGATGTCAAGAAATTGAGACAATACAAAAAACAATGATTCAAATTTATTTTGAGTCGATATTGATTTTAAGGATTTCGCTTCATAAGATGATGTCGAGTTATTTTCGAAATGAAGGATTCTTCTTAATGTAAGATGATTAAAATAGCAATACTGAATCCAGAACGCACTTTTATAATTTAAACGTTAGAAAAAGATGAATTGAATGTGTCACAAGACCTATTTTGAGCAATATAATTTTCTTTTCCTCTTTTTATGTATGAGGCGCACATTATTCCATATACGTGAATGGTTGTTGAATACATGAATACAAAGTTGATATTTTATATCTTGTCCCGCATAATAAAATATATTGCAAGGTTTTGTTTACTTTGCAGTAAAATGATATACCAATATGCGTTTGTCAGGTCGACGCAAGAGGAAACATTGGAAAGTATAATTAGTTAATAACGTCAGGTCTACAAATGAAAACATGTAACAAACTTTTTAAAATACGTATGCACTAGACTCAAACACGAAATTATATACAGTTATATTTTTTTATACAATATTTACCAGACCTGCACGCATACGTCATATATGACAACTTGTTGGCGCAGTTGTCAAGGTATTCTAGATTATAAATCAGTGTTAAATAACACAAGGTACACCCGCGTTCCGGGGCGGTTCTCACCGCTCCCAGCCACCGATTAGCTAAATGCACAGTCGACGGCCGTCGGGGTCTCGGTCCAAACCGGCGACCTCGACGGCCCTTAGATGACACACCATAGTAGTTAAACGCACGCATGAGCACATGCGCGACCCTACCCATAGCGGAGGGTCCAAACCCGTGGGTTCTGGCTAGCCCACCGGTTCTGCGTCCGATGAAGCTTCAATAGTCTCGGGACTGAAAGCAAAAACATCAGTTAATACAAGATACAAGAAGTGTTAAATATTTATATGTATTATAGAAATTATGTTATCGTAGATAAATGATATATTTACTACTTAAACCAATGAATAACTCTTAATCTCCTGATAAACTTTCAACTCTTTTTTCACGTTATTGAGCAGTCTTTTAGATATTTAAAACAAAGAATGTGATCGAATTGAAAAATAAAATAACACGATATTCAGGGTATTTTAAGTTTTTCTACATCAAAGAGGTCGACTTTTATAATGTTAATAATTCTTATGTAGTTCTTTTTTTAGAATAAATTTATCTCATTTTCTTTGTGATACTAAAAAAAATAATATGGTTGACTCTTATTTGGTCGAGTGAATTAATTATTAATTTTATTATTATTGGACAAATAAAAGGAAATAAAGCAATAGCGATGCATCAATAGACATTCCCGTATGTTTGTCTTTAGCAACACAAAATAAAAATAGAAATATGCTCTCCAATTTAAAGAAATATTAAATACTATATTTTATTTAGAAATCGCTCAAACCAGTACTATATATAGTTTAAATTCAGCCAAGAAAATACTACTACAAAAAATTCGCATTCGCAATGTTTCATAGAAAGTTCTATAAATACTTACTTTATTTTTATTTCAGACAGTCAATTCAGGAAAATAAAATTTCAAGACAGGAAATAAAATAAAGGAAACACATAACTAAAAGGGAATTTAAAATACAGTTTACTTAATAGTGAAAGCCCTTGCGAAATTATTTTTGCTTTGATAATTTAAAGTGAACCATTTTTTTACGATTTGCAATTTCGAATGCATAGCGAATAATTTATGTTAAATATAGGTACAAGCCTATGTAATTCATGTCTTAAATTATTATATCGAGTTTGAATAAAGAGTAGCAGAACTCCAACTTAAATTTCCGATTGAATAGTCTTTTAGAATATCTACTCCGCAGATGCTATCTCAAACATCTGTGGTCATCCCTAAATTCAATTTACCACTTCCCGGTGTCTAAAGAATAAATGGGAAGAATTTTTCGGCGTCATTGAGAGTGGATATAACTTTATTTACTTTTCGCTTTTTAACTTCATACTTTTGTTTTATGTAATTAAAAAGAAAATTCTGTCTTTTTAGTACGTCTAAACAGCGTGTCGTTACAACCGCGACAATAAATGAACACACATGTATAGAGGATAACTTTTTAAAATTGTATTAAGCATTTACATTCTTTTATCATCAATATTTACCGCGTTATAAAATTTTACAAAAAAACATTTTTAGAACACCCTTACGTATAAAACTGTAACGTAAAGTTTATTTGTAACGGTCACAAAGCATATGAATAGGTTGAATGAATTTAAAAGAGATAAAACATACTGTTAGAAGGAGAGACTTGTAATGCGACGTTGTGGCAACGAATGAAACAGTCTCTGAATGTATGAATCAGTCAGTTGTAGTTGTATAGGATGTTACAAATTTTGATTATTTTTTATTTAATTAGTTTGTTTGAAAATATATTTTTTTAATTATAGATTTTTTTAACGTTTTATATTTTTTTTATGATTATTGGCAAATAGCGTTAGACGTGTGTTCATTTATTGTTGTGGTTGTAACGACACGCTGTATAACATAAAAAATTTAAAATAATTTAATTAAATAAAATTTACTTAGATTTTTTCGCATTAGGTACCCACATTCTATAATAATTAACATTTTATGATTTTTAATTGAGGAGCCCAGTCAACGAAATAGGTGAATTTATTCTATCTCAACTAATATGTCACAAAAATCACATAACATTAAAATCGAAAATCTTATAAGATTTATACGTACGTGGCGATTCAATTATCGATTACACGCTCCAAGAGTACACTTATTTCTTACCTAGAATAAATATAAAATTTCACGTTTAGCAAGGCGGCAATTGGAAAAGTCCGAACTTTTCCGTGACATGAATAGATGTTCCGTGTCGTCTGCACTGGTCACGATGGCCACGTCTTTTTACCACTTTATTATAGACGATTGGGTTTGTAAGTAATTAATATAGGTACTTGATAAATACTTTTGTTTTATTTTAGTTTTATGTATATTGTCGGGTTCTCAAAGTATTTTAAGAATTATGTAAGCCACATAAGATATTCTTATTCCAATCACTTCAGACTTGCTTCTAAATTTAAGGTGTATGTATATAAGTTTATTTATTATCGTATGGAACTCTGTATCATGTTGATATAAATAAATACAATAACTCTGACATCTGTCGCTGCTCTAGGCGATATACGTGATAGATATTAATTATTCTTGTTATACACCCACCGTGTTCCCAGTGGGTGAAATATTTAATGTTAAGGTGGCGGGCTCAAATCCTACTGGTTCTCAAGCATTTAATAATATAAAAATAAATTCTAAATTTCAGTGAAATTAAAATATATAATTTTGAATTTAAAGTTTATAACTTATAAAACCAAAGGTTTAAATACACATAACAATCAACAATTTAAACATAATACTTGAGCGAACGTAAATGTATGTGAAATTTTGGTTGACAAGTTGTAATAATATATTTAGATAGTAATATTATTATGATTTAATATGTCTACTACACCGTCTTCAGGATAGCATCTAATTGAGCCTATAATATGGCTAGTAAAAATAGAATTTTTATTTCAGTCAACTCCGTACTAAATTACCGATCTAATTTTTGTTTTCAATAAGATTTAGGTTACTGGGTATAAAATCACAAAATATAGACAGATTCTACTGGAGCTTCGGACGCCATCTTGGAAATAAAAAAAAAGTTATAAAAAAGGTTAAGGTCGATATTTCGAAAAATTTTCACTTTAAGGCAAAAATGATAGAAACAATTATTGCTGAGTATAAAATTTTCAATAAACTGTTTTGTGAAACTTACTGCTTACGATTTATGGTTCATTTAATGAATAGGTTTTTCTACCTCGGTCGATAACTCTTATAACATTTGATTAACCGATAAAATGCGTTTATTCATTTTTAAAGATCAATCTGTTTGTCTTCACACCTTTTATTTGAATGTTTTCTATAAAGAAATACCTTGGTCTTTTCCTTCTTTTTGTCTTTTGCCGAACTCATGTTAACGCTTTCATTCCTGAGACTATTAAAGCTTGATCGAACGCAGAACCCAGAAAATACATCATGTATCTTCTATACATGATGTATTTTCAGTATCAATATGCAATTTAAGTCAATGGTTTGATTGTTTAATAAAAAAATTAATAGTCTATCAATAAACCACAGTTATAATTCACATGGATCAGTTGTATCGACTTATTATCCTTTCTACTATACTTATTAACGAAACTAGCGGCCCGCCCCGGCTTCACACGGGTATTTAACAAAATTTTAAAATTAAAAATTATCGTACACACACATAAAACCTTCCGAATATTTCGTCTATGGTGAATAATTTTATGAATTTCTTCATCTTTTAATGAAATATCCTTGAAATTACATCATGAAGATCGAAAGACCAGATAATGGTTCCGCTTTAGTTACGGGACATTCGGTTACACGTAAAAGTGACAAATATGTCTGGTCTTCCATAGCTTCGGAAATAAATTATCGCATCTTTGGTTTTTAATGCAGATAACTCGGAGAACCTGTAAATGAATATGACGTAGATTACGCGTTGATCGATGTTTGATGGACGATAACTTGATTTAAAGCGTCTCTAAGATGAATGTTTCACCAGCCCTCAGTCTCTGGTGATCACGACATCATATGTAATTGAATCTTTCTGATATCTTTTTGCCATCATATCGACAATGTATTGAATAAAAACCGGCCAATTGTGAGTCACTGGCACACGATGGTTTCCGTACCGACCTGGCAGAAGATTGGCGTAAAATAGAAGTGTTATACTTCTACGTTTAGTCTGGTGAAAGAGGTAGTCGGTGCCCACTTTATTTAAAGATGGCAACTCATTTGCAACCCTACAGGTGTTGCAAAGGTCCATGGGCGGCGGTTATTACTTAACATTGAGTGAACCGCCAGCTCGTTTGCCACTCTTATCACATTAAAAAAAACATCTTTATTCAATATAAAATAGAAGTGTTATACTTCTACGTTTCCGTAGTGTAATAGTAGTATATATATATTATTTATCTCTACTTTACTCTCTCCGACTTGTAAGACGATTTACTTTTCCCTCGCCTGGGAACTATTTCTAGAAAGATGAGATCTTTTGGGCATTTTAAAATGATAAAAAAAATTAAACTGCCTTTTTACTTAATTATTTGCTAACCAGTATAAATATGATTGAAAAATTATAAGAACTACTAGAACAGTCACTAAGCTGTTTGGATAGTTAAATTACAATATATTAACATTTTTAAACTTGTGATATCTTTCGAATGGAATGTCCGAAATTAATAATTCAAAAAGTTATATAAAGATATTAAAATAGTCTTAAATATGAAGTAATTATTTTTATACGGATTAATACCAAGATACAAATAATGAGCCTTTTCTAGCGGCGGCATTCCAATCAAAATTTTAAAATAAAATAACACTTATTGTGGCATAACTATAATAGTTAGACATATGCTCTCGCGGCAATTTTTGTAAATAATGATAGGTTCTGCAAATTTGTAGTACATTATTTTATTCTATCATCAATAGTTTTTGCAGCGCACGCGATGTAAAGAATATTTTAGGTAATTTTTGTACACTTTGGGTTACATTATTGAAGTTTTAGTAAGGATTCCTATTTTTTTGAAAATATAATATAGCCTATATCAACCGGGGATAATGTAGCTTCCCAACAGTGAAAGAATTTTTCAAATCGGTTCAGTAGTTTCGGAGCCTATTCAATACATACAAACAATCAAATCATTCCTCTTTATAATATAGTATAGAAGTATAGATATATATTTAATCGGATTTGTGACGTCGGAAATTATTATTGAAAATGTTTGCAAATATCGATTGCAATTGAATTGGAATCCTCTTAGTCTTTGACTAATGAGGTCTTATGTCTTATCTTTGTAAGTATGTATACCAAAAAAGTTGGTATACTTACAAAGTTTTGGGAAAAAATAAAAAATAGGTAGGTATGTCACTTATTACTGCGCCCCACTCTGTATTTAATTCAGAAAGCTGCAATTTAATTATACCTGAGAGTTCTTGACTCTGCTTGTACGCAGATCAGTATTTTCTCTCGCTGTGACTGACACAACGAGCTCAGTCTTTTGTCTAAGAATGCGCTTAATGAATTAAATTAAACAAGGGGTATTATTCTTTTCTGATTACAACAGCATACTATCTGGAACTGTATAGTGTATATGTAAATCGCTTGGAGTAAAAGGTTTTTATGGCACTTATCATACAGTTGCAATCTGGCAAAAACACTTATGACCTATGAAGAACGCCTAAGACACTTCGGCTTACAATCCCTTTTCTGTCGACGAAAGTTGCTTGACTACACGTTTCTGTATAAACTGGTTCGTGGGCAAATTGAAGATACATACTTAATATCTCCGTTAAACTTGTCTATATTTAGAGAATTGCCAAGACCATTGAAATATACTCCATTTAATTTAAAGACAGCACGCTCAAAGTTTGGATAATATTCACCTTTAAATAGAATAATGAGATATTATAATGCGGTTCACAACACAAGCTTGGTAGACAGTAATTTAAAATGTGATCCAAAATTTTCCTCTTGTGGATATTTTTTCAAAAAAATTATACAAATTCAAATATTACATGCATCAGACTGCAGTTCAACCATTGTGACCTACTATAAGGATATTTCGTATGTAAAAAATGTGTGATAGAAGTAATTTCTTTGTTATATTTGTATTATTATTGTAATGATTCATTTGTTTCGTATTATTAATTTGTATTATTAATTAGTAATTTTAGTTTAATTCTTAATTTTTAATTAAGAAACAATGTAGAATAAATAAATTAAGTTTTTCGTCAGTGTGGCAATCAGCCGTTTAGCTCAGTGGCTAGAGCGTCAGGCCGCGAAAGCCGAAGACGTGGATTTGATTCCAGCGGCGACAATCTTTTCGTACTTTTTCTACATGTTTTAATTATATTTAAATTTAAAGAAGTAATTTATTTATTCGTTTGTATAATTGTAGTAGGTAACAAGAATCTAGTAATATTATTTCAATAAAATTGGCTCAGATTATTGCGTTGATTGAATTGAAGTTCAGCGCCCTCACTGCAGGCTGAATTTTTTTTTTTTAGTTAATATGTTATGTTCGTATACAATTTTATAGTAATATTAAAGCTAAAAATATGAAATAAAACCAAGACCAAAATCAAGATATATAAGTTGTACACAAGAGAATAATTACTCGCGCTAACCGCCTAATGATCAATGTAATCAAAATGCATTTATTATCTTCACTGCATTTATGCAAGACTCTGAAGCGTTTAAGTTAGAGTAATGTTTAACAAAAATCAGAATATATAATAGTTATAAACTTGTTTTGATTTTCATTATCTATTTGACCTGACCTGGCGAACTTTGTATAGCTTCAGAATCAATAGATGTTGTATTACCGTACTTGCTGAAATGAGTTAACTTTATAGGAAGAATCCTTTTGAGTACATCAAATGAATAAAGTTCAATGAATGTAAAAAAATCTGAATGAAACGCTTTTTAATTAGATTGGATTTAATGCAATGCACGTGGAAGCAAGGCAATTACTTTATTGAAGCAAAACGCAAAAATTCACGTAGCATTGTTGCACTACGTTTTTCTATAACATTTTATTGCATGAGTTGCACTCAGAACGACTCCCTTTATTCTTAAATAAAGAGCATCTGAACACCTCAAAAGAGCCTCATTTTGCTGAACCAAGCGAAACTACGTTCAAAGCAAGACAATAATTTACGCGGTGCAATTAGCACCGAAAGTGATACAACTAATGTTGTTTGTTTTAATATTCTTCTGGTATTCTACTGTACATTGATATGATATCTTACGTCATATTGCATCGTCCAGATCTATTAATCGCCTTTACGTGTAAACCGATATGGATAGAAATATTTCAACTAACCCACCACAGGCAAACCTCATCGCTGATGAGATAGAGACATTATTAAGCATTGGGTCTTTACTGATACTGGAGACTGGGTACATTCCATTGAATGTCTAAAACTAGTGTCGATGCCTGCAAAAATTCTTATTTGGTTAGTAGAAATACTTTGAATATACCTGCATCATGTTGAACATAGTTGACGGACCATTTGGCGCCAACCAACCGTGGAAGGTTGATGGCAAGTGTTCCGAGCATTATCCACCAAGTCAGTGGAGACTATCGCTGGCAACAATTGTTATCCACGGTATCGTCGATCACTCGATGTCAACGTAGAATTATAGTAACGAAAGTGGTAGGATACAATTTCGTAGCCAAAAACACTCGCATTATTTCATTTCAATTACCCAATTGTTTCAATACACCCAAGGCTTACTTCAATACTTTCAAAATTACTTGTCGCATGTTTGATCAGAATATGCCTTGAATTTGTATATAAAATACGAAGAAACATTTTCACCGACGCAATAATATTAAATAGTGCAAACATTATAAATTCATATAATTAGCCTGCTTTTTTTATTCCTCATATTTTGTTCTTCTAATGTGGTGTTTAGTGCAATATTATAAACAATGTTAAAAAAAATTAATGTGATGATATACGCAGACAGAACATAAGCAGCGATTAGACTATACATAATTCAGGCGCCTTCTCTTTTAGGTTCCTTAGTAAGTAATAATAATTATCGAAATTGACGACTCACGACTGCCCTAAACCCATATACTAATATTTATCAACGTATAAAATAAACATATAAAAAACATGAAGAAGAATTAACCTCTCAACACAGAATAAACAAAAACATTACACAAACATTCATAAACTAATTATCCTTCATAATGTTCTATTTTCAGTTTGCGCGCGACTTTGTTGACGTACTGACGCTCCTGCATAAAATATCGTTAGTAAAGTGTGCGGTGTATTGATATTTTTATTAAATAACATCTTGTTGACAAGTGCGGGCTCGACCGATGCGTGCCGGGTCCGCGCAAAATGGATAATGAACCTAATGACGATAGGAATAGAGTAGAATCTGCATTATCAATTGATGGCGAAGGATCAACTATTATGGAGGAATGTGTGGAATCTATTGAAATGGAACAAAATAGAAAAAGAACAAGAACAACTGAAACTAGTGAGTCTTCTGAAGAGGGATGGAATGTAGTGTCACGGGCACGAAAAGTGATCCGGATAGCGGATGAATCTTTAGAAGAAAAATTAGATATTTTGTGTAACTAGCACCAACCAGCTACCTAAACAATTCTCCCTTGCGAAACTATTTAAAGATAATAATATAAAAGGCGTTATTCGAGTTAAATACTCCAACAAGTATAAAATGCTAGTTACATTTGATGAAAAAATCAACGCTGATATATTTCTAGAGTGTAAGTCTTTTAAAGACCTAAACTGGAGATGCTATAAAACTTCCGAAGTGGGTGTATCCTATGGGGTCGTTAGGAACATCGATTTAGAAGTCAGAGACGAAGAAATCGTAAATCATCTTTCATGCGGAGCAGAATTAATCTCGGTTAAAAGATTAAACAAAAGGTCCTCTGGAGATACATCGCAATGGATTAAGAGTGAGGCAATTCGGTTGGGTGTTAGAGGAAGTTCACTCCCGTCTCATATATATACCTATACGGATTACGTATTAAAGTGGACCCGTACGTTTTCCCTGTAACCCAATGTTCCCGGTGTTGGAAGTTTGGACATAATCGACTACAGTGTCCATCTACGAAGGTAGTATGCCCAAAGTGCTCTAAAAATCACGAGAACTGTGATTCTACCATTTTCCGATGTGTTAATTGTACTGGAAGTCATATGGCTCTCCAAAACTTGCGCCCGGTCTTTAAAAAAGAAAAGAGGATTAGAGAATTGATGTCGGAGTTCAATTGCACATACAGGAAGGCACTTACCTTATACGTTCCCCCCTCGCCAATACCCGAAAAAGACCCTCCTATTGCACCGACTCAACCATCTCCATGTCCCCCGTTACAACGAGTTGATGCTTCTATTCCCATGGCCGAAGAAAACAGTCACATAGCCAAGAAAGACAAACAACTTATGTCAGATCTCTTTAAAAGACCGAAGAAGAGCTCAAACAATAATAAGATAACGCAACAGCAACCCTCATGTTCTTCACCACCGTCACATTCTGAAACAGCGCAGAGGGAATCTAATTGGAGTTGGGATTCCGATGGCGATAAGGATCATGAACCAGACGAGTCAAGGAAACAATCTCGTGCGAACAGTTTTAAAGAATCGAGCTTTTTCCGTTTACTGACTAAATTGTATAAAATTATTATAGGTACGGATCCCTTGGAGGCTAAAATACCACGAGTTATCATAATGTGTACAGAATGGGTTATACATGTAGTAATGAATGGGTCTTTGCTTGAATTCTTCTACAAACCATACTCTGATAATGCATAGTCAAAGCATCAAGACCAATATTAACATCATACAATGGAATTGCCAAAGTCTTAGACCTAAAGTTTCATCCTTTGAGTCACTATTGTGTCAAGAAAAAAGTTCATATAGCTGTTTTAAGTGAAACATGGCTAGAACCTAGATCTCATTTTAAAATTAAAGATTATAATATTTATAGATTAGACAGAATCGACTCGTATGGTGGTGTAGCTATTCTTGTACATAGGTCTATTGAAAGTTTCATTTGCAACTCTCGATGCCCAAATAGAGGTATTGAACTATTACATATTCGATTAGTTAATTGTCGGCATATTGAGAATATCATAGCTCTTTATTGTTCCCCTTCTATCCTCACATCACAATGCGATTGGGACTACGTCTTCTCAATAACCAATAATAAATCTTTAATTTTAGGAGATTTTAACGCACACCATTTAAATTGGTCTAACAGATCAGATAATAGAGGGACACTTGTATTTGATTCTATGCTGGAATATAATTTTATGTATTTAAATAATGGTAAGTCAACTAGAGCACGTTACGTTAATGGATCATTGCAGCAATCTTCCCCTGATATTTCGTTTGCTTCATCTGACTTAGCTACGTTTTTTTTTTGTTGGGAGGTAAGCAACGAATGTCTTGGTAGCGATCACCTTATAATTAAGATATCATCTTCAATAGTAATTAAGCAAAATTTAATAAAGAAGCGAAATTTAAAAAAAAGCGATTGGAGGTCTTACTCGTTATTTATAGAAAAATCAGTAATTAATTACAATATTCCTGGAGATTTACAAGAATTTTACAATTCTTTTGAATATATAGTACAATCAGCTGCCGATAGATATATACCATATATTAAATATCCGAACCGGGTTTGTGAAAAGTTTGTACCTAAGCCGTATTGGAATCCTGAACTATCAAAAGCAGTGGCTGAGCGACGCCTGGCTCTGGCTAACCTAAGACGTAATCCATGCCCAGAAAATTTAGATATATTAAAAGAGAAAATTCGTAATGCTCAAAGACTTATTAGGTTAGCGAAGAGTCATTCTGTGGCAGTGCTTCTGTTCGTCTATCGATGAGACCACTTCCTCATCGGAAATGTGGCACAAAATGAAATGGATTAAGGCCAATGTTTCGAATTCTAACAATCCCTACATAAATAAAGAAAATATTGTCAATCTACTAAATAATCTGACTCCTGATTACGTGAGCCCACCGCAACCTATCTTTCAATCAATAAACATTAACTTAGAATCAGATATTACTTTACAGGAGCTTGAAAACTCTATAAAAAAATCGGATACTGCCACCGGAGTCGATAATATAAGTTATTCTATGATCAAAAATCTACCTGCCACTGGCAAAATTATATTAGTTAAATTTTATAATATGGTTTTTCACTCCGGATTTGTTCCGGTACAATGGCGTAAAGTTAGGATTATTCCGATCGCTAAACCTAACAGAGATTCAAATTCTCCATATTCCCTTAGACCTATTTCACTCATCTCTTGTGTGTGCAAAATATTCCACTCTATTCTGAATAAGAGATTGGAATGGTATCTAGAAAAAGGTTCTATGTTTCCTCCAAACATGGTAGGTTTCCGGAGAGGTTGGTCATGCTTGAATAACCTTACACATTTTGATATCGCATATTCAGACAGGCTTCTCTAAAAAATTAATTACTGTAGCTTGTTTTCTCGATATTGATAGTGCGTATAATAATGTTGATGTCACCATTTTATTGAATAATTTAGACCTTCTAGGCATTGGATCAACAATATGTAATTACCTTATTGAAGGAGAGACATTTAAATATTTCACTTGACGGGTACCGTATAGCTAGATCTACAGGCCGAGGTTTGGCTCAAGGAGACCCTCTATCCCCACTTTTATTTAATGTAGCTACAATCAATATTTGTAAAAGCATTCAAAACGTTGAAATTTCTCAATATGCCGATGATTTAGTACTATATATATCTCGTAAAACTCTAAATTTGGCAGTTAAAGATTTAAAGCTAGCATGCCAGAACCTTAATAACATATTATCAAACTTGGGACTGTCTATTTCCTCCAGTAAAAGTAAGATTTGTGTATTCAAACGAGATGGGTTTAGAGGAAATTTTGTGTTTATGATTGATAATCATCCCTTAACAATTGTAAGCTATGTTAAATACCTAGGACTGTGGTTGGACAGTCATCTAAGATGGAGTAAACATGTAGAAGAAACTATTAAAAAAGTATGCAAGTTTATAAATCTCCTTAAAGTATTGTCCGGTCCTGGGTGGGGTATCCATCAAAGACATTTAAGACGATTATATATATCCCTTATAAGAAGCCGAATAGATTATGGTAGTTTCTTATACGATAATAGCAGTAAAAATATTCTTCTAAAACTGGATAAAGTCCAAAATCAATCATTGCGTGTAATAGGCGGCTTTATACGAAGTACCCCAATCCATGTAATGGAAAATGAGTTGAGTCTCCCTCCTCTCCAAATCCGCCGGAAATATCTTGCTGGAAAGTTTTGGTTAAAGTGTAACTCGTATTTAAATAATAATGTCATCAATTCCGTTAATAACCTAAATATGTACAGCAATTCAAGATATTGGAGAGGTAAGAAACTTCCACTACTTGTTTATACTCATGAATATCTACAGTCTATGCCCATGCAAGTCGGTGTCCTACCTGAGATGTTTTCATTGGAAACATGGGTTAGTAATATTGATCTTCATAATATCATTTCTTATACAATTCCATCTGTCGATCGCCCAAAACATACATATAACTATCAGGTGTTAAAATCTGTATGCTTACATTTTATTGAACAAGAATATAACGGTTTTTATAGACTTTATACAGATGGTTCTAAGAACGACACTGGAAGTGGTGCAGCCTTCCTAGACCCGACCTTAGGAATTTTCACCAAACTTAGGGTAGATTCCGATATTTCTATCATGCACATTGAACTAATTGCCATATCAGAAGCTTTGTCATATATTTACTCTCTTAATTTCAAAAAAAATTGTCATTTTGACGGATTCAAAAAGTTCATTACAACATTTGGCTCGTTGTACCTCTCATGGGAAAGGTATACCGATAGCCTACAAGATTATAGAATCAATCCTTAAGTTAAAATCTCAAAATATTAAGGTGATACTACAGTGGATTCCATCTCACATTCAATTAAAAGAAAACGATGACGTTGATCGTCTCGCCAAAGAAGCTGCGGCAGACGGCATACCATTTAGTGTTGTACCTCTTTACTCAGATTATTTTAAATATATTAAATCTAAGTGTAAATCAGACTGGCAAGAATATTTCGATGAGAGATCGCGTGAAAAGGGAATCTGGTATCGAACTATACAACCACAGGTGTGCCAACAACCTTGGATAGACACATTTAAATTTAACAGAAATATTCTAAAAATGTTACTTAGATTACGTTCGGGACATATTCCGTCGAATAAGTTTGCATTCTTAATGAAAATGGTGAGTTCACCAAATTGTAATAACTGTGGTGTCGTTGAAGATGTACTCCATGTACTGACGGAATGCGTTCGCAACCAAGATCTCAGAATGTCTTTGATGGGTTCCCGAAATTTTAATGTTGGTTTTGTGACCAGTATCCTGGCTGTTCCGATATCAGATCAGGCTCGGATACTGGCCAGGATTGCCGAACTTAGTTTAAGAAAAACTTGATTTTGTAATAGATGTTAAGCAATGTTGTGTTGATGTACTATATTATTTTTGTTAACCCTACAGGGAGATGTTATCGCTCAGCGATAAAGCTCCTTCCTAATAAATTAAAAAAAAAAATGTTCTATTTATTTTGTGATTGGCATAAAAAAGTAACACTGCCAAATAAACTTGAATTGCTTGTTTCCATCTTAAACTTCTCCTGTAAATTCATGAAAGTAGCGATGGCGTATAATTTCTTGCATAATTACTTTAACAATGTTACGTCAGTTGAAACAAGAGCTACGAATCACAGCTTCTAAAATGAAATGAGCAGTATTGTTGTTACACAAACTGTTTACCGCGCAGTTAAATGAAAAACGGTGTATTTAATTTGTACATTATTTTATTTTAAAGTAATGACTTCTAATTAGGGATTAATTCAAAGTTTTTTAAATCAAATATTATATTGTGCAATAAGAGTGAATAAATATTTGAAACAGTCTTACCTATAAAATAGATAGTAAAAAATATTCTTTTAAATTTTCTCTTCGTAATATGAATAATTAATATTGTAAAATATTTTTGCATATTATTCTTTTGTTGCTTAACAGTGAAATTACTAATATATTAAAATTAATTTATATTTAAATGGAGAGATAAAATTAGGTTATTCGGCTATCATTCATATATTTATGAACAACTACGATATTTACTTCTTCCGACTCAGGCCGCGAATGCCGAAGACTATAATGTAAAGGCTAAGACGCCATATCAAGGTTGGATGGTCAAGGATGCCACATAAGGGGTATATAATCCTACATAATCCTACAATCCTTAGGAGCTCCGATCAGATATAACCAAGTAAAAACGTCTGCCGTTCTCGTTGTCGAAAGTCACATGTCACAATCAATATAGACTATGCTATACAAACACAATGTTTCTAATTAATAATTATGAATAAAAAAAATACAAATGATAAATTAATAAGAAACAACAAGAATTAAACTTAGGTTTTAATATCAAGAGATAAATCAAACATAAGCACATGAACAATATATAGCACATAAGTAAAGACGAAGTGAAACAACAAGCTGTCTTAACGCCATTTACTAGAAAAAAATACGAAATCACAAAACGAATTATAGATGTTTTATAGATTCCTTCCATCCTGTTTTATAGATCCAAAAATTGTATTGTCCTCAAGACCAGGCAAAAAATTGAAATTTGAAAGAAAAGGCAAATCAAGAAAAATTTTACGGCTCAATTTAAAATAAAGCGAAAAAAAAAAAAAAAAAAAAAAAACTGTTGGTGTCAGGATTGTACGTGAGAAGTGAAAATTTCTGAGCTTCACAAACTTGTAAACATTATTTTTGGGTTGTTAAGAAAATATTTCATTGAAGTATTTTTTATTACAATTTATTTTTATCAACGTATAATTATAGTCATAAATTTTTAATTAATATAGTTCAGTCATTTTCCCCTCAAAAGTGCACAACGTGCCTAAAAAAGTGAGCCTAATTGTACCAATATGTATATCATTTTTCCTAATTCTGAATTTAATTTTTTTTTATGTAAATTGTACAAAAATAAACCCTCTTATCAGATTTATCATTTCATTACGAATCTATCTATCCATAAGATAATTGGGGAGAGATCGCGATTGTTCAGTGTATTTGCTTTCTATTATTTGAAATTGTAGTTGAATAAGTTGAAAAAGACGTACTAAAATTTAAGGACGAAAGTCCCTTTGGTCTAGATAGAACTGATTTGAATTATATATTCTAAATACTTTCTTTGCTTATTAACATAGACCAAATGCAAACGTTAAGGTAGATAGAATCAGCACTTCATTTAACTCACATTTGTTCTTTATATTTGGTTAATAAGGTACGATAAGGTCATATGAATATATTTACAAGCAAAGTTTTGAATTGCTATCTAATGTAATAGCGTTTTCCCCGTTCACCCCAGCTAAGGAAGGCGCTAACAAGCTCTGTAAAGTTGATAATGTTGTAAAGACTGAAAGCGTGAACCAGTTATGAAGACCTGGTTGAATGATTTAACTATATGTTTTAATATTTTGTTCGAACTCATATCGTAATATGAACACACAACGAAATCTTTCTTACTTAAGTTGCGCTGGGGTTGATGAGTTCGATACCCACAGGTAATAAGTATTTGTCTTACTCTTTTTTATTAATAATATATAATAATTGTTGCATAAACACGCATTTATTCTCGAGGAGGTTTGACGTCAAATAGGCGGCCAGTCGTAAATACCCTAGTCAAAACCTCTAACGAAGGGGTTCCTCTTATCGATTTTTTCTTCCCCTTTAATCGATTTTTCTTACCTATAATTAATAAATACTAGCAACCCGCTCCGGCACCGCACTACATATAAACCTTCCTCTTGAATCACTCTATCTAGTAAAAAAAACCGCATCAAGATCCGTTGCGTAGTTTTAAAGATCTAAGCATACATAGGGACAGACAGACGGCGGGGACTTGTTTTATACTATGTAGTGTTCCGCTTTTAGAATACAATTATTATCTTTCAGAATAGGGCCTTTAAAAATACCTATGATTTGAGATTGGCTGATTGTAATGTGTGCTTTTATTATTAATTTAAGTATGTGATTTGCTATTCCATATTTTTCATTAATTCTGTTACTATAAGTGATAACAAAATTTGCATTTTTTGATTGTAAGCACCACATCTAATTGAGTTAATGAGAGTTGTAGAGGCGTCTAAAAGTGTAGAGTAGCTCATGTCCTGTGAGAATAAATTACGGTATACGTACACACCATGTTGTCTTTTGCTTACTTATTTGTCATGATCTAGGCCAGAAACAGAGTACTGAGTCAATATGAGAATCTATGCACGAACTCGTATTTGTCTATGTGGGAACGAATTAATGAATATCTAGTATTTGGGGGTGGTTAAAAAAAACAATGTCAATATTCGTGGCTACTACAGCGTTCTCATAAAAAAATTACTCGTGCATTTTAAAATGCATAATAAATACTTATGTAATTATATTAATTAATTACAATGAATATTATGCAAACTCAAAAGAATAGTAAATAACAATTTTTTGGAATACAACTCAAATACAATGTCAAAGAGCCATATCAATATGCTTCGACTCGGCTCTTTGGTCGTATAGCTAAGAGCATATTAATTTTTAATGTTTAAATATCAAGTACCTGGAGGACCGAGCTTTACTCGTTTTTATGTATTTCGTAAATCATGTATTTTGGAAATAAAAAAATAAAAAATAAAGAAAGCCGATCTGGTATAGAAAAAAAAAGGAAAAAATTAAGTGTGTAAATAATCGTGATACGAACCGCGGCCGTCTGTTTTGGGGCCGCGTGATTACCGACCGAGCTAGTATAACATTTTTTTGCGGAGAAATTTATCGTCATATTCGAACAATATTTTTCATTCCCTGAAAACAGGGATAAAAGAACATTTCCTAAAAATGAAATCTAGCTAGATAGATTTTTCGCCCCCGAATCGACGCACCTACTAAATTTCAAGAAAATCGCTGGAGCCGTTTCAGAGATTCCGATTAAATATATACAAGAATTGCTCGTTTAAAGGATAAGATATCATGATTCATTTGATTAATTATTTGTTCACTGACCTCTATGTTCCACCGATTGAATGTCTCTCAGAGTCACAAGACAAGTCCGAGACTTGACAGATTATAAGTTCGACATCCGCCTGATGTTCTGAAATCTTGATACATTAAGTTTTGTTCCGTTATAATAATATGTTTGATAAAAAATATAAATGTAAAGTCTTGCATATGTTAAATTCTTATAGCACTGTATACTTTTATTTGTCCACGTCGTTCCGGACATCGAGAAAGTATTAATCTCTTATATTATAGATAAAATATTTCAGGAAACGAAATACACTGGATTGTTCCTTTTTTGTTTTTTTTTTTTGGTCTAAATTATAAGATTTCATGTTAAGAATGCAGCTTATATATATTGAAGTTTACCAGTAAGACCTTCCACTTTTTAATATTCCAAGAGCAGAAATCGATGCCTTCGCCGATTTTCCCGTTTGGCATGCCAGGTTAAATATAAATATAAAAAAAGTTTTAACAATATTATATATTAAAATCATCGATAATATCAGGTATATTAAAATAATCGATACATAATTCAAATATTTAAACAACTTTCATTTTGTATATAGTTTTTTATTTGTTGAATCACATAAAAACAATAAAATTTGTAGCTCAGACTCAGCTTGGCAATATATGTGGCCGCAGAGTCTTATAAAAACCAAAAAACACGTTTGTGGAATAATAATGATGATCTATATCAAAATAAGTAAATACAAAACATTTCTCATATACTTTACTTCTGTGTTTGTCCATTTTGTTTAGTAGTCATAAACGATCGTTGTGGTGTCGATAAAATTAAAAAAAAAATTATACTTGACCGGTGCACGAACATTAGTATTATGGAAAGATATATTGCAAGATATATTATTAAAAAATTGCATTGCTCTAGCTTTGCAAGGAATCCATGATTGTCTTTGTAAAGTTCATAATGTTTATATAGTTTTTAATCGATATTTTAACAAAATATCAATCAAAACTTAACGGCGATTACATCGGCTGTGAAGACAATAAGTGTAATTGTGCAGCATGATTCTAAAGTAATACCACTGCTTTATCAAAATTTGTGTTCACTGTTTTGAATGCATTGGAAGCGGCAAATGAACGCCGTCTAGTCCATTCATGAGAATATAGCATTTCATAACGTCATAATGTGTCCAAAAAAGTTTTATTGCAGCAATGTAATAAAAATACTATATAAAACTGGCGGGCCGGACAGACGTTGTCAGTACACACGTCTTTAATTCAAAAATTTCAAACTCTTTTGAATAACTATGTGAATGTAAACCACCGAACCCATCTGAACACACACAAAAATTTTCATTAAAATCGGTCCAGCCGTTTAGGAGAAGTTCAGTGACATACGCACGTACAGAAGAATTATATATAAAGATGAGACTTATTTATTTGCTATAGGCTTATAAGGTTCAAACAAATATAAATTTAAACTTAATCTTTACTCTTTTCCTTATAATAACTGTACTGATATTTTTAATAATATCATGTGGCTCAAGCTAGGCTTTAATTTCTATGCAAATTTAAGGATTGGCCCAGACAGTGATAGACAGGGGCCGAGATTATTAAGCGGAGTCAGGTCCCTCAAAGTTTTTGTCTTTCGCCGTTTTTATTAAATTACCAAATTCTTTTAGCCTATTTTTATGCAAATGAAAAAGAGCTCATAAACTGAACTCGACATATATGTACTCAAACTTTATAAAGGTTATATATTTATACAATTATATATTTATAAATGTAATTGACATGAACATGTTAATCAATTAGCAAGGAAAATAAACAGTTCTGCTTACTCATTATACAAGCTATCCTCCTTGATAAATTTAAATACTTTGTTATGACACGTTTGATTCCAGGATATGGAATAAAGGTTTGGTAAAAATTTAGCTTTCAAGGATAAAAAAATATGTATTCGTAACTTTCGAAATGTTGTGTTTGTAGGAAGCAACCTCAGACTTTCTTTAATGTGGAAAGTTGCCATGGACATTATAAATGCGTCGCCACCTATCAATAAAGTGAGCCCCAGTTACCTCACTCACCAGATGAAACGCAGAAGTATAAAAATTGCAATTCACGTCTGCCTACTGTGAGATCGTGCTACTTCCCTGGACGGACGTGCCTATTCGTGCAACAGCGAAAACTGTTGCGTAGCCCTGCCCCCTGAAAGTTTGATTTCAATAAGTCTGAATAAGTCTTCATTTATTTATTACAAGCTTTTACCCACGGCTTCGCTTGCGTTGAGGTCCTTATATAAATATTTATTAATAAATACTGATATGGGATTCTTTTTAATAAAAAGAATCCCATATCAGTAAAAAGTTGCATGATAATCAGATGAGTAGTTTTGGCGTGAACGCAGTGCGAGAAATGCGTAGCAAACAAACTTACATTCACATTATTATAACATTAGTAGGTGTTATAGTAGGGATTGAAAAGATTAGATGGACTCGTATTGGACCAGCAATATTAATTTTATAAACAAATACCCTTTCAAACTGGCCATTTATTTCTATCATATCGACGTAAGAGTTTCTGTAAGCATTTACATACGTTCATGTAGGCTACGTTTTCCTAAGGGACCACATTCTTCACTAAGTCTTAATCAATTTGGGAATTGAATGGAGATGATTTTCTTTAGAAGTAGTAGACCAAATTGACTATCTTACTACTCGGCAACGTCTGTGACTTAGTACTTTCTAGGGAAGACGCACTTACTGTTGCATAAAAAGTAAAGTGAAGTAATAGCCTATAAATGTCCCACTGCTGGAAAAAGGCTCCCTGTGGAAAGAGGGTATTATAGCATTGCGTCCGCAGTGGGTCGCGTCAACCACGCGACCCACTGCGAATTGGTGGACTTCACATATCTTCGAAATATTTTTATTTGTTATTATTTCGAAAATTTGCAGGTTTCCTCACGATGTTTTCCTCAACACTGAGCAAGTGTTAAGTCAGCACTTAAAATCAACAATGTCATTGGTGCTGGGCACCGGAGATCGAACTCAGGTTGCTCGAGTAAATTGAATTCAAGGCGAGCGTTCGGTCACTGAGCTATCACGGTTCTGTTGTATGATTCTCATTATTAAGTCCATCACGTAGTCAATAGTAAACAGTTCATTCTTTCACGCCAGGCGTCATAGAAAGATAGAAGGCAAATTTTTTGAAAAAAAGTTGCCTTCTATCTTTACTAAATAAATACTACTGTACATTATAGGTTAATTTTAATTAAATAACAGATGACAATTATTATCAACGGAGTAAAGTATTACCATGCTCGTAGTTTTACAAGAGGAATACACCATTAATAAGTCTAATCGGTGTGTTTGTAGATCAAATCCCGAAAAAAATTCGTAAAAGTTTAAAAGAGGAATACATGATACAGGGCTTGAAAAAAGATGCTTGTAACGAAGCCGTTTTAAGGTACAATTGATTTGAAATATTTATTTATTTATTTATTAATGTTCACCAACATTGGCCACATTAAGCATGCAAAACAATTATGAAAGTAAAAAAAAAAAATAAGTCGTAAATGTTCCAACAATTACAGGTGGACACAGCTTTCTTAACATAAACTTATACCCTAATTAAAATAATGTAATAGCTACAAACTAGGGTGAGAATTAATACTTATATTTATCGTTAGTCCAATAAAATAATCTAAGATTGACTTTTTAAATTTTTCCAAGGACATACTTAAATCAATATCATGACTTTTTGACAATGTGTTATACAAATTTAAAGTTTTTTATAGTGCTAATCTCTGCACGTTTTCTACAAGTTTTAATGTGTTATACATTTTACATAGTCTTGCTAGTGTTGAAAATTGTCCAAGATTAGTTTTAAATGCTGGCACAACAAATAGATTAAACGTATATATTAAAATAACTTAAAAAAATGTGAACACAGCATTTGTCATAGAATTAAGTGCTTGATTCGGTGAAATTTCGATTAAACTTTGCAGGATAAAAATGTTTAATACAATTTTTTTATTATATGAGAAAAAAAAACAAGAATCTGTAACACTCATATGTAATATGTATAATGGTGCTCTTCCCGCTATTGTTTATTTTACCCTTATAATATGAACATACCTTTGATATTACGCGCTGTAATGCTTTTGCAATTAAAAGTAGGTGTGCCTTAAATTTTTTAAAAGCATAAACTCCATCTTAAAGTTTTGTCTAAATAAGACTTTAGCGCTATACGGAACGGTTCATACTGAGTAATTGGCTTTTGGAACTTGTAACAAGTTTTTAAACTACGAAAGTAAAGATCTTACTTTTAGAGTAGTTTAATATTTGTTTATTTTTTCATAATTTGTCCTTTGAGTTGAGATGGGTTTACTTAAAGTCATATTTTGAAAAAACAAATATCGCTTAAAATATACTTCATTTTAATATAATTTTGTTTACAAATACGCATAACAACAACAAACAAAATATTGACAGATTTTCGTTGAACAATACCATATAAAAATATATTCCAGAACTTATCAAAAATTTCCATATGTTGTGCTTCATTAATACGTTCTATACATTTCTTCGAACAATTACAATTTTTGGATTCAAATGTTTTGCAGGAATGAATTTTCTTCTTTTTGTATCGTACTTTTGTCCATTATTTCGCTTAATTTTGTTTATTTTGTTTATTTGTTGCAAATATTTTTCTTTATTTTGTTCTGCAGAATCCGTGTTCTCAATAACAGTATCTTCATCTGATGAAGATTCTACCTCTATAATTCTTCTTCTCTTTGTTCGATTCGTTAATTTGTTGTTCCTAGCGGAATTATTTTCATCCTCTGAATCTAAGATTATTCTTCTGTTTATATTCAAGGGCTTTATGTCTGTGTGAATTTATTTATAATTAAATAAAATAAATATTTGCAGTTGTTTTAAGATAATAGTGGTTTACCATTTGTTCTTACCTATATCACTATCTGATGTTAATATGAAGTTAGCCATTTTAACAAAAAAAATAGAATAACTAACCTAAATTACCACCTCTTGGCACGTAATATCACACGTAATCCTATAAATATTATAAGTCTGAAAGTTTGTAAGTTTTTTTTGGGTAAAGATATCGCCAAAAGTACGTAATAGATTGGTTTCAATTTTATTTAACACACAGCTAGAGCATGAATTGGAATAGTACATAGGCTACATTTTATTTAAAAATTCAACTCCTAAATAATTTAAAATTAGAAAAATCGTAATTCGAATCGATTGCGGATTTTTCTGCAAAAATATGGCGCTACTGTTGTTTTTGTTGTTTTTTTTAATTCGCCAAAATACGGGCAAAGATACGGAGTCATTCAGCCTTGTCGTATTTATTTTCTTCTCACAGGTTATGCGCTGTACATTTTCTAATACATTTATCAAATTTTTTAATATCTATCTTTTAACTTACGAGTAGTGGAAACATGGAGGGGAAACAGTGCAAATACCGATTTTAAGTTGTACAAAACATGGGATTTTTTGAGAAATTAAACACGGACTAGTTATATATAAAAAAATTACATTAAATTAAGCATGAATTACGTGATAGCTCATTTTTCTCAGAAATGGACTTACACCACTTTCAAATAAACGGTCCAATTCTTAGGATTATTTTGCATAATTGTAGAATGAACTTTATACTAAATAATTGTAAGCTACTATAAAGCGGGGACAATATGGTACCGTTAATGGAAAAAACAACAAATCTGCTTTATCATTACTTATAATTTAAAAAAAAACTTATTATTGTTGTGAAGTATCTTTTTGTGATTAATTCTAGGCTGAATGAGAATTTACTTAAATTCGCTTGAATTTACTTAAATTCGCTTGAATTTACTTAAATTCGCTTGAATTTACTTAAATTCGCTTTAAGTTGACGTTTTATTTGACGTTAGAGCTGTTTTAAATGATTTTTCACACTGACAGCCAAAAAGTGATAACATGAAGTCGCTTGCTAGACGACCAACTTCACGGTATTACCATTGCTACCAATAACATTTTTTTGACTTTTACCTATAATTGAAAGTGATTTAATTAAACCGTTATCGATTGCATTTAATGTATTTTTCACTCATACTGTGGTAGCACCAGGCAACCGTTTCTGCGGTTGTATGAATTGGCCGGCTCGTCCGAGGAAGTACCCCAGCCTCACAGAAGACCAGCGTGAATTTCTTTCTTTTTTTTTTAGGCTTGATGACTACTGTTGGCCTTTACGGTTCCGACGGGCTTGAGGTGGGCTGGCGCTCGGGGCGCCTAGCCTGAACCTCGGCGTCCAGCATGAAGAGAAATCGGAACACTCTAGCGTTATGTCCGGTGAACGGGGTAGCCGAGTCCTACTTTTTAAAATGTTATTAACGCATCTATAAATTCTCGGGTGTAGCAGATTGTATCAGCTAAAATCAGGTGTACCGCTTACTTGCTTGGCAATTTTTCACATAATAAAGAAGAATAATTTCTTACGTGTGTAAGCACATACATACTTTTTTTTAAATTGTCCTTACTGTAGGATAACATTATATTATGTTGTAAGGACGTTTTTCTTATACAATATTAACGTGGATAAACACCCAGATCCGGAACAATCAGAATGCGAGATAAATAACTGTCCTATGTGGGAATCAAGCTCATGACCCCCTGCGCCAAAGCCACGAATGGGCTTTAGATTCTGTAATTATATATAACAACTATAATTCTGTAATTATATATAACAACTATGAAATTTCCAAAGTTTAATCTAATGTACGTGACCTTCTCATGTTGTGATACTAAATATGGAATAACGTTGACATTTAGTTCTGCGGTCAGTTTCATTGTAAAAATTTCATTTGAGAAAGAGTTTTTTTTTTTTGTAAATTCAGCATGTTAGATGCAAGCATTGCTAAAATGCAATGAAAATAAAGTTGATATGACGTCTAGGTTTTCAATTCGATGTATGTTCTCTGGCAATTGAATACATTTGCAAAGGAAATTCGGAATTGCAATCGAATGAAGTAGATTTAATCCCAATTCATCAAACTTAAATAAAGCTCAACCAAGCTCTGTACATAGTGCTGTCAGCTGAATACATGAGCAGTTTTCAGGGCACGGTTTAAATAATTTAGCTGCTCGCTTAGTGCCGCGGAGTTCGTATTCAATATCTCGCTCGAACTTGTGCATCAAATGTATTCAGTTTAATAGTGAGAAATTTATTCAAGAGGTTGTTGCTTTAGTGTCTCCTAATTGTTTCTCCAATTTTTCTTAATTATCGATTTGCTTGTTAATAACAAGTGAGTCAACTAATAATTTTCGAAAGAATATCAAGTTTGAATTGATAGTAACCTGTTTTATATTGACAAACATCATGTAGTCTGTGTATGTAAAAAGTTTCCCTGTGGTAGGCCCACGCTGTTTATACTTAACGCTTTCACTCCGTACTCTATTAAACCTTCATCGAACGGAGATCGCACGTGTTTGAGGGCTTCCACGGTAGGTAGGGCCGCGTATGTGCTCATGAGTGCATTAACTAAGGAGTATTGCCTACCGGGCTATCGAGGTGCAGTGCGGTTCGTGACCCCTGTGATGGCCGTTGACTGTGCTTGGTTAATCGGTGGCTGGGGCGGTGAAAACTCCGCGCCACTCATATCGAACCAGTTAGTTAAGCTGCTCGTTTTTGTATTCCAGGGATCAAATCGATACCAGCAGTATCGCTTTCCTAAAATCTGAAGTTCTGTCTAATATTCTTTACAATGAGTATTTTTACATTTTACAAGCATTTATGTTACGTCATTTCAAATATATTGCCAAAAAAAAAAAAACATTTTAACGATCCATTATTCAATGTATCGTTAAATTGTTTTTTTGGCAATATTCATTTTATACAGATTTTTCTTCTTCGAGAGTTAACATTTCGTAAAGCGTTACTCAAGGCACAAGTCGGTAACAAAGGCGGTTACAAAATTACACTGTGAAAAAATTTACTATACAGGGAAGAACATGAAACAAGCATAATACTGATATTTAATAAATCATCAAATAATTGTTATGAATGAGTAGTGTCGAGTTTTAAAGAATCTTCCTACAACTAGCGAGTCAAGTAAGAAACAGATTTTAAAATACTTTAAGCTAGGCACTACTTAATCTTTATTAAAAGTAATTAAAACACGGTAAGAACTTTTTTATCCAATTAGTTTCCTTCAATAACGTATGTTGTTCACGTAAACAGAAATAAGTCGAAGACCGGCGAAGGCAAAGCTGTTTGGAAAAGGAGTTCGTTTCCAAATAAAAATTTGGTAACGTGGAAACAGTATTCCATTAAATCCAATTTACATTACATTAGGCCTACGTGGACCTGAAATTTCAAAAAGAATTTATTCCACTACTTCTCTTCCACTCTTCTTTATATGTGAGAAGATGGAAAGCGCGCTTCATCTGATGCTAAGTGATATGCAACCACCTGGGAAAAAACCTTTCAAAAGTAGGTCCTGGCTACCTCACTCAAATGACGATACCCAGAATACTTTCAATTCACACCGTTCTTCCGTGAGGCCGTAGTAATTTCTTCGCTGGAAACAATATTATAACAACACCAAGCATCATACTCACGATTTGCTATTTTGACGACAATAATATACAAGTTTAAGTACATAACGAATTTTTTTCTAATATTAAGACTAAAACTTAGTTCTTCTGAATACAGGTTCATTTTATAGAGTAAAAACTACTTACTGATAAAAAATTGACAAGAACTTAAGGTAATGTCTTTGTTACTATGACTATTTTGAAACGATGTCATCACGCCAGTACAATTCTTAATAAAGTAATGTACTTTTTAATCTAAGCAAAATATACAGTTAATTGCTGCTTTGGAAGTAAACACACTAATAAGAAATATCTTGCCAAAGCTTATGATTTATTGTGACTGCGTTCTTGCTGGCAACTTGCCCGTTAAGCAACGCAAATATTAATTACAGCACTCGGGGTTAGCTTTTATTAAAAAATCTGTTACACACCCCCGGTTTATCAAACACTGATCATCGTAGAAGTTTACTAATCAGCTGTCAAATGGTTTTTCAAATATTATTTGAGTTGCCAGTAGGATTGTTAAACTATTTGAATTGATCATTCTAATCATTCTGATCAAATCAGGGTGACAGTGTTCTAGAATTATAAATAACTAGGCATTTATATACTCGTATGGTTATGAATTAATCACAGAAATTTATTTTAAGTAAATTATTGCCACTAAATTTATGTAAAACTAGCTGTGCCCGGGACTTCGTCCGCGTATTACATCAACTATCTGCCAGTGAAAGTCCCTTCCAAATCGGCCCAGCCGTTTCTGAGAATAGCCGGACCAAAAACAGACAGACAGACAGACAAAAACTGTAAAAAAATATTTTGGTATATGTACCGTGTATACATCCATATGCATTTAGTAAAAAGCGGTTATTTTAATATTACAAACAGACACTCCAATTTTATTTATCTGTATATATACTTTTAATTTCCCGCACGGGACCGGCTTTTTCTAATTTTCTCTTAAACCCATATAATCTTTTTTAATGTGAAACAATAGTCATGAATATGTCACATCCTGGTCACGAATTCGGGTGCTTTAGGAGTCATGAGTATATACTAATTATTCGTCTGAAATGACACCGCTCACGCTTTCGAGCGCGACCCAAACTCCCCTCAATAAACCTATGTAAAGTACCGTACATTGAAGGTTAAGACCACCCCCGTTAATGTGTTTGAACTTTATGTGTGTATAGTGTTGTCAAACCCGACCTCCAGTGGGCCTGTGGTACCCGGGTTTCCTTCCTCGAATCTCCATTTTCGAACCCAGCCGCGCTTGGTGACACTCTGGAGGCGAGTAAGTTGGATAAGATGTAAGAATCTGAATAGAAAAGCGTGGTTTCATCCGCAAATATCTAGAGATCGCCACCGACGTCTGTGGAGGTCTCACTCTTAAATAATGCCAACAGCAAAAGGGGGAGGCATGAAACTTAAGAAAGGACGATGTCTCCTCACGCCCCGGGTTGACTGCTAGAGAATGCCAATAGGCATTAAGTCCGCCCTTGTAACCCTTTTGAGGTGTTTCCAATAAAGAATAAATAAATAAAATAAAATAAAAATTAGGTGGGGTCAAATAGTGGTGAGAGTGATCGCTGTTAGGTATTGAATAGAGCGATACACCAAGAAGGGTTGGATGGTAGTCCTCTCTGAGACGTTCGGGGGACCATACATGGTCCACTGTATCCATTTAATTACCTTTTAATTACTATCAGAAGAATACTTATTTTTATCGAAAATGGAATTATATACATTACAAATGCCTATAAATGCCCACTCGACTATAATAAAGTGAGGAGCGTCGAATATTTATTAATTTTAACAGAGATCAAAAAAGTTATCGTATGTCTACGATAAATCTTTTGTTGACTTTCTTTTTCATATTCGAAAAGCTTGGTTGTCTTTCTTGGAATAATCGTTAAAATATCTCTCAATTTTTATTTGAGAACGTCTGAGAGCATATGGTTGAATTCAATATTAAACAAGTTAGACTGAAATCTTAGTGCATGTATATAGTCCCTGAAGGGTAACTCTCAATAAGATGGTTTGTACTATTTACTTTTCTTTCATTTTAACATTACAAAACAGAGACATTGAATTAACAATTGTTAATAGTCTAAAATAACTCTTACAACTTGCCTCTTAGTTCAAAATTACCTATACTTGTCTAAAGAAAGTTCTGTACTTACACGAAAATGACTCTTCTTTACTTTAGAGTTGCAAACAGCAATAACAACTAGGTGTAAGTTAGATAACATTCTATTATTTCACTACAAGTCCATACTGTAAATGCGTTCGTTACGTTTTGTTGGCAATGGTCTACAATGTTAATTATTTTAGTTTGTTTTATTTTTAATAATAATAAATAACAGAATATTTATTATTATTATTACTAATATATAGTAGAGCAAAACTCTTTTATTATTGCTTAAAAGTTTATTCGAGAAAGCACCGAACAAGTGGACGAGATATGTCTTAGGTTTTACATTACAGGATAGGGACGGGCTCGACTACTACCGATCTATTGTTGTGTAGAATAGAAAAAAAAAAACCCTTGGTATACCTAAAGAATTCTACGAAATAAACAAAAAACATTAAAGTTTGTGGAAAAATGACGATAATATTTTCGTCGCTGTGGGGATCGAACCCTCGCCTTTGGGATTCGCGCCCAGACGCTTTAACCAGTTTCGAAAAAAAAGTTACTTCATGTAAAACCTTCAGATATTTATTAAATGTTCAAAACTCCACTACATCATCCCCGTTAAGATTTTAATCCTTAGTTGGAATCGGTTTCCGTATATTTTTTAATAAGCTCAACGTCGTAACGGATGGTGTGTCTGCGTAACTTGGATTACTAATCCTGAAAACGGGATGCAGAATGGTGGAAATGCGGGGGAAAAATATCTTGTTTGATAATGAAGTTAACGATTGTTCTCTTAGCTTCAATAAACTGCAAAAAATATTCCTCCGACCACTATAATGCTGTCGTGCATTTGTCTTATAATATCAAAATAATCAAATCGAAATAGTTAATCTCAGTAAGAGAATTAAAAAGTTGTTAATTAATATTAATTTTTTGACGTAGATTTTAGTAACGAAATATAATGACCGGGTAATATATTTTTGATTTTTTGATTTTGATACTTTACTTTACTATAATGACCTTAGGCAACTTAAGATTAATCGGTTACACTTTTAAGGTTTTTTCGATTAGTTTCCTTGGAGCGTTAACTTTGATTGCCTGAAGAACTTTTACGTTAGTCTGATGCAAAACTGTAATGATTAGTAAGTTCTAACTCGTCAATTCCTGTCTCATCAAGTGTTGTTGTTTTTTAAATGAAACGTCTTTATTCACACCACGCAACGAAACTGACATAGAGGGTGAATCGGCAGAACGCGTGACGTCATCGCTTTGGAATGTTACGAGATTTGTGTTTTGCTTCCCCTAGTCCCACACGAGTATCTTCGTTGCTATATACTTTTAGCCCTACTCTCTTCGCTGAGTGCTCGATGTGCTGCTGTATAATAAATAACAGTGTGCCCGTTGCTCATTTATTCACTTCATTTGTTTAACAAATAAAAATATTATTTATCAATGATATAGATTCAAAAACATATGTATGAACCTATTATTAAAGTGATAGTGTGATGAAGCTACTGCTTCTATATAAGATTTTTTCTGTATTATCTTTATTTTATGGTATTTTATCTATAAATATACGACAACCCCATCGTAACTTGTACAGATCACAACAACTTATATAAGAAGTTCAAAATAATGATTAAACATAAATTTTACAATAAGATTTACTACATAGAAATAATCTACATAAAAATAAACCAATCTTTTTTTTATGAATATGGCAATAAAATGTATTAAAATTTATTTTCATTCTATATAATCAACTACAAATGTTTTTCATTTTTATACATCTTGTTGCAATACAAACCGAGTGGAAATTTGACTTCTGTCTTGCGTCCCCCAACATTATTGTTTTTTTTAATTGTTGTTCAAACCGTAGAGAGGTTCAGATGGTTGTCTCAACAGATCAAGTTGAAAATTTTCAGCACTGCAACTCTCTTAGGTGTCTCATCATTCCGTATCGGGCCTTGCGCCACTGATACTTGTGTCATAAAAACCAAGGCTAAAAGAAACTTTTTTTATACCTAAAAGAACAAAGATTTTCCATACCAAATCGCTCTATGTTCTTGTTTAATCAGTACCAAACCATGTCACGTGTTGATGCCTCATACAGTAGAACATGACCAAACATTTACCTTCCGCTTCATCTTGTGGGATACCTACCATACAGGCGGTTTAATTTCATTTGCACTTATTCCGGTCTATCCTGACTATGCAAGGTTGTTAAAGATGCTACGATATTTTTTTTAAAACTACTAGTTTAGTGTGGAAATACTTGAACCAGCTGGATTGCCGTTGTGTACTTCCCAACGAAACTTTGCGTTTGAAAATGCTCATACATCTTCAATAGCTATCCTCTTTGTACTTCCATGATTAAGAATGTTTTGTAATGCAGTAAAACTCGAATATATAGATAAAAATTAATAAGTGTTGTTAGGTAGTTTTACATTAATTATAAAAATTGTGCATATAATTGCACAGTTAATATTTATTATGTTTAAATATTATTTTGATAAGACCGTTAAAAACCTGTGATATTTATTAATAATTTGTACCATATTTAAAAACTTCAAAAGGGACATTTTTACACTATGTAATCCTATAAATTCAACCTTATTCATAAAGACATTTAAAACTATAACGTACCCTGATCAAAACATTAACAAAAGCATTATTTTGAGGGTATTTTCTGGTCTTTATACTTGAGCGTCCAATGGCTTTCGCGTTAATGGTTTAGATGAACATCTTTGTGGGACCTTAAGTGAATATTAATCTTTTTGTCTTTCATAAATATAATGCTGTTTTATAATGCTTAATAAACGTTAATGTAATTATTTTTTATTCCTGGAATTACCTAAATATTAACCTGTTTTGTTTAGTAAGAATGCCATCACTCCTTGTAATATAAAAGGAGCCGAGTAGGAAATTGCGAAGGTTGAAGACATTTTTACCGGTACATCATTAGTTATTTTTAGTGGGTTAATCGTTTCGGGCAGGGCCACCCACATACCCCTACCATTCCCCATATATGGTGGCATAAATAATTTCTTCCACCTAAAAAAAGGGGCTATTACATTCAATCCATTGGCAAACTATGATAGTTGAGTTAGTATGCCTACCCCTCCGATCGGGTTCCCGCCTTCCGAGACGGAGGGGCTTAGTAGTCTTTTCTTTCTTTTCTTTGTTTCTTTTTTTGAAAAAACATTGCCATTACTTTAGGATAATATTATCCTGTGTAATGACGTTTTACAAACATAAATTTCACGCCGACAAACACCCAGATGCGAAACAACTATCCGTGACTCACACAATAGTTGTCCCGTGTGGGAATCGAACCCACGATCCCTGACGCCGAAGCCAATACCTTGGCAACTGCGCCATGGAGTCATAGTAGTCGTGTCGTGGTCACCCACGGCGAAGCCAAGAGGAACCCACACTGGGCTGGCCTGTGGTGTAAGGCCGGCCCGAGGACACAATGAGCCCACTGAGGTCATGAGTCTACTGAGGAGTCGCGGGGGAAGAGGTGTGTCGGTATTGCGTTCGGCCGCTCTCCCTGTACTCCGCGAGTCGGCGGTTCTGCACCAGAGAAGACTGTTGCGTGGGCCACCCAATACTCTTCTCTTTTGCTCGGATGTGCAGGTCCAAAGTACATCGACATCCCAAAAGACCGAAGGAAAGTTCAAGGGTTATACTTATGCGTTTCATCTGGCGAGTTCTGGTTATACTTATGCGTTTCATAGCTAGGGCCCAATTTATATATTTTTTTAATTATCTATTACTAAGTACTATCTAAAGTATCGAGTTATTGGCTTCCCGCTTTAACATTAAATAACTTGAGTACATTACATTATGATGAAATCCCATTCATTGTTATATGAATCTGTGTGCACTATGTCTCCACGGTCATTCTTGTCACAAAAGTGCAACCCGTTTTTGCCGTCATGGAATTCTTACCTCCATTAATCTTCCTTCCAGTTTCGAGCTTTGTGTCATTTGTCGGCACGATTGCAAGAGACCCGACTGCGTGATTTTGATCTCTTAGGAGACAGGCATAGCCCTCGTTTAGGTTGCGACTTGTATAGACACTTTGGCTGCGTGTCAACTTAGGGGTACTTCGGTCAGGTATGGGGAGGCTGAGAGGCGGCTGAGGTGAGTGGCGCAAATAGAGATATTCTTATATCATATTATGCATTGATGTCATTTGCTGTTAAATTCTTAGGTCCGGATGTCGGCATATCGAAACTTTTGAAAGATTTACGACTACTGCGTTAGGAAGGGTTATTTATTTTCTCCCTCAAAAGTTAAATATTACTATTCGGCAAGGAAATGTAGCTAGTGTTCTTGGCACCTTGCCGAGTGAAATAGGTTTTTTAAAGGTTTTAAATAGGTTTCTTGTTAATTTATTTGGTACTAGCTTTTCGCCCGCGACTTTGCTCGCGTTGAAGACCTTAAATAAATATCTTTCAACCCTTTACAACACTTTTTTTCAATTAAATATAGCCTATGTCCTTTCTCAGGCTCTAGACTATCTGTGTACCAAATTTAATTAAATCGGTTCAGTAGTTTTGGAGTGAAAGCGAGACAGAGTGAAATGAATATAAAGTTGCGGAATAATAATAAAAACATGTAATGTTTTTCTCTGACTTGACCATAAATATTATCCTATCGAAAAATCAAAAAAAATATTTGTTTTTTGTAACAGTTATAATGTTGTGTAAAAAAATAATAATAATAATAATATATGCAATATAAATGCAATATATATTTATTTTTATTTTTATTTATAAACCCAACCAGACGAGAAAACAAATGAATATCCCCCCAATATAATAATAATCGAGCTTGTTGCCATCCCGGGAAGTCGCTACGGCATGTTATCTTCGGTTGTTCCATGCTTTCTAACTCTGAGTATCTGCATAGACACAACCTAGTAGCCAGAATTATACACCAGGAGCTCGCTCTGAAATACGGACCCGTGGAACGGAAACTGCCGTACTACAAGTACTCTCCGGAGGCCGTGCTCGAAAATGACCGCGCCAGGCTCTATTGGGAACGGCCCATCATCACGGACAGGACGATTGTCGCGAACAAACCTGACATCGTGGTGATGGACCGGGCACAGTCGCGGGTATTTTTGGTCGACATTACCATTCCATATGACGAGAACCTCGTGAAAGCCGAAACAGATAAGAAGACGAAGTATCTGGACCTGGCTCACGAGGTGACCGACATGTGGGGTGGTGTGCCGACCGAAATTATCCCAATAGTCGTGTCTGCGAATGGGTTAATCCCAGTCAGCCTCTCCGAACATCTGAGGCGACTGGGACTCCGGGACGGAACGCTCCAAGCTCAAATGCAGAAGGCGGTGCTCCTCGATACCGCCCGCATCGTCCGCCGGTTTCTCTCCCTCTCACCTTAACCCTCGGCCGTTTGGTCTCCCCTGCCGAGGGCTTCCCTCTGGTTGGGTCCTATTGATTTATGTATTATATATTATATTTATACCTGTATATTTATTTTTATTCATAATATTTATTTTATAGATGCAATATATATTTATGTGTTTATTATTTATCCCCAATCCCAACCAGACGAGAAAACAAATAAATACCCCCATTATAATAATAATAAGGCGTAGGGAATAATAAAAAGGAGTAGGGAAGTGACGACTCCATCGCCCACCGGCGTAACAGTTCGAGTGACAGAACTGTTGCGCCGGCGCAATCAGTCAGCGCCTTGCCAATAGGTGTTTGCACCGTGCCTCGGCATAAGTGAGGGTGCATAGGCCCGTCTGTGCGTTCGGCCACACTACAGAAAACGGTACCGGTCTGGGGGCGTCTTCCGTTAAACGACGCCCTAAAATGGATGATGGAAAAAAAGGAAAGCGCATAGGGCCGCTGCCTGGGGGCCGCCAGGGCGCGTCTGGAGCTGGCGCTGGACGTGGCAGCATGCGGGACACCAGCCGAGTGCGGGGTACTGCACGACCACCAAGCAGTACCTCGCATCCATCATCCCACCAGGTGGCTTGGTGTCGGCAGGGTCCTCTCGGATCCAGCAATCGCCACCCGCCGCTGGTGGAATACGCCGCTTGCGCTGGACGACGGAGATGAATAAGAACGCAATGCGGTCGTATCTTAGGGCGAAAGGGTGTGAAACTGGAGGGTTTGCGTATCGGGCAAGGATGCATCGCTTTTTTGCTGAGCTGGAGCCGTCTGTAACCGTCACCGAGCAAAACCGGGCAGACCGAGTTCGGTACATCACGCGTTCGAAAATATTTGATGATGCCGAACTCGAACGACTTCGACGTGAGGCTGTTCCCTCATCGGACGAAAATGCAGTAGCTGGAATTGGGACCCCGCGAGCTCCGGATCCCGCGGGGTTACAAGCGGAAGCGGAGGCCGCGTTTTACCCCCCGGCTCCTGTAAATTCGTTCGATGATGGAATAGTCGCCCAAGATATAGAGCAGATGAGAAGCCTATTGGAGGAGGCAATTCTGGAGTACCCCTGAGTAAGCGGAGTCGGCCTGTCGTGAGGTCTCTTAACCCGATGCTGGCAACCTATTTGGAAGCCAGCAGGAATCTTTGCGATACGGACTCTATTCTCTTTGGTGCTGCACTGGCTGTATGCCGAATCGTTGGCGCCAAACTTCCCAAGACTGGACGTGCTACTAGACCAGGTAGCACTATCCCAGTATGGAGAAGAAGAATTGAGGACCGTATCGCAAAGGTAAGGGCCATCATCGGCAGGCTGATAAGCTTCAGGTCGGCTAATAATAGGCCCAGAATTGTGCGCACCGTTAGGATGGCGTTCGCTGGGACCAACATCAACTTGTCCCAGCCGGATATTACGCAAAAACTAACGGAGCGCATAGATGACCTGAAGCAGAGGATCGCTAATTGGGGGAAGCGGATTCGGAGATATACCGAGAGGACGGCGCGGTTTAGCCAGAATCGCCTCTTCCAGAGTGACCAAAAGAGGCTCTACAAATCTTTGGAGCGACCAATGAGCTGTGGAACGGGCCAAGGACCAGACCAGGCCGAAACTGTCGCCTTCTGGCGCAGCCTGTGGTCAGAGCCCGTAGACCACAGCGAGGGCCCTTGGACGCAAGTCATGGTGAGCCAATGGGCAGATATCACACCCATGGACCCCGTCGTCATAACACCCGACGACGTAGCTGAGGCAGTCCGTAGAGCCCCGAACTGGAAAAGTCCGGGACTCGACGGGCTGCATCACTACTGGCTGAAGGGGTTCGTGGTGTGTCATGCTGTGCTCGCCCGACAGTTCCAAGAGGCTCTCGATCAGAGGTCGCTCCCGAGCCTCTTTACTACTGGGGTCACTCACTTGGTTCCGAAAGATCAGGTTACCACAGACCCGAGTAAGTACCGCCCCATCACGTGTCTACCCACCATCTATAAGACACTGACATCTGTTCTGAGCATGAGAATCACCCGACATATTAATATGAATCGGATTATGTCTCCTGCTCAGAATGGATGTCGGGGCGGCGGTCGTGGAACCAAGGAACCGCTTCTCATCGACGTGGTCATTGGCAAAATGGTTAAACGCAACCGTCGGAACTTCTCCGCCGCCTGGATAGACTACAAAAAGGCATTCGACTCTGTGCCCCATACATGGCTAAAGAGGGTCCTCGAACTGTACAAAGTAGACCGTACAGTAAGAGACTTCCTCGAGCACTGTATGGGGCAATGGAGTACGATCCTTTGTCATCTAGGCGAGCGGATGACGGCTGCGGAATACCGGATAAGGATACGACGGGGTATTTTCCAGGGCGACTGTTTGAGTCCAATATGGTTTTGCCTCTCCCTGAATCCTCTCAGCGTGTTACTGGGGGGCTCGGGGGGAGGATTTCAGCTTCGGAGAGGAGGGTCAAAAGTGATCCACCTTTTCTACATGGATGACCTCAAATTATTCGCCTCCAATCGCTCCCATTTGATGGAATTTCTTAAAGTCACTTGTGATTTTAGCAATCCAATCAAAATGGAGCTCGGGACGGATAAGTGTGCGGTCCTTCATGTCGAAAGGGGTAAGGTCACTAATACGGAGGGCATAGACTTATCTATGCCCGTTAACATAAGGACCCTCTCTGAGGCTGAAACATACCGATACCTGGGTATGTCACAAAACATGTGTATAGATGAGGCTGGCATGAAACAATCAGTTCGTGATGTGTTTTTTGCACGCCTGACAAAGGTGTTTAACAGCCATTTGTCAGGCGTGAACAAGGCACGCGCATTTAACGGCTGGGTCATGCCAGTCCTCATGTATACCTTTGGCATACTCAGGTGGACTCAAACTGAGCTCAATGCCCTGGACCGAAAAGTCCGCACAACTATGACGTCCCACAGGATGTATCATCCGAGATCGTCAGTGATGAGGCTGTACCTGCCGCGGAAGCATGGCGGGAGGGGCTTTTTGAGCGCCCTTACCATGCACAATCGCGAGGTGTACAGCCTCCGCAACTACTTCCTGGCGAGATCGGATGAGTCAATCTACACGGACGTCATTAGTTGTGATAAAGGACTTACCCCTCTGTCCTTAGCCAACGAGCAATGGCAGGACCCGGGAGTACTGAGCGTTTCCGACCGGGAGGCCGTATGGAAGGAGAAAGAGCTCCACGGGATGTTCTACAAGGCCCTACACGAGCCTTTCGTAGATACTACTGCCTCCCTCAACTGGCTACGTTTCGGTGACCTCTTTGGGGAAACCGAAGGTTTTGTCTGTGCGATACAGGATCAGGTTATTAAGACGAACAACTATCGGAAATACATCCTAAAGGATGGCACCGTCGACATCTGTCGAGCTTGTCGCCATCCCGGGGAGTCGCTTCGGCATGTTATTTCCGGTTGTTCCATGCTTTCTAACTCTGAGTATCTGCATAGACACAACCTAGTAGCCAGAATCCTACACCAGGAGCTCGCTCTGAAATACGGCCTCGTGGATCGGAAACTGCCGTACTATAAGTACTCTCCGGAGGCCGTGCTCGAAAATGACCGCGCCAGGCTCTATTGGGACCGGCCCATCATCACGGACAGGACGATTGTCGCGAACAAACCTGACATCGTGGTGATGGACCGGGCACAGTTGCGGGTATTTTTGGTCGACATTACCATTCCATATGACGAGAACCTCGTGAAAGCCGAAACAGATAAGAAGACAAAGTATCTGGACCTGGCTCACGAGGTGACCGACATGTGGGGTGGTGTGCCAGCCGAAATTATCCCGATAGTCGTGTCTGCGAATGGGTTAATCCCAGTCAGCCTCTCCAAACATCTGAGGCGACTGGGACTCCGGGAGGGATCGCTCTAAGCTCAAATGCAGAAAGCGGTGCTCCTCGATACCGCCCGCATCGTCCGCCGGTTTCTCTCCCTATCGCCCTAACCCTCGGCCGTTTGGTTTCCCCTGCCGAGGGCTTCCGTCTGGTTGGGTCCTATTTATATATGTATTATATAAAATATTTTATCTGTATGTTTATTTTTATCCATAATATTTATTTTATACATATATGCAATATGTATCTATATTTTTATTTTTATTTATAAACCCAACCAGACGAGAAGAAAAATGAATATCACCCCATAATAATAATAATAATAATCTTTATTTAAATATCAAAGTTTTAGGTTACAAAAATTACAAGCACATTTGTGATAAGTAACATATTGAAATTGAAACAATCTATGATCTGAAAGGTTCTGACCTCCTAAGTAGGTCATTACATGACCTGTGTTTAGGAGACTCAGTTCCATTCCCCCAATTTGGTGAATTATTAGTACTCATATAAGGCACTGAAGTGAAGCGTGTGCGTGCGTGCGTGCGTGCGTGCGTGCGTGCGTGCGTGCGTGCGTGCGTGCGTGCGTGCGTGCGTGCGTGCGTGCGTGCGTGCGTGCGTGCGTGCGTGCGTGTGCGTACCATCAGTTATGCCAATTTACCATGTTAATGTGTGTTTTTTTTTGCATTTAGTTGCCGTTAAAAATTCTTGTGGTGTCATGATATGTTAGGTTTAAAAGAAAAGAGCGAGTAACAACTTTGCAGTTATAGTAAGAAAGGTTATGTACCAGGATATTTGCGTTAATTTTATTATATAGGAAAGGTCCAAGGTAGTAGAAAAATCTGTTTGTAAAAGAGAAATTTACTTTTGGGATAGAGCAAATCTTATCTTTACGACGTTTTGTTGTTTTAATGAAAGGAGTCTTACGATGTTGCAGTAGTATTGTGTCAAGAATGAAGAGTTGCCTGACAGTTAGAACACCACAATCTTTGTATAACTGGACAGATGGATATAAGATTGGTTTGAAGGAGGAAACTTTTAATATAGCTTTTTGAGCAATCTCAAGTGGCCTTAAATTTGACTTAGCTGCTCCACCCCAGCATGAAATACAATAAGAAATAAGAGACTGACATAGCGCATAATATACATTACGAACAATTAAAGGATTTGCAACATGTCGTAGAGTTTTAAATATATATATATCATTTTGCGAAGTCTGGATGTAAGGGAGCCAGTTATGCACAGTATTAAAACCGAGTTGCGATTTCCTCTGAAGGGCTGACCAGGATTCGGCATAGAAAGTAATCGCTGTGTCATCTGCAAAGGTGATTATTTTTGCACTATTGATTTTTAAATTGCATAAGTCATTTATAAATACAAGAAACAAAGTTGGACCGAGAATACTTCCTTGCGGTACACCGTAAGATACTGGAAGCTCATCACCGATGCAGTCACCTAATTTTACCATTTGCTTCCGGTCCGTGAGATAACTTTGGAAGAAATCGTGTTGCAGTCCTCTGACACCCATTTTTTCTAACTTGGATAAAAGTGTGGAGACGGGGATCGTATCAAAGGCTTTCGTAAGATCAAGAAAAATTGTCATGACCTTCATGTGATTCTTAAGGTTATTTACTACACAGTTTATTAATTCATGGGCTGCGTCAGAAGTTGATTTATTTTTACGAAAGCCGTATTTTTGTGGAGAGATTAAGTTATAATGTTCAAGATACGCAACTAACCTGTTGTTCACTAATCGTTCTAATATCTTGGATAAAGCACTTAGTACTGCAATTGGGCGATAATTATTTATTATACTCCCGTCACCACTCTTGAAAACTGGAGTTATCATAGCCTTTTTGAGAGAATTTGGGAAAATACCATTAACGAAACAAAGATTAAATATGTGGCTTAAAACAGGTGCCAGAGTCGCAGAGTATCTCTTTAGTACACTTGTCGGTATGCCATCCCAACCAGTAGCAGCGTTAGGCTTCAAACTCTTTATAATTAAATTTATTTCTTCGCTATAAGTATTTTCAAGTACGAAAGAAGAAGTACTTGAAGGAGATTGAGGCGTTACAAAATCTAATAAAGAGTTTCTTTTCAATACTTCTTCAGCTAGCTGCTTGCCAATACCAACGAAAAACCTGTTAGCTTCGTTACAGGTTTGCTCAGGTGTCGTATGATTTGCGATCAGTTGTGTAGGGAAATGTTTAGTGTTTGAAGAATTAGTAATTGATTTTATCGTATCCCAAAGTTTTTTCGAATTATTTCCTGCCTTTTTAATTTGTTGAGCATCGTAAAGTCTCTTAGCTTTTTAATAATTTTCGTGCAGAAATTTCTGTACCGCTTATAGGTAATGGAAAGTATTTCACTATTTGGGGACTTTCTAGATTTCCTATGTAACATGTCTCTATTTCTTATACACTTTAATAAACCTGTTGTGATCCATGGTTTAATTATTTTATTTTTTGCAGAAACTTTTTTAATCGTTAAATTTTCTTTAATAGATTTTGATAAGAGTGCAATCAAAGTATCAGTAGCAATGTTAGGATCTAAGATGGAATAAAGTGATGAAAAGTCTAGATTCTCGATTGTTTTGTCCAAATTTTTAAAGTCGATTTTAGATACAAATTTAGTTATGTTATTTGGATTTTTAAACTTTCTTTTAATACCTAAGAGGGAGGCATAATGATCGGTAACGGTGCTGTCAAAAACGAGTGCAACTGCTGTGGAGTTAGTCCGCAAAATAAAATGGTCAATGCAACTTTCTTCTCTAGTCGGAAAAGTATGTGCGGGCAGAAGACCATAATATGCAAGACAATTTAGATAGTCTTGGCTACGATTTTCTAGGGATGAGAATTTGATGTCTAGGTTAATGTCTCCAGTTATAACGAGTGATTTTAATTTGGAAAGCGGTGTTAGTACATCATTAAGGGCTAAGATAAAGTCATTAATATTATCTTTTGCGGGAGATCGATAAATGCAAATAACTGCCAAATCTGAATTAATCTTAGCTAGAAGACCAGTAGCCGTATTTTGAAAATTAATTTCTTCGACTGTAGCGGATAGGGAAGTTTTTATGTACACGATGACTCCATCACTTTGATTTTGGTGAGTGGAAGTTTTAAACGTAGTGTAGTTTTGCATGTGGGGAATATTTTGGTTGCTTGAACAAGTCAACCAGCACTCTGTTAGGACTATGACATCACAATCGAAGGGCATACGACCAAGTAGTGTTTGGAGACCAAGAAAGTTACAGTTTATAGATCTTATGTTTTGATTAAAAACTTTAAAGAAATAATTTGGTTGTGTAACATATAAATGAGCCTCCTCCGGCACACAACAATGAGATTCACATATCGAGAAGTTGTCAACATTGTCGACAAAATTATTTATAGTGTCCGTTTTTTTTATATTAAATGGTTATGGGCGCATAAAAATAATATAATCCGAAGGAAGAAGCGTTGTCCTAATATTTGCTTTTTGGAGTCTTTGTGTGTGTTATTTTCAATAAGAGAAGTTTGTAGGCGTTGCATTTGATTTAAAATGTTGACTTGAAAATTTAAAATGTTGTAAAATAATAATTGTATATGTCTTAAGTAAAGTTTGATGTTAGAAATATAATATACAATATTTGAATTAACTCTTTTCTTTTTGTAATATAGTGATATGATAAGATTGCGATAAATGTTCATTAAGATGTTGACAAGATTAAAAAACATCACACGTACGGTGTATAGGTGTTTTAAAAAATTATATGTTATGTATAATGTTTTTTTATTTGTACTTTGGTTTGACATGTGTTGAGTGTATTTATGGTTTATAAATTTAACTAACAATGGATGATTAAGACAGAAATAGAAATAATAAAAACTTAAAATTAACGTGCAATAACGCAAACAATGTTCTATATAATGTACAATATAAGATAAAAAATGAAGAACTAGTCATTCGCGCTTCAACTCTTCTATTTGGATTTCGTTTCGTATCAGAATAACAGGAGAACCTTCATTTTTGCGAATAAAAATTTTTCCATTTGCAGTCCAGCAGTACTTGAACTTTTTTTCTTTCGAGAGCTGTCGTGCCAAATAATACAATCTCTTAGCAAGAATAGTAAGATATTCAGAAACATATATCGACGTAGAGCCATCATTTATACCGAGGTGTGACACATTCAGTTTTTTATTAGGGTGGTTCTTGTTAAATTTTTTTACAGAATTTAAAACTGTGTGCTTTTGCGAGATATTTGTCAGCTCCACGATAATGGGTTTATTTGTTCCTTTTTTTCCGGACCCACGAAATATATCTTTAATATTGCATGGCTGCAAATCGATGCTTAAAGTTTTGGATAGGTTCGTTATTAATAGCATCAGATCATCCTTGGTTTCCTTTTCTTTTATAGGAACATTTCGTATCTCGATGCCATTGCTTCGATTGGCGCGTTGAAGTTCCTCGATTTTTTCCTCCAGGGACAAAATATACTGGTGATTTTCCTTATATTGCTTTTCCAAAGTATTAATCTTCTTATTCATCTCCTCGTATTGTGACGATAAAAATTCAAGAGACTTCTCTATATCCGTGTTTATTTTGTTAATGTTAGTTAAACAACTTTCCACCTTTTTAAATTTATTATCGTGGTCTATTTTCCACGATGTGAGCATCTCCATAACTTCTTGTTTAAATGAAAGAAAGTCATCTCTTGAAAGTTCATCGTGTCTTCGTTTTGATCTGGAAGACGCAAAAGAAGTCGGTGGCTGTTTGGAGATGTCTGAGTCGGATCCCGCTTTGCTTGGTGAGCGAAACATACTAACATAACTCTTATTCCTTCGTCAAAGTGACAAAAAGCAATAGATTGCAGAATTGCTATGTTTTCGTTATAGGCGCCTTAATAATTTGGTGTAGGGCGGGGTCAATGAGACAGCAACAAAATCGAGCGGTAAGCTTAATGGGTGGAGCTTACCTCGCTGAGTCGCCGCTTCGCCTTTATGTTGCCCTGGTACACCGCATATATTTTTCTTAACTAATTTTTGGAGAACTATTTAATAAATAAACAACGTAGTGGACACGTCTGTGCGCTAACGCGGTCCGAGGGGGAAGGGATAAATGCTTGACAGTGATTTTGCATCCTGCAAATACCCAATGGGCAAATTAAAACATTAAGTTGTCAGTAACAAATCATAAATCTTTGAGATTTAATTTTACTTAACGACTTAAAATTGACACACGACAAGAAGGAAAACAACGCGACGAAACTTGCACATTTTCAAAATGATACACATTTCGAAGATATGTGAAGCCCAATCTGAAAGAATTTAAAAAAAATTCCCGAAGCTTAGGACAAAGCCACTGCTTTGCACCGCATTGCATCGAATTCTCGGGTCACCGCGTTCGCTTTGAACCGCCTACGTCAGCGCGAAAGCATAAAAGTTTTTACCAATTTTCGTTTATTTGGGTGGATAATTTTAAGGCTATTTTTAATTTAAACTGCTCACCTACTTATGATTTTGATTCAAATCTTATAAGATGCCCTGGGCAGGGGATTCGAACTCAATGTCAGTCCAACCACCGCGCCGGAATGGCGTAGACGACACCATTGTTGTAGCTCTTTTCATAATGGACGTTTGTAGTAGGGGGATGTAGTCCGGCGAGCCGTTAGCGCTGTGAGTCTTGGCCAGGAATAATCGGATATAGATTGTAGATTTTTGATCAAAAATCTCTTTTTACTGCCTAAACGTAACTCAGACGATTATGTTAAAAACTGTGTGTTTTTATATTAACTATAATGTGGATTAAACAGCCTAGCGATAGATTTGTCTTCGCTATAACATGCAAAAAAAGTGGTGAAAGCAAATGTATTGCAATAAATTTTAAACATCAAATTTAAAGCGTAAACAACATGCAAAAGGCGGCAACGTGACGATGTACAGTGACCCGTAAAAATCAAAATTACAATCGAACGTCACAGCACTGATGTATGAAGTGAATAAAATATCTGAATGAAATTTATTAAGAAAAGGGGATTTAAAAATCGAATAAACCCTTTGGTTCTTTGTGGTAAAACTTTAAAATTTTTGTTTCAAGGAAATTTATAAATGTACTTTCAAATAATGTTCAAATTTTCTTTGAAGGGTTTAAAATTAAGATATAATTATGTTAAAATGAATAAGAGATACCTACTATTTGAAACTTTTACTGCGGTAGGATAACATGTTCTGAAAGTGAAAGGATATCAAAACTTTATAGCAGGTGTAGTGTATTGCTCAACAAAGATCTAAGTTTTGAACGGTAACTTTAGTAATTTGTACGACTCAAGTTTTAAAATGGGTCGATCCTAATGTATATCTTTTGACAGTTTCTCTTGTGTATTCAAACATAATTCTCAATAATCCAATGTATATATAATACATCTAATATGGAAATTTTGTTTCTTTCAGTTGTATGATAAATCACACAACTGTTGCTTGGTCAAAAATTTATGATTTTAAATTATGCTGAAATAGAGTTTGATATTAATCTGTATACTTATCGTTTTAAATATTTGAATATTTTATGTGATTGATGAAGTATTTATATATGCATAGTATAGTTATTAAAAAAAATCAAATAGTGATAAATAAAATTCCTGTATATTTATCACAAATCAATACTGTTTATATAAAGGCAAACTAATCTTGCGTTGTTGTTCAATTGTCATCATGGTCACGTGCAGCGGAATTGAACATGGCACGTGAGTCAATTAATTCGGCTATGTCAATTTGTAGTTAAGAGTATGGGCACAAGGTATATGATATAGCTCTCATTGTATCCAGCTGTGGAAATTAATTATTTTCAAACTAATTTATATGTCTTGTTACTCCTATTGTCTTTCTATTATCTCTAAAAAATTAAAACAGACAAATAAACTCGCATTGCAACGTGCTAACGAGACCGCTTGTTAAATTAATTGTGAGAAGAAGATGTTCTATCGGCTAGCCTAGTCAGCACTATTAACAGTTCGGAAAAGAAAGCATGAAAATTATAAATCTGTGGTTAAGTTGTATTTGTATAGTTCAAATCAATCTAGGAAATATGAATTATTACAGCGGAAAATTGGTCGTTCACCAGCTCGATCTGTGACTTATGAAGCTAATCAGCTGACAGGCACACGTTATAATATGAATAAAATACATTATACAATGAAAATTCGAAAATTAAACACGATTTAAAAATAAGGAAATTTTGATATCGAAAATTGCCTGCCTGTCTTATCCGAGTACAGGCATGAGGCCCGTTAGTGATAAAATCTAAGCCTTATCATGGGGAGTAGTTCATATATCATCAGTGTTCCACAAATAATTTACGACAACTCTTCCATTCCTGTCAGCCAAAGCGGGAAGAATCTCGGTTTGATAATTATTATTATACTAAGGTGTGAATAGGCCAAATTAAAAGTGGTACTCAAAGAGCCAGTGGTGCCGTGCGTTGTCTCAATCGACTTGGGATCTTTTTACCAAGTAAAATCGAAATATTGCTAGTGCGGGCCTAGATAACGGTGGTAGGGCCAAGCAATACTGTTGGATGAATGGGCAGGTACGTCCGGGTAAGTACGAAGACCTAACAGTGGACCGGCGTAAAGTAGAAGTGTTACACTTCTGCGTTTCGTCTGATGAGTGAGGTAGCCAGGGCAAACTTTATTTAAAGGTTGCAATGTATTAGCAACCCTACGGGTGTTGCAAATGTCCATGGGCGGCACTTAACATCAGGTGAGCCGCCAGCTCGTTTGGCAACTTTTCACATAAAAAAAATGATTTTCGCTTGAGCTGACATGCTCCTATAATTTTTAAGTCAAGTGCTACTATGTGAGCTGCTAAAATTATTATAAAGGAGTAGTTATAATATAATCAAGCTCTAATTTGCTTATATTAAACAAAATTATTGCTTACTACTTTGGCTACTTTGACCTGTATGCAGATTATCTTAATAAACTCAACCGACTTCTAAATAACTGTATCCGATTTGCCAACGACGCAACATTCTTTAATATACACTCTTTATTATTATTTTGATTACCTTTCTACCTCACTTTGAATATCTCTATTCTAATTTTTTTTTAAATAACTTTACATAAAGTAACCATATGTCAAATAAAATTACGTACACATACGTTCCTAAATGCTCAGTTGGATGCACAATTTTCTTCGAGGCGCTAACGGCCTGATTCCGTCTTCCAAGGGCGCATAAAATTAATTGAATCAAATGCAAAGTTTATTTCTCATGAATTGCAGCGTCGTGTTAAGACTGGAGCTTGAAATTTCTGACTTAAAGAAATTTAGTATCCTACAGGTCTTTTATTGAATAAGGTTTTTATTTATAATGCCATACTCAAAGACCTTAATGGCGTAGGTAAACTGTGATGATACTAAACTACAACGATTATATTTTTTTAAATATCCATATTATGATTTTTTTTGTTAAATATAACATTTTTAATGTGATGGTCAGCTTTGCAAACGGGTATATAATATGGCTCTTTAGAGCCGTGATAGCTCAGTATCCGGGCGCTCGTCGTTAATTCAATATACTCGAGCAACCTGAGTTCGATCCCCGGTGCCGGCACCAATGAAAGTTTTTAACTTTGAGTGCTGACTTATCACGTGCTCCGCGGTGAAGGAAAACATCGTGAGGAAACCTGCATATTTTCGAAATAATAACAAAAAAAAAATATTTTCCGAAGATATGTGAAGTCCGCCAATCCGCAGTGGGGCCGCATGGTGGACTATGCCCTGATACCCTCTGTGCAGAGGAGGCCTTTGCCCAGCAGTGGGACATGTATAGGCTGTTACTTTACTTACTTTTTTTATATAATATCGCAAGGCACAAATTAAATCGTGTTGTACCATACCGCAGGTATTTTGTATTGTATTGTTTTGTTTGTAGCATATCGTACGAGAACACAACTTATAGAAGTATAATTGTCGACGTATTTTTATTCCGTTTAATAAAAAGTCAAATATTTCATACACTAAATGATTATGAAAACTTGATGTCATCGGGTGTTTTTATTCCGTTTTTATAACCATTACATAATATTCATGGTAATTATTTGTTCAAGTTCAAGTGCAATTTCGGTTTCAGCCAGTTGCAGACAAAATTGCAATTTCAGCCTCAGTTTTGATTTTTGCCATAATTCGAGCGGACGTGCGGCCGTTTGTAGTCATTTTGTATGTATTTTTTCGTTAATTTCAAATTATGAATTTGCAAATTAATTTACCGGATCAGAACTAAAAAATTTAAGACGTATAATCAGTGGCGGATTTGTAGTCTTACCCGCCCTAGGCCCCAGCCCCTGTAGTAAGTTCCAACCGCCCACATCTCAGCGCCCATCATGTATCTCGTTATCATCAGTGATTTTTTTTCACGACTGGCCGCCCGTAATATGTGGCCGCTCTAGGCCCGGGCCTTTTGGGCTTTAGGGCAAATCCGCCACAGCGTATAATGATGAAATGCACAGCCTTAGCAGTATACTGTTTGTCTTCGAAATTTCGAAAATTAAAAGTAAATAATATAAGTTACATTTACACAAAAGAGATGGCCTATTTCGGGCCTTTTTGTTATTAGAGAGGGGGAAATCTTCAAAAAATTATTAAAAAAATAGCTAAAAACACTAACATAAAAGTTTAAATTTTAATAATTTAAATATTCCTTTTCCTGAAGCCACTCCCTTAAATTAAACAATTATATAAAACGAATTATTAACCGACTCTATTATTGTTATTTTATTTCAATGAACTTAATTTAAACGCCTACACATGAAAATATGTTTCGGTTCTGGCTGACAATCCTTTGTTATGATTATTTAATCTTTTAAATAATCTTGAAATTTGAAGACTCATTAAAGCTCGTTTATACGTAGATACATTATTCACTGTTGAGATAATTTTAGATGGTTTATCATAAATACTGTTCATCATAAGACAAAACCGTTCCTACAAAACCATTATTTCCAATTTTGCAAGCACTGTTTCGTCCTAATATAAAGGAGTCATAAATCTGGAACATTAAATTCGGAGCAGAACAACATCATTACGCAGAATGAAATGTGTCCCAAGGAAGTTGAGTATACTTCCCTCAAATTATTACACTTCCAGCAGCCGCAGTAGGTTTAAATTATCTTGGCGTACAATAAAAGCTGCCTGAGATATATATTGTACAACGAGACCTCGTCATGGATTGTTAGAGGCTATAGTCCAAATATCCTTGATGATTTATAGCTTTCAAATTGTGCTGAACAACTTACATGATTCATCTAGAACTAGCTATCCGCCCCGGCTTCGCACGGGTGCAATGTATTATACACTAGCTGCTGCCCGCGACTGCGTCTGCGTAGTAATAGGCTGAAGGTGTAATATTAAGACAGAAAGACAGATATACATAAAATATGTATATAAATTATAGCCTATGCCTTATTCTGATGTAAAGGCTATATTATTGTAAAGTTTCATCAGAATTCATTCAGTAGTATTTGCGTGAAAGAATAACAAACATCCATCCATACATACAAACTTTCGCGTTTATAATATTATTAAGGATATAAGTAAGGATATAAACCTTCTCCTTGAATCACTTTATCTAGTAAAAAAACCGCATTAAGATCAGTTGAGTAGTTTTAAAGATCTAAGCATACATAGGGGCAGACAGACAGCGGGACTACTTTGTTTTATACTATGCATCTAGAATAAATATTTTTCTCACAATGTTTCAGATATCTATATAATAGTTATATATTTCTTGTCGTAACAAACCTAAATATTTACGTCTTGCTGTTAAACTTCAACATCGTGAAGTAAAAAAATTTGACTAGGCCCCTAAAAATCTTTTAAGAAATTAACTAACGTATATATAGAGTTTAAAAGGAATAGCTTAACTTCTTTCATATCTTTATCCGGACAAGTTATAACATTAAAGCAATAAATACTGCGGCTGTCATCTGACTCTCGTATAAGTTACTCTCATTATGCGATTGTCTTAACTGCCGCTTGCAAAAGGTTGTGTGGGTATCTGAATAGCGCCCCCACCGCGATGTCATCTACAGGAACAATGTTGCCGAGATTTTTATTATATATGTGGTAAATTCAAAATAGCTTTACTTTCTATAGATATTGATTTAATTATTCAATTTCAAATTTATACCCAACGGGGTTTGTTTAGTTAATTCATAATAAACAATAAGAATTTATGAATTATTATTATCATAAATACCATGAATTGTATTTATTTCTGGAGTGGGAAACAGTCAAAACTATTCTCGTAAGTTTCCCAAATAAAAAAAAAATACTTAATTTTGACTCGGAATCGAACTTGTTACAAGTTAAGGAACACTAACATTTAAGTCTCATGTATTAGAAGAACTCAAGGAAAAGCAGTATATAAGGAGAATGTTTTCCGCACCCTCTCAGTTTGTTTACCGACTTGACCGCCTGCAGATCATTTAAACCACGTGTAATGTTTTCTCGTTTCTTTAAAAATATTACAGCATAAACACTCTTATGAGTAGAATGGGTCAATTCTATTTGTCTTTTTTAGCGTTTTTAGTGTTCGTTTTGCCTTTGGCGAAATGTACAGATTTGGGAAAAGATGGTTTTAATTTCTATAAAGGTAAAAATAAATCTAAATCTTATATAATAAGTATATGCAATGTGACAGCTGTAAATTATAATAAACTTTTGTATCATACTACTATATATAGAGCGATTTTTCCTTTGCGGCAGTACAAACAGATTTTATCGTTTCGTTTCAAAAGGGTTTCTTTCCACTTTCTCTTATTTTTTTCATCGCAGACAAAGATGGCGATGGAATAAACGAATACAAACGATACCTTACATTGAAGAAATATCTTATTTGTTTTTCCAGATTACCTACGGGCCCGTTCGGAGGATAATTTAGACGATGCGCCATTACCAGAACGAATGCTATGTAAGTGTTATATTTTCCTCTTTTATTTTTGGTACGACCTTTGCGTATTTTATTTTATCGTATATCGTATGCCTTCAAAAACTTTAGCTTGTTGATAAAGTCGAATGGTTTTAGTTCTAACAAGACCGGGAGATAAAAGTCATTATGAAATTTAATTGAAGAAACCTTAAGAGTGCACATAACATTCGCTTCTTGTTGTGTTAAAAATATTTGAATCTGGTTCATACGAATTAATTTAGTACATACCGTTAAAGTGCTCTTTCAATTTCAGTACAGAAGTTTTTTTGGCTCCGGCTACCACACTCACCAGACGAAACGCGAAAGTATTATACTTCCACTTGACGCCGGTCTTCTGTGACATCGTGGTACTTACCCGGACGAGACTGCCCATTCGTGCAACAGCCGAGGCTGCTGCGTGGCCCTACCATAGTTAATTGTATAAGCGTGGTTCTGTAAGAATATTAAGGAGAAAGAAAGCAGTTACTGCAATCGATATTGATTTAGGGCAAGAACAGTCATTAAGTAATGAAGTTTCTAGATTACCTGTGAAATTAAAATGACAATTTATAGGTCTGCGGGGGTATTTTGCATTTATAAATATTTAAACTACTACTGTAGCTAATATAAGAAGAAAACGAAACGTTGTAGCTGGCAATTCATCTCATGTTAAGTGAATCCCGCTGCCAATTAGCAGCAACAAGACCAGAAGTGTTGTGGTTGCGTTCCAACCTCTAAAAAGTCGGCCCCGGTCACCTCACTCAACAGTTAAAGTACGAAACTATCGTACTTTCAGTTCACTTCTGCCTTAAATTAGGCCGTAGTACTTCCTCGAAGAAGCCTCCATAATCTTGTAACACCAAAATATTCTCCGCGTCTCTATAACATTAGCAGCTTCGGTTAAAATAGATGAAAAATTTTATGATAGCTATAGTAAAACCACAAACTTTAATTTGCTGTGTATTTAGAGTCTCAGAGAAATTAGGTAATTGAATTTCGAATCCATTTGAAAAAAAAAAAAACTAGTTGATTTGAAATTCACGTGCTTAACCATCCCTTTGGCAACTCAATTGATATTGAACATTTGACAACTGATTCGTTAATTTCTACACTGATCAGTCTTTCAGAAACCGGGCGTAAGTCTTAGACGGAATTTATTTCTCTTTATTAAGTCATATGGTTATGCAGTAGCGGAATATTTGGACATCCCATGACGCTACATAACTACAAACTTCATATCCTTTACAAACTGAAAATGCTTACATCTTTACCCCTGTAAAATGAATTGGAAAAGTAAGATGAAAAAAATAAATCTGACTATCGATATAATAATTTCGATACAAATAAAACATGCAGATATTGTTTCAGTTCATTAAAGCATCGATAACTTTATACGATTATTGACAAAAATGTATAAATTTAGACCCTAAATTTTAACATATTGTGTTAATTTCATTAAGACACAAAGTTATGTTTTAGCTCTATCTACACAATAACTTTTGTTCGAGTAAATGAAAGGTAAAGGTTTGTACACAAATGAAATAACTGTCTTTATTCTTCAGATTTTTATCGAACACCGGTTCAGCTGAGTTCCGGTGTCATACCGTTTACGGACCAAGAATACAGAAAGCGGACAGGAAATGTATTTAAAAGTAAGAATAACGAGTTATCTTATTATTTTGGTCCCAAAACATTTATTTCATGAATTGCGTGTGAATTTATCCGAGCCTTTTTTTGAGTATTAGTCTGTTGCAAGTTGTTTAATAAAGTGAAAATCACCTGTGTCACGACCCAAAAGTTAACCTTCTGATAGCATTTAAAGTTTCTTTACAGGACCTAACTGATCATCCCGCGTTAACGTATTTATATCCAATATAATTTTCATGTAATTGTTGTGCCTATGTTAGAACCACCATTAGTTGAATTAACCCATGGAAGCCGATAAATAGGACTACGGTAAACATGTCAAACGTCAGAGTAAAGACTAACCTCACGCTTAAGTAAATAACAATAAACGCCGGTGGAACAATCAAAAGGTACATGTACTTCGGCTTATTAGCTGTTTTCAACTTACGGACACTAAGAGCTTAAAATGACTATTGGTCGAAACGAAATATCTAGACTTCACATTTTATCAAACACGGTAAGTATATGAGCCTGCTTCGCGATTTTGCAAAGTGTGAATGTATTAGGTACAGTGCCGGATTAAGCAAGAGCGGGACCCGTAGCAAATTCTTTCAAACAGCCCTTAAATTTTTATTTGGGTTCTTAAGTATAAAGTGATAGAAAAATAATTCAATAATCTTACTTCTTTAATAACGTTTTATACGGCCTTAAAGCCGCCTATTGTACACTTTAGTATTATTTTTGTTGATTATTCAAGTTAGTGCACAATAATGTTAATTTCATTTCATTAAACTTTCAATAAAAATATTAAGGCTCATGCAGAGATGTGTGGGGTTAATACATGCGGGGCCCTTTTTGGCGCGGGGCCCGTAGCAATTGCTACTCTTGCTGAGTGGTTAATCCAGCACTAATTAGATATTCAATCGCTATAGAGCAAGCGGTGCACTTGTAAGCGATCACCAAAGCCACAGTCATCCGTGACTTGCCTTGGTTACTATACAAACCTATAAGAAGTTTAGTGAGTGTAAAATAAGACTTGGACAAGGCGAAATGAAGTACAGAAAGTTAAAAAATGTATTAATAATAGTTGTTCTCATAAAGTGGCAAATGAAATATGACTCTGAACTGGTCACATATTAGGACTTTATTATCGAAATGGTAATTAATCTTTTCTACTTAACTCAACAAATGTACATCAAATATTTGCAAAATGTATAAACAAAATGTCGTGATAGTAAGGTGTTCCGAACACCAATAAATATATATTGAAATCAATAACCTTACACAGTTCTAAGCGTTAGAGCGAAAGCGAAAATCTGCGAAAGCTTGTGGTTAAGTAATATGATAAGCCCGTTTTTGTTATAGATCATATGCTCAACAAAGAGTTATGGATTGGTGAGATGCCGAAAAAGCGTACATCGAAGACTGCATTATCGTTAATGTTACATACCAAGCACCCGTATCACATGTAAGTCGATAATTTGCATTTTTATTAAATAGAAATAATATAAGACGATTACACTTGGGATTTTATGCGAAAAGTTGCTAAGCGACTAGACGGTTGACCTGATGCTAAGTGAATACCGCCGCCCATGGACATCTGGTACACCCGAGGGTTCCAGATGCGTTGACAACCTTTTTAAAATTCTCACTCACCAGACGAAACGCGAAAGTATAATAGTTCCATTTTACGCCAGTGTTCTGTGAGGTGGTGGTACTTACGAGCCTGCCCATTCAAGCAACAGCCGAGGCTGCTGCGTGGCCCTACCACCGTGATTTGGTGACAGAATTTATTAGCGTTATAAATTATACTGCATGACATATATTTACCAGTTTCAATTCCATTATTTCTTTTTTAATTACAGGTCAAACAATATTTCCGAAGAAGAAATTTATGTATCTGCCCCACAATATTGAATACGAACAAAAATAAATCTTTAGTCAACTTTAATCATTAGTATAAAAATATATACATATAGTATGTTGAGCATTTCAAATGAAACAATTTTCGTTTCTAAATGATAAATTCGCACGTGCCAGAAATAGTACTAAAAAAATACAGAAATAAATATTGAATTATAATTATATGTTTTATTCTTCGGACACATCCACACTTGTCAATAAATCTCAAGATCATGGTTTATTTGTCGTTTCAACGCGCGTCTGTTGTTATGCTATGTAGGCACTGATAGTGGAAGTCACAACTCTACTAAAACTATTTTTTGTAGAATTTTAATCGCGATACAGCCTACATTAAAATGAAAGAATAATATGAGTGAAAACCAATATTTAAGTAATCTTATGGAGGTCCCTTTAGGATATACTGTGTCTATTCTCTATTTCAAAATCAAAATATAAGGGAATAGATTTGTTTGAGACAAGAAATTTTTGAATGAAACTGAATTGTTTTTTCGGAGTGACATAATAATTCAACCCGTTGAGAAGTTATTTTATTAACTTTCTCTTCACAATTATTCATATGTTTCTTTTTTTCTTGTTTTTAAAAAACTTTGTCATTACTTTAGGATAATATTATCTTGTGTTGTAATGACGTTTTACAAACATATATTTCACGCAGACAAACACCCAGATGCGAAACAACTATCTGTGGGTCACACAAATAGTTGTCCCGTGTGAGAATCGAACCCACGACCCCTGACATGTTTAAAAGCTATTAACGTATTTCCAGTTATGAAAATCGTTCATTCATTTGGTTGGGACAAAAAAGTGTGTGTACTTATGTAGCCATGTAAAAAGTTATTCTAATTTAGCGTAATAAAAGAAAAATTAAAATCTTGTCTTCTATTTATTTATGAAAAAGACATTAAATGCAATTGATAACAGTTTAATTATAAGCCTTAAAATTATAGGTAAATTTCAAACAGTTGTTATTGGTTGTCATGGTAATGCCGTGAAGTAGATCGTAGATGGCCGCTTTTTGTAATTTGTAACTGACTTCATCATGTTGCTGTCGGTGTGCGTGCTCATCGTTAAAATTTTACACTTTTTTTTACTTTTTTCTTTCTAAACGCGCCAAAAGAAGTATAACTTCAAAAATCCTTTTTTTTTTATATAATTTTTGATTCCGTAGTTATTTTATATTAAGCAGTGACTGATATATTACGATTAAAATTTTAAGCAGTGCTTTTAGTAATTGAAGCTTTTATAAAAGATGTAAGCTTCAACCTGGTCGAGAAATGGATCAAAAATATGTCGGAGCCACCGGGGACTGAATTCGCGAACATTCGGAATTTCCAAAGAAATCAAAGTGCATAGTTTAAACGCAATTTAATGACAAATTATTTAGAATAAAGCAATAGTTATCAATAACAACTTACTTAAAGATGTTGTTAGTAAAATGTTACTCATTAATTTCATTACGTTGATAAAATAATAAACTATATTTCTGCAGTGCGAGACCGCGAACTAATCTCACTCACCCTGATGAAGGACCTCCGATGAGTCCGGAACTAGTCGGTACATTCACCGGGTTTACGTGAGTTCAGCCATCTTATTATTACGTTAATAATGTCTCGCGAAAGTTTTAATAATTTTGTATTCCTAAAGAAATAAATACTATACTATTTTTGACTCACGCAGTTCTGGGTTCTAAAATTAATAAAAATATTTTAAAATATTTATTTTACTTTGACCCGTGCCTGCTAGATCGTTGTCTGCCACAACTAAAACGTATTAAAACGCATGATGTGACCTAGCTTTGAGACACTCAAATGCAAATAGGCTGAACAAGGAATAACTGTAAAATATTGGACTTCAGTCCGTAAACTGACATCTATCGAAACTATTTGCACAAATCAATGAAATTGAAATACGTCGTTTTAAAATGGTGCTCATAATAAACAGATTTTACCCTTCTGATGAGAAGAAGAATCTATATATTTTTTTATTTTTTTAATAAGCATTGCCCTCACTTTAGGATAACATTATCCTGTGTTAAACGGACGTTTTACAAACATAAATTGCACGAGGACAAACACCCAGATGCGAAACAACTATCTGTGGGTTGCACAAACGGTTGCCGCGTGTGGGAATCGAACCCACGACCTCCAACCCCGAAGCCAATACCTTGGCAACTGCGCTACAGGGTCATCAGCTTAAATGATAAAACTGCAAAAACATAGAAATCTTCATCTGACTATTCTAACTCTTTTAGTTTAATATATTCGAACAACCAGAATTCAAGTCACCCTGCCATCTGACTGCCAGCTGCCAGCTAAGATGACGAGACTAAAATGCAGATTTATTACGTAATGGGTAAGAAATGATAGTGTTATGAGTATCTAAGAATGATCCGATTGGCCGATTTCCATTATACAAATTGTATATGTAGGCTGTTACGTTTACCTATAGATAGACCCTCACTCACACGAGGTTTAAAAAAAATGTAACATAATTTCTATTAAAATCTCCCACTGGCCAATCTTAACGATTATCTGATTATCTCCATCGTAGTCGATTCTGTACACTGAGTCACGATAAAATACTTTCTGATCCCCGTTCTGTGGCTAAAATTTGACTGACCAGTCACTAAGTTTCCGTCCAACCTTTTTTTTTCGTGTCGAACAAAAGATTCTCTACTCTAATATTTGCCTTAAAAGTCATGGAGGAAATACTAGAGCTCTATATTATTAGGCAGTCTTAACAAAGCAGCTCTATAAAATAGCAGATTATTTTAAATCCTACCACTGCGCAATCCTCCATTTCCTTTGTACGGATATAATGTAATGTGTGTAATATTAGTATAAAGTGTGATGTTACCCGAATCTCCTGTATAATTACATATCTTATATTATTTAAATTATTTTTAAGTCACTTGCCAAGTCATGAATAAAATACTTTGAAAATTATTTCATATTATTTCTTATTGTCAAAATCACAGAATTCAAGATGAGCATCTAACAAAAATGCACGCGGATAAGACAAAAGAAAAGATATGGCAAAAGCTGAAAAAGATAATGAAGGAACCATTGTTTTCTTAATCCAGTGTCTCCGCAACGCTCACAAGAGTACAAAAGACAACTAAATATTATTCAAGCTTACGAATAATACGCCCGCATAATACAACGAAAGCACACAAGACCTCGACAAAACATTTTAAGCATAGCTATCACGGAAATTAAAACAACTTACTTTTGTTAACTTCAATATTCTCAAACCATTATTAAAAATAAAATCTTATAATTTATTAACTCTTTTTTTCTCATATTTTATTCTTCTAGCTTTACCCTCCAACTGCATTTATACTCTCACTCTTTTAGTCACATGATTTTCATCCCTTCTCATAACGTACCCATTCCATGTCTACCTACGAGTTATTCTTTTCTGTGACTGGTGCCACTTTCAAGCTTTCCCTCTTTAAATTTATTATCTATAACCAACATTTTTAAAATATTCCATGCTTTATTAGTTTTGCATAAAAATACTATTATCATAATATCCAGTGAACAGAAGACAATGCCTACAATCATTTAATAATGGTAACATTATTAAGATATATTTTGTTTATATTATTTTTACTTATAAATGATTATATAAAAAAATTGTATTATAATAAATAAATAAAAAATTAAGTGATATCATTTAAAATTTATTATACATAACAATAAAGATAATAAAGATAATACAAAAAAGAACTAAATATTTACTGCCAAAATATAATTTTAACAATATCAAAACCTAATAATAGTAATACATTTCTAGCAATTTATTTCTTATGGATTATCTTTTTATTAAAAGGAAGAAACTATGAACGAAAATATAAAGGTATGAGAGGTACGTAAACAAACTTGTGTGGCTTTGAACACTCCTTGAATGTATGTACGGACAGAAATTTTATTTGTTAAAGTATCTAGCCGCACGTTAAAGGAAATGGAATGGAGCTCCAAGTGTCTTGCAAACATTTCTATGTTTGCACCATCCTGGAATCTTGCGCAACAGAGCGATATGTGCTCTAGTACTGACCGGAATTTTCGTTGGTACAAAATTTCTGTTCTTCATACAAATTGTTGAAATGATTAACTATGAATACTTTATCACTCTGCCTTTTCTTTAGCCATAAAGTACATTTAAATGCATTCGCTAACAATAAGAAAAAAAGGAATAGCAATACATTAATGTATTAGTTAAATCTAATCACCATCAAAATAAGACCAACGATAAGTTACATTTGTGTGCAATTCCATTCATCTGCGGTATTTAAATTTAGAAAGTAATAAATTAAAACATTAATAAAATTAGAGCGATATTGGAACCTTCATTCTACGTGGTTTCTGAACATTTTTAATTTAAACTGCATTTTCAATTTGTTTTTTTTTTTTTTTTTCCTAGGCTTAACGCCGCGGCTGGTGACAAGAGAGCTGGTTCTTTTCTCGCGCAAAGGTTGAGCATAACTATTCAGCGAGGAAATGCAGCTAGCGTTCTTGGCACCATGCCGCGTGGATTAGGTTTATTAGATAATATGTAATTTTAGATAGATTTAATCTTGTAAATATTAGATCAATAAAGATTGTCTTTCCTTTTTTTGTCATGGTTGTAATAGAAAAAATGTACACATCTTCTATATAAATAAAATTTTTTATAGTGCTTTTCTAATAATTATTCTGATGCTTACCTGAAGAAGGCTGTATCTTAATTGTTACTGGGAAGCTTAAGGTGATTCACAAACCTATAGAATATTATTTAATGCGCTAGCAAGTCACATCTGATTACTATTGTTAAAATAAGAGTCATGCAGATTGATCATGTAGGGACAACCTAGTATCACCCATTATTCCGTACATATATAGTAGACTTTGAATAAATTCTTTAACTAACAAATTCATTCGGAGATAAAGAAATATAACCCTTTGGCTGCCCTAGAAATAGTACTTATATGCAATAAAAATAATAAATTTGTATATTCGTATTCCCCTTAATTATCGTAGCTGTAACCAGATTAAAAATCATATATAGAAATACTATATAATTATAAAAAACCTAAAACAGTATGTGATAAACATACATATTTCACGACTCTTTCTTCTCTCTGCTGTAATTTATTAATTAGTTTAATTTTTAAATAAAATTACCACTTACCACTTAAATGAAATAAATACAAATTTTAATCTGTTCATTTATCTTTAATTACGTGGTTCCAATACTCTAATCGGTAAGGTTATTTTCTCCATCTCAATACATAGGATAAGCAAATTCGGAGTAAATTGAAACAAATAGCAGCGACGTAAAATGCAGTGTCACGAAGGTTGCAATTTACGACTAGGTATTCCGTGTCAATTACTCCAGAAACGGCAGCGTCACGTATTGTTAATACTACTTTAAAAGTTTCTTATTATTCGACTTATATAAATATAAATAGTGTAAAATGTTTCTTTGTTAGTAGTAGGTACGTAATTATAATAATAAAGTTATTTAGCTACACATCAATTAAAGTGTTTGTTGTTTACAAAATGTTATAATTATTGTAACGAAAAAATTGTATCAGAGCGTTCATCTTGTACAATTTCAGATTATTTTATAGTTTAATCGTAACTTGGTAGCAACGGATTGTTTTATGTGAAAAGACGGCAATGAAAAGTGATTATAAGTTTGTAGACGTACATATACAACACATGAGGACTTGCAAAAGCGATAGAACATGAGCCACGCTTACCTCACCAGAAGCTGCTGCGTGGCTTTACCAATACCTAAGTTAAACTAAGTTAATTTATGAAACTGTGAACTATAAATTTAAATCGACGAAAGACGGTCCAAATTAGGGTCCTTGTTCCGAAACATTGTATACTAAATCACCACGTCGCTCGAATTTCGGATGAGTAAAGAAGCCCCTACAAAAGGGTCCATTAACGAACGCGCTAGAAGTCAGTTTAGTGGTAGAACTAGAATGGAAAGAAGAAGGAGCAATAGATGAAAAGTGAAAATGAAACGTACGAAACGACTTGTGCGATAACAAGAGGAATGTCGTGTAGGACTAGACTACCGGCCCTTTACCCCTGGCTCCTTAACAACTGGTTTTAAAAGTGGGAGTCGAGATTAACAATATGAATAAAAACATAGTCACAAACGCTCGAATTTTTTTATTACATAACGTACAGTTTATATACGCGTCGTACAAATCTGTGGCAAAAAATTGAACGCAACCTGTGGTAATCTGACCCTTGTTATTTTGAGACTTCTAATTGAACCAATATGTCATGCGAGTAATTAGCGTAACACTTGTTTCAGAATAAAAGTACTTGAATACATTTTGCTTATTTAATGAACTGAGACATGCAGATAGAAAAATTATTTCTCTTTCGATCCTATAGATTAAGCAATTGGATTTTGGGATAGATTTGTCCCATTTCTTGTACGTGAGAACCCTTTAGATATTCTATATCAGCAATTTGCCGAAAGAGATCACGTAGGATTCAATAAACCCGAACCTAATATTAATACCGGGCGCGGGAATGGCATTTTCCGTGACTTGGCCATAATGAAGGTTCGATGAAACTACGTTTCAATGTTTACATAAGATTTTTCATACCTTTGCGTTTTCATGAAAGTTAATAATAGTAGTCAATTTATAAGTCTGGGTGAATATTTATTTTTAAATATTTTTTTCGGGTAAAACATGATATGACAAAAATTCGAGTAAAACATTCAACATTAGGGCATAATATTTTTTATAATAAAAATAAATCAATGAAATTCCAACACTTGAAAATATATTCCATTTACGAGAATCATCTTTAGGCGGGATGGTTCATATCATTCGAATGCTTCAAGAAGAGGTGTATTTAATAATTCTTCTCGAATTGCAAAAGATACAACAAAATAAATTTGAAAATAAAATCATCTAATGTTTCCATTATTGCAATATTTTGATGGCAAAGCAGATCACTTTCTCTCCACTTAGAAACAATACTACCATTTAAATGTTTCTAACAATTCAATATAACATTGAACGTAGATCTTTTTCCATTTTACTTAGTCAATAACTATTACACGATTCATATTCTAAAATAAGGAAGCTATTACTATGATGATAGTTTTCATTTCATCACAATAATCCCAATCTTTTTCCGGTTCCGGTGATCGAAACGTAAACAACATTCGGCAAAGTGCTCCGCAAAAGATATCGAATAAAACTTTCAAACAGTGCTAAACAGTGTGTTTAAACGGATATACACCAAAATAATCTAAAAAAAAACAAGTTCAGACATTAAACACAGTGTGAAATAACAGTTTTTCAAGCAATTAGTGAAATATATCATACAAACATACCCTCAAAAGTGCAACTCATTAAGGTAAACAAATACTGTCGTGATTGACATCATAGTACTACCAACCTAACACATCAACAAATGTCAAACGCCTGACAGTTTCAGTGTTGCCAGCAAAAGAAGCCGAAATACTATTATCTACTCTCAACCAAGGTTTCTAAAAATAAACATTAATTAAAACTACGAATACTATAATATTAATAAATAAATATATATATATATATATATATATATATATATATATATATATTAATAAATAAAAATAAATATATATATTTAATAAAAAAAAATCCTCAATAATAAAGTAACTGAATTGGAACAAAAACTCCGCAACGCAAGAACAAAACATACGGAAAAATAACTTGGTCTTTTTCGGTGTCCAAGAAATAGGAAAATTTGAAAGTGAGTTAGTTGACACTATTAAGGAAATAATAGTAAACATGGGAATATATATGAATAGCCACGAAATTAGCAATGTATATAAAATCGGAAAGCGGAGTAGTAATAAAAACCGCCCAGTAGTAGTTTCCATCACAACTTTATGGAAAAAACATATGATACTGAAAAATAAATCTAAACTGCCAGCAGGAATATACGTTATGGAAGATTATTCCAAGGAAGTATTAGAGAAACGTAAGCAACTACAGCCACTACTTGAAGAAGAGAAGAAAAAAGGATACATTGCATTCTTGATACAGGACAAATTAGTCGTGAAAGGACCATTAGACAAAAACCGCGAAAAAAGAAAAAGGGAGGGGTCGGATTCGCCTAGATCATCGGCACAAAAGAAAATCAATAAACATACCGCACGCCTACCACCCAAAGCGGCAGAAAAAGATATGATAAGGCCAGGAATACTCAACTATGTTGAGCGAAAACGGCCTGCTGAAGTATCAGAGACCTCAAAAAACTAACCACTGAATACTCCCGGAACCTAAACAAAAAAGTCACAACACTAGAACGAACAACTTTTATAAAACGCACCCCAAGCCGGCCGGTCACCGTGGGGGATGAAGACTATTACCCTCCAACATGTCTACCCAAGAAGCATACGCAAATAACAACTCACCAACACAAAACTACAATACACATTGCTACCCTTAACACTCTTACCCTAAGAACTAGCGAAAGTTTGTCAGAGCTGATGTCCGCACTGACAAAGATAAACTGGTCAATAATTGGATTAAGCGAAGTCCGACGCCTAGGCGAGAGAATAGAGGATCACGGCGATTTTATCTTCTACTTTAAAGGAGACACTCCTGGCCTGTATGGGATAGGATTCTTGGTCAAAAAAGAATTCAGTACTTATATCGACGAGTTTATCGGTATATCAGAACGTATTGGAATACTCAACCTGAAATTGCCTAATACAGAAATGTGGTCAATTATACAAATTTACTCCCCGACTGAACAATCAAGTAATGCTGAAATCGATACCTTCTATGCTACATTAACAAATGCAATAAAAGATCATACTCACAATAACTTAATAGTGATGGGCGATTTTAATGCAAGAACGGGAAGAAGAGGAAACGGAGAAGAGATGATACTGGGTCCATACTGCTTTGGGAAAAGAACAAGGAATGGTGAGAAAATTATACAACTGGCATATGAAAACAACTTAAAAATACTAAATAGTCTTTATAAAAAACGCGAAAATAATAGATGGACATGGATCTCTCCGGATGGCTGCCATAGAAATGAGATTTATTATATCCTTACCAACAAAAGCAAAGAATTCCAGGACTGTAGAGTCATAAACAACCTCAACTTCAACAGCAATCATAGAATGGTTAGAGCCAAATTACTACAGACCAACATGGCCCAGAAAAAACAGACCATTCAAGATAAAACTACCTACAACCGTTACACCTGAGATTTCAAAAACATTGGAAAAGCAACTAATAGACTTTATAGAAGATATAAAAGATCTAGATGTCCAAAACAAATACAATAAGTTCGAAGAGCTCATAAAGATAGAGAAAAAAATTAAACAAGGAAAAGAAAAAAACACACTAAAATGGCTCACAAATGAAACAAAAGAACTTTTTAAAATCAGAGCAGAACTAATATCCACGACCGATAAGACAAGAAGAAATAGAAACAAAATAAGGGAGATAAGTAAAAATATAAAATTAAACATGAGAAAGGACCGCCAAAGACATAGGCTGGAAATACTGGAAAAATGTATTCAGAAAACCGGAGGCATCAAGAAAGCAACTATACAACTGAAAGAAAAAATAGACTGGATCCCTAATCTCTCTGACAAAAACATGAAGCGCAAAACAAGGCGCCCAGAAATTATGTCAATAGCCACTAACTTTTTCCGAGACCTATACTCAAAGAAAAACAACAGCGAACCGACCATCTTGGCAGGCGGAGAAGAAGTACCGGAAATAATACCCGCAGAAGTGGAAAAAGCTATAAGAAACCAAAAGAAATCTTTCTTTTGGTCCCGTGTCAGACGGCATCACTAACGAATTTCTTATAGCGAATATAAAACACCTCGTCCCCATTCTTACATACCTATTCAACGAAGTTCTGGTTAGCGAGACCATACCTGAGCAATGGTCAACATCAACCATAATACTATTACACAAAAAAGGAGACAAAAACAACATAAACAACTACAGACCTATTTGTCTAATGTCAAATATTTACAAAGTATTCGCTAAAATACTTCTCAACAGAATAACTGAGAAATTAGATGACAACCAGCCGAGAGAACAGGCCGGATTTAGGAGTGGATACTCAACTTTGGACCACATCCACGTGGTAAAACAACTTTTAAAAAAGGCAGAGAGTATAACATAACCTTCTACTGCTGCTTCGTGGACTATAGCAAAGCCTTTGACTCAATAGAACAGGAGAAGATTTGGCAAGCTCTTAAAAATCACGGTGTAGAGTATAAATATATTAGGATTCTTAAACAAATCTATGATAATAGTAAAGCCAAAATCAAACTTGAAAAGGAAGGCAAGGAAATAAGAATTGAAAGAGGAGTACGTCAAGGCGACCCAGTGTCACCTAAACTGTTCTCTGCTGTTCTAGAAGAAGTATTCCGGCAACTAGATTGGGAGAAATGTGGATTGCAAATTAACGGTGAAAATCTGTCGCATCTAAGATTTGCAGATGACTTGGTTATCATTGCACAGACGGGAAAATATCTACAAACTATGCTGAATGATTTGGACAGAGAAAGTCGTAAGGTAGGATTAATCATGAATTCGGAAAAAACTAAAGCCATGACGAACGGGCACCAAGAACCTATCTGTGTGAACAATAACACAATTGATTATGTGGATGAATATATCTATCTAGGTCAAACAATCTCACCCATAGACCTAACATCAAAGGAAATTAACAGACGTTTAGGAAATGCATGGAAACAGTACTGGAGTTTAAAAGAGGTCATGAAGAACCAAGAAATGAGCATGACTATTAAACGTAAACTTTTCGACACTTGTGTTCTGCCTGTCCTCACATATGGCTGCCAAACCTGGGCATTGAATAAAATCCATGTCAAGAAACTGGAAACTTGTCAAAACGCCATGGAGAGAAGCATGATGGGAAAGAGACTTTCTGATAGAATAAGAATGATCAATATAAAGAAATGTACTAAAACAAAGGATGTCACAGTAACTATCAGAAAACTGAAATGGAAATGGACAGGACATATCATCAGAGGCAAAGATAAGTGGTCGAAATCCATAGTGCATTGGTTCACAAGTCATAGAAAACGGAAATTAGGTAGGCCACCAAGAAGATGGGCGGACGAGATAAAATCCATAGCAGGTGGGGGATGGACAACGATAGCCAATGATAGGGAGAAATGAAGACGTTTGGGGGAGGCCTTTGCCAACAAGAGGCACACAGACGGGAGTCATAAAACAAATAGTGTAAAAAAAAATATACACACATATATATATATATATATATATATATATATATATATATATATATATATATATATATATATATATATATATATATATATATATATATATATATATATATATATATATATATATATATATATATATATATATCGAGTAATTAAATAAAATAATTTATCGAGTAAAAGTATCTATTAATGTATAAGTATGTTGTCTGAATAAAGGCTATTATTATTATTATTATTATTACTAATCCCAATCTGGACACCGATAAAACAACACGATATTCTACTTAATCCACAGTAAGCATAAGTGCATGCACTTCGAACAGAGCTTCGAGAACAGTGACCATTAATGCTGCAAAATATTCTAACGTTGGTTTGGTAGTTTAATTATAAATTAAAGGCGATAAAATCAGTAAAAATCCTTTTGACGAATTTCATAAGTAGTTAAAAGTGCAATTCAGCTAGCATTATGACCAGACATAATGAGCGTTTCGCATGACTTAATTGAAATTATCGACAAATACCCGCCCGTAGATTAACTATTGTCCGGTTCATATTCGCCTTTGAATACCGGTTAATGAAGCAATTATAATCCGCATATAGTTCGGTGCCAATATCTGTAATAATTTATCTTAACTTAATACGTAAAAAGTTTTTTTTTGATGTTTTGTTCGAATGAAATCATTTTATTGTGGAAGGGCCACTAAAAGTCTTCCCCATTGCACGAATGGGCAGCTCCGTGAAATGTAAGTGTTATACTTCTGCATTTTGTCTGGTGAGTGAGGTAGCCGGGGCCTATAAAAAATATTTCGTTTATTTAAAATGAAATATTACTGCTACAACTTAACAGTATGGCAAATTGTTTGTGAAGAGGTTGTTTTAGAGTTCTTATTTTTTTATGTGAAAAGTTGGCAAGCGAGCAGGCGGTTCACCTGATGTTAAGTGAATACCGTCGCCCATGGACATCTGCTACACCCAAGGGTTACGGATGCGTTGACAACCTTTTGAAGATTGAGCTCCGGATACCTCACTAATCAGACGAAACGCGAAAGTATTTCTTATACTTCCACTTTACGCCGGTCTTCTGTGAGGTCGTGGTACTTACCCGCACTAGCCTGCCCATTCGTGTAACAGCCGAGGCTGCTGCGTGGCCCTACCACAGTTCTCAGAATATTATTATCTTTTTTATTTAACTAAATTATTTTTCTTTACACAGTTATCTCCAGGGAAAACGTACCTAAAACGCAGCAATACCTGCAGACAGATTTAATATTTAAGTTAAAACAAAATATCTGACTGCATGAATAAATGCGAAATAAAAAAGATTACTTACACTTAAAATTACTTTAAACAGTTATAAAAATGTATGATTTAATAATTCACTACTAATATTATATTTAATCATATATTATTATTCAGATTAAAATTAAAAATTTGCTGGTTGTAAAAGATGACTTCATCGTTACATATTAATTATATAACATTAACAAACCTAAAACACATTCAAACTAATCAAGTCTCGATTTCAATCGGAAAACATGATCAATTTACTTAATTAATTGTATATCGTTTACAGCTATTCTTGTAATCTTAACAACAGACGCTTAGAAGGATCTTTCGCTTTATCTTCGACTACAAGCAGTCAATAAAATACAAAGAAAATGAGATGTAGCATTTATGCTGCCGCGATTTTGATTGTTGCCATGAAATGTTTGGGATTTGTGATATTTTATCTCCTAAACTATTACTACATTGTGAGTTTTATATATAGATAACAAAGCTGATGCTGCATTTATATCACGCTTTTTATTTTGTTACATGTCAATTACATAATTATTTCAAACTTTTGTTTGAAAGTCTACAATGTTGCTTAGAAGAACTAACATCGTGAAAACTCCGTTTTTTCCAAAAAAATCCACTTCTTGCGGATTAAAGCGTTATAGCTATTAAAAAAATGTATTTATGTATACATCAAGCCATAATCCGATAGTAACTTATTAATTAGGTATTTCTTTAATACTTGGTTTGTTTGTCAATAGTCTACAATCATGAAATTACAGATGAATTTTACGTACATTACTGATGTATGAAAAACCCTTCAAATAGTTGCAGTTGCTACATTTCAATTACGTGTCGAAAGAAAAGACAGTATAATTAAGGGTTTATGACATAAAGGATATTAAAACAATACATTATTATTAATCGTTTTTTACCTAAACGGAAAGTTTCGTAGCAAGCCTATCCTCCGGTTTCTGAAACACTGATAAACGTAGAAGTTAACTAATCAGCTGTCAAATGGCTTTTCAAATATTATTTAAGTTGCCAAAAGGATGGTTAAACTCATTCATTGTTAAACTAATTCATTTTTATCACTATGGTTATTTCAAATAACAAAGGAAGTAAGTAAGTAAGTTAGTGTCGAAAGGTATTATAATTTTGACGAAAAAATGTTTAATAGAAGTCAAATAATTAAATAAATACCAAGAAAGCTAAATAGGAAACTACTTGCATTATAGAAATATATGCCCAAGGTAATTTGAGTTTGAAAAATGTACAACATTAGGATTTTTCTTCTTATTCGAAATATCATTTAACGCAATTTACAAAAAATCCTGAAGTAAATTTTAATTTAATGATATAATTTTTCAAATATTTATATCAAAATGTTAGAAATGGAATAAATTTGGCTAAAACAGTCCATCTTTGTTATATTGTGCTATTACGAGCGGAGTAAGGATCGTTCCCATGAGTATTTTGTATGAGTTTCACACATTATGCAGGCAACCACCAAAACAAAGATCTCACCGCGAAATTATTTTGATCCCTTTCTGTTTGGTTTTCATACCGGTTAAGGGAGATCTAAGGGACCTTATTATTTTGGTGGGCAGCCAACCCGATACTACTTGTAAGCCACTGCGCCTTTGTCGATCTCTCTGATCCCGTGGGGCCTAGACCGTCGTCAACATAAACAAAATAGTGTTATTGCTTGTATCTTATCTCAGAGAAAAATATAGGGCGGTTTTTCCGATAATGTTTTATTTTACAAGGTTTTGGCCCTTTACACGAATTTTCTTATATCATATAACTTTTACGAAAATATAGATTTTATCGTCATGTTGCGTAATAAGTTATACGTAAAAGTGACTTTAATACATGAAGGTAATACATTTTAAGGCCAATTTCACTATCTTCTCTGTCATCGTCATCAATGAAATTATTACCGATATATTTACAGCAAATATTGACCGGGCAACACAAATGTCATAATTTTACGTTACAAATTTTAAATTACCTCTTATTTAAACAACAGCTGACAGCTCCATTCAAAGGCCATAAAATGGGACCTAACTGACCAAACCATTTATTTGGATTCGCAGCATTTAAATAAACCCAGACAGCATAATGTCACAACTTCCTTCGAATAGCTTTGGCCAGATAAGCTTCGGGATAGTTCAAATGGACCAATGATCTTCTTAAATAAGTGTGTTATGATCTGCTACTAGTCTTATATATTCTTAATGCACCTGAATGGAAATTACTTCGTATTAACATTAAATAAAATAATGGATCATAACATTTTTAAAACTATATTACTGCGCAATTTTTTTTCAAGTAGTTGGCCACTTAGGTTATCACACTTTTTCTTTTTCATGAAGGCTCTGAAATTTTTTGTCAAGATATTTTTTATCCCATTTATTCGTAATTTTTTTTATAATTTCCTAGATTTTTTTTTTTCAAAAAAGTACTACTCATATTATTTACTGCATTTTAATGGTATAATACGTGAGGAATAAGGTAACACCAAAAACGAAACAAATTTAATTAATTTGCGGCCGTGGTATACGTGACTGAGGCAGCAGATTCGGCTGTTGCACGAATGGGCAGGCTCGTCTGGGGAAGTGCCATAGTCATGATCACATAAGACCGTCGTGAAGTGGAAGTTATACTTTCGTGATTCGTATGGTGAGTGAGGTAACCGGGCACACTTTTCTAAGTTGTCCACGGCTCTGTAACCCGTAAGGTATTTATGTTGTCTATGGGCGGCGGTATTCTCTTAACATCAGGCCGCCTGCTTACTCATGCGCCTCTTAACATCTTTTCACATATAAAAAAAAGAAAAGTAATGCTAAGCTGACGCTCCGTTTGTTCGCCCTGCCTTTGCTGAGTTTGCTAATCAGATTCAGCTCTCAGCTCTCAGAGCCCACCTTTGCAGTGTCAGCGTAGGGAATTCTACAGTACTTGGAACTGCCTGTCGCTCTGCGTTTTCTGCCCGCCTATGCAGTGTCCTCTAAGGGGATTGAGCAGCTCTAAAAACAGCGCATTTCTACGCGTGCTAAGTCACCACAGTTATGTTTCCGAATGATATTCAGCAACTCTCAGCGCAGCTTGGTGCTCTGCCAGATCGCTCCTTCACTGTTCAGCGTCTTCTAAAGATTCAAGCGATCTGGCTAAGCGTTTTGCTTGTGTTTGAGATGATACTGTCGAAAGACTTGAATTAAGTTTACAAGGCATATTAATAAACCAAGACATGGTTTGAATCGCCAATCTAGAACTACTAACACAACGAAGCTTGATGGAATTGCAGGCCTGTGGTCTGTCTGGCTACGAGCCTCAGGGTTATATCCCCATTGCTCGACCGAGTCTCAAACTGACAATGGTCAGCTGGTTGTTGGATATTAGCCAGGCCCAGCCGCAGCAGTGGCTTATGTGGACAGGAGTGTGTCTACGACCAACGACATGGTCCTGGTGTGTTGAGAAGAAGTATATATAGCCACTTCATATACATAGCAACTTCACGCCCGAAGGAGTTCTCCTGGGAGCGGACGTTCGTCAGGAGGAGGTGCATAGAATGGGGCGAGTTGGTTAAGATGTTCATGCGGCCCGCAAAGTCGAATATTCGACGTACTGAACGGGCCACAAACTCTGAGATACTTTCAATTTTGAGATCTCTCGCGATGACGTCATTCCTGACGTACCGCTCCGCTTCCACGATTACACGCAGGGCGAGGTTTTGCTGCGCGTGTAACCTATCTCTCTGCTTGTCAGATGGCAGCCCATACCACGCCGGGGCTGCGTAGGTCAGGCGGGAACGAATATACGTTTTATAGATTCCTAATTTGGACACCAGGACAGGGTAGAGCTTTGCTCTCGCTGCTCTGGCCTGGATTAGATGGTCGATCTGGGGGACCATGCGCAGCGTGCGATCTATCCGGCATCCAAGATACGTTATAACGTTCTGGGTGTTGAACACCTAACCACGGCGCTTAAGCGCGGATTGTTGCGATGCGCGAATCCGCACACAACGAAGCTAAATCGGGTAACTAATCAAAATCAGGAAAACAAAGCAAAACTACGAAATTAAAAATAGTAATAGAAAGCAAATCAATGAATTAAAATCAAACCGTCAAAGCAAAAGAGTATAGGTACCGTTTTTTATTCGCCATATAATGGAGCGCGGTGCGATGACGGCTCTTAGGTGTAATCTAATAAGCGCTAACTAGTGTGTTCATTGACTCAGCCACTACCCAACAACGTGACTGTGTTTAGTGACGATGAGATATATCTATTTATTTTCCGTGATGTGATGTAGATTTAAAATCATGTTTTATTGCCGCTTTGCGACGATAATGAAGCATAAAATCAAGTAAATTTGTAATGATAATAATACTTTGTCCCCCTCAAGAATAACGTATTTTTACTCTATGCATCTCTTATGTTCAAAAAGCAGATTACCTTTTATAAAGTCTTGTCAAGCCATTGCTTCCCTTCGACGTGAAAGAAGGACGAAATCACGTAATTTTTCTACATAACAAAAGGCAGTTTCCTTGAAAAATTGATTATACTTACCTATATTAAAATTTTAACATCATTTGTTGGCACGAAACTTATGGAAAACTACATTAAATTGAATAATATAGAACGGTCTAACAATTAACTAAACAACAAACTAAAACTTCTTAAAAAACCAAAGCTGCAATAAAATGAAAACTCAAGAAGACTATAAATTATGTATACAATGATATAGTTCTGAGATTTATGGGTTTTAAAGAGCCCACAAATATCATTCTTGTATTTATTGCCTGTGTGTATGAAAGGATAATATTTAAATTGAGTGTACAAAGGTTATGGGAAAATGTAAATAACACAAAAAAAAAATATCTGGAATGAAATTATATATTCATAAATTTTACACGTTTCTAAAACTAAATATGTTACCCAGGGAAAATGAAAAATGAGCAGTCAAGGACCAAGCCATAACCGAAAGTTTTACATCAAAAAATGTGTGCTATTGCTATACAAGAACAAGACAGAAAAAAATATAGAGAATTCAATAATAAACATTAATAAATAATGTATTTTAGCTACAAGGTTGTCTGGAAGAGATCGCTCCCTAGCGATAAGACCGCCTTATTGTTTCTACCTCATAAGTTTTTACTAATGTAACATTTTCTTCTATGTTTTATGGTGTTCAATAAAGCATATATAATAATTATAATAATATTTTTGAAAAAAGGTCTATTATTAGCAGAGGGTGTTAATTTAAATAGTGTTTAGTAGTTTTACACTATCTCTACAATTTATCTTACATTTACCGAACATAAGTAAGACTCAAACTATTCTCCGAAGATAACTCAAAATGTAGAGATTTTTGATATAAAGTTATATGAATATAAGCATATTTTTTGACTTGAAAAAAAAAAAATAAGACAACAGTATAAAAATATTTATTAAGAAAGAAGCTTTGTGAAATTGGGGTCTAACCTAAGCTTGGAATCCTATTAATTATAAAATTACTAGCGACCCACCCCGGCTTCGCACGGGTGCAACGTATTATACATATAAACCTTCTTATAGAATCAATCTATCTAATAAAAAAAACCCCATCAAGATCCGTTGCGTAGTTTTAAAGTTCTTAGCATACATCAGCGGACAGACAAGGACAGACAGCCAGCGGAACGACTTTGTTTTATACTATGTAGTGATGATGAAATCCACAAAATAACAATAGGTTAAATTTGCTTAGTTCTGAAATAAAAAATTATATATATAAATTATTAGGGCATTAGAAAATAGATTGATCATCCTCAAAAAGATAGATTGCATTTTTAAATTGCCACTGTAATCTCTACATCGGCTAATGAAACCTAAATATTAAGCTAATGGATTGAAAGTACAATCTCAGATCAGTAAAAATGGATTATGATCGTTTATTGGAGAGTTTATTGGACGCAAGAGATTAATGCTTGTTTGACCTCGGAATCAGTGACTAATCGTCGGAGCTAAATGTTTTCCACTAAGATTGCCATCGAAATTAAAACCAAATGCGAGTGCGAGTCACACTCACATTCCGCTTCGTGCTTCCACACGGAACGGACGTTACTCTGAGCCGGAGGGCCCATGCCAACCGACCCGGAAGCCATCTTGCAACCGTTGTTGCTAATTCTATTTCTTTTATCTCTTGGTGTGCACTGTTCGCCTCATCGTTGTCGTGTTTCGCGGTCTACGGTTAGGGAAGTCTCAAGCAAGAAGAAAGAAGAAACATTATAGAAGAAAGAAAAAACATTATAGAAGAAAGAAGAAACTTTGCCCGACTTCCGAGCGGATAGTGTTAGTGTAGTGTTGTGCTCGTAGGCAGGTTCCTGTCCGTAAGTAGAATTCTACACACATTTCTCGTCTCAGAGGCGGCATTGTAATTTTTACCTGTGTGCTTGTTGCATTAGGCGACAGCTAGGTACTCACCCTAGCGCACCTAAAGCGCAGGCGATTAAAGGTTAATTTTAGGCACACACCTCCCTGCCGCAAGGTGGGGAGGCCTATTTAGTAAACCACACGCCGGCGGGGCGCAAGCCCCAAAGGCTCAAGCACAATGGGTTCCGTCATAGAGGAATTACTGCGTCAAGAATGCCCTGAATTATGGGTAAAATATTTGAATTTCGCGAGAGAACGACGCATCGTCGTCGAATTTTCAAGCGACAGTCCGGCTTCACCGGCTGCCGCCTCGCCGCCATCTCCGGTGCCCTCTGCGCCAGTCATCGAGTCGCCCTCTGCGACAATCGATACGCCCGTCGCGTCGACTTCCGCCGCTGCGAACGAACCCAACGCGCCTTCCGCGCATTTCGGCCCCCTTCCGCGCTGTCGTTCCCGACTCACAATCGGACGGCGGCGCAGACATGGAGGTCGAAACGACCCCCGCTAACAACGCGAACGCCGACGGCTTCACCGTCGTCAAATCGCGAAAAAAGGGCAAGAAACGCCCCGCTACAGACAGCGACCCCGAAAGCGAGGCCGCCCCGTCAAACCGTACCACCGCGACGCGCGCCAAAAAGGCAGCCGCGTCTGCCCAGTCGGAACCGACATTCGCCTCCGAGCGAAAAATCAAGCCACCGCCGCCAATAATATACAAGATAAGGCAAAGTGGCACCAGGTTTGTTCGTGGTTTGAACGCCACAACATCCGAGACCCCCGGTCAAAAAATACTAATATGGGTATCCACGTATACCTCGATTCGTCAGACGATTTCCGCCGCGTAACAAAATACTTGCGCGAAGCTAAGGTTGGTTTCCACACCTACTCACTACCCGAAGAGCGTAAACTTCGGGTCGTAATTAAGGGCGTCCCAAAAGAGTCGGATATCGATATGGCTAAGGTCGACATCCGCACTCAGGGATACCCTGTCCACGCCGTGCGACGTCTCAGGCACCCTCGCACCCGTGTCCCTATGGACATGATCATGGTGGAACTTGACCCTACCCCGGAAGGTAAGGCCATTTTCAACCTTAAGAGGGTCTGTGGGCTCAGTGACTTAGTCATCGATCCCCCACGTAAATCAGGTGTTGTGGCACAGTGCCACAACTGTCAACATTTTGGCCACACGGCCAATAACTGCTTCGCTCACCCAAGGTGCGTCAAATGCACCAGTGACCACGGCACAACCGAGTGCACGAGGCCGAAAGATTGCGCAGATCCACCGGACTGCGTAAATTGCCACACTACCGGCCATCCGGCTAGTTATAGAGGCTGCGCTAAGGCCCCAAAAACTCCCGCGAGAAAATCTCCCGCGAAGTCTACGTTGCCCAAACACGCGCCCGTTAAATACATTCCCGCGCCCGTACCCGTCATTAACGCCTGGGCGAAACCCCAGGTGGCCGCGCAGGTAACCGCGCCGGTAATCTCGGTCGCCTCACGACCGATCGCGCAACAGCTGCCAGCCTCTCAAACGGCGCCGCGGCCGCAGGTGCAGCCAATTCCGTCAGTTTTCGCGGAAAACAAGGACGACCCCTTCGCGCAAATAGCTAACATCTGCAGCTTATTAGATAGAATTAATAGGCAGGAACTCGCCGTATTGTCCGCTAAAATAGCGGCCGCCACATCTGGCCACGAGCGTCTTAGGGCAATTAGCCAACACAAAACGCTTGTGGAAGCCCTTTGGGCTTTTACGAGCCAACCGTAAAGAACAATAGTCCGCGCAATAAAACCGCGCTCCTTCGCGTCGTTAATTAGACCCATAAAAACACCTTAATGGGAAGTACAACCGCAGGTAGAACAAAACCTCGGGCTCTGGTTGTTTCGTATTTCAACGCAAACGGCATAAAGGGTCAAAGGGATGAAATCGCGGAATTCCTTCGCGATTATAACGTAGATATTTTCCTAGTGCAAGAGACATTCTTGAAACCTAGCGTACGCGATCCCAGAATCGCAAATTACAATATTGTCCGCCACGACCGGTTAGCAAACCATCTGGGAGGCACACTAATTTATAATAAATGGTCCTTGCACTGTTGCCCGCTCGACATTCCAGAGCTAAGTCAAATAGAGGCATCCGCGTGTAGGTTAGCGCTCACCGGCCACAGGCCGCTTGTACTAGTCTCAGCCTAACTCTCGGGGAATAGAACCCTCCTTCAAAGCGACCTAGATACGCTTCTTAACTTAGGCCCTTCCGTGATAATTGCAGGAGATCTAAACTGCAAACACGGCTCATGGGACATCAACAGCATCCCAAAGAACAACGGAAAGCATCTCTTTAGCTTATCCGATAACCTAAATTTCAGTATAGTCGCTCCCGCGACTCCCACTAGGTATTCTACGGTGGACAACTACTAGCACGCGTCACCGAGTGTCCTAGACATAATGTTATTCAGGGAGGTCTCGCTCGACATCGAGTCGATAGAGACAATCCATGAACTAGACTCAGACCACAGGCCCGTCCTGTGTAAACTGGGCCAGAACGCCGGCGCGGTCCCTCCGACCAAATCCGTAGTGGACTGGCATCGTCTTGAGGTCAAACTTGGACCCTCAGGACTTAGTAGACTTACCCGAGACGATAGCTACGTTCGATGACGCAAATCGAGCGATAGCGAGTCTCCGCGAAACTATTACTTCCGCAGTCGCAGACTCGGAACGGACGGTGAAACTGTCGGGCGACCGACGCGTCAACTTTCCGCCCGACCTGCGACTGCTAATTAGACAGAAAAATACAGCCAAACGCGCCTTCGACCGATACCGATCGGAATCGAACCGAACCCTACTTCGACGCCTTCAGCTAGAAGTCAAAGATCGTGTATCGGAACACCGACACACAACGTGGGACACTCTCCTAGAGGACATCGACCCATCGCACACCGCCTACTGGCGGTTGGCCCGCAGTCTGAAAGCAGACCTAAAAAACTCCGAAAAAGCCGAATTTAAACCAGCCAAAATCGCCGCCCCGGGCCCAGATAATATAAGTAATAAGATAAATTCTCAAAGCTCTCCCTGGGCCGCTAAGATTCTATGGGCCGCTTATCTGTTTACTGGCGACAATTTTCAATACCCTTCTCTCCAGTTGCTCCTTTCCGGACGACTGGAAGCAAGCCACGGTTATCGGCATTCGCAAGCCGAATAAACCAGCCAATAAGCCCTCCAGCTATCGTCCCATCAGCCTCCTCAGTTGTCTGGGGAAGCTCTACGAGCGGCTATTGTTAAACAGGCTCAAAGAGCACGTATTTTCCAACGGCCTTCTGCCGACGGACCAATTCGGCTTTCGAGTTAGACATTCTTGTCCCGATCAGCTATACCGCCTAACGGAGCACATCCTAAAAGGCCTTAACCACCCCAAACACATTAGTACAGGGGCTCTCTTCTTCGATGTCACAAAAGCATTCGACAAAGTCTGGCACAACGGCTTGCTTTACAAGCTGTACACACTCAAAGTGCCAGATAGGCTCGTACACACCATCCGGGCCTTTTTGTTGAACCGCTCTTTTCGATATCGAGTCGAGGGCACCCTCTCCACAAGCCGCCGCCTCACGGCCGGCGTACCACAAGGCTCCTGCCTCTCTCCCTTGCTATTTACGCTCTACACGAGCGACATACCTAGAGACCCCCACGTCAATCTCGCGCTTTTCGCGGGTGACACGGCGCTCTTTTACTCAGATCGCAACCTCAGTCAATTAACAACTCGACTCCAAAGCGCCGCCGACCGCCTCGGCGATTGGTTCCGCAAATGGAGAATCGATATTAATCCAGAAAAAAAGTGTGGCGATTCACTTTACTCGTAGCACCCCCAACCCCCATCCGCCACACCGTTACAAAGGTCCTCGCCAGTACAGAAAGTTGGGGCAAATATCACTATACGGCCAAACTCTCCCCTGGGAGAAAACGGTCAAATATTTAGGAGTCACTTTCGACTCGCGTATGACTTTCACTACGCACATCAATCAAGTCCGAAATAAAGCCGCGTTCGTCTCCGGCCGGCTACACAATTTAACGAATAAGCATAGTAAAATGCCCTTAAGGCACAAACTACTGTTATATAAAGCTTGCGTAAGGCCAATCATGTCCTACGCTTGCATGATCTTCGCACATATAAATCCTACGCGCATTAACAAATTGCAAGTAGTTCAAAGTAAGTTTATCCGCCGCGCAACCGGTGCGCAATGGTATCAGCGCAACGTCGACCTGCACAGCGATTGCAGACTCCCGACGATTCGCGCTCATTTTAAAGATTTGACAAAACGGTTCTTCGATAGAGCCCAGCATCATCCCAACCCTCTGGTGGTAAGCGCAGCAAACTACCAACCGGACACAAACGCGAACGTAAACAAGCGTCGCCCGCGAAACGTCCTCATCGACCCGGTCGACGAAGAGGACTTAGATACGATGGACCCACCGCCGGGGGTCCCGCCGGATAACACTACACCCACAGTTAGTGTAACAACAATCACACCAGTTCGCCCTAGCCTCCGAGCACGGCGAGACCCACACAACGCGTACACAAGGTACACCCGCGTTCCGGGGCGGTTCTCACCGCTCCCAGCCACCGATTAGCTAAATGCACAGTCGACGGCCGTAGGGGTCTCGGTCCGAACCGGCGACCTCGACGGCCCTTAGATGACACACCATAGTAGTTAAACGCACGCATGAGCACATGCGCGACCCTACCCATAGCGGAGGGTCCAAACCCGTGGGTTCTGGCTAGCCCACCGGTTCTGCGTCCGATGAAGCTTTAATAGTCTCGGGACTGAAAGCAAAAACATCAGTTAATACAAGATACAAGATACAAGTCACACTCGCGCACGAAGTCTTCCGTACCATTATCGGTAAAGACGGCAAAAAATCGGCAAAATGTCGGCTGTATTGTAAAATGTCGGTGGGGCTCCCACCCCACTTAAATATTTTTATTGTTTTTTAGTATTTGTTGTTGTAGCGGCAACAGAAATACATCATCTGTGAAATTTCAACTGTCTAACTAACACGGCTCTTGAGATACAGCCTGGTGACAGACGGACAGACGAACAGACAGACAGACAAAGCGACGGACAGACAGCGAAGTCTTAATAATGGGGTTCAGTTTTACCCTTTGGCTACGGAACCATAAAAACTATACATTACATTAGCAATCACACAGAGTTTTTAATTTGTTTACTGCATCGCTTGAAATACTGAATAGCTCATCATTCCCTTAAAAACCCTCGGGAAATAAACTTTCGTCATCCTTACGAGTAAGATGACGAAAGTAGAGCGTAGCGCTTAGAAAAAGTAGAGCTCGACTTTTCATAACTCTCACAGGAAAATTAAATTATCTTCAAAATCAATTTTAAGTAGAATTTTCTCAGAATTCTAACAATCTCAGACTTAGATAATATGGTAATAGTCATTCCAAAACATTTAAATTAATTCTTATAAATGTAAGTATACTTTTACAAGTGTAAATAACTAATTTATGCTCCATGTTTATCAAAGTTCTAATATGAAATTAATAGCTTAGATTATTAATTCAACGAAACTCATAAGGGAAAGATTTTGTTATTGTCGATAAACTACATAATTCCTTTTGTCTCAAAATAATTTCAATAACTCTTAAATACTTTATCTTGTAATACCGACTTTTATTGTTTGGCGATAAAATATCCAATACTCATAACATCGTAAAAAAGTTCCACACTACCTATCAAATAGGTGATAGCTAAATGACGATTTGGATTTCAGGAGAAGGTGGACAAGTTAACGCTCTGTGACTTGCGCATTTCACACAGTTCGCGTTCGCGCTTTCGTCGGCGAACGTGTTGCGACGCGAAGCAGAACAGTGTCCCCTAGACCGCGACAGGGTGCGGGTGCGTTTCACGTCGATGGTAAAACACCAACGTGTTTATACGTGAAAAGGCCTCGTATTATATAACGTTCTGGTGCTGTTTGTTTTGTGATCAAATGGACGCGTAGCGGGAATATGCCGAGCCATAAGGTAGTTCTTGCAAGTTTTTAATTTTTTTTTTTTTATTAAAATATAAGTATATGTAACACCTAAGCGTGATTTTAACTGTTGAGTTATTGGATATAGTATTTTTTAACTCTTTACGCAAGCTTAAAAACACTACGAACTCTGTCAAAAACACTACGAACATTTTGTAGCCCGCGGCATGTGATGTTAAAAACGGCTTGCGAATTTGGTTCTTCTTTTCCATATGGCGGTAACGGCTTGGTGAATTAACGCAATTTTCTTACTTCCAATTAATGATTATATTCATCCATTAGCGTTTTTAAGTCTGTGTGAGATATAAAAGCTATAAAACAAAATTTAAATTGTTCAAAAATAAAAACTTAAAAAACAGGTGAATTTCTCATGTTCTTTAAAATATGTTGTATTTAAGGAGAAAAAACCGGCCAAGTGCGAGTTGGACTCGTGAACGAAGGGTACCGTACCATTATCTATAAAAACAGCAAATAAAGTAATGTTTGTTGTATGGGAGCGCCACTTTATTTTTTTATTCTGTTTTTTAGTATTTGTTGCTATAGCGGCAACTAAAATACATCATCTGTAAAAATTTCACCTGTGTAACTATCACGGTTCATGATATAGAGCCTGGTGACAGACGGACAGACAGACAGAGAGACAAACAGACAGACAGCGGAGTCTTAGTAAGATGGTCCCATTTTACCCTTTGAGTACGGAACAAAGTAAAAAAGGAGAAATTTTTTTTTCAAGGTGGTAGTGATAAAAATTATTCTTTAAGTTTGCAATTTTTCGTATTTCATTACTAATACCAATGAATTACTTTTATATACCCACGTTGCATTCAAAGTGACTTTTGTGTGTATGGAAAAAAATCCAGATATTTTTGATTTAGACTATCTAATTTGCCTTTATGATTATAAATGCCTACTTTTAAAGCTTTATTTTTAACCACTTTATAATTTTAATTATTATTTACTCTAGGCTGTTGTTAGAGATTTTTATCTCATCTTTAATTTTTTCGGATTGTGTACCCAAAGTACCTTTTAGGTACGGAACCCTATTACTAAAACACCGCTCTCTGTCTATCTGTCTGCCTGTTTGTTTGGCTGTTCGTCTGTCACCAGGCTGTATCTCATGAACCGTTATAGTAAGACAGTTGAAATTTTCACAGATGATGTATTTCTCTTGCCGCTATACCAAAAATACTAAAAAAACAATGAATAATATTTATGTGGGGCTCCCATATAACAGACATGATTTTTTTTGCCGTTTTTTAAATAATGGAACCTTTTGTAGGCGAGTCCGAATCGCACTTGGTTTCGTAATTAGTTTTACTTGACATATTTCTGTCAAAATTCCTGGTAACCTTTGTGAAAGGGTAATGCGTATAGGATTTAAAATAGTAAATCATGAAGTTTATTACAATATTTCGCATTCTGTATAAAATATTCATATCTTTTTATTTCAATTCTGTAAAATGAAGCAGGTCGCAAATTGTTAATTAAATAAAAATATCGGTTTGTGTAACCTTTAGGCGCTTGAAGTAAAAAAAAAAAAAAGTAATAATAATTGCATGTTTTATTAATGTAGGTATTCAGTAATAATAAATTATTAACATTTTTTTAATTTGAAATGCATAATTAGTTAAAATACATACTACATACAGCTTAAATATTTGAAAATTGGTTTCAATATAAACGCGTCATGGCCATAACGCGTTTTCGTTGCATTTTCGTCGTCCAGTTACTAAAAAAAACTACTTAATTTAATTGTTGCCAAATAATTATGTGTGAATATTGATTCAAATTTTACTGATTTTCAATACCTTAGAAATTTAGAAGTAATAATAGGTGCGTTAGTTACTCTTACCTAGATTTGAGTCGGTCAGACTGATGTGATTTTTTAGTACGTGTTCTGTACTTAAAATCAAGAAAGGCAAAATATAAATACTGCTGATTGTTTATCTTTGCCAGTCATGGTTAGCTTATATTATGATCAATTAACCCTAAATTTAATGTAACAAGCCTCCAACAAACCACCGTCACCGTATGTTGGCTTATTTTGAAGATATTATTTCTAGTAGGCCCATCTATGAACTTGTCATTTCGACGTAATTTTATGATGTCGCTCAGTTCATGGTAATGAATAAATTTAATTAGAATTAAAAAAAAATGTGATGTCATGAAGCCATTAGAAAAAAATATAAAGCAAAAAATTTTGAACTTGTATCAATCCAATCATGTTGAAATGTCTTTGTTTCTTCTCTCTTTTGTCGCTAAAAAATTGGCCACTTTTCCTTTTCGTCATTTTCCGTTCTTTTCCTAGATAGTAAATAAAAACAGTTTTCGGATGTTTTTTATAAATAAATGTACTTCACTTTCTCCACAGCCACTTCGTACATATATTCGGATGTATCAATGTTCTTTCTTTTGTAATTTCGGATAAATCAACTGTTTACAGTTCTCTTCAAACTAAATAAGTTTTTGTTGTGGCTCTCCGTAACATCAAGTATTAGGAAAATTTAATCTACACAACGCATAGTTAGGGCAAAGTTAATACATGCAAGGTCGATGTTACATACACATACTTCATGTTTACATTGTACTTGTGTTTATTTATATGAATATTCTACGGCAAAACGCCGAATAGGGTGTAGCCAAAGACCTTTTGCTTTGCCTTTTGCTCAACGAACATGATTACACGTGGATTTATTATTAAACGGGGCTTTGTAGCTTTATGATTGCTTAACTTGCCAAATATTTATACCGACTTTATATATTTATGTACGGAAAGAAGATAAAGTTAAGGTTGTTTAAAATATATAAATACAACGTGTAACTGAATTTATTAAATATATAAATTTCCGAAATTTATTAAATATAAAGTGGTACCTTACGAACCTATGTGTATAATTTTTATGTAAAATTTGACGATTCATAAGAATGCGCAAGCGTCTATTTGAATAAAGATTTTTTGATTGATATTATTTAACATCAGGCGAACCGCCTGCTCGCTTGACACATTTTCACATAAAAAAAAATTCGCTATTAATCTTCTCTAAGTTTACATTTTCTATTATATTGAACCCATGTAAAGCATCTGTTCAATAAGTGCAATCTCATTATAAAATTACTGTTTTGATGTGTTATTAAGACCAAATATACCATTTCGGACATTTTGTTTTTGTTTAAAATAAGTAAAGATGAAAAAATACAATTAAAAAAATGTGAACTGAAACGCTGCACACAAACTAGTAAATACAACTTTAAAATGAATATGTAAATATTACAATTCTTTCAATGATATTGAAGAATACATTCTTGTAATGAATTATAAATTGAATGTACGTAAATTTCTCTTCGTTCATTGAACAAAAAACACCAGAACACTAAAATGTAATAAAATTGTTTCAGGAACTTCGCTGTATTTGAAGCGGTTTAGGAGAAATGAAAATGGGAAGCGGTGCACTGGGGGGACACGGATAAACTTCTTTGTAATATAGTTTTCAATACGTTTTTCAGGGTTATGTAAAGAGCAGCATGAATAAAAGTAGGAGTTGGCTGGCGATGGTCGCCGTAGTGGTACTAGCGAGTGCAGTACGAGGATGGGATTGTGTTTGCAATCCAAGAGAGTGCGAAGCTCTTGAACCAAGTGGCTGCCCTGGACTAGGAATAGTGGTATGGGACCCTTGCAGGTGCGTAAAATTATGAAAATATAGACTTTGATCAAAATCAAAAGCACACTAGTCATGTAAATCACAGGTTATATTAGAAGTTCAAAATTATAAATCGAGGTGTATATTTATTAATATTGTAAGAAACAAAAAAAACCTTGTTACTTATTACTTTAAGGGTTCTTTATAGTGCCTGACTTAGGGTCTGCTTTGGAAAGGAAATTATCAAAAGTTTAAGTTAATTTAATCAAACAGCTAAACTTAATTAAATCTAATTATGTTCTCAGATGCTGCAAAGTATGTGCAAGAACACTCGGTGAAGATTGTGGTGGATTTAGGGGGACGTGCGAGCCGGGTCTAAAGTGTTTTGAAGGGTCGTGTTCACCAATAACTTGAACAACTGATCGGTGCAATCATTGTACTAGATTTGTGTATAAAATAAACGAACAAGACATATCTGTTTTAGTAAAACAAAAATGAAGGACCATTCAACGTAGCCAAAAATGGGAATTAAACTGAACTCAGTTAAATGCAAGCTAGAAGTTTGTTATATTATGAATTGTCTTAGATTGAAAATAAATAAAATCGGTACCAAAAATAGTTTTTCGTTTTCGATTTTTATTTTGTAAATAACGGCATATCAGTAACGATATAAGTTTTTGTATACATATAAATTATAATGTTATAATATCTTACTTTTCATCATAACTTATGTGTTTGTAGCCTAACACTTTTTGCTTTTATTTATTTTAAGCAATTTAATGAATTGACAATATTAATTTTTTCAAGAAAATGTGCTTGGCGTGAATTTTGTGACAATAAAAAGAAAATTGTAATGCTATAATCAAATACTATGTTTGTAACATCTTTTTATAGTTTAATTTCATTGTTGTTCTTAATGATTCTTTTTTTTTGTATTTTATTTCTTATTACGAATTTTGCAACTTAAAAATTAAAAATTCTTTATATCCCGTAATAGAATATACATATTAATTAATATTTACTTGTATAATATGCATATAAATTTCATTTATTTAGTTTCTTCTTTATAAGAATGAAGATGATCAGTTTTTATTGTTTTCAACTCTTTTTAATGTTAATAGAATATAATCCGTTAGATAATTTTCATTTTTTGTAAGCATACGGCTCCAATAATATAAATACCATTAATGATCGGTGATCATCAAAAATATCTATCTATACTTATGTGTGCTTCCAGATTAATATCTCGAATTAAGGACAGTTTTTAGGACTGTTTGTTATAATGTTAATAAATAAACTTGTTTCTTAAACTTGTAAATATTATTGCATAGCATTTGTAATAATTGTGACCATATGTATGTACAATTGAACATTGACTTAAAATTTTTGAAATAAAAATCGCTTGTGATTTGAAGTAAATCTTCATAAATCTATTTTTTTCATCACATTATATAATTTAAAAAGAGTTTGATAAAATGTTTTTGAACCTAAAATTGAAAAAAAATAATAATTTAGCGAACCAAATTTGAGTGATTTTATATTTTCTTGGTTATGTTTTCTTTATTATGTTGTTATTTTATGTATTATTTTGATTGGATCGCAGAGTTCTATACAACAAATATTACCGAAAACTGCTAGTAACTTTAAATAAATTATCATCTTAACTGTCGTAAATAAACAAAAACCTACAAAGGATTTTTTTACGGAACTCGTCTATAAATTTCATAAATTGTAATATAAAAAAGCGCTATAATGCGCTTTTTTATATTAATTTATTTATGATTATTCATATTTCCATTAATTGTTTTTGTTAAAACTATATATCCATAGTATTTAATATAACATATAGATGACGATAATCCTTGTATAAAGCCATTATTATTATAGTAAGATAAAAATAAATATTAAACATAGAGGCTACTTGTTAATTGTGCACACATTAATCATACAAGTATAAATATTATAGTAAAACGTGACGTTTGTTTCATTTTCACCTATATAACTATTACGCGTTTATGATTCAAATAATTTTTGTCGCAGCGGACCAGCGTGAAGAGTAACTATACTTCTGTGTTTCGCTGGTGACTGAGGTAGCCGGGGCCCACTTTATTATAAGGTATCTGCAATCCTCCGAGTGTTGAAAATATCCGAGGGCGGTTATCACTTAACATCAGGTGAACCTCCAGCTCACTTGCCACCTCCTCCCATTAAAAAAACTACATACAGAACATTAACTTAAAATAAGGCTGGTTTAACTTTATCATAGAGTTCATCATCATCATCATTTCAGCCTGTTTGAGTCCACTGCTGAACATAGGCCTCCTCCACAGACTGCCATGAAGTACGATCCTGGGCCACCTGCATCCATCGACTTCCCGCACATTTGCACAGGTCGTCACTCCATCTAGTGGGGGGAATCACAAATCTAATCACCTATGGAACCGAGACATGGTCCTTCACTGCTGGCCGTATGAGGAAGCTCAAAGTCGCTCAGCGAGCTATGGAGCGGGCTATGCTCGGTATTTCTCTGCGTGATAGTTCGTAACGAAGACATCCGCAGTAGAACTAAGATAACCGATATAGCTCAGAGGATTAGCAAGCTGAAGTGGCGATGGGCCGGCCATATAGCTCGTAGAACCGATAACCGTTGGGGAAGAAAGGTTCTCGAGTGGCAACCTCGTACTGGCCATCGCAGTGTAGGACGACCCCCCACTATCATAGAGTTGCGGGAATATAATAAATACGTTAATGTTTAAATTACAGGTAAACAAAACACTATAACATTTAATATCTACAGAACCGTTACTAACTTAACTAAACAACTATCTTTTATCTTTGAGAAAAAAAAGTGAAAAAAGAAGATATTTATAAATTAGAACTCAGCTGATTGTTAAAATATAAAAAATTTTGGTTTATATATTTTTTCCCTAACTACACGTTTATTTTCACAATATAAATCTTTATCATGTATGTGAATGTTCTATACATTGAAATCAGGCATTATTTTATTTTTAACTATCAGTTATGGGCGATTTTACTGTGGATAATATTGAACACATCTCTTCTATTTTATTACTAAACATTATTTTCCATGCCTTCGTGGTTTTTAGGATTCCGTACCCAAAGGGTAAAACGGTCATATATTATAATAATAATAATTAATCGATAATAAGGTCCCTATTACTAAGACCGTGTGTCCCTGGCTAATAGTTGATAGTGACCGCGATAGTTAGACAATTGAAATTTTCACAGTAAGTACCGCTGTAAGAACAAATACTTAAAAAACAGATTAAAAATATTTCAGTGGGGCTCCCATAAAAAAGACATGATTTTTTCGCCTTTTTATATATAATGGTACGGAACCCTTCGTGGGCGAGTTCGACTTGCACTTAGTCGGTTTTTTTAATATAGCAATGTCGGATATTGCATTCCATTTAGTCAGACAACGCGGAGCTCGGCAAACAATAAGGCGAACACTGGCTGTAGTCTTTCACAAACATTTTTACGAAAGCGTCATAATATATTTTTTAAAAGTTTTAGTGTAATTTTTTTTGTACGTTGTTTTTTGTACGCTTGTAACATCCTAACACGTGAGCTACTTTCGTGCTAATCACTTGCAATTCTATAATATAATAATAATAATAATAGCTAGCCGGGATCTTTGCGATACGGACTCAATTCTCTTTGGCTCTGCACTGGCAGTATGCCGAATCGTGGGCGCCAAACTTCCCAAGACTGGACGTGCTACCAGACCAGGTAGCACTATCCCAGAATGGAGAAGAAGAATTGAGGACCGTATCGCAAAGGTAAGGGCCATCATCGGCAGGCTGATAAGCTTCAGGTCGGGCAATAATAGGCCCAGAATTGTGCGTACCGTTAGGATGGCGTTCGCTGGGACCAATATCAACTTGTCCCAGCCCGATATTACGCAAAAACTAACGGAGCGCATAGATGACCTGAAGCAGAGGATCGCTGCTTGGGGGAAGCGGATTCAGAGATATACCGAGAGGACGGCGCGGTTTAGCCAGAATCGCCTTTTCCAGAGTGACCAAAAGAGCTAGTGTGTAGAGTGGCTAAGGACCGGACCAGGCTGACGTTGTCGCCTTCTGGCGCAGCCTGTGGTCAGAGCCCGTAGACCACAGCGAGGGCCCTTGGACGCAAGTCGTGGTGAGCCAATGTGCAGATATTACACCCATGGACCCCGTCGTCATAACACAGACAGACGACGTATCTGAGGCAGTCCGTAGAGCCCCGAACTGGAAAAGTCCGGGACTCGACGGGCTGCATCACTACTGGCTGAAGGGGTTCGTGGTGTGTCATGCTGTGCTCGCCCGACAGTTCCAAGAAGCTCTCGATCAGAGGTCGCTCCCGAGCCTCTTTACTACTGGGGTCACTCATTTAGTTCCTAAAGATCAAGTTACCACAGACCCGAGTAAGTACCGCCCCATTACGTGTCTACCCACCATCTATAAGACACTGACATCTATTCTGAGCATGAGAATCACCTGGCATATTCATATGAATCGGATTATGTCTCATGCTCAGAATGGATGTCGGGGCGGTGGTCGTGGAACCAAGGAACCGCTTCTCATCGACGTGGTCATTGGCAAAACGGTTAAACGCAACCGTCGGAACTTCTCCGCCGCCTGGATAGACTACAAAAAGGCATTCGACTCGGTGCCCCATACATGGCTAAAGAGGGTCCTCGAACTGTATAAAGTAGACTGTACAGTAAGAGACTTCCTCGAGCACTGTATGGGGCAATGGAGTACGATCCTTTGTCATCGAGGCGAGCGGATGACGGCTGCGGAATACCGGATAAGGATACGACGGGGTATTTTCCAGGGTGACTGTTTGAGCCCAATATGGTTTTGCCTCTGAATTTGAGTTGGGGAGTCGAAGACGACACCTAAGTATTTGACTTTATTTACCCATAGAACCGGACTACATGGAACCGGACTATTGAAGCTCTAATAAATATTTGATATATTCTAGTAGTGACTGGTGATACGATAAGCTATCCAATCAAATTCTAATTTATGTAATTTGATTTATATCAGTCATTAATATAATTTGACTAAGTGCTTGTTGATGTAAATTATTAGTCGATTTACTTCAGTTTCAGCTGGCAATGCGGGACTAGTAGTTCTGTGCAGTTAGATGGCGGTCAGAACGAATGTAAAGAAAGTTACACCTATTGCAATGCCTGCAAAATGTGACAATTACGTAAAGGAGTTTAACCTTGCTAATCGATTGAAGTACCTAATTTACATGGAATTATTGTTGGGCATCAACCGCCTCCGTTTGCTCGATGGCAATAGGAAAAAGTATTGGATATCGCAGATTTTCACACCGTTTCTTATTGTTGCATTAATTTATTTGGTTATATTTAGCAGCGCACGCGGTACGACCGCGATAGTTTTACGAAATACTTATTGTGTTGAGGTTTTATTATTATCGGTTAGTGCATCGTATTTACAAGTTGGTAAACTACGAAGATTCTTCAAAAATGTCAGCGAGTTCGATACGACATTAAATTTGGAAAATGAACCGATTAGTCCACATTCGATAAAAACATTTATATTTCTTGTGATTATTATCGGCTATCTTGTGATTGAATACATTTTGACTGCCATTTTTTTGCACAATAAGGAGCATACCGCAATAAATATAATTTATTTAGGTGTTTTGATTCATCGAAGCGAAACACTGTTTTTCTGTACTTTATTGTACATGATTCTCCAACGTATTCGCATACTTAAGTCGCATGTAAAGAAACGGCTCCTTTGTAAAGAAACAAAAAGTAGAATTACTACGATAGAGACTAAAAAAGTACAACCAATTCCAAATAACGTAAGGCTTGATATAGGTTATTTGCACAAAGCTTACGAATTACTACATAAATCTTCTGAAGATCTGAATGCAAACATGAGTTTTTCTGTGAGTAACATATAAAAAAATTAAAATTATTGCGATGAATTCACTAAAAGTATAAATGTCTTATTTAATTTTCTTTGTCTTTTCAGATAATTATTATGTTATTTTCTTCTGGAATATCGACTATATTATTACTAAAGCATGTTTTCAATAGTTTTCAAACAAGTGATAACTTCTCGGTATTGAAATGTTTCGAATCTTTATAATGTTCATACCGTTTAATCTAATTTTTATGTTATTTTACCAATGTATTTTCAGTTTATACAAGCGGTCAACTTATATAATATTATGCATTGTATTAAATTGACATTACTCATGATTATTCCATGCTATTTATCTAATAGCACTTTTACACAAGTAACAATTATAAGGACAATACTGCATGATGCTTTAGATTGTAAGAATCAAGGTAAATTTTGTTCTTCAATTATCTGTTATTAATAATTATACATGTAAGGCACTACATACATTACAATTAAAATGGTAATAAGTATCAATTTTACAATAAAATGTGAAGTCATAAACAATGAATGGGCAGTCTGAAGAGACTTCCTACGCGTTCTGGTCTATTTTCGAAATACCTAAAAGATATGTGTAGATCTTAAAAATGCCTCTGCCGCTAGATCTTAAAAATGATTTGATTTACTTTAACAAAAAACCGTAATGACATCATATTGGCCAGAAATTTGCAACAACGCAACATCAAATCCATGGAGTGTTCGTATAATATACACAGACTATAGCCTGTACGCAATTGATAAAATATTAATTTGAACACGATATCTGTTCAAGGCTAAAGCAGTTTACAATTATTTGGAAGAGGAAATTTAGTATAGAATATTATATCATAATTTGTAACATTCTATAGATACCAAAATTATTTTGAAAAATGTATAGTAATAATGAATATATCATTAAACATAACATTTTTACATTTTCAGGCAAAGTAGAGAGACGGAAAATAAAAGCATTTTACCAACTCACGCGAGACAATTACTTTGGGTACGTTTTATGGGGTTTGATTAAACTCGACATGTCTCTGCCTCTAAGTTATTCCAGTCTGTGTACGACATATCTTGTTATAATTCTACAATTTTCTAAATTTATTGACTAATAATATTATATGTATGCTTTTAAAAGTTTGCATAAATGGAAATACAAAAAGACACCCAAGCAGAGCATAGCTTTTTTTAAATAAAATAATACCATTATAATTAAGCTTCTCTTTCATATTAATTTGGACACTTGCTCTTATTTCAAACTGCCAATAAATATTTTAGCATAATAATTTTCTGGAGGACGTTTTCCGTGCAAATACTGCTCCTTTCACCTTAAGCTATGTAAGTACTTTTAGTTAAATAAACGTATGCAGGCTTATATTACATAATAACTTAGAATCGAGAATTCTTATAGATATTTACAATTTCTTGAGAAAATATCCCAGGCTCTGGTAAAAGTTACTTCCATGCGCTTGTCGATTACGAGAACAAGCCCTGGTGTTATGGCGCTGATGAGGTAAAAAAACCAAAAAGGCTTGCACTGTCCCAATGTACTATAGTGAGTAATTAAAATTATGTGTAACTAAAAAAGCTTGACTTTCCATTTAAACTAGTTTTTCGACCATAATTATTCATACATCTACCATGTATAAATAATTATGGTCGAAAAACTTTCTTTATTTTTTTTTTGTAATTTAATATATTTATTATGCATTATTTAAAAAAAAATAGCATTCTGGACTGCTTCTCCAAAATAAACTATAAGTGTCGGAAATTTCATACTTCTCCGTCCGCGCAATTTTCGTAAAAAGGAGTACAAAGATTTCGCTTTACGTATTAATATATGGATAGCAGGCGTGTGTATATGCTGAATTATGTAATGTGAAGACGGTTAATATAGAAAAAGAAATATTTAGGAATTATCTCTTATTAAATTTAGCAATTGTCTCACAGCGACGAATTCTTCCTGGTAGACCATTAATATCAAACAAAAAGAGCAACCACATTGCAAATGACACATATTTATCAAAGGCAAAGAATGAGCAAGGATTATAGTTTATAACAAGACAGCTTTAAGCAATATATTTATTGTTTGAACATAACATAGCAAAAATGCTAAACCTTATTTTGTAGGTCTGTTACTACTTGAACTTTTAGGTTTACTAAGATAACCTCGCTCCATAATGTTGCTGCTACAAATTAGTAAAATTTCTGCTCTAATAGATGATGCCCTAGTTTAGGCTACCTACTTTAAGTCGGCTTTATTTTTAATTGCGCAACGGAGATGTGAAGGAAAAAAGAAAGGGATGTTAAATTATTTGGTACAATGAACATATTACTTTCTCATTAAATATTTGGTTTACATCCCGCTCTTTAATTGCAGCTTAGTTGAATGTGATATTTTTTCATTTGTGTTTATTTGATCTAATAAATTGAGGAAACGTATTATTCGTTAAGTGCTGTATATAACCACTGTCTTTCAGGCATTAAGGCATTTGAATTTTTCTCCTGAAAATACTATCCAATATCGAAAAATAAAAATTATAACAGTTGGAGCCAGTTCTAGTGAGTATACTGGGAGTTTTCAGTCACAAGTTTTGAGTGATAATGATACGTATGAATAAAGTATTATGTGGTATCGGCTGTTTGACATTAATTTATAGTGATTGACCGTGATTGATACATATCCCTAGTATACAGCTGCAGTAAATACTATAACTTTTTTTTATGGAGAAAAGGGGCAAACGAGCAGAAGGCTCACCTGATGGTAAGTGATTACCGCCGCCCATGACACCTGCAACACCCGAGGGCTCACAAATGCAACTGATCGCAAGAGCCTGTAACAAATATGATCAGTGAATGTCCACTATGCAAACTAACTTATTCTCTTTCACCGTCCACCAAAACATGCACCATAGGCACTCCTCGGCACATACGCAACAGAGTGGACTCCCTCCGAGCTATATACCCGGAAATAACTATCTCCCGACACGACCTGTAAAGCGCGGTATATGAGGGTGCCATTTCCATCAGCCTCCTGAGAACATCTCAGGCAAGCTGAGAACATCATCTCAGAGAACATATAAGCCGTAATCCTCGGGATCATCCAGCGAGTAGCAAATCCGCCCCCATGCGTAGGACGCAAAAATGAACGCATCCCGTCCCAATTCGCTGACCTGTAGTGTGTACACATACGCGGCGACAGCCTACAAAGCGAGGCTGTGTCAAGCGGGTAACTGGCACCCCGGACAACACAGTGGTGCGACGAAGAAAGAGTAGGATAGACGGAAATCAGGAAGCCGTCCGGATGAACCATCTGGAATTTGCGTTGGCGGGGCGACCAGTTGTGTCAGGTCATATGCTAATACGAAGTTGCGATCCAAGTCATTCGGCGTGATTAAAGTAGCCGAGAACCAAGGTCTCTGTGGATGGGATCTGCTGTAGCTCGGAATCTGTAGCAACTAACATGTGTTGAACGAGTTGGTCCGATTCGGCATCACTGCTATGGAACTTAAACAGGCACGCGTAGAGTCGTGTATGGTAATCACAATCTACGCGTAAATAGAGGGCAAAGAGGGCAAATATCTTCTCTGAAGAACTTCTCTGTGTCTTCACACGATACCCCAATGATCTGCTGTCCATATCGGCATGGTTTCTCCACGTGAGGATGTGATAAGTGGGCCTCGATTGTGCAGCATAGGTAGAGGGACACTCCATGGAACAGGAGCGTCTCCCTAATGCAAGCACAGGGCAGAGTGTTAAAGGCGTTGGCGATGTGATGCGACACCTTAGAGATAGCATATCCGAGCATAGCACCGAGATATCATCACCTCGGGAAACTTCTATTTACGTAAGAAATCTCATTCACAGCACCACGGGGATCGTGGATGCACCCTCACGGAACCCGCACTGCCTGTCCACCAGGTTTGGCTCAACACACTCCAGATGCTCAACGATGCGGTCGGCGACGAATAGTTCAAATGACTTGCCCATATCTTCGCCCGATAGGCCGGGGCGAGCCGACGAGACACCCATCTTTACAAATAAGTATGAGTCTGCCTGTCTTCCACCTCTGTTGGTTTATTGCTTGAACCTTAGCAACGGGAACCACGCAACTCTATCATTCATTTTCTTCTTCCACCTGAAATTAATACCGAGATAAGAAGAAGAAGGAATTCCCCCACTTTGTCTGATCTTCAACATCGACAGGAGTCAGTCCATTGGCTCTCACATACTGCTTCACCACGTCCAGCAATTGCTTACTTGGGCGTCCAGGAGGTCTAGCTTCGGGGCCAGGTATATCAAGGCATGTCCTTCCGATACAATTTTCCGACCGGCGTGCAACATGGCCATACTATCTCCGATGCCAGTCTTGTGATTTATCCGCTACATAATGAAACCCGAGACTACCACGAATGAATGCAATACGCCTGTGCTAAAATAATTCTAAAATAATTCAATATCCTCGTCAAAGTTTTGAATTATCTATATCTCGATAAAAGAAGCACAAAATACAAAGCAAAAACTTATAGCCAATCCATGAAGCTACTCACTAAGTTTTTTAGTGTTTAAAATAGACCTTATGGACTAAAGGGTTAGTTCAAGTTCAGGTTTATCAATGTTCTCATCGAATTCAGGTAACGTTAAACTTTGTCTAGGACAAGTAACCCATCTACAGCGATCAAACTTTTAATGAAATCAAAACAATGTCCTCCAATTGTAATTCAACTCCCATTTAAGTTTGATAAAAGGGTGTATTTATCCAATTTAGGTAGTAATGAAAAAATAACAATGAACTGAAAACAAGAAAGTGTTTTGCCCCTAAGGGATTGCAAATATTGGAGAGACAATTAAAATTTGGGTTGTTACGAGTAGTATACTGGTTTGTAAGTTAAATGATTATAAGTTATTTAATTATTTTTTCACAAGAGTACAAATAGAACATGATTTGAATATTTGACAATTTACAAAAGAGGCGAGTGAAACGTCGTATTTTAACTGCCCTACACGACAAGAAATAAACAGGTTTTACATTTAACGAAATCCTTGAAAAGATGGTTCTTTTTCCTACTATGGCTCCACTCTGTGATTTTGCCAATAAATCAGTACTTTGAGTTCTGGAAAGAAGATCTGGAAAGAAGAAGAAATTCTTAATATACATTTTAAAGCAGCAAATAATATATTAATCTTGATCATACATTTTAATAGGCCATTATTTCTAAAACATATTCTCGATAAATTTTCTAGACGGAAAGTGTATCGAAAAATAACCTTAATATAATCATGAAATAAACTTTAGAATTGAAATCCCAAGTAAAAAATATGTTATATACGAATAAATCTTGATAAAATCTATATATCAGTAACATTAAATATTTTAATAGCCATGATTGTTGATTTAATCTGTCGATTTAAATAAGATCTGTTTAAAGAAGCGAAGGAGAAGCGATTTATAGAAAAGTGAACTGATTTGGATAATTCTTTTTTTATTTGATACCAGCTATCAAATAAAAAATGCTTCCCATGTTGTCCCATATTAATTTAATTGGTATTGGTTCTTATGGTCCGGAGATACTTAAGGAGCTCCTGAAAATCAATTAATGAATACAGAGCGAGATCGGATTTGAAGTCGGTTTTGTTTTTCGTTAATATTTATTAAAACTAACTTGACGAAATTAACAGTATTGGACGACCCCCCACTAGATGGGGCGACGACCTGTGCAAGTGTGAGGGAAGTCAACGGGTGCTGGTGGCTCAGGATCGTACTTCGTGGCAGTCTGTGGGGGAGGCGTATGTTCAGCAGTGGACTCAAACAGGCTGAAATGATGATGATGAACTTGACGACGCCGACATCATCGGACCGGATCAGTTTACCGAAATAGAACCGTCTACTGAAAAAGAGAACCGTCTCTTTCATTACCGCGCGGTGTAAGAGTAAGCGCTGACGTGCGGTGCTAAATGGGCGTGTATCACTTAGTTCTAATGATGTTTTGTTGTTTTGTTCTAATGATGTTGTTTAACTGAATAAACTCTTGCGTTAACCCTTACATTTTAGGCAAAGTAAACTTACATGATATGCATAAACTTATTAATTTATAGCATTAAACTTATTGTCGCAAACTAGACAGTTAATCAACCTGTTGGCAGCACTCGATGTAATGTGAAACATAAACGCTATATTGAAAACAAAAGTATCTTGCACATAAAAAATCGAAAAATAGCAACTAAACATCAAACTGATAAATCTGGTAAAACCACATGTAGTAATAAAATTTCCGCTACACCTTCAAAGTTTACCATGTATCCGGGAAATAAGGTAAAGTTATGCGGGTTTCACACTTAAACCCATCATTGGCTATCCTGGTACATTAAGACAAGTTCTCGGATCTCCTTCAGAATGCACTGGTGCTGCACTGCAAGTGAAAGAGCTGCTTTTAGCAAAGTTACTACACAAAATAGTGTTATTTAACTGTTTGTTTTAATCGCGAAAATTTGAGACATCACTATACATAGGAATATTTGTAATTAAAAATTTACAACAAAGGTGCTTTTTATCAACACTAAAGTACAACACATACATTTATATTCTTGCACAGATTTCAACTATCTTTAGTACATAGGAAGTTTTTCTGTAATGTACTGAATAAGTATCACTTCATCCCTTACAAATTAAAAATAAATCAATTACAGACTTAGAAGAAGTCATGAGTGAAGCAACTACTATTTAAACGGTATTTTTTATTATATGCATAATTAACTTAGATAAAATGACAAACATCTGATATAAATAAAGAGCAAGTAAAATGCGAAGCAATACTTGTTTGTTTAGTATAATACCAAGCACTCTTATTTATTTATCAATGCTTTGAGTTGTACGGCGAGTCTTTTCCTATTCCATCTTAGTCTGTTGGTTTTATTATAGAACTAGTTCAAGCCACTTTAAAAAGTCCCCGCCTAGTCTTAGCTTTAACATTAAAGTCACTAATATAGCTTTTATTTACAATATTAACTTTACTGAGCAAAATTACCAGTTCAATGTTCAGTCTCAACACTTTACAGTATACATGGTCAAGGGACTAATGAGGATAAACCTAATAAATAAAATTCTCGTGTCACGGTGTTCGTAATTGAACTCCTCCGAAATGGCTCGACCGATTTTCGTGAAATTTTGTGTGCATATCGGCCAGGGTGGAGAATCCGATAACATCTATATTTCATCCCTCTAAATGCTAAGGGGTGATCCACCCCAAACATTTTTTTCTACCCTACAAATAATTTATATGGCAAAACAACGTTTGCTGGGTCAGCTAGTTAATATAATATATTATACTAGCTGAGTAAATCCAAGCTTAAAATTAAGCTTTCATCTCCTCCTGAACAAACTTATTAATACCTCTTTATTTTGTAGATCCCTATAAAACTACTAGACTCCCCATCATATTAAAGGAAATAGGAACCCGGAAATCGCAAAATAAAATATCAAACAATTTTATTTTATTATTTTAAATGATTTGCTCGCAAACTTAATTCATACGTTCCCTGCATGTGTACTTTCTAAAGTATGAGTTATTAGATTCACCGTGTGGGCTTTCTGTCTATGTAAACGGTTTATGTTCCATAAAACGACGGCCCGTGGCATTCTGACGGCCTCCAGAGCGTGTAAATTCTAAATTTAGAGCGCAATAACCTTTGAGCTTTAAACACACAGCGCTTATTCGTCATACTTCCGTTAAATATAAAGCTTTTCATGTGGAAAAAATTGCAAAGCTGACATACCAAAAATCATGACTTGTAATTCATTATTAGTTGAAAATAATGTCTTTAATGCTGCATATACTTATAACAGCATTCCTGTAAAGATACATAAGAACTATTAATTAATTATACGTATATATTACATATGTAAAAATAATTGATTTTTTTAACACGAAAAGAATTAGAAAAATTAATAAATAAAAAAAAAGAAAATTACTACAAGCCTGAGTTTTTATGCACGTTATCTTATTTCTGTTTAAATTATGTTTTTGTTACTTAAGAAAAAGAAACGAATTATGAAAGAAAAAAAAATAAAATCGAAATTCCACCAAAAGTTATAGTATTGTAATTATATACACACCTTGTTACAGCGTGAAGTATCAGGATGTTTATGATATATGTTATTATTTATTTCGTCAAATTCCTTCAACAATGCCAAAGGGAAAGTAATTTATCACTAATATTTTACTACAACATTTGCATGAAAAAAATAAAGGTTGCTGGAATCACCACTTAAAAAAGTAAACAGAAAACATACATCAAGTCTGTTAAAAAAACAATCTGAATGCTTAAGAAATTAGATACTCAGTTTATACAGATTTCCCGAAATTATTTTCTTTCTAAGCTCCTAACGGTTGCTGGAATCACCACTTAAAAAGTACAACAAAAACATACATCGTCTGTTAAAAAAACAATCTGAATGCTTAAGAAATTAGATACTCAGTTTATACAGATTTCCCGAAATTATTTTCCTTCTAAGCTCCTTTAGATTTGATTTCAAAGAACCTTTTTACTTAATTTTTAGTTCTTTTGGCTGTCCCAACAATAAATACATTCTTTGTTCGAAACTCTATGAATCACGATAGAATTGCAAAAAAATATTTTAAAATTGAGATCTTCTGTTTTATAAACAATAAATTGAGAACTACAACAATGGTAAGAAAATATTAATTTTATGTTTAACTTGAGATTTATCTCCATACATTTAATCTTGCTTCTTTATTAGAATGTTTTTTAATTTCCGTACGTTATTAGAAAGAAAGTATGATGACAATGTTGATTTACTAATTTAATCTAGAAATCAATATATTGTATTGATTTCTAGATTAACAGGTGTAATGGGTGATCATTTTCGACTTTGTGGTACTCATTACCTCATAATGTACTCTTACTTACAGCTGTGTTTTCCGCATTGTAATCAATAAGTAGTAGGAAATCTTCAAAAGATACGACGTACGAATCCCACATAACCCTGTCATTTTACATGATTCGTATCCACTAAAACCCTACGATGGCCAATCCTGTACGTTTGGAGGGACTCCGGAATCTCCTATGGAACGCACCGGTGTCAATCAATCTTGGAACTTATTTGAGCGCGATCACGGCACCTATCATCTGATTTCAGTGTCTAGGTGTAAAAATATACGGAATAGTAAGATATTTTGTTGTAACTGATGTTAGGGCTTTCACTCCGTAGACTACTAAAGCTTAGATAGATCTGCATACAGTAGTTCCTGGTGTATATATTCGAGTTCCTCAAGTGACTAAACGAACTAACAAACGGAATACAAGAAAGTGTGCCGTCTATGTTCACATGGCTTTACCTTGACAGACGGGGGCAAAGAGAGATTAGAACAGAGAATAAATACCTAGAAAGGACCGCCGCTGAGAACGATACGGAATGGTGAATACTGGCTATACAAATTTACAACAAGAATATTTAACGCTATAATGTTTTGCTAGTTGATCTAAGCGATTTAAGGTTAGCTGATTTTTTTTTCTCTAAGCTGGCAACGCATTTGCAGTCCTACAGGTGTTGCAGTGTCCACGAGTGGAGACCATCATTGAACGTCAAGTAAACAGCATGTTTGTTTGGCAACTTTTCCTTATCTTACAACGTAGACCATCAATCACAATTAAATACTGGTATTTTTAGTAGTTTGCGGACTGAAATCAAAAACGCCAGTCAAAGTAAAACTAAATAATTACAAACTAGAACTAAAAGTTACAAAAAAAATACGTGAAACAAATATTTCATGACTTTAGTATGATAAAAGAACAATACTTTCACGAGTCGGTTTGACATAAATATGTGGATTTATGTAGGTATGTAGGTATATTTATCGGTTTACTGCTGTGATTCTATTTAAGGCTAAGCTCACGTAGTAGTATATCAAAAGCAGCAAAGTGAAGCTAAAAAATGGGGTGCTTTTGGTGCTGACGCGGTTTTCAGTTTTATGTCGTAATATGTTAGGAACAGAATGATGTTGATTCAAATAGATATAAGCACACATTTAAAAGGGACATTAAATAAAATTGCTTAGAAAGACTCTGCTAATTACACAGTTACACGTTACACAGTTCTAAATTTTACTTCATCAACTGCATAGCATATAGTTAAAACGGCTGCGTGACCCTACCATAATAAGAATAAAACATTTCAGCTGAAGTTGTGAAATGTTAAAGCTATTTTTTTTTTTTTTCACCATCTAGTGCGGCAAAAGACAAGATACCATACTATTCTTGAATAACACTAACCAAAACTAAAAATATTTACTCTATATTTATTATATGTAATTTATATTTTATTTGATAAAATTATGTATGTCAAACAATTTATCACATCAGTTTACTATTTTTATAAAAATACTATTAGTTAATAACATCATACAATAATTAACATTTATAAGCCAGCGTACCTGCATGTTGAACAGATATTAGAAACGAAAAATAATCTTATTAGATCCTTTATTCACATATTTTCTTAAATATTGTTTTTTGTTACAATAATAAAGGACTATGATTATTTTTGTTAATTATAAACCCTTTTATTCCCACTTGTGAATTGATGTTTAATTTTTCTAGAAGTTATACGAATGATATAGATCTTTTTACTTCCGATGAGTGATGGTTTCACTACTTACACTCTTCACAATTTCCTTTTATGTGTCAAGTTGTAGCCTCAACAGTTCTCAATTTGCACGTAATCTCCCTCAGGTGATTGTATCGCTTCCGCTGAAATATAATAAGGGAGAGCTTACTGAAGGTATTTCTGATAAACTGAAACTTAATCTACATTGTTTTTAGCATTTGAAGCAATGCTTGGCGCATCTATTGTTATATCCTTTCCAGCATATAAACAATTTCGAATATCATTTTACAACGATAATTCGAACGAGAGATGTTGCCATTGCTTTTGAGAAATTTAAAACTATTATAGTGCTGACCTCTGCACTTAAAATTAAACATTAAAATTTGTAGAAAAGTACACAAGAAAAAGGAACACAAAAAATTAATAAGCATAATGTTATTGACTCGAAAATTATTTAATACCATTTGAAATTAATTTTTGACCTGACAACGTTATAACATTAAAGATCCTTATTTGATTGCGTTCGAGTTTTAAAAGGTTTGCGCTAAGATGTTATCGTTTGTTTTTTTTTATACCTCTAATATATATAAAAAATCAGAAATCTCTGCAACACATATATGCCGGGCAGCATGCGGCAAACTCTAAAGAGCTATTGATATTTTGAGTTTAAAATTTCAAGTTTAATATTTTATTCCGCAGTGGAGTGTTGAAAGTGATTTCATTTTTTAATCTAATTTTTAGATTTATTTAAATTTTTTGAGTGCACTTAAAATTTGTAGATCCTGGTCAACATCTGGGCACATTACCCTGGAAGGAAACGGTGAAAAAAAATTTCAACAATTTATGTACCTACATATTTTATGATTATTATATTTTTAAATTAATTATTCGAATTTTATATTTTTATTAGATCAAATACTACTGGTTACAAGAGTCTATTACCTTATAAGTAGTGTCCTTGTACAATGGGTAAGTAATTAAAGCTAATAAAGGATTAATTAAATTACTTTATCAAATGAAATTTGAAACGAAATACGCATAGCCAGTAACACCTTTTAAAAAAAATCGATGAAATTTACTACTAATATTTTCAATTTCATCTCTGTATAAATATGCAGGTTTTATACTAAAACTTGAACTACTTAAACAGTGCATAGGGGGACTGACTTAAGGTTCATCTCCCAAGATATCCAAATCATCAAAGATTATATTTTGAGTTTTGCAGGGATCGGTAGGTACAGCAAATTCAAATTTACAGCTGAGGTGTTCAACGTGCGCTTACTAAAAACATGCGCTCTTCAATATAAATATTAAAGCAAAGGAAATTATGAAAAAAAATTACGTAATATGTGCATATTTGTAGCTTGTATGTTTTTAACGAATCATAGAACTCAATGAATCTGTGTCCGATGATTCTAAAGGTATAAAATCATCTCTCGTGTGATAGTGGCCCAAAAGTCTCGAGTAGATTGATTCAAGAGATCAACTTATAGACAGTAGTTACGAATAATATCATCGCACCGACTGTGCAGCTAATACACGTGAGTCCGTCTTAGAAGGAATTGATGGCAAGCGTAATAACAATATTTATACATTGTTATTTATTCTTTATTATGAACGATTTTAAATTATCACTATCACTACATAGTATACAACAAAGTCGTCCCGCTGTCTGTCTGTCCCTATATATGCTTTAAAACGGATCTTGATGCGGTTTTTTTACTAGATAGAGTGATTTAAGGGGAAGGTTTATATGTATAATACATTGCACCCGTGCGAAGCCGGGGAGGGTCGCTAGTTTATTAATAATTTAGTATTGGGCGTAAAAATCTTTGGTTGATTTATTAATGAAAGTAATTTCGTCGTCTGGTTGTTCATTTCTTTCTGTTTAATACTTCGTAAACGTATAAAAAGCGTTAACACTTGATTCTCGTTGTGTTGTATAATTGTTCAAGAAAGCCCGAGAATGTTACATATATAACAAATAAACGCAATCCAGACAAAACTTTAGGGAGCAATTACAGAAATAACATTCAGCTTTATTGTGTGCCGTTTATCAGCAATAGCGTTTAGTGGCTTGGAAATGTTTGCGCATAAAAATCTAGCTGTACATTTTATTTTCTGTGGATGAACTGCGCACGTAACAAGTTTATAGCGCATCAATCTTAATTGAGTGGTTAAAAGAACGGAATTATATATTTTGTTAATATCTTATTATTACAAATTGGGTAATATGACTTAAATGGGGCAATGATATAAGCAAGAAGGAAGAAGATATTGTATGAGTGAGTTTAATTTTTAATTACATTGTTTTAGTACGTCTGGTTTATGATGCCAGTCTATAATTCAAAATATATAAAATGTTCGTCATGCTGCATATAATACATTTTTAATTGAAGTCAAATTAAGACCCGTTTATACCTCGTTACACGCTCAAAGGAATTTTATATAGCAAGACATCACTTCCTAGACTTAAGGATTAAAAAAACGTTATGATGTTTTTAAAAAATAAAACACAATTTTTTAACAATATTTTTTTAACAATATAGAGATATAATTTTGTATTGCGTTTATTATTAATCATCAATTGTGCTTAATTTAAAGCATTAACACTTCCTATTTAAAATATTGATAAGAATGCGAAGTCAATTTAAATTACTATTAAAGTTGAATTAAACATTGTCTGTATCAAATCACGAACATGTAAAACCAATTTCAACTGTGAACACAGATTTAAGTTAGCGAATGAGAATGACAAACTCTGTTATAAATTAGAATATACTGCCGTTGGAAGTGAATTTAACTTTGCGCGGATAAAAATGCCGAACGGTTCGCAGAAAGAGCTGAAGCCATTCAAATACTCTGATGGTAAACTCGGTCGAAGAAGGAGATATAATCACGTGAGATTGGAGGTCAAGACAACACTATACCTACTGCTAACAGATATCACGAAATAGTACAAAATGTAAGAGAACGGCGAAATATGAGCGTGTACACAAGGTACACCCTTTCCAGGGCAGTTCTCAATAACCCAGCCAGGGATTAATACAGTTAACGGCCGTATGTGACAATTTCGAAGGTCTATATTTGACCTTAATCCAGATACATAAAAAAACCATGAGCTAATGAGCATTGTCGACCCGATTGACGCATTGGGTAGTGCACATGCCGGGTGTGGGTTCCCACTGGTGCTGGTGGGTGCCCCTCTACTGGAAAAAATATTATGTGAAGGCCATGGCGTTTTTTCCAGTGTCTGGTTATAATACATTTGTATTATAACATGTATTTATTTACAAAAGATAAGTATATTTGAGTATGTTTATCAGATATCTAGTACCCAAAGTACTAGCGTTGCTCAATGTGAGACTAGGGAACGTTGTTTGTGTAAATATGTATCCTAAATATTAAAAGAAAAAAAATTGAGCTTTGGCTATATTACGAATTCTACGTTGAGTGAAAGTTCCACGTCTGATAACTGAAAGTAAGCAGTTGTTCCGCAAGATCTCCATTGGCAATGTTGGTTAATTGAACACATCAGATCGGAAGAAGCGCTTCTGATATATGGTTAAAATAATAAAAGCGATAAAGTATGAAAAATATAAATACCCAATCACCAATTGGATCTACCCAATGCACCAACTCAAAAAAAGTGAGGCTATTTTAATAATTTTATTCTATGATAATAATCTACTATATCTTAATAACAAAATTTGAAAAATAAAAGCGATGAAACAAATGTTACGTTTAAGAATATGCAAAACAGCCAGAGTAAGAGAAAAGTTTTAGTGTATATACGTAGTTGTATATCCGGAAGCCAATTTCGAAAGATAAACAAAAATAATTACCTTAGTTATACCTAGTTGTTGGAATATAATCGCACGTAATTGAGACGTATATTGGCGTCTCAATTACGAACCTTTATACTGAAAATAAGCTGGCAAATCCGATAAAATAACAAAGGATCTTTTGTAATTACAGTAACATAACAGATTGAAATAACGGTATTTAAATACTATAAATTTAAAAGTTGTATTGGAATGTAAAATTATTGCTTATCTATTTTGTAATAAGTTATAAAATTTGCCTATAACAAAAGTCGAAAGACCAATGGTTAACGGTTATCTTAAAACATACACTATAAGCACTAAATTATGGAATAGTAATGTGCATGAAGACAATGTTTCAAGGTTATCATCATCACTGATCACCATCAATCCATTGCTAAACAAATTCTTGTTTTATGTTTAACTTTTATAGGTTAACTCGCTACCCGGCCCGATTTCGCAATGGTTTAATGTATTATACGTATAAACCTTCCTATTGAATCACTCTATCTAGTAAAAATACCGCATCAAGATCCGTTGCGTAGTTTTAAAGATCTAAGCATACATAGGGCTAGACAGACAGTGGGACAACTTTGTTTAATACTTATATTTTACTAGATAGAGTGATTCAAGAAGAAGGAGTAATATATAAAGGTATATGTATAATACATTGCACCCGCGCGGCACCGGGGCGGGTCGCTAGTTAGAGAATAAGCCTTGTTATAAAAGACTTCTCAATTTTTTTTTGTAATAAATGTTGTCACTATTTTTTGTTTAAATATCTATTACCTTTTAATTGTAACTCAATTTATTCGCTTGTACTCTACATGTAATATAATACGCGTGAGTCATGCTCTTTCTATTCTATTTGCTATCTACACAGTATTAAGATTATTATTTATTATTTTGGGGGGATATTCATTTGTTTTCTCGTCTGGTTGGGTTTATAAATAAAAATAAAGATATAGATATATATTGCACATATAAAATAAATATTAGGGATAAAAATAAACATATATATATATATATATATTTATATATATATATATATATATATATATATATATATATATATATATATTTTATATAATACATAATATAATATATATATATATATATATATATATATATATATATATATATATATATATATATATATATATATATATATATATCATATATATATATATATATATATATATATATAAATATATATATATATATATATATATATATATATATATATATATATATATATATATATATATATATATATATATATATATATATATATATATATATATATATATATATATATATATATATATATATATATATATATATATATATATATATATATATATATATATATATATATATATATATATATATATATATATATATATATATATATATATATATATATATATATATATATATATATATATATATATATATATATATATATATATATATATATATATATATATATATATATATATATATATATATATATATATATATATATATATATATATATATATATATATATATATATATATATATATATATATATATATATATATATATATATATATATATATATATATATATATATATATATATATATATATATATATATATATATATATATATATATATATATATATATATATATATATATATATATATATATATATATATATATATATATATATATATATATATATATATATATATATATATATATATATATATATATATATATATATATATATATATATATATATATATATATATATATATATATATATATATATATATATATATATATATATATATATATATATATATATATATATATATATATATATATATATATATATATATATATATATATATATATATATATATATATATATATATATATATATATATATATATATATATATATATATATATATATATATATATATATATATATATATATATATATATATATATATATATATATATATATATATATATATATATATATATGTATACATATATATATATATATATATATATATATATATATATATATATATATATATATATATATTGTGTGCGACTTTTCTTGTATCAAAATTTGCAGTACATCCTTTTTGAATGCTATCTTTTTAGTATGGAAAATATCAACTGAAAATATGATGATTTAGACACAGCCAATAAAGGTGTATGTCTCGTTCTGTATTTTGGAGTACAAAAACAGAGGATCCTATCAGCTAAAGATGCCCAATCACTTTTTCCATTACATGTACCATGCAGAAAAGGCGTATGCAGTAATATGCGTCGACCCTTAGGCTCATTATTTTGTAATGGGCACACGAGTCTTCATAGTTTTGCGCCTTTCTATTATCTTTAAATTTTAAGTGCCTAAGAAACTTGTGTTGAATTTTCTCTATGTCATCAATGTGAGTTATGTAATGTGGGTTCCATATAACGCTACAATATTCTAATATGCTTCTGACATATGCAAAGTAAAGTAGTTTAATACAACTAATATCAGAAAAAGGTGAACTAACACGAAGGATAAATCCAAGACTTTTATACGCAGAATTTATAACTCTGTAAATGCTCGGAGAAACTTTTTTTGCGACATTGCGACGCTACGATGCCGGAGGTAAAATTTAGGCAAAGTGCAGTTCGCAAAGCACTTCTTTCCTTGGACATTCACAAGTCGAGTGGGCCCGATGGCATCCCTCCGGTCGTGTTGCAGACATGTGCTCCAGAGTTGGCACCGGTTTTAACGCGTCTTTTCCGGCACTCCCATACTTTAGGCGTAGTCCCGAAATCATGGAAGGCCGCTTTGGTGCACCCGATCCCTAAAAAAGGCAACCGCTCGGATCCGTCCAATTACAGGCCTATAGCCATCACCTCCTTGTTTCCAAGATAATGGAGTCCGTTATCAACTGCCAACTCCTGCGATACCTAGAGGAGCACCAGCTGATTAGCGACCGCCAGTATGGCTTTCGTCGGGTTCGCTCAGTCGGTGATCTTTTGGTCTATCTTACACATAGATGGGCAGAAGCAGTTGAGAGCAAGGGGGAGGCGCTTGCAGCTAGTCTGGACATAGCGAAGGCCTTTGATCAGGTATGGCACAAAGCGCTTCTTTCGAAGCTGCCTTCCTTTTGGCTTCCCGAGAAATTATGCAATTGGATCACCAGCTTTTTGGCTGATCGGACCATCAAGGTCGTCGTCGACGGTGCATGCTCCGATCCCAAATTTGTCAATGCTGGTGTTCCATAAGGCTGCGTACTGTCTCCTACTCTGTTTCTTCTGCATATCAATGACATGTTGCAAATCAGCAACGTCCACTGTTATGCAGACGATAGCACTGTGGATGTCTCGTACACTGGCCGAGCTAACATTTCTCGGGAAAACGTCTACGAGAGCCGGAACAAGCTTGTGTCTGAAGTCGAGACTTTGTTAACCAAAGTCTCAGACTGGGGTCGACTAAATTTAGTCCAATTCAACCCCAAAAAGACACATGTTTGCGCGTTAACCGCTAAAAAATCCCCATTTGTCGTGACTCCTAATTTCGAGAACACTCCCCTATCTGCCACAGCTAGTATCGGAATACTAGGCGTCGAAATCTCGAGCAACGTCCAGTTCCGCGGTCAATTGGAAGGTAAGGCCAAATTGGCCTCAAAAAAACTTGGTGTGCTCAGCAAGGCAAGACAGTACTTCACGGCGGCTCAACGCTTAAAACTCTATAAGGCGCAAATTCGGCCCCACATGGAGTGCTGTTCCCATCTCTGGGCGGGAGCCCCTCATTAGCCCCAGCTTCTTCCATTTGACCGCATTCAACGTAGGGCGGCTAGGGTTATTGACGATCAAAGTCTTTCCGATCAGCTTGATCCTTTGGCTCTGCGTAGAGATGTTGGATCACTCTGCATCTTCTACCGCATTTATCACGGGGAGTGTTCCGAGAAATTGTTTGGATTGATCCCGGCGGCTGAATTCCGCTATCGGACATCGCGCCAAAAATTTCATCCACACCACCTCGATGTCCAGCGTTCCACAACAGCGCGATTTTCAGGGCATTTCTTGCCTCGCACAACCACTCTGTGGAACCAGCTGCCGCCGGCGGTCTTTCCGAACCGTTACGACCTGGGAACCTTCAAGAAGAGAGCATACTCTTTTCTAAAAGGCCGGCAACGCATTTGTGAGCCCTCGGGTGTTGCAGGTGTTCATGGGCGGCGGTAATCACTTACCATCAGGTGAGCCTCCTGCTCGTTTGCCCTTTTACTCCATAAAAAAAAAAAAAAAAAAAACTTAATTACAATCTAACAAAATACCCAAACCATTACACATTCTTTTTTACTTATAATTATTTTATTTATTTGATAGTTATAAAAAATTGGCGATCTTTTCCTCGTAAATGAAACATATTTAGACTTATTAGCCTTAATGGTTATATGATTTTCTTTATAATAATTGTTAAGCCGTTCAAGATCTTGAAATTTGACGCAATCTATGTGATCTTTGATTTCCATAAATACTTTCGTATCATCAGCATACATAAGGAACTTGGCATTATTGAAACACTTACCTACATCGTATTATCGTTATTAATAACAATTTGTCAATATTATTTAGAATTTTTGTTATAAATTCTTTTTTATTATTAGAATTGACTTGAACAACGTACAAACGTACAAAAAGATTATTTTACTTAATACAAGAGACTCACTTCAAATTATACAAGAGCTATCTGCGTTAAGTCGATCAAATTTGCAAAGGCCAATTAACGCAAGCGTTTTCGGCCACTGACAAATTGTACCTATTTGTAACGCAACTAGTTTCCATATCAGCTATTAGCCTGAAACGCTCCAGGGTTATATGCTGAGTTAATTTCGGGACAAGGATCCTATTGTTCTGCACGTATACGTTTTACAGCTAGTTCTTAACTTAATTAATTCTAATATTTAGTAACAATAGATAAGTTTTTTCCTATATTGTATCACGTTCTGTTTTAACTCCATCTCATATTTTGTAGGGGCTATTATTATATTTAAATAATAATTAATATTTTGGGACTTTTTTAGAATGTTATAAGTTTGTGTATGAATGTTATGAGTTAGGGACTAAAACTAAGCAAAGATTGTAATATGGGTACTAGATTACTGATAAACATCACCCGGGCCCTAGAAAAACTAGGGGGAGTTGCAAAAATCAAAGAGCGGCGGTTATCACTTAACATCAGGCGAACCGTCAGCTCGCTTGCCAACTTCTCGCATAAAAAAAAGAAAAATATTTATTTGAATAGGCTTACCAACTAAACACACAAATAATTAAACGAGGTATAAACTGAAATAGTAATTTCGCGATTTAAAAGCTTAATATAATATATTACATTATTAATTTAAAGAATGCCTATATTCAGTAATTGAAATTGGACCTATTCTGCTACGAATACCAAATTTAAATTTAGATTATAATTTGTAATTTCCACAAACAGAAGTCATTGAATAGAATATCGGTTTGAAATATTTTCAAGCACGTTTCATTATGTCATGAATATGTACAACATTGAATGTAGTAATTTCCATAATTAATTATCTGGTTTGTTTTTATTCATGTCTGCATTTTTAAGTATGTGTTTGCCGCTATTGACGAAAAATAGACAAGTAGAATGAAGTTCATGATTTCATAAAAAAACTTTCGCTTAAATTTTATATAAAGATTGTATGATAATGCCATCTGTTAACAGTTTGTTTAAATAAACAATGACAAACGGCAGTTATGAAAATAAGATTCCTCATATAATGTGGCAGAAATTACGTCCATTTCGTTGTTATGAATTTACTGTAAAAATATACAGAATGCCCTTACTCTAAATTTTAGGACGCCAATTTTAGAGTCCTAATTATTGTGTAGTGTAATCACTGTTTTATATACAGAGTGCATACGCAACATGTGAACCCACTATTGGTAGATTTCATAGCTTCAAAATATTTTTTACAGCCATAAGATAAAATAATAAATAGAAACTCACTCGCCATAAAGAATTTACGCAGCGTATGTTACGTTCATATGAAGATTTTCTCATACAGTACAGTTTAATAAACCGTGATATAGTGTCGGTGCTGTGACGAAAATTTGCACCAAAGCTTAAAAGTAAAATGTAAAGTATCAGCCTATACATGTCCCACTGCTGGGCAAAGACCTCGTCTGTACAGAGGGTATCAGGGCATAGTCCAGCACGCGGCCCCACTGCGGATTAGCGAACTTCATATATCTTTGAAATATTTTTTTTTAATTTTAAAGTTTTTTATAGTGCTAATCTCTGCACTTAAGATTGAACATTAAAACATGTAGAAAAAGTACGAAAAGATTGTTGCCGCTGTGGGAATCGAACCCACGTCTTCGGCATTCGCGGCCTGACGCCTCTAGCCACTGAGCTAAACGGCTGATAGCCACAGCGACGAAAAAAACCTTAACGCCTTCTTTCTACTACTATTTTCATTTTATAACAATTTCATTGGTGCCGGCACCGGGGGATCGAACTCAGGTTGCAGGAGTATATTGAATTAAAGGCGAGCGCCCGGACACTGAGCTATGACGGCTCTCATCAAAGCTCATTGATGAAATTTTAAATTTGAAAGTATTATTTGTATTAAAACATGGCACAAACGCTGGATAAATCAGAAATTATAATCTTTTAAAATACAATAAACGGCCATAACATCATTAATTTGAAAAGAGGATATAGGCAGCGCACAAGTCAACGAATAAACTTTTCAACAGTATCGTCCAGATCCCTAACCATGAATAAATAATGAAAGGTGACACAAAAGCATGTCAAAATAAGTTTTATTAACGGGCAAGTTTTTATGGGCGGCTTTACTTGAACAATTTCCTTGTTAATTTTGTCGGCTAAAGACTTCCCATAAATATGAACCGCACGAGATGTGATTGTGAAAAGAATAAATAAATATGTGTGTACTTGTGTACGCACGTAAGAAGTTATACTTCTCTTGCGTAAAGACATTAAATGCAATGGATAACTTATTAGTTTATTTAAATAACTTGGGATTATTGATAAATATCAAAAAATTGTTATTGGTCGTAAAGATTAAATTGGGTACCAAGCATCATGTCGCTTCTTGAGGGTTGGCGTGTGCGCGCATCGCAAAAACTGTACTCTCATAATTTTTCCAAACGCGCCAAAAGACTTCTATTTGAACATAACGAACGAGTGAACAAGAGAGGTATAACAAACACTACACAAATCTTTTTGCTTTATCCTATTATAAATTTAAAAAAAATCTTCTAACTTATGGGACATTGAAACAATTACATTTTTTGTAACAAGAAACAAAACCAACCGATTATTTGACTGGGGAGTCCAAGGTCCAGTATCAATGAACTTAAATCGGTTCGTAAATAATTAAGCTCTGATACAACCGAGTAAAGAACCGCCGGGGATTCTTCTATGCTCAATGACCTCAACAGTGTCTCCCAACGGGTGAGCCTTAAGATGAACATGGACAAGACGAAGATCATGTTAATGTCCATGTCACGCCTATACCGGTTGTTGTTGGGAGCACTGAGCTCGAAGTTGTGGACGAGTACGTTTACCTAGGACAGTTAGTCCGGCTAGGTAAGTCCAACTTCGACGCAGAGGTCAATCGGCGAATCCAACTCGGATGGGCAGCGTTCGGGAAACTTCGGCAAATCTTCTCGTCGAATATACCTCAATGTTTGAAGACTAAAGTCTTCAATCAATGTGTGTTGCCAGTGATGACCTACGGAACCGAGACATGGTCCTTCACTGCTGGCCGTATGGGAAGGCTCAAAGTCGCTCAGCGAGCTATGGAGCGGGCTATGCTCGGTATTTCTGTGCGTGATAGAGTTCGTTACGAAGACATCCGCAGTAGAACCAAGATAGAAGCTCAGCGGATTAGCAAGCTGAAGTGGCGATGGGCCGGCCATATAGCTCGTAGAACCGATAACCGTTGGGGAAGAAAGGTTCTCGAGTGGCAGCCTCGTACTGGCCATCGCAGTGTAGGACGACCCCCCCACTAGATGGAGTGACGACCTGTGCAAATGTGCGGGAAGTCGATGGATGCAGGTGGCTCAGGATCGTACTTCATGGCAGTCTGTGGGGGAGGCCTATGTTCAGCAGTGGACTCGAACAGGCTCAAATGATGATGATGATGATGAAAGAACCGCCTCCTTTTCCGAAATCGGTTGAAAGAAATATTTTAACTACTCTGTCAGTTCTCCGACCACTTTACAAGGTAAACGCCCTGTGGCCTGGCCCCAGTAGTTCACGACCCTGATGCTCTCTGTCTGGTACAGGAATATTGAGTTTGGGGAACCATGATGAGGCGCGGCGAGCGATATCTTGGTGGCCTCACTTCTGAGCGGAATTCGTCAATTTAGCTTAACAGGATACTTCACTCCACATCCCATGATATTCACTGGCTAGTAAATGCGTTGCAGAGTCCTAGTTGCTCCTATGATAGAAAAAAAAATTCACTTGCGTTATTTCGCGTCCGATCCTTATTTATTTTATTTATTTGGCTTACCCACAATTGTTACATTTATAGATTAAATAGAAGTAGTTTATTCTGTAGCCGTAAACACCATTGCTTGGACCTACCACTGTTAAATTAAACAACTAAAAAACTGACCCACACAGTATCAATTTATTATTATGCATGAACTTTAGGTCAACTGTTACCATGATCTATCTACATTGCCTGACATTTAACAGGATTCCACTACTGGTCCTTAGCGTAAACAAAAATTGATAATTTTCAGACTATAATTCAATGATTCAATGCCGTTGTAGAAGTCATCGATATCGAGACTGAATACAGCTGTAGGTCATGGCTACAGTTATAAGAACTGTAATCATTCAAGTAAACACTCGAATATTCCATTCAAAATTCCACTTTTAATTTACCACCAATATCGCACTCCAAAAAATCGTCAACAATGAAATAAACAACACGCCAACATTGACACCCTTTGTGAAAATGAAATTCAAAATTGCTAGTGTGCGACTTTTCCACATTCTTTACTACTGAAAATGTAGCTCCATTTTCGGTGTTTTTTATCCCGTATTGGACAAATTAATGAAAGACATTATATAATATTTCTATACTTTATTGTATACACAACGACTAAATATATTAAAAGATTAAAAAAAACTCAAAGCTACGATAACAAAGGCAAAACTCCTCAATATTATTTCCGGGATTCGATTTTAAGAAAAGGCCCGTGTTTGTATTGTAAAGTTTTATTCAAGTTTCATATTTCAAGAGCCGATCCGATTGCAAATTAAAGTGACTTTTTATGTTCATAGTAAATTAAGCGCTCGCATTATAATAGGATTCACAATTTTGTTGTATGGCACCACAAATTAAACCTTGAAACGATTATCTTTAACCTGTTACTTGATTAATTACTTGCAACGATTATCTTTAACCGTTACTGATTCTACGTGAAGACGTTCCGCGTATTGAATTAAGACTATTCATTTTCATGCAATACAATTATTTACATATTACTTCTTGGAATTTAAACTTAAAATATTAAACAACACTTGCAACTTGAAGTAGATATACGAGCATTTACATACCTCAGCTTTTTCATTCCCAGGACATGCAAACAGAGCTTAATTTAAAACGTAATGAATATGCGATTGTTATCCAACGTTCAACGCAAACAACGCGACTGAAAAACAACCGCTGTTCGGCAAAATAAGATTGGGCGCCTGCTTTTATAAATACTGTTTGCACAGACAACAGCGCTCAGCCTAATCGCTTTTCTTACTTATTCGTTTTTCAAACTTTCTTGTGAACATCGGAAACCGTTTTTATAACACCAAATAAAGCCAATTTATGGCAGCCATGGTGCACCTGATTTTGTACTGTTTAATTTTCAAGATTATACTTGCAAAATATTTGCCAACAAATTCACAGCCACAATTGAGTATGTTGGCCTTATGGTGGCCGTTTGGCAGAAACGTTAGACTCCTGAGATTCGTACCCGTAAAACGAAGTTCATCAAGAGGGACTTGTGAGATTTCAGTTTTATAACATCAATAAGGCTCATCAACGTAAAACCAGTAAAACCGAAGCTATCATTTGTATAATTATAAAAAGTTAAAGAGTAGTCTAAAAGTAATAGAATGAAGTGTAATTTTAAAATATATATTAAATTAAATTTAATATAACTTTCCCGATGCCTTATACTGGAAAACAGTAGGTATAAATGATCAAATGCTCCACATTCGATTTCCAGAAAAAATATTACATATTTGTATTTATAAAAGCATCAGGTTTAGGTATATATAATTTACTTTTCACCACACTGTAATATTTGGTCTGATTATTCTTCCATTTCAATATTTTTGGTCAGTAACGTCAGACGTGTCCAATTTTCAATTCTAATGATGATATAAAACATATTTAAATAATTAAATATTATTGACATAATATTAGGTCCTTACATAGGAAATTAACGTTTTGTCGTACTGACCACTTTGATCTGAAATATCTCCTCTTTGGCTAAGAATTCCAAATTCAAATTTATAAATTCATTTAGCTGATACATTTGAGTTTTTAAAACAGTCATTCATTTGTTTATTCCTCGTTATTTTATTCTTTGGCGTCGCTTATTACCGCACAGTGGAAAACATGAAACATCGGTATATTTACTAGTACGAGTTCTACCGTTGCACCAGTGCTGCAGAAACAGCTAAAAGGATTAATGATGTGTATAGCGCTTGTGTCGGAAAAGAAAGCATGGTGTTTTTGATTTCAACGTTTTCGTTCTGGAAAGTTCGACCTTCAGTACTAACCCCGTGGACGGCCGGAGACCAAAGTGGAAAATGAAGAATTAGAAGAAGACTGTTGTGGAAGCGGATGCATCACAAAGCACTTCAGAGATAGCTGCAGGCTTCGGGGTAAGTGATTAAACTGTATAAATCCACTTGAAGCAAATTGAGACAATAAAAAAACTTGAACGATGGTTACTTCATGAATTGAGTGATACGAAGTTGCATACACTCGTCGACTGCTGTGTTTCTTTGCTCAACCGACACAATAATGAAAGGATTTTAAATCGAATCGATACTTGTGATGAAAAGTGGATACTGTACGATAATCGGAAGCGATCGTCGGAATGGTTGAACCATGGAGACACATTAGTTCATACAGACCGTTAGTACAAAATTTAATAAAATTTTACTGAATTTCATTTATTACGACTAGTATGTATAGTAGTATAATAATTATAAAGTTATATCTCCGCCATTTGGTTACTAAATACGAACAAATTAATTTTATTTTTAGATGTACATTTTGCCAGAAAATTAGTTAAATTCTTTAAAAAGTAAATGAGGACATCAAAAGAATTTGCATTTTATTTATTTCGTGGCTGTGTTCCTACAAGATACACTGTAAGTAACATCTCCTCTGATCGCTGCTTCAAATACTCACAGTTCTATTGAACCAAAGCAAATTTACTCAGGACTTAGATGTAATGGAAAGATAACAAACTGTTGCAGGTTGTGTTGAATTGAATTTGTTTAGGGCTGTGACCAAGGTACAGCAAACATAAAATTGAATGGACTTATAACGATAGAGCCCATTCAAACATTTCGGAACGAGCCATTGTTACTTCTTAAAATTTCAGGATAATGAAATGATAAGGAAAGAGTTATTATTAAAAAATGTAGCCTACATTGCACATTATATAACACGTTTTTTGGCATGTGCTTCAACTTTGAACATGACAAAATGGATACTATTTTTAAGACATTCGAGTAGAAGGAGATGTGTGATTTTCTAAACTAATGAAGCACAGAAATCAGAAATATTTTTAGACAACTTTGTTTGTGATATCCTTCCCGTTTTAAATAATACAAGTGTGATTATATACATGCGTTATTCACACATGCGTAATTTCCCGAATTCTTATTGTCTATAGGCTATTATATAACAACATTAGTTAAAATAAAGTATTATTTTTATTTATGTAAACATATAAAACTATAAACATATAAACACAATAAACAAAAAGCGTTCGCAATTAATCAAAATTTTTCTTTCGTTTCTGTATAAAACTTGAAACGTTATATTACATTTTTAATACCTTTTTTTTTACTTTGAGTATTGGTTCGATTAAATCCAGTTATAAAACAAATGGATTGTAAAAAGAGATCAACAAAGTACCCAATTATTTAAATATCTTGAAACCATTATGTCCTGAATATCCCCATGCTAAGGAAAAATACTCTTCGAGATTTTCATTCGCAAACATTTTCACGTAGCTTAATGCTATCGTTGATGGACGGCATACAATAAAGCTGAACGTTATCTTCGTAATTGCTCCCTAAAGTTTGTTAAAATGTGACCATTTCTAAAACACTTTTTTACTTAAAGTAAGTTAATATTTGTTGAAAATATTAAATATATATATAAGAAAAAATTTGATGAAAATATGATTCCTAAACAAATCTGTGAAGCAACTGTAAACATTAGTATTTACAACAGCTTAAAAAAAGAAGCAGTAAAAAGATAAACAAATTTTAGTAATAGCTTAATGTATAGCTTGTTTAATCGACATTTTACACATGTGTGCATGGCCAAGGAATTACGGCCTCACTGGAGGCTTGAGTGGTGCCACGGGGAGCGAGTTAGCTGGAGGCTCTTATTCTTAATGCTTAGTAACAAGCCTGTATGTTTTCGTGAGCATACATATGCGGTGCACCAACTTACTGTCAGACTCATTGCTTAGTTGCCATCGCTTCAAAATAAAAAAAAGAATAACCTAACACCTTGAATGGAAACTGGGCGTTCATTACCGCAAAGCGAAAAAATTAGGGACATAACATTCAACTCTATTGTACCCCATTTGCAGCCGAAATTTCAGGGTGAAACGAATTGCCTACGTAATGGGACCGTTTGGCTTTGCGAAAATAGCTGTCACGTTCAACTTCTGCGTGCCAATAATATAAGTTTAAATATTTCTTATATCGTCATGTGTCTTTAACATTATATGTCCTTTTGTATTTACACAAAATAACTTTTTGAGACTAAGATAAATAACCACCCTTTTTGATAGTTGTTGGAATCGTTTTATGGTATTAAAATATAATGAAGCGGTAAAAACTTACGTTCTAATGATAAATGAAAATCATATATAATAATGGTCATATATAAGTCATATATTTTAATGAAGAAAATGAAAGAAAGAAACATTTATTTGGCACATAATAACAAAATAGAATAGATATTAAAAACTATAATTAAAATGGACCAAAATAGTCACCACTCAGCTTCATATCACGAATTTGACAACTTTCGTGAATGCTGGTTTTCAGTAGACACTTGGAAAATGAAAAAATAATAAGTTCAGTATTCACACGAACACTAAGTAAGTGATAATTTAACGTGCTTATACATTACTAAATGAAACTATTCTTACGAATGTTTCGCGCTTATTTTTAGTTGTAGCTCAGTGGGCAGGTGTTCCTTCTCACAGATCACTTGTGCTCTATGAAACAAAGATATACCCTGATTTACCAAGCTGGCGTTCTATGAGCATAACTTAAATCGCCCCAAACATTCAAACAGGTGCGATAGACCCCAGATTCTTGCAAAAGACCACCGACTCGTCACAAAGACAATTCACGTGATGATTTAAATTTAAAAAACACCCTAATTTCAACGTATAAAGGGCTGGATGCTGTCCTATCATCAATAAAATTAAATCTAGGCCCAAACACAATTAGCACTGCATAGATCCTTACTGATATTATAAACGAGAATATTTGTATGTATGGATGGATGTTTGTTACTCTTTCACGCATATAATACGGTATGGATTTTAATGAAACTTTAAAATTTAAGTTTATACATCAGAATAAGATATAGGCTATAATTTATATACATATTTCATGTGTATCTGTCTTTATGTCTGAATGTTAGGCCTTCAGCCTATTCTGCGCAGACGTAGTCGCGGGCAGCAGCTAGTAGGACATAAATTTAATAATTTAAAAACTGGCGGTTGCCTAACAATGACATCCATAAGTCTGGCGCCTCAGTCTGCAACGTGACCATGAACTCGGAAAAGGGTTCGAATATATTTAGGCGATATTTTAGGCGATGAAGACATTTACCAAAATACTGGAAACGACGCATTTTTATTTATTTTACATTTATTAATAAAGCTTGAATTAATTTTCTTTCGCATTTAGGCACAATAAAATATATTATTTAATTAAGTCTTTATTTCATAAATATAGGTCAGGTATTTTTGTAGATTTTTAACCGACCCTTTTTCTTTGCGGTCCAGTGCACTGAGTTATAAACATCACTTTTGGATGTTCGCGAAGGTAAAAGTGCCACAGAAACTGACACTTATGTGTAAAGTTTACGACGTATAGCGACGGGAGTTATAAAGCTTATTCATATAGCAACGTCATTATCAGAAATCTCATGATCAAAATTTGACATAACAAACTGTTAAAGTTACCGTGAATGGCCAATTTGTTCCGGTTAAATTATGTAAATTATGTTAATACAGCAATTTGGCGTGAGCCCAGCGAAGTGGAATGCAATTTGTTGGTGAGGGGCTTAGGTTGAACCAATTATGATAATCGCATGGCAATGTTTTTGGTGAACATAAAATGTTATCACACATTATCGCCTTACATTTTCAAATAAGGGAGAAAAAATCAAATTGCATCGAACAAGGTCAATCGTATGTATGACTTAAATATATATAAGATCACACCAGACGATTTACATTTTTATCTTAATTATATAATTAGCCGTGACAACTCAGTGTCCGGGCGCTCGCCTTTAATCCAATATACTCGAGCAACCCGAATTCGATCCCCGGAGCCAGCACCAATGAAATTGTTAATTTTAAGTGCCGAATTATCACGTGCTCTAAAGCGAACGAAAACATCGTGAGGAAATCTGCATATTTTGGAAATAATAACAAAAAAAATATATTTCGAAGATATGTGAAGTCCGCCAACCCGCAGTGGGGCCGCGTGGTGGACTATGCCCTGATACCCTCTCTATAGAGGAGGCCTTTGCCCAGCAGTGGGACATGTATAGGCTGTTACTTTACTTTTTTACTTTTATATGATAACGAGCAGCTTACTCTCCACAGCTTTCTAGGTAGCTACCTCTACCTACATCGGTCCAGATGGCAGGAGCAGAATCCTCGACTTAGGAACAGCAGCGCAATGTCCACGCCGCTTCAAACTATTTATTTATCATCGTGCCAGCAGTGTCGTGACCAACTGACAGAGTCCACGCGTATACGTGCACTGCGGGAGAGAATGTTAGCGACGCGTGAAAAAACTTCACACAATCCATACTAATATTATAAATGCGAATGTAATTCTGTTTGCCCGTCTCGCTTTCACGCCAAAACTACTGAACCGATTTAAATGAAATTTGGTACCTACACAGATAGTATAGAGCCCGAGAAAGGACATAGGCTATTTTTAATTTTTTTTATTGGAAAAATGTGTTGTAAAGGGTTGAAAGATTAATGAAAGATATTTATTTAAGGACTTCTACGCGAGCAGAGCCGCGAGCGAAAAGCCAGTAGTATATATAAGTCAACTAATTAAGCCTCACAAACTAGTCTGTTAATGTAGCATAAAAGTGATCGGCGCTTGTCATTATTACTTAATTGGCAGTCTTGCTATTATTACTTAATTGGTGGTGGCACGCGATTAGCTTATTGTTTCATAAGCACAAGCGCCACTTAAATATAATTACTTGCTTTACTATTGTAAATAATCAATTAGCTTCTAGAGTTAAAATAAACAGTTCGTAGTTTAATGTACGCCGTAATAATTTGCGTTGGTGTTTGAATTATGTAAGTGGATAATATAATTTTAAATTGTTCAATTGCTTGAGATAATAACTATCGATAAAGAGATATCGTAAAAATATCGTAAAAATAAAATTGGACCACGCGTGCGCAGTGTCGCGCGAACGGCCCCGCAAGGCAGAAGAAAAAGAGCGCAGGAGGCCTGGCCTACACGTTATATAGGCCGATAAGGAAAAAAAAACTTGGAAGCTGTTGGAGGCCTATACCCGCCATGGCCCTTAACTTTATATATTTTGAAGAATAAAAAAATATATAACTACTGCAGTATACATGTAGTAAAACGGAGTAGAGTTCACTAAAACGGATGGGCAGCACGAGACCACTTCGTGCTGCTGCCCATCCGTTTTCGTCGCCTTTTACGACAGGCAGGACCTTAGCCCTATTCTATGAGCCCGGGACTACAGGGCTGGAATGTCTTAGGTACTCTCGATAATGGCTAGTAGTGATATTCGCCATTATACTTGTGTTAAGACAATTTGACACGGTGGAGGATCCGGGTTATGTGAAATTGAAATAGAAACTCTTGTTTATATAGCCTAATTGTTTCATGAGTATAATAAATATAAATATAAAACTAACTTTATAAACGAATTGATCGTTTTTCATTAATTACCAATGGACAGTAATAAAGATGTCTCATATGTACGTCCATATTTGTATATAATATCATTGTTAAAGTTATAAGTATTTTGGCGCGTTTGGAAAATAATAGAGTAAAACTTTTACGCTGCGCGCGCACACCGACACCGACATGATGAAATTGGTTCCAAAGCGACCAACTTCACGTATTTCAATGTTACCATGACAACTAATAACAACTTTTTGTCATTTACATAAAATTTCAAGTTACTTAATTATATGTTGTTATGTTAAATTCACGTGTCGTGCCGACCCCACCTAGGTGGATGATGGTGGATCATATTAATCATGTTATAAGCGGTTTGGCTATGTTTTTTACGACGAACAATTACCTGTTGGTCACACAAATAGTTGGGAATCGAACCCACGATCCGCAACAGCTCAGCAACGGCGCAACTGATTCACCTTAAGTCTAAAGAACCCGTTATCAATTGCATTTAATGTCTTTTTCACAAACAAAGAGTTGTGGCTAAGGGAAGGGGATAAACTTTTTAGTTAGTTTTCTTTCGTTACGCTAAAGAAGTATAATTTTAATCGGTAGATCCACATTTTTATATTTTGGAACTTATATATTTTTCCGGAGGGTTATAATTTTCTTAGTTTTTACAAATCTATGGATAGTTAGTTTAATATGGTTAAATTTATTGGTATGCTTGTAATAATTTTACTTTATCAATTATCAGCTTAATTTATTAATATTTCCACTTATTTTTCGGAACTTTGTTATATTTCTGGCTTTTTACCAAGATATACTTTAGGATTGAAAGTTTTAAGAAACTTATTTAATTTTAAATATTTTTAAAGTAGTCTCAAAAGTATTATTTAAAAATTTTCTAATATGTGAAATCGCTTTGAAACATTTTATACATTTAATTTTCTCTAGAATTTGTGCAAACACACGTTGAGAAACTACAATTAAAACCGACCCAATACGCTAGTTCGGCTTGTGCATGTAAATGACAACATGTTTTCAATTAAGATGCAAATACCAAGGCATAATTGAAGACAAATAGCAAGCTCACGTGACTTTAATTCAAATACCAAAGAATCACACGCTTTATCAACTGTTTAGTTTCGCAGTATACTGTAATATGCAAATATGTATAGTGAAACAAAACCTTTATTATAAAATTATGAATACTTACAAGGAAAAAGCCTTGTAAGCTGAAAAATAGGTAAAATAGGTAACACAACAATATATATTTCCTCCTCTGATATTCTTGATGCTACAAGAATTTATCGAATTAAAGTAAGATTACCTAAATGGAAAGGTACATGTCGGCGGTATTAGAGGTTTTCACGCTGAGGGTCCATCACAATGAGACGTTTTTCGCATAACTGCTAGTATCGAACAGAATTGTATGTTTTTAACCGACTTTAAAAAAGAAGGAGCTTCAATTCGACTGTATGTTTTTTTGTTTCCTACCTCAGAACTTTCGACTGGGTGAATCGATTTTGATGATTCTTTTTTTATTGGAAAGAATGTACTTCAAAAAGAGTTATTTATTTATTATTTTAGTAAAAAATTAACGATACTCGGCTGAATCTTTTATAAGTTATCCGGATATTTGAGTCTCCTACGCTGTTCTGGTCAAGTTATTGTCGTAGTCGAATATGATGGTCCATAGAACTCCTTAACATCTTACAGTAGGGCTGCGAGCTGTTTTCTCATACGAGCAGAGTCTTTGCTAAATGTTATAAAACCTAAGTATCAAAATTAAATCACTAACAATAAAAAATAAAATTTAATAAAAAAAGGCACTGACTTCAAAAAACTCTATAAGCACTTCAAAGTTTAAAATAATACCAAATTTAATGTAACCAAATCTTGAAAATCTAACCCATATAACCTAACCTACCTAACAATTTCTGGAATAGGTGCGATTGATGCGAATGATTTTATGCTCAGATCTGTTAGCCAAGTATATCAGATCTGAGCATAAAATCATTCTTATATTTATCATTATTGCACATATAGATGTGCCATAAAAATTAAATTGGAACATAATTTTAATAGCAATGATCGTGCCCTCATTTTTTACATTTATAATAAAATCTTTTGAATGTAAAAGATGAACAGTTTTTACGACTCCAAACATTTTGTGAATGCATATTTTTCTTGTAATTAAGACATCATTAAGTTGCTCATTAAAAATAAGTTTAAAAAATGTTTAAATGTGCAGTTTTTAAATAAAATACTAAACTACATATTTATCTGTCGAAAAGTAACATTGATAATATTACTTCAAGCAAAATTTGCATCATGTCGCGTACTCTAAATAGTTATGTAACATTTCATTCAATTTGGATTTGAATAAATTCATTTTATTTGTTATTTTCCCTTTATTTGTTTTCCATATTCTAAGTTATTGTTGCTTTTAATGTTTATTTAAATAATAAGACATCTTTTGTTAGATTTTACATAAATATTTGATATTAAAGTCCCAATATATTCGATACATCACTTTTAGAAATGTAAAAAAAAAACAAATGACTAGATGACGACATGAATTTGGTTTAATACATAGTATAGGAATATACAGGGAGGCTTTTCTAAGTGTATCCATTTTTTTAATTAATTTCTAGACATAAATAATGTCATATTAAAAATAATAACTATTTAAAATCCCTGATAATTAATTAATTACGTTCATTTTAACTTATCTCAAAAAGTGCTTGATTTATGGGCAACTCTTTTATTTTACGCGCGATCACTCATAACCAACACGCACACAAGTTCGTTTTAAAATTATACGATGCATTTATGAATGACCACCGCATTGTCAACAAGTTCTATTTTTTAAGGAATAGAATGGCAATTTTTTAAAAAAAAGTTTGTGTATTTTGGCACCTTTAGACAAGCCAGCCTATATAAGCCAGCATATAGCTAATAAAATTGAAAATAATGCTATAATTATAGCTGTGCTATAAGCTAATGCTTTTAAAAGCTTGTAAGTATCATCGTTGATTTTCGGTAAGCGTAACTAATTCCTTTATATATTAGAGTTAACAAATTGTAATCCCATGCAGTCAAGTAATGACGGCCACGAAGTGATTGCCCGTGATGGCCAAAACATAATTTCTTTCTGTAATAACTGCCACAATAACACGCCTAAGAGAGTAAAGGCTACTAAGCATTTAACTTCTAAATGCTTTTTATAAGTTTAATTTGAACGCAGCTTACGCAAGCTTTGATTAAAATTGGTAACAGCTGTTTTGCGGCAGTTCAAAGATTTGTTTAAGTTTCCAAAATTGAACGGACGATGATCGAAGTAAAGAAAGTTAAAAATGACTTTCTGTATGTAAACTTGACGTCTTTAACGGAAAAACTTTCAATGATTCTCATTATAAGACTGGCGTAAATTCAAAGTGATACAAATTTTATTATTAGAACTTTACCAATTCAGATCAGAAACCAAAATTTTGGAATTTTACGATAAATTAAAAAAACCGTAACGGAACACACTAATATACGCACTATTCAGGTAGCGACCAATATACGTAATGACCAGGTAGCGGTGAACTACATACACGTATTTAACATTGGAATTCTAAACAAGGAGTAATTGCTTAAATAATTATAAACTCATTTAAATTTTGTGGCTCAAATATTAATTTGTTAGCAATTGACGTCAACTCATACATTTTGATTTAAAAAAAAAAACAAATGCTGACCAATTGCAATACTCTGTACTTTTGCATATTTGGTGCAACAATGCTTTTTTATTTTGAAAGCAGTTCATCCCATAAAATTTAGGTGCTATGATTTCATATGAAACTGATCGTGATTATTTTTATACTGTTGACCGACCAACTGTTGCAAGATTCTGCCTAATTCAGCGTTTTGTAATTTGTTTGTAACAAAAACATAAAAAATTTATGTGTTTATGTTTATGTACCATATAAATATATTTCTTTCTTTCTTTTACAATAACTGTATGAAACAGTTAAAACATCTTTCAAATCTTTGGAGTTACCCTGTAAAATTTACACTAATGACTGATAAGACCATGATAAAATTGTTATAAAATGTTCAAAATTTAAAAAACTCAATGGTTTAATTTAATTTTATGCCTTTCAAATACATTACCTATGTCAACGTTGTTGATATAATTACCAAAGAGAAATAAAAGGAACTTTTGTAAATTAAACGATATAATATCTATTCTATAAATTGTTTATGCGGTGTTATTTACGCGGCGGCTAATCGTTACCAAACTGCTAACGATTAATTGCCAGCGTTTAACTGCGGGCGATAAATTTCCCGCAACCAGTTATAAACGTAATTTGTGTGAAGATGAAAAGATGGGAATATACTACACTACATAAGACGAACGTGGGCGCCAAGGACGTTAAATATAAAAAAAAAAACTTTAACCAGAAAAGAATACTAAATATGACAATCATAATGTAGAGCAACAACAGCTTACGTAACAAATCAGGTAGAGGCCAACTAGACTGGGAAAGCACCGTCGACTTACAGAGATTGGGCATGAAATAAATAAATAAAATAGGAAGCCTTTACATTTCTTGTAAAAGAAATCTTATTATCTACTATGCTAAATATACTTACAATTATTTTTTTTTTTTCCAAGAAATGGGTATTAAATATGGGTATGTACATAAAATTTTGCATAATCGATTGTGTCTGATTAATGAGGCAATTGACCTAACTCATTCGCACTAACATCTCCTAGTTTACTGAGTGTCCTTGGGCAGCGGTCTGAATTTTCGCATGATCTACATAGTTAGCACTTCATTTTTACATTAAGAATCTACCTGTGTAATTTGAATATAGTACACATTTTTTTTTACTACTCATTTCATTTTTTTGGAACGAAGTTCCTTACGGCAGGCTTGGAGGGGATAGGGATTTTGCTGCGCGACCGAACTGAAAAAAATGTGTTAGTTAAACCGTAAGAAAAAATCTGTGGAAAAAAGTGCGTGGAATAAAACCGTTAAATGAGACGTGCGCAGGCGCGACAGTCGCATACACAAGCGAGTAGTGTATAATTTTGTTATTTTAGTTGATAATTTGAATTACGATGTTTTTTTTATTTTAAGTAATTTATTATTTCCTAAAATACTGAATTTCCTAAATACTTTCTTGTACTTAAATAAAAACTAATCAGCAAAATTTAAGAGAAAAATCAAGAAAACCTACATAAAATTGAGCACAATTTTTTTTGCAATTTGTGTCGATTCTACATTAGCCGAAGGAACTTCGTTCCTGCCTGGTGTCCCACGACACCACATCATTTTTTTTATACATATTTTCAAGCGCTTGTGAGAAATCTTCACAAAAACCGTCATACACATGACGTTCGGCATCACGAGATTGCTGCGAGTACATGAATTGAAAAAATATTTCGTTACTTTAAAAACCAAACATATCATTATAAGTCATACCTTGCTGCCTTAATCTTACACTAAGTAAGAGATAACTTTTTTTTATGCGCTGAGAAAATATGTGAAGCCAGTGAACGCAAATAAACCAAGAAAGCCTGAGGGAAGACATGAAATTCAAATTAGTTAAGTCTGAGGTTCATGTAAGTCCAAGGCTAAAAACTAACGGTTAATTAGCCCGAGAAACATTACTTTTGACCCGCACAATAATCACGATACCAAATTAAATCACAAAGTAGCAATCTAATTTGATTATTAGATATTAAATTTAGATACTAAATTACTATACAACGTGTCGTTACCACCGCGACAATAAATGAACACACATATAGAGGATAACTTTTTAAAATTTTATTAAACATTTACATTCTTTAGACATCAATATTTACCAAGTTATTAAATTTTCCAAAATAAACACTTTTAGAACACCCTTACATATAAAACTGTAACGTAAAGTTCATTTGTAAAGGTCACAAAGCATATGAATGGGTTGAATGAATTTAAAAGAGACAAAACATACTGTTAGAAGGAGAGGCTTATAATGTGACGGTGTGGCGCGAGTTGTATAGGATGTTACAAATTTTGTTTCTTTTTTACTTAATTAGTTTGTTTGAAAAATATTTTTTTTTAATTATGGATTTTGTTTAACGTTAATATTTTTTTATGCTTATTGGCAAGTAGCGTTAGACGTGTGTTCATTTATTGTCGCGATGGTAACGACACGCTGTATAACGAAGCAGGTTCACAGTATATCAGACATAAATGCCCAGATCTTGGTTATCTGAATAATAACACCATTTTAATTGTTTCTATCTATCCTAACCGAGGATATATAGAGATTAAATAAGAAGAGCATATCAGAGTAGGGGTCAAAGAAAATGTGCTCCAAATAGCAGCGCATTTTGTTGACTGTAATTGAAGTTGTGGATTCCGTGTCGTTGTACGCTCAGATCATTTACACTCCCTTATATTCCTTTACACATACGCGACATATTTATAAATCACCCAAAGTTTTTTTTTAATTTGCATACAACATCACTTTTTACTCCAGAACTAATCACTTCATATCGTTTTTTTTTACTCTATAGAGTGATTCAATAGGAAGTTTTATAAATGTATAATACATTGCACCCGCGTTAAACCGGGGCGTGTTGCTAGTAAAATACTAAAAAAATACCTGTCCTCTTACTGCCGCTTACAATATTATGTCTAGAGATAGATTTGGTTACTGGAGATCGAATTTTGACGTTTTCGACGATTTTGACGAGCTAGTATCAAATACCTGTCGCAAGTGACTAAATCCATCTGTAGAAAGAATATTGTAAAACTAATGTAATTACAATATTCTTTATATATATATATATATATATATATATATATAATGTTGTAATATAATCATCTATACATGTATGTCATATATAATTATGTAGTTTATGATTAATAATATTCATATGTATATATTTTCCTCCAAATTTATTTAATTTTTTTATGTATATGTTTTCCTCCTTTTATTTGCACCTGCCATCTACTTCTCTTTTAGCAGGTTGACTCTTCTCACTATGATAAAGGTTGACTGGTAGAGAATACCATTAGGCATTAAGTCCGCCCATTGTAGCCTTTAGCCTAAGGTGTAACAATGAAGTATAAATAAATAAATAACCAGTCATCTAAATTCTATGAGCGCTCATATCATATCTTAATTGCCGTCAATTGGGGACACCCTTTAATTTTCATATATTTTTATGGTGTTCACTCAGGGCCTTGATTTTTAAACACCTAATAAGGACAAATATCTGGTATAAATTTCAACTTGCTAGGTCTACCCGTTCCTGAGAAAATCGGTGGAGACACACGGACAGGCAGGCGGACAAGAGATTGATCTTATAAGTATTCCTTTTTTACCTCTTTTTACGGAACTCTAAAAACCTAAAGTAGAGTAACAGCCTATATATATCCAGACAACTGAGCAGAGGACTCCTCTATATACAAGGTATTAGGGTATAGTCCACCACGCAATCCCACTACGAATTAGGGTTATTAGATAATATGTAATTTTAGATTTAATCTTGTAAAAAATAAACAAATGAATATTGTTTATTAGTTAAAAGATAGAAAACAAACTGCAGGTTGGTTTTACACATTTTCGAAATATTTTTTATTATTTTAAAAATATGCAGATTCCACATGATGTTTCCCTTCGCATTTGAGCAAATAATGAGTCCGCACCTAAAATTGCAATTGACATTGTGCACGGGGATTTGAAATCAGGTTAATTTTTAGTATCCTGAATAAAAAAGAGCGCCCGGACCACCGATCTATCACGTCTCAAATATAATCTAAAATATATTGTTTTAATAATTATATACACAAGGTGAGGAATGAATAAAGTTAAATCTCTCTACTAGCATACTTTATTGTATCTTAAATGCCCCATTAAAATATTCATTCATAAAGAGAGCCTACGCGTTTTCGTTTACATTCGGAATATAAGCTTGATTTTATTAAATTTACATAATTTCATGAGAGAAGATTGTGAGCCATATCGATGAACTCATGGCTCGTAAGCAACGCCAATTTTATTATGCAAATTTATTTGATATGCACGAGAAACCCAAGGCATTTACAATTTTAATAAATCGTTTACTCCATGGTTTAGATACCCTCATTGAAAACGTTATGAGGCGAAATTAAATAATTTCGTGAAACTTTTATCCGGAGCTGTATATTTTTAGTAAATTTTGAATTAACCACACACACACACAAAGTAAAGTAGTAAGTAAGTATCCTTCCGAAAAAAGATTAAATGTCTCGTTTATCTCGAATGAAACCTAATCTTTAATTAATAATACAATTTCTTAATGCATTTAATAGAGAGTACAGCGTCGTATGACCAAGTAAAGCAGTTTACCAGTATGATTATAACTAATGTGTAAACATATCTTAAGATATACCGACATGTTAAGGAACCCGCGTAATAATGCAAATAATTTTATGTTTCATCTATTTTCGGGTTGTAAGTTTAATCTAAATAATTATTAGATTTAGATTGAAGTTCAGATTAAATAGTAATTTATATTTAGCTTACATTATAATATATTAATGTTTATGAAATACACAATTATTTTCAATGTTTAATATCGCGTATTACGGATAAAATGTCAATGATGGACAAAAGTCTAGAATGATGAAATTTGGAATGAAGGATAATTGTATAATTTAAGCATCCGCTTATAGATGGCTTGGAAGTTTCAACTTTAAGAGTTTTAGTTGGAGGGGCAATTTTGTATGAAACTCTATGTTCCGTGAAGTTTAAAAAAGCGAAGTTATCGATATGGCTGATGAAGTATATATAAGGTACCGGTAACAGTAACGCGTTCAAAGCGGCAATTCAAGAGGAAGGTTTACATGTATATACATTGCGCCCGTGCGATGCCAGGGTGGGTCGCTAGTAATATTAAAAATTAACATTTCAAAATTCAATTTTTCGCCCATGAAATGTTCTGCGGCAGGCAATGTTGGTTAAGTAGCATATCATGTTAAACACAGCGAGATCTGGCTACAAGCCAACTTCCGTAAGTTGTTTTTACATTCTTTATTTCTATACAGTGAAACATGATGTAAGTTGAAGTTGTTTCTGTATATTTTTAAAACAGCAATCGTTTTGTTAGGATATCGACAGGACACTTACGAGAAAGAGATGGAACAGATACCTGAGAAGTAAGGGATGGCCGCTTACTTCTCAGGTATCATTTATCATTTATTCTGATTAAACACGTTAAGCATATTAAAAGGGTTAATCACGATAATAAAAAACAACCATTTACAATTTTTTTACAATACTTCGCTAAAGTTTAAAGTTTCTAAATCTAATATTAAGGTAAAAGAAATAGCATGCACACAACATGGGTTTAGTATTTGGAACTACATCGTTCTGTCCAAGCTTTACGGCAATTTTAATCGGATAATTGCCGTGAATTTTAGACGCCATTTTTACCGTGCAAAAGATTATTGCGAAAGATTATATTTTTACCGCGCAAAATAAAATGAAATTTATAATTTTACTGTTATTCGTATAATAGAAAGAATTGCGTTTTTTAATATTTTCATTTAGCTTTGTTTTGAAAACCTGGCATGAAGTTGACATGTCAGACACATAGACAGACAGCGGAGTCTTAGTAATAGGGTCCCGTTTTACCCTTTGGGTACGGAACCCAAAAAAGGTTACAATCTTAAATATTAATAAATTTGATATTCCACAAGTCTTTGGATTTTAGTGAGTATGTATGAGCACATAGAATAGGGCTAAGATATCCCCTGCCTGTCGTAAATCGGCGACTAGAAGGGGACACAGAATGGCAGCAGTTCGAAGTATACTCGAGCTGTTTTCTTCTCCGCGGCGTGCTCACGCGCAGTATCGAGTGACACCTGTGCGTTCTGTGGGAGATCCCGGAGTCCCTCCAAACGTGTAGAAGTTGGCCATCGCGGGGTTTTAGTGGGTACGAACCCCACATAACACTGTCATGTGATAAGTGACAGGGTATCATTTGAAAATTTCCTTTCCGATACCAAAAAAAGGGGCTCGCTATTTAGAGGTATTAGGACTGCTAGAAAAATGGTACGTAGCAAATATTTCTGGCCTAGAATGAAACAAGGAAGTGTAAGGGATAAAACGTATGTAACCTGCCAATGCGTTTATCGGTTTACATCTTCTTTTCATGAAATAACTGTATTTAAGAATAATAGGAGTTCCATTTGTCTAAATCATCCTAATAAATTAAACGAATAAAATTTAAATATACATTTAGACTTCGTCAACTAGTACTAGACGACACCAGAATTTCACAGCTTTAATTAATAAACATAAACAATTAGAGATATAAAGTCCTCCCCAAGGAGTAACACGTAAGAGTTTTGCGTTGAATACAGTTATACAAGCAACGGACATGCTATGCTTTAAAGTTTATTTTAACATAATTATCGTTTTGTCTATTTGATATTTTAGGTATTTCATGGGCTTAGATTATATTATATTATTTAAGTATCATAACGTTATTCTACGCAGAATGGGCCATATATTTCCTAATTATAAAAATTGACATCTCTAGTTTTCAAACATTTATTTAGCCGGTCTCATCGTCGCATAACTCCACTTTCACTATGCCCTTTCCTTTTCTTTACTTCCTTCATATTTTCACTATAGGTAACTAAAGTAAATAAAGTAACAACCTTTATATATCATACTGTTGGAAGTCATCTGTACAGAGTTCTGTATTAGGGCATATTCCACATAATCCCATTGCAGATTGGCATAATAATATTTCGAACATATGTGAAATATGTTCGAAATATTATTATTTGCACGTGATGAGGCGGCACTTAAAACATACAATTTCGTTGGTGCCGAAATTTAAACTCAGGTAGCTCTGTGGAACCCATTGGCTCTAATACCACTATGGATTCCACCACTGAATTCCGGATCCCTTTTATTGGCCGATGTTTGGTGGTCTTTTCGTATAAAACGTTCTAGAATGAGGACGTTTCAATTAATAAGAACCTTCTTTTATTGTACACTAACAATTTAAAACGAAGTCTTTGAAGACTGTTACGTAACGGTAAATATGTCAATCTTTTGATTCTTAATAATAGTACAGTATTATTCATAAATTAAGGTAAACTAGGTTAAATATAATTTTGTCCAACTGATAAGTTAGGTTCGTTAACTTTTTCATATAATAAGGGTTGTCGTCACGGGGATACGGGAATACGGGGCGTCGTCACTCAAATCAAGATTTAGGTAATCGCTTTTTCTTAAAATCTAAATATTGGTGCAAAATTTTACTTTGTAGTTTTTGTTTCGGTTATATTTTTCTATCGCTTTAAAATATTTGTACACGAAAAACACACGTGCCTCTATGGTAAACAATCGTCTTAATTTTACTGCGCGTATCACAATCATGTGGGATACATGGGGAATTCGGACTTTTCATTTGCAATAATGTTCCCATCATTCGTATACCAATTTTCAGTTGTATGCAAAATTACTGTAAGCTCACCCTATTGACCGTTTCGACCGATATATGAGGGCACTCGACGCGTTCATTTTAAACCGAATTATATCTGTGAATACTAGGTAAAACTTCATAAATTTTTCGCAGCATAATCTGTGATAAAGAACGCGTCTATAGCATTGCGTAGCTCAATCGTGCTGTCATTAGCATACTTGGAAAAAAATAAGAAAGTTTAAACGCGTCATTCGCTTCAAGTTGTTTGAAAGTGGTTGCTGCTCGGCGGCTAAAATATAAGTATAATTATTTATTTATAATGCCAATGTACTGGCGTTATATATTAAAGAAATCCTCAAGATGCATAAAAGTAAAGAAACGGCCAATAAATATCCCACTGCCGGGCAAAGGCCTCCTCTGTGAAGAGGGTAACAGCATAATCCACCACGCGACTCCACTGTGGAAGGGCGGACATCACATATGTTCGAAATATTTTTTTATATATATTTTAATATTTAATACATTAAATTTATTATAATTAGTGAAAAAATTTAATATATTAAATTATATGGGCGGTGTAAACGTATTATGAACATAAACGTGCATAATATTAACAAAATCAGTACGTGTTAGATACTATAAAAAAACGAACAAAAATTAAACATTAAATTGCCGAAAGCGTCCAGATTTTCGATTTTGAAAAAATAACGAATTAATATATAAATGATATTTGTCTGTTGGTTGTAACATAAACTTATACCTATCATTCATAGTTACATGTTTTTCGTAGCACATATCGTAACAACAAAGTTTTGACGGCGAATACTGAAACGTGGTAGTGTGAGCTAATTATAACCATTTCAATTGAAAATTGGAAACATTCGGTTGACTAAACTGCACTCCATAATCTAATTTCGTTAACTAGGACGATCTGTGGTAGTATTAACAAACGGGCGGTAATTATTGCAAAGTGACAGTACTGCATTGAAACAGCATCGAGCATGCACTGACCGTAACCAATAACTGTTCGTGGATACATTCTTTGGCAATCAGATATTTTGTGCTGTTTCGCTGTGCTGCGTTGTCTTAAAAATGAGCCACATTTCCCTTTCTTTTTTTATCATCCATTTTTTCTTTAAAATCTTTTCCTGGCCTGAATGGTCTTTGATGAAGTGGTCTTTTCGCTTTCTGTCCCTAAATTTTTAAATCTCCATAGAACTTTGAACTTGGGGAAATGTAATATTCCAAGCTCTTGAATCGATTCTCATTGGGAACACGAGTTCTTCGACTGGATCGATGAGGACGCTACTCGAGTGGTGTTGGCTAGAGGTCGGGTTTATATCGGGCTGCGTTTACTACCAGAAGTATGGTTGCCAGCTCTGTTGATGAAACAGCTTGTTTAAAGTGTTTGCGTTGTTAGTGTGCATTCGCTATTTAGTGCGTTGTTACGCTTTTAATTTCACCCGTATCGCAGCGGATAAATATATTTTGAACAACCTAAAGTTTATAAAGGCATCTTGTTTGGAAATGGACAAAAAAGTGCCTTGTGCGTATTGTGGAGGCCACACAACAGTCTTCACTGTTAAACGATTGGACAGGTCCTTCCGACAACGGCCTCACAGAAGTCCGGCGTGATGTGGAAGTGTCATACTTCTGCGTTTCATCTGTTCATCGTAGTCAAGGCCCACTTTATTAAAAAGTGGAAAAACCCTACCGGTGTTCCAAATGTCCATGGGTGGCGGTTATCATTTAACATCAGGTGAAATGCCAGCTTGCCCACCAGATCGCTTGCCACCTTCTCTCATAAAAAATGAGAGACATCCCAGCGTTATATACATTTGGAAAATGGTGAAAGCATGTATTTTAAAGTGGAAAACGTATTAAGACAGGCCGACATCGGCAACATTGGCCGGATTCTTTGAAATGGGCCGGAATAATGACTTTGTCAAAACACTACTCCGAAATTCAAAAAATATTATAGCTGGAATCAATTCTCAAAGTAATTTCAACGACGGAAACATGGACAGTCAGTTCCAGGTTACCCACGAGTAAGTTTCCATCGATGCAGTAGGACGTCTTTACACATACAAGAGTATTTTAATTGCGTTTACTTTTAGTCAATGTTCGTGCCTTGGGACATCATTCCAAACTCTGCGATCTGTTAATGGTGTATTGTGCGGCACATGAATGAAACTCATTGAGACAACACTCTAGAAGATCCACAAATGCTAAGTAAATTCAAACATAATTGTCTACAATTTTGTCCACATAATTCCCAACTATCAAGGTACTATCTTTTATACAATCTTAGAAAAAATAAATTCACGCCTTAATGTTGGTCGTTACGATTATGTCAACGGTCGTATTTATATGTACTGTGTACTGTGTTTATGTTTTGTGTGATATGTACTGTGTTTTATATATGTATACACAAATATCGCTCATACTGTGCAATACTTATACGCCGAACTCAATATTTTCGTATCACGCCAATATGCCTTAGCGTTGAAATTTGCAGAGTTAAAATTTTCATCCTGATGTAAATTGGATGGAACGTGTGCAGCGCAACAAAATACGCCTTGTATTTGGCTCAACTTTAAATTATATTTCGTATTTTTCCCAAAGATGAAATAATCCTTCTTATCTCAAAAATGTTTCTTCATATCATAATAGTCACTTCGTTAAAGTTATAGCAATTAACTATGCATCCCAGCGCACTTCACCGGGTTCTGGTAGAGAAGGTTAAGGTTAGCAATAAAGCATAAATAAATAAAAACATCCTTCTAAAAATATAATTAGTTAATATCCTAAAAAAATTTTATTACATCAAAATACAATAAAAGGCCTATCAATTTATTAAAAAAAATATTTAAGGCCTAGTTAATTTTCACAGCCGTCAGTGACATCTGAGTTTTATTATTCAGCAAAAAATGCATTGATTCAAATAATGAAATTTGTCATATGTACCTTATAACAAATTTATACTACTATTTCAATAGTTAACATGGTTTAATTTCCATAATAATGCAGGAATGTAATCATCCCAAAAGACTGAGACATTTATTATCCTAACACACTCCTAAAAAATTAAAATACATAATCAGCTAGTTTTTCAGAGTACATTATTATTTGCTCTGAAGTTTTTTGAAAGCATATTTGGTGTGGTATGATATTCATCAAGTTATCTACACTGTAAGAGCAGGAAATAAAATCAAATACCATTGCTACAATTGCAAACGCAGCACTTGAATTGCCCTAATATAAAAAATCCATATCATTTCATTTGGACCATTCATCGACATATTCGGTACATATTCGGTACCTTACGAACGTTTTGTACGTAAAAGCATTTTCCTGTCGAGAATTGAACCATGCCAGGATTTCTATTGGATTAAATAGAAACCGTGGGTTGAATAAAATTGACGAATAGGTTTTAATGTTGCACTTCGATTTCAAACTTCAGTTTCGATAGACGAAGGAAATTGATGTCAGAGGAATTATTTTATTTTGCGAGACTATATTATTCATATTCCATATTTAGAACTATGTTTCATAACTAGATTTGAACTATATTTCTAAAATAAATTATTAATCTCTAGGTTATATAAATGGATGGATGATATCTATGGAAATTGGAGATTTCCATAATTTTTTTCAATCAGTGTTTAATTTTCTGTTGCCATTACTTTATTTGATTATTGATGATTTAAAGTTATCTCTAGTCATCAAATAGACATCATTTACATACGGATTAATACTAAAACCGCAAATAAAAAGTTAACAGTTATTACATAGTTAAGTTACATTACTCAATCACTTTATCATACTTAGAACTAAAAAGAAACAAAATTGGTGACTTTAATATTCTTGCCATTCTTGACTATAACCTTGTTATCCTATTCAAGTTTTTAATATAATTGACGACGCATAAAAATAAAAACCTTTTAATGATTTAAAAAAAAATGCCAGACGGTACCAAAAGAAAAATTTACACAATTTGAACAAGAACGAATGTCATCAATGAACTTTGCTTACCATAGTTTTGTCTGTATCAATTAATAGTATATAAATGTAGCTAATATATCGTATTATGTTATGGCAATTCTATATACCAACCGCAGGGGTAATTATTTATCATTTTGAACCACCTGCTCGTATACCACGTTGGCTTACACATTAAAAAACGATTTCATAAATACCTTTATGTTAATTATTACTGCCGGATTGTGTATACGCAAACAAATTGTATTTTTATTGTTTTCCTTGCATTTTGTTTTCAAATCAAGATGAAAAATGTTTAGATTTACAAATCTTCAGACGAACACCTGGACTTAATCTCGAAGTTCCAAACTTTTGTTAAAAGTAGAATAGAGACTAGTTTGAATGGCCAGATATTTAAAGGCACAACGGTAAAGTTGACAGAGGAAGAAACGTTTTAAAACGGTTGATCGATGTAGTTTATTTTCTGGCTAAACAAGAATTAGCTTTTCATATGCATGACGAATCTAACTGGTGGTTTAATAAAGTCGATATTTTGGAATTCTAAGATTTGTTGGCTAAATACGACTCCAGTCACAAGCTAGGTGAGATTCACGAGCTCTTCCGAACGACAGTTTTCTTATCTTAAAAGAATTCATACATATTTATGAAACACACATAGTCAAAACAGATTCACAAATTTGTGTATAATTGCTACTGAAGAAGAAATTGTAGTTATTTTAACCGACCTAGCACTTTTTACGGGAAGTTTTTGCAGGATTATCTGGAAAAAAAAATCTTCCATTTCATTTATAAACTTTTACTAATAGAAATTAATTTGTTCGTAAAACGTATATAAGAAATCATAAAGTAATGCATAAATTAAATGTATTTTGAATTCTAATTAATTTGCATAAAGAAAACAAAATAAACATCTCACGGCCATCAATGGCCACTTGGGATATTATTTAAGTGACCTGTTATATTATCAACAATCACTAAACTTATTTAGATATTTGTACTGATCATAAACAAATATCATGTGAAATTACCCACCGAAACAATGCTGAAGTTGGTAAGCTCTTGCACGTAATAACCTCGATGAAACGTCTTTAGTACCTGCTGTCTGCATAACCTAAAAAGACTGTTTATTTACACACACTTTTTTTATTACATACTAACATTAATGATGTATTACAATATAGACGCTAGAAGTTTGGACAACGCATGGCACCATCATAACACAGCTGTCAATGTTACTTACGTAGTCCTAACTTTTCACCATGGAATGCTACATGCTTCAACAACCATTTGAAGTTATCATAATGTATTACTACATCAGTGTTTTGTTCGTATAGCATAGTGCGCTGTATCATATTCATGGCATTGGTAGGGTACTATTCGTCGGGGCGGCATCAACTGGCTTACGTGATCATACGGCTACTTTCCGTGGGTATGCATCTATGGTCTATGCAGATAAATCACTGATAATTGGTGCTCTGATGATAAGTCACATTCGTTATGATATTTTGTTTAAGTTATAATTATTTCATCGCTGAAGGACTTAGACAGGTTGTTTATTAATTAATTTTAAAGAATTTAATAAAGATCGCATTCTTAATTAAATTCTCTTTTCTTTAAGCTTAAAACTAAAATAAAATAATCACTACATAGTGTAAAACAAAATCGTCCCGCTGTCTGTCTGTCCCTATGCATGCTTAGATCTTTAAAAATGCGCAACTGATTGCAATTGATGCGGTTTTTTTTACTAGATAGATTGATTCAGGAGGAATGTTTATTTGTATAATACACGCAAACATAGTAGAGTATGTATAAGTAAATAAAGTAAAGTATATATAAACATAGTATAGTATCAGCATTGCACCCGTGTGAAGTCGGGACGGCTCGCTAGTGTATATATAAGAGCATCTTTAAAGTTACTATACATCTCGTACTAACAATTAACTAAAGCCTCAATGCTTTGTTTGAAATTGGCAATTTCTGGAGAGCCATTTATTGCACAATTAGGGTGATAGGCAACCAATTCTCTTTGCTATTGTAGAAAATCGCAATGAAGAAGGCTTTAACTCTTATCTTGATTTAGTATACTTCTTTTACAACATGAAGCGGCGATTCGAACGATGGTTTTTTTATCTGTCCTTTCGTCTTAGGAGCAGCGATACTGAGCTCCATTACCCATTATCCGGACACATTTCATACACATTCATAAAATTTCTGATATACGGTTTTCCCATTATCGATGTACAAATCTGCTGAAAGCTAAATATCGATTGATTGTTAAAATTCTTCGAAATCCATCATAGGTGAACAGGCACGGACAGCGTTAAAAAGTGGTAGATCGTAGTGAGTCTTGATATGATTAAGAAAGCTCAGTTGCGCAAATTAATAACTTTTGGATTTTGTATTTTTTGTATTTGTAATTAATTGAGTATTTAATATGTAATTATTATTAATTACTAACTATGACGGGTCTGCATTAGATATAGATGTATAAAGTCGATACATAACAATTTTTTAATTTCTCGTTTTAGGAAACGGCTTTCTTTTTCTAACTAAACAGGCAACAGGGCCTTAGCTAACATACCCACTTGAGCTGACTAGCGTCAAACTTATCTATTCTAATTTCGATGTGGGAGGAAGATAAGAAAAATTGCTGTATTGAATTATTTCAAAAGTTATATTATTAAGGCAAAAATGTAGAAAAGCATTTCAACACATAGCAAGCCGGCAAGTTGTTTCGGTTAATGTTTATTAATCACAAGAATGAAGATTTGAAATTTCAGGATTTATTTAAACAAAGAATTAAGTTAAAAATTAAGTAACGGTTACCAGTTATCTCAAAGGCGCAGAATTTAACTTATCATTTAATTCAAAGTTTAAAAACAATATTGAGTATGATTTGAGTACTATTTCTAATAATTTCTTTCAAGAATTTTACACACAATGTTTTGCTTTACGGCCAATCTCCTTTTGCGACCCTTATAAAAGAATTATGACATTTCTCATCAGGAAAACGTCATGTTCTTACTAATTGTGAACAAAAAACGTTACTCGAGCTCGAGATATTCAAGTCTAGAAATATCGAAATATTTACTATTACAAAGAAATCAAATACATTTAAAGGTTGGTAATTATTCCTTCTGTTGAACAAGTGGCTTCAACGTCAATTTATTTAATGATACGCCGTAACGAATTTTATTGTAATCTTCCTATATATAAAAATGGATTGCTGTTCGTTAGTCTCGCTAAAACTCGAGAACGGCTTAACCGATTTGGCTTATTATGGTTTTGAAATATTTGTGGCAGTCCAGGGAAGGTTTAAACGACGAGAAATTATGGAAACATTGCATGGAAAATCGAAGTAGCAACAATTTTGTTTTTCCATAACTGTGCATAGTCTGTGTAACCTGGCAAACACTTTATGCGTGCGTTTCGATTCCTCTAGAAATAATTTATATGGCAAAACAACCTTTACCAAGTCAGCTAGTTGGTAATAAAAATAACACCATCACCGCTTTTTTTAATATAAATCTCATATATAAATCGTGTAAAGGGAAATAAAATAAAGTGTGCTTTTCTAATTTATTCGACGAATGGAAATAAAAGAATGAAGTACCTATAATAAAAGACATGCTGATGTTTCTCACGTGAAATGTCTCTCTCGCCATCTTTACAATTTTGAATATATTTTTCGCAATACAATGGGCTGCGAAGCCACAAAAGGGAAATAATGTTTTTATTATAACTTCGTACGCTTTGTGCTTCTCAAAATTATTCAATCTTTTGTTTCGTTTATTATGCAACAATTTCACGGTTTCGCATAGGACGCAGCGAGTACTCAATAGTGAAGATAACTCAATTTTTTAATGCTTAATGTAAAATGTGATGTCGTAAAGTGATCAAACCATCTTCTTTTTTACAGTTAATAATGTACGTTTAGTGTGAAAAAAATAGTTAATAAAATAGTAAAAAAATAATACATACATAAACACATTTGTAATTATTTCTAAAATCATCAGAAAATGTATATGAGAAATATATTAGAAAAGGCATGTGTATATGTAAACAATTGTTTATCATTAATTTAATGAAGCCCTTTTGTGGATTGTAAGCGTATTACTATATACATATTTTATGGTAGAAAATCATCCAATTTATAGGAAATCCAAAGAAGTGGTGCTCGCATTGTCGACGACCAGGTCGTGTCCGATCGACTCTTTGGCCTTGCGAAAGGATGTTGCATCCCTTTGCATTTTCTCGTTCGGATTGATATCTGCTGGCGAATTTCGCCACCGTACAACTCGTCAAACCCCTAATTACCATGGTTGTCGGTCTACCGCTGTGCATTGTTTACGCAATATTCTGCTCCGCACAGGTACTTTGTGGATCCACTTGTCGCCAGCGTATTTCCGGATCCATACGACTTAGGAACCTTCAAGATGAGAGCCTCCACCTACTTTAAAGGCCGGTAACGTAATTACGACTCATCTGTTTTGCGAGTGTCCATGGGCGGCGGTGACCGCTTACCCTCAGGTGACCCCCCTGCTCGGTTGCCTCCTTTTACCATTAAAAAAAACACACCTCTGTACAGAGACAGTTTTGACATCATCCAGATGGACGCCAGATTTTACGTAAAGTTAAAAATGTAGCTTTTTTATTCCTTAGTCATTCGGAGCTTTTTCAAGAATATGGTTAAATTAGGCCTCCCATTCAATATTCAAAAACAAATAATTCTGAATTTCGCTCTCTAATAGGAATTAGATCCTCTACATGTTAAGCTGTAATGTTAATAGTTTTAAATTAACTTGGATTCTTCATTTGCATATGACTAATCACAAACAAGAAAATTCTTGTTTGTGATTACAGTCATTCATTTTGATTTTCAGTTTCATTTTTTGATTCATTGTGAGATTCACAACGCTCATGTTCCTCAAGTGATAGCATATTATATGATGTTACTTGAGAAGCATCCGGCTGGAAAGAGTTCGAAACATCGGGAATTTAATATCATATTAAAACGTGGCAAAATGAGTAAATTAAAGCATGTGTGTGTTTCATCTAAGCACGTGGTACAGCCACGTAACAGTCTTGACTGTTGTAAGAATGTGCAGTAAGTTCGGGGAAGTACCAAAACCTGCCAGGAGACCGGCGTGAAGGAGCCCTCTTTATCAAAAGTGGAAACGCATCTGCAACCCAAATTGTGTTGCAAATTTTCGTGGGCGGCGGTTATCAATGAATGTCTGATGATCTGCCAGCTCACTTGCCACCGTCTCACATAAAAAATGTAAAATATTCACGTGGAAACAAAAATTCTTTGAACTTACTTTTTTTTTTCAATGTGTATGCATTGCACCTAAAGGTGAACTTTATGAACATAAGCATTTTGATATGATATTTAAAGTATACTAAACCTGCAATTAAAACCATTTAATTGGAATAAACAGATTGGGACACTTTTTTTTATATGAGAAAGTACCAAATGAGTTGGCGGTTCACCTGATGCTAAGTGATAACCGCCGCCCATGGACATTTGCAACAACCATAGGTTTGCAAATGTGTTGCCACCTTTACATAAAGTAGGCCCGGCTACCTCACTCACCAACTCAAAATATATACTACACAATATGATATTAAATATAATTAGGTAGCCGCTGTATAAAATCTTATTATTATTTTAAACCCAAAATAATAAGAGGACTTGCCATTATAAATACATGTCGCAAAATATTTTGTTCGATCAAACAATTTCAGCCATCCAAGCATAAAACTAGCGTCTTGTTTGTTGTGTGAGAACTGTCTCACCTCTTACGGTGATTCGTTTACGCAAGCAATCACACTTATTTTCATTATTACTCAGACATTATTTTTCCATGTTTTATTCACATACAATCTTATGCTAGGTCCATACCTAAAACATACGTCTAGTTTTGTAGTTCCATAACTACAAACTAGACGGGCGTTTTAATCTCCGCTCCTGGAGTTATGTTACTTGCAATGTTGTTGTCCGTAAGTTTTCCAAATAAAAAAGTGATTATTTCTTTAGAAGTTATGTTTGATTTATATTATAATACCAAGTTTGTAATACTCATCATCAAGCAAACTCTACAAGGGTACCTATACCTTCAAAAATAATTTAATATTGCATCCGCTTAGTTCAGTGGCTAGGCCGTCTGGATGCCTAATCCGGAATGCGCAAGTTCGAACTTGCCAGCTGCGAGAAAAAATTATACGAGTTAGATTTACACATTTTAGGTTCATATTAAGTGCAATGACTTACAACAAAATAAAAAATTCTAATCTAATTTATTCATTGTAGTGCTTGTAACAAATAAACCAAGTAGACCGTTTAGCTTAAAAGCTAATCCGGAAGGTACAGGTTTGAATCTGTGTTTGTAGTGACAGAAAAGGTGACAGAAGTCACACAAAGCGTTCGAGGACTTTAGATAAGATATAGCTGCTGTCTAGACCAGAGCGTCTAGTTAGAGCGTCGGGCGCTTATAACCCGGAGTACTCAGATTAAAATTCTCGCAGCGGCGAAAACTTTTCATCCATATTTTTACAAATTTTAAATTCCATTTAAATGGAGAGATTAGCACTATAAAAATGAATGTCATTAAGTCTTTTTCAACTTTTATGTCATTAAGAATTACTTAATCTTAGTAATGGTGACAATTATTAGAAAGAAAAGTGTAGAAACAATTTTATAGGTGATTATATGATCTACAATTTTAGTCCGGGCAATTATTATTTTTTTTTGATAAATAATGATCTTCCATAATTATTTTTCTGCATTATTAGATCAATGATACTAAACACATTTCATTTCTATGAATTTTCAGCCTTATAGTAACTACACCTATTTTTTGTTGTAATTTGACCGGCTATTAACTGACAGTCTTTATTTTTATTTAATTTAGTAATTATTAAACGAATAAATACCTATATACAAAATCCTTTTACAGATCTGTGATACATCTCTCGTACACACAACACTGCAAAAAAGTATTGTTTTGTAGATATTGGCTTACCACATCAATGCAGTCGTTCGGTCGTAACTTTGATAAAAATACGGAATTGATTGGATCCCTGTACCATGAAAGCTTTACGTAGAAGCCATTTTCCGCTACCATGTGTTCGTTTGCCTGTTTAAATGAACTTTCGAATGAATTTTTTTAGAATTTTTTTATCTGACAGGTTAGCGTAAATAGTGGCACATAACATATTTCCTTATTATATCTCTAATAATATTTATTTTTTTGGTAGAGAAAATCTAATGGCGCTAATGTCCGCCATTGCACGCTAATGTGCAAAGTGTTTAAATAAATATATGAATAAACATTTTCCCATCGGTTATATCATTATGCTGAAATATTTCTAGTAAAAATGCCTTTACTAATAAACGAACGACCTCTTTGCCAATTTACAATTACAATCAAAGAAATCCCAGCAAAGTTACATTAAAATAAAACCAAACAAAAGCAAATTATCCTAAGTACTTATTAAGCTATTCGCTTCGTTATTATTATTATGGAACAACTGACAAACATGTAATTTCGTATCCGTATAACCAATGATGTTTCAATAAAGACGAAGCATGTCCATACTACGAGGTGCTTAAAAATTATTCTGCTTTACAAAATATTACATAAATAGGTAAACGTGACAAATGATATAAAACGTATTATACGGAAAGAGAGCGCAGTCTATAGAATTGCAATCTAATCACAATTAGAATTGCAATTGGATTACTTTAGCTAGCAATGCTTGACTGAAAAAAGATTGATATAAAAATAAACATACAAAATTGACTCATTTTTTAAAACATAAATTTTAAAACAGTATACTGTTTTAAAATAGTACGCTGACATGTCAACGTGTGACCGTATTTAATCTGGCTTGTTCCACGGTCTAATTATCTAGCTCCGTTTCGTTTTTTCGAAATTCAAACAAAAGTATGTAAAGGAGCCATTTGGAACCATCTGCCTGTGCCCATCTTTTCAATAGATTAGGGTGGTCTTCATTGCAAGTGTTAAACTATTGCTACTATGTTGCATCTACATTCGGATGGGATGACAGTCTGTACACAACAGTCTACCTTAGCACATAACAACGCGTGCGACAATTATCTGTTATGTTTAGGAAAAACAACCCTCGTATTTTTGTGGGGAATAAAATCTATCGGACTTGATCTAAACCGAATGGAAGATTTAGCGATGTCGCTTTGTAGGACACACAACGGTTACCGAAATATAAAGCCTTCCCTGCGGACGCATACATTATGTGCTTAAGTTCAAGCGAAAATTGGCCCAGTGGGCCGATGTGTCCGTATTGTTTTTGTGTTTTGTGCTATCAATAGACCAACGGGAATGGAAAGATTTTTTTAAATATATTTATTTCACAAAAAAAGTAACTTTTTATTCCTTAATTTTGTTTGAAAAATGGTGTTTAATAGATACGAAAACAAAGTTTTTTCGGTGGTAGGGCCATGCAGCAGCTTCGGCTGTTGTACGAATGGGCAAGCCCGTCCGGGTAAGTACCACGACCTCACAGAAGACCAGCGTAAAGTGTGAAGTATGACAAATACTTTCGCGTTTCGTCTGGTGAGCCGGAACCCAATTTTCAAAAGGTTTTCAACGCATCTGTAACCCTCGGGTGTGGCAGATGTCCATGGGCGGCGGTATTCACTTAACATCAGTTGAACCGCCTGCTCGTTTGACAACTTTTGGCATAAAAAAAAAGAAAATCAAACTATGAAATCCGTAATTCATTTGATTTTGCAATTTGTATTTGGGTAAATAAAAATGGAATTCAGAATCATTAAACTGTAAAGATATACATCGTCACTATTATCATTACCACAATCATTCCTTCCCAAAACGCGATAATCCTAGATTTCCGGTATCCAAACACTGACTACTCTATGTACATGGTTTACATATACAATATGAGCAACTTAGATGTAAATAAAAGTGTGATACTATTTTACTTAGCGTCTTTATCGACTGGATTAGAGGCGGAATTTCGATTCAATCCGCTAGGTTCTCTATACAATGGGGTGTCAATCTACTAGATTTTTCTATCGATAAAATTGCTTTCAACAGCAAACATAAACACCATTGCGAATTGCAAAAAATGCAACAAATACTGATTAACCAATTCATTGAATTGGGTATGCTGTGCATTCATTTACTTTCTGAAATTTTAACCCTATTAGTCCCACATACACACAATCTAGTCGCGATCAAAATTCTCTTTCGATTTCTAAGTCTCGTCCGTGTTTATATTATAAAAATGTACACTTAAGAAAGTGTACATTAAATGAGATAAGCGGAAGGATTATGTAATGAATTATGTAGTGACATGACAATTAATGTTTTATAATTTTTTTGCAAAATAAGTTAATAATTTAAGAAAAATTTTGCAAACATGTTACGGGAAATCATTTAAATAAATTCCATTCATATTTCTTATACACATATTTTTTAAACGGAACAATGTACATAAATCGTATAAAAACGAAATAAAGTATATATTTTATACAGACATACATGTTTTTATTATTTGTTGTTTGGATGAAAGTACAAGACTTATTTAGGATTAACAGTAAAGCATGTTACAAAATTAACAAATTTTTCATGTTTATTTAGTAACATTGGCTAGATTTATTCAACAAGTTAAACAAGTTAATTTTAAAGTTAGAGTGAGTTGTAAAATTGTACTATATTCTTGTTTAGTACAATCTAATTTTAAGTTTAAATTAAGATTCCCCTATTATTTATAAGCCACGAGCAGCTCTTTGAAACAAGATTATAGATAGATGAAGTTAAGAAATACGGATTTAGCAAAAAAGGCTGTTATCGTCAGTTAAAATTGGGTGGTAAAATAGATGTATAACGTTATTTCTTTCTAGCTAATATATATCCGGAGAATATTAAGCAATAAGTAGGTATCAACAAATTACTTTAATATTCAATCGTCCTCACAACACAGGATAATATTTATCCTAAAGTGAGGGCAAAGATTAAAAAAAAAAAACAAACAAACAAAATATTCAATCACTTTTATTACACTTAAACAAAAACCTGTGGCACTCGGGGACTGCCGCAGTAAAGCTATTACATAGCATTTTTTATCAAGTTATGCAATTATAATTATTTATTTACTTATTTTTTATTTATGCAGTATTTTTGATATTAATTCAAGTTAAACTTTTTGAGCGTGGTGACCGATAAGAAAAAAAGTTAAGTTTGAGACATGATATTCTCTAAATATCATATCATGATATTATAAAGTTATCTTCTCTATATCTTCTTTCTTCTATATTATAAAGAGGAAAGATTTGATTGTTCGTATGTATTAAATAGGCTCCGAAACTACTGAACCGATTTGAAAAATTCTTTCACTCTTGCGAAGCTACATTATCCCCGCTTGATATAGGCTATATTATATTTTCAAAAAAATAACAACTAAAACTTCAATAATGTAACCCAAAGTGTACAAAAATTACCTAAAATGTTATTTACATCGCGTGCGCTGCGAAAACTATTGATGATAGAATAAAATAATGTACTAAGACTTTGCAGAACACATTATTATTTACAAAAAGTGTGGCGACAGCATATGTCTAACAATTATAGTTAAGCCACAATATGTGTTATTTTATTTTAAAATTTTGATTGAAATGCCGCCGCTAGAAAAGGCTCTTTATATGTATCTTGGTATTAAACCTTTTAAAAATAAATTACTTCATATTTAAGACTGTTTCAATATGTTTATATAACTTTTTGAATTATTCAATTCGGACAGTCCATTCGAAAAATATCACAAGTTTAAAAATGTTAGTATTTTGTAATTTAACTATCCGAACAGCTTAGTGACTGACTTAGTAGTTCTTATAATTTTTCAATCACATTTATAGTGGTAATTCCTGTTCAACGGTTTAATTTATTTTATCATTTTAAATTGCCCAAAAGGTCAAGATCTCATCTTTCGAGAAATAGTTCCCCGGCGAGGGCGTAATGAGGAATCTTTACCGGAAACTGAAAATCATCGTACAAGTCGGAGAGAGTCAAGTAGAGTGTTTGCAGCAGCTTGAAGAGAAAAATAATATAAATATGCAAATTCACACTGGGGAGTCGAGTTCTGAACGTTCCCAACGCCTACGACATTAGAGAGAAACAAACGTCAACGACTAGAGTTCGTAATCGAGTTTTAGCTCACAGTAACATATCAGCTTTTTTTATTATGCTCAACAGTCTTCTGTCCAAATCGGGGCCACGAATAAGATCTGCTCTAAATGCTGCCAAAAATTTGTTGATGAACCAAATGGTATGTGCTGTGCTTCTGGAAAAGTTAGTCTCCCCAATATTGAGGAGCCGCCATAGCCAATAATAATCTTTTGACAAATAATCATTCACCATCTGGACATTTTTAACCACCATTCCAAAGAACAATAGCCTCTTTCAAATGACATCGTTTGACGCGAACTTTTAAAATAGACGGACAAGTATACGTAAGCCATTTCATCCTCCTGCCCCTATCCCACCTAGGTGGGGTCGGCACAACATGAATCATGTTGTAAGCGGTTTTGGCTATATTTTTACAACCAGCCGCCTGCCTGGTGTCAACCCTCCTTGGGAAAAACACTCAGATCAAATTTCAACTGTGTAACTATCACGGTTCATGAGATACAGCCTGTTAACAGAGGGACAGACAGACAGCAGAGTCTTAGTAATAGGGTCCCATTTTACCCTTTGGGTACGGAACCCTAAAAAGGCCACACAGATATAGTGTTGTACGGTAGACACGGCCAACTTAAAAGGGTCTCTGAGTTACACCGATTGTATGATCCACAACAATATCCCTTAATAGTCGTAATAGGCGGAGACGGTTATTATTTTACCATTCCTCAGCAAGGTACAGTTCGTAAGAAAACTGTGACATGCATGCAATTTTATGCATTAAGGCTGATGGTTAGAGCTACCTGTTTTAATCCATTGCATTATTACAGGGACTTATTAGGGTTCCGTACCCAAAGGGTAAAACGGCACCCTATTACTAAGACTCCGCTGTCTGTCAGTCTGTTTGTCTGTCTGTCCATATGTCACCAAGCTGTATCTCTTAAACCGTGATTGTTAGACAGTTGAAATTTTCAGAAACGATGTATTTCTGTTGCCATTATAACAACAAATACTAAAAAACAAAAAAATATAAATAAGTTTGGCTCCCATAAAATAGACGTGATTTTTTATCGTTTTTATAGATAACTTTTATTGACAGTAGTAGTGATTTTTGACAATAAGTAAGTGTAATACTTCTATAATGAATAAAGATATTTTTATTTTTATTTTGTTTTATGCGATAAAGTGGCAAACGAGCTGGCGGTTCACCTGATGTTAAGTGATAACCGCCGCCCATGGACATTTGCAACAGCTGTAGGGTTGCAAATGAGTTGCCATTTTTAAATAAAGTGGGCCCCGGATACCTCTCTCACCAGACGAAACGCAGAAGTATAACACTTCTACTTTATGCCGGTCTTCTGTGAGGTCTTGGTAATTACCCGGACGGACCTGCCCATTCGTGCAACAGTGAACACTGTTGCGTGACTCTACCAGTGTGAAATTACTAGCAAGTTGAATGATAACGGTACCCTTCGTGTGCGAGTCCGACTCGCACTTGGCACATGGCAAATATTTGGAAGATTTTATTTGTGTGTATGAGAGCTTTTTTTAATTTTAAAATTTTTGTTTAATACCCGTGCGAAGCCGGGGCGGGCCGCTAGTAATATCATATTATAATATCCATACGTGCGAGCTTCCTACAGTCGTACCTATAGCTCGGCCGAGCTACATGGTAGGCAGAGTGGGGAATGGTAGGTTTTATTTTCGTTACGTAATTTCTTGATACGGTCGCCGCGCTCAAAGCCCGCGATGAAAGCTATGCAATAGCTTAAAAATACTTAAATTATGATTAATTAATAAATTATGAGATTGATTTATGTTAATAACTTAATTTAGATTTTTACAAAAATAATAATATGTCAGCTCCGCCAATCCATAGCGGAGTCGAGTGATAGAGAGACTATGCCCTCATACCCTCTGTACATAGTCATTTGATCTAAAATAAGGTAATCCGAGAACCAGGCAAAGTAAGCTGAAGTGGCAGTGGGCATTGCTCGTAAAACCGACAACTGATTGAGCTTTTAATCATTTCTGTAAGACTCGTTTTTTTACTGTGTACATGTGTTTCTTAAAGTATGGCTTTTTCATATTAGTGTTAAATTGTTGTTTGGTACATAAGGCTTGGTTTTTCATGTATGAAAAGTTGGGCTTGTAAAATAAAGTGAAACCGAGAATTAGTAACGCTGTTTTGTAGTTATATGGCAATAAAACATTAAAATATTAATATAAACTATAACTCGCCATGGTTTTGCTAGATCCTGTTCCTAGCAAAAACAAAAGGTAGTGAAGTTAGACTGGTATTAAAACGTTATTGCTTTTGTATACAGCGTGTCGTTACCATCGCGACAATAAATGAACATACGTCTAACGCTACTTGCCAATAATCATAAAAAAATATTAACGTTAAACAAAATCCATAATTAAAAAAAAATATTTTTCAAACAAACTAATTAAGTAAAAAAGAAACAAAATTTGTAACATCCTATACAACTCGCGCCACAGCGTCGTATTACAAGCCTCTCCTTCTAACAGTATGTTTTGTCTCTTTTAAATTCATTCAACCCTTTCATATGCTATGTGACCTTTACAAATGAACTTTACGTTGCGCTTTTATCGGTAAGGATGTTCTAAAATTCTTTGTTTTGGAAAATTTAATAACTCTGTAAATATTGATGTTTAAAGAATTTAAATGTTTACTACAACTTTAAAAAGTCATCCCCTATATGTGTGTTCATTTATTGTCGCGATGGTAACGACACGCTGTATATAGGCTCACAAAAATGAGAAATTCTTTTTCGCTTATCTCGTAATCTGATTGTGTCGAAATAAGATTAGTTTCCATCTCATATGACAGATAAGACGTCCAAAAGGAAAATATACTTTTTTTATGATGAAAAAGTTTAATGCAAAAGATGTAACATACTACTTGGTCTTTGCTTAATTTAAAACATTAATATCAGACGAGACATAAATATGTTACATTTATACAACAATAGTAATAAATTAATGTACGTCACACGATTTGGGCACACATCGAATATAGTCGGACAATCTGGCCTTTAATATTATAGGCCCTCCGTAAGGGCCACCTTAACTGTGGTAGGGCCACAGAACAGCTTCAGCTGTTGCACGAATGGAAGACCCTCACAGAAGACCGCGTGAATTGGAATTATCATACTTCTACATTTCGTCTGTTGAGTGAGATAGCCGGGGCCCATCACTACATAGTATAAAACAAAGTCGCTGCTGTCTGTCCCTATGTATGCTTAGATCTTTAGAACTACACAACGGAACTTGATGCGGTTTTTTTTACTAGATAGAGTGATTCATTATCAAGAGGTTTATAGTTTATATGTATAATTGAAAAGAGAGTTTATATGTATAATTATAAGTTCATATTTGCAATGTATTACACTGCACCCGTACGAAGTCGGGGCGGGTCGCTAGTTTTATTATAAGGGCGGTGGTTGTCACTTATCATAAGGCGAACCGCCAATACGCGTGCCACCTTTTCACAAATAAAACTTTCCAGAACGCCGCGACTGCAGACGTAATGTTAGTGTTCGATCAGACGTCATCACCACCAATTTTTTGGTTAGCACGGCATTACTGCCGCAAAGCGTGTTGTGAATCTACTGTACAGCCCAAGGGAATAGCACGTTGCAGGTAGCACGTTTGTATTGCACCCTCACGTTGCGCTGGGTTACAGATATGTTCCAAACTAAAACCCAGTATTAAACTGTGTTAAATACTGAGTCTTCATACTGGTTGAGTGTTAAAATATCACGTTCTGCTAGTACTTCACGCTGCTCTCCTATGAAGCCCTGGTGGACGTTCCAGAAGGAAGCTCACCATTTGTAAAACAGGAGAAGCTGCTCTGTGGCCCTAGAACAGTAAAAAGAGATCAGAGCTCCTGGAAATAACGTTAAAAATTGATCAGATAATTCTCGGTTGTTCCTGTAACAAAAACAACCTGTAAAATCAGTGTTTGTCAACTAGCCATAGCACAAGCACTTTTTGAGACGAAGACATCCATGAAAGCATAGCGGAAAACAATTCACGGCGTCGGCGTTTTATCGCATTAAAGATTTTATTGCCTTAATTTATAAAATCAATTTTGCCATTTCATTTCACTTAAGATTTTACTCCTCAGTACTAAACTGGTTTTCTTATTGTAGCCGTTCATAATTTTTAGTACATAATTATGAGTACATCTATTTATTACATGAAATTGCAGCATAATAATTACAGCATTTACTTTATGCGCATAATGAATTGTGCCTGAGGGAAAGCTTAGTGACTCCGTAAAAGGTTTACGCCCCGTAAAACGACACTGCATTGTCAGCAAGCGCTATAAAAAGGGGTCGAACGTTTAACCCTAATGGTTATGGATCCGATTATTCAAACAGTTTAACTGTAATCTAGGCAATTTATAAATAGTTACTTCGAATGTCTTACCACATTTTATGGCTAAATTCAAAGATATCAATGGAACAACGGGCCATAGACTATATAAAACAATTTACAAATATTACAACACAGACCATGTATACACATTTTTTAATAACACATGACTGTTCCTTTAAATAAGTTAAAAAGTGGTATATTTTATGCTTGGTTTTTGTATGGATTTTATATACATTTTGTACAATGTTTGATAGTAGAAAATAAAGACAACCGACTACATAAATTACAGTTCTGTTTGCATATTCGATGTTTCATTTGTACTTAGCTTTATGTTTAGTAACAATTGAAACGGAAATGTAGCCAATTATTTTATTTTTTAGTGCCATCCGTTACATATTGTGGACCTCTTTTCTATTATTTTAATTTAATTATTATTCCAATTACAGCATGATGTGGTGCTTAAACGCCTTAAAACAGTTAATAACTTAGAACAATGTATTGATGTTTTAATTGTAACAAGTGGTAAAAATAAAAGGTCTTTTAAATCACATAATTATAGTCTTCTTAGAAGTAATACTTTGTACAGTTACAGCAGTGCTTATAGTAGTGGAAATTATTCATATAGCCAAAGTCTCCGAGACGTAGCATTCTACAGTGTATATATTTAATAATATATGCCTACTTTTTTAAATACATTTTATTTTATTTTAAGAATATGAAATAATGAGTCCAAAAGTAATAAAATAAAAACAACGAAAATTCTGTTGACCGATGTTTAGAAATAAGATCATAATTTATATCGGACTTTTTATTTTTAATTTACTTAAAAAGAATGGCCAAAATTATTTCAAGCTACTTTAACTTATCACTATATTTTTTATTGTATTTTATGATGCTACATTTTTTAATAATACTTCATTTATCAAATATGAAATGGCGAATATCATGTATCGTATATAAAACAGTACCACGTTGTTCGGTCACATCCGTTCACGGTTGAATTCGAATATCGTTGGGTTTAATAGATCTGATAACACTTTGTAGACTATCAAACTTAATGTCCCGTAAATTTGACATCGTCAGCTAAAATAAGGGTAAACATTCGTAACGGGACATCTCTTTTTGTCCGTTTCAAAGATAACAAATTTTAGTGTTTTATTTATTCTTTATTCTATAATTACATTAAAAGAAGGATTACAAAGGGCGAACTCAATGCCAACCCGGGGCTTGGTGAGAAATCGTGATAGGTGCAGCTATTACATTAAATTATTTAATGTTTTACCGATACCGATAGTGTCACAACAATAACATAAACATTATAGATTAAAGATTAGACAAAGCGTTTTAATGCTGTCCTGTTAGGGGCTCTACGTATGTCAAAAGGCAAGGAGTTCTAATGCAGTGCAGCCTGAACAGGGAATGAATTACCCAAGAAACTGGCGTTTACCACAAAAAGTAAAACCTTGCTCTTTAAGAGTATTTAATTTTTATGTGAGAAGCTGGCGAGCGTGCTGGCAGTTCATCTAATGTTAAGTGATAGCCTTTGCCTATCGCCATTTAGGACACCCGTAAGGTTGCAGATGAGTTGCCACGTTTTAATAAAATAAGCAAAGAAATTTGATCGCAATCTGTTAAAAACTTTACTATAATCTTACTTCAAATAAAATTTAAATACGTTAAAATTATCCTTTCTCTTGATACATAAATAAGCTAATGATATATAAACCTTGATTTTATTTTATACTATATATTATATCAATTCATTAAGATCAAGTAGCGTAACGAATGAAATGTGTTCTAAATTCTGCAGACATGGTTCATTTTCGCCGGTGAAGATGTATAACAGGCACGTCGGAAGGGCCATTATTAATTATACTCCTAAATTCCGTCACAAATGTACAACGCAATAAAGCTGAGAGATATCTTGCTAATTTTATATTGGCCATAACCCTAATCGTTTTTCTTTCTGGAATGTTTTAGTTTAGGACTTTTCAAAAATTTTTAATATATTTTAGGTATATGAAAATGCACTCCGAATCTTAATTAAACCAGGCAACTGGTTAACTGGTTATGTAAGATTAATATTATCGAATAATACGAGAATTAACAGGACATTGCCTATATACTGGTTTATGCAGATGAACCACGTTAAACAAAGCACAAAGCGGTCCCTGGAGGCACATTAATTTACTGTCTTACTTCTAAAACGACTAAAAGTTACAAATGGCTTAAATCTGAAAGTGCTGTGCATAGTTTTTCTTGTTGTTTTTATTTTATTTTAATTTTCATTTGTTTTTAATGACGGCCCGTGGCACAAATAAGTTTTCCATTTTGAGCCCCCGGGAGGAATAATGGACGATGGCAGTACGCCTGCTACGTTTACCTCGAGCTCTGGGAATAGAAAGGGGAATTTTGAACATCATTATTTGAAGCTATTTTTAAACATTCAAAGGTTAACTAAATCAATATCTAAAGCACATCTAAACTCGTGTCACAGACATTTTAAGAGGTAATAGACACGTGATAGCGATTTTCCCAAACCAAACGATCGCATCACAATGGCTATTCGTTTTACTTGTAATTTTGCCGTTGCATTGTGCGCATTAAAATTGAATGTTATATCCCTAATCTCTCCAGTCTCTCGATAATGGACCTCTAGTTTCCATTCACAATTTCTTAAATTAATATTCAAACGGTAACTTTAATTTAAAAATATATGATTTATTTAAACTAAAATTTTAGGTCGGCATCGATTTTCACCAAAAAGGCAATAGAAAGAACGTTGAGTGTCAAGATGTAGTGATGTCAAGATTTTCTTGCCGTGAGGTCATAATGAGGAAAATAATTTCAATTAAAAGTTTCATCTTAATTTCAGAGACTAGCACTAAAAATAAAAATGAATCTTATATTATTTAAATTATCGAATCAAACTAAATTTCTTGTTATACGACGTCATCTGAAGTAAATACACTCGGCGGTAAACAAGTAAATTGCATTGCTATACGATCCAATTATCTAACGTTTCTCCAAATCGATGAATGATCAATGATCGATCATCGCCATTCTCCTATCGATGAATTGAGCGGATAGATTTCATTTCCACCGAGTTTTTGCAGTTTTCAAAAAATTGCTAGCTCATGAACATAGTGTTCCCGCAAAATATTGCTACCACAAAAATCACAATTGGTTTTTTTTTTTTTTTTTTTTTTTTTTTTTTTTTTTTTTTTTTTTTTTTTTTTTTTTTTTTTTTTTTTTTTTTTTTTTTTTTTTTTTTTTTTTTTTTTTTTTTTTTTTTTTTTTTTTTTAAGCGAACGAGCAATCCCAACGTTAAAGATCAAATATTTGGTTCGTTTAAACTTCTTTACTCATCAAATTGTTAGTCTTCTGAATTCTTTCAAATCTATAGACATAAAAAAGAAATATTAGGCAACTAATTGTCGAACTGTATTTTTGAACATTTATTTTATCGGATCAGCCTGTATTGGCACTGCACAAATTACAACTGCAGCCTGGTTCGATAGTGATCATACTTTGAAATCTTAACCAACCAAAACTATTTAACGGACCGCGTTAGGTGACAAGAAAACTCATCGGCAATGTGATTCACGTGATGATGCTCAAAGGAAAGTTCAAAGGTGAGAAATTTCTGATTATGAAAATTATATGATATACCATTGGATTGTTAAACGAATTCAATGAAAAAAAGAAAAGTGCGGGTCGCTTGGAGTCAATTGTCATAATATTTTTATGACAGATTTTGGGTCGATAATCTATATGGAAGTTCTTGTTAATCTAGAATTACGACATTTGGAAAAAAAAAACAAGGTATTACAACATAAAAAAGGGAAAAATTCCGAAAAATAAAAAAAGTTAAATGAAGAAATGGTACTTAAAACTGTTCGCAAAAATCTAAATTTACCCATATCATTTTATCGTCTTAACGTAGGACCTTTATTTTATTACGTCTAATAGGACCTATAGAACTCAGTATCTGGTTTAAATGTCAATAAACTAGGTAGGTTCGCCCGTTCCTGTGAAAATCGGTGGTGATTATTTACCAATTTTATTATTGTAGTGTAATGTGTAGGTACGGAACCCTCGGCTTATGAGTTCGACTCGCACTTGACCCGTTTTTAAATGCGTTCTTGGCACACGAACATTGCCGGGGATTTGAATAATAGCTAATCCTGAAGGTCCTGATCAGGATAATGGGAAAAACTATTTAAATTATTGCATTGTCATGGGTATACGACGAGTGTGCAAATTTGATTCAAATCTGATTATTAAAAGTAGAGTGAAATCACGTTTAAAGATTCCGTCACATTCGTACATACATAAAGGTGAAAGTAATAAAAGCATGTTAAAAAGGAGCTTATGTCGGAATTTAAATTTCCACGGTCCTTACTCACCTCTTGCGCCTCTTACACATACGGCTCTTAGAATAAGGTATGTATATACATACGTGTTCGTCAGCTACAGGCACGGATAACGCTTTCATCCCTCAATATGCTGAGGAGAACGTTCATTGGTAGAGTGTCTATGTGTGTCTATGGAAAATTTATTAAAAGAAAACTTTAATATAATAAATATAAAAAGGGTTATTATAATAAATAAAACAATACTATTAATCCCTTAGGTTGATAGCCCCCAAGTTATTTCTATAAAAATAAAAATATGTTTAATATTTTAAAGTATGTAATGTGAATGTTTTTACTACGGAGTTGCTTTCATCAGTTTCTCCTTCGTTAGGAGAACCTCAGTACAAAACGGAGGTAGATTTAAAAAAAATTCTGTCGATAGATGAAATGTATGTTTCTTATGTCGATGAATAAATTATTGGATGTCATTTGATTAGAGAATATATATTCACTTCTGCGGGCATATAAATAATTTAAAACCATCAAATATTCTTGTTTAAGAATTTTTATATGCTCGGATCATTTACAATTGAGAGAATACAATACATAAGTAATATGCTCGTAAGCATTTAAGTACGCTGTCAGCAAGGCAGCCCCGATGGCATAAAATTATCCTTTGTTCGTCTTTGTTCAACTTCAATTTCAATGGATTATTGTCTTTCCAAAGAAGCTGACCCTACACCCATTACTATTGAGCCTGATGGAGTTCAGTGAACTGATAAAAGTTTGGTGAGTCAGCTATTCTCTATCTGTTCATTAATCTTAAATGTTTATTGCCTATCTACGTAACTGTAGCTTTGATTCCTTTTGGATTTATTGTACGATTTGAGTTTTATGCGTTTCCTTATTTTATCAGTGAAATAAATCAAATCACAGTAATTTTTTAAATTTTAAATTTTAAACATTACCAAAAGTGTAAATTATATGATACAGAAAATATATGTTATATACATTTCGATAGACCGGCACCGAGTTTTTTCTTACCGCTATTTAAATATTTATTTGTAACTTCGCGCTATAAAATACATCAATTCTGGAGCTATTGGAAGTTTTGAAGACTTTTAAAGAAGAAGAAGAATTTTAAAGTAAAGAAATATATATAAAAAGAATAGCTAAGTGATTACAACCAGCATATTAAAATTACTCAATATACTGCGAGATTTTCCTCCGATTCGCTCCAAAAGCGATACGAATAGTAGAATACTTGCACTAGTAGTGACACTTTACATAAGTCACACTCCCTGGCAGGCAACGCTAAATGTTTGCCATTAGAGCGCGGCTCAGCGGCGTCGAGCAGCCAAGCAAAAGTGGTGTGAAATTCGCAGCAGGATCCTTCACGAACAGATGTAACTAGAATGGTGTTAGTTAGGTTTGAATGTTCTTCCAACCGTATTCGTGGCCTCTTTTGTAAACCGTACCCACTTATAAGTGAAAAGGTAAAAATTCTTGCAGTAATACATTAAGCGTGCAGTTGCAAGATGACGTACGAGTAACAGCCTCCCTGACCGTCTCAATCAAAGAGCACGCTTTGAACGTTGAAGGCGCAGGCTCGCCCCACGAGGAATCGCAGCACCTCCGCCCGAGAGCAGGATGAGCTAAGCTTCTCTTATTACATGTAATTTAAAGATACAAATAAACGATCACATTTTTTTATCAATATTGAAACAAAACTTAAGATAAATTGTATTTTTGCCATTAGCCGTAGAAATTTTCGTTCCGCGAGACAGGGTACAGACTACCTGTTCACATCGAAACATTTGAAACGAATAATATATGTCCAGGATAAATTGTTGCGGCTGTAGGTAAGAGGGTAGATATAACTATTCCACGATGAAATATAACTAGCCTTCTAGGCACTATACTGCGTGGGTTATTTTTGTTACATAACGTGTAGTTTAGTTAGTTTTTAATATTGTAAATATACAAAATAATTTTACAAAAATATAAGATACCAAAAATTCAGGCATCATTTATCTACAGGTTACGAATACACATTTGTGGTGTCTTTTTCTGACGTCTATGAATATGCATACGCCTACTCGAATTTGTTATTTTGACAAAGAAAACTGTTGAAAAAAATTGTAATAACGATTTTAATGTCATAACGATATCAGAATCGATTATATTACTACTGGTATAAAACTAATTATTCCGTATATCTTTGATACATTAAGGGAATGAAACCCTTTTACTGAAATTAATATTAATAATTAAGATGATCAAACTTCAAATAATTAATGAGAATAGAATATATATTTTTATTTTTAATGTATGTGTTTAGGCTAAGCCTGTATGAACTGTTTGCATTTATAAGTGGTTTTCATAAACGAAGCGGAATCCATAAGTGTAATTTCAAAATACCTTGATAATAAGGATATCATGTTTATAATAAGCCCTTTGAATGTCCTCTATCAGTATCATTGCATAGTTACAACATACAATATATATACAAGCACAGAGTCATGCCAAAGACGAAAAGTATATATTCCACAAACATAGTACCTTATACACGTGTTTGCAATTCAAATACTACCCATGGCTAATTTGTATTAAGGGTTTCATTTGAATCGCAAATTAAACATTGCGTTGCAAATACTTGCAACGGATCGGCCTACCAAGTTCGGCTAAGACGGAATACAATTACATCGGGTAATAGGTATTCAAAATAATTTATAAAATAATTATACATATTACTTTGATATATAAAGGTCTTTGATGTAATATTAGACTTAATGCATGTACTTTTAAAAGGATCTATAAATGTATTAACTTTTCGCAAATGTAAAAAGATATTTAGTTTCGAGGCAAAATTTTGGAAATCTAGGACAACAAAGGTTCTTTAAATCTTCCGAATTCGATCGAACAGTTTTTTTGCAATGATGACTCCATTGTGATAAATCTTACTATTTAACTTTTGTCTGTGGTAAAACAATATAATAGAAACTAAAAAACAACGCTCTGTTATTAGCACCAAATTTATACTATGGACATTATATTCGCCAAAAGCAATTTCACACGCGAAATCGTAAATGTAGCGTGTAACTCAAACCGGTGGTCGTGAAGCCAACTGGAAATGTTATTTGTTAGAGAGTGAGCATTGAACTTTGTAAGCTCCGCTGTGCACTCTCGTGCATTCAATCTGTAGTTAATCCGCCTGTTATAGCTATTTGATGATATAACAAAGAGGTAGCTTTGGGTCCCTAGTGTTGTTTCCGGGCATTATTGGAACGCCCAAACAATTTTTTATTTCTGTTTTCATATGGCCCAAAATTTAAAGTAATATTTTAAAATGTATGTTATGAGATCTTAATAATTTTATACAAAGTAGTGTTTAATAAACTAAATATAAAATAAACAAGAGGGTAAGAATATTTTTGAAATCTTTTCTATTAGTACTTATATTGTGGATGGATATGACCTGGCCTTCTAAGACTGAATAAGTAAGTTATGTTGTACCAATAACGTATTATCCTATAGAATCTTCATTTCAAAGGTCAATGTTGCTCCAACAGAAACGGTCGACCAAAATTCAATAAAAGCTTAGCTATCACTAAATTCGTCAATGTCTCAAGTGGCTCCTTAATGTCAAACAACAACAATAGCTAACTGGAAATAATTAATTGACGGCTTTTAATGTAGCCTTGTATTCCTAGTTGAAGTTCTCCTAATATTACACGATATCTAAACGATTTCCTGTATTTACCTTTATTAAATATTTAAGAAAAGATTTTTTCATACAATTTTGAACAAAAGCCGATGCCGGCTTTTTCAGCAATTAAATTGACTTTTGCGGGTTTCGCTATATCGGATCAAAGCTTTGTAGTCGCTTGTGAAGTTTTATTTCGGCTCTTTCCCCTTTTTTTACATTGAAACGTTAAACTTATATAAATTTATAAGTGAGAAAAATATTATTAGTTTTACAAAATTATTTCCACAAGTATTAGAAGTAGAAGAAAATTATGATATTTAATAAATGACAAGCATCGTTCATTGTGGCATCATACGATCGTCGGGATAACGGCCCGTACCAAATCTTGATGGCCTCCAGATTATATTCATTCTCATTAGATAAAGGATTCATAAGCACATGTGTGGACATACCCAATGTGAAGAGCCTTAACAAGATAGCCAGATCGCACGACTTCTGCATTCGATGAAGCTTTATTTATAGTCAACACACTGAGAGCAAACACATTAGTGATTAAAGTATTGAAGAAATTGATCAATTAACAAAAAAAAATATTAATAAACTAGTAAAATCAATTAATTGCTTATGTAAAATCTGATTATAACCAATATCTATCTTAAGGTACTGCCACACAGCTACTTCTACTGATGCATGAAGGGGTCGGCGCATTCAGGGAAATACAAAATTTTTACTTTTGTTCATATGAGGGTAACTCAAACGAGCTCATTCGACGAAGCTTCATAGTCAACAGACTGAAAGTAAAAACATAAGTAATTAAAGTATTGAAGAAATCAACTAATTAATAATTAAAAATTAACATGTAATTTACGTTAGTAACGTAAATTAACAAAAAATTAAAATGTAATTTAATTACATTAATAAACTAATCGAATAAATTTATTGCCTATATAAAAACTAATTATAACCAGTATTTATCTTAAGGCCAACTACTTCTAATGACGTACGAATGGGTCGGCTTATCCATGGAAATACCACATTTAAAGAATTGTTCATATGAGGTTAATTTAATCAATTTTTTTTTATTTATGGGAAAAAAGCAGCAAACGAGCAGGAGGCTCACCTGATGGTAAGTGATCACCGCCGCCCATGGACATCTGCAACATCCGAGGGCTTACAAATGCGTTGCCGGCCTTTTAGGAATGAGTACGCTCTCTTCTTGAAGGTTTCCAGGTCGTAACGGTTCGGAAAGACCGCCGGCGGCAGCTGGTTCCACAGAGTGGTTGTGCGAGGCAGGAAATGCCTTGAAAATCGCGCTGTTGTGGAACGCTGGACATCGAGGTGGTGTGGATGAAATTTTTGGTTTTGCCGCGATGTCCGAAGGTGAAATTCAGCCGCTGGGATCAATCCAACCAATTCCTCGGAACACTCCCCGTGATAGATGCGGTAGAAGATGCAGAGTGACCCAACATCTCTACGCATAGCCAAAGGATCAAGCTGATCGGAAAGACCTTGATCGTCGATAACCCTAGCTGCCCTACGTTGGATGCGGTCAAATGGAAGAAGCTGGTAACAGGGGGCTCCCGCCCAGAGGTGAGAGCAGTACTCCATGTGGGGCCGAATTTGCGCCTTATAAAGGTTTAGGCGTTGAGCCGACGTGAAGTATTGTCTCGCCTTGCTGAGCACACCGAGCTTCTTTGAGGCCAATTTGGCCTTACTTTCCAATTGACCGCGGAACTGGACATTGCTCGAGATTTCGACGCCAAGTATTCCGATACTAGCTGTGACAGACAGGGGAGTGTTCTCAAAATGAGGAGTCACGACAAATGGGGACTTTTTTAGCGGTTAACGCGCAAACTTGTGTCTTATCGGGGTTGAATTGGACTAAATTTAGTCGACCCCAGTCTGAGACTTTTGTTAACAAAGTCTCGACTTCAGACACAAGTTTGTTCCGGCTCTCGTAGACGTTTTCCCGAGAAATGTTAGCACGGCCTGTGTACGAAACATCCACAGTGCTATCATCCGCATAGCAATGAACGCTGCTGATTTGCAACATATCATTGATATGCAGAAGAAACAAAGTGGGGGACAGTACGCAGCCTTGTGGAACACCAGCATTGACAAATTTAGGATCAGAGCATGCACCGTCGACGACGACCTTGATGCTCCGATCTGCCAAAAAGCTAGTGATCCAGTTGCATAACTTCCCGGGAAGCCCATAGGAAGGCAGCTTCGAAAGAAGTGCTTTGTGCCACACCGGATCAAAGGCTTTCGCTACGTCCAGACTGGCTGCAAGCGCCTCCCCCTTGCTCTCAACTGCTTCTGCCCATCTGTGTGTCAGGTAAACCATAAGATCACCGGCTGAGCGACCTCGACGAAAGCCGTACTGGCGGTCGCTAATCAGCTGGTGCTCCTCTAGGTACCGCAGGAGCTGGCAGTTAATGATGGTCTCCATTATCTTGGAGAGCAAGGAGGTGATGGCTATAGGCCTGTAGTTGGACGGATCCGAGCTGTTGCCTTTCTTAGGGATCGGGTGCACTAAAGCGGCCTTCCAGGTTTTCGGGAATACGCCTAGAGTATAGGAGAGCCGGAAAAGACGCGTCAAAACCGGTGCCAACTCTGGAGCACATGTCTTCAACACGATCGGAGGGATGCCATCGGGCCCACTGGACTTATGAATGTCCAAGGAAAAGAGTGCTCTGCGAACTGCTCTGCGAACTTTAACTACGAGATTGTAAGCTTACAAGATAATAAAGTTATAAATAACTTTTGTTATTGATGTGTTAGTTTGTATTGAATATTTGAAGCCATATATTTCCTTACTTTATTTTTTCCATCAGCTATTTCTTAATGCAATTTGTAGTACAGTTTAGGTTTCGTTGTAATTCTCACACGTACTGATTCAGACGTTTTTGGTTATTTTGTAGTCTATAATTATGTCAGGTATATAGAATACACTTACGTTTTCTTATGTTGATTGGCCAACTGCTGAGCTCGTCTTCAACGCCGGAGATCATTGATCCGATCCATACGGGACAAGTATTTGTGTGCCCCACAAATAATTGTTTCGAATCCGATTTTTTCTTTCGTATTGTTCGTCCAGCTTTCTTCTTAATTTATAAAATCTAATCGTGTAATGCATGTGCTTCAATTTATATCATATAAGCCGCAGGGTAGAGTGGAACTATATATTGAAGCTAAATATTTATTCAGTGCTGGTTCGACGTATAAAGTCAGGCAAAGTATCTTACTTTGCCTGACTTTATACGTCGAAGAGTTTATACGACAGTTGCGATAAAAGACGTTTTTATGATAACTACTAACGGTGCTAATGGTGCTTTCATCACTTGCACCAGATCTTAGCGCTGTTTGAGGCGAAGGTATAATACAGGATGGGTGCTGTCGCTGTCAGCATTAAGGATCGGTTATGACATCAAACAGCAACCTGAGTTCGATCCCCGGTGCCGGCACCAATGAAATTGTTAATTTCAAGTGCTGAATTTATCACGTGCTTAACGGTGAAGGAAAAATCGTGAGGAAACCTGGATATTTTCGAAATAATAAGAAAAAATATTTCGGAGATATGTGAAGTCCGCCAATCCGCAGTGAGGCCGCGTTTTTAACTTTTCTACTTTTTATGACATGAAATTCGAGCGATCGGGTATCTTACGATGTTACTGTGTCATTTGGATTTCAACTATGTCCGGGGACATATTACTGAATAATAATGATCCCTTTTTCACTGCTACAATTGTAAACTTTAAATTAATTTACTTACGATTTAATATTTACAAATATTGAACTAATATTGTAATGTAGATTATACAACTTCTCTAAAAATAGTGCGATGCCACACTATGAGCGTAAAAACGTAATAATCGGTAGCTCGCCAAATTTCGGAAGGAAGTGCATTCCAAGGGAGAGAAGATTTAACAGCAAAAGAAATTTGGTCAAATCCAGAATGGTAGCGAGGACACTGAAGTAGAAGATTGTTCGAGGGGTCTGTCATGGGGAGTGGGAGACACATTTCCAACCTACTGAATATAATAATATGTCCACGCAAATCGCATTCTTATATCGTATAAGTCGCTTCTTTTATAAAGATTGGACATTACCGTCCTTTCAGGTTTCAATTATGTACGTATCATCAAATGTTTCCGCGTATACAGAATTTTAAAGAACGTGTAGTGTTTAAAGTTTTGGTTCCAGTTGCCATTATGAGTACAGTGCGCAGTGGTGTCGGACATTAATGCTCAAGATAAAAATGAACCAAATGAAAATAACATTGAATTATAGAATGCACACATAGAAAATATCTTTTAGGATATCTTATAAGTACTTGATTCTAAATTGCAATTTGCAGACTAAGATACATATAAAATGGTTTTGGTTACGAAAACCTAAACACCTTCACATTTACTTCCATAAATTTTATGTTGTGTAAATGAAAATATATGAGTTTATACGTATGTGATATGATAGAAATATTACATAATATAAATAATAAATTTCATATAGGAAGCGAAAATCTATACATGTCACAGCCTTTGATAATATTTGCTTTAATTTCAGTCTGCCATCTGACACTTGCAACGCTCGCTGTAAGTATTCGTCCTTGGCACACTGTTCTGCTATCTCTGTGAATCAATTATTGTGGGATAAGTTATTGTCTCTATCTGCGACAGTTCGTCCGCGACATTTTGCTGACCGTTGACATAGCGAATATCAGTGGTATTCTGCGTCAGATGAAGCTTTAATAGTCTCGAGACTGAAATTAAAAACATCAGTAATAGTTAATACAAGAGTCAGTGGTGAACTCTATAACGTACTATAGTTGACAATCTCTACTAGCATTTGGTTTCTTCTATTTAATAACTTATTTATTTAAAAATATTGGACAGCACACATGTTCAACTCAAAAAGGTAGCGAAAATAACTATCAAAACGTTACAGTTCCTAACAGCACATCTAAAGGTCAACACGCTTACCCTATATTTTACTTTGAACCATTAACACTCGTTTATTGGTGATAAAAGATATAGGTTAGATCTCTAAATGGGCTTAAATTTTCATATATCAAATGGAAGTTCCAGCAGGACTAAGAAATTTTCAAAATAAGAGCACGTATTGACTATTAATTCGGCAGCATGTGTTTCGAACAGTTTTGAATAAAGCCTATTTTGATCATTTAGGGATTTGGATGTATGACAAACTACTCTTCTTTAAGAGGGAGTTTTCACTAAGATTTGTATCTCACGCGCTTTGTCGCTCGAAATCTGTTTAAAAATCTGATATTGTTGCCGTACTGCTCTAACTAGTGAGTATTTGTATCTCACGCGCTTTGTCTAAAAATCTGATATTGTGGCAATAATTTAAATTAAACGGATTTTATTTGCATGCACTAAATTTTGATATTAATTTGTGTAGTCGTAAAGCCAGTTGTAAAAGGTGATTTAAAGAGGACATTAAGGACATTCAAGGGCCTGATCATCCAGAAATACAAACAAAGCAAGCCCGCAGAGGCAACTGTATGAGGTAGTACGTTGCTGCGGCAAGAGGGCGAGGAAATCAGGGATGGTTTGACTATCTCCGATGCGTGCGATGAGTGGCTCCCATACATTCCGTACGCAGTCCTGGAGCCTTTATCATGCGCAAATAAATTTCTTGTTTAGTTGTTTTAGTCTTGTTTCCAGTTTATGGCGATGGGGTTTATGGTTCCTTAAGTTTCGTTATACTTTTAAATCGATTGTTCAAAATTTAAGTTGCTTCGTTATTATAGTCAATTGATAACTGATATTTGAGTTATCACGTTAACTAAAAAGTCCTTAGCATAAAATATTGCTTTAGGTATATAAAAATTACTGTATACATAAAAGAAGAAAGTTTTTAAACTATCCATATTCATTAAAAACTGGTTATAAAAAGTTGTATTGGACTATTATTGATGGGCACTATCAACCTTATACTTTCGTTTCGAAATTTTGAGCTGGAATTTATTTGTTTGAAAATCAAAGCACATTTTGTTTACTTGCGGCGATGAACCTGCCCGCCTCAATGTAGATTCAATAAAGAAGCACTAACTGTCTGTGTACCCAATATTTATATTTTAATGCAGAAAAAAATATATGTAGCAATATATATTTTTTTCTGCATTCGAATAAAATTAGTGAAGTATCTGCATTCGAATAAAATAAGTGAAGTATGTAGTTCAATATACCTTAAGTTGAGTCCATCTGTGTCCCGCAAAGCGAAAAAAATGCGACTCATGTATGCAAACAAACTGGTTGAAGTCAAGGCACGTTCGTTCGTGCCCCGCTCTGTGTTCCAAAAGTGTGCGCCCGTGCGCCCGGAAGATAAACTCGCTAAATTTGTTAGATCACAATCAATTTTTATGAGTTTTATATGCCATTAATCTTAACCACTTATGTCAATCGAAAATATTTCATAGCATTTTAGTTTTTCATGCCTTTATTTGATAGAATCAACTCACACAACTTCCCTTTCATTAAGTTTATTAAGTTTATAATGTAGCGGGTAGAGTAGGATCAGCCATCCCTGGGATCCTACCATCAATAAAATTAAATCTAGGGCCGACCGAACCACAACTACGGGACAAGATAGAATTAGTACCATAGAATAAAATTAGGGGATAGATCAGATATAAAATTAATTATTTAAAAACTGACGACAGCTCGTGTTAACTATGACATTCAGACGTCCAATGCCTCAGTCCGTGACCATAAACGATGAAAAGTGTTCAAAACTTTGGAAATATGAATTAAAAATAAACGCGATAAATCCGTAAAAACAGATTCATTTCTAAAGATCTGTGTTGGTATTGCATATGCAATATTTGGTGGCTCGGCTAAACTACAGCAATGACGCATTACTGATGTGGCAGCGAAAGATGAGGAGTACCGGTAAGACGATGCTGAAAGGTGCATCTAACTCTCTATGGCCGAAATATGGTGAGCGGCGACGCGTGGCCTCTGGACAGTGGTATTAGAGGCGTCTATTACCCATTCAAATGAGGTGGAAAAAAAGGAAGCTAAAGTTCCGTAGCTACTTATAGCCTGGAAGAAATTAGGAGGACTTTGAAACTTTGACGGCGCGGTGGTAGGGCCATGCAGCAGCCTCGGCTGTTGCGCGAATGGGCAGGCTCGTCCGGGTAAGTAAGAACAAAAGACCGGTGTAAAGTGAAGTATAATACTTTCGCATTTCGTCTGGTGAGTGAGATGGCCGGAGCTTAATTTTCAAAAGGCTGTCAACCATCCGCTCACTTGGAAACTTTTCACATAAAAAAAAGTTGCTTCCCGAGAAAAGGCTGCCGAATTTGCCAGATGGTGGCGCCATTACGCACTAGGTGGATTATTGCGATATGCTTAGTATTTCGCCCTCATTGGTTAGAAATGGGACATAAACTAGAATGAAAATATGCAGATATGGTACCATGACTCAAGACATGAGTTGAACCTTTAAATGTAAGCCTGTAGAGCAGTCCAAAAAGCAATAGAGGCCGAGGTAAAACAATTTTTATTTAAACATTTATTTGACCACTTTTGTACACGACAGTCCTGACCGTTTCTGACGTTGTACCGTAGACCTAAAAGCATTTTTTATTTCCTCTTGTACACAATTTGAACAACTTTCATTTGAACACAATTCTATCGTTCAACCGTAACATGTGACGCTACCTCTATTTATTACTATTTACTCTATTTACTCTATTTACTACTATTTAGGAATGAATGTGATAAACATAAGTCCGCATATTTTGGTGCACGAACACTATTTCACTTTGTTTATGTACAAAAAGAGACCAAAAGAGTGATAAAACTTGTACTTGTACAATGGTCGCATTAGCTTTAGCAAGCTGACGCAACGGGACGTGCTGTTGGATAAAGATTTCTAAGTGGCACATGGGTCAGCTATTAAACCTGCGGCACGTGTGGCAAAGTGCCACTGGTAACAAATAAGGGAGCGAATTTGCATAAACTAATATTTCGGTTTTTAAGATTGATACACTACGAGTTCATGATCAAATGACAAAACACGATCGCTATTTTTCTTAATTAGTCTATTGTTTATAGTGTTAAAACTTATTATTGATCATTAGTAATTTAAACAAATTTGCAAGCCAGCAGGTTGTTCACCTCGCATTCGATTACCTGGAGCAATCAACAAATCTTGGCTCGTCCGTTATCAATAACTTTTTACGGTACAATTCTACAGTAATTCTTATGTCAGGTCACACGGAGTAGATGCCGGCCTTTTGTGAAGCCGAGGTACTTATCCGGGAGAGCCTGCCAATTCGTACAAAATGTAGATACCAAAATCAGAAGCTGTTGCGTCTACCATAGTAAAAAAACTTAAATACAGTGGTACGTCAGCCGAGCCATTTGCCGCCGAACCTCTGCGGTTGGGACTGTTTTAACACGGAACCTGTAACATCTGAGCCCTTCGCTTTTTGAGCACTAGCGCCCGAAAAGCGCAAGAAGGGTTCCGTACCATTAATTTTAAAACCGGAAAAAAATCATGTCTGAAATATGGGAGCCCCACTTTAATATTTTTTATTCTGTTTTATAATTAATGTTGTTATAGCGGCAACAGAAATAAACCATCTGTGAAATTTCATCTGTCTAACCGTCACAGTTCATGAGATACACACACAGACAGAGATAGCGAAGTCTTAGTAATGCGGTCCCGTTTTACCCTTTGGGTACGGAACCCTAAAAATCACAACTGTTACGATTACTTAAGACATGAGTATAAAAATCGCATAAATTTCTGAATATTTTTCTGTCTATTAAAGTGTTCTACAATTCAATTTATGCACTTATGCCAAAACCAAATGAAAAAACCGGTGTGAACCGGCAAAATACGTACACTAGCAATTTTGTTTTTAATTTTCACAAAGCGTGTAAATATCAGGGTGTTGTTTATTTTCAGCGTCGACGATTTGTCGGCGATGCCGGTGGTAAATTAAAAATTTAACGGGATATATTGAAACGAAAATAGTAAATTCGGAACGCATTAAAAAAAATAGGTAAATAGACTCGGCAGGAACTCGAAAAAGAATTCAGAATAAGAAACGATAAGTACCTTTAACATCATTAACACACATCTCATTTGAATTTAAATATCATCAAATAATACAAAAGAAATGACTGTAATTTTTATATCTTTGTCTATATCTCTTCGTGGTTATTATTAGGCAAAAAGGTAAGTAAAAAACAGTTTGCATACTTTTATTTTTCTTCCCTCCAATCCCGAGCGGCCTATATTTACGAGTAGAATTTAGACGAAAAATAAAAAGAGAGATGTCTTAAATAACGCTACGAGGAGCCTTTCCCGTTAAGAAAACGTTTGTTGACTTGTTTTTATATGCGCGCCTTTCATAATTTATTTACCGTTAGGGATCTGAACGGTGCTGTTGAAAAGTTTATTCGTAGACTTGCCAGATGGAATCTCCTTATAAAATAATGAAATGTATTATTTAGTAAAAAGAAATACTTGCTCTATTGGCCAACATGACCAAACATATAAAGACTATTAATTTCTTAATACTTTGGCGTAATGTATGCTATATTTGGGAACTTCTGGCATTATGACAGACAAGTAGGATATATATAATATTAAATATAAAAACTTTACATTAATTTGCATCATGCATTAAATCGGTTTAAAAGTTAGAAAACGCTGTCAATGCACTCAAGTGGCTTCTTGCTTTGCGAGACCCAAACTTACCCACCGTGGGGCATCATGCCAAGGCTACAAAGTCCGTTCTCCACAACAACGTGGGAGGGAATCCAATCAGAGGGAAAACCTTACCCACCCACATCAAATAGTGTTACCTATTGTAACTGAACCCCCCTTTGATAAGAGCTCACATCATTTTAACATAATAAACGATATTAAATTAGTCGCTCCCCCACGTTTAAAAAATGTGGAGAAAGCAAGGAAGCCATGAAAACAACTCACCAACGGAGTGTACGACGAGTGTACGTGTACGCCGTGTACGATCCAATCCTCGCACTCCGCCTGTAGAGGGACGTGAAATTGGGGAAAAAGACCTTAGTCCATTGCAAAACTGGCGTAAAAGCGTATCTCATCCTCAACTGTGGTAGCTCATCACTTAAGGGCGTGGCCCTTTAGTGATGAGCTACCACAAACTTCGACCCAAGCCGCGCATTTTAATGCGTGTAAACGTCATAAAAGCCGACGAAAAATCCAGCCTCAATGAATGCACGTCATATGGTTTCAGCACACGTTGTTCGTTTTGGCATAACCACCAATTACATGATCAGCACGACAATTCTGCCGCAGATCGCACCGCAGCCTTGAGAGCCTCTTCCCGCCAGGTAAACACATATGCTCGGCAAACCATTGCAGACCAATCAGGGAGGTCAGACACTGTCTCACGAAAGAAATTACACTAGCTGTCTATGCACCCAGTCAGCAATATATCGCAAGCACATCTGCAGCCCCCTCACAAGGGACCTGACTTTGACGAATCTACTGAGATACGAGTCCTTACAACAGGACTTTACAATTATGTTAAAATTGTGAATAGAGTTATTTTCCAAGCTACCGCTATAAGATGCAATGCTGCTAAATGCAACATGCACCAAAACGACTATCGCCAATCACCCGCCTTCACAAGGTCTACCCGCATCTAAAGCAGACATCTATATCTGGAACCTCCATCAACCAGAACCATACGTGATACGATGCACTGATGTTGGGGCAGATGGCCAAAGTTATCGCCACAACAAGACGCATTACTGCATACATCCGCAAGCATCAATGTGATTATGAGTCCAATCAAATATGGTTTATGTCAGTCACCACATTCGCAGCGATGGATAATAGATATAATCAATTCCTTTAGGTCGATGCTAATTTTGGTGTACGGATTGCAAGGATTTTATTTTGCTATAGTAAAATAAATAAAATAATTTCTCAGTTTTTTTAATCAACCAGAAAATATGCTTTATGATTGTACAAAGTTACGGAAAATTCCTTTAAATAGTACACTTTTAATGTTTAAAATTCTAAGAGTGCTTTGCTTTTCTAATAATATTTAGATTTTCTTGCAATATCAACTGACCCATTTTCCACTTGTCTATGTATCCAAGACAAACATGTGTTTCATTAAAAGTCACAAACCAAGCGTAGGAGCTTCTGTCTTTAAGGAAGCAACTTGATTCAACTGCAGTACGATCGCACAGAAGATGGACGTGAAGTGGAAGTTTTATACTTCTGCGTTTCGTCTGGTGAATGAGGCGGCGGTTATCGCTCAACATCAGGTGAATCCACAGCTCGTTTGCCACCTTTTCACATAAAAAGAAAATAAATGCATAAATTACCAAACATATATAATATACATGTGGGATGAATGAGTAAGTGATGCATGGAACGGATCGAACGGAAGTAAGGAAAAGGAAGAGCTGTGTGAAAGAGACTGAAAAAGGGTAATGGCGATATACAGTAGGAACAACGTCTGTGCTCTAAAAGTGAAAAATTGTTAATCCACGTAACAAAAGAGATTCCCAAGTGAAACGACCTTCATTTTTCTCCACACATACATAATTTTATGTGTAACGACTCAGTGAATATGCCGACGAAATTTGAATGAAGTGTTCCCGAGTTTTCTTTTAAATGCGAAGACTCCTTCCTTATCGGTGTCCAAGAATGCGAAGACTATTTAACGTTATGGGTGTCGTGTACTCCGTATCGAAGACGGTGAGAAGAACACTGGAGAAAACGATTATGTATCGAGCGAAGTTGTTTATACTGGGCGGCACAAAGTCAAGCATATAGAAAGCAAGGATATATGCAAGAAGGAGTAGAATAAGAAACGAGAAATAAGAGAATGTGGCTAGTGCTGTTAAGAAGTGGCGAATAGGTAAGTAATAATCATCAGAAGCCCCGCTTATGATAACGATTTGTTGAAGTCTAACGTTGACCACAAATTTTTATGATTTTATTGTGATTGAATGTAAGTATGGAGAAATAAAAATACCGAGTTTTATCGGCCTTAGACTAATGTTACATATGAGATTAGAGTGCCAACATTTTCAATACTGTGAAAACTCTAGTCTATTCTGCAACGGAACACTAACAACTTAAGGAAAACGGGTCCAATAGTTTTCAAATTTTGTACTCATTGCACGGGACTATCATTTTTATGTGTCACAAAAAAAAACAGGACTATCAATATTACCGTAATTTTTTATGACGCTTACACAAGTATATCACTGATATGAAATTTAACCAAAAAATGTAATAAAACTTATTTACCGACTTTCTAGCTGTTTATTTTAATTTTAAAGTCTGGCGCTTAACCATGAATACGGTAATATATTCGAGAACCTCGTATAAAAATAAACCGTTTAACCTTTAACCGTTTTTTGTATAATTAAGTAATTCTCGCATAAATAAGACAAATTATTACAAACACTAAAATTTGATTTCTTCACTGTGACATTAATATTTCCAATGATCAACATATTTTACTTTTATGTACATAGTATTTAAGAGAATAAAAAGGAACGCAACAATTTTGCATCCAAATAAGTAACTCCGACTAAAATATATTGCACGCCGACTCAACCCGTACAAAGTCCGTGCCGCATAGTTTACGACTACGGAATCTGCGATAACAACGATTTAGCAACAATTCAAAGAATGAAGGACTATACCCAAAAGCAGTAAATAAAGTTTAGCTCGAGCGAGTACTTTCAATTACGAGTCTGATATTCCAGATAATATATAAATTTATTTTGTTAAGTTACCGGCGTATACTATTAAATGCAGGTATACTTGAATAACGCAAAATCTCGGAGAGCGGAAGGTTTCCTGCTTCTTTTCATTCGGACGGGAAGAAACCATCAGTCATTGTCATGTTGTAGATTATTACTAGTATCAGATTAATACTAGCAGGAAGGAGTTTGGTCACTGACTCCATCTGACCCAGGCGCTTCGCGTAGGCGGAATTTTTTAATTAAGTACTCTACTTAGGTGCACATGACCTCGTGAACGGAATCGCAGCTCTTTTGATTTCCTTTCAACTTCGTTCACCTTGCGAAGGTATACGGGGTTGACTGGAAATACTGGGGTAGCATTGAGACTTGATGCTGTAACTAGGCATTCGGCCTTCTTTCCGTCCATTGCTCGCGTTCCTGTCGGGCAAGTTAGCGGTGGCATCATGGTTATTGGGGGGTTAAGTTTCCGTTAAGGTTCCGTAGCATCATATATAAAAGCGGTAAAAGAATCATGTCTGTTATATGGGACTTAAATATTTTTTAAGGATTTGTTGTTTTAGCGGCAACACAAAAACATCATCTGTGAACATTTCAAATGTCTTACTATCATGGTTCATGAGATACATACAGCCTGGTGAGAGACGGACAGACAGACAGCGGAGTCTTAGTAATAGGGTCCTGTTTTACCCTTTGGGTACGGAACCCTAAAAAGAGCTTAAATAAGACTGACAATGTAGGTTGGATATGTTGAAAAACAAACGCTTCTACTTGACGCCGGTCTTAGTTCGTAGTCGAGGTCGAGGTCGTAGTTCTACATATATACATACATGTAAACAATGCCTTTAAATGGTGTGTCTTTGGTTTAATCGAGTTATTAGCCTAGTAAAATTCAGATATTTGGTTCTTGATCTGGGTACGGAGGGTTGATCAGGAAGGCAGCCAATCGTAAAAATACACATAATACCGTTAAAAATGTTGTGCCATCACCATCTAGATGGGTAAAGAGAAAGAAAGAAGAATCGCAGGATATTAAGAGAATGCCGCCGCCCATTGACATTATAGCATCAGCCCTGGCTACCTCATTCGCCAGAGGAAACGCGAAAGCCCCATTTTCAAATGGTTGTCAACGCATTTGGAACCCTCGGGTGTAGCAGATGTCCATGGGCGGCGGTAATCACTTAACATGAGGTAAACCGTCTGCTCGCTTGACACCTTTTCAGATAAAAAAAGAAAAAAGCATAATTATTTCACTTCACGCTGGTCTTCTGTGGGGTGGGTTATCGGATTAGACTGCCCATTCATTCAAAATCAATCTGCTGTGTGGCCACAAATTAGGTCGTGATTCATTGTATTCAGGATTTTTGTACGAATATTATTCAATATTTGCAGCATACTTGTCCGATAATAAACGAGTATTAAAAATGATACATAATAAAATACTATTATCAAACAAATCTTACAAATTTCGTATATTTGAGCGAAGGCTTATTTGAATTAATGGTTATTAAAGGAAACAAATAAAAAAAGTCAAGTATATCTGACAACTGGGATTTAATGTTTAATGTTCACATCTACTCAGCTACAAAAAGTGTTTTTTGTCTAGAAACTTTAACAAGCAGTCTTCAACATGAAACTTCTGGAACTGGCCTCTTAAAACTGTGAAGCTTTGACAGGGCTAAGTTTACAATTCTGAAGACAATGTTATATTGTCAAGAACTTAACAAAGTTAAGATGTCAAATCAAGAATGAAGAAGTAAATTTTATAGATATAACCAACTCCAAGAGTTTATAAGTATACCCCATTATTTATTTACCCCATTTTTTCATTAAAATTAAGAATATAAGTTTTCTATGATTTTCGTTTGAGTATCGAATACCTTGGTTAACAGTGGATTGGTATCCTTATGAAAGTAAATAAAACTGAAACGCCATTAAAATGTTCTAGTATTATTATTTACTTAATATGTGTTCTTGCATTCATTCACACTTTCAAATTTCAATAATTTTGTGATGGTTAATAAATATTTTCTATGCAAAACGATACAAATAATTAACTCTAGTATGTGGCAATCATTCTATTCTGTTTATATTCGCTTCTATAGTTATATTCAAGGTGGGCGAAGTGTTCACTTCTGCACGAATGGGCAGGTCCGTCCGGGTAAGTACCACAACCACACAGAACACCGGCGTAAAGTAAAAGTGTTACACCTGGTGAGTGAGGTAGCAGGGCTTGCTTTACTTAAAGCTGGCAACCCATTTGTCCATGGGCGGTTATCACTTAACATCAGGTGAACCACCAGTTGCCACTATAACACTTAAAAAAAATATAGGCAGTCTCATGAGGACTGCCGACAGAAATTAAAATTGTATAATATTGAATTACACGTATAGGCACTCCGAACGATAATAAAACTATTTATATCATATCTAATTATATATAATAAAAAATAAATATAATTTTGCGTATTCTTTTTTTAAAATAGATTCCATGATTTTTGTTCACCCAAAAAGTGCTCAACGCGTTTAAAGAAGTTTTCACTCAAAAATATTACACTTTCATTGCAAACCATATATAATTATGTACATACTACGTACTAAGGATGAGAACACCAAACATTTTAATTTTTACCTTACGGGTCTAGAAAATGACGCCCGGTTCCTGAAACACTGATCATCGTAGAAATTAACTAATCAGCTGTCAAATGGCTTTTTAAATCTCATTTCAGTAGCCAACATGATGTTTAAACTTTCTGAATTGATCAGAATGATCGATTCATAGAGTTTAACCATACTTTTGGTAACTCAAATGGATGGATGACTTGGCGTTTGGATGAACCTAAAGAAGAGTTTAACGGGCTGATGATGATGTAACATCAAATAATCTTTGATATATTGCGAGGACATCATCACCCAGAGAGGCCACGTAGAGATTAAGGTAGGCAACTGCCACCCTGATTATCCACCGCTGGAGACGAGGGTACAGCAAACTGGCATACGCGCAACCTTCTCTGCTGCCATTCGACACAGCACCACATGGGCGGACCGGGGGTCCTAACCTTAAGAAAGAATAGTCCTTTTTTTAAGAGGCAGTCGAAAAAGGCTAACACGGAAACGGTCATCATTTCTTAAAATGTTTTGCGCATAGAATAGGTTGTTTGTTTTTCTCAACAGAATTAAATTAAAATATTGGATATAACTAAAATAACATCTCTTTTCTTTGTTAATCAACTCGTCTAGCATTCATTAAACTATTAATGAATAAAGTTAAATATTTTGAATAGACAAAGGCCGTCATTAAATTTTCATACTGAGAAAAAGTAAATGGTTTAACATTGACGTAATTAAACGTTTTATTTTCTTTTGCTCTTCAAATCGACTTTATCAAATGATATCATCTTCAAATTTAAGTCTTTAGAGAACATAATATATATTGTGATGGAATATTTTGAAATTAACATTTTCAATAATCATGTTTGTTATACCTACTAATTTTACTTTCATGAATACTTAACAAAATGTTTTATTAAAAATAAATTATAACTTTTAGATAATTATTATCGATATAACTGTGTTTATTTCAGTTATATCGCAATGTGTACTGGACTGTGTATTTATTACTTTTTAGGTGTTCATAATCCTACGATAGTGTGCGACACTCAATTCACAGGTTTACTGAAAACCATCGCGGTAGTCTCATATAAACTGCGGCATTAAGGACGTATTTGCGAAATCTCGCGAATTCTGAAAAAATAGGCAGTCTTTGGGTGCATTTTGCGGCAAAACGAAACTAAAATAAATGTAAGTAATAATTATCACATATAGATTCCTCTTTCATCTTCAAAAGGTAGCTATTTTTAACGATAAAGTTGGTTTATAATATTGTAAATGAGAATTTTCGTTACCACGTCACTCAAAATGGACGATATCCTGTTGGAACATTTTTTTGTTATTTAATAACATATTTTTTTTATTTAAAAATATTTTATGTAAGCAGACAGGTTCAACTCAAAAAGTTAGCTAAAATAAGTACCAAAATGTTTGGAATAGTCTCAGAAAAAAATAAAGATTAAAGTCTATTTCTTTCACGTTTAGATCTTACGCCTGAATCTTAAGTGATTGAGATAAAGACTATTTTACTAGTCACTTTCTGCTGAGTGCGCTCTACTGACCGAATACACACACAATTAATTATCTGTGATATCTGTTTCACGATTATTATTACTTTTATTTTCTTCTACCCTTGCTTTTGCTTTATTTTATTAGTTTAAATGTAACGACACATAAGGATTGGACAGTTTGAACATCTTATCTAACTGTTAAATCCTTACTTGTATTTGTGCAATAAATGTTTCTTTATTTCTTTCTCTCTTTCGAAAAGACCTTTTGTGAAGCCCAGGGTAATTATTTGCATCATTTTCTAAAGGAGACATTTTGCGAGTGCATGAATGAATGGAGCTATTTCATTTTGATACTTGGGAAAAATCAATCCTTGTTTTTGATATTATCGGTTTTTGCGAAATGATTTCTCGTGACCTAAGAGGGAGTGAGGATTATATAAAAGTATTAGTAAAGTAATTACAAGTTCATAATAAAAACCAGCCAAGTTCGAGTTGGACTCGCGCACGAAGGGTTCCGTACCATTATCTTTGAAAACGGCAAAACAATCATGTCTGTTGTATGGGAGCCCCACTTAATTATTTTTGATTCTGTTTTTTAGTATTTTGTCCGCAACAGAAATAAATCATCTGTGAAAATGTCAACTGTCTAACTATCACGGTTCATGAGATAATGCCCAATGACAGACAGACAGACAGACAGAACGACAAGACTCCACGTCTTACTAATAGGGACCCTATTGTCGTTTGAGTACGGAACCCTAAAAGTGAACGTAATGAAAGATATTCGTTAGTTTAACCACTCTATTAAGATTTATGGCCTATAACACTTGTTACGTTCGAAGACTTTTCGCAGAAAACAAAACGTACCGGTAGTTACTGCGTAAATATCACTAAACCTACTTGATATTATGATGAACGAATAAAACTGAATTTATTTATTTAGAATTATTTCAGTAAAAACCCCTAAATTGCGATTATATCTTATATGTGCAAGTACACTTAATAACATACACATAGAAGAAAAATGGCCAATGTTCTGCAATCTTTTTTAACACCCTTTTATTACTTTCACCTGAATATATGTATGAATGTAACGGAATCTTTAAACGTGGTTTTGCCCCACTTTGAACGATCAGATTTGAATCAACTTTGCACACTCGTTAAAGAACCGAAACAATGTAATAATATAAATAGTATTTCCAATTATCTTGATCAAGACCTTCAGGATTAGCTATTTTCCAAATCCGATACCCAGTAGTGTCCTTGTGACAAATCCGTTTATAAAATGTTTAAAAAATAAAAAACACGCTTTTATACTTAGCAGAACTAAAACAAAGAAAATAAAGAATAGTTTAAAAAAAGTTAAAAAATACTCTTTTGCAGATAACCGAACTAAAAATTATAATATAATCATTTTCAATAAATTTAAATAATGAATAGTGTGATTAACAAAAAAAAAATTGTAAGGTGTTTCGAGCCAACTTTTATATTTTAATGACTGTATATACAGTACCACTGAGCGGTGATAGCTCAGTGTCCGGGCGCTCGCCTTTAATTCAATATACTCGAGCAACCTGATTTCGATCCCCGGTGCCAGCACCAATGAGGTTTTTAACTTTAAGTGCTTACTTACTTATCTTAACTTATCACGTGCTCCGCGGTGAAGGAAAACATCGTGAGGAAACCTACATATTTTCGAAATAATAACAAATAAAATATACATATTTCGAAAATATGTGAAGTCCGCCAATCCGCTGTGGGGCCGCGTGGTGGACTACGCCCTGATACCCTCTGTATAGAGGAGGCCTTTGCCCAGCAGTGGGACATGTATAGGCTGTTACTTTTTACTTTTTTTTATAGAGTACCTTTACTGGTAAAGGCAAAATCATAATGGAAATATCTTAAAAACCAGAAAGCTTCGGTTATGTAACAAGCATTTTAAGTTTTATTGCCACGATTATCGCATCGTTATGTAAACTTATTTTCAAATAGTGTTATAGCAACGGATCTGCAATTTTAAACAATTAATTGCAAATGAAAATAGGCAACTGATGATTAAAAAAAGATTAATTTAAACAAAACTTAGTTTATTAAAAATTACTAAAGATATCGGTTTTAGCCAGTCCTTTAAAATTCGAATTTCGTAAATTCGATTTCATGTTATAGGAATTATAGGTTTCTACTACAAGTAAACTAGAAATAGTTTTAACTTTTATTACTAAAACAGATTTAAGTAGTTACCTACTTAATATTTTAATTAAAATTAGTCAGTTACCAGAACAACTGCCGTATTTCGCAACTAAATATAGGTGTACTTATGAGTTGAAAGCTTAAAGCGAATTACTCTTTGGGGACGGCTTTATGTCCCAAAATATTACGGCTATATTTAAGGAAACTGTGACATTTTGACGTTTGACAGTATCTATTTTCAGATTTTTACAATTAGTTTTAGGCGTTTAATTGATTTAAATATTTTTTTAATTTAAATAGTAATAAACATAAATAATAAATGTGTTGTATAATAATAAGAAAAAAGTTATAATAAAAATCACTTATAAGTTCTACAGTACCTGGACGACCTTTTTTAAAATTACATTTAAATAAAATTACTGAGTAATGAAATATGCATAATATTTTTCGATCTTACCGACATAATAATAAGAAAATATGAACTGGTGTTATTCATTTTATTCATTCATTATTCATTATATTCACAATAGAAAGAACTTTAATAAAAAGGGAAAAAGAACAAAATCATCTGGATCGACAAATATAAAAAATAAAGAAAGCAATGATGTGGAATCGAAAAAAAAGTAAAAAAAAGGGTGTAAATTAAATATGCTCGTGATACGAACCGCGGCCCTTCTGTTTTGGGGCCGCCCAATTACCGACCGAGCTATTATAACATTTCTTTTTGCGGCGAAATTTGCCGTCATATTCGAATGATATTTTCTTAAGGAAATCTTAAAATGAAACCTAGCTAGATCGATTTTTCGCCCCTAATCTACCCACATACTAAATTTTATAAAAATCGCTAGAGCCGTTTCCGAGATCCCGATTATAAATATATATATAAATATATATATATATATATAATATATATATATATATATATATATATATATATATATATATATATATATATATATACATCATGCTACCTATTGTGCGTCCACTATGGACAAAATTGCATATAATCTGGCGTCATCACTTGCTTTGGACGTCCGATATACGGACGTCGGATCGGAGAATGTTCTCAATGATCGCGGCTTGCCTTGGTGATATCAGAAAAGTCAAAAGTAAAAAAATAATTTGGACGTCGGTTCATCGGCAATCTTGCGTTTCTGTATATTCCTTTAGTTCCGCTAGATTTCGTAGCAAAAACTAACGGCGCTGTCGTCATTATTCTAACCTTTAATTGCTTGCCGTATGTGACGTCCAGCGATAGATCGAAATGCGACGTTGCGACATCGTGCACACCACTTGAATTTATAGGATTTTGTTAATTGTTTATTATATTCGCGATTCGTGAATATACACACTTTTCACAAGCTTTCACTTGATATGTGATATTGCGTCCGCCTTTTTAAGCGAAATGGATTGTTTTCATTTTGAGTAGATACTATTTTATAATATGAATTCAAGTAATGGTAGGTAAAAACGGACTTAACCGTATTCGAAAAAAGAAGGAGGCTCAAATCTTCTGTCCTTTATATTTAAGCCTGACTGGTTTTGTTTCTACTTTTTAACATACCTACCTTAATTTTTTATTATATGTTAAATACAATAATTATTTCATTACCAAATATCAAAGTCGTTATGCCTCGACATATAAGAATACATAAAAATGATTGTTATGACTAGAAACGTACTAAGTTAAGTATTATTTCGAATATAAAATAGTAAATAATATAAAGCTAAATAATTAAGTGAAATTTATTTATTATGAAGAATGTAAAGGAAACAACTTATAATTACACATTTAAACTATATATTTTTTTTTTTATTTAAGAAAGTGGCAAAAGAGTTGCGGTCCACCTGATGTTAAGTGATAACCGCCGCCCATGGAAATATACAACACCCGTGGGGTTGCAAATGCGTTGCCTTACTACTACTACCTTTAAATAAAGTGGGCTCCGGCTACTTCACTCACCGGACGAAACGCAGAAGTGTAACACTTCTACTTCACGTCGGTCTTCTGTGAGGTCGTGGCCCATTCGTGCAACAATGAATGCTGTTGCGTGGCCCTACCACAGTTAAATTTAAAATCAACAACGCAAAAAAGTGACACAACCTGGGAGTTCCAAGGAGCACTGCGCATTTTTGGGATTTTTGTTTAATTTTTAACAGACACGCTAACTTCCTTTCAATTTCTTTAAGTCAAGATAAAGACCGTGATAGCTCGGTGTCCGGGTGCTCGCCTTTAATTCAATGTACTCGAACAACTTCTAGTTCGATACCCGGAACCATGAAATTGTTAATTTTAAGTGCTTAATTATCACGTGCTCAGCGGCGAGGGAAATAGTGAGAAAACCTGCATATTCTGAAAATAATAACAAAAAAAAAATATTTTCGAAGATATATGATGTCCGCCAATCCGCGATGGCGCCTGGTGCACTATGCCCTGATACCCACTGTACAGTGGAGGCAGTTGTCCAGCAGTGGAATATGTATGGGCTGATACTTTACTTTTTTACTCTACAATATAGAGGTCCAGACAGAGGATCAAGCAAGTAGATAGCTACTGCATATTCTTTTGGAGTCTAAAAAATCATGTTTATTGTATGGGGCTCCCACTTAACGTTTTTTATTTTGTTTTTAGTATTTGTTGAGCGGCAACAGAAAAACATAATCTGTCAAAATTTCAACTGTCTATTACGATAGGGAATTATGGAAAAAAAATTATGGATATATCGATATTTTCTTAAAAATATATCGATATATTTAGCTGATATATTTTCCGATATATCGATATCAAAAATTGAATATCGCGGTTATGATTGCGATATTCAATTTTTTAGCTTAGTGGTTAAAACGTCTTGACGGAAGAAATCCGGAGACGTGGCTTCGATTCCCGCAGTGGCGAAAATCTTTCCGTCCTTTTTTAATTATTGTTTATTTTCACGATCGACCGTGGAATATTGTTGCTCATATGAATGAAACCGATTTTTTTTATTTTCTTGGATTTCCTAAGTTTTGTTGCCTCCATTGCAAACATTATATTTATGATCATTATTATAAAGATTAATCCGATTGTTGTTGTTAATTTTACACTAAAATTAATACGTTATTGGGTCAAATTATATAAAAAATCTTCATGTAATTTTTTTAATATAAAATTAAAATGTTATATTTGAATCCGCGATTTTATTAATTTTACATTTTTTTCTATTTATTGTTTAGCAGGCTTTAAACTAAGACATATAATGGTTATACACATATACGGACGTTACAATGTCTTAAAAGTTTTACAACATTTGTCATTTGACGTCCAGGATGTCAAATGAATAATAGCTTGAAACTTTAACGTCATTGCAACGTCCGTATACAAATATAATTATATCTAAATACCTGTAAAACGTGCAAATGATTACATAATTTATATAGACGTTTGAAGCTAAGCGCAAGCTCTTGGCTACATATATTATTTTCCCTGCCCTGCGTCAACCGAGTCTGATCATCAGTCTTCGGGATTCACGCCCAACAAGCTTTACGGCGGGTTTTGCGCTTAACTTCAAACGTCTATATAAATTATGTAATCATTTGCATATTTTACAGGTATTTAGGTATTATACGAGTATACGGACGTTGCAATGTCGTAAAAGTTTCAAACCATTATTCATTTGACATCCTGGACGTCAAATAACAAATGTTGTAAAACTTTTACGACATTGTAACGTCCGTATAAGTGTATATACATTATATGTTTTAGTTTAAAGCCTGCTAAACAATAAACAGAAAAAATCTAACATTAATTAAAATTAAAAATAAACGCGATAAATCCGTAAAATTAGTTTCATTTATAAAATCTAACATTAATTAAATCGCAGATTGAAATATAACATTATAATTTTATATTAAAAAATTACACATTAATATTTTTATATAATTAGACCAATTTAACGTATTAATTAATGCTATCGTAATAAATGACATTTGAACTCATATTTTATTTTTCATAACCATAAACTTCACATTACTCTAGCATGCCTGTTCTTTAGACATATAGTAGTTATCCACCAACTTATTATATCTTAATACAGAAAGCACAGCGGCAACGTCGCACTGTTCATAGGAGTTTTAATAGATAGGAAAATGTAAATAAAATTATGTATATTATGGGAAGCCAGATAATTGATAGTGTTGGGTGGAGTCCTAATTGATTTCACTATGCTTGTTAATATACGTATATTTGTATATATGTTAAGAATTAAAATTTCTGAAAAATAAGTTGTAAGCAGTGTTTGACACTACCCTAGCGACTAATATTCGCAGTAAAAGTTGAAATTTTTTAAGTGGAACTGGTGGACGTCACAATAATGCCAAATGAAAGGGTGCCCAAAAGGTAGCGTGATGTATATATATACAAGAATTGCTCGTTTAAATGATAAGATAACAAAGGTTTATTTAATCTAAGTTCCAATATGTGGTCAAGATAGTTAAAAACAATGTGCAATATATGTTTTATTATAAACTTTTACTCATTTAATCGATTTTTTGAATATAATGACAATATCTGCGGTTATAGCTGCAATCTAATTATTCTATTATTTTTATTTAACACTAGCCTAACTCCAATTTTCGATCCATGATCCTGTAATACGAAACGTCATACAACACACGTGTACAACGTATGTGTGTGCAGGAACGTTATACATTGTTATTAGTATAAAAGTAAATGGAGAATAAATAAAAAACGAAAACTTGTAATTTTTTTTTTGTTTTTTTAAAAAACGGGCAACGTTTTTTAAAAAAACAAAATAAATTAAATTAAACAATTAATAAAAGTTTACGTTCCTAAACTTATATAAAAAATTAAATGGACCTGTTATCCACGGTATAGAGAAAACAGTAGAACTCACAGTTCCTAGTAGCGTACCCGCTGTTGCCAAACTCACACATGTAATACTAATTTCGTATTTTGAACTACAAATGTACCTTAGATGCTATTGTCTTTAACTACCCACAATATTTAAACTTAAATCTTAATGCTAGTAATTGAAAAATACACGAAAAATACACATAAAGTCTGGACATTAAGATTTCATTATATGAATTACGTACAATGTATTTGTGACGTTTTTCATTTTAAGCTCTTACAAGAAAAAAAACTTAAAGTACTGCCACTCGACACCACCAACGTAATATGTTGGAGTTAAAGATTGCCTATCGCGACTTCACACATAGGAACAGACATGTTTTTTTGCCTATTTTATAGATAATGGTACGAAACCCTTCTTGCACGAGCCCGACTCGCACTTGGCCGTTTTTTATTTTTGAAAACTTTGCATAAAGATGCGTAAAGCTTTATTGGAGTCACTAAATGATTGATCGCTTCTGATATCTAAAAATAACAGTAATGTCGTTATGGTACAAAGCTGCAATAAAGTATCCGTTTTTATATTTGTAGATATTCATCAGCCTGAGCACCAGGCTTAAAATTGTATGCAAGTAAGAAATGGCGTAAATGGCGTACCTAAATATTATGAGATTTTTATTAGCTGGATAAATAAATCAGAAAAAGGTGTCAGACATTCGTTATATAATAAAGCACAGTGAAATTTTGTATTTAAATTGCTAGCTTGTCTGATCGGTAGAAAAATTTTAAGAAATGAATTTATAATAAGTAAAGTTACAGCTTTAAAAAAGTTTTTTGCTACAGCAACTACATTACATTATGATAGTGTTTAATTTTTGATCATAAAATAACTTCAAGATTACTGTGAAATGTTTGATTCATATTTTTCCTGTGATTATGAAAATACAAAAAGTAGGATATTTTAATAGTTCAAAAATTCATATTTGACTTACACATTTTTATTGGCTACAACATTATTCGCAAAATTAGATTAGTCTCTAAAGAGTGTTAATAATATGTGGCATCATATTGTGCCAAATTGCGGGGTTATACGCATGTAGGTAGTTAATTTTCTCATGATTTGTTATGAATAACAGTTCTGCAGTGTTAAATATCCTCGTGTGCTTTATCCTTTAGATAAACATGTTTTTACATATTTTGTCTGACTGATAAAAAATCGGAGGCATATATTACTTTTTATGTAAATAGATGACAAGCGTACTAACGGTTTACCTCGTATTAAGTAATAACCGCCGACCCCCATTGTCACTTCGAACACCCATAAATGCAGATGCAATGCCGACCTCCAACCTTAAAAAAAAACTTTTTATTAAAATCAAGCTTTTGTTACTAAAAAACAAAACTCAATAAAAATAACTAAACATTCTTTTATAAATAAAAGCACCTTCCAACATCAGACCCTTGTTACCATTGAAAGACAAATTCGACAGGCAAAGACAGACTAGATGAGGTTGTGTAGTTTCATTGCGAAGTTCATTTGGCCACCAGCTCCATCATCAGATCAGATGTTATTATAATATTGCATTGTCATGCGATTTACACATTTATGCAAAATGTTTGCTCAATCGTTAACCGGGAAGTGCATCAAATTTAATTTCCAAGATTTGATGACAAACATCGGGACAGGTGAGGGAAACTAAATAAAAGTTTGCAAAAATACGTTCAGTTAAACTTGTCCCACTCACCTTACGAAACGCAGAAGTATAACGCTTCCACTCTACATCGATCTAATGTGATGCCGCGTATTTTGTCGGATGGACCTTCCCATTCGTCCAACAGCGGAAGCTGCTACCTGGATCTATCATAGAGGTTACTTTCAGACCTTCAATACAACCTTTGAGGTGTATTTCTTCACGTTTTAAATGATAACTTTTTAATAAAACTTATCGGTGCAAAAACGAATTGCCGAGGGATAAAATATTAGAGATTTTTAATCACTTTTTTTCTAACAATAGAGTAAGATCGATATTATTAAAAATGTTATTAAAAGCATAAATTGGGTGGACAATTTTAAGTAACGCTTTAAACTATGCTACGAAAATTCGAAGATCAAAGAGATGAAAACATGTTGTGCGTGACAGCAATGAAAATATTGAAATTAAAGTATTGGCTAGGCAATTTAAATGAAGTTGAGATGAGGCTAATTTCAATGTTCTGTATTTTAGCCTCTGAGATTGTTCATTCTACCCAAAAATATATCAATGGCTTCAAAAATTGAAAGAAGTAAAGAAGATGTCATACGGTGTATTACTTTTAGGGTTAACATTCTGTTTAGACACAATATTTGTATTACAGAAACAAGCGCTACTGGCTGTTTATGGGTTCACGTGAGTCACTACGGCGTCAGCAAACATGGTGATGCTTTGGAAGTACCGATGCTTAGACCGGCTGAAACCAGAAAGTAATTTATTGGTATAAAATAAGTAACGTCCACAAACAAGTAAGTGCAATCAGTTTTAACATTTTGCAAAAGCTACCCTAATGGAAAAGGCTATTATATTGTCGAAGAATATTTTGAGAATGCATGGAAATGACCCTTGCACATGCAATTCCCCTGGATGCCACTAATATTACACCTCACTAATTTTGTAAATTCATTTGCAAGAATAGTTTGATAATGACAAATACCATGAAATATAAAGTGATGGTTCTATTCTTTTTATCATGATTTTAGATTTAAAACCGTAAATGATTTTAAAAGGAAAGAAGTTTAAGGATTTCCTATGTACTTATTTATATACTCTTCACTAAACATGTTCGTAAGAAGTTACCATATATATCTCAAAACTGTCTAATAAAACTGAAAGATACTAAATTTTTTTTTATGTGACAAAGTGGCAAACTAGCCGGCGGTTCACCTGATGTTAAGTGATAACCGCCGCCCATAGACAATGGCAACACTCATAGGGTTGCAAATGCGTTGCCACCTTTAAATAAAGTGGGCCCTGGCTACCTCACTCACCAGACGAAACGCAGAAGTGTAACACTTCTACTTTACGCCGGTCTTGTGTGAGGTCGTGGTACTAACGCGGACGGACCTGCCCATTCGTGCAACAGTGCTGCGTGGCCCTACCACTAAAATAATAAATAGTATTGAATATTTTATTGAAGCTCTAGGTTTATATTATAAGAACTAGTAATATAAAAAACACAAAACAATTTTTATTTTATTTTTGGCGTTCCCTTATGAAAGCATTTAGTTCATTACTATTTTAAATATTTCATAATATGAATGTTGAATGTTGAATTATGTTGCAGTGGCAAAATTAAGGCATTTGTATTTTAAATAACTACATCAAACATCTTTTGTGTTGAAAAGAAACAAATACTTCTTTTGTTGTGCATTAATTACAGTGCTAGTTAAGTAATAAGAAAAAAAAGGGTTCAACAAAGCTTCTTCTATGCAGAAAGATTGTTTTTAACTAAGTGCATGGGTTTTAATACTTGTTAATTAGTAAATGTACTATAAATTATTACAGTTTATAAAATAATTGTTTCTATTAGAGTAGGCAATACCACGATCTCACAGAAGACCAGCGTAAAGTGGAAGTATGACAAATACTTTCGCGTTTCGTTTGGTGAGTGAGGTAGCCGGAACCCAATTTTCATGAGGTTGTCAACGCATCTCTAACCCTCGGGTGTGGCAGATGTCCATGGGCGGCGGTATTCACTTAACATCAGGTGAACCGTCTGCTCGTTTGACAACTTTTCGCATAACAAAACTAGGTTCTAGCCATGATCCACCAACATCTATAATAAGTTTACGGCTTCTATCATGTTTTGAATCTCTGTTCATAAGAATAAGTGTATACTTTTTTTGTTTGTAGAAGTTGTTTTAACCTCAATAATATTGTAGTGATTAATGCGATCGGTTAAGTAAATTATTATAATTCTAAAATAAATAATTTTAATATGTTGACTATGACCTACATTTTGATTCCTTTTGTAATATAACATAATTATATTCGTATTTTGCCTGCGCAACTACTTGTTTTATTGTTAGTTGGAAACCATTTTTGAAACATTTATTTATGCGATGCCTATCTATATTTAAGTACATTTTATAAATGCTTGATTCCTAAAGAAACAACGAAAATAGTCAACGTCAAAATCAAATCCAGTTTAAGGGTCTACACTAGCAATTGAGAAAAGAATGGATGGATTTTATAATTTTTAAGAATACCTAATACTAATACACGAGATTTTTTGCGCAACGTTGCCCAATTCTTACTCGTTTATGTATAAGTGCTATGTAGCAGTAATACGGCAAATTCGTATATATTTTTTAAAAAGATAGACACTTTAGAACTAAGATACATAACATGAATTTCTTATTTTACTTGAACATTTTTAAGCGGAGTGTTTGTACGAAATTCTCAAATCATTTTGAAAGATTTTTATCAAATTCTATTATTCCCGACTGTGCAAACTTTGGAACGGCGATCGGATTGGCAAGAACATTTTTCTCTAAAAAGCATTTATGTGTCATAGATTACACGCTCGAAATCCAATAGTCTTAGTTTCAATGGAATAGAAAAGCCAGGCTATAAATGATTTTTTTCAATTTCTATGGCACTACCGTTCCGATTCACTTCAATTCGTGTGGACTTTTTTCATATCATGGAGTTTCATCTACGTGTAAATAAATTGTTATGGTTATAATATACGCGTTTTATAAAAATACAACTTTTTTTTTATAATAAACAATTATAAATTCTTTATTTCTTACAATACCTATGAATTATTTATGCATGTGTATATAAAAACAGTATTTATTTTAGAAAATTAGGCAACTCGGCCAGTTTTGAACTTTCTACCAACTAATTAAATTTTTTTTTCTACTATTCTTAACCAATTTAAAATAATTTCAAAGTAATAATTATTGCGTTAGTAATAATTTTCTTAATTTGGTTGTTAATGTTTGGTTGTTAACTACAAGTTTTTAGTTCTATATTAATATCTTAATGATGTCTAAATTAATTACCATTTGCACGCCTATCAAAGAGGCAGAATAAGTGAACTTGTATATATATAGGCTTTAAACCTAATATACAAGTACGTATTTATACACATGTTGAAGCCTATTTTTTGAGCTATAGAATAATTAAATTGGATTTCAGTCTAATAATTGAACTGCTTAAATGCGTAAGGATAAAAGTACAAAGCATTAGTTTATAGGAAGCGATATGAAAATGTATTTCATTTTGAAACTTCGCAACTAGCTCACGTTCATAATATTATTCCAACAACACCGACAGATGGCAAGGCTCGTAACGATTAAAAGGCCAAAACGGTTCCAATATAACTAATTTTAAATGATCAATCACTATATTCCATATTTCACATAAGGGTTTTTTGTCTGACCGCCATAATATAGACAAAATATAGACAAAAAATACCAAAGTGACTGTTTGTTCATAAAATGGTTGTGCATAAAAAATATGGGTAGCACCTACTTACGTACGAAGTTATAGTTATTAAGCGTATGAAAAGAAATATAACTAAAGATTTTATCTTCTTAGTACTGGCAATACTCTTTGTTTTTGAAAAAGATATTATATCTTCTGTATACTTGTTAATACGCGAAGCGAAACTTTGTACTCCTTTTGACAAAAATTTCACGGGCGGAGGAATATGAAATTTCCCAAACTTACAGTTTACTAGCTGACCCGGCAAACGGGTTTTGTCATATAAATTACTTGTAGGGTAGAAAAAAATGTTTGGAGTGGACCACCCTTAACATTTAGGGGGATAAAAAATAGATGTCCGTATCTCCACCCTGGCCGATATGCACACAAAATTTCACGAAAATCGGTCGAGTCGTTTCGCAGGAGTTCAATTACAAACACCGTGACAGGGGAATTTTATATATTAGATATAGGGAAAGAGTGCAAAATACCTATATTTATTTAAATTATGCATAAAGAATATATTAAATCAATAAACAAAAAAACATTACACACAGTACCGTGTATATTTAGTTATGGTCGAATTTCGACCATTGGGCGACTACTAGTACTAATAAATGGAGAGCAGGTTTTTTGTTCGCTTATACTGCGAAAACTACTGAACCGATCGGAATAATATTTATATCATAAGTGCAGCGTGTTTTTGAGAAGTTTTTAGTGTAATATGATATGTTGGTGACTGCTTATCCGAAACCTATCCAGCAAAGCGGCCGGGGGACAGCTTGTATATAATATATACATGCCCATTTCTATTAATACGTAATTATACGTATGGGAGTATGGACACTGTCGGGAATACGATACATTATGCATGAGATGACATGCAATGTTTTTATTGCAATACGTTCCGACTGATGTTTTCATTGTTCATATAACTCAAACTGTAAAAGAAGGTACCCATTTAAGTATAAGATACATAGTCACTATTATATTCATACTTTTTGCAGTAGACTTACGTAATTGGACGTGTTTCCAAACATTCTTGAATCAAATTCTCGTTACTCTGCTTATACCAAGTGCTTTGTGTAGCAGATCGAGCCTCCGTTATCAGATGCTCGATATGGCTTTCGCCCCGGTCGTATAACAACGGGAAACCGGCTCCATTTGATGACTCACTAAGTGCCAGCGATGCAGGAATACAAATTGATGGGGCCTATTTTGATTTTCAAAAGGCATTCGATGTCGGGGACAATGATTTACTGATAATAGGAGATTAGATGCTACGGGATGTAACTTAATAACATATGCTGACCAAAATTGTTTAAGAGACAGACGAAAGTATGTTGAATTTAAGGGATGCCGTTAACTGTGGTAGAGCCACTGAATAATCTACGCTGTTGCAGGAATGGGCTGGTCCGTGCTGGTAAGTATCACGACCTCACAGAAGATCGGCGTGAAGTGGAAGTGTTATACTTCTGCATTGTGTCCGGTGAGTGAGGTAGACGCGGCCCAATTAATCAAAAAGTGACAACGCGGTGACAAGATCTGCATCCCTACAGGTGTTGAATATGTCCATAGGCGGCGTTTAAAACTCAACATCAGCTCAACCGTCAGTTTGCCTTTTCAAATAAAAAAAATGTTTTTAGCTGAATACTTCCGTCCTTTGTTTTTAATTATTTATAGACGATAAATAATTATAAACAAGGGACGGAAGTATTCCTAGCCGTAACTTTTTAAGGTATTGCGTGATATAACAAGTCCATTTTATTAACGAAAAACAAAACCGACTTCAAATATCTCGTTTTGTATACATTTTACAGTTGATTTTCAAGTAAAAAAAATTGTTAATTAACTATTGAAGAAATAATGAATAATAGTTTTTAATTATTTTTGGGAAGGGCTTGCGTAAACTAGAGCACCAGCTTTCAGCCGTATTTTCACGCCTCATGAAAAATTATAAATGTAGGTCTTACAGTTCTGGGAGTCGAAACTCTTAAAAAAGCTCTTTCCGAATTATTTAGAATTATTTTTTTGATTTTGAAAATATTAATTAGTTCTTGACAAAATTTACAAAAAACCAAAGCCCCTTTTTAGTAACAGTAAATTATTTTTTAACTTTGCCATTTTTGCAAGCGGAACATTTTTTTTTTTTCAAACATCATCTAGACGCGATTCGGGACCGAATGACAACTTATTCATATTTCTTCGTAACTCCTGAAATAAGTTGAACAAAATATCTGTTATTGACTAGACTTTCGTATTTTGATGTTGTTAAAAAGATTTTCAAAGATTTTTTATAGACGGAATCTGCGAACGATGATCTTTTGTCCGGTAAACGAGAGGTCATAGTATGGCACTATCAGATAGACCGATATTGATGTCTTGTTTGTTTACCTATGATCACTTCTCTTTCTATTCTGTAACTTATTGTATTTGTCAATTCTGAAGCCTGGTGCTTCGTGCATTCGTGTAAATCACATAATTATTACGGTACACTTAGTTAGCTACTTTACAGTATGTTAACACTTTCAATTTTATGAAATTCCTGAATTTTATTTTTACACAACTGACTTTGATGACTCCATAGCGCAGTCGAGTGTTCGATTCTCACACGTGACGATAATTTGTGCGACCCACTGATAGTTGTTTCGTATCTGAGTGTGTCCAAGTTAAATTTATGTATTTAAAACGTCTTTACAACATAGGAAAATGTTATCCTATAGTAAGGGGGTAATATTTTTGAAAGGAACACTACAATAGATCTTTCTAGGTTGCAGTGGTCGTACCCAACACTTTACACACAAAGTACAATACAAAACTGACTCAATACGGAAAAGCATTCAGATCTTTTAATTTGCACAAGGCGGCTCTTGCTCTTTCTTTAAAAATTATTTAGTCCACATCTGATAACATTGGAATTTATGAAAATAGCCCTAATTTAATGTTAGAAGAACTAAAACAAGAACCAGCTTTTTTTATTTTTGTAAGATATCCCTACTGAATTTATGAAAGCTTTATACATGCCCTCGTTAAAAATAATAGGATTACTTTCAAGACACTTCTTGTCTTATAACAATAGCAATATTAAGAAACGCCTTGGGAGCTGCTGTAAAATTTTGGGAGCTCGGCATGGAATGACAAAAAATTGCAATCGGTTTTCGTATCCCTCGCGTATTCCACAACACACGCCTTAAAGGTAAAAAATATAAAAATTGTCTATATAAAGAATCATAATTGTTTAATGATACCTCAGTCGGTCAAGGATTAAATATAGATAAAACTTTCAAGTATATTATCACAAATTTTAATAACGGCTGGTATTACAGACATTACTTAGAGTCTAGCTCTTTGCTACGGGGCTAATCATTCTTTACTAGGAAAATAGTTAACACCAATGTCACATGATGACATGGGCAGAATCGTATCGGAGAGTGGCGACTGTGCAAAGGCATAATCAGAGTTGATAACACCGTCAAATCAAAACTATTGGTTTAGCCAGTTATTTAGTTACTGGCATATTTGGGCCCTTTAAAATATAAGACTGAAATTGCTTCACTTACCGAATGTAATGCAAAAGTGTAATTAATTTTAGCCGCGCGGCAAAGCACAGCTTGACTAGTTAGTACTACGACCTTATACAAGACCAGCGCATTTGTATTATACTTTTGCGTTTCATAGCCAGGACCCGCTCTTTCAAAGGTTTGTCTTGTAGGTAAATATAGCTGATGATAATCTTCTTCATCATAAAAATAATGAATATACCAGACAAAAAAACAATACGTAACAACCATACCTACATACAGAATACGTAATAACCAACGTACTTGAAAAAACATTAATGAATTACAATACGTAAAATAAATTTATTTACAAGTATTGGAGCTTAAATTGCGTTAATAAATGACAGGATTATTAAGATTACAAAGCATTTTACATATCTACGTATTTTCGACGTCTTAACGTTTACGTTTAACAGGTTACAACAAGATGATTATACATGAAGATAAAATAATCACATGATAATGAAATAAAATGCAATTAGCATATTTTCGAAAATACATTTAGGTATTTCATTCCGTTTCCGTTTCCGTTTTCCTACCGTAAATTCCTGATGCATATTCCGTTTATTTTGTAATTTTAATGGACTTTAGTCTTATTTGAAAGGTCGGAAATTCAAATGACAACAGGGAAACAATATAGCGCGACTTAAAAATGACCAAAGATGGACCACAATGATCGCAACAAGAAAAGGCCTTCCGCTTGTCAACCGCTGTGATACAAAGCTTTTCTCACGCTGTTGTTAAAATTCAAATTCAAAATATCATTATTCAAACAGACGCTTGCGCGTTCTTATGAAACGTCGATTTTATATACTAATACATACATAAGTTCGTGAGTAAGTTACCATCGGTTCGGAAAGCACTTTCTGTTGAGAAGAGACCGGCAAGAAACTCAACAGCTGCACTTTTCAAATAAGATAAAATTACGATATAACATAGATATAACATTATTATTTTGGCCTACGTGCGTATCAACAGTATTACTTTGGCGTCGTGGAGATAAGGTATTTAATCAAGGATGGTATACGGCCCATCTTATTAGGTTCTCCACTTCGGTTTCTCAATATAACGCAACATTCTGCCTTCATATAAAATGATCGAGACTCCAAAGCACCGGTAACAAACGTGTATGGAATTGATACATGTCTATAATTTTTGAAAAGAGGTCACGTTGTGGCTATTAATCCTATGACAGATGCGGGAGCAGAGGGTTCTGTAATACCCGAACCAAATGTTGCCACTCTCCGGAGTACATTACGGCCGTACTATAATTTGACTTACTAAGACACCGTCTTAAAAGTTTTAATGTTTATTTTTTATTATTACTTATATTACATAAACAATATAAAACGGAGAAAACACAAAGTGGGTTTTCATTGTTCCTTTTTGGAGTTCCATAGCCAAAGGTTTAAACGGGACTCTATTACTAAGACTGCACTGTCTCTCTATCTATCTGTCAGTCTGTCCGTCTGTCAACTGGCCGTGGCAAGAACCGTGATAATTAGACAGTTGAAATTTTCACAGATAATGTATTACTGTTGCCGCTATAACAACAAATACTAAAAAACAGAATAAAAATTATTTACGTGGGCCTCCCATACAATGACTTTTTTGCCGTTTTATAGATAAAGGCACGAAACCCTTCGAACGCGAGCCCGACTCGTACTTGGCCGGTTTTGATCTGGTTTCTGGATTCTGATTTTGATTTTTATCTGGTTTTGGTAGAGCGATATTGCACTCAGATTATATAACTGTATAAAATCTTCAGCAATTTCTAAAATAGAAACTCGTATTAGAGTTGAGTGGCCAGGTGATAATGTTTATCTACAGTAATTCTTTTGGATGGAATCCTTAAAAAATCCTAATCTTAACTCCATGTTACATAGTTATACTGCATCAAGCTATGGTCAAGAATTAATTGAACTCTCTATCAAAATCAAAGTCAAAGTCAAAATTTCTTTATTCAGTATAAGCTCTTATTGGACGTTAAAAATAACCACCGGTTCGCTAAACTAGGACTGTCCAAGAAGAACCAAAAACTTTACAGTTTTGTTACCTTTTTTGTCAATTAATAATAAGTATATAAAATATAAGCTATAGTTAAAACAAGCTCTTTAAGTCATAACTTAAAAATTATTATTACTTAGCCTCTACAACTCGTGCCGGTATTTAACAAGAATCTTACAGTTTTTTCATTGCAGGCCGAATACGGTAAAGCAACGCAGCAGCTTGGGCTGTTGTAAGAATGGGCAGGTCCGTCCGGTGTACCATGTCCTCACAGAAGACCAGGGTGTAGCGGAAGTTTTATACTTCTGCGTTTCGCTTGGTGATTGAGGTAGCCAGGCCCCCATTATTAAAATGTGGCAACGCATCTGCAACCCTATGAGTGTTGCAAATGGCCACGTTATCACTTAACGTCAGTTGAACCGCCATCTCGCTTGCCACCTTCTCACTTAAAAAGTAGCAATTTCTGAAAAACTTGTTGCACAATTATCTATATAGGCATTAACAACTATATTTATATTATTACATATTTTACTGTCCAGGATGCCCCTGTAGATGTTCGTGGGCGGCAATCACCTAACATAGAGTGAACCGCTTGCTCGTTTGGCAACTTTTGAAAGGACCAAGAAAGAGGATGCCTTCGGTGCACATAATTAATGTCCAACCCCAAAACTTTGTAAATACTAAATGATTTGGCCTAAGACAAAAATAATTAAGTTAAAAACCTAGTGAAAAAAAAAACAATCTTTAGTATCACCTTATTACAGTACATTTATAGTTCCCCGCTCGTATAAAAGAAGTAAAGATAATGTGATCGTTCAGAAAATGAAATTACCTTTAAATGGTGAAAGTAAAACCGTTAAATATATAAGGTGGATATCTTCGTTATTACTAAATCATATTTATTGTTCTTTTTATCGTTGTGAAGTGTAAAAGAAAGCTCGCTAAATGGGGAGATAAATCGGTTCAAGAAATGCCTGCGTAAATGTAGGCAATGGCTCAGAATGAAAATTCAAATAATATTATTATAAATACGCTCTATCACATCTTGTATTCTATGTAGGATCAAAAATTTAACAGACCATTGGTAAATCCAACACCGAATGAAATATTATTAATATTCTAAGTCAATCAAGCGCGTTTGACATAATGATTTAAAATTGTTTCGCAAATTGAAATGCATCATGTTAAATTACAACAAAATGATGAGTTTTGCAAATGGGAATATGTATAAAATAATAAGTTGAATTTTAATATAAGCAAGTGCTCATTAACATCCACTGAGGTTATAGAACCGCGATGTAGAAAGCAAGGGGAAACTACTACATTATGATCCCATGAGAGCTGTATGATGGACACATCCTGTCCATCGACAGCCACGACCACTCTGCCAAGAGTGTCCGATTAAGAAGAAGAATTAACATCAATTCGGCGTTTGTGTAAACGGCGGAGAAAAGACTTGGGAGTTTGTTTTAGTGCAGACTTGAGATTCCGTGCTCATATTGTCGGAATCTGGAAGAAGCGTACCATAATCTGATGGTTAATCGTATGGGTATGCCAAAGATTTTTTAGTGAAGGAGGCGGCGGCCGATGCCATTATCTTTACCTAGGTCACGGACTAATTTATTACGTTTTACACCACTTACTCGAGCGCTCCGTACACTAAATACAGTAGCTAATCTATTAGATTGGTTCAATTGGTCATTGTACGAGTGCACACTGGACATTACATGTTCTAAGTGATTAGTTTAGGTATAGTTATGGGTTTATGTTTCTTTAATTGTATTTGAACTTCACTACCGCATTGTGTATCTCCTGTAATGATAGTTGTTAGTTGGTGTTTAACATAAAATATGGTGCACCAAAACTGAGGCACGTAAATTAATTGGTGTAATTATATTGCAATTCTATAGATTGATTTGTCTTTCCGTATAATACATTCATATCAGTTGTCACATTCACTATATTTGTATGTATGGATGGATGTTTGTTACTCTTTCACGCAACTACTACTGAATGGATTTTAATGAAACTTTACAATAATATAGCTTACACATCAGAATAAGACACAGGCTATAATTTATATCCATATTTTTATGTATATCTGTCTATCTGTCTGAATGTTACGCCTTCAGCCAATTCTACGCAGACGTCGTCGCGAGCAGCAGCTAGTATGTCATATAATGTAAAACGGAACAATTTTTAAACGTCGCGCAGTATGAACATGCGTCATGTATAGTAAAACATCATTAAAGAAATAATGACCACCTCGGCTATCTAAACAATTTTTGAGCGGTATATTTCGTGATCATAATATATCTTCGTCTTTCAAAGTCACACCGCTTACCGAGTGATTAAATCAAATATTAACCGCGATAAAATACTTAGTTTTATTGAATTCAAAAAATCGTCTTGTTAAACATGACGATGTATTTTACAATGTGCCAAAAACGTTATCACACAGGAACGTAGCAATTTATTTTTTATGGACATTAAAAAAAAGAAGTTTGGGAGAAGGATTATCTCGGATGTTCCTCTGACAGAATAGAGTACTGCGGCAAAAAGTTTCGATATAATAACAGTTTTATCTACCGTAAAGAGGCCGCAGCCATTTCATATTTTTTGCAAGTTCATGGTCTGCGTGAATGTAAAATAAAGGCAAAACAAACACAAGACAGCAGATTCGTCGTCGTCGTGTCGTGCGTTACGTGTTGTTAGTGTTAAACATAACGTTAATCAATTTTAAAATTGAACTATATTTAGATAATTAAATATTTTAAAGTATGGCGGTTACTTCTACGTGGATCTTCAACATTTTTACCAAAACATACTAATAGTGAGGATTAAGGAAAACTCACCCCTACAACGAAAGGCTAAATGGAAAATGTTAATGTTCCAGGATATACTTTAATTTAATTTTAATTATCATTTATTTCAAGTTACGACTCATATAGAACAACACTTTAAATTACACTTTATCATATTAAAAAAATCGAATTAAAGTCACATTAATATTATTTCATTTACATATTACAAATTACCCATTACAAACATAAAATACAACATACAAAAATTTCATCCTACCGAGGCCTTACCTTATTCTCTGTGTACAACGTGTAATCCATAACAGCGATTGATATGCAGGGTGATTTTTTAGACGAAGTACATACTTTGTCATAATGTTTATTGGGCATTCCATAATTCAAAAAAAAAATATTAATATTTTATTTTGACAAGAATTAACCAGAAAAATATCAATTCGAACATTGTTTATCCTGAGGGGTCACTCAATTGATAAGCGGTTTAGTAATTATGCGTTCAGCGAAAAGTTTTAGTGCTCGTGAATAGATTATTGTACTGAGACATTAAGGGTGATAGGGACGGTAATAAGGTGTCCAAAATGTTTTAAAAAATAAAATTAATCTTTGAAAAAAAAATGGATTCACAAGTACGTACCACACTCAAATTTAGAATCAAATTCTGTGCTCTGTCAATATGTCCATCGTCTATAAAAATCATCCTGTATATACAATCTAGCCGACCCGCCAGCGATGCCAACATGCTAATAGTGGCCCCCCGCACTCGCCGCACAAACGACGCTCATCCCTTACGTATTATAATATGGAAGCAGTCTACGCGTGCTTCAGTAAACATAGCTAATGCGCTGCAATAGCGAGGGACCTCCAACAACATCCGGAAAATAATAGTTTGTTAAAATAAAATTCTATTTATTTTATTTTAGCACATTGTTTACGTAGCCGTTCCTTTAATAATCAAAAATCTTGAAAGTACATCAAATATACATTAGGGATTGTAATCCGTTTAAAGTCAGCCTTCTTAAATACATAATTTCAACAAGTATTTAATTATCAGATTCCAAGTAGATTTAATAATTTTGCCTACCTACCGAATATCTTTCGGGAAACTTTGCGACCCAAACATTAAGGCTATTAAACTTTAACTAGCTCGATAAGAGTTTCATACTTGCGATGATGACGTACGTAAGTTTTCACATTGCGTACAAAAGTACCATAAACAAAAGTGTGATAATCAAATCCAATTAAAACAACCGAATTAACAATTAATTACCTTTTGATTTGACAGGCCATATTAATGATTAAATACCTACAAAATATTACTGTCCGGAATTAAATTTATTAAAATGCTTAATTTAATGACTTTGGCATTCGTTAACTTGGATGAACATCATGTGATTTTTTATAGATAAATGGACAAAGACTTTCGGCGATGCGAAATCAAATCTGCGTCTATCGGTTAACGCAGCAGTAAATGGACGTCAAAATTTTACAAGAAAGTTAAACGTTTAACGCTTCCATGGAGGGGGTATGAAAGCACTGGTGCGTTAAACGTTCAACGCTCCTGGGGAGGGGGAATAGAAAGAGACACAGCGAGAGTGAAGGCGTGGCACTCGAAGTTTTACTTCCGCGCGGAGGGACTCCACGCACTTTTTCTATATACATATAAGTACACGATAAATATAAAACGTAAAATTTTAAGACAATGAATATACTCTTAAGACGTTAATAACATAATTTGTCTCCGTGTTTTTAAAACAAATCTTATGAGGTAAGGATTATTATTGAAGGGGAACAATATTACTAAACGTTTAAAAAAGTTTTGTAATGTGTACAAGCTCAATTATTTATAGATTTTTTCGTATTCTCTAAAAAAGAAAATACTGGTATAAAATAAACAAGTTGAAAGACAATTTTCTACTCATATATGTAAGATACCTAAATGTTATACAAATAAACTCGTAACAAACTAGAAATTCAGAACACGTACATTTTACGTGTCTTATTAGGCCGAATTACTGATCTCCATACGTTCTTATTTGACGATACTTTCCGTTTTTTTTTTTCTTTTAGAAACAAGGGTGAATATAAATTACTACAATATAATTACTTTCATTACTTTAAAATATCGGCTAATAGATAATTAAATATAGTTATACATTATTTGTACCAGAGCAAATTATCTCATACCCTATTGAACGATAATGTAAGATTCCTTATGCAGATCGAACAAATCTGTGGTTGGTTCCATCCTCCAACCATAAATCCTTGCAAACGAACACCGATTCCTTACAAGGATGGTTCATGAGGCTATTGAAATAAAAAATATTCAAATTTTAAAAGATCCTATAATTCATTCAATTAAATCTAGGCCCAAACGAACCAATGCTGCAAGGCAAGATTCAATAAGTACCTTATAGGAAGGTTTGACAGCAAATTAATAATTTAGAAATTGGCGGAAACACCTGATAAATTCCACGAAACCGAGAGGCGCAGGCTTTTTCTGTATTTATATTTAGAATAATTAACGATTTAACGGTTCATATTGATAGAGACGGTCAGAGACTAAGACTAAACATAAAAATTAATCCTAACATCAAGACTATCTCAAGCCTCAGTCTCTGCTGTAACCATGAATATTGGTGATCTCCCTAACGCATTCTCTAGATTAAATTCAAACTTGAGCGTCATTCATAATTGGTCGATGCGTTATGGAATATCTGTTAACCCGAATAAATGCCAAGCAATGCTTGTCGGAAGCAGTAGATTGTTGGTTAAAATTGACATCGCCAATCTGCATGTTGTCTACTACAACAATAAACGTATTCCGTTATCAAACTCAATTAAAAACCTTGGCCTCTTTATGGACAGTACAATGAATTGGGGAGTACAAGTCACTGAAGTTAGCCCTAAAGTCTTTGCCTTTCTCCCTTTTAAGATTAAGCTCTTACTTGTGCAAACGCTTATTTTCCCAATAATTGATTACGCGGATGTTTGTTACCCGGACTTGAACAGTGACCTTCTTAACAAGCTAGAGCGCCTCTCTAACAACTGCATTAGATACATTTTTGACCTTCGAAAATATGACCATATTACTCCCTATCGTTCTCGCCTCAAATGGCTAACAATAAACAAAGGCGTAGCTCTAGAATCTCCTTACTCTTTTCTGGATCTTAAACGATCCTGCTACTCCGTATTATCTTAAAGATAAATTTAAATACCTCTCGCTGAACAATGAAAGAGATCTCCGTTCCTCAGCTAATCTAAAGATTACTATCCCTTCACATAATACCAGTTTCTTCAGCAATTCTTTCACCGTTCAGGCTACACTCCTCTGGAACTCCTTGCCTGATGACATAGGTAGAGCCCCTAATAGGCCATCATTCAAACGTTTGGTCCGTGATTTGTTTCTAAATGACCCCTTATAACTTATAATGTTGATGTGCCACTATCGTTTGTATGATTATATATATTTATGTGTGTAGATGTGTATGTATATATATATATATATATATATATATGTATATATTCTTTTTTTTATATTTTATGTATGTATGTTTAAGTAACAAAATACACCTACCAACGTAACAGATAGTCTACATTGCAACTTATGACTTGCTCAGAGCACAACAAAACAGGTCGGTTTTCTCCGCTATGTCTGGTGCGATGCGCGTACGTCAGTGGCAGTTTGCTGAGCAGGTTGGTGCCCACCGGCACAGCCAGCAGCGGCGGCCTGCGCCTCCGGCAAACGTACCCGTCCGGGACCAGAAAACTGACTTGCCCTAACACCTCCGAGCTATGCAGCGCCTCTTATTACGTTATTAGCGACCCGCCCCGGCTTCGCACGGGTTCAATACATATAAACCTTCCTCTTGAATCACTCTATCTATTAAAAAAAGCCGCATCAAAATCCGTTGCCTAGTTTTAAAGATCTAGGCTTATAAAGGGACAGACAGACAACGGGACGACTTTGTTTTATACTGTGAAGTGAAGAGCTAACGTACTATACCTATAGGTATCTTTGTTTCATTTAGTAAATCCAATAGTTTAATTTATGAACAGTATATTCATAAAATTTATAAGACTAATGGTAAAATGGTAAAAAGACTAATTGGTTTCATGATAATAAGATAACTAGCCTATAACTAAGCCCGGTCTATTATAATGAAAAATATATACAAGAGTTATAAATAAAATTAATAAATAAAGGGAAAAAACTTGCAAGAAAAAGTACTTGTGCTATCTTTTTTACCGAGCTTTTCATGTCCCAAACGTGCGATTAGGTCTGCCCAATAAATTAAAAATTCTGTTATTTTATGATGTAAGCTATACTATCTTTTGGATTTTTCAAATTGCATAAAACGGCTCACGCTGTGCAAATTTGATTAAAATCGATTGATAACTTAGGAGGCCATCGTGGACAAACAACGTGACATGTAATCCATACTAATATTATAAATGCGAAAGTAACTCTGTCTGTCTGTCTCGCTATCACGCCAAAAATACTGAACCGATTTAAATGAATTTTGGTACACAGGTAGTTTCGAGCCTGAGAAAGGACATAGGTTATTTTTTAATTGCAAAAACCTTTAAAATATATACAAAGATATTTATTTAAGGGCTTCAACGAGTCCAGTCAGATAATAGCTACCGATCGAGCCGCGGTCCGGCCCTCTCGGGCACCCTCGAATCGGAATGCTAAACGCGTGTTGAGTGACAGCCCAAGCCGAGGTCCCCTCTCGGGGACCTTTGAGCCTGATCACTCCATGTGGCGCCCGCCAAAGCGCCCTAAGAGCTTGGCGGCCTCCCAAACCGGTGATAATAATAGCTTGATGGCCCGAGCTGAGGCTCCCCCGGGAGCCCTCGAGCTTAGTCACCATAACGCGTAATAATAATACACCGAGGTTCTGGCTAGGCGCCTCGTGCGCCAGGCCACCTCCAGCCCGTCGGAACTGTAAAGGCCCCTAAGGCCAACAGTGGGTCATCCAGCCCAAAGAAAAAAGGCTTCAACGTGAGCGAAGCCGCGGGCGAAAAATATATCTTTATAGTTTATATATAATTATAAAGATATATATTTTTGCGATATGCAAGTAAAAGAGGCATACACGAATAAATTATATACTGCAGGCAATATCGATTCAAGTACTGATACAATACCGGTGGGGACGGAGGTACGAGTACCGTTATCCAGACTGCTCAATGTAGTTTAATTACAAGTTACAATCTTGATTTTGTTGTAGCCATCGATAAAAGCAACGCTTTATGCACTCACAGATGTATTTATATATTCCTTTCCTTTATTCTGAACAATATATATTATTATATAATATGTATAATATATATAATTATTCATGCAAAACAAAAACAAAATACGATTAAAATGGTTCACAATTGAAATTACAATTATATAAAAATTAAAATTTTGTGAGCGAGGTTTTTATGTTCATATGCAAAAAGTAGTAGATATTTGAGTAAATTTTTAAATAGTTTAAAAGCGGTTATTTAATGCTCATTGAAAGTTTGGTATTGAGTTACTTCAAAAATTTTAGCATTAGTTTATCAGCCGCTATTCCACACGATAGCCATGAATGAACCTAATATAAATACAAAGAAATATTAAATTCACAGCTCTGAAAAATTACAATATTCATCACTAAAGTGTATCATACACGAAGTAATCAAGATATGCTAATAACCACTTCATATTCAAAATCCGCACCAGACAAACCCTTGGTCAGCGTCGTATCAACGGTATCGTGTGCTCTAAAGGATAACAATTTTACTTTTATTTAAAAAACTTGCTATATTCGGACACATCTAAAATAACGTTAATATATGTATAATAAAAGAAATTTCAAAACGTACTTTTACTAAAAATATTTTTTGTTGTAGCGATGTTCATTAAATTCACAAGGCATGTTGAGAAATCCATGAGAAATGTATGTTAATGAGATGCATATACTTATATTCTAGGTTAAAAAATTTACGGTAATGAGGTTAGTTTAGTGACGGCATGTATAAACTAATTGTAACAACTCTATTACCATTTAAGTTAAAGCATTTTTTTGGATGTTTTAAAATGTTTTAATGACTAGAACTTAACTGGTAGTTTTTGACGTTCAATAAGAGCTTTAAATAAGCCTATATTGAATAAAGAAATTTTGACTTTGACTTTAATTAATGATTTTTATGGGCAGCGCACATAGCTCGAAGAACCATAAATTACACTTGTAATCATATACACGTGGTAATAAATTGATAAATATGAACTATTTATGATCTGTAAGATTTCAGAGAAAAACAAATTACCTATAATATATACACTATAAGCAAATAACAAATACAATACAATCAATAAAATTCAATAATTTAGTACACGTGGCCAACAAAAAAATGTATGGCATAAATCTAATATATAAAATTCTCGTGTCACGGTGTTTGTAATTGAACTCCTCCGAAACGGCTCGACCGATTTTCGTGAAATTTTGTATGCATGTTTTTGTGTACATTTTGAGAATCGGACAACATCCATTTTTCATCCCCCGTACTGTTAAGGGTGGTCCACCCTTAATTTTTTTTTAATAAAATTTTTTGTTTTTATTTTTTTTTTGATACAGCATACAAAAATACATACAACACAAAATTTTCACCCCTCTACGCAGACGTAGTCGCGGGCAGCAGCTAGTAAATGAATACCGCAATAACGAAGGTTAGTATAAAGTAATGCATACCTTTAAACATATCGTTAAGATCGTTATGTGCAATTACTTAAATATGTTCACATATGTAAGTCATTTCTCATAAAGCTCCCCTGTAAGAAAATCTTCTGTAAAACGAACTATTTACAACTTCGCAAGATGTTCATAAAAGTGCCACTTACGGGCACTTGGTCAACGTATAACTTTTCTGCTATGAATAATAACTAGCTCTACCTAGCCGGAAACTTTCGGCACAAGGTTGAATGACAAGCAGGAAAGAGGAAAACGAAAGCGTTTTACAAAATAACATTGGCTTTAATACGTCTTTTTTTTTCTAATGTGGTGTAAATTACCGTTTCTATACTATTCGAAATATTTACAAAACTAGTTACTAATTGTGTTGACTGTTATAAATTACCTTACCCAGTAATATCGTACACATTGGAGCTGTAATAACAAAACAAAATAATAGTCAAATTTACAAGTTTAATGAATGTTATTAATCCTTATACTTACTTCCATATCTTTAATGAAACTTTACAATAATATAGCTTATATAATATACATCAGAATAAAACATAGGCTATAATTTATAAAGTAACAAGGGTCACTTAAACTAACTCTGTCTGTCTGTTACGCCTTCACGACTAGCGACCTTGTGATAAAAATAAGCTACTCGAAGTACTTACCCCGCGCAGACGAAGTCAGGCACTAGGTAGTGTTAATGATAAAATTTAACAATTTTTTTTCTATAAGTTTTTTTTTAAACATTGCCCTTACTTTAGGATAATATTATCCTGTGTTGTAAGGACGTTTTACAAACATAAACTTCACGCGGACAAACACCTGATGGAAACAACTATCTGTGGGTCACACAAATGGTTGTCCCGTGTGGGAATCGAACGCACGACCCCCGACGCCGAAGCCAATACCTTGGCAACTACGCCACGGAGTCATCGAATTAATGTTAGGGATAATTCTTCCTCGTTGTCATACTATTTCCGATATCTGCGGCTGACTTGTCTGCAGTATTCGTCGCTTTAAGACAAACGTATCGTTACTATCTACCTTTTTTCTATCATATATATATTTACAGTATATCAAATTAAATAATCGATTAAAGCAGAATATGGAACAAATATTTTAACGTATCAAATTTATAAGGATTCAACGTATTTCCATCTCAAGTCCAGATTTTAAATATTTTTCAGAACAAATATCTACCATATATAAATAATTACATCTTAGTAAAGATGTATTTTTCATCAAATTTCGTTATGAATGAGAAATAAAAGTTAATTTCAAAATTGTGAGGCCGGTTAAAGATATCGTATTTCTTTTTACAACCCTCGTTAAAATGGGCATGTTGGAGGCATTATATAATTTTATTTTGATTAAAGGGAAAACAAAACCGTTCTCAATTTGTAGGGCTTAACAACTTCTAACTGGAATTATGATTACAGACACGGACTAGAAAAATAACAAGACTCTGCGCCACGCATATAGTTAAGTAAAGCATTGTACGATCTATGTGTGAGAATTTGAGGGATACCAGATTAATATCCCATTTTTTAATGTTTTTAAAATTAAGTGTTTTTTGTATGAAAGACAAAAACGGTTCTGCAGTACATAGCTGCAAAAAAGTAAAGTGCATATATAAACTACATAAGTCCCAACTGAGGCTAAGTATTAGGGCTTAGTACATCAAGGGATCCCACTGCGAACTGACGGACTTAACATATCTTCGAAATATTAGGTGCAGATTGTGTTTATGTGAAAATGTGTATAAATGTTTAGTTGAAAAACTCTAAATACTACAATACTAAAATCATAAATCTGTTAAGGGGTTGTGTTCCGATAGTATTTATTTAACAATGTCAGAAACATAATAAAATAAACCAGTTCAATTTTTCGGTGATGTAGTATATAATATTTTTGCACTATTTGGCTATACAAAATAAAATATTTTATTCATAGTCTTTGACGTAAGCAGTAATAACTTATATGCCAACATGCAGTGTAATCGCGGGCGTTCAGCTTACAATTATGTAAATGTCTGCGTGAGGCTAAATATGTACAAAAGGTCCGGCATATTACTATGCTTCACTTTTGATATAAGTGGCGCAGGGTTCTATTATCTTTGTAGTCTGTGATTGCATGTATTTATATATCATAATAAATATTTATAATACTTGCTATGGTAGCGCAACACATTGCAAAAATTAAAATATTTTACGTATTATTATATTTTTAGTATTATAGTACAGCTATTACATCGGAAAAGTCTGTCTCGTTAATGTGAACGCTGTAAAATGTTCGTACCATCGGGAATTTAAAAACAATTCACAAGACAAATGAATAATTATGATAAATTAGAGAAAATATATCTAGGATAAGATGCACGTGACGAAGTGCGCTACCAAAATCAATATTTATTGAGAGATTCAATCATACTCTCGAACCCTTTATATACACGTAAATCATATCCACTATCATTTTAAAAATGTATCGATAATATAATTCCCGTAATATCATAGTAGCATTTGTTAAATTTTTTGTAATCTTAAAAATTTTCAAATACCGAATATAATATTCAGCTTTATTTTAAAAGATGTATATAACAAAATTCATTGGCAATGATTATTCATTGTAGCACTTGTGTCGGTAAAATGTAATTGGCAATTAGTGTCGAAGCTAACATTAGCCTGCAGACAATGTCGACGCGTGTCAAATTGAAAGTGGGTTGTATAGCAATTTTCTATTATTAATGTAAATGTTATATTTTTCTCGCTTCAAAAACCTTTTTCTCTTCTAATTTTCATTATCTTCTACGTGAATCACGTATAAATACGTGGAGCGATAATTATTGGATGTAAAATTACGAAATAATAAAAACAATAATAAATTATTACTTCTTTTTTTTGCGATTATACTTACCAATTAATAATGGTCCTTAGTTATGAACAAAAACTACTAAGATACACCAAAATCTAAAATTTAAGCGTGAACGAAGAAATGAGCAGTTCAATGATAAGCTACTAAAAAGACTAATAAATGTTCTCAATACCCTGATACAAAATATATCTGCAGGTTTTATATGAATTTGATCTAAAACACTTAAGTCAATCGGAAATTACCATCAACATTAATACATAATTAGAGTCTGTAAGTTATTAAACTGAACCTTTTAAATATCAAAACTTGCTTAAAGTGTTGCAGCATAAAAAGTTGAAACTACAAATAAGTATGGTCGCTACGCATAAGACTGATCTTTCTAAGGTATGCCACGCGATACATCAGCGATTAAAATATAAATAGCATAAATCCTATTAGCACTGGATAACTTGAGTCCCGTTAATCTAAATTTTTCAATTCATGCTGCCAAGCAGAAGAAAATGTAGGAGGTAATGACATGAGAGTGACATCAATACACAAACATTACAGTATTATATAAATATACACAACATACAAAACAGAGTATATACAAAACAATACGTAGTCGATGAATGACTAGCAATACTTACACAGCTACATGCTGACAGTTCTGTAATTGAAACTATCTGGGATATGTAGGTCTATTATAGGATTTCCGTTTATCTTCATTGGGTGAAGACTTTGATCAATGGTTTCCTCTTTGATATAGGAGTGTAACAGTAAATGAACATACATATTCCTGTGATTTCCTCTTTCATAGAAATCGATGTATTACGTATGATGATGATGATAAAAGTTATAAGTTTAAATGATATTGAGATTTTCATAAATTAAAATGCCTATATAATAGGCCACAAAAAAGTTGAATATATAATGGCTACATATGGTTGGGTTAAAATATGATAATAACTCATTATTCCATGATCGTGTATGGACGCAGTAAAGTGTTCTAAATAAAATGCGACGATGTCTTTAACAGCAATAAAATATAATTTAAATAAACCCTTGCAATAAGTGTAATTCTGTCAGTTGTCTCCTGTATTACGAATGCTGGACCAACCTTTTCCATATTAAATTTTTGGAATTTATAACCCTTGCCGCATACACAAATTGTAGACAAACTGACATTTTGTCAGAATCAATCAAATTAAACAAATTATTATAATCAATGTAATTAGACACGTTTATTCGTTTATAATTTTGAATTATTAATTTCGCCTCACTCAAAGACCTACACAATTATAAAATCATACAATAAAGCAAATAATTAAATTAAACTTTTATCGTCAATCACCAGTGGATACGTGGTAATTTTTCTGACTACGTAATACAATAGCAATAGGAAAGATTTGAAACTTGATTTGAATGCGGCTGTAAAATTAGATTTTACTGAAATTGCACAGGCCGTTTTTTGATGCATTATCAAATCATATCATAAAACAGCTACACTGAGTTGATTTACTTCTTCTTTCAAATAAAATATACAAGAACGCAGAGCGAAACATAGAGGCTCACTCTAACAAATAGCATTTCCCATTGGTTTCACAGCATCCGTCTTGTATTACATGCCGCAATTCAAGTTGCAATTTCTGTAATACCGCTTTGACAAATGTTATATCCATAATTTGAATTTTGCACTGAAATATTTTTATAAAACAAAGAAAAAATTAATTTATTATGTGAAAATTGTAACTTTTATAACAGTGTGCTCCGGCTACCTCACTCAACAGACGAAAAGCGAAAGCACTACTAAGCAACACTTTCATTTGACGGTCTTCTGTGAAACCGTGGTACTTACCCGTACGAGCCTGCTCATTCATGCAACAGCAGAAGATGGTGCTTAACCCTACCACAAATATATAATTTTCATAAATACTTCCGTAATTTATGAAAGTATTATTAAAACATCTAAGGTACAAATTCATCGCTTTTATTTTATCATCAACTAGCGACCCGCCCCGACTTCGCACGGGTGCAATGTATTATGTATATAAATCTTTCTCTTGAATCACTCTATCTAATAAAAAAAACGTATCAAGATCCGTTGCGTTGTTTTAAAGATCTAAGCATTCATATGGACAGACAGACAGCAGGACGACTTTATTTTATACTATGTAGTGATACCTCCAATTACTTTAAGTAGTCATGTGAGGAACTAACATGCATAACTTTTTGATGTCTCAGGTATATCCCTGAATATATTTGTATATCCCTGAATATATTTGATTCAAGTTCACAATGATTAATTTACTTTTGGTCTCTTCGGTCCTGTACCTTGAAGTCATTCAAATGTATCTTTATTTCTTTAAAGCTACGTGGATTATCCTTGATAGGAGTTGGTGTTCTTTGCTTTAGTGTCTCGATCAAAGTATATGTATAAGTAAAATTTACACTTTCATCTAGGAACTGCTTAAGTATTTTCAAACCTTTTTATTACTATTATTTAAATTACTACAAAAAAAAAGAAATGTAAAAAAGTTAGATTAGAGATCCAAATTGACACTATATTAAGGATACCGATGAGTATTTTTTTGTATAAAAATGCCTCAAGGCGAGTATATAACAAACGGAAAAAAAATTAAGCTGGTTGTTTAGCAACGGGTTGTTTTCAAATGTTGTTATTTTGTTCGGTAGAAAGGGTTCGGTACACCTTATTTTAAAAGTACCTTTTAAAAGAAAAACAACATAAAGCAAAATGTAGACGGTGTTACATTATGTATTGGCGAAAGCACATAATATTATGCATTTCATATTAACATGCAAATTCAGTCGTAAAATGAAGCTTAATAAGCTTTGCTTTTCACGTTTACTTTATGCAAATTTGCATAATGATATTGTGTTTGTCCCAAGGGAAAAACCTTAGCATGTTCGTATTGACACGAACATTGATTGCACAATTAACATTAAGAATTTATTTAATATTCCTTATTTTCCATATAATAGAACTCTATATAGTATCAACTCTTTTAAATGTGAATTTTAATAAATCAGTACCTGGTTTATTTCTTTCTCGCAAAAGAAGAAACGACTTCAGAAATCAGAAAATTAAAAACATTGTTAATACCTATAGATTTCAATGATGGTCCTAGATTTCTCTGGGATGCCATCATCAGATCTTTGGATTTCTTTATCATGATACCACGCTTGGGACATCTCCTTTCCGATAAAAAAAGAATCATCAAAATCGGCTCATAAACGACGAAGTTAACCGCGAACACACATAAAAAAAATAAAAATGTATATAACAGTCGAATTGAGAAACCTTTGTTCCAAAATATTTGTGCCTTTGCATGATGAGTGAGTTTTTTTGTTCCAGGAAATAATTATAACTTGTAGCACATGTTTGCCAAATACCTGTTAAAATACTTGAATATATATTCCAAAACACGTCATGTTGCACGTTCAGGATCTTATACAAATAGCGGGATACAAAATCCAAATAGGCAGGAGAGTGAACAACAGTACTGCATTCAAAACAAGGAGAGACATACCTATCAATATATAATGATAGTAATAAATGGTTCTTTAATACCAACAGTAAATGGAGTAATGGAGCAATAGGCTATAGGGACTTGGTTAGTAAAATCAAATCATAATCTTAAAAAAACTATATTATTAATTATTTTTAGTACATTTAAAAATTCGCACAGTAGTAACAAGGCTGTCTGATAATTGAAATAAATCGAATAGATCAGATTAAAGCATAATTAATAATCAGATGTCTTTCCTTAAATATTTTGGTTTACACGTGACAAAACATTATAGCAATTAGGAACTCATTAAAAATCATATTTTGTACAAAAAACATTGTTTTATTTTTATTTGAATTATTAATAAGCCTTAAGGTTCTTAGAGTCTAACGACCTTAAGGTCTATCTAGAAAATCACATGTTTTTATTTTATACAAGAACATGGCAAGTGAGCTGGTTCACTTGACGTTTAGTGATAACCGCCATCCACGGACATTTTAAACACCCGCAATTACAAATATGTTGCCACCTTTCAACCAAATGGGCCCTGGCTACCTCACTCACCAGACGAAGCGCGGAAGTATTACACTTCCACTTCACGCCGGTCATCTGTGTGGTCGTGGTACTTACCCGGACCTACCACAGTTCATAAACGGACTTTGTAAAGACATCATCATCATATCAGCCGTAGGACGTCCACTGCTGAACATAGGCCTCCCCCATTGACTTCCACTTCGACCGGTTGTTAGCGGCCTGCATCCAACGCGTCCCTGACATCTTAGCTAGGTCGTCCGTCCACCTTGTGGGAGGCCTTCCTACGCTGCGCTTGCCGTCACGTGGTCTCCACTCGAGAACCTTTTTGCCCCAACGGCCATCGGTTCTTCGAGCTATGTGCCCTGCCCACTGCCACTTCAGCCTGCTGACTCGCTTTGCTATGTCGGTAACTCTAGTTCTTCTACGGATCTCCTCATTTCTGATTCTATCTCGCAGAGAAACCCTGAGCATTACCTTTTCCATAGCGCGCTGTGCGACCGCGAGCTTCCTTATGAGGCCAATAGTGAGAGACCACGTCTCGGCACCGTAGGTCATCGCTGGTTAAAGACTTTCGTCTTTAAGGACTATGGTATTTTGGACGTAAAGACGCTGCGCAATTTCCCGAACGCAGCCCAGCCGAGCTGGATTCGTCGATTGACCTCCTTCTCGAAGTTGGATTTGCCTTGTTGGACCATTTGTCCCAGATAGACATAGTTATCAACAGCTTCGAGTGGCGAGCCTCCCAACAATACGGGGGTGGGTGTCACATGGACATTTGACAGGAGTTTGGTCTTTTCCATGTTCATTTTCAGGCCCACCCGCTGGGAAACTCTATTGAGGTCTTCGAGCACTGTGCTGAGCTCCTCCAAAGACTTTGCCATGACTACGATGTCATCGGCAAACCGAAGGTGAGTGATGTATTCGCCGTTAATATTGATGCCACATCCTTTCCAATCCAGGAGCTTGAAGGCGTCTTCCATTGCATTGGTAAAGAGTTTCGGAGAGATAAAACCTCCTTGCCTCACTCCCCTCTGCAACGGAATAGCCTCCGTGCTCCGATCGTGTACTCGGACCGACATGGTGGCGTTTTTATACAAGCACTTCAACACTTCGATGTAAAGTAAAGTAAAGTAACCTATACATATATAACCTATACATGTCCCACTGCTGGGCAAAGGCCTCCTCTATAGAGAGGGTGTCAGGTCATAGTCCACCATGCGGCCCCACTGCGTATTGGCGGACTTCACATATCTTCGAAAAAATATTTTTTTTGTTATTATTTCGAAAATATGCAGGTTTCCTCACGATGTTTTCCTTTACCGCGGAGCACGTGATAAGTCAGCACTTAAAGTTAAAAACTTCATTGGTGCCGGCACCGGGAATCGTACTCAGGTTGCTCGAGTATATTAAACTAAAGGTGAGCGCCCGGATACTGAGCTATCACGGCTCTCATAGTCCACAAACGCTAAGCATAGTGGCAAATTATACTGCTCAGTCTTCTGTATAATTTGCCGCAGCGTATGAATGTGGTCTATGGTACTATAGCCTTTACGGAAACCGGCTTGTTCGGGAGGCTGGAAGTCATCAAACCTGCGTGCGAGACGAAACCGAAAACAGCTTATAAACATGGCTGAGAAGCGAGGTGGGCCTGTAGTTCTTCAGCAAGGTTTTGTCACCTTTCGTGAAGAAGAGGACCACCATGCTTCCGTTCCATGTTCTGGGCGTAGTACCCTTGTAAAGACAACAGAGGATAATTTAACCTCAAAGTAAGGGTAATGTTTAAAAAAAAAAACATTTTATAGCAGTTTAACCACGAAAATTTCCTTGAGTTATTTTTATTAAAATGTGTAATATTCTCGTAATTGAATGAAGTTATTTAGGTCACTAATCTTTTTATAAAAAGCAAGCAATCTTTGTTTTGTTATCTTTTGCTTTTAAATTTCACATAGTATTATTTACTTTTTATTTATAGTGTTGATATGAAATTAAGATGAAAGGTTATAGAGCACTAAACTCAATGCGTTTGGACGCGTTACCCAAAAAAATATTACGAAAATTTATCTATTAAACTCAAGCTAAGTTTTTGTATGTATTATTCTCCACGGCTTTAACCATGATTTTTACAATCATTTCAAATATAACGTCATGTCACTTCGCATGCATGTCCGACATCCCCGCAAGCCAAAACAGACTCCAAACATTACTAATTAACAACTATTTTTTTGGCTTTTTAGTTCAGCGTTATAAATATTTCGTAACTTAGGAGCACAAAAACGTTAAGTAAAAAAATCAAACAAAGTCACAATCAAAATAAGTTATATACGAAGTACTTCTTAAATGTGAAACATAATACCTACATTGACTCGCTACAGTATTTGCAACGCAATGAGCACTTTGCGATTCAAATGATGTTATTAATACAAAATTACCATGACAAGAATTCGAATTGCAAATGCGCGAATAAGTAATGATGTTTATTCGGCAAAAAATCTCTTTTTTAAATGATTCTTTTAAATGGTTCTTCTCGACAGAGAAAACAGGCTTTGACAACGTTATTGTGTGATGTGCAGAAATTACTTAAAGTATTATTTATCAGATTTCATTAGTAATTTCTTTTAAATAAAAACATTGCCCTTACTTTAGGATAACATTATCCTATTGTAAGGACGTTTTACAAACATAAATTGCACTAGAACAAACACTCAGAGGCGAAACAACTATCTGTGGGTCACACAAATAGTTGTTCCCCAGTGTGGGAATCGAACCCGCGACCTCCGACGCCGAAGCCTTAGTTAATACCTTGGCAACTGTGCCACGGAGTCCTCTTTTTTATTATTATGTATACAGATAAATAAAATTCGAGTTTCTGTTTGTAATATTAAAATAACCGCGTTTTACTCAATGCATGGTTAATGTATACACGATACATATACCAAATACATACCAAAATAACATTTTTTACAATTTTTGTCTGTCTGTCTGTTTGTTTCAGCTAATCTCTTAAACGGCTGGACCGATTTTGACGGGACTTTCACTAACAGATAGCTGATGTAATAAGAATTAACTTAGGCTACTTTTATTTTAGATATTTTGTTTATTTTAAATTCCACGCGGACGAAGTCGCGGGCACAGCTAGTTAGTAGTAATAATCTAAATTCAACACAATCTATTAATACTGTTGGTTTAGTCAATTACATCAAGAGCCTGTTACACTGGCTGCTACAAAACACGAGTGGTCTGTGTATCATTCGTTCCAATTTCCATCTACACGCAAAGAGCTAGCTCAAACAGTTTTCAATTTGCAACGTTATTTCTCCCAGGTGATTGTATCGCTTCCGTTGAAAGCATGATAAAGGCAGGTTCCCATGACACATTCTGTATCATGAAAACAGCGTATGTCATGCTTTACAGAGACGCATTTAGGTTTTTACAAAATGCTAACAGATATTGCACTACTTGATATAAACTATTTCTACGTGGTATATAATATATATATGGGATACTTTTATAGAATAAAGATTAATTATTATAAGAATACTCTTTTGTCGGTTAAACTTCATGTAAATACAAATTTACCTGTAAATACTTGTTCCCAAGTTGCAAATATATAAGACTAATAAAATCTAAAATTATGAAGTTAAAAAAATTACCCGCTTCTTTCACCAGTTTAAGAACTTAAAACACCCTTTTTCACGCACTTAAAATTATAAAATAAATAAATTAACTTATATATTTAAATATATATAGTGTGATTTGTTTATGAGAAGTATATATGAGAAGTAACAAGCTTACCGTATCTATCACCCACCATGAATTGGTTACAAATACATGTTTGTGTATCTGTACAATGTACTTAAACACATGAGTACAAGTATAACGTAACAAACGCAAGACAATTTAAGTTTTTTTAACGATATATTTTTATTACTATTAAAAAGGGTCGTTGCTACAACTAAAAACACACCAAGTGCCTTTAAACTATGACTCACTAATGAAAACGAAACTTTTTATCCTTCGTCCCCTATTCAGGTATATGAATAGTGACGCAATATTCTTCGTGAAAGAAATTTAATAAACGACATTCAGGAACTATGTAAAGGACACATTGTGTGTAGATATTAAATTTGAATAGAATTTTATATAGCTGTGCTGCTTGGACCTTTGTGAGTCTTTTCGAGACTGGAGAAATGCAAAATGCTTTATGAGTCTTCGGGGCTAGAGAAATGCATAATGCAATTTTTCTTTTTGACATTGCAGGGTTGAAAGAAAACTAGAATCTAATATCATAACTACTTTTTTATGATAATATTTTTGAAACCTCCTGTAACATACATAAATGCACGGAAGAACGTTTGTTGAAGTTATATTTTTTTCGCGTTTACAAAAATTATGAGAGTAAGATTTTAACGATACACATCAACAGTCAAAAAGCGACTTGATGAAGTTCAAGATATTATTACAACCAATAAATTTTTTTTGAAATTTACGGAATAATTATCAGATTTGAAAATCTGTTACTTCGTCAAATTCCGAAACATGAAACGGGAAACTTCAAATAAGATAAATTGCATTACTTTGAAGTTAAAAGATCGCAAAATGGGAATATTTTTAAAAGTTGTCCGATTTAAGACGTGAAGCGCTCCAACTAAAGATCCTTGTAAACTGTCTTTAACTTCTTCAGGCATCAGGCAAAATCAACCGCTTATGATTTTTGGGACTTTAACAAATCATAATTATCGCCTCTCAGTTTCATAAGAAATGTTAAGCAAGGACTGAGGAGGGCCAAAAGAGGACCTCTTGGCCTCTTTATGGCCTGTGTATCATGGTATCAATACGTGAATACGCGATATGAATACTTATCCAGTCAGGTATATACTGTACAAATTTCAGTCCTTTATTACTGTCAGGAATAATAAATAATCCTTTTACTGTCAAGTCGGTTTGTAAAGTACTATATTATGATACATATTGTATTTTTTTATGTAACAATGGGCTGAGTTAATGACTATTTAAATACAGAATAAACAACGAGAATTATTGTTTAAAGATTCTTCTTTGAACAATAATTCTCGTTGTTATTCTTCGTTCGGATCCTCTTGATAATTGGCTAATGATGAATACCATCGGAGTTTGTTTAACGGTGGTAGAGCCGCGCAACAGCCTCGGCTGTTGCAAGAATGGGCAGGGTGTCCGGATAAGTACCACGACCTCACAGAAGACCAGCGTCAAGTGGAGCGTAAGTGAGGTAGCCGAGGCCCAATTTTCAAAAGGTTGTCAACGCATCTGCAACCCTCGGGTGTAGCAGATGTCCATGGGTGGTGGTATTCACTTAACATCAGGTGAACCACCTGCTTGGCAACCTTTCACATAAAAAAAGTTTCGGAATAATACTAAAATAACACTATCCAATGTAAAAATACTTTAAATTACAAATTGTTATTGGAATCAATTGTTTGTTACAAATGCGAGGCGGACTGGCGCACGACGAGTTCCGTACCATTATCTATAAAAACGGCAAAAAAATCAAATCAGTTATATGGGACCCCATTAAAATATTATTTTATAATTGTTGTTTTAGCGACAACAGATTTGCATCATCTGGGAAAATTTCAACTGCTTGACTATTACGGTACATGAGATACAGCCTGGTGACAGACGGACAGACAGACAGCGGAGTCTTAGTAATAGGGTCCCGTTTTACCCTTTGGGTACGGAACGACATTCATTTGACACGAACATTCTGCTTCCTTACATTTATATATTTTCATACGTTTTTGTCTTAATTTTGCATCTTTTCATTATGATTCATACAGACCATGAACCTGCACAAATATCAATGACTACGACCTTTTACGGTACATAAAATTTATAGTATACCGAATCTTTTTTCCGCGTCCGTTTATACAGTATTTTATCTGAAAAACTTCCGAGAATATCAGAGCTATTTTACAATACAAAAGCCTTTTTAATATAAAAAAAAGTATGACTGAGCATTGCTTGTATAATATTGTATGCTACCTAAATGCCAATCCTACTTTTAACTGAGATTAAAGACGTGGCCTATTTTTAACATCCTAGTTTCCTAGTTGCATATGATTTTTTTTTTAAATTAGCTCTAATACTTGTTTCAATAATAATAATAATAAGTAGTACAGTCCTCATGTATACATTTGGCATACTCAGGTGGACTCAAACTGAGCTCAATGCCCTGGACCGAAAAGTCCGCACAACTATGACGTCCCACAGAATGCATCATCCGAGATCGTCAGTGATGAGGCTGTACCTGCCGCGGAAGCATGGCGGGAGGGGCTTTTTGAGCGCCCTTACCATGCACAATCGCGAGGTGTGCAGCCTCCGCAATTACTTCCTGGCGAGATCGGATGAGTCAATCTACAAGGACGTCATTAGTTGTGATAAAGGACTTACCCCTCTATCCTTAGCCAACGAGCAATGGCAGGACCCGGGAGTACTGAGCGTTTCCGACCGAGAGGCCGTATGGAAGGAGAAAGAGCTCCACGGGAGGTTCTACAAGGCTCTACACGAGCCTTTCGTAGATACTGTTGCCTCCCTTAACTGGCTACGTTTCGGTGACCTCTTTGGGGAAACCGAAGGTTTTGTCTGTGCGATACAGGATCAGGTTATTAAGACGAACAACTATCGGAGATACATCCTAAAGGATGGCACCATCGACATCTGTCGAGCTTGTCGCCATTCCGGGGAGTCGCTTCGGCATGTTATCTCCGGTTGTTCCATGCTTTCTAACTCTGAGTATCTGCATAGACACAACCTAGTAGCCAGAATCCTACACCAGGAGCTCGCTCTGAAATACGGCCTCGTGGAACGGAAACTGCCGTATAATAAGTACTCTCCTAAGGGACCGGTCCATCATCACGGACAGGACGATTGTCGCGAACAAACCTGATATCGTGTTGATGGACCGGGCACAGTCGCGGGTATTTTTGGTCGACATTACCATTCCATATGACGAGAACCTCGTGAAAGCCTGGACCGTATCTGGAAAGTATCTGGACCTGGCTCACGAGGTGACCGACATGTGGGGTGGTGTGCTGACCGAAATTATCCCGATAGTCGTATCTGCGAATGGGTTGATCCCAGTCAGCCTCTCTAAACATCAGAGGCGACTGGGACTCCGGGACGGATCGCTCCAGGCTCAAATGCAGAAGGCGGTGCTCCTCGATACCGCCCACATCGTCCGCCGGTTTCTCTCCCTTTCGCCCTAACCCTCGGCCGTTTGGTCTCCCCTGCCGAGGGCTTGAAGGTTGGGTCCTATTTATATATGTATTATATAAGATATTTATATATATATATATGTTATTTTTATCCATAGTATTTATTTTATATATGCAATATATATCTATATCTTTATTTTTATTTTTATTTATAAACCCAACCAGACGAGAAAACAAGATTATAGATTAATAGCATCCGTCGCCGAACTGTGTGTGTGTGTGTGTGTGTGTGCGTGCGTGCGTGCGTGCGTGCGTGCGTGCGTGCGTGCGTGCGTGCGTGCGTGCGTGCGTGCGTGCGTGCGTGCGTGCGTGCGCGTGTGTGTGTGTGTGTGTTCAAAGAACTGCTGTATATCAAGGGAGCTGGTACGAATTCCGAAGTAAATATAATTAGTTTTTTTGGCGTTTAATGTTAAAAAATTATTACGTAGCCAAACATTCACCTTATCAAATCCCTTTTGCGCTACATTGTACGTTTCACCTACAATTGGTCTATAATTTGAAATGTTGCCACGACCTCCTCCCTTGTAGATGGGACTAACTATTGATTTTTTAAAGACTTTCGGGAAGACTCCGTGCCGGAAGCAATTGTTAAAGATGTGTGTTATGGGAGGCACAAAACATTTTTTATGGGTTTTTAGTAACAGATTTGAAATTTTATCCCAACCCACTGAACATTCATTTTTTAAACCTGATATAAGTCTTTCGACTTCAACCTCATCAGTCTCCAGCAATACAAATGAATCATTTATACATATTTCTGGATAATTAAAATCTTCTGTAGTTTTATTAATTTGAATCCTATCCCTTAGCTCATAACCAACGTTAGCAAAGTAGGCATTTATTTCATTTACAGATCGTTCCGAAGAGATTGATATTGAGAGAAGCTCATTAGGTGATGTTTTTGTATTACTCGTAAAAGCGATATCGCGAATTGTTGCCCATAATTTTTTATTATTTTTTCTGCCTTTTTAACCAATTCCTTATCATAAGCATTTTTTATAGTCCTCAAAAGTCTATTACAATGATTTCTATATCGAATATATGATACTTTAAGTATGTCATTATCTGGTTGATTTTTTGTTTTTAAGTGTATCACGAAATCGAATGCATCTTAAGAGACCTAATGTCATCCACGGCTTTATTATCATTTTACTTCTCGGGACAGTAACTAATTTTGTGTTTCTTTCGATTGCAGATTTAACCTCATTTACGAAATAATAAGCTGCCATATCTGGGTCAAAGGAGTCATATACTGGTTTTAAATCAATATTCGATATGTCTTTATTTAATCCTTCCCAGTTAACTTTTCTAGCAATTCGTAGGTCATTTTTTTGATGGCTAGAAAACAAAAACAAAGTAACTGCTTTATGATCTGTAACGGTAGATTGTGGTACAATAGTAAAAGAAGGTGTATTTGATTTGAGTAAAATATGATCTAAACATGAGTTACTTTGATCTCTGGTAACATAAGTATGAGTAGGTAGTAACCCATAGAATGATGCAAGGTTTAAATAGTTTTCCGAGTTATTGTCTATTTTTTCAGAATTAATTGGTAAATTAATATCACCGATTAATAGGACATTCTTAAACCCCGACACTTTACGTAACTCTTTGTCTAAAGATGATAAAAAAAGATCAATATCATCTTTTGAGCTGAAGGAAGGCGGTCGATATATTGCTAAGATTGCTATCTTGTTTTCACTTTTAATAATTAAGCAATTCCCGTTTTGAAACTCAGGTTCCTCGGATGTGTAGTTTATACCATCTTTTGTATATACAACCACACCATCGTTTTGATTTAAGGTGCGCGTGGTATAGCAACATGAGTAGTTTTGTAATATAGGTATTATAGATGTTAATATCAATAGCTCCGTTAATATCAATAAATCAAAATTGTGTGCTAAACGATTTGTCAGGACTTCGAAATCGGTAAAGTTGTGCCCTATACTACGAATATTCTGTGCCAATAGAGAGAAGTTTTTTCTGTTAGCAGGTATATGTTTTGCATAGTCATCAACCTCGCATTCCATGGACTTAAAAATTTTGTCCCCATCTAAACTAGCGCAGTAATTAAGTATACTATCGTGTTTTATTAGGTTTATGATATGTTATCAATAGAAAAGTCACCACAAAATGTTTAATCATGCGTATTTGCTTATTAATATTAAGTAAAAACCGAAGTTGTTTGGTTTGCATATAGTACGAAGTATGTGTTGCTACTGATTTATCAAAGATACTTGGTGAACATCGGAGAAGCTGTATTATGGAAAATGTAAGTTTATGTAGTGTTATTTGTGTAATGAGTGTTTTTAAGTGAGTATGTAAAACGTGTAAGTTATGAATAGTAATAGAATAAAAAAATATTACCTTAAAATTATACAAACTAAATGAACATGAGAACAATAAACACTTCTTATATTTAATGCAAATGATTATTAAAAAAAAACCTCTTGTATATTATTAGATCTTAACGTAAAAATAAAAGTAAAATTAAATTGCCTTTTTAAAAATAAGCCATGGTTAAATAGTCATTTATTCATTTTAAGTTTCTCAAGATCGGCCTCACATTCAATTTTTATTTGGGGGCAAAGCTCATTTTTTCGGATATAGATGACTCCACGGGATATCCAGCAGAAAGCGAACTTATGTTCTTGTTGATATATTCGAGCCAAGTGAAATAGTCTCTGTTGTTGTTGTGTTAGCGTTTCACCAACATATACTGGTTGCACAGGGGTATTCATATTGAAGTGAGTGGTGTTTAATTTTTCGCACTTTTGTTTATTTTTATTAAAAGCTTTCACCGCGCGTAAAATCTTTTCCTTCAAAATTACTGAGGTAAATTCAGTTATTATAGGTTTTGAGGAATCTTTTGCGCTTATTCTATATATATCCTTTAAGTCTGAGTCTTTGATGGCGATACAGAGCGTATTCCCCATATTCTTTATTAACGTGCATAATTCTTCCTTTGATTCTGTCTTAGCAGTTTTTGATAGTGGTATGTTTCTTATTTCTATACCCGACATTCTTGATTTACGTTCTAAGTTGCATATTTTACCCTCTAAAAGTTGTATATATCTTTTGTCTTCTTTTCGTTCATCCTCCAAAGCTTTTATACGACTTAAGAACTCATCATATTTACTTGACATCAGTTCAATGGATTTAGTAAACTCCGTATTTTGTTCTTTAATATAATTTATCGAAGTGATTATATCTTGAAAACGGCTATTTTGTTCCATTGAAAGAGAGTCGAACATTTGTTTAATTTTAGACATAAGTGTAGAATCCGCATCGTCACGTTTTCTCTTTTTACGTTCAGTAAGATTGTGTAACAGTTGCAAGTTAGGCTCAGAATCAGAGTAATGTAGTTCACTTTCCTGAACCTAACTTGCCTAGTTTTTAAGGCTTGAAGACTTTATTTCCGTGTCTTTAAAAAGCGTTTCCTTAGTCGCAGATATAGATGGTGATACCTTGCGAGGAGAGCGAGATGGCGGCGGGGTGCGTTTTAACGGCATTAGTTATCAAATATAATACCAGGGCACCATAAAATCTATGCAAGAGCGAGAGTAATTGTGAATTGCTTCGCTCTGAGCTCACCTGTACTGGACGACGATCGACGATTTAGTACTAATTTCTCGGTCACCACTGTAGAATGACCCGTCTTATTGAGTGCGTGCGTAAAGAATGCAGTCTTGTTGGCGATATGCTGTCTTTATCCGATAAACAGAGCTTATTCATCTATCCACCTTTATTGCACTTTCATTCACACTTTAGAGCAATGGCATAAAAGACTCACGCGCGTTGCCGTGCATAGGTAAACCTCCTGACATTATAGCAGCTTATCTGCTATAATTTTCGATGTTTAAAATTTCTTAAAAATTTAACTAATTTTATACACCACACACGTCTTGTCTTCTCAAGAGTCCGAAGGGAAGGGGAATACCTTCTTCTTTTCGGTAAAATACCATATTTTTTCTTAAATACTGTTCACGGTACTCGTATTAATTAATTGTTGACGAAAATATCGCGATTGATTGTTAATGTACTCGAATATATAAAGTGATTGCTGTGGCGAAAATAAGTTTCAATAATACTTAAACTTAATATCCTAATATGTAAAATGGATAAATTTTTCGGTGCCTTCAAACACTGAGATACCGCAATCGATGCCATAGTTCTGACTTGAAAATTGTACAGTGAAGAAAATAGATTACAAGAACTCAACGTAGCGAGCGAACTTGAAACATAATGAAAACTGCCCAAGTGGCAGTCGGACTCGCGCACGAACGGTTCCGTACCATTATCTATAAAAACGGCAAAAAGTCATATCGGTTGTATGGGACCCACTTTAATAATATTCTATTTTCTTTTTATTTTCTATTTTCTTTCTATCATCTGTGAAAGTTTCAACTGTCGAACTATCACAGTTCATGCGATACAGACCGCGGAGTCTTAGTAATATGGTCCCGTTTTACTCTACGGTACGGAACCATGAAAAGACAGATATTAGATATCGAGATACAAACTATGTTTTGCCATCGATACAATATTTATTTTGCCATCCAACCAATTTTCCGTTTTGCAATTCAGTCATTATTATGTAAACTTAAGGAGATATATGTATATATATATATATAAATGCACCTGTAAAATATTCATTACTTTTTAACTTTGTCTTGCATCTAGCTAACTTTTGCGAAAAAATATACTCACTCGCAGCCAGATTGAAGGCAAAATACATTGAATGTAGTGAGAGTACATTGAGTATAAGAGAAACGGGCGCTGTATTAAGTTATTTTATTTCCAAAAACTCGTCAGACCTATCTTTTTGTAAACTATTTGAATCGTGGAAAATGTGAATTGAAATCAAACGTCATAAAAGTAATAATTTCAATTTGTGATATTCGCGTAAATATAGGAAAATATTTAATACATTTAAAAAAATCCTATAACTACACTGTCATGTGATCATTTTCTTGATGCAAATTTTTTTACTAGATAGAGAGATTCAAGAGGAAGGTTTATATGTATTTTATAAGAAAAAACCTGTAAACGACCAGGGGGCTCATCGGATGGTAAGTGATCACCGCCGCTCATGGACACCTGCAACACCAATTATATAATAAATTGCACCCGTGCGAAGCCGCTAGTATTTCTAAAACTGGTCGCGTCGCTTGTATTTCTATAACTTTTTTTCACAAGAACGAAAAGCTACTGAGAGCGGGCAGAGTTTACTAAAGGTATATCATAAAAGTACGAGTAATGACGAACTGAATTCTGCTCCTTTCTGCTCATGAATGCGCAATAAAAAGCTTTTCGCTTGATACAGTACATATTGAGACTGCTGACATATCGATAAAACAGAACGAAGTAGCATGACTGGCATTTTGATTTTCAGCTATAGCGAGGAACTCGTACCACGTTTAAGTGGAAAAACTGAAGCGCACGAAACCGCTTCACTTTTTCCACTTAAACGTCAATTAAATCAATTGGCTCAATTGATTTCGATTGTGTGATTTTAATTGAATCCAAAAGCACATTGCAGAATATAATTACATGCGTACCTCGGTAGGAATAAAAACCGACGCACAAAATATTGGAAGCTATAGAAAAATAAGCTAAGAAAGAGACTTATATTCTTAGTATATAGATTATTGGCGTAGTTGAATGTTTTATGTATTTTAATTTTTTTATTGTACTTTGTGACTGTACTAGTAATACATGTATTAATAATACATGTATTAATAAAAAGATATATTTAAACGGTTTTATTGAAAATAATGATTCTAATGATGTAGACAATGTACTAAAAGCTAAAAAATAATTCAATAGGTCCTAGATACCAGTCATCACACTACTCTTATCAATTTAGGGTATTGATCAGACGAAAAAATATAATCGCTGGGCGCGTGTAATCTTTGTAAATATGTAAATGGTGTTAAGATTTAGCGGTTGACTAGATCGTAATTTCACACGTTCCGTGAAGTTTATGTACGCAAAAAGTCCTTAAAAACATGATAAGATAACTTTATTCTGCAGTAAGTTCCAATGTTTACGAAGGGAAGATTACTATAGATATTTTAAGATTGCAGTGGTCGTTATGACGTACTATCTAACCCCTTCCACTCAAAATACAAAATATTGTATAAGCACCTTATTGTAATTTTTTGGCTTTAGAATATGTCCCGATATTGATTAAATAAAGATCCATTTGGTCATCAATTTGGTCATATTCCATTGGGTCACAGTTCATTCTCTCTCTCTTTTGCCAGGAAAAACCTCAACGTTTGAAAATTCTATCAAAGAAAAATATGATTGAAAACCACTTTTCTAATAGCTAACTGAACAAACATTCCCCGAAAATTGAAAACTAAATATTTTATGTTATATGTACCATATGTTTTTTAAAGAAAAAGTATGATTACTTTTTTATAATAATACATTATTTAAGCAAAGGTATACTTAATCTACAAAGGTTATCAATTATCTAGTAATTGACTAATATTACTCCCAAGTTATTACTAAATATTTAAGTACAAATAATATATATACATATACAAACACAATAATTACAAAAAGTGGGGTACTTATTAAGCAAATTGTTATTTATGTCTAAAGTATTTTATGCCTTTAAGGTCAGAATTCTAATTGTGAGTATTTCAGTCCATACACGTTTCCAAGTATTGGAAATTTATGTATGTAAATAAGGTTTATCGAGTACCAACACAAGAAATATTATTCTAAATTAGGCATGTACTAAAACTAATTAAATTTTTTAACAATTAAACTCTTTATCTTTATTATCTTATCTAGTCTATACATTTATTGAATCTTTTCGTTTTTACTCTGATACGTATAACTGGCTTCCATAACTTTTTATAAGGCCTGAACGGGACTCAATTTAATGCTTATTTGGCTTTCTTTTAAATTTCAGAACACAAAAGCGCTTGTCTTCAGGTTTTTCCTCACAGTCAACGTAAAGTGTTATGGAATCTTTAGGGAGGAACATTAAATAACGATGTAAGTAGTTTAATAACTAATCTAGCTAACATTATTAAAACAAGCAATTTAACATACACACATAGAAATAATGTTTAATATGACATTTGGGAACGTCAACAAATGCTCAGCTCTTTTTCTTCGTCTTTCTCCTACCCTTGTCCCATTTAGATTGGGTCGGGACAATATGTGAATCATGTTATCAACAGGCAGACTGTCTGAGATCAATCCTCTTTGGGGAACAAACACCTAGATCCGACATTATAATCAGCGTGTCACACAAATAATTGTCCCATACGGAAATCGAATCCATTACTTTTATTGGAGTAGTACCCAGAGGTGTTTAATCGCAGAGAAACCAAACTAATATGCTCAATAGATTATTTTAGATATTTTTCTTTGGAAATGCTTAGTGCTTGACGTCTATCCCACCTGTTGGTAAGTAGCGATGCTGCAGCAGATTGTAAATACACTATCTCAGTAAAAAGCCTATTCACTCTTGCCTTGAAGGCATCCAAATTATATTCGGACGCTAGCAAATTGTTCCATTTCTTTGCTGTACGCACGACAACGGAAATGATAAGGAAAAAATTATACAGGAAAACGCTTAGTTCGAGTGAAACTGTTACGAGGGTCTAGTCTTCCGAAGGTGGAAAGGGTAGGGAGGAATTAACTCGTTTTATTCCGGGGCACACTCTCCAAAAGGCAACCTGTGGAAAACTGAGAGGCTGGCTACCCTGCGCCTGTGCTCGAGGCTAGTGAGATTGGTTCTAACTAAAGTAAGGTCACCAATGAGCCTGCATTGAATCGCTTGCCATGTGGATGAATTTATTTTGCGATATCTGAATTCGTCGGTGCCTTCGGGAAGCTATTGGCTTCGGCGTGGTGGGTCGTGGGATCGATCCCCACACGGAACAAAATATTTGTGTGACCCACAGATAATGGACCCCCAAGGAGGGTCGAAGTTTACACTACATTGAAGTGAGCAGATAATTACATAATATATTTACCTATATTCAAGAATACACACATCAGTCAGCGTACCTACAACGTATTGAATAAAATGAAAGTCTGAATACGAGTAAGATACTCACGATTCTGCAGAGAAGACGATGCATTATGCATGATGTGCATGCAATACAATACTTTTAAATCTTTTAGTTTGTTCCATCTTATAGTATGAATATCCGTAAACCCTAGTCTAAACTATTAAAATATGTGACATACTCTTATTTAATCGTTAAAACGATGCTCAATTTTTAAACGTAATTCTAAATGATTAAAAAAAATGCTGACAAAAATTTTGTTTAATCTGTGAATTAAACAAAGCCTTCATATACAATTACTATATACTTATTCTATGAATATAAATGACATCGACTAAAAGATCGGGCGCTTATTTCAATCGAACAAATGAAAATCATATTTACTAGCGTTGGGATACAAAAAAGGAATTTTCCCCGACAAATGTTCCGGTAATACAATAAACCCGCAAATTCTCTATTACATTTCGCAATCTTGGTGAAATATGGCTACTCAGAAATAGCTATTATGAGGAAATGGAGTCGATAAAAGTATGCGGAAAGATGGTATGATAAAATCTAGACTTTTATCTTCATACCATGTTCACTACGTTATATAGAGCTTCAATTTTGTATTTTTTTCTTTTCATAAGATAATACAATAATAGATTTGCATTATTCCCACCTTGCGCTTCAGGCCTTTTAAAGCCAAGAGGAACTCACACTGGGCCGGCTCGTTACAACATAATATCACGTATTTCTAATACTAAACAAATAGTTGTTATCAAAGACGTATACTTGAATATGTGTAATATTGAGTCTTATTAACAAACATTTTATCAATTGAAGCCTGCCGTTACTAAAACTTCGGTATCTAAAACATTCCCCACATAGAATGTTACAGTGGGTTTTGCTGTTGCTAAATAGTCTATTTAGTTTGACATTTTTAAATAGAACAATTGTACTAATAGATTTTTATTTTCTTTTCTGTCCGTCTAATATGACTAACTATTACGGATTATGTGGTTACCGTTAAAAGTCCAAATAAACCGTTTTCCGGTAACTTTCACGATTGCTTACAGGTCATTTCTGTAACAAATATTTACTAATCGACGTCAAATTTTTCTGTCGGGATCAGAGGAACCGATCAGTTTCAAAATAACAATCGTGAAATATTCAGTAGTTTGCAGTTAATCCTAGAATACTTTTAGCATTTATAGCATTATCTAAATGAGATTATATCTGTACATGACAACAAGCGGCAATAAGTATAACTCAGTTATCTCGTTTTGTTTTGGACCCCTCAAATTTAACTATCGTGATATATCGTCGGAGAACATTCGAAACTAAATCTTTTACGATAAAATTACGATAAAATTATTTTCCCAACTCAACTCATAAAACTACGAAAAGTGAAGTTATTAATCAAGAATTAATGAATTTGTGTGATTGCGCAAAACAATGCGATTTTGCAAAATCAAAAGAAAAAAAGAATTTTTCAAATCCATCCATATATGACGGAGTCCTGACCGAACATACATAAAAATCAGAATTGATAACCTCCTCCTTTTTTAAGTCGGTTAAAAATGGAGCTAATTAAGCAACAACTTCCTTTGGCAGACGTTGATTCAAACTATTCCGATAATCAAACCTTTCTTGTCTAGATTGCTAACAGGTAGTTTTAAATACCTTATACCTACTATACATTTGTCGTTGACGCCAATATCCTTAAAGTACTTGTTATTTAGAATATTTTTATCTATCTATATGTCTTATAACCTATTGCTTATGACTGCTTGTAAGCTTTATAAATTACTGTTCTTTAATTTAATCACATTTTTTTCTATTCCTTGTGTAGTACCTATATTCATCTAAGTGTTAAAACCTAATAATAAATAACTTGAAATATTTATATTCATACATGTGTTTGTGGATTACGAAACAAAATATGAAAGTGTTGCACTAGCGATCAATTACCTTCACGGGTTTAGTTAGCTATGTTTTGATACTTTTTAGTCCATAATCGTTGGTGCGGCCGGGCGCTTTCAAATTGTATTAAGAAAGAATTTCGATAAAGGCTGAGGCAGCACAGTTACAAATAATGTGCTCAAAAATTTAATATCAACAGACCGAGCGACGTGTTTACGGAGCTCCTGAAACTCGCTTATGAAATTCTTCCTCTCAAATACTACTTGTATTATTTTTATACAGGGAGGCTTTTCTAAGTGTACTAATTTTTTTAAATTAAATTCTAGTCATAAATAATGTTACATAAAAATTATAAATATTTAAAATCCCTTGTTAATAATTAAATACATTCATTTGAACTTATCTCAAAAAGTGCGTGATTTATGGGCAACTCATTTATTTTACGCGCGATTATTCATAAGTAACACGCACACAAGTTTTTTTCAAAAGTATACGACGCATTTATGAATGACTACCGCATTCTCAACAAGTTCTGTTTTTTAGGGAATAGAATGGCAATTTTTTTGAAAAAAAGTTTGTCTTTATTTCAATAATATTTCAATAATAATTATACTATTAATATTTATAAATATTATGACTTTGAACCTCCTGTGTGAATTTGGGCACCTTAAGAAAAGCCACCTTATATACAGGTGGAGGAGAAAAGTCGATTGTTTTCTTCTCATCATCTTCTCATACTTATATATATTTTTCGTCCGAGGTTTTATTCAAAACAATTGTAGAAAAGCATCAGCATGAAGGTAAATCCATACACGTATTATTGTGGCTCGATAATTATTACGTACGTTAATAGTGTGAGGTGAACACAGACATTGGTGATTATTGATTATGTTGATGTTTGCTACTTGGATGCAAATCAGGATCTTCTTATATTATACGACACGACACAGTATACGACACATTTTTACACAACATTTCCTAGTCCCAAACTAAGCAACGCTTGTATTTTTTTTGGAAATAAATATATGTTATACATATATACCCAGACACTAGAAAAACACTACGTTCATCACACAATATTTTTCCAGTAATGGGGATCGAACCCACACCCTCTGGCACAGGAGGCAGGTATACTACCCACTACGCCATTCGGGTCGTCGATTATTATGCTTGACCTCAATAATTGCATAAGGTATATATTTGGACTTCGAAAATTTTACCACATCTCCCATTTTCGTAATCAGCTTAATTGGTGGCAGATTCACGAGCGATGAAACAGTCACATTCTTCGTACCCTATTTTCCATCCTCTTTGATCCCATCACTCCTAACTATCATAAACAAAATTTTCCTTCTAATCTGATGCTCACTCTCGAAACCTACGCTCCGATCTCAATCTCTCCCTTCATATTTCTCTTTATCCTTCCTGTTTTATGTCCAACTCCTTTACAGGTCAAGCTGTATGGCTCTGGAACTCTCTATCAGAAATTATTCATCTTAAGGTACTTTTAAACGTGCAGTCTTCCAATTTTCAAAAATCGACAAATTGAACATTGGGTTGATTGAATTTCCCCTTCTTGACATAATGATCTAATACTATGTAGGTATGTATATGTGTTTGTACTGTATATATACTATTTATATAAATATAAGTATATGTGTATATGTAATATTTTATATAAAATAATATTTTTCACTAATTCTCATCTAGCTCTTTCGCTTTTATTTTCTACCTTTATATACATGTATAAACCTATGTATAAGGAAAATCATTTTAAAAACGGAAACCAAGATTGAACTTGAAACTGAAATTGAAACGGAGACAGAGAGTTTACTGTTTTCTTATAAAAGAACTTAAAGTCGTCTATAAAGTGAGGAAAAAATTGAATTCAATACTACAGTACGAACTCGGATAGACTCTCATTCCTTTCTTTTTGTCCTATCATCTAATGGTGTCAGAAAATTCAAGTTACAAAACGAGTACTGTACATATAACATTTATAAATAATACATTTATAACGTAAAATTTGACTTCTATTTACCATAAGATAATGAACCTACAACAATTTATTTCTATGTATGAGTAGTAATATATATTATTCATATTCTTAGAACAATAGTCTGAAGTTTCAACTTATTGATTTATATACTTGTGTGTTTCAGAAATAAATATAAACCTATAAGGTGTCGTCGTAAAACATTATTGAAACATTGAATTTAAGCTTTATATTCGAATCGGCAGATAGCGTAAGCAATTGTAGGTATTGCAAACAGAACACGAAATATTTTATGGATCGTAAATTGTTTATTCCATTATACAGGTTATATGTCACGCAGTTTTGACGTGTGATCTTTTCCATGTCGATGTCCTAGAGTATTATATTCATTTTATACTTGCATAAAATAAATTTAACTTAATTTGGTTTATCTTATTGTAGAACAAGTTCTTTTATATTTAACTATTAAAACAAAATTTGTAATACAATTAGGTAAAATAAGTTATTTTCTGCCTCATGCGGCCAATAGTACAGTCAATACAATAGCATAGTCATACAATAGCACAGTCTTTGAACCTTCATATCTCCTAATATATAATCAGGTTATTAGGCCATCACTGATACATGCAGTGATGGCCTAATAACCTGATTCGAATTGAGATAGATTGGATACATCGATTAAGTTACATGAATCGATGACATTTCCATTTTCCAGATTTCGTTACGTACGATTTTTTTCCTGTTTGTTTTCATCGCCTTTCTTTCGATACGTATACCATAGTTTAGTGAACCAAACAGCTCAAGTAAACATATATAATTTTAAGTATTATGTTTATTCTACATATCTTTTATAAATGTCAATTTCACAAGTAAAGTAGTCGTCACCTTACCTATGAGATTGCCATTTAGAAAAGAATTATTTAATTAATCGAAGCATTTGCTATACTTGTTGAAATTATTTGAAACGTATGAAAACTTTCTGGGAATAGTACGCTTTAAAATAAATTATGACCCTTTGAAAGTTTCCTTTCACAAACATATCCCCAATAAATGGGAATCAGTTTAGTTACAGAATGATTCCAGTTAAAACAACTATTTAACTCTATTTACAAACTCTATTTATTGCGAATGTCTAATACATTTGCACTGGTGTTAGTTTCACAGTTTTATTTTTTTATTTTATTGCGGAACAAAATCCACAGCCTTTAGTTTGTTTACATATATATCATATATGCTCAACTTACAGCCAAGAATGATTCACATTTTATAAATAGAATATATAAAATAATTAAAATTATTGAGCAGTTTAGAACCAAACAATGTTTAAAAAAAAATGAAGCCAGTAATATAATTAGAGAAAAAAAAATGTAACAAAGTTATTATCCAAAAATAATAAATATCTACAAATAGTGTGTCTGAGTGTGCGTATGCCTGTGTGTTGTACATTACTTTGACTTTTCTTGCGTCAGTGCAGTCCGAAAGTTTAACTGTCTTACTATTACGGTTCATGAGATACAGCCTTGTGTCCCAAACCCGTCGGTTCTGGCTAGCCCACCGGTTCTGCGTCAGATGAAGCTTTAATAGTCTCGGGACTGAAAGCAAAAACATCAGTTAATACAAGAATACAAGACAGCCTTGTGACACTAACCTCGACTTGGACGGCAATCGATAGGCAGGACGGCGGTTGCGGTTCACCAGATTTTTAAATGACTACCGTCACCCACGGACATTTGCAATACCAATTCTACGGCGTATGCATTGTTACCTTATAATTAAGTGGCCTACAATTACCTCACTCCTCACCAGACGAAACGCAGAAGTATAACTCTTCCACTTCAAGCCGGTCTTCTGTGATGTCATGGTACTTCCCCGGACAGACTTGCCCATTCGTGCAACAGCGAAGACTGTTTCGTGGCCCAACCACAGTTGAAAAGTATGTCGAGTCAAAATCTCTGTGTCATGGGTTGTGACAATTTTGTTACTAAACCAAAAGCTATTTAAATTATTATTTATTAGTTTTTACGCTTTTAATTTCAAGCGATAGGAGTTTGATTTAATTCGATGTTTCAAATAGTTTAATCATTGAAATTTATAAAGGAAGTACGAAAAGAGTGTCGCCGCTGTGGAAATCGAACCCACGTCTTCGGCATTAACGGACTTGACGCTTTAGCCACTAACTAAACGGCTGATTGCAATAGTGACAAAAATATTAACGTCTTTTATGTACATTGTTTTTTACCTTTTGAAGAAATGTTTTAATCATAATTATTATCATGCTTTATCCATCGTATAATATTGATTACTTTAATAAATACTTACCAAACCTGACCACGCTTCGCTGTGGCTTATTTCATGTTTTCGTTGGAACTTCTGAATTAAAAGTATATAAAAACACTCTCCTATAACAGCTATTTTGTTAAGAAATATCAAGTCAATACATCGGCTAGTTTTTTTTGAGTTTTGTAAACAAAAACATTTTTATAAGTAAAGATATCGGGACAAAATAATCTGTATAAATAAATTTAGTTCATAATTAGGATTAATTAAGGAAAAAAATTAAAGAAGTCTCCGTGTAGATTAAAATAAATAAACAATATATATTGCACACATAAATAGTATAAAAGTAACACATGCTACATCCCAAGTGAATCTGAATCAATTGCGCAATGACCGGTGCTTCATTCAATAAAATCGACCACCGGCAAAGCGCGGCGTCTTTCGTCATCCTAACTTCGGACCGATTGGACACCCCTTAGTGTCTTAAGTAAATAGTATTAAGAACTTTTGTAGAACCTTTATTAAACATTATTTTATATTAAATTGTTTTTTTAAGATCCTCCGCTGCGCAACCCGTAATTCACACATAAATATTACACATACATAAATAGTATATAAGTTTGCCACAATAAATAGTATAAAACAAAGAATTTAATACTTGTCACTAGATTAACATTGAGATATTAATTAATCTAGTAACAAAGTTACAACTTACTTGTCATTTCCTAGCAATATATCTAATATCTGAATCACGTGAACTGTGCATTCCCTGCGGGAGAAGTAGCGAGTTACTGTCAACAGTTTATACTTCGGTTACTAGTCGTAAAGGAATACGTAATACTCGTATATGTACCTTAACTAGACAATCTATACGATCTAAGTTTCCACCCAGAAGTTAAAAATTCAATATGACTTTTATATATATATATATATATATATATATATATATATATATATATATATATATATATATATATATATATATATATATATATTTCAACTAACTTATTACGCTGAAATCCTTAAATATTTTTCATATGAAAAGTAGATGTACCCTGTTTGAGAACATAAGCAAAAATGATACTATCAAATATCTAAATAATGTAACGTTTTCATATTTAGAATATTAGGATAGACCACACCTACATCTTTTAATAACTAAAATGAAACGTGAATATCAGATGTTCGGCAATAACAAAAAATCAATTTGATCAAACGAATCTTCAAACTTTGAACCCATGATAACAACTGTCGACAACACTCCAACAAATCTCGAACAAGACTCCTTACACAACGTAATAATACCCGGGAATAAAACACATCAATCATCCCTACAATGTTCTGAAGATACCTAAAACTTGATTGCCTCTTATCGCATGGGGCTCAAATAGTTTTCATTATATCGAAAATTAAAGTTCCTTCATCCTTAATAATTTCTTCGAATTTATTTCGTGAATATTTTCGTAAATTTATATTTTTAATTCATTTGTACAACAAAACCCCACATTCATGAATCCTTATTGGGAAAGTTTGTTGAGGTATATACTATCTTCTCCGACCTACCTAGATTCTATAACTGTATCTCTCGGTATATGCACTAATTAAAATTTTTAGGAGCCGACTTATATGTATAAAATAATGTAAAACACCTACGCTCTGCTATCTTCAATAATTAAGGTCAGGCTACTTATTCAAGAAAGAACAGCATAAAATTATACGGTTTATGTTAAGTTCATAAAATTATAGTTTTTTTTTTGCATTCTCTCTATTTATTTAGCGGTCTCCTGCTAAGGCGAAGTAAAATATTACTAAGTACTTACAGCTCACATAAAAAGTTAGCTTGTAAAGAAAGGTGTAAAATTGTATTGTATTGTTAAAAAAAGAGATTACGAGGCTGCAGCGTTTCTTACCAGTTCTTCTCTGGTCAGTTCTAATTAAGTGAACCAGTGTTAGTTTTTTCTTTTTTTTTTTTGACTTTAAAAAAAGCTTTAATTAAGCCTATATTTTATTTTATATTAAGAAATTTTGACTTTGAAAACAAGCTAGCTTAAATTTAAAGTTAACGGGCCAACAAATAAAAAATCTAAAATAAGACGGACTGCGACATACGAGTAGTTCTCTCTTTCGATCGACCAACTCCGATTTACGTGTGTAATATCACGTGAAATGTATCACAGAGATTACGCACGGCATCACCATTTGCTTGAAAATTTGCACCTTATTACGACGTATTTTAGATCGCCGGTGAGGCTTTAACATTTACGAACAAAATGATGCACCGCATTAGAACAACAGGCAATCTCCCCGTTTACACTAAAAGTTAAAATAGATGTTTGATGTAAAAGTTATACACAGAAATTAGGAAACAAATATGAAAAATGCCTGAACAAGGTATCATACGAACTTCTGACTCTTCGACATGATGAAGTGAAGCGACTTCATCATGCTTCATTGCCATGGTAATCCAATAACACTATAATATCGACATTTACCAATCATTCACAGTTATTTATGAATTATCAAATGGATTTAATGTATTTATGCTTAACTTCTTACGTGCGTACATAAGTAGAGATATACTTTTTTTTTAAATCATCGGCTGTGGCTTTTTAGTAATTTTTGTTGCATGATTCTCAGTGTAAATACCGGGTATTCAAAAAGGGATATGATGAAATATTAATTGTAGTAATAATATGTAACAAAGGATTTTAAGGACATTTTAAAACATTAGCGTTCAAAAATTACCTACTTTATCTTATCTATGACACTATTTTTAACTAATTGTATGTCCCCCAACACAATGCAGTGAGCCCTATATTCGGGACAGACATTCAATATTATATTTCCGAGCTATATTCTGAGCCTGACGTATTGTTAGTGTTGACAAAACGAAACACGGTCTCCATAATATTAAGCCGCTTGTTGTATTAAACACAGAAATGGAGATTCAATAAAGAAATCATATAAATGTAATATTGAATGGTTTTTATATTGTGTCACTAAGCAGGGTTGTGCCATAAAGTAAAGTTGTGCCATAAAGTAACAATAATTTTACGTTATATCGTGTGTGCGATCGACCTTTTTTCATCTTTTTTCTTTTTCCTCTAACTTTCAACCGCTTCTCTTCTAATACTACTGTGAGTCAACATTAAATATTTACTTGATTTTACCTAAGTTTAAGCTTTTATGGTTGAGTAATTTTTTTTTTTGGCTGGATGAGCCACTGTTGACCTTACGGGCCTTCACATATCCGACGGACTTGAGGTGGCCTGGCGCACAGGGCGCCTAGCCAGAACCTCGGTACCAACCCAGACTAAGGACCAGATCTACCATGTAGTAACGCTGAAACTGATGGAAGTTGCTGCTGTATAAGGCTTTTTGTTGGATGTTCGATTGTATCGATAACCGTAATTAAATCAATTTATATCAATAAAAGTTCATCAAAAATTTGTTAGTAAAAGTGCTAAATAAATTTATCTATATCTAAGTTTGTACGGGGTATTCTCTTTCTACCGACTCGAGTGTCCGACTTTGTTTCGATTTGGGTTGCGTGCATCAACCTAAGGATCAAAAGGGAGGCCGGTCTTCTGTGGTACTTTCCCGGACGAGCCTGCCCATTCGTTCAACAGCAGAAGCATTCATTTAACATCAGGTGAATCGCCTGCTCCCTTGACAACTTTTTACATTAAAAAAAACGTCTTAAAAGACTTACATTCCTTCATTATGCGCTAATTAATTAGCAGATTTATCATGTGCGGCGACTTATTCTAACTAAAAAAAGAAGATAGCTAACAAGATGGTCTTAAAAACGTTAGAACCATAAGGAAAGAAACAGTTGTGATTTTTATTAAATCCTTAATTATTTTATTAGATCATCAACATCATCATTTCAGCCTGTTTGAGTCCACTGCTGAACATAGGCCTCCCCCACAGACTGCCATGAAGTACGATCCTGAGCCACCTGCATCTGTTTATTACCATTTATTAGATGTTTAACATCAATGGAAGTAATGCCAGATTAGAAGCACTTCGATACATAGATTCAATCTTTTGTTATTTTACTTCTGAAAAGAACGTGAATTCGGAAGTATCGTATTATAAAATAACCCATACAAAAGAACAAAGACATTACATTAAAAGTAAGTAAGACCTGTATTCTTTAATACTCTTCTGTAGGCACTTGCTATAACGTTCATTAAATACAAAAAGTCGTGAAAATTTCATACAATTGCGGGAAAAAATATAATTAAACTCAAATGTTATTATTTATGTTTCATGGCTTTACAGTGTAGTATTCATTAAATGTTGGGGAAAGTACTCGAAGAAAATTAATAATAAATACATATAATTAACTATTTAATTAACTATATATTATATACATTTAATATTAATTATTATAAATATTATTAGACTTATTACGATAATGGTGCTGTGGATGTTTTAGAATAAATATCAACTAAACATAAAATTTATTAA